>CM059019.1:20273003-21520503 GCA_030272315.1 Paspalum vaginatum | reverse complement strand
CTAGCCGCCCGGCCTAAGGACTAGGCCGCTCGGCCTATGGGTCAGGCCGCTCGGCCTGCCTCCACCTCTCAGCACTAAGGACTGGCCACCAGGGCTAAGTCCCAAGCTACCCAGCCCACCTTATTGGCCGCCCAGCTTGTGATTTGCTCCAATTGCCACGTCCTTCAACCTAGATGCAAGAGACAAGATGTCAATCACAATTCCACATTGGAATCAAAGAGATCAACGCAAAACACCCTAGAATGTCGCTGCCTCAACGATCCAGCCGATGGATTAGCTAAGTTAGCAATCTGGGAGAGTGTCATCCGATGGATAAGGAAGAAACACAAGGCAAATCCAATGATACACGCAAAAGCACACTGTTTTAACTGTCAACCGCCTTACCCAAGTGATTAGAAACATTGGATGGACTAAGACAGTGGATCCAAGGGTCGCCCGGCCTTGGACCAGGCTGCCCAGCCTACAAGCTAGGCCACTCGACCATGTGGAGGCCGCCCTGCCTGCCACCTGTCCCTCAGCCACCGACTTAACCGCCAAAACCGACCTTTCGAATGCTATAAATACCCCCAAGGTGTTCACCATTAAGCATGGTGGTGTAGTGGTAGAGTAGCACTTGAGAGTGTGAAGTGTATAGTGTTGGAGAAGTGAAGTTATCCCTTAGCTTGTAGAGAGAGTGCCTCTTGTATCAAGGAGAGTAGTGAGGTGAAAATGAGGGAGCGGGAATTCTCTTCTCTCCTAGACTTGTATTCTTAGAGGAAGTGTATTCGATTCTAGGATGAACTAAAGCTCCTTGTCCTCTACCTTTGTTATTTCATTCTTACTTTACCTTCATACTTAGTTTTATGCTTTTCTATTTACGGGACCCTTGTGCATGCTTATAGTATTGGCTATATAGTGTTGCTTACTTTTCTGGCTCATTACCAGTTTAGTAGTAAACTCATCAAGTAGACAAGACGGTGTTGTACTTACAGTTTACCTTGGTTGTTCGGCTATCCCATGCAGCTTTGGTTGGTAGACACATTAGGTGACAACTTTTGTGTTCTTAGGATTCTAATCTCATACGTTTGGATAGACTCGCTGACGATATAGCTGAATCCTATAGTGCCCGCCTTTCTTGGCCAGGTATTCAGCACTTTGGTGCCAGCAGTGGTGCTACAGCTTTGTTGTCTATGTTTACATGACAAGTATAGTTCTATGAATGCTTAGTATAGTAAAGTGATCTAACATCTGTTGAGAATCTGCATCTTTGTCTTTTATCCTCTACATTGCTAGCTTCACTAGTTCGATTAGTTGTGTTGTGTATTATCATACTCCTTGTTCCTCGTGGATTCGATACCCCAAAACACTCCTAGGTGAAAGGCTACAAAATGTTTTCCGTGCGCTTATGGAGTTACATGTAGTAGGCTAAGGAATGCCAACAGCTATCATGGCAGCACTTGAAACCAAGCCCTCATCATGCTAGGATTCTACGGCCATAAGATCTTCCAATAGTGCTATCATATGTTAGCTTATCCTGATTAGCTAAGCTAGCCCTCTACTCTGCCTGACCTAGGTGAAGTCTTGTTATGTACACAAGTGCACGTAGTCGATCCTAACATGCAGGGAAAGGTAGAAGGAGGTATCCGGAGATCATAAAGGTAGAACAAAAATGCTTCACGGGGAAGTCCATTCTCAACATTTGTGGGTCCCTCATTACACCATGATTGGACAACGTCTTCCACTGGAATCACAATGAAGGTCAAAGCGGAACATGAAAACTTCGACAGAAGGTTTGTTTCATGACACAACAAGAATCAAGCTTGGGGGAAGATGGGCCAAGAAAACTCATCCTCCAACCCAACCCCTAAAAGGAAGGACCTCGATATTTAACCTACAATAGTGGTTGATCGCTACAAGACATTGACCATGCTCTGCATCACTTGGGAAGTGAACATAAAGGCCATAGACATCCCTCATCCCGAGAGTTCATCTCCAAAACAACAAGATCAAATGGCTCTATAGTAGGAGGTTGAAAATTGGCATAAGATATGTGTGGAGACATCACCCAAGTATGGAGGAACGCTATGAGTGAGCATTCCTTAATTCCCTTCCCCTGGCCGATCATACGATGAGTCCATATACCAAAGGTCAGGTTGATCTACTCTATCTACTGGATGTGAACACCCATCAATCTAAGATTGGTGGCAGGGTCGACGCCAATGAGCCACCTACGCGTTCAGAAGAACGACCATGATGCCAATGAGCCACCTACATCAACCAAACCAAGGCATTCAGAAGTACGACTATTCAGCGCCAATGAACCACCTACGACAACAAAATAATGGTGCATGAAGGACCAAGCAGTCGTGACCCCGTACGTACATGACCCCAAAAGATAGGGGGATCAACTCCAACAGACATCCACCTCCGTCATTCCACTCAAGTTTTTGGGAATAAGGAAGCTGTTGTGACTGCACATGCATCACTTGGTGAGAATGCCAGTTAAAGGTGAACATGATGTTGGAGCGGGAGACCCAACATCAATATAGGAGACATTCACCAAAGGGAGTAGTATCATGAGACCGAAATTCGCAACAAATCAAAGCTCCCGACACTAGGCAAACGGTCCAGATACGAGCATCAGAGATATGAAAAGCCTCAAACACTCATTAGGAAAGGAGGCAAAACAAGAGTAGAGAAGAAGGCAATTCACATAGGTAAGCAATACAAGCAGCATCATTGTCACCCAGGGAACAAGCAAACTTGCGGGAGACAATGCCAGGTATAATTGAAGCTCATTTTCTTGGCAATCACTTGCAAGAACTAAGCTTGGGGAAAGATCACCAAGTGTGCACCCCAAATGCTTTGTAATTAACGGATATCTTAAATCCTGAAAATTGCCATGATACAAAAAAAAGCTTTTTTTGTTACCCCGAGTAAAAGAAAAGTTATATAAATTTGCATAATTCGAAAACAACAAAAAGATTTGCTTTTACCATGAATAAACTAACTCGTAGCCATGATTCTAGAACTTTGTTTATACCCTTGCTTAAAGGAAATGATGAATAGTTGCTCTTTTAATTTCTTGTAAGTATTTCATATACAGCTTGACACTCTCCTGAAAATTGAACTTATTGGCATCTGTCGTGATCCTTCCTTTAATCTTTAACCTTGTGGGAGCAAGTGCTTTCAAACCAAGTCTAAGTTGTTGTGAGATGTGATATAATCAAAGTTTGAGTTTAACCCATCTTGATCCTAGTAAGGTGAATTCTCGGAGTTTTCTTTTTGAAAATTAAATGAGAAAGTTCCTTACTGGTTTGAAATACCTATCCAGAGTCAAATGCTTACATGATGAAACCTCTACATATACTTCCTATTGTTGTGTTGAGTTTTGTCAAATTTTGATTTCTTATGAAGTTGTGGCACTTCAAGTCCCGATCAAAATCCCTCACATCCACATTCATTTGCTAGCCTTTCTCTCTTTGGTCATGCTTAAATCTACACTGGATTCAAGCATCCACCTACAGCAGACATTTCTGCACCATATCCATCATCCACTTACCCATCCACAAATATGGTATCCAAATAAATACTCTAGTCACATCCTAGAAATATCCCCAAAGTTCTCATACAAGGAGACATGGAGCTACCAAAAAAAGAAAAAAGAGAAAGAATAAAAAAAAGAAAGAAGTGGAGAAAAAGGAAAAGAAAAAGATAGCTTCATGTACTCAAATGCATCAAAGTTTCAAAAGGGGATTCATCAAATACGGAGTTTTTCATCCATAGACCATGTCCATCGACAAAACAAACCCATTCTCCTTTGATCGGGATAAGAAGTGTCACAAACTTCACTAGGACCAATCTTTGACTCAACGAAATACATGACATAGGTAAGCTAACTTTATCCCTACCTTGAGCTCCACATAAGCCTTTAGTTGATAGGGAAAAGTTTGGCCTCAGGCCTGGTGAGGAATATACAACCACTAAGTGATCGAGTGTACCATTTGAGAAACTTAATGCTTTGATTTCAAAATTTTCAAAACCCTCTAAACACGAAGCCAAAATGGAGGTAGAGTTCACTGATACTCTACTAAGATTGTTTCATCTCTCAACCACCCAAGACAAGGTAAGAGAAGCCAGAAGCCCCACAAGTATGGGTAAAAAGGTTGGGGGTACACTTATGCCAGTTTGTTCAAACATAAAGGTATAATGTTGGGTTGTGCACTTAATACTTGCAGGACATTAACATTGATGCAACTCCTAATCCATCGAGCCTAAGTCTTAGCTTTTCTCGAGGATGAGCAAAAGTTCAAGCTTGGGGGGGTGTTGATGGTCGTTTTTTCACCATTTTGACTGCCAATTTCTTGGTGAATAAATGGGGTATAGATAAAGTTCTGTGCATTATTTACCTAACAGTTACGAATTCCATGACTTTTGGTGGTTTTTGGTGTATCACAATGTAAGCATCTAGGCCCTTAGGTGAGTTTCGGTGATTGAATGACAAGCTTAATTGTTACTAATAAGCTCATGAGTGGAGGTTTAATGATATGAATATTTTAGTTGCTCATTGGATTTACATTGTGGCCCCTAATTTCAAAGGTTTATTTCAAGCATGCGGACATGGTTTTAATCTGTATCTCGAAGGCTAAGGACTCTTCTAGAGTCAAGGATCATGGGTGTTGGAGGATCCTTGCTTAGATAGGGCTTTCTAGTTTTCTAGTGTCCGCACTATTAAGGGTGGTCAATGTTTGAAGCTTGATCTTGAGATATGCCAAGAAATGATGCACACACAAGGTAAAAAGACTGTATATCAGCAAAGGTGTAAGCTAAAGCAACTCAAGGACATAGCAATTCAAAGGTTGGATCAATTCTCGTTGAAGAAGCAAGAATCAAAGCAAAATTGAATGGATCGTACGGTCTAGTCTATATCTGTTTTCATGGAGCGTACCATCTTATGGGAAAATATATTTGGATGAAGTGATGTGTTCATACAAATCCAATGGAAAGGATGGTCCGATTTAGTGTAAACGTACCAATCCACGGACCAAACAATTAAGGCATGCACGAGTGGAGAAGGAAATGAAAATGCAAAGACCATATAGTACGGTCTGTATAGACCATCCTAAGAAACCCGACGGTGTGCACTTAGGTTGGAACTCAGTTGATAGTAGACCGTATAGTATAGTTTGAGTAAACCGTACCAAACACTGGACCATGAAACCCGAGGGTATGCACTTTGGTTGGAACTCTGTTGACAGTGGACCATATAGTACGGTTTGAGTAAATAGTACCAAACACTGGACCATGAAACGCGAGGGTATGCACTTTGGTTGGAACTCAGTTGACAGTGGACCATATAGTAAGGTTTGAGTTAACCGTACCAAACACCGAACCAAAGTACAGTGACGCAGGCATTCAGTGACCTTTAGAAAAGTGAGTGGACCGTATAGTCCGGTCCTTACAAAAAGCATAGACCGTATCATGTGGTCTACACTGCGTCAGCTAGGCTTTTTTTATAATGGCTCTCTTGGTTTGAGGGCTATATATATGGGCACCCCAGGATCATTTTGTGCTCTTGGACACTCCAACAACAGTATACACTCAGAGAGCCACTTGTGCTTCACTCTTTGCGTCATCCACTTACATATTCACACCTTTGAGAGCAAGACCAAGGTCACAGCTTATGTGCATCCATCTTGGTGAGGATCAAGATCAAGTGAAGACTGGAGGCTTGTTACTCTTGGTGTTTGGCAGCTCCTAGGCAGACTTGGTGACCAGGGTGCGTTCTCGGATCTTGCCAAGGAGTTGTGGACGCCCGAAGAACAAAGGTGTACAAGGCTTGAGCACCACCTTGCCAGGATGGCGAATAGAGACTCTTAGTGACTGCCCACAAGCATGGGAGGCTGCAAAACACTCTAAGGTGTGCCGCAACGTGGACAAGTTGGAGGGGTGCCAAACCTCCAACACCACGGTAAAAAATTCGGTTGTCTCTTTCTCTTGTCTCTCTACTTGATGCTTTCTCTACCTTGCTTGTTTTCCTAGATTGCATCTAGTAGTCACCATGCTTAGCTTACTCTTGGCTAGTATCTCCCTAGCTTTGACTATATGTGTGCTTACTAGCATGAGTAGGTTCATTTCTACCACTAGCATGAGTAGGTTTATTTCTATCACTAGCATGAGTAGGCGTGATCTTTCTTGTTGATTAGTGTAGTTTTCGCTTAGAGGGTGAAGTGGGCTAATTTGTAGCTTCAGTAGGTTATGGACCTTATTAATTAGAGTTTGAAATTAGCCCAATTCAGGCCCCTCTTGGGCATCTGATCCTTACAAGTGGTATTAGAGCCTCGTTGCTCATTGGATCACTATGCTTCACTGCTTAGAGCAAGATGTCCAAGATGGGTGGCTCGGTCCGCTACTTTGAGGGCAAGAACTTTAGCTATTGGAAAGCTCGCATGTGGGCATACCTTGAGTCCATTGCCCCCAAAGTGTGGGAAGCTACCGAGCATGGGTTTGTCACGCAGCACACTAATGATCAAATCAAGTGGAATTCTAGGGCCCGAAATGCTATCTTTGAAAGCATTAGCCAAGAGGTGGGTGTCAAGCAAACTTAATGCATGTGATATTTGGGCCGAGGTAGTTGAGATCCATGAAGGTACCACCAAAGTTAGAGAGAAAAAGTATCATGTGCTCAAGGCTAAATATGATGACTTTAAGATGCATTCTTATGAAAATTGCAATTCTATGTACTCTCGCTTGAATGTCATCGTTGAGGACATTACTGCTCTTGATGTTTGTAAAATTGACAAGGACACCATCAATCAGAAGGTCCTTTGCATCCTCATCAAGCCCAAGTACAACATCATCAACACCATGCTTTAAAAGGAGAACCTTGACACTCTTGAGGTTAGTGAGGTGGTGAGCCAAATTCATGCTCATGAGATGGGGCTACTTGGCATCACCAAGGAAACTTCACCAAGCAAGACCATGGCACTCAACGCCAAAACCAAGAAAGCCCCTACTCACAAGAAGGTGATCCTTCCACCTCCAAGCTCGTCAAGTGAAGAAGAACAAGAAGAGCAAGGAGATGACTCAAGTGATGATGAAGAGGATGCCGAGCTTGCTCTCATGATGAAGAAGTTTAACTGCCTTCATGCCAAGATCAACAAGAAGGGGTTCAACTTTGACTCCAAGAGGAAGGCATTTTGTCCTATGAAGAAGTTCAACCGCCTTCATGCCAAGATCAACAAGAAGGGGTTCAACTTTGACTCCAAGAGGAAGGCATTCCGTCCAAGGAGAGATGACAAGAAAAAATGCTACAATTGTGGTGAAAGTGGCCACATCTCCTATGAGTGCCCTAAGCTGAACAAGCGCAAGAGCAAGAACAAGAAGAGGAAGAAAAGCCCAAGCGCAAGCCATTCAACAAGAAGAAGAGCAAAAGCAAGACCAAGCTCTTCCCCAAGAAAAAGAAGGGCCCCCAAAGAAGCTTCATGTGCGAAACCAATGAGTGGGTGACCGATGAAGAAACAGTGAGGGCTCAAGTGAAGATGATGATGACTTCGCCAGGCTTGCTATCTCCACCAAGGGGCCATGACTTCCTCCACCACCCATGTGCCTTATGGCCAAGGGTCCCAAGGTGAACTACAAAGCCGGTGGAAAGCATTAGGTTCTTAATAGTGGTTGCACACAACACATGACCAGCAATGACGGTATGTTCACCTCACTAGAAGATCCCGGTCACAAAGAGCAAGTCACCTTTGGTGACAATTCTAAGGGCAAAGTCATTGGTTTGGGTAAAATTCCTATCTCTAATGATTTGTCTATCTCTAATGTTCTGTTTGTTAAATCTTTGAGCTTTAATCATCTCTCAGTCGCACAATTGTGCGATCTTGGACTAACGTGTGACTTTGACAAGAATGGTGTTGTAGTTAAAAGTGAGAAAGATAAATCCATGATCTTCAAAGGGTTCCGGCATGGCCACCTTTACCTTGTGGACTTCACCGACATGGAGACATCATCAACAACATGCCTCTTCTCCAAGTCTTCCTTCGATTGGCTTTGGCACCGTCGCATTGCACACATTGGAATGAGCCAACTCAAGAAGGTTGTCAACCAATGGATGGTGACCAGCGTGAAGGACGAGACATTCGAGAAGGACAAGTTGTGTAGTGCTTTTCAGGCTGGCAAGCAAGTTGCAAGTCACAATCCCATGAAGTCATGTGTTTCAACCTCCAAGCCACTCCAACTACTTCACATGGACCCATATGAGAGCATTGATGGTAACCTCTATCGCCTAGTCATTGTTGATGATTTTAAATGGTATACTTGGATGTTGTTTCTAGGTGATAAGGGGGAAACTCTGGACAAGTTCCAGATGTTTGCCAAGAGGGCCCAACGTGAGTTTGGGCTCAACATTGTGAAGGTCCGAAGTGACAACGGCTTCGAGTTCAAGAACTACAAGGTGGATGAGTGGTGTGATGATGAAGGTATCAAGCATGAGTTCTCCCCTACCAACACACCTCAACAAAACAGAGTTGTTGAGTGGAAGAACAAGACATTGATCACTCTTGCAAGGGCCATGTTGGATGACTACGGCATGCCGTAAGATTTTTGGGCGGAAGCAATTAACACGGCGTGCCATGCATCAAACCACGTCTACCTCCACCGGCTACTTGGCAAGACCCTATTTGAGCTTCTCATTGGAAGGAAACCCAACATCTCCTACTTCCAGGGTCTTCAAGTGCAAGTGCTTCATCTATAAAAAGAAAAGGCTCGGTAAATTCGAGAAACGTTGCGATGTTGGTTTCTTTGTAGGTTATGCATCAAACTCAAAGGCATATCGTGTATTCAATCAAACCACTGGAATGATTGAAGAAACATGTGACGTAGAGTTTAATGAGACTAATGGCTCCCAAAGGGAGGTGTTCTCTCATGATGATGTAGATGATGAACCCCTTCGTGAAGCAATGAAGAACATGACCATAGGGGATGTGAAGCCAGAAGAGGTGCATGAAGACCATGATCAAGGGGGAGGTAACTCTCCATCAAGACCAAGCACCTCCATGGCGCCTCAAGCTGGTGATCAGGAAGAAATTGAACAAGGTGAAGTAGTGAAGTGCCAGGAGATCAAGATGAACAAATGCCGCAAGCACAAGCATCAAATGATGAGCCATCACCACCCATTGCACCAAGAAGGCCACTGGTGAGACATGGACGCATCTCCAAGGATCATCCCCTTGACCAAGTCATAAGGAGTCCTCCTAGGGGAGTAAGAACTCAATCTCGTAACCTTGTCTCATTTTGTGAGAATTACTCGTTTGTTTCTTGTGTGGAGCCTACTTGTGTAGAGGAAGCTCTTGAGGACCACGATTGGATCATTGCCATGCAAGAGGAATTGAACAACTTCACTCACAATCAAGTGTGGGTGCTTGAAGAGCGTCCTAAGGACAAGAACGTTATCAGCACCAAGTGGGTCTTCCGAAACAAACAAGATGAGAATGGTGTGGTGGTGCGCAACAAGGCAAGGCTTGTGGCAAAGGGATTTGCACAAGTTGAAGGTTTGGACTTTGGCGAAACATTCGCCCCAGTTGCAAGACTAGAAGTTATCCATATCTTCCTTGCTTACTCTTCACATCATAAGATAAAACTTTATCAAATGGACGTGAAGAGCACCTTTCTTAATGGCTTAATTAATGAACTTGTTTATGTTGTCCAACCACCCAGATTTGAGGATCCGAGGAAGCCTAACCATGTGTATAGGTTGCACAAGGCCTTGTATGGACTCAACCAAGCTCCAAGGGCGTGGTCTGAAAGGCTAAGGGACTTCCTCATCATGCAAGGATTCAAGATCAGCAAAGTCGACATGACATTGTTCACCAAAGATGTCAACTGGGGTCTTTTCATTTGTCAAATCTATGTTGATGATATTATCTTTGGTTGCACTAACGAGAAACTAAGCTATGAGTTTGGTCATATGATGTCTTGGGAGTTTGAGATGTCCATGATTGGTGAGCTCAATTTCTTCCTTGGGTTTCAAATCAAACAAGTGAAGGGAGGATTATTCATCCATCAAGAAAAATATTTCAAAGATCTACTCAAGAAATTCAAGATGGATGAATGCAAGCCGATCAACACTCCAATGTCTACCAATGAACATCTCAACACCGACGTGGATGGGAAATCCGTTGATCAATCCACCTACCACTCCATGATCGGTTCGCAACTCTATCTCACTACATCTAGGCCAGATATCATGTTTAGTGTGTGCTTGTGCGCTCGCTTCTAAGAGGCTCCTAAGGAATCCCACCTAATGGCCGTGAAAAGGATACTTCGGTATCTAAAGCACAACCCAAGTATAGGCCTATGGTACCCTGAGGGCGCTTTGTTAGAACTCTTGGGATACCCGGATTTGGACTTTGCCGGATACCGTGTCGATTGCAAGAGTACCTCGTGGGGTGCCATTTGCTTGGGCGGTCCCTAGTCTCTTGGTCTAGTAAGAAGCCAAATTGTGTGGCTTTGTCCACTGCGGAGGCAGAATATATAGCGGTCGGTGCTTGTTGTGCCCAAATCCTATATATGAAGCAATCCCTTTCGGAATTTGGTGTTGTTTATGGCTCTATGCCTCTCCTTTGTGACAATGAGAGCACCGTTAAAATTGCAAAAAATCTGGTTCAACACTCTCACACTAAGCACATTGATATTCGTCATCACTTCTTGCGTGATCATGAGGCCAAGGGTGATATCATCCTAACCGGAGTGAGATCCGAGGAGAAATTGGCGGATATCTTCACAAAACCTTTAGATGAGAGTACCTTTGTTAGGTTGCGAAGTGAGCTTAACATGTTGGACTTGTCCAACATCATGTAAGTTGACAAGCCATATAATCTTGCATTGCATGCATTTTGCCATGAGTAAGTGCTTGTCAAACTCTTTCAAGATAGGGGTGAGTAGGGTCTAGCTTGAGCTGGTGGTTCTTGGTTTCGCTCAAGGCTTGTAGTTGGGCACACCCGAAGGAAGCTTGCGAGAGGTTCAAACTTGACAAGTTAGATTTGTATTATTGCAATGCATAATTCTTGTCACATAGATGTGCATGCATATTTAATTCTTGTCTTGCATGATAGCTTGTTTGGCATTGCATGCGGTAGTGTCACAAAGGAGCAACTAAATGAGAATGAATATTTGCCTTCAATGCAAACTTTCTACTCATAAAAGTGGGCAAATCAATGTAATTTGAGCGCTTAACATTTAATTGAGTTATGTTCCCGAAGGACAAGAGCAATCAATCTCTAGAGCTCTTCAGAAAAGACTCATACATTTCCATTGGTTCTTATCGAATCCTCATTTGCCTATCTCAGAAACAAAACTATATGCATTGTGAATGCAAACTATTTTGAGGGGGAGAGTGGAAGGCCAAGTGGGAGATCAATTCAGCTAAAAACTCAATTTCTCTCAAAACCGTACCATCCGCTCTACTGAAGGATTCAAGATCCGGACTATACGGTACATATAATCTGCTTGGTCATGAGAAAATTTCAAGTCTCAAGATATTTTGGACGCAGCTTAGGATGGTTCAACAAACTGTACCTTACGGTCTAAGCACCTCGAAGAGCTTACAGATCACACAAACCGTACAAGAAAACCTGAAGGTAAGGTTAGCTCATGCGGTTTTGGATCAGACCATACAGTCCATAGAGGTGAGGAAACCAACTGAAAATTCCATTGATTCAAGAAAATTGGAACGGCGATAGAAGGGTCTTCAGGACTGTACCATACAGTCTCCTCATTTCACTCGGACAGAAAAACAGTAGACCATAAAAGAAAATAGATGGTACGGTCTGCTCAACAAAAAATTTATCGGACCATACGTTCTATTGAAGATGATTCTTCGTACAAAATGCAAAGCCTCGGGTTAAAAGGGATGGAGCTTGGTACGGTCTCGAAAAGCATGTCTTTCGGTCTTGATAAATTGTTTGTCTTGTGGGTCCGATATTATGAACTCAACCAATCGTCTTTTCCCATTCGCTTCGCTTGCCGCCGTTGCTCGCATGCCTTCGCCATCGCTCCCGAGCTCCCACGCCGCCACTGTCACCCCCGCTCGCGCACTGCCGCCCTCATTCTCGCTCCGCCACTACTGCTCCTACTCTGCCGCCACCACTTTCGCTCCGCTGCCGCGGCTTCCAGTTGACCACCACCGCGTGCTCCCTCACCAGCGCTGCTCTGGTCCTCCCTCATCACTGCCAACCAGCGCGCCGCCCTGGGCACCTCCCTCCGCCGCCGGCGACCTCTCAAGCTGCGGTGAGCTCTTGTGCCCCTCTTAGGGTTTGGATGTAGGCAATCCCTAAATTCTTGAGACCCTAGGCCCTAACCCGAGGATTGGACATGAAAATCATGCAATTGGAGTTAAGATTGGGGAAATTGATGTATTTTACATGAAATTAGGTCAAGCTTGGATCAAATTGGTGCAAAATTCATGAAATTGGATTGATATTGAAGCAAATTTGGCTCATATTCAAGGATCTATCACTTGTATGCATTGCCTTAGGGGGAGCAAGGTAGCCCTAGCTCGGTTTGGCCATATGGATTGAAGGTTTTTATGTCAATTAAGCATGGACAAAGAAATTTGGCTTTAATTGTGAGATGGTCATGCAATTTTGGCTTAAATTTCTAAGAATTTGACAATTTGACAAGACATGTTGGGCTATCTCATATCTATCTCTTTGCTTTAGGCATTTTCCTTTTGTCTAGAAGTTCTCGTATAGTTATCTATCTTCCTCTTGTCTATCTTGTGATTGCTTTGTGACAGATGGTGCACGAGAAAAGGAAGGGTAAGGAGATAGCTCCCGAGGAGCCAAGAAGAGGAAGAGCAAGGCAAAGAGAGAGGCAGAGATTGCTCAGGCAGTGGCAGATGTAGCTGACAGAGCTAAGGCAGGGGGCACTGGAGGCAGTTTGCACATTGGTGGTACACGCAGGTCCACCCGACAGAGGTAGCAGGCCTCACCTCAAACAGTGACACCGCCGAGCATAGGTTGCCCTCACACTCGAGGAGGGGGCACACCATAGAGCCGAGGGGGTCATCCGTGCAACCCAGGGGTGATACACCCTCGGTTGGTCCTTTTGGGAGATAGAAGGAGCCACAGGAGGGGCAGCAGGGCCCTCAGCACACCGGACCTCGCCACGTCACCGGTGAGGAGGGGGTGCAGCTACTCTATCTGAGGGAGAAGAAGACCAAGCATATCAAGGCTATCAGATACGACTTGTTTGTCTATGAGTTCTACCCTCAGCCTCAAGACCCTAGGATAGACAGGAGGTTCTGGACAGTGGTTCAAGCGAGCCTATACGAGAGTGCCTTGGGGGGGAGGGCACAAGCTCATGCCACATGCCGCACTTGACTTCGATCGACTACAGACAGTCAGTGGTAGGGACTTTCGCACATTCTTTTCTCAGTACCGAGGCCTAGATGAGCTGCTGCAGATCTCACACACCTATGTCGAGGACTGGGTGAGAGTGTTCTACACCACACTGTACATTGGGTATGAGAATCAGTTTATACTGTTTATGTTTGATGGGACCTAGTACAGGCTACAACCAGAGAGGATAGCAGCGCTACTTGGATTTGAGCGCAGAGGATTGTCAGTTCACGGAGTCATTTACGACATAGTGACACCACCCTACAGGGGTCACCTAGGGCAAGCACCCAAGCTGGACATGGTCAGGCACTTGTTCAGATCACAATGACCGCAGACACACCAAGGACACCTGACAGACTGCTCCCTGAGTATTACTTGTTGCTCGAGTGCTTGAGGAGAACCTTGATCCCCAAGGCGGCATACAAGAAGGGGCTCACAGCCTTGCAGCAGGCTGTTTTTACCTGTCTCACGCTAGAGCATGAAATTGACATAGTTGATCTGATTCTAGCGAAGATGGAGGATGTGATAGTTGATGGCATGCCGACAAGACGATCACTGCCCTATGCTCACTGGATCACTCAGATGCTGAGTCAGCTAGTAGAGCCTAATGCCCCAATGCGTGGCCAGTACTATGACACTCATACTAGGTTCCCAAACTACTAGCCAGCGTTGCGTGATGACAGCCGTCGAGGAGGTAGAGCACAGAGGGCCGCAGACCAGCGGATCCCAGAGGAGGAGCGAGGGATTGCTCGTGCTGAGGATGAGGAGCTAGAGGTAGCTGAGGGAGGCTTCTTGTCATACTACTTCACCTCCAGCACCTTAGAATTAGACTACGAGGAGGAGGACGATGAGCTGCCCTGGTTCTTTACAACAGCTGCTCACAACGCCAAGACCGGAGGTATAGGAGTTTCACACTCACCGCCACCGCCTCTGGCCCCGTAGGTCTCTCAGGCACAAGTGACCCAGCCAGACGCACTATAGAGTATCCTCTAGGCTCTAGTGTAGCAGCAGGGCAAGCAGACTAGGATACAACGAGAGCAGACACAGCAGCTGGTTGCTCTCCAGTAGGCACAGCTTGACTTCCAGCGTCAGATGTCAAAGCGGCAGACACAGATTCTTGACGACATTTGCTCTTATCTCACCTCTCAGAGATAGGAGTATAAACAACAGATAGCTAGCATGTGGTCTGAGCTTCAGGAACAGCTGGGTCTGCCACCTCTAGCACAGCCTCAGTTGATACAGACGTCTACTCAACCTCTGGTGCTCACCCCTTCTGCTTCACTAGCAAGTGTTTCCACTCCAAGGACGTTGCCTCTTTCACCACTGTTGTGCGCAGGCCTACGATTGGTACTGTCACCTCTACCAGTTAGCTCACTTGCTTTTGAGACACCGGTCCAGGACCCCACTGTGTCAGCTGTACCTACCTCCTCTAGGCAGACAAAGATGCTCATACCCTCTAGGCGCGAGATACTTGAGTAGACAGAACAGCACGTCCTCGAGTAGTCTACCTAGCCAGACATAGCACCTAAGGCTCTAGAGACTGAGGTCATCCTAGAGTCACCATTGAGTGCAGTGGATAGAGTTGCTACAGAGTTGACAGACTCTGACGTTGAGGACTGTGTGGATGACTACGACGACCACTTCCAGTTCACAGCTCGTCACCCTCCTCCACCTCCTCAGAGCGATTAGATCCACTCTTTGGTCCTTGATGACAAAGGGGGAGATATAGGTTGGGAGTGAGATGGTAGTGGTTTGTAGTTCTTTTGTTCTTTTGCTTTGTGTGCCTTTGGGAGACACATGCTCTCAAACATTGGTTTGTATGATATTTGCATCTTTTGGATCTTGTGGGTGGACATGACATTTGGTTCCTGTGTATGCACGCTTCTTTATCATGTCTAATTTACTTTGGGTGAGCCTTCGATCTCCGTTTGCTTTATTTGATTTTATTCCATGTCTAAGGCTAGAGTAGTTGACGATGTCCTTTTTCATTTACCATCTCTACTCTTGCCAACTTTTTCTTGTCATCAATCACCAAAAAGGGGGACATTGTAAGCATCTAGGCCCTTAGGTGAGTTTCGGTGATTGAATGACAACCTTAATTGTTACTAATAAGCTCATGAGTGGAGGTTTAATGATATGAATATTTTAGTTGCTCATTTGATTGACATTGTGGCCCCTAATTTCAAAGGTTTATTTCAAGCATGCGGACATGGTTTTCATCCGTATCTCGAAGGCTAAGGACTCTTCAAGAGTCAAGGATCATGGGTGTTGGAGGATCCTTGCTTAGATTGGGCTTTCTAGTTTTCTAGTGTCCGCACTATTAAGGGGGGTCGATGGTTGAAGCTTAATCTTGAGATATGCTAAGAAATGATGCACACACAAGGTAAAAAGACTGTACATTAGCAAAGGTGCAAGCTAAAGCAACTCAAGGACATAGCAATTCAAAAGTTGAATCAATTCTCGTTGAAGAAGCAAGAATCAGACCAAAATTGCATGGACCGTACGGTCCGGTCTGGATCTATTTACATGGAGCGTACCATCTTATGGGAAGAGATATTTGGACGAAGTGATGTGTTCATGCAAATCCATTGGAAAGGATGGTCTGATTTAGTGTAAACGTACCAATCCACGGACCAAACAATTAAGGCATGCATGGGTGAAGAAGGAAATGAAAATGCAAAGACCGTATAGTACGGTCTATATAGACCATCCATGGACCGTCCTAAGAAACCCAACGGTGTGCACTTGGGTTGGAACTCAGTTGACAGTGGATTGTATAGAACGGTTTGAGTAAGCCATGCCAAACACTAGACCATGAAACCCGAGGGTATGCACTTTGGTTGGAACTCAGTTGACAGTGGACCGTATAGTACGGTTTGAGTAAACCGTACCAAACATCGGACCATGAAATCCGTGGGTATGCACTTTGGCTGGAACTCCATTGACAGTGGACCGTATAGTACGTTTGATTAAACCGTACCAAACACAGAACCAAAGTACAGGGACAAAGGCATTCGGTGACCGTTGTAAAAGTGAGTGGACCTTATAGTCCGGTCCTGACCAAAAGCATAGACCATATCATATGGTCTACACTG
Source organism: Paspalum vaginatum (assembly GCA_030272315.1). NCBI lineage: Eukaryota > Viridiplantae > Streptophyta > Magnoliopsida > Poales > Poaceae > Paspalum > Paspalum vaginatum. The sequence continues at coordinate 21,504,029 of CM059019.1, read as the reverse complement.
CATCAACCAGGCTTCCTTTATAATAGCTCTCTTGGTTTGAGGGCTATATATATGGGCACCTCGGGATCATTTCGTTCTCTTGGACACTCCGACAACAGTATACACTCAGAGAGCCACTTGTGCTTTACTCTTTGCTTCATCCACTTATATATTCACACCTTTGAGAGCAAGACCATGTTCAAGGCTCGTGTGCATCCATCTTGGTGAAGATCAAGATCAAGTGAAGACCGGAGGCTTGTTACTCTTGGTGTTTGGCAGCACCTAGGCAGACTTGGTGACCGGGGTGCGTTCATGGAGCTTGCCAAGGAGTTGTGGAAGCCCAAAGAACAAAGGTGTACAAGACTTGAGCTGCACCTTGCCGGCATGGCGAACGGAGACTGAGCATGGGAGACAGCAAAACACTTGTGCCGCAACATGGACTAGGGGAGGGTGCCAAACCTCTGACACCACGGGAAACAATCCGGTTGTCTCTTCCCCTTGTTTCTCTACTTGATGCTTTCTCTACCTTGCTTGTTTTCATGGATGGCATATAGTAGTCACCATGCTTCGCTTACTCTTGGCTAGTATCTCCCTTGCTTTGACTGTATGTGTGCTTACTAGCATGAGTAGGTTCAATTCTACCACTAGCACGAGTAGGTTTATTTCTATTACTAGCACGAGTAGGCATGATCTTTCTTGTTGATTAGTGTAGTTTTTGCTTAGAGGGTGAAGTGGGCTAATTGGTAGCTTCGGTAGGTTAAAGACCTTTTTTGTTAGAGTTTGAAATTAGCCCAATTCGCTTGGTGTCAATCGTTCATAGTTATCAGTTTACGTGAATAAGATGTAACAGCTGGGTGAACGACAGTTTAATATCTCTATGTCAATGCTTCCCTGTGAAAAGATACGATACCTAGAATACTCTCGGGTGAAAGGCTACAGCGGTCTCTGTGCTCTTGCAGAGTAAAATCCACTAGGCTAAGAGCCGCCAACACCTGCGTCCTATGAGTATGAGCACTAGCAACAGAATCACTAAACCTGGCTATGAATCATACTGGCTAGTTGTAGCTGCTCGACAATTTGGCCTGTACCATGCCTCCCCTTGCTTTATCTTCCATGAGAAATTCCAAAGCCGAGTCGATCTCACTGAACGGCTCCTAACTCTTCACGCATATAACCTCTTTTCTAAATTTCTCATTCCCATCCCATGTGACATGGAGTTCATATATACCGCGGATGGTTTCAACAATTGGTGGGGAACTTGGAAACAACATTTGTTCAGAGGTCCTCTAGGCACTATCCTTCACTGCATCGACTCTTCTTATGACCCTTCGTCAACAGAGGCAACTTGATTTTATAGCAGCAGTTCTTACCATAATCCCTGTACCACTGTTGTTTATCTTTTATATAGTGTAAGGAAAGACCAGTGCCAACTAAAGAATCAGGAGAACCTTTCCGTTACTCTCCCATGACCTCTGTACCATTGTATTGGAAATCAGCACCTCCTCTTGACAAGATAATATTTTCTGGTGACCATTCAAAACACCGGCGCGATGAAGCAAATAGATCACCGGCCAAAGGCTGTAGCTATGAGATGACTAGAAGTTCCAAGATACGATCCCCTACCCCACCTATTTTTGATCATGCTGAGGCGACTGTAAGTATCTGATAACAATACTCTTCTTCCTTGATGGTATGCATGCTTATATGCATTCGTCTTTATTTCAGTCCAAGGGTTCGACTAGTAACAGTATTGCTTCACCGGCTGCTTCATCGCTTCCAAGACAACGTGTACTAGAACTATCTACAATCAGTCTTTCTTCCAATGGTAATGATGTCTCTCTTCAAAAGTTTTGTCCTAAACAAGACATGCATAAGAGTGCTGATGAAGGGACCTCCAAGAATACCGAGGTAAATTTACTTCTTGACAAGATTATCTTTACTCGTCTCTTTTATATGACCTTGCTATCTTCTACAGTCCATTGATTTGTCAGCACTGCTCAACTTTGATCATTTTTCTCTAGACATTGGCTCAGGGAAAGAACAAGAGAAAATTTCATTGCCTCCGAAGTCTGTGCTAGCCGATGTAGCTAATCAACTTTAGGAGATGGAAAGATTGCTCAGCACTCCAGTCATACAACTGGTCAAAGATAGTGAAGTACTTCGTGCAACCTAGGAACTAGTAATAGATCAACTACCAGCTGACATGAGATGAGTGTTACATCTAGTGGCATACCTTGGCTTTCTCAGGGAGGAAGTAGAAATGGCTGCAGCTCGTATCGCATCCCGAGATGCCCAATCCTCGTTTAGGAAAGAAATTGCTAACAAATTTGTAGTCCTGAACCAGCAAAAAGTTGCCTTTTATGATGACAAAGCCTCGTGAGTTCTATCTTCAAAGCTCACAGATCCACAGTAGTCAAGAACTGAAATTGCCACAGAAATCCAATGTCTTCAACAAAAGGATACAACAATTGATGAAAATATCAAGACTGCATCATCTGAGCTGGAAGAAATCAAGGCCACAAAGCAAAAGTCGAAAGAAAACTTGTCATCTAGTTTTACTGAAGTCAAAAAGCTGAAGGCCTGTTCGATGTTAGGTACTAACAAATTTCCTCCGTTGACTCTATCCATCTCAAAGCCATCATAGATATCCAACAATTCCTTCTGTAATTTGAGAAAGACATCTTGGCACAACCGTATTTTTTATTGTGCCCCCTAGGTACAATGTTATGTAAGACCTAATGACAGTGTATTCTTTGTTTCTTGTGAGGGTCCCAACAATCAATGTCAAAGCATTGACTGTAAAAATTTTTTGTATGGGGTACCTAAAGTCGATAGCAACACATCGGCTTTTATATTTTTCGGGCTTGATGGCAAAACATCGGCCAATTGTCATATATGCATGTGTCACCATATATTCTGCCCCCCAAGCCGGATCGTCCAAGTAATTGGAGGGATCAACTTTCCAACCTCCAACAGATATCCTAAGAAAAAATCCACACATTTTGTTTTTTGAGGCTGATCATCCGTATCGGCCATACAACATCTATCATTGTTAAATCCTTTACAATTCGGTCAATCGCTTAGATTGGCCTCACACACAAAAACATGTAATTACACATCAATGCCGGCTGCTGGTATTAGCACAAGTCCTTTTTCTGAACCTCCAACGAAGTCCCAATCGAGCTGCTCCCATCCAGTAAGGCACTCTGCTCCTTCTACCCCGCAGAATGAAGATTTTGCAACAGTAACATTGGTAGAGTCATCGGCAGGTACAATTTTGACTTCATCGCCATCCCATTGTATGAGACATTGGTGTATGGTTGACGGTACGCAACAGTTTGTGTGAATCCAGTCTCGGCCAAGCAGGGCCGAGTAAGGTCCTTTGGTGTCCACAACAAAAAAGGAAGTATGGATTGATTTGCTTCAAATTGTTAGGTCCTTGTTGAAAACACCTTTGGCTCCAATTGCGTCACCCTTGAAATCGTAGAGAACAACATTGGTCTTAATAAGCTCATCCTCATTCCTATAGAATTTCTTGAACACCACGTACGGCATCAAGTTGACCGCTGCACCTGTGTCCCCCATCGTCTTGTTCATGAGTTTCCCATTGATGGAGCCTTTGAGGTATAGCGGCTTCAAATGACGATATTTTTATCGGCTGGCTTTTCGAACACAATAGCCGCCGGCCCCAAACTGACTTGAGCCACTGATTCCTAGATTGCAGAAGGATTACAAAACTCATCAAGTAAGAAGAATACCATGTTGATATCGGCTGATGGATTAGCTGTTTCATCCTCCATCAAATCGTCCTCTGCATCATCTTCCACTGGGTCCTCCAGCTATTCTTGGTCTTGATGCTTCCTCTTCCAAACAGCTGGTCACTTAGGTAACATAGGTGGACATTTGTGCTTGTACGACGGTAACATAGGGTCTAAATTGACCTGTTTTAACAGCTGAAGGTAGTTTGCTTCTGCCTTTTCTAGACTGCGCCGGCATTGTACTCTTTGTTTTTGCGAGTGAGAGAGCCCATTTGGACACCACCTGGGCTAGTGGCATTCTTCGTGCTTTGTGCTTGACTCCCCCAGGTCATGCGAATGGAGTGCATCTGATTGCTCTGACTCCAAATTGCTCACATGGTCACACATATGTTTGTCTGGAGATAGTTGTAAACGGCGTCATGGTGATGAAGGTAGATGACCCAAACGCTGGAACACAGATACATTCTCCTCTGAGCGATGAGGAACTGAGCACTTAGGGTAGTCCTCCAAGGTTGGCAAGCACTTCATTCCTTGGCTCTAGCAGTACTGCAAGAGTGGGTAGTCCCAATGCCCCTTTGACTCACGGTCCCATCGCCGTTCGGAGTGGCGCCGCTCTTCATGACGACGGTGTTCACCATAGCGATGCTCTTCATTTCGCCATTGGTTGAGGCGACGATGTTCTTCTCGCTCATAGCGGTATCCACACGGAATGTAACTCGATTAGTTGCAATGCTCTTGTCGCCAGTACTGTTGCTAGCGTAGATAATTCTCTTCTCATTCTTGCCTACTGTGTTGCTCACGTCGTTCATGATGTTGAGCATACATACTGATCAGGACTCCTGACTTAGGCTGTAGCTTGTGGTTCCTAGCTATATCTTCTCCAGATAAATGCTCTTCTGGCTAGAACTCTAATGGCCGATCATCGTCGGCATCGGCCTTGGCTTTACCCTTGTCCCTCGAGCTAGAAGCAGCATCCACCATGTTGATTGTCAAATGAAAAGGGATCGGTTGCTTCTTAGTAATAACCTAACCATTTTCAATAGCATTTTGGATCCGTTGTAGGAACTCAGATGATTCAGTCAATGTGGCGATCCTGATCTTGCTCTGGTTCAGGTCCATGGGCTCTTCCTATCAATGAAAGACAGATGTTGTACTAACCATATTAACATTAAGGAATGGAGTGTTGTCTATCTTCATTTGGCTCTTGGGGTAGACCAACCTCCATTGCTCAATTGCAACCTGGATCTGCTGGCGAAACACTTTGCAATCATTTGTACTACCACTTGCAGTACTTGCGACCCTTTAGTTCTTCCGCCGGTGCTACGGTTCCCAACTGTGCCAAGTATCATTGCCACTGAATTTGGAAAATTCTGGAACTTTAAACTTTGATGGAGGTGGCAATTGACCATACACTTCAGGATACGGCTTGGCATAGGTGACAATACCCTTCACTGGCATCAACCCAAATCGATTCTTGAAGTATTGATCTTGATCAGCTTTGAGTAGCTGATCCATTAGGGATAGAAAAACTGGGCTGGTTGTTAAAAACCGGCCCTGATCCAAACTGAGCCTACCAATCAGCAACCTCATTATCATTAGACTTGCCTTTGCCACCGCCCATGTTGGCCTACATGGTGATGTTGCTTGCTTGACGGAGGCCTTCGTGGAGGTTCTTCTCCTTCATGTAGCGGCCTGTACATGAGTTGGCAAAAGAACCCTTCTGGTATGAACGCTGGTGGTTCGTCATAGCATGTAGGCTAGTCTCCAGAATGTTTTGGAGCATGCATAATAAATATGGCCTTGGTATTTTCTGACGTCTTGATAGGAGGTATGTAAATTGATCGAGTGTAGAACTTGGTCTCTCCAAAGAAAGTGTCGATCTTCGGTCTGGTTTCTTGGTATTCACCAACCAAGTCTTCTCTGATGACTCGCACTACCAAGCCTTCCATGGAATTCAACATGGCTTCAGACTAATGGGGCATGGCTTTGCTTATCATCTCGTTCATCTCCATTCGCAATGCTCTGGTGTGCTCTTCAGATGGCATTGAGATATCCATGCCTCCAACAGATTTTCTAGATACCCTATGCACTTGACATGACCGCTCCGAGTCCAGGTGAAGTGGTCAAGAACTTTTTCAGCTAATCCAGCAAGTATGCGATCATAAGCTTCTTTGTGTTCAGCTAGAAGTTGATCAAGCTTGGGTGGTGCGTCTTTATCTTTCGTCCACATGCTCAGATCATGTCTAGCCGAAATCTTCATTGTACTCTTCCCGGAAGGTTTTGGCATCATCACTTGACAATAGTCTTGACGAAGGTGAGGTCCCGTCGGGCATACCAAAAGTGTGTTGCACCCAAATACCGACAGAGAGGTTCGGGCACAGAGCACATGGGAGCCGGGGATCGCGCTGCTGCTGCACTCATCTCTGTGTCGTGTGGTTCTGAACGGCTTTCAGTGGGGAAGCCGATCCTAGTCGTGCGTGGTGATGCGGGCGTGCCACCTATCGTGACCTTGCAGCCAGGAAGGTTGGATGGTTGCAATTGTTGGCTCATGTTCTTCCTGTAAAGCACACACAATAGATGTAAACGTCAAGTTCCTACCTAATCGCTAGGATTGACAACCACGAGATGTTGTGTACTCTAGTCGGCCGATGCAAAAACATCAGGTGGTCCATCGAGCATGCATGAATAGATAGAGTCAAATCAAAACCGCGTCCAAAGATGAGTAAATATAAAGACCTAACTGTGATGCCCCCGGCATCTCGAAAGTCTTAACACGCGATTAGATTAGTGGTAGTCAAGGATCTGGCTTAATAATGTTTAGAGAAGAGCAACAACTAGGTTAGTAAATCACAAAGTCAAAAATTTTCAGTAAAATATGAAAAACCCCTGAGTGCATTTGTGACTATAGTTTAAAATATGATGTGTTTTGGACCAAACTCTCTATAACAAACTTGTAGACAATTTTAGGTAGATCAACTTTGTTATTGGGTGTGGTGACATGCATAAAGGTTTGCAAGATGTTTTAGCTCATTTTCTATCTTCTAGTGAATTCTGTCCAAATAGACCTGAATGGAAAATTCAAATTTTGAGCAATCAAAAGTCCCTATCATGCAAAACATCATATAAGAAAGTTGTAGATAATTAAAAACCACACAACATTGGTATAATACTCTTTCTCTGAAAATGAGCATAAAATAGACTTTAGGAATTTCTAAGTTTGTACTAAACCTTGGTCAAACTGGAGACAGCAGGTTAAATTCAAATTTAATCATACTTCGACTTAGAATCTGATATTACTCCTTTTGACAAAGTTGTAGATCTAGAAGATTAGAACAACTTTTGTATTTTGGGTTTTGTCAAATTCGGCCCCTAGGATGTTCAAAAGCAACAATTTCTAAAACATGTCTCAGCAGTCAAACAGCATTTTTCTTTTTCCCGAATTTATTTTCCTTTGTGACACTGACGAGTGGGTCCCACTCGGCCGACCCACCCGCCACGCGGCGCCGGCGTCCGGCGCAGCCGGCCACGCGCCGCTGGCCACCGCGGGCACGCGCCGCCCGGCCGCCCCGCCGTGGCCACGCGCCGCCTACCCGCGCCCGGCCTGCGCTCTCCCTGCCGCGTGCCCCGCGCCCTCGCCAGGCCCTTCGGGCCGAAGGAAGCAGAGCCCGCGCCTCCCTCACCTCACTCGCTCCCTCCCTGCCTCCCTGCTTGTCTCGCACGGAGCGCGTCCGCCATAGGCGGCCCGAGACCGAGCTCGAGTTGAGCTCACGCCCCGCTGCCTTAGCCTCCTCCGCTCCGTCCGACGCACGCACTGAGCTCGCCACAGCTTCCTCCGCCGATTCCCCAAGGTCCGGGCCACCTACACCGCCCCTAACGGCCTCGTCCACATGCGCTTCCACGCGGTGACCCGGTCCACCGTGTCTCGCCGTGGAGGACCATTCCGGAGCTGTCCCCGAGCCTGCAATCTGCCCCCTCCGAGCTTCCCTCGTCACCGCGCAGCTCGCGCGCTGCCCCGAGACGCCGGTCCCCCACTCTTCCGCCAGATCAAGCACGCCACCGATGGGGACTGCGTGCACGGTTCACCGCCGGTTCACGCGCGTTCCCCGTCGATTCGGGCCACCCCGCACGACGAGATCAGGGGGAAATGGAAGCCCGCGACCGAGGACACCTTCCCGGACCCGCACGGCTCCAAGCGCGTGCCCCCACGCGACGCGCCATACGCGGAAAGCCGGCCGCTGCGCGCCCCCTGCCCTGTCGGGAGGAAGAAGATGGTGACTTTACAAAAATCCCCCTGTCATATTTCGTTTTTGTGCGCCCTGTTTGATTACTGTGTACTGAGTCTTTGACATATTCCACGCAGGACCCTGGAAGCTACGGATATTTCCGATCTAGTCCCCACCAGTGGGCTTTTCTATTTAAATTCATTTCTCTCGGTTTAAACTTTGGAAATTCGTAATAAATCAAATAAAAATCAGAAAAATACAAACTAAGTTGCATTTTTATCCTTGTTAAAAGATCTATCTGCTAGGTATGATGGTTGAGTAGGAAAAGACTGTTTTGCCCCTGATTGCTTGCATGTTATGATTTCTTAAATAATTAGCAAAACTAAAGTTAAACACCTTCAAAAATTACTAAACTTGGACAGTAGCTTTTATATGATGATTAAGATCTATGATGATTTTTGAAAACCCTAGCACGCAATGCTTAATTCCTGTTTTACCCCTATGTGTGTATTTAGTGTGTTATTAGAATATGAATATATATACTACATAAAACTCATCCTGAAAAATCCACAAAAATTATATTGTACCCATATGACTCAATGTAGTCCAACAATAAAGTTTTATGGGTTTGCTTGCTGATTGCTATGTATTTTGAAAATGGCAAATGTTAGGGTCATTTAAACAAAAATAGGAAAGTGCTATTTAACATGTCTCCCCTATGATTCGCAACTTGATAAGCTTATATATATAACCTGCATGAGTGAATTCTTGCTCTAGGTCTATAAAAGTACTAATGCCACTAGCGCTAAAAGTAATTCTTGCTTAAGTAGTGAAATCAAACATTTTTCGATATTGTCCCTGTCCCTGTCCCTGCCCTTGAAATGTTTGCTCAAATGAGTGCTTGATCTTCATGTATCTCATGCACTGCATCATGCATATCATTCATATAGTGACGCCTATTACAGATACGTGATCGGGAAGCAAGAGCGTGAAGCTACTTCGAGCAACGGTGTCCAAAAGACCAACTAAGGCCCAAATACCACCTGGAGGCCCCTGAAGTGGTATTTGGAAGGAGGAGCTGCCCAAGTGATCAAGGGGTTGCCTGGGGCAGAGCCTCACAACCCGGCAAACTAACTTTAGTTTAGTTTGTTCAAGTTATCAACAACAAAGGTAGGCCCCTTAGGCATATACACCTACCTAGGGAATCTCACCATCCTTTATTTGATTGTGCATTTACGTTCAGGTGTTGTTTGGAGCCCCACCTGCATAAATACCTGATATCCTATGTAGAATGGATAGAACGAAGTCTATGCTTAGCCATGCTTAGACGGTAGAAGTCGAGTGAAGATATTCACTCGCGAGATGATAGGACTCAAAATACTTTACAAAAATTTAATACGAGAGAAATATGATATGATGTGATGAAAAGATGAGACCGGGCGGAGATATGGGCATATTATGATGAAAAATGATGAGGATGGTTTGGTGGACTCCGCCCGAGTCGTTTAAGGCCCGATTCGCTGTTCGCCTGCTAGTCGGCATAACATTGCTAGAGTGCTTAACCGGGAAATGGGACCGGTGAAGTCTTACCTGGGTTTGTCCGAAGTTTTCGAGGCTCCGCTCATCCACTTGCTGGAGGCCGATGGGCCCGGGGGCGCTTGTACTCGAGGGAGGGCTGACCCGGTGCGGCCGTGGTATCGCTCCTAAGGGAGGGCTGACCCGGTGCGGCCGTGGTATCGCTCCTGAGGGGGCACAACTCGGGGGTTAGGTGAGGGCGCTTTGAATCTTGGGACAAGACAGGTGGAGATGGGGGCTATATGTGGGAACGCGATGGCTAGTAAGCATATACCCCTGGCATGATAGTTATTCTCGGGAATTAAAAATCGATTCGAATCGCTGATGCCCACCAGGTGTGGGAATGCCAATATCACTGTCGGGCAACGTAGTAATAACTTTAATATCTTGTTCATTTAATCATGCTTTTTATATTACATGTTTGTACTTGTATGTTACGTTTCTGCAAGTTCCTTTATGATGACATAAGCGTTGGGATAATGAAGTATATGAGCTATGGATGATAATAACAACTATAATGAACCAAATGAGACTTATACTTTAGAAATAAATGATACTTGAAAGTAAGGAATCACTTCTAGTAAGCTTGCGCGGGTTAGAGTCCAGTCCACAAAAAGCCTTGCATACTCTCAAATGTGTCGGGTTGAAACCGCCCACGGGTAAGTCCTACGAGTACCTCACGTACTCACCCCTACGTTGTTGATGTTTTTATTTCAGGAGCTTCATGATCGAGAATGACAATGGTGGGCTCAATGTCATGGCTCGATGTTTTATTTTTCCGCTGCAAGAGTATATCAGTATTACGTTACGGTTTCCGCTGCGAGGTTATTTTGGAATTCTATTTCAGTATGATTGTACCCCATTTTGAGTAAATATTCTCAAACGAATCAATCTATGTTTGTATGAAATGATGGGTTGTTGTAATTGTTGTGGCTCTTTCGAGGGCTTAACGTGTGTGATGTCGGTATCCCTGGGTGATGGTTGCATCGAGTGCCCTTTTTGGGTATCTCGACGGACGACCGGGTTTAGTTCGGCCTAACCACACTGCAAGCCAGAGGTGGCAGGTGTGTTTAGTTCGGATTAAATCGGCGGTTCCGCCACAGCTGGTATCAGAGCCGATCATACACGAACAACATTATAACAACTTTATTTTGATTTCGAAAGCCTATTTTCAAAATCTTTTCAAAGTATTTGCGAAAACAAGAGTATCACGTATATGCCCATTATAAGGATGTTAGCTTATATATACAGGTGGCATCACTGACTTGACTAACTAAGATAGCAACTCATGTGCATATTCGGCGTTTTGGGAAACAATGTTTCGGCCATAGCTATCCCCAGGACTGGTGGAATGCTATCGGGATTTGCGATTCATTGTGAACCTTGCATTCATGCTGCCTAGGTAAATCTTTTAAGGGGGGTGGGCATGCTTTGAAGCTTTCATGCTCACCACACTTACACATCCGGTTTTGGGATCCATCTTCTTCTCGGCAATCCCCAGTACTGGTGGAAAGTCAGGTCTTGAAAAGAAGGTGCAGCGGCCCACTCAACGTTGTCCACGCAGCGTGAGAATTCGTGTGGATACCACACTAGGTGGTAATGTATGAGCATGCATTTTTCTTGCAGGTACACTAACCATGAAATGCGTAGCTTGGACGACTAGAATTTGGCTAGTTGCATGTAGGGAGAGCACGTGCATATATGCCACTGGAATATCGATTGTGAGGACGGATAGGACGATCGTGCATCATTTCATCTCATCTCATGTGCTTTGCTATGTGTGTTTGATCGAAAGTAACTAGATTCATATTATGTTTATATACGTAATTGTTTAAAAGTAACAAATTTCACATGGGATTTGTATGAGTGCTGCTACCATTTTGAAGTAGATCAAATTGCGAATACAACCATCAAAGTCAACGTGTTTTCAGCTCTTTGGTTCATATCTTCCTTACATTGAGATTCATGTGCTCCAATCTCCTTGTTCATTTCTTGTCACGACCTTGTAATATCCATGATCCTACAACTAGTATGATTAAACCACTCTTGTTGTGATGTCTCCTTAGACAGTCTTGGATGCCTCGACGGGACCTAGAGTCCTATGTGTATGGCCGTCACATGGTTGTGCTACTAGGTTCGCGCTGGCATTAAGACATGCGAAGGCATGACATCGCTTCAATCGTGGAACATTCATAATCGGAGTTTATCATTTGATTGACCCCGAATCTTGCTACTCTTGATTTGGGGGGATGCTTGATTTCATTTCCACTGTCCGGTATATATCATTTCGTTACCTTGTTGCACCCTGCTTTTCCTGAGATGTGGGAGTAGCCAACCTCCACCCACTGCTTATCCACACCCTTTTCATTGCTTCTGTGGAAGTGATCAGTCTCATTTCCACCATCTCATCACATTTTTTTCCATTGCCTTGTTTCACCTTGCCTTTTTAACCAATGGGGATGATCCGCCTCAACCCCACGACTTGTTCATATTAATTCGTATCCATGTTTGACCTTGCCTCCGAAGATTGGTGGGAACAGCCAACTTCGTTCTCACTATCTCCGTCGATAGCTTCTATCCATTTGTTGAACCTTAATTCCCGAGGGTGTACTTTACGAACATCCTCCACACTAGCTTTTGTCCTCGGCTAGTGCTCATATCATATCATCATTTCCCTAGGAGTGGTTTTCTTCCTCTTAGAAGGGAACTTACTAGCATTTTGTTTCGCTAGTAAGAACACATCAGCTACCGCCATATTCTTGATCACTCATGACCAACGCTAAGAACTCATACAGATCATCACCTTGTTTAGGCGAATACGGCCTATCTTCTCCCTCTTGTGCCTTTCTTGTCCTAATGAGTAGAATGTGCTACGTTTCACCACATCTTACTCTTTGAAAACATGTTAACTTGGAATTTTATATGTGGACACAGTCCCTGTCAAATAAAATGAACGTGTCTCTCAAAAACGCATCCGATGATACTTCCTTCAATCAAAAGACCCTGCCTTATTCAATTTCCGACTGTGTACACTGTGCTTTCATTATTTGGATAAGTCAGGTACTTACCACATTTCAAATGCTAGTATCAAAGTCAGGAAATGACTCCCTTCCTTTGCTTCAATCACAGTCACTTGCTCACTGACCACATTCTCTTCATGGTTTGTTCATTCGCTCTCTTATATGGCACGACTCGTCGAGTATCTTAGAAAGACCACCCTAGCCTAATAGATGACGCTTTGTGACTACTTGTGTTAAGGAGGCACTAACCATTCACAAGCTAGTTGACAAAGCCAATGAGTGAAAAAGTGGGATATTACCATGTGCATTCGAAAAGGCACGAATCACGATGCCATACTCCTTACAATACGCGATAGGTAACACACCCGTACCTCACACAAATCTCGGGACGAGATTTCTTTAAGGGGGGTGGGTTGTGATGCCCCCGGCATCTCGAAAGTCTTAACACGCGATTAGATTAGTGGTAGTCAAGGATCTGGCTTAATAATGTTTAGAGAAGAGCAACAACTAGGTTAGTAAATCACGAAGTCAAAAATTTTCAGTAAAATATGAAAAACCCCTGAGTGCATTTGTGACTATAGTTTAAAATATGATGTGTTTTGGACCAAACTCTCTATAACAAACTTGTAGACAATTTTAGGTAGATCAACTTTGTTATTGGGTGTGGTGACATGCATAAAGGTTTGCAAGATGTTTTAGCTCATTTTCTATCTTCTAGTGAATTCTGTCCAAATAGACCTGAATGGAAAATTCAAATTTTGAGCAATCAAAAGTCCCTATCATGCAAAACATCATATAAGAAAGTTGTAGATAATTAAAAACCACACAACATTGGTATAATACTCTTTCTCTGAAAATGAGCATAAAATAGACTTTAGGAATTTCTAAGTTTGTACTAAACCTTGGTCAAACTGGAGACAGCAGGTTAAATTCAAATTTAATCATATTTGAACTTAGAATCTGATATTACTCCTTTTGACAAAGTTGTAGATCTAGAAGATTAGAACAACTTTTGTATTTTGGGTTTTGTCAAATTCGGCCCCTAGGATGTACAAAAGCAACAATTTCTAAAACATGTCTCAGCAGTCAAACAGCATTTTTCTTTTTCCCGAATTTATTTTCCTTTGTGACACTGACGAGTGGGTCCCACTCGGCTGACCCACCCGCCACGCGGCGCCGGCGTCCGGCGCAGCCGGCCACGCGCCGCTGGCCACCGCGGGCACGCGCCGCCCGGCCGCCACGCCGTGGCCACGCGCCGCCTGCCCGCGCTCGGCCTGCGCTCTCCCTGCCGCGTGCCCCGCGCCCTCGCCAGGCCCTTCGGGCCGAAGGAAGCAGAGCCCGTGCCTCCCTCACCTCACTCGCTCCCTCCCTGCCTCCCTGCTTGTCTCGCACGGAGCGCGTCCGCCATAGGCGGCCCGAGACCGAGCTCGAGTTGAGCTCACGCCCCGCTGCCTTAGCCTCCTCCGCTCCGTCCGACGCACGCACTGAGCTCGCCACAGCTTCCTCCGCCGATTCCCCAAGGTCCGGGCCACCTACACCGCCCCTAACGGCCTCGTCCACATGCGCTTCCACGCGGTGACCCGGTCCACCGTGTCTCGCCGTGGAGGACCATTCCGGAGCTGTCCCCGAGCCTGCAATCTGCCCCCTCCGAGCTTCCCTCGTCACCGCGCAGCTCGCGCGCTGCCCCGAGACGCCGGTCCCCCACTCTTCCGCCAGATCAAGCACGCCACCGATGGGGACTGCGTGCACGGTTCACCGCCGGTTCACGCGCGTTCCCCGTCGATTCGGGCCACCCCGCACGACGAGATCAGGGGGAAATGGAAGCCCGCGACCGAGGACACCTTCCCGGACCCGCACGGCTCCAAGCGCGTGCCCCCACGCGACGCGCCATACGCGGAAAGCCGGCCGCCGCGCGCCCCCTGCCCTGTCGGGAGGAAGAAGATGGTGACTTTACAAAAATCCCCCTGTCATATTTCGTTTTTGTGCGCCCTGTTTGATTACTGTGTACTGAGTCTTTGACATATTCCACGCAGGACCCTGGAAGCTACGGATATTTCCGATCTAGTCCCCACCAGTGGGCTTTTCTATTTAAATTCATTTCTCTCGGTTTAAACTTTGGAAATTCGTAATAAATCAAATAAAAATCAGAAAAATACAAACTAAGTTGCATTTTTATCCTTGTTAAAAGATCTATCTGCTAGGTATGATGGTTGAGTAGGAAAAGACTGTTTTGCCCCTGATTGCTTGCATGTTATGATTTCTTAAATAATTAGCAAAACTAAAGTTAAACACCTTCAAAAATTACTAAACTTGGACAGTAGCTTTTATATGATGATTAAGATCTATGATGATTTTTGAAAACCCTAGCACGCAATGCTTAATTCCTGTTTTACCCCTATGTGTGTATTTAGTGTGTTATTAGAATATGAATATATATACTACATAAAACTCATCCTGAAAAATCCACAAAAATTATATTGTACCCATATGACTCAATGTAGTCCAACAATAAAGTTTTATGGGTTTGCTTGCTGATTGCTATGTATTTTGAAAATGGCAAATGTTAGGGTCATTTAAACAAAAATAGGAAAGTGCTATTTAACATGTCTCCCCTATGATTCGCAACTTGATAAGCTTATATATATAACCTGCATGAGTGAATTCTTGCTCTAGGTCTATAAAAGTACTAATGCCACTAGCGCTAAAAGTAATTCTTGCTTAAGTAGTGAAATCAAACATTTTTCGATATTGTCCCTGTCCCTGTCCCTGCCCTTGAAATGTTTGCTCAAATGAGTGCTTGATCTTCATGTATCTCATGCACTGCATCATGCATATCATTCATATAGTGACGCCTATTACAGATACGTGATCGGGAAGCAAGAGCGTGAAGCTACTTCGAGCAACGGTGTCCAAAAGACCAACTAAGGCCCAAATACCACCTGGAGGCCCCTGAAGTGGTATTTGGAAGGAGGAGCTGCCCAAGTGATCAAGGGGTTGCCTGGGACAGAGCCTCACAACCCGGCAAACTAACTTTAGTTTAGTTTGTTCAAGTTATCAACAACAAAGGTAGGCCCCTTAGGCATATACACCTACCTAGGGAATCTCACCATCCTTTATTTGATTGTGCATTTACGTTCAGGTGTTGTTTGGAGCCCCACCTGCATAAATACCTGATATCCTA
Source organism: Paspalum vaginatum (assembly GCA_030272315.1). Taxonomy (NCBI): domain Eukaryota; kingdom Viridiplantae; phylum Streptophyta; class Magnoliopsida; order Poales; family Poaceae; genus Paspalum; species Paspalum vaginatum. The sequence continues at coordinate 21,488,293 of CM059019.1, read as the reverse complement.
TGTAGAATGGATAGAACGAAGTCTATGCTTAGCCATGCTTAGACGGTAGAAGTCGAGTGAAGATATTCACTCGCGAGATGATAGGACTCAAAATACTTTACAAAAATTTAATACGAGAGAAATATGATATGATGTGATGAAAAGATGAGACCGGGCGGAGATATGGGCATATTATGATGAAAAATGATGAGGATGGTTTGGTGGACTCCGCCCGAGTCGTTTAAGGCCCGATTCGCTGTTCGCCTGCTGGTCGGCATAACATTGCTAGAGTGCTTAACCGGGAAATGGGACCGGTGAAGTCTTACCTGGGTTTGTCCGAAGTTTTCGAGGCTCCGCTCATCCACTTGCTGGAGGCCGATGGGCCCGGGGGCGCTTGTACTCGAGGGAGGGCTGACCCGGTGCGGCCGTGGTATCGCTCCTAAGGGAGGGCTGACCCGGTGCGGCCGTGGTATCGCTCTTGAGGGGTCACAACCCGGGGGTTAGGTGAGGGCGCTTTGAATCTTGGGACAAGACAGGTGGAGATGGGGGCTATATGTGGGAACGCGATGGCTAGTAAGCATATACCCCTGGCATGATAGTTATTCTCGGGAATTAAAAATCGATTCGAATCGCTGATGCCCACCAGGTGTGGGAATGCCAATATCACTGTCGGGCAACGTAGTAATAACTTTAATATCTTGTTCATTTAATCATGCTTTTTATATTACATGTTTGTACTTGTATGTTACGTTTCTGCAAGTTCCTTTATGATGACATAAGCGTTGGGATAATGAAGTATATGAGCTATGGATGATAATAACAACTATAATGAACCAAATGAGACTTATACTTTAGAAATAAATGATACTTGAAAGTAAGGACTCACTTCTAGTAAGCTTGCGCGGGTTAGAGTCCAGTCCACAAAAAGCCTTGCATACTCTCAAATGTGTCGGGTTGAAACCGCCCACGGGTAAGTCCTACGAGTACCTCACGTACTCACCCCTACGTTGTTGATGTTTTTATTTCAGGAGCTTCATGATCGAGAATGACAATGGTGGGCTCAATGTCATGGCTCGATGTTTTATTTTTCCGCTGCAAGAGTATATCAGTATTACGTTACGGTTTCCGCTGCGAGGTTATTTTGGAATTCTATTTCAGTATGATTGTACCCCATTTTGAGTAAATATTCTCAAACGAATCAATCTATGTTTGTATGAAATGATGGGTTGTTGTAATTGTTGTGGCTCTTTCGAGGGCTTAACGTGTGTGATGTCGGTATCCCTGGGTGATGGTTGCATCGAGTGCCCTTTTTGGGTATCTCGACGGACGACCGGGTTTAGTTCGGCCTAACCACACTACAAGCCAGAGGTGGCAGGTGTGTTTAGTTCGGATTAAATCGGCGGTTCCGCCACACTAACTAATAGCATGATATAATAGATCTACATAATCAAATCAGCTTCAAATTAGGACCTCCAAAGAGGTCCATCTAACTAAACAGATACAAATTACGACATGTATTGCTAGGGTGCTCGAGCTACGCTAATCTATCGGCAGGTCGCATGCACACACGGTAGCGGCATGTCGTGGATTGTAACAAGCGATTAGGTAATGTAACACGAGCTACATGAAGATTGATCTACTACATGAAGCATAGGTACATAAACAGATCGATAAACATGTGAAGGTAAATACGGATCTCATGCCAAGCAAAGCTTGCCGCGAGATTCATTGAGGTAACTAATGGGTCTCTTGGTCGAGCTAGGCTCGATATGAGATCCATCGGGATAACTAGGGAATTGTGCCATCAAAAATGCTTCAGTACATGGTTCACCATATGGCTCACGCCCTAATGCCCTACCGGATCTAGGAACCATTAGAGCAACATGATAATTACCTTGAAAGACCCTAGTTGTTAGGGGTGGCGATGTGCCGAGAGAGATTGGAGACACGAGTTGCTGGGAATATATATCGTCAATTCATTACGTAGAACATGGGTACATATTTATAGTCCATAGACTTAGACAACAAGTTCGACTCTTTCTATAACTCTTTCCATATCTAAAAAACCATACCTTAGACTGAACTATGCCTAATTCGAATCGAAAAATAAAAGATACAAGGCCCACTGGCCTCTAGAATTGCCTTGTTCCTAGGCGACCAAATTCAGCCGATTAGCCGATCTGGCCCAAATACCAATCGGCTAAATTCTGGCGATAACACCCAGAAGCCCCCAAGGCTTGAGTTAATTCTGTGAATAATTAACTCGAGACTCCAAAGAAAGCCACAGTTCCTTGCACAGGTTCCACTGAAATCCGCACGCTCTGCCAAATTAACAGGACTTCCATTTTATCATTGATTGTTTCCATCGGGTACATCGCTCAAGTGCACCCAATGGGTGTAGCCCCCGAGCTTCTAGTTGACTTGAGTAACAATCAATTCGGAGGTCTAGAAATCAATAGGTCTCTTCCGAGTCACCTGCCTCTGAGTTAACTCAATATCCACAGAGCCTTCCAAGTTACTGCGGGCAACGCCCAACTGAAATCTCTAGACTTAACTCGGCAGAATTTTTTGAAAATTCCTCACCCAATGGGTGTAAATAAGTTGAGAGCATTTGTCATGAAAACTGGCACTTGACTCCACAGGTTGCCACAATGCGAATGAATGCCTCTTTGGTGCGTAGGCCAATGCTCACGCGTGCTGCTCTAGTAACTGAACTGCCATCAGATCACTTTTCTAAACCATTACAACGCCTTGCTACCTTGCACGCGCACTTCCAAGAATATGAAGCGATGCGCTCCACAGTACATAACTAGACCATGAGATCCCTGTATTGCCACATTGCCATCTTCGTCATCAGATACTTCCACTTGAGAACTCTCCCCCTTCACACCACAAGCACCATGGCCAGCAGCAGTGACAAGGGAAAGAAGCATGCCGGCCCCCTGAAGCCAGCGAAGGATGACCCTTCTAGGATGACTTCAACAGCGATGACAAGGCATTTTTCGGTGACTATGCCCATAGGGGAAAGCCGCCAACCCCGATAGTGACGACCTGTCAGAGAGCAATGAGGATCTGCTGCCAGAGGAACATCCTTCCTCTGATACAGATGGGTACAACACGGATCAAAGGGTCATCCTGAGGGGCTTGATCCTCTCAGGCTTGCGGGCCCTGAAGATGATGATGATGATGACAATGACAACGATGATGATGACGATGACAATAGTGATGGCATCGACAGCGATGACGATGCCACCAGTCTTCCTCCAGAAAAGTGTCGTTGCATTGTCGCTTAAGTAGTACTACCTCCATTTGTTTTTATTTGACGTTAGGACATAAATAGCTAGTTCATTTTGTGAAGAGAACCCTTGTCAGAACGACAAATATTGCCAAATGGAGGGTGTAGTAGTTAAGCATAGTTCTAGTGCGTAGTTTAGGAATGGTTCTTTGTTGAAGAACCACTTGTATCCACTGCATTATGTTAATCAAACAACCTTGACTGCCTTTCAGTTTGCTTGTTGATCTTTTGACACCAGCTATGATTTCTGTGCGAGCACCTTGTATGCTTCCAGCACTGCTGTGTACGCATAACACATGTGGAATGATGAAGTCCGAGTGAATGCCCCCTAGTGATTGCGGCAAACAAAACTGCACACCATTCGAGAGCAATTTCTATTGACAAATAATCCCAAGGCAATTGAACAAGGCCTGACTCAACCCGAACTGGCGCTTCACGTAATCCACATTAGATCTCATGCCGACTGAATCTTTGAGGGGCAACTGAAGTGCTCGACCCAAAACGATATGCATTAATCATTGTATAATCAAAACAGAGAGCCCGTGTCGTGCATGACCCCCCAGCCGTTCAGTTTAATGGTGTCACTATTACAGTACAAAGCGACATCTCTTCACTTAATGCCATATGGGTTTTAAGAAAACAACACCCTAACGGTTCCTTCCATCTGAATACTCATTCCCCAATTCCTTCATTTCCTCTACCGCCACAATTCGTGAATTTGAAACCTCCGACTCCAATCGCCTCCATTTGCATCCATACTTCTTCCTCCATCGGTGATGGCCCCTAAGAAGAGAACTTTGAGCGAGCGCTGGAAAACCAGTGAGGGGCTGCCATACAATGAGGATTCCCGGGTTCCATCCCCTTTTGCTGTGTATCGTAAGTTCACTGTATCGGAATCTGATCTGCTCCGGTTGGTAAAAATGGGTGTACTTCCCCCAAAGGAGTTAGGTGGGTGGAAAATTTGCAAGGGAGAAGGAGCTCCCACTGAAGATACACATGAAGCAATATTCTTTGCCTCATTCCTTATCCGTGGGCTAGGATTCTCTCTCTGCTCTTTTGTTCGAGGACTCCTCAATTTCTATTCCATTGACATCACACACTTGAACCCTAACTCCATATTGCAAATTGCTATCTTCATTCGCCCGTGTGAAGCATTTCTTGGAATCATTCCCCACTTTGGCCTATGGAAGTACATGTACCACTGCAAACCTAGTATGAGGGATGGGGTTATCCATGTTGTTGGCGGTGCGAGTCTCAAACTGCGCCATGGCTGAATCTATATACTTGGATATTCCCCTCAAGGATAGCAATAAAGGGTGGCACACCGAAATGTTTACCATAGAAAATCACAGAAAATCACTGCCAGCTTGATTGGGACAGCAGCCCAACGCCAAACATCCTAATTGGGAAGAGGCACCAACTCAAGAAGAGACTATTGAAGCTGATATTCTGTTAAGGGAGATTGCCAATCTGAAGGAGAAGGGATTGGCTTTGCTTTACACGGCATTCAACCTTTGATGGACCGAGTGTATCCAGCATATTTGCATGTTGGGGCGAGTGATCCCACTAGGGAAGTCAGCCGTATGATCACCGAGCAAAAAATCAAGGCTCGAGTTTGTTCAATGTTAAAAGGTGACATTCATAATGAGAGAACCCCACAGCCCTACTTTGCCTTGCATCCCTCTCCTTCAGTAAGTATTGTCTTATCTGACTGAGTCAATTGTAAAGCTTGCTAATGTAACTGAGCTAATCTTTCCTTCTAACTTGTGCTCACAGAGTGATATAACAAAATTTCTATCTGACCCACCTCAGGAAGGTGTGGATCAAGTGCTGAAGCGGACCTCCAATCTGACTCCACAAGAAATAGAAGCCTTGCTTGCAGCTACTCAAGGTGAAGGAAATAACAAAGCTTCAACTTTCATCATGATTCAATGCCCTGCCCTAGATTCGAATGATGTAGCCGAGGTTGATACCCATGAGGCCAAAGCCCCCGAGCATGAAAGGGCTGAATCAACTGGTAAAGCCCTCAAGCATTGTAATACTGCTGGGGAAAGTATAGTGACAAAGTCGATTCTGAAATGAACCCGCATCAAGCTAGCTGTTGTGAAGCCCGAGTTACTGCAGACGAGGTAGACCACTAAACAATGGGTGATACACAAAAGATCTGCTCCCACAATGCCTGACTCAATATTGCTTCCCATGAAACTGAGCAAAAAGACCAAGCTCGAGAAAACAGCAAGAAGATGCACTACCACCGCACTCTCGCACATTGATTGGAATGAGTTGATGAACAAGGATGAAGAGGAAGAGGAAGAAGAGGAAGAGGAAGAAGTTCCACTGAAGCATCGTGGGAGAAGGTCGAAGAGACAACAGGATATTGGGATCTCCTCTACCCAAGCCCAAAAAATGGACAATGTGGAGGAGGAGCTAGATTCATCATTGCTTGATGCCAATCTGGATGAGTGCATAAAGGCAATTCCGCAATGTCCTTTTAATTCGATGACTGGCCATGACTCCGAACCACCAAGGTGAGTGTACTTGTCTTTGCATAAATTTCTCCCTGGTATCTCTCCTGAACTGATGTTGTATGATAATTGTGTAGGCTATCTCCAATACCGTCATCATCAAGCCCTGCTGACTAATTCATCTGTTCCAGAGGTGATTCCCTGAGACTCTCCACGTCCCACAGGCGAGCAAGGGACCACAATGGAATAAGTAATAGCAGAAGGCGGGTCGGAGGCCAACCTGACTAATGTGGCTGATCTGTTACCTGAGTTTGGGAAGAAGGCCATTGATGACTATGACTAGGATTTTGGGGGTAGCATAAAAGTGGACTAGCATGATGCCTTGACCAACGCGAGAGCTAAAACTACCCAAGGTAGCCAACTTCACCCTATGGCTGATCCCTATCTTGAGCCTAAGTCAATAGCTGAGCTAGGGTCCTTTTGCACTGACCGAGCCCAAGGTCACTCGGGTGACACCTTGGCCGATGCTACCATGCTTAGTCCATAGAGAGAAGCCAAGCAACAGCATGAAGAAGGTTCTGCTGGCAAAGTCACTCCGGTTGATGCATAAGCCACATCGGATGCCCTTACAACTACTCCTAGCCGCCATGCAGCTGTGAGGACGTCACGCAGCATCTGTGGAACACTCGTTGGCACATCCAGTCTTAGCGTTGTTGACACAGATCTTCAGGTAGCTGGGATTCCTTATAAGTCAAGTCCACTCACAGCCTTTGAGGTAAGCTCTCCATCCATCATTGCCATAGATTTCTGAGGGTTGACACTAATGCAGCCGGATGCCATATACGATTGGCTAAAGCAAGTGGTAAAACTGTATGATAGAATGCATGGGTGGATAAAACAATTCACCGAGGTTCACAAGAAGGTTGCTCCATTGCTTGAGTCTGACATTTCTGTGCTACGGCAGCAAATATCTGACTCAGAAATGGCTCCTGCTATCGAGGCTGCTGGTATGTAAGCAACCGTTGAAGTACAACCTTGAGCTGTATAAGTTCCTTTCTGACATGTATTGGATGATTCTTGTCTGATAGCCGCTACCAAGAGGATTGCCGAACTAGAAGATGCTACGGCATGACGTGAGACGGCATATCACAATGTGATATCTGAGCGCGTCGAAGCCTAGGATGCTGTTGCCAATTTACAGAGAAAGCTTGACATCATGAAGAAAGGGCATGAGGTAACCCACCAAGAAACCCAGACTACATACTCTTTACTCACAAAAGCATATAAAGTTGCACCGATCCATACGTTGAAGCACTGTGGCACAAGGAAGAATGCTTCACACTGAAAGAAGAGATCCAGAAACTTTGAGAATCCAAGGATGGTTTTGAGAAGTCATTCTGCAACAAAGCCAGCTCCTTGAGTTCTCTTGAGATGAGCCACAAGTTTACTCGGGAATATCTTGAGAAGAAGAATGTTGAGTTAATCAAGGCTGACAGCGCCCGAGTCAATATCCAGAAGAAGAACATAGAGCTTGAGAAAGTGCTAGGCTCCACAAGGGAAGCCTTCAAGGAGTCACTCAAGCAAGTGAGAGTTCAACTTGAAGAGTTGGAACTTGTGAAGAGGAATTATGAGGTCACCAAGAACAGCTGCGAAAAACTTAAGGCTTTCCTTGAGAGGGCAAAGGATCTTGTTAAAGCTGCAGCCACCTCCATGACGACGGTTTTGAACATCTACGCTCCAGAGACAGGCGCTCCGCGTCACTAGAAGACCGGTTGTCAACTGTGCCAAGGATATCATGACCCATCTTTAGAATAAGATTAAGTCAACCCTCAAGCAAGCTCTAGTCATCCTCAAGGTGACCAAGCCTAATTTAGAACTTTCTGACTTGATCAAAGTGGTTGCCACGGACCCTGCTGACACTGTTAGTATCGGCTATGCCGCTGAGGCCTAGAATGTTGCCGAAGAACTTGTTTGTGAGCTTGAGCTGTAAATGAACACCTCGTGGTTATCATACTGAACTATCATTGTGTATATGTTACTGGACTTAATTCATCAACATATGTGTGTTCTTTTAGTTCTTTAACTCGTGCGCCTTGTTTGCATTGTGTATGTGGCCCAAGCTTTTCACAACAGTCCTTAGGTTAGTAGATATATGACCTGAGAGACCTTCTGGCTGTTATGTGATGCAGCTTTGCACTGAGCAAACAGCAAGAAGATTGTACGCATGTGAATCAGACGCTAGCGCCAACCACCGCTGCATAAAATTGGGAGCACTGTGTGCGCGTGACCTGCGCACATCTGCCAACCAATGTTTGATCCAGCGCCTCTTTTTATTGCGCCTTGACTGCCTCCGATTCCTCCGTTCACTCTGGTCCATGAATGCTACATTCAAAAAATTGCCGAGGCCTTACTGCCCGCACACTGCCCATCTACCGTCTTTTTCTTTCTGCTCTGTATTATGAAGCTTGCAGTAGTCATGGAGAAGTCCGATCTTCGCTTACCCTTGACGTACACTCTCTTGTTCTTATTCCAAGATATGAGAAAACCCTAAGTTTCTACTGTGCGAAGTCCATGCACGATGGACGCCAGGATAGGAGATGACCCTAAGGTCTCTATCTTATCCTACAAGCCGGAGCGTGAGCGCTCTCCGTGCTAATGTGAAAGGTAAGACTTTCCTTAAAGTGGGGAGTCCCCAGGCTCTTGATATCGAGGGAAGCCCCCATGTCAGCATGCTTGTGCGTAGCGCTTCAAGAACTTCCAGATGAGGCGGCAAGGGCTCCCTAATAAGGAGAAAGGTGAATCTCCCTTTTTGAGTAATGCCCTGCCGGCCTTACTCAGAATGGTTGTTCCTCCCTTAGGCTGACAGCAACTAGACCCCCATTGGTATTGTTGGCCAACCGCAGGTGCTTAGATACTACCATTTGAGAGGCCTGGAGGTACATCCTGTCGTTGCCCCTTCTCACTTGATCTGTATCACCTGCAGTTGTTTTGCTGCGAGACTTGCTATGGGCAGAGGGGAGATAGCCTTTTTTCTCACCCTGAGCCCTGAGTCATAGTCTTGAGTCGAGCGTGCTCATCTTGTAATGTTAGACATGCCCGACCAAGCTCCTCTTGTAATGTCAGATATGTTCCCTTTGTAATGAGGCATTGTTGAATGATGAATCAAGCTTTTGATGACTAAACTCGCCCGAGTAAGTAAGTACCTTCATGAGTAGCTTGAAGAATGGCATGCCCCTTTTACCCAACTGCGAGATGAATCGGCTCAGGGCCGCCATACACCCAGTCAGCTTATAGACCTTCTTCTATGACTTTGGTGGCTCCATCCGAAGGATAGCCTCGATCTTCTCAGGATTTGCTGATGATGAAGCCGAGTAACGGAAGGCTAGGACCCCAAATACACATTTGTCAGGGTTAGGCTTCCAGCAGAATCTCCTACAGTTATTGAAGACTTGCTGTAGGTCATCAATGAAGTTGTCAGGATTCTTTGTCTTGATCATGACATCGTCGATGTAAGCTTCTACGTGCTTGCCCCAGTGCTAAGACAGACACATCTAGATGGTGCACTGCTTCGTCGCCCCAGCATTTTTCAGCTCAAAGGACATAGAAGTGTAGCAGAACACCCCAAAGGGCGTGATGAATGCGGTCTTCTCCTGATCCTCCTCTGCTAAGCTAATCTGATGATACCCTAAGTAATAATTTAGAAAGCAGAGCAAGGAGCACCCTGCAGTGGAGTATACAACTTGATCTATCCTAGGTAGCCCGAAGGGATCCTTCAGGCAGTTTTTGTTGAGATCGGTATAATCAACGCACATGCGCCAGTCTATTTTATTCTTTTTGAGTACAAGTATAGGATTTGCATGCCACTCGGGATGCATGACTTCTCTAACAAACTCGGCTGCTAGGAGCCAAGCAAGCTCCGTGCGGATCACCTCTCTCTTGTCAGGAGTGAATCGGCACAGCTTCTGCTGGACCGGTTTTGCGTTAGGGTAGACCTTGATTTTGTGCTAAGTCAGCTCCCATGGGACTCTAGCGTATTGGTAGGCTTCCATGCGAACATGTCCCAGTTGTCCTGCTGGAACCGAATGAGCTCATCTTCCTATTTGGGAGGTAGGGTGGCACTGATGATGACTCTCTTGGATGCGTTGGGGAGGCCAAGTTTGGCCCTCTTCGCTGCCTCAACCGGCTACAATCCTAAGGCAAAGACCGCCTCTTGAGTTAGGATTGGCAGGCCATCCTTCGAGAGCTGGGCCACGTCTGCCATGAGCCACCATTAAGTTGCTGGTGTGCTGGCCACGAGAGCCGTCTAGAGTGCCAAGCGGTTATAGTCCGCTACGCCTTTGAAGTCCGCCCTCATAGAGATGACGCCTTGCCGGCTGGCATCTTGAGGACCAGGTACAAGTAGTGAGGCACGGCCATGAATTTGGCCAGCCCAGGGCACCCAATGATAGCATTGTAGGCACAATTGAAGCTCGCCACCTGGAAGCGAAGAAGCTCGGTGCGGAATTATTCAGCGTGCGAAAGGTGATTGACAGATAGATGTGCCCCAGCAGATACTCTCCATCACTCAGCATGATCCCAAAGAAAGGGCTGTCATACTCCTGGAGATCACTGAGGGCGATCCCAGAGTCAACAGGGTCTTAGGGAATGTCTCATAGATGCTGCTCCTGCCATCGATGTGCAGCTTCTTGACTCAGCTTTCGCAGACCACCAAGCTCACGAGCAGCGGGTACATGCTCGGGTGGTCGAAGTTGAGCCATTGATCCTCAGAGATGGGAGTCTCCGACCATCTATATGGCTCTGGAGGCTCCTTGTGGCTGCCATGATTTGACGATCAAACAGCTTTTGCTTCCTTTTGCTCTCTTGAGAGCCATGCCCACCAAAGATAACATTGACCTCTCTATTGATGTTAGGGAAATTAGGGTCATTACCCCCATTCTACTATGGTGGCGAGCCCCAGTCTCGCCATGGAGGTGGTGGCAGGAGCACTTGCTGGAAGGGCCGCCCTTGACTGATCATGTTCTTGAAGTCCCGGCATTGACTCAATGTGTGGTGCATGTCCTTGTGATAAGGGCATGGCCCATCAAGGATGTCATCCAGTGAGCGCGTGTTGTCAGCTCGGGGGTTGCCTCTAGGCATGCACGCGGTGGTCCCATAGCATGGACCTCCTCCTCCTGGGGCCTCTTGTCCTAGCGACGCTCCTACTGCGGGTGATCCTCGCGCTTCTCCTACTTATTCTTGCCTCAGTCATCTCGGCATCAATCGACCAGGTCTTGAGCTTGCTCACTTGCGGTGATGTACTGGTCGGCCTCAGAGAAGAGCTGCTCGAAGGTGGCTGGGGCTTTATGAAGGATGCTCCTCATGAACATCTCATCATGAGAGCCGCGATAGAAATCATCTATCACTGCCACCTCGATGATGTTACAGATGCGGTTCTACATTGACTGGAACTGCTTCAAGTAGGATCAGAGGGTCTCACCATCCTTTTGTTCAATGGACTTGAGATCCCAGGGCTGCGCTGTCTTGTCGAAGAGGGACTGGAAGTTGGTGATGAATCTATCATAGAAGTTGTTCTAGTTGTTGATGCAGCCACTGGGGAGGTGGCAAAGCCACTGAAGTTCGTCTTGCCCCAGCACAATTGGGAGGTTTGCCATTGTCACATCTTTGCTTGCTCCGGCGGTGCCAGCTGCAGTAGAGTACATAGCCAGCCAGCCACTCAGGTCTTGCTTGGCCTCGTATTTGTCGATGTTGGAGACCTTGATGTTTGGCGGCCACACGACCACGTGAAGCCAGCGGGTGAAGGCGGGAACACCGAACATGCCTTGAAGGACCGGTGCACCTAGGCCATCATCTTGAATGTTCTTGGGTCCCCCCTGCGGCTGATGGGGCTTTGGTTGGCATTGTGGTGGCCGAGGATGGAAACTCCCCTATTGTCCATGAACTGGACGATGAGCTGCCAGACTATTTACGGAGGCCGTGGCTGAATGGGCTCGGACACTGGTGTCTTGCTGAGGGACGCCGTGATCCCAATCATACTCAGCCTAGTGCCTTAGCTCCTCATCATGTCAACGTGCGTGTGATTATTCGATGTTGCGATGCGTGTCGCACCGATTGTTGATGTTGTGGCCGGCATCGCCAGCAGTAGGGGTATCTAGGACCACCGTCAAGAGGTGGTTTTCTGCTTGAGTAAGGATCAGACAATACATTTCCACATTTAGAGAGTTGGGGAGGGCATCCGCGATCTGGGCCAGCACCCCGCCAGCTTGACTTGGGGTTTGCATGGCTCCGACGAATTTTGGCAGTAGGTTGCACCCCACAAGTAGTGGACCACAAGGCTGCCTGTGACCATGCACGGCATTTTCCCACTCGCGATTGCATGCGGCCTCACGATCATGGGTGGCTCATGTGTGATGTCATGCCTTGGGCATCCCGGTGATCCGCTCGCTGAGCGTTTCTTTGCTGGCGAAACTCCTATTCTTTCGGGGTCTCGCCGGTCGTGGATTCTTCATCAAGCAAGACCGGTTGAGCCGGGTCCCGCTCGCCAGCGTTGTGGTGCCATCAGATGTTGCAGCGCTGGTTCTTGTGCCAACACGCGTCGCGTGTAGGTGGGTCTTCCCCTTCTTCAATCGGCTCATTGTCGGAGACTTAGTCTTCCTCGACCCTATCATCGATACAAAGGACCTCGAAGAAACAAGCGGATGAGTTTAGGATTGAATCAACCTGATCATCGAGGGTCACGGATAGTTCCTCTGAGCGACCATAGGGAGCTAATGTCGTAGGCTCCACGGTTGCAATAGCTAATGGCCCGATCATAGTCAGGTTCGAAGACTCGAGGTGGAAGACCATGTGAGGGCACAGGTCCTTGTGTCCCACAGCGTCCTCGATGCTGACGACGCTTCGCCATCTAGCCGAGTGTCCTTTTTGGGCAAAGGTGATGACGAGCACTAGGTGGAGCATGGTCAAGGGGACATCTTCTTCGCTGTGCACCCAGGGCTGCTGCTAACGTTGATCTGGGGTGGGTGCCTCCTGCACACCCCTATTATCTTTGAGTGGAGCCGAGGCACAGGAGAGGAGCCCTTGGCACATCGCCGTGGCGTGCAGAGCCCATGAAGGAGTCGGGGTGGGGCCCGACCCTTTCTAGAGATTGAGTCTAGGCACGGCTCACCCCCAGCAGAGGATGAGGATGGGGCCGCCCAATATGGAGGAGTCGCGAGCACTGAAACTTGAGGACATGCATTGTGATGATCCTTGCGGCCCCTTCGTAGTTGGCGAGACTTTGACTAGTGTCTCCCTTTCCCCCAACTGACATGTGTCTAGGTTAGGTTGAGGAGGTAGGAAGTGGAGTGCGTAGATTCAGAGATGTCGTAGTGGCCTATTGGGGCGAAGGAGTCGATGCAGATCAGCGTCCAGCCGGCGTCGTGGTAGACAGTCGTGAGCCTAAGCCAGATTGGCCCAAAACACACTTCGATGGTCTGCCGCGGGATGAAATAGATGGGGCTGCAGCAAACCTAGCATTAGGTCGGGGCACCGGAGCTCAAGGATGAGTAGGCGCGGCATATGTCGACGCGGTGGTCAACACTAAAGTTTAGCCACAGGCGAGGCATATCCTGCCATGGGCATGGACGGAGGACGCTTCTGAGTTAGTGTGGTAGCCTTCTGACCTCGTGTCTCCTCCGTTGGGCAGCAGATGCGGTGCAGGTCACTGTCCTTGTCGACAATGAACAAGATAAATCCAAAGTGGAACATCTCAAAGCCATGACCCGGTGCCGTGTTGGCAAAGTGTCCACCACCTGGAGCACCACGAGGAAAACCGTCTCCTCCACCTCCACCTACATGACGTGGCCTGTAGGCTCGCCTATCCCCATGCCAAGGTGCAACCTCTAGCCTATCCCTCTGATAGAACCTATCTTGGTTCTTACACTCTATCTCTCTACGCTCATCCCTCAACCTACGGTAGCAAAACTCCACCAAGTGACCCTCCCTATGACAGTAGTCACACACATACCTCTTAGGTAGAGCACCCTTGGGTTGGTTCTTGGGTTGTCCCTTAGGTAGTGGAATTGGCTTGGGAGGAGCATTCCTCTTGTCCCCTTGCTTAGAGCTCTCAAGAGGTAGGTCAACTAAATTCCTCACAAGTAGAGTGTCAAGTGGGTTCCTAACAAAGTTGGGCTTGGGAGTCCACACTTGTTTCTTAGGTGGCACCCTTGGCTTCTCTACCCAAACAACATCCTTAGGGTTTCCATGCTCAAAGTACGGCTTGTAATGGGTAACATGGAACTTCTCAGTAATGGGAATTCCACTCAAGTCACCTATCTTCCCATACAACTGATCAAAATCAGCTTGGGTGTAGTGGTAGCCAACCCCCAACTTGTCACTCAACTTGAAAGAGGAAGCAATCATGCTGAGCTGTGGCTCCTTAGCCAAAATCCAATTGAGAATGGTCCAAAGATAGGTATTCTCATCTTCTAGCTAGACCTTCTGAATGGCCAAATCATCAAGCCTGCCTCTAAGGCCTTCAAACTTAGGACAATCAGCAGCAGTCTTTTCAGACTTCCTCAAAGCAGCCCTAGTCTCTTCCAACTCCTTCCTAAGAGTGGGCCAAATAGCACAATAACCAAGCAAAGTTGGCCTATTTTTCAACTCCTCTAACACTGCAGTAGTGAAGAAAAGTAAATCTACATTACTAGCATGCTTAGAGCATAATTCAGTTAACTCAACAACTTCAATCTCATCGGCTACAGTGTCGGGGTTTTGTACCGGTAGTGCACCACGGGACGGGTCACGTGGGGCTTTTGTGGTTCGGCGAGATCGACGTAGCTCGATGGTTCGCCGGAAAAGCAATAGGACATAAAGATTTATACAGGTTCGGGCCGCGAGACGTCTAAAACCCTACGTCCTGTTTGTGGCTGATTGTATTGCGTCGAGTTCTCGAGGTTACAATGAGGGCTAGGGTTGAATTGCGATGGGTTGAGATGTGTTTTGATGTTCTACGTAGGGGTCCCTCATTCGCCTTATATAGTTTGACAGAGTCTTGGGTTACAAGTTGAGTTCCATCTATATCTCCTAGTTAGTTTAGATTACATGAGATCAAATAGAATCTAAGTTTCCATCGTATCTTCTTCGATCTCCTAAAATCTCAGAACCTGAGTCCGAGCTAAGCTTCCTTGTTTGCCTTCTAGATCGCATCGTTCCCGCCGTGAACTCCAAGTCATCAAGACCGTATTTGGGCCTGAGTTAAGCGCTCAGCCCATGAAATCAGCCGCTCGCCTGACTCAGCCCCACCGTTGGCCCATGTCCTAGATCCACACCATGAGGAGTTAGGGGATATTTATCCCCCACAAGCCCCCGAGGCTTGAGTCAATTCAGAGGTCAATTGACTCAAAACTCCCAAAACCAACTGTAGCTCCGAGTGAAAAATCCTGTCGAGTTAACTTTCATATCCCTCTAATGGTTGCACCAACTAGGTGCACCCATTGGGTGTAGCCCCCGAGCTTTAAGCTGACTTGAGCAACAATCAGCTTAAAGATCCAAAAAAGAATATCTGGCTTCAACAACTCCACCTTCAAATCATTCATCTTCTCAAATCATTGCCTGTACCGACTAGGTGCACCCAATGGGTATAGCCCCCGAGCTTCAAGTTGACTTGAGTAACAATCAGCTTGAAGGTCCAAATAATCTGAAATTTTGAAAGTATATATTTCCTCCTGAGTCAATCAATGCATCTTTTCAATGGTTGCACCGACAAGGTGCACCAATTGGGTGTAGCCCCGAGCTTCAAGTTGACTTGAGTAGCAATCAGCTTGAAGGTCCAAAGAGCTCTCCCGACTCATCTTCACCTGACTGAAGTCTTCAGGCCTTTGCCCCAATCAGGAAAAACTTGAAGAAAAAATTCCCCACCCATTGGGTGTAAACCAGGAAACTACCCATAATATGAAGAGCCATTAATTTCTTTGTCACATATGCTTTTCCTCGAAAACCCAACCGCTCACGGATCCAACTTTCTTGAACCGTCTCAAATGTAGATCACCGACACGTGCCCATCCGAATACCAAACACCAACATTATACGCGTACTTGCAGAAGTCGGAGCGGTGCTTCGCCCACTATATAACTAAGGCCAGAGCCCGTGCATCAATCACACTTTATTGCCTTGCACACGCATAAGATTCCATTGCCAAACCCTCTCTCTTGCAAACTCCATGGCCGGCCCTTGAAAGAACTGCCCCGAGTTCTCCAACTCGGAGGATGAATTCTTTGCCGGTGGCCCCGGCGAAGAAGATCCCCCCAACGACTACGACTCCCTCAGCGACAGCGATGATGGAGGCGACGACAAGGGGAAAGCGCCACTGGAAGAAGTGAGCGACGACTCCGACGCCGACTCTAGCTAGTACAACTGGAAGGAGAAGTCAATGCTCTGGGGTCTCAACCACACCGGCCACGACGAGGAGGAGGATGAGGATGACGACGACGATGGCGATGACGACGATGGCGGCGACGACGGCAACGATGACGATGGCGACGACGATTGATGGCGATGGCAGCAGCAGCGACCAAGATGCTGCTCTGCCCCCCCAGAAGCACCGCCGTGTAAACTATTAGACTAGGATTAGTCTAACTAGCAGTCTAGTGCCCGTAGGAAGATCCCATGTATCCGTAGATTTATCTTTGTAATGAATCCAATCTTTTTTTAATGAATGCTTTATGTTTCACTTGTTCATGAGTTCACTGTCGCACAATGAAGTCCGTTCTTTCCATAAGCAACCACTGTCAGATTGCTCAAAGGCAGTTCAATCACTGCAAACGGGATCACCGAATGAAAACCATGAGCCCCCGAGCCAAATGGATCATCTGGGATGTAACTGGCACCAAGTACTTTCAGATCAAGTGAAAACATCCGAGTTAACTTATCCGACTGAACGATGTCCGACTGAATTCCAGATAACACAGATAAAAACTATGCCGACTAAAGTCATGTCGACTGAGTCATTAAACGATCTCCTATCCTATCAGAATCACAGATGTCACACCCGGTTTTCAATGATCCAAAACCGTGCATACTATACATGCGCCAGGAACGAGTCTCACATGTATAGGACAAATTGTCATCACATAACATGTCATAATATAACGTTTAACGATTACATCATAAGTATTATAACAGACACTTGTCTTTAACATAAAGTACGTAAAAGCGGAAGCGTAAACGGAAAGCAACTAGAGCCGCCACAGGGACGTCCACTGGAAGAGCGAAGAGCCTAGACTTCTTGATAATCCTCCGTATCTCCATTGACTGAGCAGCGGTTGGATTTGTCCCCCCAACAAGGAATAAACGGAAAAGAACAAGCGTGAGCACACAACTCGTACTCAACAAGTATAACAGAACCATGAGGCTCTAAGGTTAGCTGACTCCACTGCATTGCTTTTAATTGGTCAAATTTTATTAAAGCTATTTACTAAAGTGAGTAGAGAAACTTTTATCTCAAAGATATTGCATAGAAGAAATTAAGCATCATGGTTAACCAGGATTTTACCAAAAACCATCCATAACCCAACTAATCACATAAAGGATCTGGGCCGCTCATAACCGTGAGCACGGCTGATGCATCAGTTTTACACTCTCGAGAGGTTGCACATCTTTACCCACAAGTCGTGAGCTACGCTAGTGGTTCATCACATACCTTAGATGAGATGACTAGCAAGCCACACTACGAAGCCTTTACAAAGATTATGTTAGTAAGGTGTAACCGCTAAGGTTTCAGGTTATGCAACGGTGGAGCAAGCCTCAAGGGGAGAAGAACACATCACACTCAACCCAAGCAGCGCGAGGGCCACAGAAGCACACCTCCCCTCTTGCCCCGCAGGTAAGTTACTCCCAAACTAAAACAATCTAATTAATCAGCTAAGACCGTCCCATACCAGTCTTATGGTAGTGCTGTTGTCCCAGGTTGTCGCTTTGCGAACCGGTCCTTATGGAAAGTGGCTATGAGCAAAACCACTAAGCACAATGCTCATGCCCCCTAACCAAGTTGCTAAAAAAACAAAATTTAAATGAGACATGCACCACTCAAGCACACGGCACAGAGGGTCACGCTCAAACAATTAATTGCATAGATCCATTAATCAACATTAATTAAAAACATAGCATAGGTGTATGTTGGCGCAGCACCTAGCAAAAACTTAACCACATGCAACCCAAAAGGTTCACATTGAGATCAAAGTGGCTAATGTATCGTCCTTATAGGCATACAAGATCAACACATGCATATGCAATGAATTAAAGGTGATAGGTGTTGCTCATGTTATACTTGCCTTCCTCAAGGTGCTCTTGCTGCTGCTCACAAATGTCAAAAGGTGGCTCCTCGTTCACCTCAGACAGATCAACGTCTACTTACGTCCAAACGTCACACAAGCATCCATATACGAGCATACATGCAAACAATGGACAACAGATAAGAAACAGTACACCAATACATCAAAACAGAACACAAAACTAGTTTAGAACTGTTCTACATATTACCACGGTCACGTGAGCGCAAGAATCGCCCAAAACGGAGTTAAAACGGAAAAGTTATGGCCAAAACAAGGTTCTAGGGACCTATTTATGAAGAAAACTCAAAATCTGGGCTGTTTTGGAAAAACTAGGGACCAATTCTGAAATTTCAGGAAAGATCCGAGGTCTAAAGCACAAAAACACAGCCTCTGGACTGCGGGTTCTATTTTTCAATAGCGCAGGGGCTAAAACATTAAAAACTGGGCCGATCTGTAATTAGTTTTGAACTGGCGTGGACCGCGGGTTGATTTAGGAAAAACCGAGGGTCTCTTTAACAAAAAGGCGGCGACGACCGCGGTTGACTGGTCACCACCTGGTCCGGACGGTCGGATCTAGATCTAACGGCTGAGATGAGATCGGATCACGTTATAATCTCGTGCATCCGTTCTGGATCGGATGGCTGAGGTTGAAAGGCGAGGTTTCGCCGACGGCGACCATCGGGGACGGCGGCGCATCGCCGGAGCTCGCGATGCCCGGTGTTCCGGGGCGCGATTCGGGACCGGACCTAGCTAGAAAGCAAGACGGGACCACGGCGAAGCTCACCGTGGGGTTGTCGACGACCGGGAGCTGCCGGAGGATGGTCGGCGACGAGCGGAGGCGGCGGAGCGGCTCGGGGCTTCGCGGAGAGCTCGGTCGGAGCGTCCACGGGCGTCGAGAGCTAGTGCAACGGGGTCGCGAGGTCCTGCAGAGCACGGCGGAGGGGTTAGGGCGGCGGAAGCGCGACCCCAGAGGGCGAATTGCACCTCGCCGGCGTTACTCACCTCGGACGGTGGCGGCGGAATTGAGCGGCTCGCGACGGCTAGGGCTCGATTGCGGCTGCTGGCGAGGTTGAGGGGGAAAGGGCGAAGCCCGGCGTGCTATTTATAGGACCGGAGCGGCTCGGAAGGGGGCGGCGCAGTAAGGAAGGCGGCGGCCGGAGCTTCCTTCGGCGCGCGCTCTCGGGAAGGAAGGGAATCCTTCGATTCCTTTGGGGATTCGGTGCGCAGGAGAGCGAGGAACACGGGGAAGGCGGCGGAGGGAGCTCTCCTCCTCGGAGTCGGCCGGCGTAGAGAAGGAAAGAAATCGGCCGAAAAAGGAAAGTCGCCGTCGCCGAAAAAGGAAAGGCGAGAGGTCGGGGATGACAGGTGGGTCCCGCCTGTCAGCGGCTCGACGGGCGCGGGTCCGCCTGTCAGTGGCGCGAGGGAGAGAGACGGCGCGCGCGGGAGGCCGGCTGGGCCGCCTCGCCTGGGCCGGCTCGGGTGAGGGCGCGGGTGGGCCGAGCGGGTGAGGTGGGCCGGTTTCTCCTTTTTCTTTTTCCTGCATTTTCCCTCTCTTTTCTATTTCTCTCCTTTTCTTTTAAACTCAAAAACAAACTACAAATTCAAATAAATTTGAATTCAAACCTTATGCCATTCATCAAATAAAAAATATGCTCCAGCATGAATGCACAAACATGTTGACCTTAGGATATATTGCAATATTTAGTTCAAAAGATAATGAAAAATGCATACTAGGCACAATAAATCCTAGAAAATAAATAAAGCATATTGAATTTATTATAAAATGCTGGAAATTAAATTTAGGGTGTTACAGACCTACCCCCCTTGCAAGGAATCTCGCCCCGAGATTCACATAGGCTGGTTAGCAAAGAGATCAGGGTATGCTGCCCTCAACTCATCCTCCCTTTCCCAAGTAGCTTCCTCCTCTGTGTGGTATTTCCATTGCACTCGGCACATCTTGGTCCTCTTATTCCGGGTCACCCTCTCAGATGTTTCCAGAATCTTTATAGGGTGCTCAGTGTAGGTCAAGTCCTCCTGCACTTCCAACCCTTCTAAAGGCGCCTGCTCCTCTGGTATTCTCAAGCACTTCTTCAGCTGCGAGACATGGAATACATCGTGCACACCTGGAAGACTAGAAGGTAACTCTAAGCGATAAGCCACTTCTCCTCTCTTTTCTAGTACCTTGAAGGGTCCAACGTATCTGGGTGCTAGTTTTCCCTTCATGTTGAATCTGCGTACTCCCCGCATAGGTGACACCTTCAGATACACAAAGTCACCTTCCTTGAACGTGAGATCTCTCCGTCTGACATCTGCATAGCTTTTCTGCCTAGACTGAGCAATTCTCAAGTTCTCTCGAACTATCCGTACTTGTTCCTCCGCATCCTTGATAATGTCTGGGCCAAACACTTGCTTCTCTCCTTTCTGATCCCAGAGCAAAGGAGTCCTACACCTTCTACCATACAAAGCTTCAAATGGTGATTTCTTGATACTGACCTGATAACTGTTGTTGTAGGAGAACTCGGCATAAGGTAAGCACTTGTCCCAACTTGTGCCATATTGGATGACACACGCTCGCAACATATCTTCCAGTATTTGATTGGTCCTTTCTGTCTGACCGTCTGTCTGCGGATGGTAAGCTGTGCTGAAACGAAGCTTGGTATCCAGTGAATCATGCAATTGCTCCCAAAAGCGAGAAGTGAACTGTGATCCCCTATCGGATATAATCCTCTTAGGAACCCCATGCAAACACACAATCCTAGAGATGTATAGTTCTGCCAACCTTGCCCCGGAGTAGGTAGTATTCACAGGTATGAAGTGGGCGACCTTGGTCAGACGATCCACTACTACCCATATGGAGTTGTAACCTTTCTGGGTGCGAGGTAACCCAACAATAAAGTCCATGCTGATTTCCTCCCACTTCCATTCTGGAATTTTCAACGGTTGCAATAGTCCTGCTGGCCTCTGATGTTCTGCCTTGACCCTCTGACAAGTGTCACAAATTGCCACATACTCTGCTACGGCACGTTTCATTCCAAACCACCAGAATCTCTCCTTGAGGTCATAATACATCTTAGTACTCCCGAGATGGATAGAGTAAGCTGTATCATGGGCCTCACTCAGGATCAACTTCTTGATTCTGTCCACATCTGGCACACAAATCCGGTTCTTGTACCATACTGTACCTTGCTCATCTTCCCTGAAGTTGGGCGCTTTGCCTATCTGGATCTGCTCGCGTATCTCCTGGATCTTCTCGTCCTGGGCTTGATGTCTTCGAATTTCTTGTTCCAGAGTTGGTTCGGCTTCAAAGGTAGCTGCAGTATGATGCATAAAACCCAAACTCAAACTTTCGAACTCCTCACATAACTCACGTGGCATCTGGAATGCTATGGCCATGTTGACGTAGCTTCTTCTGCTCAAAGCATCAGCCACCACGTTGGCTTTCCCTGGATGATAATGTATCTCCAAGTCGTAGTCCTTGATCAGTTCTAACCATCTACGCTGCCTCATGTTCAGCTCATTCTGAGTGAAGATATACTTAAGACTCTTGTGATCCGTGTATATCTCACATCTTTGCCCAAAAAGATAGTGACGCCATATCTTAAGTGCATGGACAACTGCTGCTAACTCCAAGTCATGTGTAGGATAATTTACCTCATGCTTGCGTAGCTGTCGGGAGGCATAGGCAATCACCTTTCCTTCTTGCATCAGCACACAACCCAGACCGTCGCCTGAAGCATCACAATATACTGTGAACCTTTTCTGCAGATCTGGCAATGTCAGCACGGGTGCGGTGGTCAGCTTCTTCTTCAACTCTTCAAAAGCTGCTTGCCTCTCCTTGTTCCAGATGAACTCAGCATCCTTCTCAAGCAACGTGGTCATCGGCTTCGCAATCTTCGAGAAATTCTCTATGAATCTCCGGTAATATCCTGCTAAGCCCAAAAATCCACGTACTTCCTTGACAGTCTGTGGCACCTTCCAATCCAACACTGATATGACCTTGCCAGGGTCCACTGAGATCCCCCCCTTAGAGATGATATGACCAAGGAATGGTACCTCGTCAATCCAGAACTCACACTTGCTCAACTTTGCATATAGCTTGTGATCCCTCAATCTCTGCAGAACTAGCCTCAAGTGCTCCTCATGTTCCTCCTCGGTTTTGGAGTAGATCAGGATATCATCAATGAATACCACCACGAACTTGTCCAGATAATCCATGAACACCTTATTCATTAAACTCATGAAGAAAGCAGGGGCATTAGTCAGACCAAAAGACACCACAGTATACTCATAGAGACCATACTTTGTGATGAAAGCAGTCTTAGGAATATCTGAGGGACGGATCTTCAACTGGTGGTAGCCAGATCTCAGGTCTACTTTGGAGAATACACAGGCACCTTGCAACTGATCAAACAAATCATCAATGCGTGGCAGAGGATACTTGTTCTTAATAGTCACCTCATTCAATGCACGATAATCCACACACATCCGTCGAGCAGGCCCTTCCTTCTTATCAACAAACAGAACAGGAAAAGCCCACGGAGAGGTACTATGGCGAATAAATCCCTTTGCTAGCAGCTCATCTATGTTTTGTTTAACTTCCTCATGTTCTGGGGGTGCCATTCTATATGGTCTTTTAGATATAGGAGCAGTACCAGGTAAAAGGTCTATAGAAAACTCAATGTCTCGGTCAGGCGGCATACCTGGTAACTCTTCCGGGAAGACATCAGGATATTCACACACTACTCGAATGCCATCTGTAGGTTGGACCTCCATCCGATGAAGATAACCAGAGGGTTTGGATGCGCCGACTCTTACTTCCTGGCCATCTGGCGTTGTCATATGAACAGTCCTCTTGGCACAGTCAATTCTGACTCCCCATTTGGTCAATGTTTCCATTCCTAGGATGACGTCGATGCCCATCGGTTCTATGACTAACAGACTAGTATGAAACTCTAACCCCCTTATGTTAATCCCGACTCTGGTACAGATCACATGGGTTCTTATTTCCCCTCCAGGCGAAGTAATTATCATATCCTTTTTCAACATGCTAATGGGTATTTTATGTTGTTCAGCAAAGGATTTGGTAATAAAGGAGTGGGTGGCACCAGTATCAAATAGTACGGTAGCAGGATGAGAGTTGACCAAGAACGTACCGATCATGACGTTTGGGGCCTCAGCTGCAGTTTCTGCCGTCACATGGTTCACCTTTCCTTGCCACGGCGCCTTGGCGTTCCCATTGTTGCGCCCCTGAGCTTGCGGCTGCTGGACCGGTCCTGGTCTCTGCGGGTTGGGGACTGTCTTCTGAGGGCAGACATTGGCATAGTGCCCCGGGTCACCGCACTTATAGCAACTTCTGCCAATGACAGGAGCCTGGGCTGGTGCAGGGGGGTTAGGCTGCCCCTGACGCTGAGCTTGATATGCAGGGCGAGGAGGCTGATTCTGGTAGCGTTGCCCCTGGGCCATCTGCTGCCCTTGGTGGTTCTGCGGGTATCCTGGCCGCGGTGGCTGCTGCTGTTGTTGGTAGCGGGGGCGGGTGTTGCTCCCGGACGGTGCAGGTATGAGCTTCCTCTTCCTTTCCTCCATCTCCCGATGTTTGCGTTCTGTAAGGAGCGCACGATCTACCAGGTGATTGAAGCTGGGGAAGGTGAAGTTCATGAGGTGGAACTGCAGGGTGTCATTGAGCCCTTCCATGAAATGCTCCTGTTTATCGCCATCCTCAGCGACCTCTGCTGTGGCGTACCTTGCAAGCTGCAGGAACTTGTCACGATACTCAGTGACGGACATGCTCCCTTGCTTGAGCGAGAGGAACTCCTTCTTCTTCATCTTCATGGTCCCAGCCGGTACGTGGTGACTCCTGAAGTTCTCTCTAAACTGAGCCCAGGTGAAGGCATCGCGATCCTGCTGGCGGTACGACTCCCACCAATCCAAAGCAGCACCACGAAGTTGTCCTGCAGCATACAGGACTCTCTCTCGGTCATCGCACTGGGCGATCTCCAGCTGTCTCTCCACAGCACGAAGCTAGTCATCAGCCTGTAGTGGATCTGCAGCGTGGGAGAAGGTTGGGGGATGCCCCTTCATGAAATCGCCACGCCTGTCCCTAGGCGGAGGAGGTGGTGGTGGCGCCTGCACCTGAGCTTGTTGTAGGGCCAAGATGGCATTGTTCACTGTGGCCATCATCTGCGTTTGCATGGCAAAGAACTGCTCGGCCGTCAGTGGTGGTGGATTGGGCAACGGGTGGTCGGGATGGTCGTGGCCCTGGTTACTTCCTTGGGCGCCCCTAGCACCACGTCCTCTAGTTCCAACCATCTGTAGCAACAAAAGAAAGTCCATAAGGATTTATATCCCTCTCACAAGGTGAAGTAGATTTTGAGATTGCAGGTTGGTCATTAGCCCATGATGAACGAGCGTCAGCTAGATGAGGTAGAGAGGAGTAATAGAGTAGTTGTTCATCCCAACTGACTATTTTTATTAAACTCAACTCAAACTGGTTTGACTATGGACAATCCCCATAGTTGGACATGATCAAGCAACCAAAATGCCAACTCAAACATAGTTCACAAGCACAAACAACCAAACACTGAACTAGACTCAAAGCATTTATAGACCAACTCGACTCAACGTACTAGCGATGTGAAGCAAAGATAAGGGTAATCCTAATCCTCATGGAAAAGAATCCTAGTGGCACCATTTAGTTCCCCCTTGCGGGTCCTCTTGCGGGATTTGCACTGGGACGGAGTCACGTCTGGCACTCGAGGCTTTGGTCCTTGGAGACCGGCAAGTGTAGCTTCAAGTTCTGCCACCCTCTTGGTCTTGCGGTGAAGCTCGTCCAACACTATGTCGTGGGCGGAGTTGAGGGCCGCGATGTACCGTGCCATCTTCCTTACCCTCTGGTCATCCTCCAACACCATCGAAGCGATCTCGTGCCCAGCTTGGCCTTCTATGCGGCGAGGGAAGTAGCGAAAACAGGTCTGGCTCAACGAGGTACGGTGGTCGTAGCAGATGGCTCCTAGAGCTTGGCGTGCAGCATCTTCAATGGCAGCTTCCATCGTCTCATGGATCGTCACGCTGCAGTAATCACCCACAATGGTCTTCCCTCCGTGGATGAGGTTGTAGCGTTCGATCAACGCATTGGCCACCCATCTGTCAGGTAGAATCGGGTGCGTACTCTGAGTGGCGAAGTAGGAGGTGGTGAAGTTGTTGAGGCCGATTTCCTGGAGGCACTCCCGAAGCAGTCCGGGAAAGTTGAGACCGTTGCCTGGGTGGGTATGGTCGATGTTGACCCAGGTGGCGATCACCCTCTCTCTTTTGACAGCAGGTCCTTGATTATCGTCTATCTGAACGGCAATGTGATGTGACCACTCAGGTGCTTCTACCTCTGGTTCAGGGGCTGGATTCTCCTCTGGATCCTCTTCTGTGTTCTCAGTGAAAGAGCTGGCTTCACTGGGGTCTTCAGAGTCATCTCCCACTATGATGGGTTCCTGCAGAGGCGGGGGTGGCACTAGATCTTCTGGTTCTGGGTTCCGTGGTGCCAAGGGAACATGGTAGCCTTGCGGGGGTGCACCGGTTTGCTTGCGGGCGGTCAGTCTGGTACGGGCCATCTACAAAGAAAACGACCAAGATTGAGTTAAGATCAGTTCTAAAAAAGGAGTTAAGAGAATTGAAAATAATGTAGGAACATAGGGTTGTAGTGTAATCTTAAAGAAAAGAAAACTTTTAAAAACAGGAGGAAGAGAAGGAGGAAATCCTTAAATTTCGACCCGCACTAACTAGGCTTCCGTCCTACAGTCGACACGGCTCTGATACCAATCTGTCACACCCGGTTTTCAATGATCCAAAACCGTGCATACTATACATGCGCCAGGAACGAGTCTCACATGTATAGGACAAATTGTCATCACAGAACATGTCATAATATAACGTTTAACGATTACATCATAAGTATTATAACAGACACTTGTCTTTAACATAAAGTACGTAAAAGCGGAAGCGTAAACGGAAAGCAACTAGAGCCGCCACAGGGACGTCCACTGGAAGAGCGAAGAGCCTAGACTTCTTGATAATCCTCCGTATCTCCATTGACTGAGCAGCGGTTGGATTTGTCCCCCCAACAAGGAATAAACGGAAAAGAACAAGCGTGAGCACACAACTCGTACTCAACAAGTATAACAGAACCATGAGGCTCTAAGGTTAGCTGACTCCACTGCATTGCTTTTAATTGGTCAAATTTTATTAAAGCTATTTACTAAAGTGAGTAGAGAAACTTTTATCTCAAAGATATTGCATAGAAGAAATTAAGCATCATGGTTAACCAGGATTTTACCAAAAACCATCCATAACCCAACTAATCACATAAAGGATCTGGGCCGCTCATAACCGTGAGCACGGCTGATGCATCAGTTTTACACTCTCGAGAGGTTGCACATCTTTACCCACAAGTCGTGAGCTACGCTAGTGGTTCATCACATACCTTAGATGAGATGACTAGCAAGCCACACTACGAAGCCTTTACAAAGATTATGTTAGTAAGGTGTAACCGCTAAGGTTTCAGGTTATGCAACGGTGGAGCAAGCCTCAAGGGGAGAAGAACACATCACACTCAACCCAAGCAGCGCGAGGGCCACAGAAGCACACCTCCCCTCTTGCCCCGCAGGTAAGTTACTCCCAAACTAAAACAATCTAATTAATCAGCTAAGACCGTCCCATACCAGTCTTATGGTAGTGCTGTTGTCCCAGGTTGTCGCTTTGCGAACCGGTCCTTATGGAAAGTGGCTATGAGCAAAACCACTAAGCACAATGCTCATGCCCCCTAACCAAGTTGCTAAAAAAACAAAATTTAAATGAGACATGCACCACTCAAGCACACGGCACAGAGGGTCACGCTCAAACAATTAATTGCATAGATCCATTAATCAACATTAATTAAAAACATAGCATAGGTGTATGTTGGCGCAGCACCTAGCAAAAACTTAACCACATGCAACCCAAAAGGTTCACATTGAGATCAAAGTGGCTAATGTATCGTCCTTATAGGCATACAAGATCAACACATGCATATGCAATGAATTAAAGGTGATAGGTGTTGCTCATGTTATACTTGCCTTCCTCAAGGTGCTCTTGCTGCTGCTCACAAATGTCAAAAGGTGGCTCCTCGTTCACCTCAGACAGATCAACGTCTACTTACGTCCAAACGTCACACAAGCATCCATATACGAGCATACATGCAAACAATGGACAACAGATAAGAAACAGTACACCAATACATCAAAACAGAACACAAAACTAGTTTAGAACTGTTCTACATATTACCACGGTCACGTGAGCGCAAGAATCGCCCAAAACGGAGTTAAAACGGAAAAGTTATGGCCAAAACAAGGTTCTAGGGACCTATTTATGAAGAAAACTCAAAATCTGGGCTGTTTTGGAAAAACTAGGGACCAATTCTGAAATTTCAGGAAAGATCCGAGGTCTAAAGCACAAAAACACAGCCTCTGGACTGCGGGTTCTATTTTTCAATAGCGCAGGGGCTAAAACATTAAAAACTGGGCCGATCTGTAATTAGTTTTGAACTGGCGTGGACCGCGGGTTGATTTAGGAAAAACCGAGGGTCTCTTTAACAAAAAGGCGGCGACGACCGCGGTTGACCGGTCACCATCTGGTCCGGACGGTCGGATCTAGATCTAATGGCTGAGATGAGATCGGATCACGTTATAATCTCGTGCATCCGTTCTGGATCGGACGGCTGAGGTTGAAAGGCGAGGTTTCGCCGGCGGCGACCATCGGGGACGGCGGCGCATCGCCGGAGCTCGCGATGCCCGGTGTTCCGGGGCGCGATTCGGGACCGGACCTAGCTAGAAAGCAAGACGGGACCACGGCAAAGCTCACCGTGGGGTTGTCGACGACCGGGAGCTGCCGGAGGATGGTCGGCGATGAGCGGAGGCGGCGGAGCGGCTCGGGGCTTCGCGGAGAGCTCGGTCGGAGCGTCCACGGGCGTCGAGAGCTAGTGCAACGGGGTCGCGAGGTCCTGCAGAGCACGGCGGAGGGGTTAGGGCGGCGGAAGCGCGACCCCAGAGGGCGAATTGCACCTCGCCGGCGTTACTCACCTCGGACGGTGGCGGCGGAATTGAGCGGCTCGCGACGGCTAGGGCTCGATTGCGGCTGCTGGCGAGGTTGAGGGGGAAAGGGCGAAGCCCGGCGTGCTATTTATAGGACCGGAGCGACTCGGAAGGGGGCGGCGCAGTAAGGAAGGCGGCGGCCGGAGCTTCCTTCGGCGCGCGCTCTCGGGAAGGAAGGGAATCCTTCGATTCCTTTGGGGATTCGGTGCGCAGGAGAGCGAGGAACACGGGGAAGGCGGCGGAGGGAGCTCTCCTCCTCGGAGTCGGCCGGCGTAGAGAAGGAAAGAAATCGGCCGAAAAAGGAAAGTCGCCGTCGCCGAAAAAGGAAAGGCGAGAGGTCGGGGATGACAGGTGGGTCCCGCCTGTCAGCGGCTCGACGGGCGCGGGTCCGCCTGTCAGTGGCGCGAGGGAGAGAGACGGCGTGCGCGGGAGGCCGGCTGGGCCGCCTCGCCTGGGCCGGCTCGGGTGAGGGCGCGGGTGGGCCGAGCGGGTGAGGTGGGCCGGTTTCTCCTTTTTCTTTTTCCTGCATTTTCCCTCTCTTTTCTATTTCTCTCCCTTTCTTTTAAACTCAAAAACAAACTACAAATTCAAATAAATTTGAATTCAAACCTTATGCCATTCATCAAATAAAAAATATGC
Source organism: Paspalum vaginatum (assembly GCA_030272315.1). Lineage (NCBI taxonomy): Eukaryota > Viridiplantae > Streptophyta > Magnoliopsida > Poales > Poaceae > Paspalum > Paspalum vaginatum. Next base: position 21,459,498 of record CM059019.1, on the reverse strand, counting down.
TCCAGCATGAATGCACAAACATGTTGACCTTAGGATATATTGCAATATTTAGTTCAAAAGATAATGAAAAATGCGTACTAGGCACAATAAATCCTAGAAAATAAATAAAGCATATTGAATTTATTATAAAATGCTGGAAATTAAATTTAGGGTGTTACAACAGAGAAAATGCTAACACCGTAAGTTTCCATAAAGAATAAACAGAGCTTCTCCAACTTAACGCCGTTTGGTATTAAAGAGAACCAATACCCTAACGGTTCCTTCCACTCGAATCCTCATTCCCAATAGCTACATTTACTGCGCCGCCAGTGCCAACAGATTCGAAATCTCTGTCCCAAAACTTCCGAACTAGCACCAGAATCCCTCGCACCCATGGCTCCGAAGAAGAAGACGATCATCGAACATGGAAACACCAGCAAAGGGCTTCCCCACGATGAGAACCGGCCGATCCCGTCACCATTTCTAGCTTTCCGTATGTCATCTTTCTCTAAATCTCACCTCAATCATCTTGTGAAAATGGGGGTTCTTCCTCCCATGGAGTTGGGTGGGTGGAGAGATTGCAAGGGTGAAAAAGTCCCCACAGAGGATACCCACAAGTCCTTGGTCTTTGCCCCTTTCTTTGTCCGTGGATTAGGATTACCCCTCTGCTCTTTTGCCCGAGGTTTACAGAATTTCTATTCCAATGACTTGTCTCATCTAAACCCAAACTGCATTCTCCAAATTTCAATCTTTGTTCACTTGTGCGAGGCTTTCCTCGGGATTGCTCCCCATTTTGGTCTCTAGAAATATCTGTACCACTGCAAACACGATACCCGGGACAAGGTTCTGCAAGTGGTTGGAGGAGCGAGCCTATGTGGCGGAACCGCCGATTTAATCCAGGCTAAGCACACCTGCCACCTCTGGCTCGCAGTGCGATTAGACCGAACTAAACCCGGTCGTCCGTCGAGAGTCATTCGACCCCCGATATTACCTTTTCCCAGAGGAACCGACATCATACACATCCAGCCCTCAATGGAGCCACAACAGGTACATCATCTCAGGCAGTTGAATATAGCATATATAAGCTTGTTTTACAAACCGATTCGAAATAATAATATAAGTTTCAATATATTACCATACGAAAGTCAAGTTTGAATCAGACAGCGGAAGCGAATTTGAAAACGTCTCACAGCGGAAGAAAATACTTTACTAGTCTTCATGCAACGTTGATCGAGACGAGCAGCACCGAGCCCACCGGTACTACCCTCCTCCAAGCAGATGTCCAGATGTCGTCGGTACCTGTTCTCAAAAGGTGGGGGCAAACCCTGAGTACTAATTACTCAGTAGGACTTAATGGATTGGCTTACGGCTGACGCAAAGCTTGCTTACTAACCTTTGGATCCTTAGCCATTGATTTTAAACAGTGGTATATCAATATAAAATATCAAGATTCATCTTTTGCATATAACTCCATAACAACTTGTAGAAATGTAAGCAATACAATACAAACATGTTGTATTTGAAAACATGAGTAACGGACATAATATATTCAAGTAGTTACTACGTTGCCCGACAGTGATATTGGCATTCCCACACCTGGTGGGCATCAGCGATTCGAATCGATTTTTAATTCCCGGGAATAACTATCATGCCAGGGGTATATGCTTACTAGCCATCGCGTTCCCACATATAGCCCCAATCTTAACCTGCCTCGTCCCAAGTTCGATTCACTCCCGCCTAGCCCCCGGGTTGTGCCCCCATGTCGAGCCTGCCGACATCTCGGTCTCCCCGTCATGAGTACCAAGCTCCCCCGGGCCACCTTCCTCTCAACCAGCGGGTAGGAACGTGTCTCTGTGCTTCGGACGAGCCCAGGAAAGACTTTTCCGGTCCCATTCCCCGGATAAGCACTTTAGCAATGTTATGCCGATCAGCAGACGAACAGCGGACGGGCCTTAAACGACTCAGGCGGAGCCAAACGCACACCACATAATAAAATTATTCTCCGCCCGGTCTCCATTTAAATCATGAGCATAGTATTACTTTCTCAATAGTAAAAGTTTTGTAACCTTTGAAATCACTTACGTGACGAGTGACTCCTTTCACTCGTGTCTACTCGCACCTAGCAGAGCCTAGGCAACTCGTCCTACGAACTCTATATATAGGTGCTAGGGCCAGGGCGGCCAGGAGATCTAATGCAATTGTTTTCAATCAACTCCTAATGCGGATGCGTAATGAGACAATCAATTATCACATTAGCTGGGAGAAATCATGGTCCTGCCTACCTTTGCTTATTCTTACTCAGCCAACAAACTAAACTAGGTTAGTTTGCCGGGTTGTGAGGCTTTGCCCCAGGCAACCCCTTGATCACTTGGACAACTCCTCCTTCCAAACACGACTGATGGGCTCTCCAGGTCGTGTCTGGGCTTACTTGATTTTCTGGAACACCATTGCTTAAAGTAGCTCCCGCACTTGTTTCTCGATCACGTATCTGCAATAAGCGTTGCTAGATGAATGCTATGCATGACACAGTGAACGAGATGCAGATCATCAAGCATACAACTGGTTAAGCAAAGTATAAGGCAAACATCTAATTACGGATGTAATGGATTACTAGCTCAACCAAAACCTCCCGACTGACATTAGCATTAATACTATTTTGATGGACCCGAAGCAATCGTGTATGTGTAATTTCACAAGAACATATACAGGAGTTAAGTTGTCGATCATAAACTTAACATGGTAAGTGTGGGGTTTTTATTGGATATATTAGTTTCACATTTCCTACTGTTTACTTAAATATGCATTATTCCTACCCTCTTTAAGTCAGAGCCAAAACCTTATAAAAGCTACCTCCTACTCTAGTAGTGAGTTATGTTCATAATCTAGAGCTCATATCAAGGCCCTAAAGTCACATGGAGCATTTTTCTCCATAGCAATCTTTTTCTAAATTAATATATGCTTAAATACAAGATAAGGGCAAAATAGTAATTAAACAGACAATGCTAGGGCTACCAAAATTTAGACAGAGTCTACTCATGTTCACAAGGCTTCTGTCCAATTTTTATAATTTTTGAAGCTCATTTTACCTACATTTCCTATTTATTAAGGTTTTTCATGCATACACATTAATAGGGGCAAAAAGGTCATTTTAGGGATCTACTTTTTTGCCATTCTGTAGACATACTAAAAATGAACACAATGCAACAAAGTTTATATTTTTAGCATTTTTCTACAATTTACTATGAATTTCCAAAGTTTTTAGCCTAATAAAACACATTAAATCGAAAATCATAACAGTCAGGGGCCGAAACATGATTATCTATTAACATCAGGGCTGAATCGTTAGATCCGCAAGACTCAGTAAATAGTGCGGAGACGGAAACATGAAAGCGGCAAAGTCCAGGGGCTAAATCGAAAAAATGCCATCTTCTACCTCCGGCCGACAGCGAGGGCGCGCGGTCGCCGGGGTTCCCGCGCGCGGCGCGTCGCGTGGGGGCACGCGCTTGGAGCCGAGCGGGTCGGGGAAGGTGTTCCCGGCGTAGGGGTTCCTTTCCCCCAAGACGGCGTCGCGAGAGGAGCTCGGAGCGGGCGGGGAACGGCCGTGCACTGGCTCGGGCTGAGCGCCGAGCTCGGTGGTGGCGCCGGCTCGATCTGGTGGAGGAGTGGGGAAACGGCTCCCCGGGGCAGCGAGCGAGCAGCGCGGCGGTGTGGCGAGTCTGGCGTAGGCGGTTGAAGGCGTGGGGAATGGCTCTATGGTGGCTCTCCACGGCGAGGTACGGTGATCCGGGTCATCGCGTGGCAGCGCACGCGAACGAGGCCGTTAGAGGCGATGGCAGTGGCCCGGACCTTGGGGAATAGGTGGAGCGGAGGGAGGGGAAGGTGATGCTCACGCTAGATGGACGGGAAGGAGGCCGGAGAGGGCGCAGCAGGGAGCTCGCCAAGCTCACAGCAATGGCGGCCGTCGCTCTGCGCGTGGCAAGCAGGGAGGCAGGGAGCGGAGGTAGAGGGCGAGGGCGCGGGGCACGCGGCAGGGGAACGCAGGCCAGGCGCGGGCAGGGCAGGGCGCGTGGCCTCGGCGCGGTGTGCTGGCGGCGCGCGCTCGCGGTGGCGAGCGGCGCGTGGCCGGCAGCGCCGGGCGCCGGCGCCGCGTGGCGGGCTGACGAGTGGACCCCACTCGTCAGTGACTGCAGGGTGGAAAAATAATTTCGGAAAATTGAAAAATGCTGTTTGACTGCTGAGACATGTTTTAGAAATTGTTGTTTTTGAACATCCTAGGGGCCGAATTTGACAAAACCCAAAATACAAAAGTTGTTCTACTCTTCCAGATCTATAACTTTGTCAAAAGGAGAAACATCAGATTCCAAGTTTAAATATGATCAAATTTGAATTGAACCCGCTGACTCCAGTTTGACCAAAGTTTAATACAAACTTAGAAATTCCTAAAGTCTATTTTATGCTCATTTTCAGAGAAAGAGTATTATACCAATGTTGTGTGGTTTTTAATTATCTACAACTTTCTTATACGATGTTTTGCATGATAGGGACTTTTAATTGCTCAAAATTTGAATTTTCCATTCAGGTCTATTTGGACAGAATTCACTAGAAGATAGAAAAGGAGCTAAAACATCTTGCAAACCTTTATGCATGTCACCACACCCAATAACAAAGTTGATCTACATAAAATTGTCTACAAGTTTGTTATAGAGAGTTTGGTCTAAATCACATTTTATTTTGAACTAAGGTCACAAGTGCACTCAGGGGTTTTGCATATTTCACTGAAAATTTTTGACTTCGTGATTTACTAACCTAGTTGTTGCTCTTCTCTAAACATGATTAAGCCAAAACTCTGACTACCGCTAATCTAATCACGTGTTAAGATTTTTGAGATGCCGGGGCATCACAGCCTAGAACTTCATAGAGGGCGCAAATCAGTGTACCTAGACATCCCCCTCAAGGATACCAATAGAGGATGGCACTCTGAGTGGTTCTACATGACCAACCATGCCAATTCACAGCCGGCTCAATCAGGACGCTAGCCGAACTCTAAGCTCAGCAGTTGGGAAGAGGCACCAACTGCAGAGGAGCTGGCTGAAGTGGAGATTCTACTCAATGACATCTCGGATTTGAAAGACAACGGCTTGTCTGCTCATGCCATAGTTATAGACTTTATCTTTAGAAGCATTCAACCGATGAAAGACCAAGTGTATCCGGCCTATCTGTACGTCGGAGCCAATGATCCCACTCGAGAGATCAGCCAACCCATTACTACAGATGAAATTAAGGCCCGAGTTGGTCTGATGCTGAGGGGTGACGTCCACAACGAAGGATCACTATAGCCCTACTCCGCATGGCACCCTACTCCAACTGTAAGTACTTTAGCTTGCTGACCGACTCATTTATGTATCTTGATAATGTTCACATCACTGAATCAAATCTGCTGACTCCATCTTTGTAGAGCAATATTGCCAAGTTCCTGTCCGACCCTCCTCAGCACAACGCAGACAAGATGCTGAAATGGGAGTCACAGTTGATTGCTGAGGAGATGGAAGCTGTGGTTGCAGCAACACAGGGGGAAGGTAACAATGAGGCTGTCATGTATATCATCATCTCACGCCTAGCTGACGAAGCCGATGCCAAAGAAGATGCCGGGCTCAAGAAGAACAAGCCCCCGAGCATACAGTAGCCTCAAAGGAAGATGATGTCGCCCCAAGGGTGTCCAGACGTACCTGAGCCAAAACGTCGACAGAATAGGTCGAAGTTCCCCAGAGAAAGAGGACCACCAGGGAACAAATCAGCAGTCAAAAGACCTCTCCTGCCAAGCCTGATCCAGCATTCCCATTCAAGAGACTGAGCAAGAGATCCAAAGTACAGGAGGCAACTGACAATAGTGAAGGCTCATCTCTTGGCGGCATTGACTGGAGTTTTCTAATCGATGAGGAGGAGGAAGAAGAAGAAGAAATCCCACTGCAACGTCGTGAGAGGAGGTCTAAACAAGATATGCCAATGGAGAAGGAATTGGACTTATTGGATGTTGATCCAGAGTTAGCGCAATTCCTAAAGTCATTTCCACTTCCAAGTGATAGCAGTCTTACGCCACCACGGTATGCCTGATTACTTCAAATATTGTCATTTATTACTGCGTCCAATGTCTCGACTCAATGAAAATTCTATGTAGGCTATCCACAGAGCAAAGCACAGTGCCTCCTAGGCCCGATGCTGACCTAGAAGAAGCCCTCGAGCCTGAACCGAATGAAGCCAGATCCCCCGAGCTTGGGGCCGAAGCAACCGAAGCCCCCAAGCTTGGGTCTGGTCCAGCTGAAGCCCCCGAGCTTGAAGTTTCAGAACGTACGACTGAAGCACCTGAGCTTGAGGTCTCGGAGTGACCAACTGAAGTGGAGCTGAAGAATATAGAGGACCACCAAGATGACACCAATGCGAGGCCCCTGTTCAACTGGCAAGACGCGCTCAGCACCCCTGAAGGAAGAGGCACTTCAGGCTGCTAAGAGCATGCCATGGATGAGCATGGCCCACAACATGAGAATGAGGCAGCCACTGGCAATGAGATGACCATTGCTAAAAATATTCCAGATATCTCAGTGCCGGTGCCAAGCCCCCGAGACGAAGGTCTCAAGTCGACAGATGACACCATCATAGCTGAAGAAGCAACTTCACTCGACCTGGTGGCCCTAGATCTACAACCTGCCTTAGGCCCGAGTGAACCGAGGCCATTTGCAGCTTTTGAGGTAAGTCACTATTCTGAGCACGATGATCTTTGAAGTCAGCATCAATATCGTGAATGCATTGAATCCTTTTCTGCAGAGCTAGCTTGATCAAGCTGCGCGGTGGTGTGAACAACTTGCTCCAGTACTTAGGAGTGATGTAGTCGCGCTGTGTCAACAGCTGGTCGAGTCAGAAAGCACCCGTGCTGCTGAGACCGCTGGTGAGTGCCTACTTTCTTAGTCGCCCATATAGCCTAGCGATCGACATATCTTTATACGCTCATGCCTTAAAATGCAGCTGCTGCTAAAAAGATTGCTGATCTGGAAACCGCCTTAGCTTAGCGCGACGCCTTGCACCGTAACATTGTCCTCGAGCGTGATGAAGCTCGAGATAATGCTCAGAATCTGTAGCGCAAGCTTGAACTAGAATGAAAACTTCATGAGGTAACTCTCCAAGAAACCTAGTTAGCATATTCTTTGCTTACAGAAGCCTATAAGTTGAATCGGTCCACAGGATGAGGCACTGCGACTAAAAAGAGAAATCTAGGAGCTTTGAGAGTCACGAGATGGATTCGAGAAGTCCTTCCAGAACACGTCCAGTGCCTTAACAATACTTGAAACAAGCCACCAGCTGACTCAGGTAGAACTCAAACGAAAGACATCAGAGCTGATTGAGGCTGACAAAGTCTGAGTTGAGATTCAAGCAAAAACAGAGACTTGGACAAGGTACTGAAGTCTACAAGGTAGGCCCTCAAAGAGTCGTGGCAGCTATCAGAGAGACAACACCACGATCTAGAACTTTCAGTGCAAAACTATGAAGTTGTCAAGAGGAACTACAAAAAACGAAGGCAGCTTATGAAAAGAACAAAGAGTTGATGAAGTCCGCAACAAACGAAATGAACACCATGCTGAACATATGTGCCCCAGAAGTTGGTTCATCAAGACCAGTATCAGACCGAGTGGCAACCTTGGTTCAAGATACCAAGAATCATCTTCGAGGACGACTGAAGTCAGTTCTCCAACATGTGCTGCTAATGATTAAGACAACCCGGCCAGAGCTGAACCTGGCCAAGCTGATAGCCAGAGTTGGGGTCGACCCGAGCAATGCCACGATTGACCAATATCCCACAGAGATTCACTCCATAGCAGAGAAACTGATTGCAGAATTCGAACTATAAACTGAAATATGTGCTTGTCGTGACTATGTACCTCAAATGTACCTGTTGTGAATGTTAGTTTGTAAAAAAAACAAGAGTAGAACTCTTAGATTATATGAGACCTGATTGACTGCTTATTCTCATATGTGACGTCATGAGGAAAACAGGCCCTTGAATCGGCCTGTACACAGAGTCTAGTCAGGCATTATCTCGAGGCCAAAACGTGCAAACGAGTGTCTGACTTAGACTTTCGTATTGAAAACTCATTGAATATGCAAAACGCAGGGCCAAACCGCACCGTTGTGTTACGAGTACGTGCGAGCATGTAGCACTGATTGTAGGTCCACAACCTAAGCCAATTGCCCGGTTGTAACGGTCAGATTGCACCCTTTTCATGAGAATGCAAAGGCATGTAACACCAGCTATCGGTCATACGACCTAGGCTGATTGCCCCATAAGGAGGGTTAGATTGCACCCTTTTTATGAGGACACAAAGGCATGTAACACCAGCTGTCGGACATATGACCTAGGCTGATTGCCCCGTAAGGAGGGCCAAATTGCACCCTGTTCTGAGTGAGCGTAGGCATGTAGCACCAGCTGTCGGTCATGTGACCTAGGCTGATTGCCTCGTAATTAGGGTTGGACTGCACCCTAGCTTGAGTAGGAGCAGGCATGTAGCACTAGCCATGAGTCGAGTCAGGACCCATGACTGATTGCCTGATTATCTGAGGATGAGGACATGATCACCAGAAATCATACGCACTTACGCCACGAGAAGAAGAGATATGCACAGAAATTGTGCCTTTATTCATTATCCGAGTACATCCGACTAAACATGACTGAGGATGAGTCCATTTGAAATTAGGACTAAGCACGAGTACAGACTAGAGTACATGACTACCGAGGTTGCATGATGCCTAAGAGTAGAACTTGCGCAGATGTTCGATGTTCCACGAGTTCCCAACCGAAGTGCCATCCATCTTAGACAAGTGATAGGATCTTGGCTGAGTGACTTCTGTGATGATGTAAGGCCCCTTCCATGGGGAGGACAGCTTGTGATGCCCAACCCCCTTGAGTGACCCTCCGAAGGACCAGATCCACAACTAGAAAAGCACGAGGATGCATGTTGCGTTCATGATAATGGCGCAGAGTCTGCTGATAGTGTGCCGACTGAATTACTGAGTTGAGTCGCTCTTCCTCCAGCAGGTCGACTTCCTCGAGCCGCGTGCTCTCTGCCTCTGCGATATCCTTGAATGCCAACCGCGGAGCCCCATGTGCCAAGTCAGCAGGTAACACCGCCTCCGAGCCATACACCGTGAAGAAGGGTATGTTCCCATTGAGAGCTTTACTCGGCTGCGTTCTGAGGCTCCAAACGATGTATGGGAGTTCTCTGATCCACTTGCCTGCCGGTCTTTCATCCTTATCAAAGAATCTCTTCTTCAGGGCATCTAGAATCATCCCATTGGTGCACTCGACTTGGCCATTAGCACGAGGGTGCAACATCGAGACGTACTTGATGAGTATAGACTTCTTGCTGGAAATGTCGAAGAATTCCGAGCCCGTGAAGTTGGAACCCAAATCTGTGATGATGCTGTTCAGAATCCCAAAGCGAAATATAATCTCTTGAATGAAATCCACCGCTTTTGCTGAAGTCAAAGATGCGATTGACTTGACCTCGATCCATTTGGTGAACTTATCAATGGCTACCAAGACATGAGTGTAACCACCTTGAGCCCTCTTGAGTGGACCGATCATGTCAAGCCCCCAGCATGCAAACGGCCATGAGACAGGAATGTACTGCAACTGCTGAGCCAGCAAGTGATGTTGATTTGCAAAGAACTGACATGCCTCACACCGCTTGACTATCTCTGCAGCATCTTGCTTAGCTGTTGGCCAGTAGAATTTGGCCCTGAATGAGTTCCCGACCAACGTCCTGGAAGCAGCGTGATTACTGCACTGCCCAGCATGGATCTCCGTCAGCAAACTTCTGCCCCGAGACACATCGATGCATTTTAACAGAGCTCCAGCTGCACCGCTCTTAAACAGATCATCGCTGATCAATGCATAGCTGGCCGCACGCCGGATGAGTCGCTCGGCTTCTGCTTTGTCATCAAGCTCGTCACCATCCCTGATGTACTTGATGATTGGGACCCACCAGTCAGCCGGAGCCTCCTCTAAGCTCAAAATGTGCTGCTCTGGGGGTTCTAGGTCACGATCAATGGACGGACGAGACAACTCCTAGACAAACACACCTAGGGGAATTTTGGCTCAGGAAGAGCCAAGCTTGGATAGTAAGTCAGCGTCTGTGTTGCCGTTGAGGTCCATGTGATGAAATTCTAGCCCATCGAACTTGTCTTCCAGCTTCCATACTTCAGCATAGTATTTGTCCATGACTTCCGTGGTACAGTCCCAGTCCTTGTTGACTTGACTAATCGCCACTAGAGAGTCCCCATAAACCATGAGCAACCTGATGCTAAGTGAAATCGTGATGCGCAGGCCATGCAACATTGCTTCATACTCTGCTGCATTGTTGGAAACTGTGAAGAGGATCTGCAGCACGTTCTTGAGTTTCTCGCCTTTTGGGGAGGTTAAGACGATGCCTGCTCCTGCTCCATCTATCTTTAGTGACCCATCGAAGTACATCTTCCAGAATTCCCGAGGCTCCGGGTTATCGTGTACCTAGTTGTCTGTCCACTCGGAGATGAAGTCTACCAAAGCTTGGGTCTTGATAGCGGTGCGTGGGCGGAATTCGATGTCATGTGCTCCCAGCTCACATGCCCACTTAGCGATTCTTCCTGTAGCCTCTCTGTTCCGCACGATCTCGCCGATAGGGAATGAAATGACTACCACCACCTTGTGCTCTTCGAAGTAATGGCAAAGCTTGCGAGCGGTGATGAGGACCGCATACAGTAACTTCTAGACCTGAGGGTACCAGATCATAGACGGGCTGAGTACTTCACTGATGAAATAGACCGGGTGTTGAGTCAGCTGAACATGCCCTTCCTCCACCCTTTTGACAACCTGGGCTGAGCTGACCACATGAGTCGTGCAAGAGAGGTACAACAACAGATCCTCAGCAAGGGAGTCTCCTGTGGCTCGGTTTGGTGATTTCAATACTGGGGGAGTCGTCAAGAATTTCTTGAGGGCCTCGAGTGCTTCCTGAGCTTCTAGTGTCCACTGAATCTGTCCACCTTCTTCAGGAGTTTGTAGAATGGCATGCCACATTCGCCCAGCCGTGAGATGAATCGGCTTAGCACCGTGTGAGCTTCTAGACCTTCTTCTGTGACTTGGGAGGCTGCATCCAAAGAATTGCATCGATCTTATCTAGATTAGCCTTGATCCCCCTTTCGCTGACGATGAATCCGAGCAATTGCCTAGCTGGAACCTCGAATACACACTTGGTCGGGCTAAGCTTCCAGCGGAACCTCCTCAAACTGTTGAAGATCTGCAGGATGTCATTGATGAAGTCTTCCAGATCCTTCATCTTGATCACCACGTCATCGATGTAAGCTTCAACACGCTTGCCCCAGTGCTCAGCCAAGCATGTCTAGATCACGCGCTGGTACATGGCCCTAGTGTTTTTCAACCCGAAAGGCATAGAAGTGTAGCAGAATGCCCCGAACGGCGTGATGAAAGCACCCAAGTAACAATCGAGGAAGCACAGGAGGGAGCATTCGGCCTTAGAGTTGACTACTTGATCTATCCTAGGTAGCCCGAAGGGACCTTTGGGCAATGTTTGTTGAGATCAGTATAATCAACACACATCCGCTAGTCTACTTTATTCTTTTACAAAACGAGTATAGGGTTTGCAAGCCACTCGGCATGCATGACTTCTCTAATAAACCCGGCAGCTTGAAGCCGGGTTAACTCCGCATGGATTGCCTCCCTCTTGTCTGGAGTAAAGCGACGCAGCCTCTGCTTGATTGGCTTTGCTTTGGGAAACACCTTGAGTTTGTGCTCGGCCAATTCTCTCGAGAATCCGGGCATATCAGCGGGCTTCCAGGTGAACATGTCCCAATTGTCCCTCAAGAACCGGACGAGCGCGCTTTCCTATTTTGGAGGCAGGATTGCGCTGATGGTCACCGTCTTCGAGGCATCAGGGAGGTTGAGGCTCACTTTCTTGGTCTCCACGGTCGCTTGGATGGCCGTGGTAGGGATCGACTCATGAGTCAGGATCACCAGATCTTCCTTCGAGAGCTTATTTGTGTTGTCCATGAGTCAGAGATGAGTTGCCGTGGTTGTCGTGGCAAAGGCCGCCTGAAAAGCCTCCCGAGCGCAGAGAGTAGAGCCCTTGAAGTCCACCCGTATGGAGAGAACTCCACATGGGGCCGGCATCTTCAGGACCAAGTATGAGTAGTGGGGGATAGCCATGAACTTGGCTAACCTGGGCCGCCCAATGATGGCATTGTAGGCGGAGTCGAAAGTGGTCACCACGAAGCGCAGGGTCTCGGTGTGGAAGTTCTCCTCCGTTCTAAAGGTGACGGGTAGGCTGATGTGCCCCAGCGGGTATTCTCCATCTCCAGGCATGATCCCAAAGAATGGACTGTCCGACTCCTCTAGATCGCTGATGGAGAGCCCGAGAGATAGTAGGGCCTTGGGGAACATGACGTTGATGCTACTCCCGCCGTCGATCAGAGTCCTCATGAGTCAGCACTCGTGGACCACTGGGCTTACCAGCAGGGGGTACTTGCTCGGGTGATCGTACTTGAGCCATTGGTCTGCCAGACTAAAAGAGATCATCAGGTTCGACCAATTGTATGGCTCCGGAGGTTCCTTGGTGGCCGCCATGACTTGGCAGTCGTCGAGCTTCTGCTGCCGCTTGCTCTCCAGGGAGCCATGCCCCTCAATGAAGACGTTGACGTGTCAGTTGACATTAGGAAACCCAGCACCGTTGGCTCTGTTCTGCTGAGGCGGAGGTCCCTGATCATACGGCAGTGGCGGTGGAGGAGGCAGAGCCACGAAAGGCCTGCCGTGGGCGATCAAAGCCTTGAAATCCCTGTAGTCACGCAGGGTGTGGTGCATCTCCTTATGGTAGGGACACATCATGTCGAGGAGCTAGTCGAGTGACCTCTCCCCCCTTGCCACGGTGGAACGTGCAGGCCCACGGGTGGTGGCCCCACCGTTTGGACTTCCTCCTGAGGTTTTTTCTCCCAGCGGCGATCTTGCCGCGGGGGCTCTTCGCGCTTCCCCCGATCTTCTCGTCGTGCGTCGACAATGTCCCGAGCTTGCTCATATGTGGTGATGTATCAGTTGGCATCACGGAAGAGCTGCTTGGACGTGACCGGAGACTTCTACAGGAGGGCCTTCACGAAAGCTTCGTCGTTGGAGCCGCGAAAGAAGTCATCGATCACCGCTGCGTCTGCGATGTTGGGAATTCGATTCCGCATCAACTGAAAGCACTTGAGGTATGAGCAGAAACCCTCGCCGTCCTTGTGCTTGATGGATTTGAGGTCCCAAGGCTATGCTGGCTTATCCGACAGTGATTGGAAGTTGGCGATGAAGCGCCGACAGAAGTCATCCCAGTTGTCGATGCAATCGCGCCTGAGGTGACGCAGCCACTGTAGCGCATCCTATCCTAGGACGATCAGGACATAGGCAGTCATCACGTCTTCACTTGCACTGGCCGTGCTAGGTGCAGTCGAGTACACAGCCAACCAGCCGGTGGGGTCAAGCTTCACCTTGTACGTGTCGACATTGGAGACTTTGAAGTTCTAAGGCCATGCTACCCCATGAAGTCGAGTCGTGAAAGTCGGGATTCCGACCACGCCACGATGGGCTGGTTTGTACCGACCTCTATCTTGGGCTGGTGCGTCGTGGCGTTGCGGCGATCAAGGGCGGTTTCTCCCCAGTCGGTCGTGGACTAACCATCGAGCAGTTGGACTGTTGATGGATGCTCCGGCTGAGTTAGCTCTGCCCTTGTCTTCTTGGTGAGGCACCCCGAAGTCACGATCGTAGTCATTGCGACATCAGATCTCCTCTGCGTGCCAGTCTGCGCACGATCTCTCGATGTTATTGCGCGCATCCCACCACCCATTGATGGCTTGACGGGCGTTGGGGACTGCTGGAGGGTTGACGGGAAGGAGATGGTGAGCTGCTTGACCGAAGATCTGACGGTATGCTTCCCCCTCTAGAGTGTGAGGAAGAGTGTCCGCCAGCCATGCCAGGACTCCCCCCGCTTGACTCGGGGGTACCCATGGCCGCGGCGAAGTCAAGCAGTAGGTTGCGTCCTGGTGGTGAAGGTACTCGAGGTTGAGCGTTGTTCTCTGCATCGCGCCCTCTCCCCTCGTGATCTCGCTGGTACTGCTGGGCCTGCATGTGTCGGCGATCGCGCCGCTAACTATTTCTCTGACGGTAGAACTCAGCTGCTTTAGGCATCTCGCCTGACTCGGACGTCTCATCATGTGAGACGGGTAGGGTCGGGTCTTGATTCCCCGCATTGTGGTGACAGCGGATGTTGCAGCGCCAGTTGCGATGTCGCCGTTGGTCATGCTGCTATGGTGTCTCCTCGTTGACGAAAGGCTCGTTGCCAGAGATAGGGTCATCCTCCATCGACACATTGATGACGAGTACCTCGGAGAAGTGCGTTGGCATCCCCGAGCTTGCCCGATCATCGAGGAGCATCAGCGACCCCTCTGAGTGAAGCCTAGAGTTGAGAAGTGTGGATCCCGATGCCGTAATCATTGGAGCTTGCCCGCTTCTGAGCTCGGTGGGAGACTCCAGGTTGCAAACCATCTTGATGCAGGAAGGCTCACCACCCTCTCGAGGAAGAGGTGGCCGAGTCAACTGTTGTGGAGGCTTCGGAGGTGCGATCTCTGACTTTGCCACCACGCGCGCATTGCACCATGTGGTGGTCCTGCTGCTCGGAGTAGAGTTGATTATGAGGCCTAGGCGAAACCCTGTCACCGGCTCCTCGACCACGTGGTAGATGTCGTCGTCCATGAATGGTGTGGGCTTTGATCCTAAGGAAGGTCCAGTCAGCTTCTCCCCACTCCCGTCAGCTTTTCCCTGCCCCCTTCTTTGGATCAAGGTGGCTGAGGCTGCAGTTGGTGATGAGGGCCTACGGCCTCTCGTCGCGCATCCTCGTTGTTTTTTAGGAGAACCGTGGCGCGAGGAACGAACCGCAGATGTGATGGAGTCGATTGGCGAGTTACCGCGGCATTGCGGAGGCCGCGGGGAAGCTTGGAGGGAGCCCGATCTTGCATGCTATCTGTGGCTTTACCGCTTCAGCCATCAGTTTGGAGCATGATCGAGGTCTTCCGGTAGGGGGTAGTTACCGGCGCGGGAGTCGAGGACGTGCGGCGAGCCTCCAGTTGCCGCGGTTTCTTCTCCCTACTGATCTGAGTCCAGATCTGAGTTGGGGAAGTAGAGAGCATTGTGCGTCGAGTCAGCGAAGACGTGGTCGCCGATCGGGGTGAAGGAGCGAGAGTAGATCTGCTCCCGACTGATGCCTCGACTGCTTGTCAGGGTCCCGACCCAGATTAAATCGGGGAGTGGTTTGGCACCTTGCCTCGAGGTGGGACAAATCGAGGCCAAGTGACCCTAGTAGGCTGATGCGTCGACACTTGAGGATGAGTTGGCTCGACACGGGGGACGGCCAAACGCTAGCCAGTCGCTCGCTGGGCAGATCCAGTAGCTGGTGAAGCTAGAGGAAGCTTCAGAGTTGGCGACGGAGCCTTGCAGTTACGTGCCTCCCCCGTGGCACCGATGAGACAGTGCAGATTGTTGGATTGATCGGCGATGAACGAGATGGATCCGAAGCAGATCATCTCGCCTAGAGCGAACTTGCTGATGTTATTGATGAGGTTTGCCATGGATCTAGCTCGATGTCGATGTCACCGACCCCCTACCTGGCGCGCCAACTGTCGGGGCTTAGTACCGGCTAGTGCACCACGAGATGGGTCACATGGGGCTTTTGTGGTTCGGCGAGATCGACGTAGCTCATTGGTTCACCGGAAAAGCGATAGGACATGAAGATTTGTACAGGTTTGGGCCACGAGACACGTAAAACCCTATGTCCTATTTGTGGCTGATTGTATTGCGTCAAGTTCTCGAGATTACAATGAGGGCTAGGGCTGGATTGCGATGGGTTAAGATGTGTTTCGATGTTCTACGTAGGGGTCCCTCGCCTTATATAGTCTGACAGAGTCTTGGGTTACCAGTTGAGTTCCATCTATATCTCCTAGTCGGTTTAGATTACATGAGATCAAACAGAATCTAAGTTTCCATTGTATCTTGTTCGATCTCCTAAAATCTCGGAACCTGAGTCCGAGCTAAGCTTCCTTGTTTGCCTTCTGGATCACGTCATTACTACCTTGAACTCCAAGTCATCACGACCGTATTTGGGCCTGAGTTAAGCACTCGGCCCATGAAATCAGCCGCTCCCCCAACTTAGGGCCACTGTTGGCCCATGTCCTGTATCCACGCCATGAGGAGCCAAGAGATATTTATCTCCCACATACAGCACATGCTTCTTTAGCAACAACAAGATCATTCAAAGCACATGCAAGTTTAGACTTGAAAGTATCAAGCTCAGCCTCTAGAGTAGCAACCTTAGCATTTACAGGCCTAAGATCCTTAGCAGCTACTCTAAGCAAGCGATCTTGGTTCTTCAAAGCAACGAACATGGCATCATCCTCATCGTCACTCACTTGAGACTCAGTCTTGAACTTGTTGTAGATGTCCAGATCAGTGGAGCTAGCTTGATCTCCGGCAAGTGTCATGGTGGAGTAGCTGATCCCATCGCCGAAGAAGAAGAGTCCAGCATGCCCGACGATCTTCTTCTCATCATCGTTATCACTGTCGGAGCTGGAGTCGCTTGAGCTGCCATCATAGTCACTGAGTCTGGTGAGGAAAGCAAGGTCGTGCTCTTGGGCATGCTTCTAGAAGTGCTTGACGAACTCCTTCTTATTGAAGAACAACCGCTTCTTCTTTTCGCCCTTGTACTTTCCCTTCCTCTTGTCGGAGACATACTCGCCCTTGTGCTTGCTGGCGGAGTACTTCTCCTGAGCTCTCGGCAGTTGGCGATGTTTTTTCACACTATGGCCACAATATCATATAGGAGGAATTGCATCTCTCAGATCAAAACAGATGTTGGTTACTTCATCAGTGATCATGAAAGCAAGGTTGCAGTTTTGTGGAAGGATTTTAAGGAGAGAATGGGGTTTTCTGACAAACCAGTGATGTGGTTTGATCTCTCTGACCTAGTCCCAAGCAGTGATAACTTGCAAAGCCCGGATGAGCCAATCATAGAAGAGGAAATTACCAATATAGTGAAAGGAATGCCTTTTGACAAAGCTCCAGGCCAGATGGTTTTAATGGGTTATTCTTGAAGAAATGTTGGGGCATTGTGTAGCTTGATTTCCTTAATCTGTGCAGAGATTTTTTTTTGT
Source organism: Paspalum vaginatum (assembly GCA_030272315.1). Classification (NCBI taxonomy): domain Eukaryota; kingdom Viridiplantae; phylum Streptophyta; class Magnoliopsida; order Poales; family Poaceae; genus Paspalum; species Paspalum vaginatum. The sequence continues at coordinate 21,442,254 of CM059019.1, read as the reverse complement.
CAATAATATTGATCTCACAAACCTCAATTATTCATTTATCACACTGGTCCCTAAAGTGCAAACTCTAGAATCTACTGCTGATTTCAGGCCCATTTCCTTAAGCAATTCCAGCTTGAAAATCTTGACCAAGGTACTGGCTAACAGATTGCAAGGGGTCATCCTGAGTTTGGTCCACTAGAAGCAATATGGTTTCATCAAAGTTAGGAGCATCCAAGATTGTCTTACATGGAGCTTTGAATATATACACCAATGTCATCAGTCCAAAAAAGAGATTGTCATCTTGAAGCTGGACTTTGCAAAAGCCTTTGATACGGTGGAGCACTCGGTGATCATATCAATGATGGAGGTCCTGGGTTTCTCTGAAAAGTGGAGATCCTGCATCAACAACATCCTGTCTACAGCTAGCTCCTCAGTGCTTCTTAATGGAGTCCTGGGCAAGCAGTTTCATTATAAGAGAGATGTTCGGCAAGGGGATCCTCTTTCACCACTTCTGTTTGTGATGGCAGCTGAACTACCGCAGTACATCATCAATAGAGCTCATGAGAATGGCATCCTTAAACTCCCAATACCAAAGAGAAGAGGGCTATTCCCTATTATCCAGTATGTTGATAATACCCATCTGGTGATGCAAGCAGAGGCTAGGCAATTGTTTTATCTCAAGGCCATTTTGTCTTCCTTTACAACATCAACTGGCCTCAAGGTCAACTATAGCAAGTCTTCCCTTGTGCCGATTAACGTTGACCCAAAATAGATTAATATACTTGCTCGAACCTTTGGCTGTCAGGTTGGGTCTCTACCTTTTACGTATCTAGGACTGCCGTTAGGAACAACAAAGCCAAAGATTGAAGATTTTATGCCCCTAATGGATAGAGTCGAGATGAGACTCATGACATTCTTGTCCTACCTCTCATACTCAGGAAGATTGGAGCTAGTTAATTCTGCATGCAGGGGTTATCAAAAATATAGATAGAGCCTATAAGCAATGTCTATGGAGGGGAGTCAAGAGAGAAAAGAAAGTTGGTAACCTGGTAGCCTGGGAGACAGTGCTTAAGCCTAAAGATAAAAGAGGAATTGGAGTGATCAATCTCAAAATCAAGAATGAGGCTCTTCTGATCAAGCAGCTGCACAAATTTTACTCCAAAAAAGATATCCCTTGGGTCCACTTAATCCGGGACACTCATTATGAGGGAAGAGTTCCTCATGCTTGTAGAGAAGTTGGTTCTTTTTGGTGGAAGGATGTTTTCAAGCTTCATGATATCTATAGGAAGCTAGCGGTGTGCACAGCTGGGGATGGATCATCCATCCTCTTTTTGGAACACAATTGGACTAGGGAAATTCTATAGAATAAGTTCCCAATGCTTGCCTCCTATGCTCGAGACTTAAATATCTCAATTAAGAATGCTAGAGATGCACCAGACTTAGCATCCATCTTCCATCTTCCATGGTCAACAGAGACATATGAAGAGTTTCAGTGTTTGCAAGATCTCTTGTCAGATAGGGAGTATGAGGCAGATCAAAGCGATGTTTGGACTCTACCTGGGGGTTTGGAGAACATCTCAGTGAACAAGTACTACAAGAACAAACATGAGGATATTCAAGCATCCAGAGTTTTCACCAAGCTTTGGAAGTGCAAATGTACAATGAGGACGAAGTTCTTTTTTTGGTTAGTTCTAATTCGATAGGTTGAACACCAAGAGCATCTGATAAGAAAGAATATGTTACATCCACAAGACTCACATTGTGTGCTCTGCTCAGCAGCAGTCCAAGAGGATGTTGATCATTTGTTCTTCCAGTGTGTCTTTGCTCAGAGGTGCTGGCAGAAACTTGGTATTCAGTGGGACTTGACGCAGAGTCCTATAGGCAAGGGGAAATTCAAGTCTACCATTCTTTGTGGAGACCTGTATTGTGGCTATGTGGGAAATTTGGAAGATGTGAAATAGGAAGTTTTCGATGGGCACCAGGCCAGCTTCAACCTATGGCTTCATCATTTCAAAGAAGAAGCTCGTCTCCAAAGCCTGTGGCTTAAGGAGTCTCTCAAGAATCACATTGTGTCATGGCTAAATCTGCAGTAATCTTTTCCCCTTCATGGGTTTGTCTAGTTTGGTAGCAGTTCTTTTCTTCTTTGCGTGGTGGTTATAAACTTTGAACTCTATGTATATAATTTCTCTCTAATCTAATAAAACACCTTTTTATTGTGGGGACCTCCCCCACAGTCTTTTGGTCAAAAAAAAAGTGGTCCGTCTTCCCACACTCGTAGCACTGGAGCTTGTCACCTCTTCTGCGGCTCATCCTATTGGAGTAGAGGCATTGGAACTTGTTGGACAGCAGGCATAGCTTCTCATCTTATAGTCCTTCAAGCTCCTCCTCGGTAGCTAAAAATCAAGGATAAGGCATAGCCAATAGAAGGGTTAGGGTTAGTAGCAGTACCACAACTGGGGCTAGACATAAGAGCTAGGCTCTTGGGAGTTGTTCCACTCATCCTAGCTCACGCCTAAGTGTCAACCTTTGAAGCCTTCGACTTGCTATAAAGCTCGTCTATGGAAAGAGTCTCATTGCCAACTGAGTTGACTATATACTCTTTGTTCAGTTGCCAAATACATAGATCCAGAGCATAGAGAAGCTTGCAAGCTTGCTCATGGTCATCGAAAGGCAACACCCCATTTCTTGCACTTGCATGGATCTTGTTCACAATCGATTGAAAATGACTGAACATTCTGTCGATGCTCTCACCAAGTTGCTGGGAGAAGTTGTCATACTCTCTCTTGTGCACCTCAAACAACCTAGCCTTGACCTGACTAGTCCCCTCATGAAAGTTGATTACAGTAGTCCAGATCTCATGTGCTGTCATCAAGTGCACTACTCTATCAAACTCAAAGCAGCACAAAGCAGTAAGGAAGAAGTTCCTTGCCTTGTTGTTTGCTTCGTGTTCCCATTGATGCTATTGGGTAACACGGTTCTCTACCACTTGGTAGCCAGCATCTTGACAAATATCCTAGATGGGCAAATGTTGGCTCTATAGGAATGTAGACATGCGCTGCTTGCAGAATGTGAAATCTGAGCCAATGAACCCTAGAATCTTGCCAACGAACTGATCCATGGTGTGGATCTAGAACTAGTTAACGTATAGATACTGGACAATCTGGTGAAAAATATCGGACAGTCCGGCAGAGACTGGCAGTTGCCTTCTTTGGGTCTTTTTCTTTGGGTGTTTCACCAAGACTTTTGGCTGGTGTCTCTCTACTGCATGCCCAGACACCATCTCTTCGATTGATCTGGAGAGGCACTTGATTGTTTATAGTGGCTGGTAGGGCTCACTAGCCTAGGTTTTGGTCTCTTTCACTTTCGTCCGTTCCATGGGCATTTGAGCAACTTTCTTCCACTGTTTTGCTGCCTCTTTGAGTCCTAGGGTTAGTAGCACTCAGTTGCTACGTGATCTTGCTCGGTAGAGAAGAGAGGGTTTTTGGGTTGCAAGTTTTTGGTGTCGACCTATTCACCACCCTTCTAGGCCGCCCTTTCGGTCCTCATACCTTAACCGTTTTGCCGACCTACCTTATCCTATAAATAGAGAGCAGCCCCCCTCACTCTCAACTCGCACCATTGTACACTTTCTCCACTCTCTCCCTTGGGGAGGTGGCCCCTTTTGGGTGGCGCTACCCCTTTGGTTCAATGTTTAGCAGGATTAGGGTCGGGCTCTACTGTTCCAGAGTCATCTTAAAGAGTTTGGTATGAGTCCGTTGTATCTTTCTTTTCCTGTAAGACTTTGATTTCATTCAATATATTTATTTACTTTGTCAAGCATTTACATTCCTGCATATGGTAATGACCATAGTGTAAGGATATCATTAGACTATAGTTAGCCTTGCTCTATGAGGTTATGGTTAATCTACTCTTTTTACTTGTGGGTTCCTTGTTCGCACTGTTAGTTAAGTCGTAGCAGTTGTGATGCTTTCACTTGCGCAACAAGTGGTTGTGTGAGCAACTAGAGTTTACTCTAGAAGTTCACCTTGGTTTGCAACCAGCCCCTCGTAGCCCTGGCTGCTGTTGACGGTCATAATCTCACGATTTCAACCGACAATTATCCACCAAATGAGGCAAAACAAGTGAATAATAATGGACTAACCTTGCTACTAATGAGTTCCACAAGATGTACATGAATATTTGGATGCAGGTACCGAAACGCACACAAAATGGTTGGAAATATAGCAGAAACGAAGGATGAGCAACATTGGTGCAATGGCATGGCTGCCCGGCCATGAGCCATGGCCACCCGGCCATGTAGGGTGGCCGTCCGGCCATAGGGTGTGGCCGCCCGGCCACCCCTCAGCCATGCAGAGCTAGCTCACCGTGTGGTCTGGCCTCCTAACTGCCCAGGTTGCCACGTCATCGATCCGGTGCCAAACAAACACAAAATGGTGAAGATCCAACCATACATGAGAGCATCCAATGTATCCAAGGGTCAAAAGCCATTGGGATGAGGATTGGTAATGTCAAGGATCCGAGGGAAGTATCATGCAACAAATCGGGGGCAGACACGTGGCCGCCCGACCACGTGCCATGGCCGCCCGACCACTCCTTGGCGCATTTTTCACGTGCAACTAACCGCCTCAACTGCCAACCGACGTAGGGGAGCAATATCAAGTGTTGGATCATCAAGGGCGGTGTATCGAGTGGCCGCCCGGCCATGTAGGGTGGCCACCCGGCCACCGACCTTAGCCGCCCGGCCACCGACCTACCCCCTTTGCCGACCTAGCACACCTACAAATACCCCCCTCACTTTCTAGGCTATAAATAGACCACGAGAGCTCATTTGGAGTAGAGGGGAGTAGAGTTGAGTTCAAGTTCTATCTTAGAGTGCTACACTATTCTCTTAGTAGTTAGGATAGTCCTGGGAGTTAGAGTTGAGTCGAGCTTTGCCTGGGAGTCTCCGGAGTTATCTTTGAGTTTGTGGTAAAACTCTTGTATCTTTTGGATTCAGATTACCTTCAATATAATTTCAGTTATATTTTACTCTAAGTCTATCTCCTCAGAGTGTGGTGTACCTTTCTTTTGCACACTTGCTAGGCATATGTTGTGTTTAACTTTGTCATTCAAATATTGTTATTCTTGCCGGTGCTATAACTCAACCCTAGACTTAGACGCTAGGCTCTGGCTAGATCCTCTCCTCTGATCAAGGACGATCTATCGTTGTTCAAGCTCCGCTTGAACACGTTTATAGCGTGCCATCCTCTCCACGCAACTTTGCTTGGTAGCCCCACTCGGTGACAGCGTGTGGTGTGCCTGTGTAGTCCAAGCCCATCATTCGGGAGGCCCGTAGGTGTTAGCTAGACTCTTCTTCGGGACCAACTATCTACCCTTGGTACCCTCGAGACTCTAGAATTTCGCTTGACGCAAGACCCTGGCTGGTTAATTGAATTTCTTAGTTATTCACGGATAGCCTTTGCAGCCGATTAGAATTAGAGTTTGGTGACTTTTTCTCACTCGTTGTCCTCCCAGGCAACTATACCTTTTCTATGGATATCTTTGATAGACTTACCTCTCCCACCATACACCTATCTTTATCACATTTACCCCTGTGTACTACTAGTTGGTATAATTTATCTAAGTTTACAGTTTATTCGATTTGAGTATATTCAATTACACTCTTGAGCCTACCGCTTCCCTGTGGAAATTTACGATACTCGGAATACTCTGAGTGAAAAGGCTACAGCGAATCTCCGTGCGGTTGCAGAGTAAAATCTGTTATGCTAAGAGACGTCAACAAGCTTTTTCTGGCGTCGTTGCCGGGGAAGTAATTGGCCAAGAGAAAATTGATACCTCATTTCGAACCTGTATACTTGATAGGTTTTACCGCTAGTTGTTAATAGGCTCACTTTGCTCTGTTGTTTTGCTGTGGTTGCAACAAAGAGGTGTATGACCGGTTTTGACCTGCCGGAAAACTACCACAATAACCCAGAGTCACTGCTCAGGAGAGTCCGTGCAAAGACTATCCACGGGCAGCGACCGGTACCAAGGGATCTAGAACCAAGCATTTCAACCAGCACTCCAGTTACCACTATGGCTGTAAAGACTATCCGTGAGTTCTCCATCCCCTCGAGCAACAACATCCCTACGGGACCTGAAGTTCAAGTGGGGGAGAACTTCGAGCTCAAACCAGGAGTGATTCACATGGTTCAAGCTATCCTTTTTTGCGGACTGGCTACGGAAGATGCCAATAATCATCTGCAGCAATTCTTAGAGATCTGCAGTACGTTCAACATGAAAGGAGAATCACCGGACGCCGTCAAACTTCGTCTCTTCCCATTCTCTCTCATTGGGAAAGCAAAACAGTGGTTCTACATCAACCGAGCATCATTGACAACTTGGAACGCATGTTCCAATGCATTTCTTGCGAAGTATTTCCCGCTGGAAAAAACTAACGCATTGAGGAACAAGATATCGAGCTTTCAACAGCTCACTGATGAAACCATGGTGGAGGCCTGGGAAAGACTCCAGGAGTACATCGCAGCCTACCCCCACCACGGCATGCAAGAGTGGCTCATCATTCGGAGTTTCTTCCATGGGCTTAACTGCTCAGCACAAGAACACCTGGATGCAGCCGCTGGAGGATCCTTCCTCTCCTTGAGCATCTCGGTGGCCAAGAATCTCATTGAGAAGATGGCCACCAATCAAGGTTGGAGAGAAGAGAGGTCTAGTACCCGTTCCCGTGGTGTCCATCAGATCGAGAGCACCGATATGCTCGCCGCGAAGATGGACTTGCTGCTAAAGAATCTAAACGACGCTCCAGAAGCCGCTCCGGTGCAAGCCCTCGACTCTCATATGACTTGCGAAGTCTGTGGGAATACAGGACACTCAGGGAACAGTTGCCCTGAGATGCAACCCAAAGATGTGAACTTCATCGGTAACAGTACCAACGGCTTCAACGGGAATCGTCCTCAGCCAGGGTGGAATTCACGACCAAATCTCCCTTTCTCTGGACAAGGTAACTCTTCAAATTCACAGCAATTTTCTAGAAATAATTATAATTTTGTTCAAAAAGCTGTGAATGATAGCATTAGTAAAAAGTTCCATGCCAATGATAGAATGTTTGAATCTATTTCGTTGCAAATGGAAACTTTGAATAGTGCTATGAAAAACCAACTTAGCTTCAATAAAATGCTTGAAACTCAAATAGCTCAGTTGGCTGCTGCTCTACCTAACCCAAATATGGGTGAACTGCCTGGTCAACCTGAAGCTCCTCCCAAGGAGCACATAAATGCAGTAACCACTAGGGGTGGAAAGTCCACACAGGACCCCCCATCTCCTAGTCATGCAGGTAAAGTGCAGGAGAAATATGCTAAGTCTGAAGATAAGGTCGCAGAGGAAGATACACCTTGGAAGGAGGAAAAGCCAGCATCGAAACATCTACCTCATGAATTCTATGACACAACGGTGCTACCATTTCCTCCAAGAAACAAGAAGGCTGCCGCTGACGAACAATATAGTAAGTTCGTTGAGATCATTAAGAAGCTTTATGTCAACATACCCCTGCTACATGATATGCAGGTACCGACATATGCCAAGTACTTAAAGGATATCCTCAACAACAAGAAACCCCTACCGTCAACGGAAATTGTGCACTTAACGGAAGAATGTAGCGTAGCTATACTAAAGAAAAAGGACCCTGGAAGCCCTACCATCTCATGCTCGATTGGCACCCAGCACTTCGATCAAGCGTTGTGCGACCTTGGAGCGAGTGTTAGTGTAATGCCGAAGGTCATCTTTGACAAGCTAAATCATGACGCACTCGCTCCCACAGCTATGTGTTTACAACTTGCGGATCAATCCGTCCTTTACCCTGAAGGAGTGGCAGAGAACGTTCCGGTGAGAATCCGGAATTTTCTCATACCAGTAGACTTTGTGGTACTGGATATGGAGATTGACTCAAAAACCCCGCTCATCCTTGGGCGGCCGTTTTTGAGCACCGCCGATGCAACAATCGACGTCGGAGCAGGAAAGTTCACCTAAACATTAATGGCAAGAAGGAAACATTTGCCTTCAAACCAAAAGTGGAACAATGCAACAAGGTGAAAACTTTCAAGTGCCAGGCCAAGAAAGATGAACCCAAGGTCAAGACCAGGACCAATCAGTCAAATTCAAAAGAAGACAGTCTCGTGGCATTTATGCTGAAGAAATTGAAAATCGAGACTGAGATTCAACAAATGGAGTATGAGAAGGCAATGCAAAGAAGAAGATCGAGGAGCCGAGAGACGAGGTACGACAGGCCTAGAACTGCACTAGGAGGCAAAGCTCCTGAGAAGAGATACGGTGCTGAAAGCAAATTGACTACGCCAAAGTGGCCAACTCAACCAGCACCCGGGAATAAGGTCGGCGTCGAGGATAATGTGACTAACCCAAGGCGATGCAGAAAAAATAGAACACAACGAAAGGCAGCCCCCAGCTATAGTTTCTATGAAACTCCGAAGGGCAAGACATGGGCTCCCCTCGCCAAAAGGTAAATTGGCACACTATCCATCGACGGCATATTTAATTTTCTCGCAAAATTTTAATTCCCGCGTTCCACTGCACGTTTAATTTTGGTTCAGTTAAATTTTGCATTTAGACTATTTTCCTGAAAATTCTGCATTGTCAAAAAAAAATTGAGTGGCCGGCCGCATCATGTGGCCGGCCGACCACCCCCTGCCTCTCTCCCTTTTTCTCTTCGCGCAGGGCAGCAGCTGCACCTCCCTTTACCTTCTCCCAATGCAAAGATGCCCACAAAACACCATCATTTGGCCACCCACTCACTCATTTTGCTGCCCACCATCCAAAAATTCTGCACCACACACGTCCCCTATGCACTCTACGAGTATGCAGAGCTGCTGGGGCCTTGGGCATGGCCGCCTGGCCGATGGTGCTGGCCGCCCGGCCACCTGCACTGCCCCTTGCTGCTCCCCTCGCCTATAAAAACGTGCCCCTTGCTTCTTAGCCTAGTGCACCGAGCAGCAAGCTACAATTTCTCACTTCTCCCTCTCTAATCTCTTTTGTCTAGCGCTAGTTAAGTATAGCTTAGCTAAAATAATGCCCGAATAAAATTGGGTTAGCCAAATAAAATTCTGGCAACACTCTCTCTCAGTTGTGCAAAAATGAGAACGTTTTGTGGAGGCTCTGCCCCACAAGGATGCTGATTTTTTTCGGATGACTAACCCACTAACGCTAATCTCTATTGTCATCTGTCCTTCGGGTATCGTGTGTTGTTTTTGCTCTGTCTTGCAGGATGAAGAGTGTGCTCAAGAAGGCGAAGAAGGCCTTTAGCAAGGCAGGACAGCACATTCGCTGGTCATCTTCCGACGGCTCCGGCCTCGCTAGCCGGCATGCTGGCGCCAAGAGGATGTCCATCGGCATAGAGGAGCCTGAAGAAATCCAGACGTCATCCGTCCACCGGCCCGTACTCATCCTCGAGTCGCAACTCGTGCCGCGTGGTCAAGAAGAGGCCAAGGAATTAAGGCTTTTGAACCAAAAGAATTATGCCTTTACCAAATACTTCGATGAGGACCTCCTCGTTGACACCGGCATGCGGGAGGAGTTCAACGAGGTGTTCCAGGCCGTGGGCTGGACTAACTTTGTAGAAGTCCCAGAAGGAGGAGTCATCCTTCTCACCAAGGAATTTCTCATGACGCTCCGCACCGACACTCGAAGGGAAGGTACATTTGTCTGGTTCCGCCTTTTCAATACTGATTATGAGCTTACACTGCACCAGTTTAGCAACTTGCTAGACTTCTCACCACAGTGCTCTGTGGCTGAGGATACTACTGGTTTTAATTCACAAGAGTTTTGGAAAGAGCTAGCTGGTCCTAATCCTCCTAGGAAAAAGATCATCACTTGCTTCACGCACCCTACCATGCGGTTTCTTGCCCGCTGGCTTACCATGGTCGTTTTCCCGCGGGAGGATACCCGTTGTATCACAGTAGAGGATATTAGGTGTCTTTATGCCATGTGGAAGAAGAAAATGTTTGCACCTATTGTTAGGATGATCCGCCATTGGCAAGGCCTAGTTTCCAATGTTTCTACAAGTTCTATCACTACATTTGTGACTAGGATTGCCAATGGGTTAGGAGTGCTAACGAATGCAACTGTCACTTTCATGCCTAATGATCCCTCATGTGTGGTTAAAGATTCACACTTCATCCATGCACACTTCCTAAGGAAAGACACACAGGGAAAATATTACATGACATATAGAGGTTGCGATGTTGAGCTACCGCTCCCAGCACCGCAGTTCAAATTGTACTCTGTGAGGACACTAACCGTGCAGCTAGAACCCGCATCTACACTAGAACCTGAACCAGCAAGAAATAGTGTCACCAAAGTTATGACTTGCGCCCAACGACGTCAAGCCAAAGAAAGACTCCGCAAGGCCTACGAGGAAGCACAAGAGCCAGGTGCCGAGCCTGCTTGGGCTCATTCAGGCGCTGGACCCTCCCAGGTTAACCCAAGAGGCACACCCGCTTGGGGAAGCCGGGCAGAATCATGGCACAGTTCATGGAACTCCATTGTACCTTCAGTGAACCCGATGCCATCCTACCACGGTGGAGGTGAGCCATCTTATGAACAAAGTGTAGGTCCATCCCACTCTGCCCATTACACTGGTGATGGGTACACGAGGAACATCAATGCCCTCTTCGGGGCAATGGACCTCCAATAGCACCGCATCTTGGGGATGATGGACAGCATTAGCCAAATCCAGGAGACACAAGAGGTCGACCACAACATGCTCTTGGAAACAAGAGCAAGTGTGGAACGCATGCAAGAGCAGAACCAGAGCTACTACAACTGGACAGGGTTCTATCCCAACTAAGCTTCATTGAAGCTTGGGGGGAAGAACTGCATAAGCATAAGGTATGTATTCCATCTCGCCTCTTGTTCGTCTCTGTGCTCATCTATAAGCTGTGCCACACCAAACGTCATTTCTGCCCACTTATGAGAGTAGTGCCTATGTATCTTTTAGTCGTAGTTTTCTAAAAAAAAGTGTGTATCCTAATAAATAACTCCCATGCTTAACTGTTAAATTCACTTGCTAGCTTCATTTTGGAAATGATGAATAGTTGCTCTATCAAGTGAATGGTTTGATTCTTGCATGACTACTTATGCCTAGCTTAGTCCTATGTTGGTGAATAAAGAAAAGCAAGCCTGAGCTTTACTTTGTGGATGCCATTTGTGATAACAAGCCTAAGGTGTTGTGAGATAATGATATAACTTAGCGTCAGATAATTCTTTCAAGTTCCTAGTAAGATGAATTTCTTAGGTTTTTATTTTGAAAATGACAAAATAAGCTCCTCATGGTTTAAAATTCCTACCAGAGCCAAATATGCTCTACACGTTCAAAACCAGCTACAAAGAGCCACTTAGATATGTTTTGAGCTTTGTCAAATTTTGAGTCTCTTTGAGTAGAAATATCATCTTCTGTTGATACCTAGAGTACAAAAATCAAATGCAAATGACCCATTCCGGACTTTGCATCCACCAAAAGTCTCCAATTACTTCTCATAATCCCATAGCTTTCAAATTTCAAGGAGTAAGGGTATGGAGCCAAAAATAAAAAGCATGCAAAAGCATGTCAAAAGAAAAAAAAATGCGTGCAAAAGCACGGCAAAATGAAAAGCATGCAAGTTCAAGCATGGCAAAAATAAATAAAGGCTCCATATCCCCTCCAATTCCATACAAGGCTATAGGGATGAAAATCTAGAGAAGGAGACAATTTATGCCACCACTCATACTCTAGTGATCCAACAGAAGAATTGATAAAGTATACTCTTTGGTCCAATCTTTGGCTTAGCAAAATAGACATTCTATGTGTGCCACATTTCTTCCCCACCTAAAAGCTCCACAAAGGCTTTAGTGTAGGAAAAATGTCGGCCAAAATCATGGCCATTGGTAAGGAAACACTTCTGAGCGATCGAGAGTACCAAGGGGAAGCTTCTTTGTTTTGAAAATCTTGAAAACACCTGAGAAGGACATCCAAAAAGAATGAGTTAGAATTTCTCCCACAATAAAGTTGTTTTGTCTCCCAACTGCCCAAGGCAAGGTAAACAAAGAGATGCACCACAGGTATTGTATACGGTAAGCTTTGATTATTTTATTACTTGGGACGAAAGTTTCAGTATCTAGTTGCATATAAGAATTCTCCTTCACTTCGATATTGCAGCAACTCTTGATCCACTTTCAGTGTTAGCTTTGCTCGAGGACGAGCAAAGGTCTAAGCTTGGGGGGTGTTGATGGTCATAATCTCATGATTTCAACCGTCAACTATCCACTAAATCAGGCAAAACAAGTGAATAATAATGGACTAACCTTGCTACTAATGAGTTCCACAAGATGTATATGAATATTTGGATGTAGGTACCGAAAGGCACACAAAATGGTTGGAAATATAGCAAAAACCAAGGATGAGCAACATTGGTGCAATGGCATGGCCGCCCGGCCATGAGCCATGGCCGCCCGGCCATGTAGGGTGGCCGTCCAGCCATAGGGTGTGGCCGCTCGGCCACCCCTCAGCCATGCAGAGCCACCTCACCGTGTGGTCTGGCCTCCTAACTGCCCAGGTTGCCACGTCATCGATCCAGTGCCAAACAAACACAGATTGGTGAAGATCCAACCATACATGAGAGCATCCAATGTATCCAAGGGTCAAAAGCCGTTGGGATGCAGATTGGTGATGTCAAGGATCCGAGGGAAGTAACATGCAACAAATCGAGGGCAGACACGTGGCCGCCCGACCACGTGCCATGGCCGCCCGACCACTCCTCGGCGCATTTTTCACGTGCAACTAACCGCCTCAACTGCCAACCAACCTAGGGGAGCAATATTGTGGCGGAACCGCCGATTTAATCCGGGCTAAGCACACCTGCCACCTCTGGCTTGCAGTGTGATTAGACCGAACTAAACCCGGTCGTCCGTCGAGAGTCATTCGACTCCCGATGTTACCTTTTCCCAGAGGAACCGACATCATACACATTCAGCCCACAATGGAGCCACAACAGATACATCATCTCAGGCAGTTGAGTATAGCATATATAAGCTTGTCTTACAAACCGATTCGAAATAATAATATAAGTTTCAACATATTACCATACGAAAGGCAAGTTTGAATCAGATAGCGGAAGCGAATTTGAAAACATCTCGCGGCAGAACGAAATACTTTAATAGTCTTCACGCATCGTTGATCGAGGCGAGCAGCACCGAGCCCACCGGTACTACCCTTCTCCAAGCAGTTGCCCACATGTCGCCGGTACCTGTTCTCAAAAGGTGGGGGCAAACCCTGAGTACTAATTACTCAGTAGGTCTTAATGGATTTGGCTTACGGCTGACGCGAAGCGGCTTACTAGCAAGTGGATCCTTAGCCTTTAGTTTTAAACAGTAACATGTGTAACATAAAAAGTAAGTTTTCATCATTTGTAGAACCTTCAACACAACTGTAACTTGCAGTAATGTAAACAATTCAATTCAATCATGTGGTATTCCAAAACCATGAATATTAAACACCAAGAGTTTAAGTAATTACTACGTTGAACGTCAAAGGCATTGGCATTCCCACACCTGGTGGGCATCAGCGATTCGAATCGATTTTTAATTCCCGGGAATAACTATCATGCCAGGGGTATATGCTTACTAGCCAGCGCGTTCCCACATATAGCCCCAATCTTAACCTGCCTCATCCCAAGTTCGATTCACTCCCGCCTAGCCCCCGGGTTGTGCCCCCATGACGAGCCTGCCGACATCTCGGTCTCCCCGTCATGAGTACCAAGCTCCCCCGGGCCACCTTCCTCTCAACCAGCGGGTAGGAACGTGTCTCTGTGCTTCGGACGAGCCCAGGAAAGACTTTACCGGTCCCATTTCCCGGTTAAGCACTCTAGCAATGTTATGCCGACCAATAGGCGAACAGCGAACGGGCCTTATGCGACTCGGGCGGAGCCAAACGCACACCACATAATAATAATAATAAAATTATTCTCCGCCCGGTCTCCATTTAAATCATGAGCATAGTATTACTTTCTCAATAGTAAAAGTTTTGTAAGCTTTGAAAACACCTACGCAACGAGTGACTCCTTTCACTCGTGTCTACTCGCACCTAGCAGAGCCTAGACAACTCGTCCTACGAACTCTATACATAGGTGCTAGGGCCAGGGCGGCCAGGGAGTCTAATGCAATTGGTTCCAAGCAACTCCTAATGCAAATGCGTAATCATCAAATATAATTTGTTTGCTGGGTAGAGTATGGTCCTGCCTACCTTTGCTTATTCTTATCAAGCCAACAAACTAAACTAGGTTAGTTTGCCGGGTTGTGAGGCTTTGCCCCAGGCAACCCCTTGATCACTTGGACAACTCCTCCTTCCAAACACGACTGATGGGCTCTCCAGGTCGTGTCTGGGGCTTACTTGATCTTCTGGAACACCATTGCTTAAAGTAGCTCCCGTACTTGTTTCTCAATCACGTATCTGCAATAAGCGTTGCTATATGAATGCTATGCATGACACAGTGAATGAGATGCACGATCATCAAGCATACAACTGGTTAAGCAAAATATAAGGCAAACCTCTAGTTACGCATGTAATGGATTACTAGCTCAACCAAAACCTCCCGACTGGCACTAGCATTAATACTACTTTGATGGACCCGAAGCAATCGTGTATGTGCAATTTCACAAGAACATATACAGGAGTTAAGTTGTCGATCATAAACCTAACATGGTGATGTGAGCCGATAAAACATGCATTAGTTATTTAGTCCTTAAGATTACTATAATAAGTGTGGGGGTTTTTATTAGATATACTGGTCTCACATTTTCGATTATTTATGTAAAATTGCATTATTTCTACTATTTTCAAATCAGAATCACAACCTTACATGCACCACTTCCTACTCTAGCAATGAGTCATGTTCATAACCTAGAGCTCATATCAAGCCCTTAAAGTCACATGGAGCATTTTTCCTCCATAGCAACCTTTTCCTAAATTAAATATATATACTTAAATACAAGACAAGGGCAAATTAGTAATTAAACAGTGAGGCTCCGCGGCTATGGCGGCCACGGTGAGGATGGGCGGGTTCGGTAGAGGATAGCGCGGCGAGTGCGGTGCTTGCGCTAGGAGGGGCGGAGGAGACTATGGCGGTGGGGTGTGAGCTCAACTCGAGCTCGGCCTCGGGCCGCCCATGGCGGACGCGCTCCGCGCGTGGCAAGCAGGGAGGCAGGGAGCAGAGGTAGGGGGCGAGGGCGCGGGGCACGCGGCAGGGAGAGCGCAGGCCGGGCACGGGCAGGCGGCGCGTGGCCTCGGCGTGGCAAGGCGGCCGGCGCGTGCCCGCGGAGGCCAGCGGCGCGTGGCCGGCTGCGCCGGTCGCCGGCGCCGCGTGGCGGGTGGGTCGGCCGAGTGGGACCCACTCGTCAGTGACATGAAGGAAAAATAAATCCGGGAAAAAGAAAAATGCTGTTTGACTGCTGAGACATGTTTTAGAAATTGTTGTTTTTGAACATCCTAGGGGCCGAATTTGACAAAACTCAAAATACAAAAGTTGTTCTACTCTTCCAGATATATAACTTTGTCAAAAGGAGAAACATCAGATTCCAAGTTTAAATATGATTAAATTTGAATTGAACCTGCTGACTCCAGCTTGACCAAGGTTTAATACAAACTTAGAAATTCCTAAAGTCTATTTTATGCTCATTTTCAGAGAAAAAGTATTATACCAATGTTGTGTAGTTTTTAATTATCTACAACTTTCTTATATGATGTTTTGCATGATAGGGACTTTTGTTCCTTTGAAATTTGAATTTTCCTTACCGATCAAGTTTAGGCAGATTTCTGCTTTTTCATTAATCGACTTAAAACTCCACCTAAACCTTTGTGCATGTTACCACACCCAATAACAAAGTTGATCTACATAAAATTGTCTACAAGTTTGTTATAGAAAGTTTGGTCTAAATCACATTTTATTTTGAACTAAGGTCACAAGTGCACTCAGGGGTTTTGCATATTTTACTGAAAATTTCTGACTTCGTGATTTACTAGCCTAGTTGTGGCTCTTCTCTCAACATTATTAAGCCAAATCCTTGACTACCGCCAATCTAATCACGTGTTAAAACTTTCGAGATGCCGGGGGCATCACAAATATCAAGCGTTGGATCATCAAAGGAGGTGTATCGAGGGGCCGCCCGGCCATGTAGGGTGGCCGCTCGGCCACCGACCTACCCCCTTTGCCGACCTAGCACACATACAGATACCCCCCTCACTTTCTACGCTATAAATAGACCCCGAGAGCTCATTTGGAGTGGAGGGGAGTAGAGTTGAGTTCAAGTTCTATCTTAGAGCGCTACACTATTCTCTTAGTAGTTAGGATAGTCCTAGGAGTTAGAGTTGAGTCGAGCATTGCCTCGGAGTCTCCGGAGTTATCTTCGAGTCTGTGGTAAAACTCTTGTATCTTTTGGATTCAGATTACCTTCAATATAATTTCAGTTATATTTTACTCTAAGTCTATCTCCTGAGAGTGTGGTGTACCTTTCTTTTGCACACTTGCTGGGCATAGGTTGTGTTTAACTTTGTCATTCAATTCTTGTTATTCTTGCCGGTGCTATAACTCAACCCTAGACTTAGATGCTAGGCTCTGGCTAGATCCTCTCCTCTGATCAAGGACGATCTATCGTTGTTCAAGCTCCGCTTGAACACGTTTATAGCATGCCATCCTCTCCACACAGCTTTGCTTGGTAGCCCCACTCGGTGACAGCGTGTGGTGTGCCTGTGTAGTCCAAGCCCGTCGTTTGGGAGGCCCGTAGTTGTTAGCTAGACTCTCCTTCGGAACCAACTATCTACCCCTGGTACCCTCGAGACTCTAGAATTTCGCTCGATGCAAGACCCTAGCTGGTTAATTGAATTTCTTAGTTATTCATAGGTAGCCTTTACAGCCGATTAGAATTAGAGTTTAGTGACTTTTTCTCACTCGTTGTCCTCCCAGGCAACTATACCTTTTCTATGGATATCTTTGATAGACTTACCTCTCCCACCATACACCTATCATTATCACATTTACCCCTGTGTGCTACTAGTTGGTATAATTTATCTAAGTTTACAGTTTATTCGATTTGAGTATATTCAATTACACTCTTGAGACTACCGCTTCCCTGTGTAAATTTACGATACTCGGAATACTCTGAGTGAAAAGGCTACAGCGAATCTCTGTGCACTTGCGGAGTAAAATCTGTTACGCTAAGAGACGTCAACAGCTGCTTCGTGTGTACCGTACATATTTCACGCACAGGCTTTAGGTAACCGCTATTGGTGACAAAATTAGGGCGTCTCAGTATTCCACCCCCGTCATCCTGGCTAGTGCTAGGTTGTTCTCCAACATGAATGTAGATGCATAGTCGGGCTTACTAGAACCCCCTTCTTCTTAGTTGAGACCCTAGCACTCTGGACTCTCCAGTGGTTCTAGATAGTCATGATATCTGATGCAGTAAAGATGTGTAGAGAAAACCATAACCTCAGTCGTGTCACGACCTTAGTAGAGTGACAGTTGGAGCTAGCTTCGTCTTTTGGCTTGCACTTAGTAAAGGAAGATCTCATTAGTAACCAGATCGGTCTCATCATCCTCCTAGCTCTTCATTGCGCTGTGTATCTGTCTGAAGTGTGTCAGTGTGCCGTTATCCTTTCTTTTATCGTTTAGAATGAAAGAATAAAATAACAAGATGTTTGATTAGTTAATATCTCTATTTCAATGCTTCTCTGTGGATAAATACGATACCTTGGAATACTCCCGTGTGAAAGCTACAATGGTCTCCGTATGCTTATGGAATAAAATCTGTTAGGCTAAGAACCGCCAACAAGCATTCTAGCACCGTTGCCGGGGAAGCGGCGAGTTAGAATATTAGTTTGTTATTCAACTTGTTGTTACCCTTTCTTTCCAATATTGAAAAGCCCATGCTTCATTTTGCTCTATCCATGTGACTAAATCTTGACATGCTTTGTTCATGCAACTTTAATCTGCTGCTTTGGACATAGTTTGGGCCAAAATCCAATGCGTGCCTGTAGGCCTCTTAAATTAAGTGTGGCGCTTAGGTTAAGGGCCTGCTTTGGTCAATTTTGACAACGTTGATCAATGAGCTATGAGTAGATTTTGGTTGTGAAATGTCTATCATCGCTAACGATAGAATCGAGAGCCGGTCGATTTTCTCAAGTTTCCTTGGAGACAAAAATCAAAGTCCAGGATAATCTCTTTTCCATATGTCGTGACCTTAGATTTGAGTACATTTTTGAAGATGGTAACAATCATGGCAATACAACACCGTTTTGTGCTTCTAAGCTTCTTAAAGTGCCAAATTTTTTTAGCACATTGTGTACAACGGGCCCAGTGTTAATACTCTTTACACATAGGCCCTTGTATATGTTGTCTACTAACCTGTTGCAGGAGGCATTCATCCTCTAAACACCACTGAGAGGAAGGACCTGATGTCCAACCTATCATGGTTTATCTCTGCGAGACTTCGACCATGCTCTGCATCACTTGGGAAGTGATTAGCAGCATGACACAGAAAAGAATGCATAGACATCTCTCATCCCAGAGGCTATCCTCACAAGACTAGGTGTTAGAAGTCATGCAAAGGTATTTTTCATGAAGTTGAATATACCATGCTATGCTATGAGTTTGAAGCTAGTGGACCATTGGTTCACTACATTGATGGAGGCAAACAATGGCACTGCATCATGAGATATATGAAGAGACATCACCCAAGTATGGAGGAATGCAAATAGAGATCCTTCCTTAATTCCTTTCCAACTGGCCAGTTGAGAAACAAGCCAACCAAATGTTAGGGCTGAGCTACTCTACCCGTCGGATGTGAACACCCATCAACTAGAGGTTGGTGGCAGATGCAAATGACAATGGAGTCAAATCCAACAACATCCGTCTCTATTCTTCTTGACTCAACTTGTCTAGGAAAGAAAACAAGTGGTATGTGCAAACCATAGTAACCACTTGGAAGTCTGCTCAACGTCAAAATAGGATTCAAGATCAACCCTTACTTCAACTACATGGGCCAAGCGAGACATCACTGCTGGCCATGGAACGGGAGAAAGGTGGAAACACAACCTGCCATGAGATAAATCCGTTCTCAACACTCTTCTTTAGAAGAGAACTCGGTGTTCTTCCATTTCATAGAAGTATGAAACATCGTGACCACACAAGTGTCACTTGAGAAAAATGTCAGGTGAAGGCAAATATGATGTTGGAGCTGGGAGGAACCCAACATCAACTGCATAAAGACATTCACCCAAAGGGAGTAAAATACCAGGACCGAGTTGCCTACAAATCAAAAACTCCCAACACCATGTAGAAGGTCCACGAAGAAGCATCGAAGATACGACGGATAGCCCCTAACATTTAATTAAAAGAGATGAGGAGGCAAAACAAGAGTAGAGAAGGGAATTCGCCTAACATAGGCGAGCATAAGAGAAATTCAAGCAGTATCGTAGTCACCCTAGGGAGCAAGCTGAAATAATGTACAATAGTACCACTTTGGGGGAGGAATCGTTAGGTGCCCTACAAGATGCAAAGGACACCGGGGGAGACATGCCAAACATAAGCTTCAAGTTTGCATTTAGTTGCAAGATCTAAGCTTGGCCACACCAGGTATGTACCCCAAATCAAATGTCATACATTTCACAATCATATCCTTTAGTCCCTCTGCTATGACACCAAAAACAAGTTTGCTTTATTTCCTTTTCTATTCCCAACAAAAGAAAACACCATAAAAATTTGCATAGTAGAAAATACCAAAAAAGATTTGCTTAAAATCATCAATAAACTAACTCCTACCCATAATGCTAGAGTTTTGTTTATACCCTCTGCTTAAAGGAAATGATGAATAACTGCCCTGTTAATTCCTTGTAAGTATTTTGTATACAACTTAACACTCTCCAGCAAAATTTAAACTTATTGGCATGAGTTGTAATCCTTTCTCTAATGTTCAACCTTGTGGGAGCAAACACTTTCAATCCAAGTCTAGGTTGTTGTGAGCATGTGATATAACCAAAGATTGAGTTGCACCCATCTTGATCCTAGTAAGGTGAATTCTTGGAGTTTTTTGTTTCCAAATAAAATTGAAGCAAGTTCCTTAGTGGTTTGAAATACCTATCTAGAGGCAAATGCTTACATGATCAAACCTCTATATATGCTACCTTATTTTTGTGTTGAGTTTTGTCAAACTTTGAGTCCTTATGAAGTAGTGCACCTAAAATCCTGATCAATTTCCCCTTCATATCTAAAGGTTGGACTGACGCCTAAGAGGGGGTGAATTAGGATTTCTAAAAACTATGGCTCTCTAAAAACCACAACTACTCAAGCAAAACCTATGCAAAATAAGTTTTGCTAAGTGTTGCTAATTCTACCGTGGCTAAGGCTTGCAACCTAGATCCACCTAGAAACTAACCTATCAAGCTAGTCTAGGAATGTAAGCACACAATTGCAAGAAATTAAATGTGGAACCTAAAGAGATGGGTAGGAATATGCAAACTCCTGATGACGATGACGACGATGGCACATGATAGAGACACGGATATTTTTCCCAAGGTTCGGGGAGGCCAACGTGCCTCTACCCCCTACTCCCCATTTGGCACCCCCGCAAGCTTTGCACTCGTGCAATCCTCAAAGCAGTGCAGTCTCGCCCACACAAGGGTGGAGGATGGCAAAGTGACTTCTGCAAAAGTCAAGCAACCATAGTCGAGTCTCCGGATATCCCCGGTACACACCCACACAAGCCCTTCACTCCCGTAGTCTACGACTATGGCCTCGCCCACGTAAGGGTAGAGGATTGTCGGGGCTGTTGTGGTCTTCTGAGTCCTCTAGGAGCTACCCAGCCATCTCCACTATGGGAAGCTTTTGGCCAACATGCCAAGGGCCTTCCTCCCTCTAACAAGTAAGGTGGTGGCCACTCTAAGAGCTAATGGACCGACTCCATTGCCTCTGGAGTGATGATTGATTGTCAACAAAAGCCAAGACCCAAAAGGACTTGGGCACAAGACCTCCGAAGGATAGAAGGCCCTCTGATGGATGAGTTGTAGATGAAAGTCTTCTAAAGGACAGGAGGTATGCTTAGCGTCGATCGGCCATGGGAGTACGGTACATGGAGGAGCAGAACGACGACCGAAAGTGTAAGACCTCCAAAGGAGTACGAGGCGAGTCTGATGGATAGGGGATGATGGGCGCCACTGCAGTGCTCCAACCTGAGTACATGGCGTGAAGATGTGCGAGGGCATTAGCGGATTCGCTCAAATCTGCCACCCTACCACCAAGTTATCAAGACTCGGCGAATGGGCTCAATTCTCGCCGAGATAGAGTGGAGTAGGCCATTCCAGGCCTAGGAAGGAAACCATAAAGTTTCTCGGTTTCTGATTTCAAAACCAAGGGTGGATCGCGGATTGGACTACTGGCCACGTGGAGAACATCTGAGGATTGTGTGGAACTTACGAAGATCAAGACTTCATCATGGTCGTCCATCCCGAAACATCTTGTACTATTTTGTTTTAGCCCCACAGGGCATTTCTCGGTGTAGGGACCTAAGTGCAAAACTATCTAAACATCACTAGGGTATAAATAGGCTAAGGGCTAGTCATTAGAACCTCTCTTGGTTGCTACGGTTAGTCTTTGTCTTGTGATTTTCGTCCTCAAGCCTTGAGCTTCATTTCTAGAGAGGTTAGTGTAGGATTTAGCCTCCAAATCTTGAGGAAAGGTGAGGGTGGTTGCTTGGGATGAAATCCTTTGTTGTAATCTGATCTAAGACCTCTTTTGAGGCTTCTAATCGAAGTGATTTTAGCTGCAAGCTTGTGTGCCTTGTTTCTCCCCTTTTTCCCTTTGGTTTTTGGCCCCAATCCTTGGTTTTCTGGGTGTTTGCTTTGGCCAAGCTTGGATCATTTCTATTGCTGATGTTTTGGACTTGCTAGGATGTGAAAATTATGTCTTAGAAGATCTCATCCTACAGGATTGCCATGAGCAAGTCGTTCTTGAGTTTTCCCCTTTCTTGCTCAAGTTTTCCCCTCTTCATGAGATCTGCGATTCCTGTGAACCCTTGATCTTTTGGAGTGGATCTTTTGGGGTAAGATTTGGAATGTCCTTAAGACTATTCATGCAAATTTTCGTGAAGTTTGGTTGAGATTTAAGCCGGTTTCGATCGATTTTCGCAGAGGTCTCAGGCTGATTTCTGCATGCAGTTTTTGGCTAACGAAAAATGAAGTAATATTACAATTCATTTGTCCAATCCATACACTTTGGATTGTCTAGTCTATAGACATAGGATTGTCTGGTCTGTAGTGTTTTGGGCTGTTTCAACACCTTCTTTTGGTTTGTCTGGACAGTTGTTTTGGAGGGTGTTCAGATTGTCCGGTCTATTCATTTCGGTGTTGTTTGCTCGTGTTTGTTGCTCTGCTTCTTCCTTGGATCTTCTTTCTTGGTTTCTTTGGTGTTTTGGTGTTGTGGTTTTTGCTTCATCCCCATGTTTGAATGTTTCTCACCTCTAGCCCATACTCATCGCTTGCTAATCTTCAGTAAGAAGCACTTAGGTGTGGAGTGGCTACGTCAGTTCCTCGTTGCGGGAGGCGTTTCTTGGTTTGTCTTGCATTCTCTTGCTCGGTGTGTCATGTGCTTCTGCTCACTTGGTGTGTACCCTTTCAATGGGAGACATCAAATGCTTGCTAGATACGTATCTGTTCAGTGGACGGTATCTAGCGTTTCTCCTTGCACCAAATTTGGGGGTTGTGATTTTGAGTTTTTAAGTGCTCCTATTCACCCCCCCTCTAGTCGCACATCTCAGTCCTACAAGTGGTATCAGAGCCAGTTAGGTTTCTTCATACCTTTACTGGTAAGAAACCAGTAGCAACTATGGCACACTCAAGGAAGGTTCCGGTTCTCGGCTCGGATGGCTATATGGAATGCTACTCAGAGTATGACTTTTATGGTGCTTCCCGTTGCTAAGCATACCACACCAGCGCTCGTTGTTCAGCACAAGCTGAACTACAAGGCAGTGAACTTTCTCATCTCTGGACTTGGTCCGGTGCACTATGAGAGGGTGAGACACCTTGATATCACCCGTGAGATCTGGTCCTTGCTCAGTGCACACCATGAGGGGATGGTGATAGTTAAGGGTCAGCTTGTGGAGACATATATGCACAAATATGAGAATTTTGCCTAGAAACTGGGAGAGTCTATGGATGCCTTGTTTGGTAGTTTTCAGTCGATCATCTACAAGCTCTGTGTCAACTCTACCCCCACTGCTCTCCCATACACTAACCATCAGCAGGTTGTTAAGCTGATGTATTCCTTGGATAGGAAGGTGTGGGAGATCAAGAAGAACTCCATTCTTGAGTCGGCAAGGTATGACACCTTAGTTGTAGAGGAGCTTTATTGCAAGCTCAAGGCCACAGAGATTGATTACCAGATGACAGATATTCTTGATGGTACCGGCTCTAAGAGCCTAGGCTTCCAGCTCCAAGAAAGTTGCAACTAACCCCCCACTTTATAGTTTTTCGTTCTCTACTTTGATGTCTGTGACAGAAGAGCAGTTGGCGTCACTTGGGAATGATGAGCTTTGCCTATTGTCTATCCACTTTTAGCGTGCCTATGACAACCGAATGAGCAAGAAGAGGGGTGAGAAGTCCAAATGCTTTGAGTACGGAGAGGTCGGCCACTTCATCGCCGAGTGCTTGAACAAGTAGAACGACTACTACAAGAAGGAAAGAGCTACTCCCGTGACTCCAACAAGTACCACTTCGGCAAGCATGACTTATGCAAGCGCGACCACGCCAAGCACTACTCCAGCTAGATCAAGAACTTCAGGAAGGCTTTCAAGAGCTACCAGAAGGACAACCGGAAGTGGGATAAGGCCTTCTTCATTGAGCTTGGTGGTCTTTGCAGCGGAATGTCCTCTTCCTCCTTGTCTTCGTCAAGCTCAAGCAATGAGGAGATCATCACCAAGCATGACAAGAGGAGAGATCAAGGTGGTCCAGCTGGCCTCTACTTCATCTCCACCAAGTCTAAGTGCAAGCACAAGATGAACCAGAGATCTTTCTGCTCCATGTCACTTGAGGACAAGGACGACAAGGGCAACGACAAGGACTCCTCCAATGAAGAGGTAACTCCTGAGCAAACTGAGTTCCTTGATATGCTAGAGAGGAATAGTCATGAGTTGAAAGCCTAGGATAAGATGTTGGAGAAGGCAGCCAAGAAGCTGCAGAAGCAGAAAGCCAAGCTTGCTGATGCTTTGGCTGAGATTGAGAGGCTGAAGAGTGTGCAAGCCCATCCTAGTGAGTTTGAGTGCCCTACCTTTGAGTCCCTAATGAGTGACCTTTGTGAGCAGAAGAGCAAGTATGCTCATTAGGTAGAGGAGATGGATAGGCTGAAGGTTGAGTTAGGTAAGCTCCTGTCTAAACTAGATGTGCCTACTTTGAGTGAGGTGCCTGATTGTGAGTCTTGCCCCCACCTAGTTATTGACATAGCTAAGCTAAAGGTGAAGTGCGAGGGGCAACTCAAGGAGTTAGAGGAGGTTAGGGCTAGACCCACACTTTTGGGTGCGTGCATGGTCTGTCCTACCTTGAGGAGTGAGCTTGAGCAGGTGAGAGCTGACCTTGAGGTGCTTTCAGCACCTCTAGACACATGTGAGAACTGTCTCACATTGAGGTTGATGTTAGTGGAGATGGATGCCACCATTAAGAAGTTAGAGAAGTCTGCTCCCTCCATTCCCTCTCTATACTATCACACCTGTGCTGCCCAGACTTTAGTTTTGGAAGAAATGAGAGAGGAGAAGTTGATCCTTGAAGAGGACAACTGTAGTTTGAGAGAGGTGCTAAGCTGGATGTATGATAGGGAATCTCAGTTTAGGATGATTATAGAGGCACAGAAGCGTGGTGAGGGTGACACTAGTGGACTTAGGTTGGGTGAGTGTAGTTCGAGTGAGAAAAAGAGTTCCCCAATCAAGCTTAACACTGCCACTCCCCAGCCTAGTCCTACTATTGATGGGGTTTACCATGAGCCTCCCAAGGCTGCCACAAGAAAATCATACTGGACACCCAAGCCACCACAAGCTAAGCTGGACAAGATTGTAGAAGAAGTGCTTAAGCCTTTGGGCAAAAAGCAAGTCCAGCAGCCAGCACCACCTAAGGCTTCTCCACCACTCCAGAAGCCCAAGACACAGCCCCAACCTATGCCCAAGAGACTTGTCTACCACTGTTAGTTTTGCTAGTAGAATGGTCACTTGGAGGAGTTTTGCTTCAAGAGGAAGTGGGTTGAGAGGCAGGAGAGAGCTTGGGGGAACTAGGATCAGTTCTACTAGGTTGGTAGGAAAGATCCTCCCCATCGTGGTGAGATGAGAGACCGCTTTGCTGGTGGTGTGAGAGGAGGCGGATTTTAGGCCCGTGCTCCTGATGGTGAGAGACGCTTTGCCAGCCGAGCTCCTAGTCATTTTCAGCGCGGCTATGGACCTTGTGACCGAGGCTTTGAAGGTAGAGGGTTTTTGAGTCCATGCTTTAGAGTTTGTGGTTACCTAGATCGTCGCAATGCTTACTTTGACTGTGCTTACCCCACTTTTGAGCATATGGCTTGGCACTAGTTCAGCAGTTTCACTAACCCCGTGTCAGACCATTTGCTCACCCTCGCTTTCCTTCATTTTGCAAGATCAAGGCCTGGAGGTCATATGGATCGTGGACTCTAGTTGCTCTAGGAACATGACAAGGCACCGCAGATGGTTCTCCAGCCTCAACCCCGTGAGCATCAAGGAGTACATCACATTCGGGGATAATGGTCAAGATAAAGTGTTGGGTGTTGGTTCTATTGCGCTTTCTGGCAAGCTTTCCTTGAGAGAAGTGGCTTTGGTGAGGAATTTGGGGTTCAATTTGGTTTCTGTCTTGCAACTTCTCAAGAAAGGGTTTGAGGTTCACTTTAACACTACAAGAACCTCGAACATTTTCGGCGGCCATTATTATTTTCGGCGGCTAAAAGGAGCTGCCGAAAATTAATCCACTATTTTCGGCGGTTTGTTCCGGCCGCTGAAAATAGTGAGGTTATTTTCGGCGGTTCATACAGCCGCCGAAAATAATGGCACTATTTTCGGCAGCTACCTCTCGACCGCCGAAAATAGTGCCCCCCTATCCATCCTGCCCGCGCGCCCCCAACCACACACAACGCAACACACATGCACACACACCGTGCCGCCACTCTGCTCACCTGCCCGGCGCTGCTGCCGTCGTCCGTGCCCCTCCCGGCAGCCTGCACCCTTCCCACGCGCCTCTCCCCGGCCCCGGCGGCCGGTGCCCCTCCCGCGTGGCCGGGGCCCCTCCCCGTCCCCGGTACGCCCTTCCCCGGACCAGCGTGCCTCCCCGTCGGCCGGTGCGCCCCTCCCCAGCCCAGCGCACCCCCCCATCCCCAGCAGCCGACGCCCCTCCCGCATGGCTGGTGCCCCTCCCAGTCCTCGGCCCACCCCTCCCCGGCCCCGCGCGCCTCCCTGTCCCCGGCGGCTGGCACCCCTCCCCGTCACCGGTGCGCCACTCCCCGAACCCGCGTGCCTCCCCGTCGGCCCCGACGGCCGACACCCCTCTCGGCGCACCCCACCCCAGCCCCGCACTCCTCTCCGTCGGCCGGCGCACCTCCTCGTCCTTGGTGTGCCCGTCCCCGGCGTGGCGGCCCTCCCGATGCGGCATCCGTGCCACCGGCCTCACCCAGCATCTCTCTGCGGACAACGTCGCACACAGCTCACCCCATAGTGCAAGTAAGGAACCGATGACTTTTGATTTTTTTTATAGTGATTGTAGTTAACTTTCGGCGGTTGGCCGGCGAAAGTTCATTAGAAGTGAAATGTGTTTTTTTTGAATGATTAAGTGTTGAATGATTATGTCAAATGCCAAGCTTACTTACATATTGTCGTATCCACATGCTTATGATTTTGATTAGAACTGCAATGTGTTTTTTTAATGATTAAGTGTTGAATGATTATGTCAAATGTCGAGCTTACTTACATATTGTCTTATCCACATGCTTATGATTTTGATTAGAAGTGCAATGCATTTTGCTTTCGATGATTATGTGTTGAATGATTAGGTCAAATTATGTTGAGCTTACTTACATGTTGTCTTATCAACATGCTTATGATTTGATATGGTTCAACATGCTTAGTTACATATATGTTATCACTTATACTATGTCTCATCATTTTTATATGCTACGCATACCATTTATCTTGCTTTAATAAACGTAAGTCACGGAACCTATGCATCACCCATTTCGGACCAGCAACGTCTTGCACACGTGAGATGTAGCTGGTCCAGAATTGTCCCTTTTTTGGATAGCCTCAGAGTGACCGATAGAGCATGGTATTTATGATGAGCCATGGGGTCCGAGCGAAGTTTCGGCGGCATAACCCTGTTGTTCCCCACTGCACCACATTTGGGCATGCAGTTGGAGAACAGCGGGGTTATGCTGCCAAAATTTCGTTCGAACCCCAAGGTCTCATCATAAATCCGCGCTCTGTCGGCCACTCTTGGGTGGGTTTAGGACATATCATTACCTATAGATGTAGGGTTGAAATACGTTGAAGAAACATAAGCTTACCATCTACCTTGCTTTAATCTCTATGGTCTCAACTATGGGCGAGGATCACCGATGGATGTATGAGGGTTGGGAAAAGAGTGGGGGTAAAGATCACTCAGCTGAGTGGAGGAGGAAGGCAATTGCTTTTCTCGACCATGCTTTCTCTTTGACAACTCACAATCGGGTCAGGTGTCCATGCAACAAACACAACAACGGAAAATTTCTGACTAAATTTCAAGTAGCCAAAGACCTAGTTGACTATGGTTTCACCCCTGACTATGAAACTTGGACCTTCCACAGTGAGAAAGAAACTAGAGTTGAAACAGAAGGGGAAGCAGATGATGATTCGACAAGCGTTGATAGGATGGATGTGATGCTAGAAGCTTTACAGCCAGAGTTTCATCTAAACTCTGAGGATCCTCCTACAAAGGAGGTTAAGGAGTTCTTCAAGCTCCTTAAAGCTTTGGAAGAGCCGTTGCACGAACACACAAAAGTGTCCATCCTAGCTTTTGTGACCCGGCTCATTCCCATCAAGTCCAAGTATTTCTTCTCGAACAAGTGTTTCAATGAGATCATGCAATTGATCGGGGATGTCCTTCCACAGCCGCATAAGTTGCCCAATGACATGTATCAGTGCAAGAGGTTGACCAAAGGCCTTGGTATGGGCTATGAGAAGATAGATACATGTCCGGACGGCTGCATGCTTTTCATGGATGATCATAAGGACGAGAAAAAGTGCTTAAACTATGGCAAAGGAAGATATCTCAATGTAATAAATGAGGATGGCGACACGGTGACGACAGACATTGCACATAAACAACTCCGTTCCTTCCCTATGGCGCCTCGCTTTAAACGACTCTTTCTCTCAATGAAAACGTGTGAACCCATGCGGTGGCCGAAAGAAGGTGTACGTGAGAACCCAGGGGTCATGGCGCACCCTGCTGATTCAGATGCATGGAAGGCTTTGAAAGAGTTTGACCCAGAGTTCACTAAGGAAGCGAGGAATATTCGCTTCGGTTTGGCAACTGATGGCTTCACACCTTTCAGTCAATCGGCCGCTTCCTACTCTTGTTGGCCTGTGTTTGCTATTCCATACAACCTTCCACCTTCTATGTGCATGAAGTATGAATTTATGTTCCTTTGCCTCATTATACCTGGTCTGGAACATCCTAGACCAAAACTCAACATGATGTTACAACCCTTGATCAAAGAGTTGAAACAGCTGTGGATAGGTGTCAAAGCATATGATATTTCCTTGAAGCAGAAATTCACCCTTAGGGCTGCATACATGTGGTCAATTCATGATTTCATGGCGTATGGTATCTTTGCTGGATGGAGCGTTCATAGGACCTTGACATGTCTGATATTTGGGGCTGACACTAGATGTTTTCGTCTTGAGTTTGGTGGGAAGATCTGCTTCTTTGATTGCCATAGATGTTGGTTGCCTTCCGATCATATATTTAGAGGCGACAAGGATAGCTTTAGGAAAGACACCATCTGCTATGAGGGACCACCAAAAAGGCTAAGCGGGCAAGAAATTGCTGACCAGCTCACAAGCCTTAAGCTAAATGAGGATAAGACTGCGTATGAAGGGTTTGGAAAGGAGCACAACTAGACTCACATCAGTGGAATATGGGACCTTCCATATGCCAAGGCGTTGAAGCTCCTGCACAACATTGATGTTATACATCAGGAACGTAATGTTGCTGAAAGCGTCATAAACACGTGCATGGATTTCAGTGACAAAACAAAGGACAATGTAAAGGCTCGAAAAGACTTGGCAAAGATTTGCAACCGCCCAACCCTTGAGCTCACCGCAGGTGGAGGTAAACCTTGTGCCCCATTTTGTCTTAAACCACAAGAGAGGAAAGAAGTGTTGAGATGGATGAAAAAATTGAAATTCCCAGATGGTTACGTAGAAGGGTTGAAACAAGTCGTTAATCTGAAGACTGGGAAGCTTAATGGTTTGAAGAGTCATGATTATCACATTAGCATGGAAAGACTGTTGCCTGTGATGTTTCGTGGTTACCTGCCCGATGGAGTTTGGTCGGTGCTTGCTAAGCTAAGCAATTTCTATAGACTGCTCTGTGCTAAAGAGATCAAGAAAGAGACGATGGAGAAGCTAGAGAAAGATGTACCTGTGCTAATATGCAAAATGGAAAAAAATTTCCCTCCTAGGTTCTTTAATCCAATGCAACATCTCCTTGTTCATCTTGTGTATGAAGCTAAGATTGGCAGGCCTCTGCAATTTAGGTGGATGTATCACATTGAAAGGGCCCTCAAATATCTTAGAGCAATGGTCGGCAATAAGGCTAGAGTTGAAGGGTGCATCGCTGAAGCATTTAATCTTAAGGAGATATCATACTTCACTAGTGTATATTTTGCCAAGGAACACAATGTCAATGCTCCTACAATGCGATACAATGTGGACAAAGAATCTCTTCTTACTGACCTTGAAATATTCCAATCTACTGGAACAAGTGCAAGTGCTAGCTCACCCTACTATTTTGAGCCAGGAGAAAAAGTGTCGGCTCTGCTCTACATGTATGCTAACATGAGACCGATGGACCCATATTTCGCATAAGTGTTCGTTGAGTACTTTGCTTTTTATCCATTTGTATTCTTTATCCATTTGTATCTTAGTCTATTCCTTATCCTTATCCATTTGTATTCTTCGTACAGTGAGTTTGATAAGCAGAACTGGACATCTAAGGAGCAACCGACAAGCAAGCAACTAGATAAGATGCGACGAGATGGCATAGATGGAAAACCTAATTTCATCGCCTAGTGGAAGCATTATGTAATAATCCTTCCAATCCATACCATGTTTTTCTCTCGTATTACATATCAATCGTATACGTCCCTTAACCTGATTATGTGTGTTGTGTAGTGCACAGAAATTGACGGTAAAGTCCATGAAGACTTGGTTCAGCTATCAGAGGGAAATGTGACCGTTAGAACCCACGGTCGGTACGGTGTCAATGGATTCCAGTTTCGCTTGGCCCCATTTGAAGCTGCTCATCCTCTAGCAGCAACTTGTAACTCTGGGGTTATGGTTTGGGCAAGCGATGAACAAGAACGGGAAACTACTTATTATGGAATCATTCAAAAAATTCTCGAGTTCACATTCATAGGCGATAAGGAACTAAAATTATTCTTCTTTGTTTGTGATTGGTTTGACCCCATTAGAGGGGTTCGAGAGAACCAGTATGGCATGGTCAAAGTCAAGCACAATGAAAAGCTCAAGGGAGACAACAACTGGGTCCTTGCACACCAATGTGACCAGGTTTATTATTTGACATATCCAAACCAAAAGTACGATGCTTGCTGGGTAGTTCACAAAGTCAATCCCCGTGAATGTTTATATACCCTTAGACATGCTGGTTATTGTGCCACTCAGTTCAATGATGTCATTGAGAAAGTTTATCAAGAAGAAGACTTGTCTACATCTTTGATTGTAGAGCCCGGTGCGGAACTAGATTCGTTGGTCAAGGACAGTGAGGACATCAGTTTTCCAAACAAACGGAAACGACAAGCACCTAAGAAAAAAGTTCGGTGGATGGGTTTAGCATTGAGGGGACAACTTAATCGTGACGTTGATGAGTTTTGACAAGTAAATCATTTCATTCAACTTTATGTGCATTGTTAATCATTTATTTCTATACTTTATGTAAATTGTGAACTAACTGTTATTATTTTATCAACAGGATGAGCCGTAGGCTCAAGCAAGTTGCAAAGGGGTTCGCGAGAAAGATGATCCCAAGCAAGAACCTTTTTTAGGGGAGCTCATCAACCAGCTCTAGGCGTGAGGCTTTGTTGAGGTATGTGGACCCAAACTTGCAGGGAGTTCCTATCGCCCTTCAAAGAACTGAGGTACATTTGTACATAGAGTTTTATATGTATAATTTCCATATATGTTCAATAACTTATGTTATGGTTACTTTTGCAGGGTGAGGAGGATGAGGAGGCTGGGCAGAAGGATGAGGAGGCTGTAGCTGTGTAGGAGGAGGAGGCTGCAGCTAAGGAGGAGGAGGACCTGATGGGTGGGGATGGTTCAGAAGAGGTGGTTCAGAGGAGGGGGACAAGGAGGATCCACTACGTCAACCCTTCTCTAGTTCCTACCCCCGCGGACAGAAAACTGATCAGACCAATCAGTGATGGGTACGGTCATTATGAGTTGTTTATTTCTATAGTTTGCACATATGACATGTCTTCAATGTTATTTTGTGTTGTAGCCAATGGGAGGACGTGACTTGGGATGGGACAGGTCACCGTAGGACTCTTAATGGCCTGCTGGGTAACCTCATTCGTCTGCACAACCCAAGACTTGTGGTCAAGAATGGTGAGACTATACCCGTGACAACCTGCAAGCATTTTGCACTTGCTCCACATGTTACATATGGAAGTATTCAGGAGCTTGTGAGCAACAAATTATGGGTAAAATTCTTTCTACTAACTGTTTGGTTCGTACTATGCCAATTCTTTCCATAGACTGTTGATTCCAATTGTGCTGATTCTTTGTATTAGCTATTTTATGTTGCAGAAGTACTTCCGTGTGGATCCCTCAGAGGAGGATTATGCAAATAAAGTGCTTGATCAGGCTACGATGAAGATATGCAAGGATTTATTCTCCAACCTTCGGCTTCAGGTAACAAATGCTTGGCTTAAGGTTCAAGGGCGGCCATTGGGCCATTTTCATGATTGTTTAGAGATGTACCTGACTGCTGAGGAGTACGGACAGGTAATGGCCTTATTTGGGAATTACGGTGTTGCTTCAAATATTATGATATACTAACTCGTGTACTTGCAGATCGCACATCCACTGTTTGAAGATCAGCCAGGCCCTTACAAGGCACTTTGTGAGCTGTGGGCATCTGAAGAATTTCAAGAGCGATCAAAGAAGCATAGAAATCCTGGGACCAAGAATGCAACGCATAAGCTTGGGGGTGACGGATACCGTCGAAAGGCTCAACGCATGGTAAGAAACAACTTTATGTTTTATCCTGCAACTATTCAAAAATATATGATTCAAACATCTACATACAACCTGCTACGACTGGAGAGGAGCCGAGTCCCATTGAGATGTATATTATGGCACATAGGGGACCAGACCCTTCCCAGCCTGACCTGTTGTGTACTCCGTTGGCCACAAAGCGACTGGTTAGTTAGCCACCGCTTTAAAATAGTTCTCACAATATATTTTCCGTATAGCTAACTTGTAAAGTTGGTTTGTACTTGCAGGAGTAATATGGGAAGGAGATGGTCAGACATCATGGTGAAGGATTCGATTGGAGGAAGGCACCCATTGACGCCCAGGCTGTGTATGATAGCGGTGGCGGCAAGACACATGGACGGTAAGATGTTCCACAGAATTCTATAGGGATCTATGAGATCGAATATGGAATTCTGTTTACTCACTTTAAATTGAGTATCCGTTTCCCTCCTTTTCCCTCTAGGACTGGAAATCCTGTATTTTCCATATCCATACGATCGAGTCCTTAGGTTTCCAAAAAATGAACGGTGTTGTCTAGTTGTGGTCAATATAACACAGTCCTAATGTTTGAATTTTGAAGGTACTCCATGTTCAATGGCATGATCGACCCGAGATAAGTCCAGAGGGGGTCTTCCTCGCAGAGTTCGTGTGGTAGTAGCAACCGCCAGCGCCTCACCATGCATGACATGGAGATAGAGAGGCTGGAGCAAGAGATCCAAAAGCGTGATGCGTTCCAAAAAGCCCAAGAGGAGTACCTGAAGCAGCGCCAAGCTTATCAAGAACAGCTTCATGCACAACAGATGGCGGCAATTCAAGTAAGTGTCAAAGTTAACAATTACCATTCCTTTCATTATTAAAACATGTTACTAACGTGTTGCATTCTGGAGGCAATGTACCAGGCTCAGGGGCTGACATTTGTCATGCCAGAAGTTATACCGCCACTATTACCGCCACAGTGGGGTCAGTTTGCTCAGATGCCTTTTTCTCCAGTGGCTCAGGTGAAAGTTGCTCAACTTAGCTAACTCTAAGTGATTGTAGCCTTTTCAACTTCAGCAAACATTGTAGAACTGTAGCTTAACTTAATTAGTTTATTATAGGGATCGGGAGTCCATGCGTCCAATCCTTACCAAACTCCTCCACCAAGGTCCGGACAACACTGATCTGAGGTTTGTTTCATCGCTTGTGCCATTAAGCTATACTCATTGTCTCTAAGTGTTGTCCATATCTTAAATTCTTGGTTAATTGTGTCATTTGTTCTCTTTGCCAACAATCTGTACAGCAGCACGACTTTGTAAACAACCTCTTCGCCTCTAGAGGTAGCGGCCACAACTCCAACGAGACAGGTGACAATGTGAGTTGAGTATGGACTTGTGTATGGATTTGAGGACTTGTATGGACTATTTGCAGACTTATGTGTATGAAAATGGTTATGGAGTATTGTTTGTATATATGTGATCATGCTATGTGTATGAACTTGTGAAGACTTATGTGTATGATATGTATGATTTGTATATAATGTCAAAATCTGGGAAAAAAAGGAATTTTGGGGTAGTTTTGGCCACCAGAAACCATCAATTTTTGGCGGCTGGCTCAGGGCCACCGAAAATAGCCACGTACTTTTTTCGGCGGGCAGGATTGGGCCGCCGAAAATAACATCCTTATTTTCGGCGACCAGCTGGGACGGCCGAAAATCGTTGCCCCGCCATGGACTTTTTCGGTGGGAAAACCCTTATTTTCGGCGGTAGTGGGCCGCCAAAAATGGTCTGTATTCCTGTAGTGTAAGGAGGGCTCTTCTTTATGCTTGATGCTAAGGAAAACTTGTTTGTCGGATTTTGCCCTATGGGCAGGTTTTTAAGGTTGACCTTGCATCTGTTTCTATGCCTCCTTGATGTTTGGTAGCTGGTCCTTCTGCTGATATCTGGAAGTGGCATAGGCGGCTAGGCCATTTGAGTTTTGATCTGCTAGCCAGGTTGAGCTCAATGGGTCTAATCCAACGATTGCCCAATTTGAAAGCAGAAAAGGACTTAGTGTGCCAACCTTGTCCTCATGGCAAGATGGTTGCTGCTTCTAATGCTCCTGTTAATCAGGTTATGACCTCTTACCCGAGCGAGTTGTTGCATATGGACATGGTTGGTCTAGCTCGGGTACAGTTGGTCAGTGGGAAGTGGTATGTGCCTGTCGTTGTAGATGACTTTTCTCGCTTTCCATGGGTGTTCTTCATGGAGTTCAAAGATGAGGCTTTCAGTTTTGTTCGGGATCTGGTCTTGAGGTTAAGAAATGAGAGTCAGATGGACATGAGGGCTATCCCAGTGACAATGGTGGAGAATTTTGTAACTCTCATTTTGAAACCTTCTGTCGTGACCTAGATCTCAAACACCAATTCTCGTCTCCTTAAACCCCACCTCAGAATGGTGTCATGGAATGAAAGAACATCACACTTGTTGAGATGGTGCGGACGATGCTTGATGAGCATAGGACTCCGCGATGCTTTTGGGCTGAGGCTATGAATATGGCCTGTTACATTACCAACCGCATCTTCCTACGAGCTTTCTTAGGGAAGACCTCATAGGAGCTACGGTTTGGTAGGCAGCCCAGCGTCAAGCACCTGCGTGCATTTGGCTGCAGATGCTTTGTACTCAAAAAGGGGGGCATTTGGACAAATTTGCTTCTTGCTGCTTGGATGGTATTTTCCTTGGGTACGCATCTAGCTCTAGAGCATATAAAGTGTGGATCCTTGATACCAAATAAGTGGTAGAGACCTGCGAGGTTTCCTTTAATGAATCTATGCCTTGCACAACCCCTGCATTTGAGCTTTTAGGTGATGAAGAAGAAGGAACTCCCATGTTTGAAGATGAGGAAGGACAAGCAGATGCTGGTGATGCAGGAGCCACTACACCGGCTGCAGCTCCTGCCCCCTCTACTATGAACTCCGAAGACGAAGGAGGACCCCTGCCAATGGCTTCCTCCTCGCACCCTCGACTGCTAGCTCGAGCATAGGCTAGCCCCACTGAGGACACAGGGGAGGTGACCTTCGAGATTGTTCCATCTCGGCAGATCCAGCGGGATCACCCTCCACATGGGATCATTGGTGATTTGCATGAGAGGACCTTGAGCTCCCAGATAGGTTCTATCGCTTTCTTTGCTCATGCTGCATTTGTTGCCTCCTTTGAGCCCAAGGATGTTGGACACGCTCTTTCTGATGGTAATTAGGTTAATGCCATGCATGAGGAGTTAGAAAATTTTGAGAGGAATGAGGTTTGGGTTTTGGTAGAGCCACCACCACAATGCAATCCTATTGGTATAAAATGGGTTTTCAAAAAATAAGCAAGGGGACGATGGCATTGTTGTGCGGAACAAGGCTAGACTTGTAGCTAAGGGTTTTTGTCAAAAAGAGGGGATAGACTATGAGGAAACGTTTGCTCCAGTTGCATGCCTGGAAGCTATACGTATGTTGGCGTCTCTTAGCCTTAACAGGTTTTACTCCACAAGCGCACGGAGAACGTTGTAGCCTTTCACTCAGAGTATTCCGAGTATCGTAAATTTCCATAGGGAAGCGGCAGGCGAGAGAGTGTAATTGAACATACTCAAGTTGAAATAACTGTAAACTTAGATAAATTACCAACTAGTAGTAACAGGGGTAAAAGTGACAAAGATAGGTGTATGGTGGGATGATAAGCCTATCAAAGATATCCGTAGAGAGGTACAGTTGCTTAGGAGGACAACGAGTGAGATAAAGTCACCAAACTCTATTTCTAATCAGCTGCAAAGGTTATCCATGACTAACTAAGAAACTCAAATAACAAGCCAGGGTCTTGCGTCGAGCGAAATTCTAGAGTCTCGAGGGTACCAGGGGTAGATAGTTGGTCCCGAAGCAGAGTCTGGCTAACACCTATGGGCCTCCCGAACAACAGGCTTGGACTACACAGGCACACCACACTCTGTCACCGAGTGAGGCTACCAAGCAAATCTACTTGGAGAGGATGGCACACTATAAAC
The DNA here is from genome assembly GCA_030272315.1 of Paspalum vaginatum. Lineage (NCBI taxonomy): Eukaryota > Viridiplantae > Streptophyta > Magnoliopsida > Poales > Poaceae > Paspalum > Paspalum vaginatum. The sequence goes on along the minus strand of CM059019.1, from coordinate 21,405,678 downwards.
GTGTTCAACCGAAGCTTGAACAATGATAGACCGTCCTTGATCAGAGGAGAGAGTTAGCGTCTAAGTCTAGGGTTGAGTTATAGCACCAGCAAGAATAACAAGAATTGAATAACAAAATTAAACACAACCTAAGCCTAGCAAGTGTGCAAAGAAAGGTACACCACACTCACAAGAGATAGAAATTAGAATAAAATATAACTGAAATTATATTGAAGATAATCTAAATCCAAAAGATACAAAGCTTTACCACAGACTCGAAGATAACTCCGAGGCAAAGCTCGACTCAACTATAACTCCTAGGACTGTCCTAACTACTAAGGGAATAGTTTAGCACTCTAAGATAGAACTTGAACTCAACTCCACACCTTACAAGTGAGCTCCAGGGGTGTATTTATTGTACAACTGAGTGAGGGGGTATTTGTAGTCACACTAGGTCAGTGAGAGGGTAGATCGGTGGCCGGGCGGCCACCCCTATGGTCGAGCAGCCATAGGATCCACCGACCTAGGTGATCCGATGCTTGATAATGCTCCCCCAAGTCAGTTGACAATTGAAGCAGTTGACGCACGTGCAAAACGTGTCCAAAGGATGGCCGGGCGGCCATGCATGTGGCCAGGCAGCCTTTGGATTTGCTTATTTTGGTGATCCAATGTCTCGCATGCCTCTTGGATGGCAGTTGACAGTTAACTTGGTGTGTTTCTTCTTTGATCGTTGGATTTGGAGTGTGTTTCTTCCTTGGCCATTGGATGCAAGTCACACGGATTGCTGACTTCACCAATCCATGGGATAGATCGGTGACATGGTGGCCTTCTGATACTTATCGTGTTGGAAACTTGGCCCACACTTGAGTTTGTACACTTGACATGTTGTTCTTGCATGCAGGGTCGAAGAGGAGGCATTTGGGCTCTGTGGGGCGGCCGTAGACATGTGGTCGGGTGGCCATGCTGGCTGCCTAGCCCTGCTGGTCAGTGGCCGGGCGGCCACTGGAGGTGGCCAGGCGGTCGTAGACATGGCCGGCCAGCCATGCTCCAATGCCTGTCGGCTGCCAGAGTCCATTTCCTTGCCATTTTACCTCACTTTCATGTGTATTTCATACCTGCAACCAAATATTTGTACAAAACTAGTGGAACACATTAGTAGAAAAGGTTAGTCCAATAAAGTCACATGTTTCGCTTTATTTGAAGGATAGTTGATGGTCAAAATCATGAAATAACGACCGTCAACACCGCCCCAAGCTTATACTTTTGCTCGTCCTCGAGCAAAGCTAAGACAAGGCACGGATCAGGAGTTGCTACAATATCGAAGTTGAAAGGAAATTCTTATATGCAACTCAACACTCAGCTTTTGCTCCAAATAGTGAAACAATCAAAGCTCACCTCATGTCATACCTGTGGTGCATCTTTTTGCTTACCTTGCCTAGGGCGATTGATAGATCGAACGACTTTATCGCAGGAATGACTCAGACTTGCTCTTTTTGGATGGTTTCCTCTGGTGTTTTCAAGATTTTCAAAACAAAAGAAGCTTCCCCAAGGATACTCTCGATTGCTCGGAAGTGTTTCCTCACAAAGAGCCATGAGCTTGGCCAAAACTTTCCTACACTAAGGCTTTTGTGGAGCTTTAGGTGGGGAAAGAGTGTGTGGCACACTTAGAATGCTTGTTTCGCTAAGCCAAAGATTGGACCAAAGAGTGTACTTTATCACTTCTTCTATATGATCACTGGAGTATGAGTGGTGGAACAAAGTGCCTCCTTCTCTTGATTTTCATCCCTTGTAGCCTTTTGTGGATTTGGAGGGCGTATAGAGCCTTATTCTATTTTTGCCATGCTTGATTTGCATGCTTTTCATTTTACCGTGCTTTTACACGCATATATTTTTTTCTTTTTTCCATGCTTTTGCATGCATTTTTTTGGGCTCTATACCCGATCACTTGCATTATTGTACTCCGGCTATTAATAGAAGGTGATATTTCAACTCAATGAGACACAAAATTCTGCAAAGCTCAAAGCATTTTTAAGTAGCTCTTTGTAGAGGTTTAGACATTTGGATCATCTTTTGCTCTGGTAGGTATTTTGACCGAGAGGAGCTTTATTTTGTCATTTTTAAAAAATAAAGACCTGAGATATTCATCTTACTAGGAACAAGAAAGAGGTTATCCCACTTTTAAGTCATATCATGTCTCTCAACAACTTAGGCTTGTTGTCACAAATGGCAACCACATAGTAAAACTTTGGTTTACTTCTTTTATTCACAAACTTGGAACTACGCTAAGCATAAGTCACATGCAAGAATTAAACAATCAACTTAACAGAGCAACTATTCATCATTTCCATAATGAAGCCAGCATGTGAACTTTATTTATGGGAGAGTTTTTTTTAATTAAGGGAAAGCAAACTACTATTCAGATTCTCAAACGGCAGAGCGCAGAAGCTAGTGATACTGGGGGATTGATGAGGCAAGTAGGAGGATTGGCGTACATGCCCAACTATCGATTCGGGTCTTCCTCCGAAGCTTCGATGAAGCTACTGGGGGTAATACCCGTAGTACTCATAAAATCGCTGGGCCTCGTCGAAATTACGTTCAACCGTTGCTTGTGTCTCCAGGAGGAGGTTGCGTTGCTCTGCCTGTGTTCGCTCTAAGTTCTGAGTGCGCTGGTCGATCTGGTTGAGTTGGGTGACCATTCCAGCTGTGCGTCGATCCTGGATGGTCAGGGTCCCAAAGATGGAGCCCAGAGGGTCGACTGCGAAACGTGTGGATGCAGATGGACCTGCACCGTAGGATCCTGACCCATGGCCGTACCTCTACCAAATTGTTCCTGCTGCTGATAGTGTGCAGCGTTGAAATCGTACCCCCACGATGAGTGTACAGACCCTTCCTGGGGGTGCTAGGATTGGTATCCACCCTGGTTGTGCCAGGATAAGCCTGCTGAGGTATTGAACCATGTAGGTCCAGCTCCTGCAGCTTGTGCATCCTCTGCTTGCCTTTGTATGTGTTCCTCTGCTGCTCACCTCTGTGCCCTTGTCATTGCAGGACCGAGACATGTGCTAGATGGGGGTGAATAGGAGCACTTCAAAACTCAAACTCAGAACCCCCAAAACTGGTGCTTGAGAGAAGAACTAGACACCATCCACTGAACAGATACGCGTCTAGCAGCGCAAAGGTGTCGTCAATTGAAAGGATATGCACCAAGCGAGAAAAATCGTGAACCAACTCAACAATGGGACCGAGGCAATGGATCTTGCTAGTTCACTACACGATACTCAGCACACCAAAGTGCGTCTCACTGTCTCACAGCAAACAAAGAGAATAGTCTGAAAGTGGGGAATGCAAAAGCCCGAAGCAAAAACACAGCGGAAGAAGCAAACAGCAGAGACACAGCTCCTGCCCTGGACATGTCGGATAGTTTGGTGTCAGGGGCCGGATAGTCCGATTCCACCAGACTGTTTGGCAGGGGCTACCAGATTGTCCGGTGTAGACCCTACCTAGCACCCGACGCCGGACAGTCTGGCGAGGGCCACCGGATAGTCCGGTTCCACCGGACAATCTGTTGGGTCTACCGATAGTCTAGTAAAGTCGCAGGAAATGGGGTTTTCACACCCAAAACTATTCAAACCTTGTCCAATCTTCATGAGATTTTGCACAGGCTATTTGGACCCTATTCCAAATCTTTTCCTAAAAGATCAACTCAAAATGACCCTGGGATTAGTGAGAATTTCAAATCTCATGAGATGGCAATCTTTAGTCAAGAAAGGGGGAAAACTCAAGGGAGACTTGCTCATGGCAATCGAGTAGGATTGAGATGATCGAACTTATAATCTCCACATCCTAGCAAGTTCAAAAGAGCCAAAAGAATAGGATTAACTCATGGGAAAAGCAAATCACCAAAAGCCTTTGAGTTTCATCCAAAATCCAACTAGAAAAGGGGGAGGGAGATGGCTGCACACATGAGCATGAATTGGGGATGAATCTTGCCTTAATTAGAAGTGGAAATCAGTGCTTACAAGGTTCCTCACAGCCTACCACCCTTCGTCCTCCCATTAATGCAAAGTACTAGCCTAGGAGACTCAAATCCTAAGCTAAGCACCTAGTTTAATCTCTAAGCTCTTGGCTGGTTGGAAACTAAGCCTAGCGTTTCTAGAGGTGGAAGAGTCATCTAAATGACCAACCAATTAGGTAATATAGCCCAGGCCTAATAGACACAGTTTACACTAAGACCCCTATATTACAGAAACTCCCGTAGGGGCTAAACTGGAAAAGACTCGACTTTCTCGGGGATGGACGGCTGCGATGGAGTCTTGATCTTCTTCGTATGCACGCTAACTCCCGGATGATGTCCACGTGGCCAGTGGTCCAAATCCACCGATCGACCCCCGGTTTTGAAGTCAGAAACAGTAAAACTTTAGGGTTTCCTTCCTGGGCCTGGAACGGCCCACTCCACTCTATCTCGACGAGAATGAGCCCATTCGCTGAGTCTGGTAACTTGGTCGTAGGGTGGCGGATTTGAGCGAATCCGCCAACGCCCTCGCCCGTCTTCGCACCATGTACTCGGGTTGGAGCACCGCGGTGGCACCTGGCATCCCCTGCTCATTGGGGTTAGCTCACAGTCCTTCGGAGGTCTTACTCCTGCCGTCACCGTGCCGCTCCTGCGTGTACCGAACTCTCATGGCTTACCAACATCGAGGATGTCTCCAGTCTTTCAGAGGGCTTCCATCTACCTTCCGTCCATCCGAAGGCCTCCTGTCCATCAGAGGTCTTGTGCCCAAGTCCTTCTAGGTCTTTGGCTTCCGTTGACAATCACTAATCACTCTAGAGGCAATAGAGCCGGTCCATTGGCTCTCAATCTCCCCCTTGATCAGTGCATTGCCAACACCTTCTACCTGTAACCTGAAATAGAACAAAGACAAGACAAACAAGCGTAAAACCGAAAAGGAAGAAGAAAAGGTGAAAGTTGCTCAAGATGCCCAAAAACCAAAGACATGCTAAGGGAAAATTGAGGCAACAAAAACAAAACCAATGATCGACCCCCTAAGACAAGGGAAACCGCTCAACACAGTTGATCAAACTAAAGCATGACCCCTCAAGAGAGAGGCAGACCGGCTCAACACAGTCATGCTTAGGCAAAGCACCGGCTCCTCCTAAAAGAGGCAAAAGGCTCAACGCACCGATGCAATAGCATGCTAATAGCTCAAACTCCCTGAATGCACAGCTCCCCCTCAACTAGATCTCTCCAAAATTCTCCCCCTTGGTCCACGAACTCCCCATGGGAGCAACAAACTCTCCCATAAGTCAACATTTCTCCCCCTTGTTGACAATGGACACATCAAGGGTTCATAGAATTCAGCTCCCCCTGAACTAGGTAACTCCCCCTCAAAATATGCCATGAAATGCAGGAAGTGTACCATGAAGAGCTTAGTAGGGATGAAAAGCTAGTAAATACAAGTTCTAGCATACAGAGCAAGTGAGAGCAAGGAAGCATGCAAACAAGCTCAATTGAATCTATCTTATACAGATCAGGAGCAAGTTTTCAGGGTTGTGGAAAAGAAAGCATCACCAAAATGGGTAGCATCTAGCAAGATAGGCATGAACCGCAAAATGCTAGCAAAACATACAAGGTGTGCTACTCTCAACCAAAGCATATACAACAGGCCATAAGCAATTTAGAGACTTGCAGATTTCAAATTTAGCAATTTGTCACTTCATGGAAATCAGATCATATGCCAGGAGTTATTCACTTGTCTGTGCCACTTCTTACCAACCAATGCCAAGCCTAGGTTTAGAAAACCGTCAGAAGCTTAAGACAAGGTTTTGGTCATACACAGCATAGTCCAAGTTCATGCCAAAGTGCAAAGGCAAGCTATCTCAAACTAGAACAGTGTGACAAGCGAACCCACCCAGATCTTTTCAATTCAGCTCATAAGATTCAAGGAGCTTAGCCAACCATGATCATGCAAGCAACTGTACAATCTAGCACAAGCAAGTACTAACTAGTCATTTCAGAAGAGCTCTAGTGCTAGTGAAGTGAAAATGCATATGATATAATGCAATGCATGATATGATACAAAATGCAACGAACAAAGGAAAGTAGAGAAAAGGCAAATCAAAAACCTAAACTACAACAAAGTTACCCCAACCTAAAAGGGGTAACAAACACCAAGCTCTCCACGCAAGCGAGCAAACACGCTAAGCTCTAAGGGCTTAGTGAAGATATCTACCAACTGGTTCTCAGTCTCCACATGGATCAAGTCTATATGTCCCTTCTCATAGTGATCTCTTTAAAAGTGAAACCTCACATCTATGTGTTTGGTTCTGGAGTGCAAGACAGGGTTCCTAGCTATAGAAATAGCAGAAGTAGAGTCTACTAGGAGAGGGATCTTCCTAAAGCTAATGCCAAAGTCACTCAAGGTAGCTCTCATCCAAAGCAGCTGGGAGCAGCAACTAGCAGCAGCAATGTATTCGGCTTCTGTGGTAGAAGTGGCTGCGCTAGATTGCTTTCGTGAGGACCAAGAGACAAGAGGAGAACCAAGAAACTGGCAGGTGCCAGAAGTCGACTTGCACTCCAACCGACAACCCACAAAGTCAGCATCCGAATACCCTCTGAGAGAGAGCGTCGAAGCTGAAGAGAACCAAAGACCAAGCCTAGGAGTGTATTTCAGGTACCTAAAGATGCACTTCACCGCTTGACAGTGTGATGTCCTCGATGAGGCCTGAAAACGCAGATAAAGACAAACCGCGAACTGGATGTCCGGCCTAGTCGCCGTCAGGTACAGAAGTGAGCCGATCATCCCTCGGTACTCTCTTTGGTCCACCACCTCCCCTTCTTCATCTGCATCAAGCACCATTTGTGTTGACATGGGAGTCGCCATGGGCTTGGAGTCTCCCATATCAAACTTCCTCAGAATGTCCTTCGTATACTTGGCTTGATGGATGAAGGTTCCTTCACGCCCTTGCTTGATTTACAGTCCAAGGAAAAACTGCAACTCTCCCATCATGCTCATCTCAAACTCCTTCAACATCTGCTCAAAAAACTTGGTAACAAGAGAGTGAAACGAGCCACCATAGATGATATCATCCACGTATATCTGGACAATAAGAAGATCACTACCATGCTTGAGGGTAAACAAGGTCTTATCCACACTCCCCAATTTGAAACCCTGGTATAGCAAAAAGGTTTTCAATCTCTCATACTAGGCTCTAGGGGCTTGTTTCAAACCATACAAGGCTTTTTGCAATTTGTAAACATGGTTAGAGTATTTAGCATTTTCAAATACAGGGGTTGTTTGACATAAACTTCTTCTTGAATGAAACGATTTAGAAAAGCAGACTTCACATCCATTTGAAAAAGTTTGAAACCCATGGAAGCTGCAAAGGCTAAGAGAATACGTATAGCTTCTAGGCGTGCAAATGGAGCAAACGTTTCCTCATAGTCTATCCTCTCTTTTTGACAAAGGCCCTTAGCCACAAGTCTAGCCTTGTTCCACACAACAATGCCATCCTTCCCTTGCTTATTTTTGAAAACTCATTTTGTACCAATAGGATTGCATTATGGCTATGGCTCTACCAAAACCCAAACCTCATTCCTCTCAAAGTTTTCTAACTCCTCATGCATGGCATTAACCCAATTACCATCAGAAAGTGCGTGTCCAATTTCCTTGGGCTCAAAGGAGGTAACAAATGCAGCATGAGCAGACAAAGCGATAGAACCTGTCTGGGACCTCAGGGTCCTCGCATGCAAATCACCAATGATCCCATGTGGAGGGTGATCTCGCTAGACCTGCCAAGATGGAGCAATCTTGGTGGTCACCTCCCCTGCGTCCTTAGCGGGGCCAGCCTCTGCTTGACCTTGAAGTCGGGGGAGCGAGGAGGTAGCCGTTGGCAAGGGTCCTTCTTCGTCTTCAGAGCTCGTAGTAGAGGGGGCAGGAGCTGCAGCCAGTTCAGTGGCACCTGCATCACCGGCATATACCTGAACTTCCACATCTTCAAAGATGGGAGTTCCTTCTTCATCATCACCTGAAAGCTCAAATGCAGCGGCAGGGCAAGGCATAGATTCATCAAAGGAAACTTCACAGGTCTCAACCACTTGTTTGGTATCAAAGATCCACACTCAATATGCCCTAGAGCTAGAAGCATACCGAAGGAAAATACCACCCAAGCAGCGAGATTCAAATTTGTCCAAATGCCCCCCTTTTTTAGCAAAAAGCATCTGCAGTCAAAGGCACGCTGGTGCTTGACGCTGGGCTGCCTACCAAACCATAGCTCGTACGAAGTCTTCCCTAAGAAAGCTCGTGGAAGATGCAGTTGGCAATGTAACAGGCCGTATTCATAGCCTCAGCCCAAAAGCGTCGCGGAGTCCTATGCTCATCAAGCATCGTCCGCACAATCTCAACAAGTGTGAAGTTCTTCTGTTCCACGACACCGTTCTGAGGGGGGGTATAAGCAGACAAGAATTGGTGATCAAGCCCTAGGTCATGACAGAAGGTTTCGAAATGAGAGTTATGAAATTCGCCACCATTGTCGCTACGGATAGTCCTCATGGCCTTATGACTCTCATTTCTTAACCTCAAGATCAGATCCCGAAGAAATCCGAAAGCCTCATCTTTGAATTCAATGAAGAAAACCCATGAAAAGAGAGAAAAGTCGTCTACAACGACAAGCACATACCACTTCCCACTGACCGACTGTACCCGAGTAGGACCAACCATGTCCATATGTAGCAGCTCACTGAGATAAGAGATCATCACCTGAATGGCAGGTGCATGAGAAGTGGCAACCATCTTGCTAGGACGACAGGGGTGGCACACTAAGTCCTTTTCTACTTTCAAATTGGGCAATCCTCGGATCAGACCCACCGAGCTCAACCTAGCAATCTAATCAAAACTCAAATGGCTTAGCCTCCTATGCCACTTCCAAATATCAGTAGAAGGACCAGCTACCAAATACCGAGGAGGGCCAGAAATAGATGCAAGGTCAACCTTAAAAACCTGCCCATATGGCAAAATCTGACAAACAAGGTTTTCCTTAGCATCAAGCACACAAGAAGAACCCTCCTTAAAGCGAACCTCAAACCCTTCCTTGAGAAGTTGCGATACAAAAACCAAATTGAACCCCAAATTCCTCACCAAAGCAACTTCTCTTAGGGAAAGCTTGCCAGAAAGCGCAACAGAACCAACACCCAACACTTTACCATGACCATTATCCCCGAATGTGATGTACTCCTTAGTGCTTATGGGGTTGAGGCTAGAGAACCATCTGCGGTGCCCTGTCATGTGCCTAGAGCAGCCGGAGTCCATGATCCATATGTCCTCCAGGCCTTGATCCTGCAAAACCAAGAAAAGCGAGAGTGAGCAAATGGTCCGGCATTGACAATCGTTATTTCACCATTTCGACCGTCAATTCCTCAGTGAATAAATGGGGCATAGATAAAGTTATGTGCATTATTTACCTAACACTAATGAATTCCATGAGTTTTGGTGGTTTTGGATGTATCACAGGGAGATGCTCAAATACCGTGCAAAACAACATCATTTGGAGCAAGAGAGAATTTACGCACAAAAGGGCTTGAGAAAAGAACTGCAAATTCCATCACTGAATATTATCTCAAATGCCCTGAAGGACTACACCATTGCATAGAGCTCATCAAGACAATTCCAACAAACATACTATTTGTCTCATTTGGAGCTCTGTTGGAAAAGTTATTGAAAAGACAAAATTACAGTACCGCCCCACTGTACGCAGCCCACCATGGGCCAACACATGGCAGCAGCCCACTAGTGCCTCAACCAGGCCTCTCCCCTCCGCTCGGCCCAGCTAGGCCCATGGGGTAGCCCAAGAATGGTTTGGGCGTTAATCCCACCTAGGGAATCCATGGAAGATCCCCCACACCTCAAACTATAAATAGATGCCACCCCCTTCCAAAATGTACCATTCACCATGTGAACTCTCTCTCCCTCTCTAGGAGGCGCCCCATGGGAGGTGCTTCCACTCTGAAAGTAGTGTTTTGGTACGAGTTAGAGGTAGGGCTCTGTCGTTTCGAAGACGTCTGCAGGAGTTCGGTATGAATTCTTTTGTATCTTTACTTTCCTGTAAGACTTGAGCTATTTAATATATTTATCTTTCTTTACTTTTGTGAGCATTTGCTACATTATTGTTTTCGGTATTAATTATGCCTTAGCACAGTAACTTATAGACTATAGTTAGAGTTGCTCTGAGAGGTAATGAATATTTAGTTTGTCATGCTTATAGATTCCTCATGCGCTCTTTATAGCACTTGACTATACGGTTGTGTATTCTTCTATTTGTGAATCTAAGTAGAAGTAGTGCCCGCAAGCATAGACGTGGTGTCTACAATTACGGTCACCTTGGTTTCGCACTCAACCCCACGCAGATTTGGGTAGCCCAGTGTGCATGTAGACTAGGCGCACTTGGGTTTGGTAGGTCCTCTTGGTGACAGCGAGAGTGTACCCTGTGCAGTCCACCCCCGTCGTTTGGGTTGCTTGTAGCCGCATAGCCGAGTCCCTACGACACCCGCCTTTCTCATCTGGGTTATCAGCACTTTGGTGCCCGGAAGTGGTTAGCAGCCTTGGTGGCTAAGTAAGTATCCTAGACAACTAGATAAGTCATTACCTCAGTCAGAGCAATGTGTTGGTCTATCTTAGTCTATCTAGCTCACCATTGTATAGAAAGTCCTCATTAGGAATCTGAGCTCTCGCCTCGTTGTCCTCCTATCTTTACCTGCTTTCTTGCCAACGGTGCTTGGCCTATATCCCATGGTGCTTGGTGTTAATCGTTCCTAGCTATCGATTAACGTGACTGAGTAGTAACAACTGGATGAATGATAGCTTGATATCTCTATCTCAATGCTTCCCTATGGATAAATACGCTACCTTGGAATACTCTTGGGTGAAAGGCTACAGCGGTCTCCAGCGCTTGCGGAGTAAAATCTGGTAGGCTAAGAGCCGCCAACAAGCTTGTCTGGTGCCATTGCTGGGGAAGCGCCGAGTTAGAATTTCATTCTGTTGTTCATCCTTTTGTTATTGCTCTTTAATTTTATTTGAAAACCCAAAAAAATACAAAAAAAAACCATTTTCTTCGATGATGCTCTATCCGTTGTGTAATTCTTGATCGTGTGTGGTTCTTGAACCTCTTTTTCATGCTATCCAAAGTCATGGGATGCCAAAATTTACATGATATTTTATCGGAACATAGCTTGGGCCAGATCCTAACATGTGCCCAGGGGCTAATTTTCAAATTAAGCGTGGTGCTTAGGTTGGAATTAGTTGCTTTCTATCAAATTTGATGTAATGTCAAGTTTGGTAGATATGCTATGGATGATCTTTGGTAGTGAATGTTCCATTGCTAGTTCATGAGACGTAATTCTTGAACTAGCTGGATCTCTCAAGTTTCAATGGAGACACAAAATCCTGGTGATGTTCAAAAAAATTCAACCCGTTTTTTTAGACCGAGGATTTGAGCCAAAGTTGAACAAATTGAAGTCATAGTTTAGCAACATGGTTTGTGCTAGGTTTTGTTTAAGAATATTTTGCTAGCACTTTGTGAACAACGGGTCCGGTGGTTAATACTCTTTATACATATTTTTGACCCATGTGTATGTTCTCCACTAACCTGTTGTAGGAGGCATTCATTCCCCACACGAGAGAAAAGGTCCTGTGGCTGACACTCTCGTGCTCAACCTCTTGTGGGCTGTCTAGCCCCTTCTTGGGAAATGAAAGCATCGTGATATGTTTAACAAAGTAAATGGTGGTGGTGAGCAAAGGAGAAATCTGGAATAACTTCTGCACCACAAGAACACACCATGATAGGGTGACATGAAAAGGCATATCACATTATGCTATCATCCATGCTTAAATTTGAAAGCCAGTTGGCCATTGGCCTACTGCCCCACGGGAAAGTTGCGTGCCCGATGGAGTTATGGTGGAGATCCCAAAAGCAGCCGGCAAAGACGCCTCTCATTACGGGGAGCTCCGTCTCAAACACCACAAAGGCAAATACAAATCCTACAAGCATGGTGAAACATCGATGCATGATGTGCAGTTGATGCCTGTGTGGCACAAAGGCAGACAATGACTGGTGGCACATGTCATGCACGACAAGTATCATGCCCAAGAAAAACATGACAGGGAGCAAGCTTGAAATCAACATTCAATGTAGAAACCAAGCTTGGGGGAGCAAATTGTCTGGCATATGACAAGCTTTCTACAAAATGACTGGAATTGCAAGTCAATGAAGTAGCACTTATAGGACATCTGCTACAGTAACATTCCAATTGACCAACCATGGAAAGAGAAGGACGGAAATGTTCTTCTGGAATCACAACCAACCCTAATGGACCTCTCAGGAGGGTACATCCTTAGTTGAGATGGAGACATCCTGGGCGTCTCTCTCTACCGTGATTGGGCAAGGCCTCCCACTGGAAACAAGTGAAATGAAATGCGGAACTCAAATGGCTGTTTCATGGCACCACAGAATCAAGTTTGGGGGAAGGATATGCCGAGAAGCACCCATCCTCCGACCCAACCCCTAAGAGGAAAGACCTCGATATTCAACCTACGACAATGGTTGAGCATTTAGCATCGATCTTCTCTACTCGTTGGATGTGATAGGGACTCAACTCCAACATATGTCCGTCAACCGAAGACCTGTGCCACACGAATAGGAATGGATATTAGAGTTGACCCCCACAACATCCATCTCTATCTTTCCCACTCAATCTGTTTGGGAATGAAGAGCCTGCTCGAGTACCTTCTGGGAGGTACCAAGGCTCTACGAAACATGATGACAGTAGCAGCAGCAAAAGAGCCTCTTTAGAAGTACCAGGCCATGATCGCAATTATGTCATTTGGGAAGAATGTAAGACTTCAGGAAAACATGATGCTAGAGCGGGAGATCCAACATCAATGCAGGAGCCATTCACCAAAAGGGAGCAATACCATGGGGCTAAATTGACACTCCTGACACAAGGCAGACGACCCAAAATGCAGTAGGACGGAACTTGCAAGAACTAAGGTTGGGGGAAGATCACCAAGTGAGTACCCCGGATGCTCTGAATTGAATATCTTAAATCCCGAATGCTTTGTGCTGAATTGCATATCTTAAATCCTGAAATACTGAATTGCATATCTAAAATCCTGAAAATTACCATGACACAAAAAAATATTTACTTTCTGTTATCCAAATAAAAGAAAAGCTATAAAAATTTGCATAATTCAAAAAAACAAAAAGATTTGCTTTTTACCATGAATAAACTAACTCCTAGCCTTAATGCTAGAACTTTGTTTATATCCTTGCTTAAAGAAAATGATGAATAGTTGCTTTGTTAATTCCTTGTAAGTATTTCATTTACAACTTGACATTCTCCTGAAATTTGAACTTATTGGCACATGTCGTGATCCTACCTTTGATCTTTAACCTTGTTGGAGCAAGTGCTTTTAACCCATGTCTAAGTTGTTGTGAGATGTGATATAATCAAAGTCTGAGTTTAACGCATCTTGATCCGTGAATTCTCGGAGTTTTCTCTTTTGAAAATTAAAATGAGAAAGTTCCTCAGTGGTTTAAATACCTATCCAGAGCCAAATCCTTACATGATGAAACCTCTGCATATGCTACCTATTGTTATGTTGAGTCCCGATCAAAATCCCTCACACCCATCTCTAGTTGCTAGCCTTCCTTTGTCTGGTCATGCTTAATCTACACTAGGTTCAAGCATCCCCTTACACCAGACATTTCTCCACCATATCTACCATCATCCACTTGCCTATCCACAAATATGGTCTTGCAAATAAATACTCCTATCATATTCCAGCAATATCCCCAAAGTTCTCATACAAGAAGGAGACATGGAGCTATCGAAAAAAAAAGAGAGACATAAAAAAAAGGAGAAAGGAAGAAAAGAAAAAGAGAGAAAAAGAATGATAGCTCCATGTGCTCAAAATGCTTCAATGTTTCAAGAGGGGATTCATCAAATAAGGAGTTTTCATCCATAGACCATGTCCATCCACAAAACCAATCCATTCTCCTTTGATCGGGATGAGAAGTATCACAAACTTCGTTAGGACCAATCTTTGACTTAGCAATATACATAACATAGGTAAGCCAACTTTATCCATACCTTGAGCTCCACATAAGCCTTTTTAGTTGCTAGGGAAAAGTTTGGCTTATGGCCTGGTGAGGAATATACAACCACTTGAGTGATCGAGGGTACCATTTGAGGAACTTAATGCTTTCATTTCAAATTTTCCAAAAACCTTCGAGCATGAAACCAGAAAAGAGATAAAGTTTGGTGACAATCTACTGAGATTGTTCCAACTCTCAACCGCCGAAGACAAGGTAAGAAATGCTAGAAGCCCCACAGGTATGGATAAAAAGGATGGGATACACTTATGCCAATTTGTTCAGACATAAAGGTAGAGTGTTGGGTTATGCACTTAATACTTGCAGGACATTGACATTGATGCAACTCCTGATCCGCCGAGCCTAAGTCTTAGCTTTGCTCGAGGACGAGCAAAAGTTCAAGCATGGGGGGTGTTGACGGTCGTTATTTCACCATTTCGACCATCAATTCCTCAGTGAATAAATGGGGTATAGATAAATTTATGTGCATTATTTACCTAAAACTGACGAATTCCACGAGTTTTGGTGGTTTTCGGTGTATCACAGGGAGATGCTCAAATACCGTGCAAAACAACATCATTTGGAGCAAGAGAGAATTTACGCACAAAAGGGCTTGAGAAAAAACTGCAAATTCCATCACTAAGAATTATCTCAAATGCCCTCAAGGACTACACCATTGCATAGAGCTCGTCCAGACAATTCCAACGGACATATTATTTGTCTCATTTGGAGCTCCGGTGGAAAAATTATTGAAAAGATAAAATTACAGCACCGCCGCACCGTACGCAGCCCACCAGCGCCTCAACCAGGCCTCTCCCCTCTGCTCGGCCCATCCAGGCCCATGGGGCAGCATAAGAATGGTTTGGGGGTTAATCCCACCTTAGGAATCCATGGAAGATCCCCCTCACCTCAAGCTAAAAATAGATGCCACCCCCTCACTTCCAAAATGTACCATTCACCATGTCGCCCCATGGGAGGTGCTTCCACTCTGAAAGTAGTGTTTTGGTAGGAGTTAGAGGTAGGGCTCCGTCATTCTAGAGACGTCTGTGGGAGTTCGGTATGAATTCTTTTGTATCTTTACTTTCCTGTAAGACTTGAGCTATTTAATATATTTATCTTTCTTTACTTTTGTGAGAATTTGCTACATTATTGCTTTCGGTATTAATTATGCCTTAGCACAGTAACTTTTAGACTATAGTTAGAGTTGCTCTGAGAGGTAATGAATATTTAGTTTGTCATGCTTATAGATTCCTCGTTCACTCTTTATAGCACTTGACTATACGGTTGTGTATGCTTCTATTTGTGAATCCAAGTAGAAGTAGTGCCCACAAGCGTAGACGTAGTGTCTACAATTGCGGTCACCTTGGTTCCGCACTCAACCCCACGCAGATTTGGGTAGCCCAGTGTGCATGTAGACTAGGCACACTTAGCTTTGGTAGGTCCTCTTGTTGACAGCGAGAGTGTACCCTGTGTAATCCACCCCCGTCGTTCGGGTTGCTTGTAGCCGCATAGCCGAGTCTCTGCGACACCCGCCTTTCTCATCTGGGTTATCAGCACTCCGGTGCCCAGAAGTGGTTAGTAGCCTCGGTGGCTAAGTAAGTATCCTAGACAACTAGATAAGTCATTACCTCAGTCAGAGCAACATGTTGGTCTATCTTAGTCTATCTAGCTCACCATAATACAGAAAGTCCTCATTAGGAATCTGAGCTCTCGGCTCGTTGTCCTCCTATCTTTACCAACTTTCTTGCCAACGGTGCTTGGCCTGTATCCCATGGTGCTTGGTGTCAATCATTCCTAGCTATCGGTTGACGTGACTTAGTAGTAACAACTAGATGAATGATATTTTGATATCTCTATCTCAATGCTTGCTTGTGGATAAATACAATACCTTGGAATACTCCTTGGTGAATGGCTACAGCGGTCTCCGTGCGCTTGTGGAGTAAAATCCGGTAGGCTAAGAGCCACCAACATCCGGCAATGGGGTTAGTGAAACTGCTGAACCAGTGCCGAGCCATCTGCTCAAAGGTAGGAAAAGCACAGTTAAGGTAAGCATCACGACGATCTGGGTACCCACGACCTCCAAACCATGAGCTCTCAAACATTCTACCAAAGCCTCGGTCATGAGGTCCATGGCCACACTGAAAACAACTAGGAACTCGGCCGGCAAAGCATCTCTCACCACCAGAAGCACAGGCCTGAAAGTCGTCTCCTCTCTCACCACTAGCAACGCTGTCTCTCATCTCACCGCGATGGGGAGGATCCTGCCTACCACCCCGGTAGAACTGATCCTAGTTCCCCTAGGTTCTCTCCTGCCTCTCAGCCCGCTTCCTCCTGAAGCAAAACTCCTCCAAGTGACTATTCTGCTAGCAAAAGTCACAATGGTAGACAAGTTTCTTGGGCATAGACTGGGGCTGGGTCTTGGGCTTTTGGTGAGGTGGTGAAGCCTTGGGTGGTGCTGGCTGCTGGACTTGCTTCTTGTCTGAAGGCTTAAGCACTTCTTCTACTATCTTGTCCAGCTTGGCTTGTGGTGGCTTGGGTGTCCAATATAACTTCCTTGGGGTAGCCTTGGGAGGCTCATGGTTAACCCCATCAACAGTAGGGTCAGGCTCGGGAGAGGCAGTGTTAGGCTTTATCGGGGCGCTCTTTTTCTTACCCAAGGTACTACACTCTCCTAACCCAAGTCCACTAGTGTCACCCTCACCATGCTTGTTTGCCTCTATGATCATCCTAAGCTGAGGTTCCCTAGCATACATCCAGCTTAGCACCTCTCTCAACCTACAGTTGTCCTCTTCAAGGATCAACTTCTCCTCTCTCAGATCCTCCACAATCAAAGTTTGGGCAGCACAAGTGGGACAGTCTAGAGAGGGAATCACAGGAGCAGACTTCTCAAGCTTCCTAATGGTGGCATCCTTCTCCACCAACTGCAACCTCAAAGTGAGACAGTTCTCACACGTATCTGGAGGTGCTGAAAGCACCTCAAGGTCAGCTCTCAACTGCTCAAGCTCGCTCCACAAGGTAGGACAGACCATACAGACACCCAAAAGCATGGGTCTAGCCCTAAGATCCTCCAACTCCTTGAGTTTCCCCTCACACTTCACCTTCAGCTCACTACGTCAACAGCTAGGTAGAGGCAAGACTCGCACTCAGGCACCTCACTCAAGGTAGACTCATCCAGTTTAGACTGGAGCTTGCCTAACTCAACCTTGAGCCTATCCAACTCCTCTACCTCATGATCATACTTTCTCTTCTGCTCACAAAGGTCACTCATGAGGGACTCACAGGTAGGGCACTCAAACTCAATAGGCTGGGCTTGCGCACTCTTCAACCTCTCAATCTCAACCAAAGCATCAACAAGCTTGGCTTTCTGCTTCTGCAGCTTCTTGGCTACCTTCTCTAACAACTTATCTTGGGCTTTCAACTCATGACTGTTCCTCTCCAGCATATCAAGGATCTCAGGTTGCTCAAGAGTTACCTCTTCATTAGAGGAGTCATTGTTGTTGTCCTTGTCATCCTTGTCCTCAAGCGCCATGGAACAGAACGATCTCCAGTTCACCTTTTGCTTGCGCTTGGACTTGGTGGAGATGAAGTAGAGGCCAGCTAGACCTCCTTGTTCTCTCCTCTTGTCCCGCTTGGTGATGATCTCCTCATCGCTTGAGCTTGATGAGGACAAGGAGGACGACGACGATGATCCGCTGCAAAGACCACCAAGGTCGGTGAAGAAGGCCATGTCCTGCTTCCGGTTGTCCTTCTGGTAGCTCTTGAAAGCCTTCCTGAAGTTCTTGATCTTGCCAAAATGGTGCTTGCTGTGGTCGCGCTTGCCGTAGTCGTGCTTGCCAGAGCGGTGCTTGCTAAAGTCCCGGGAGTGGTTCTTGCCCTTCTTGTAGTAGTCGTTCTGCTTGTTCGGGCACTCGACGATGAAGTGGTCGACCTCTCCGCACGTGAAGCACTTGGGCCTCTCACCCCTCTTCTTGCTCATTTGGTTGTCATAGGTGCGCTGAAAGTGACTAGACACTAGACAAAGCTCATCATCCCCAAGTGACGCCAACTGCTCCTCTATCACAGACATCAAAGCAGAGAACGAAAAACCGTGAAGTGGGGGCGTTACTAGCAACTTCCTTGGAGCTAGAAGCCAAGGCTAGGCTCTTGGAGTGAGTACCATCAAGAATATCTATCATCTGGTAATCAACCTCTATGGCCTTGAGTTTTCTATAAAGCTCCTCTACTCCCAATGTGTCATACCCTGCCGACTCAAGAATGGAGTTCTTGATCTCCCATACTTTCCTATCCAAGGAATACAGTAGCTTGACAGCCTGCTAATGGTCAGTGTCTGGAAGAGCAGCGGGGGCAGAGTTAACATAAAGCTTGTTGATGATCGATTGAAAATGACCAAACAAGGCATCCACAGACTCTCTCGGCTTCTGGGCGAAATTCTCATACTCGCACCGGTAAGTCTCAACAAGCCGATGCTTAACTGTCACCATCCCCTCATGGTGTGCACTGAGCAGGGACCAGATCCCACGGCCGGTATCAAGGCGGCTCACCCTCTCATAGTCTGCTGGACCTAGTCCAGAGAAGGGAAAGTTCACCGCCTTGTAGTTCGCCTCGTGCTGAGCAACAAGTGCCAGTGTGGAACGCTTGGCAACGAGGACCACCGGGAAAGTCGTACTCTGTGCAGCATTCGATATGTCCTCCCTCTGGCTAAGCAAGAAAGCTCTCATCCTACCCTTCTAATAGGGATAGCCATCCGAGCCAAGAACCGGAACCTTCCCAGAGTGCACCATGATCGCTACTGGTTTCTCACCAGTAAAGGTACGAAGAAACCTAACCAGCTCTGATACCAATTGTAGGACCGAGATGTGCGACTAGAGGGGGGTGAATAGGAGCACTTTAAAACTCAAACTCACAACCCCTAAAACCGGTGCTTGAGAGAAGAACTAGACACAGCCCACGGAACAGATACGTGCCTAGCAGCGCAAAGGTGCCGTCCACTGAAACGATACGCACCAAGCGAGAAAAACCGTGAACCAACTCAACAAAGGGACCGAGGCAATGGATCTTGCTAGGTTTCCACATGACATTGACTGCACCAAAGTGCGTCTCACTGTCTTGTAGCACCGAGACGTGCGACTAGAGGGGGGGTGAATAGGAGCACTTGAAATCACAAAATCACAAACCCCCAAATGAAGCTAGATACTAAGCACCGTCCACTGAACAGATACGTGCCTAGCAGCGCAAGGGTGCCGTCCACTGCGAGGATACGCACCAATGCAAGAAAGCTCAAGATCTGAACAAGAGTGACAGCGGAGCAACGGATTTTGCAAAATCTGCCACAAGACACTCACCACACCTAGGTGTGTCTAACTGACTTTCAGTAAGCAAAGAGAATGGTCTTAAGGGAGGAATGCGAAAATCCGCAGCAAAATCACAGCGGAAAAACCAACCTGGGAAGAACACAGCAGCTCCCTGACAGGACCGGACTGTCCGGTGGCCAACACCGGATTGTCCGATGGGACCGGACTGTCCGGTGGCCAACACCGGATTGTCCGATGGGACCGGACTATCCGGTACCTGTTGCCGGACTGTCCGGTGGCACTGCCCGGACAACGCCTCACGCCGGACTGTCCGGTGGGCGCTGCCGGACTATCCGGTGGAACCGGACTGTCCGGTGGCCTCTGGCGGATGGTCCGGTAGGGTCGCAGAAACTATGATTTCAAATCATAACTTGATCACACCTTGCTCAAACTTCATGAAATTTAGCTCAGGTTATCTAGACCCTATTTCAAAGTTATTCCCAACAGATCAACTCAAAGTAACCACGAAATCAGCGGGAATTTCAGATCTTGTGAAATCTCCATTCTTGGGCAAGAAGGGGGAAAACACAAAAGAGGCTTGCTCGTGGCAATCCAGCAGGATTGAGATGAACTAAGTCATGATCTCCACGTCCTAGCAAGTCCAGAACATCAGCAAGAGAAGAGATTCAAGCTTGCCCAACAAAAACACCCAAAAAGGTAAGGATTGAACCCAAAAACCAAAGTGAGAGGGGGAGGAGAAGAACACAAGGTTGCTGCACGAATTTGCTTCGATTAAGTGCCCAAAATGGGTCTAAAGATCCAGCATACAAGCAGAAATTCGTCCCAAGCAACCACCCTCACCTTCCCTCAAGATTAGGAGGCTAAATCCTACTCTAACCTCACTAACAATGGAGCTCAAAGCTTAAGGACGAAAATCACCAAGTGAAAACTAATCCTAGCAGCCAAGAGGAATTCTAATGACCTACACTGAACCTATTTATACCCGAGTGCTATTTAGACAGTTTTGCACTTAGGTCCCTACAGCTAGACAAACCCTAAGGACTCAAACGAAAGATTACAGGATATTTCGGGACGGACGACCACGATGGAATCTTGATCTTCGTAAGTTCCACGCAATCCTCGGATGCTCTCCACGTGGCCAGTAGTCCAATCCGCGATCCGCCCCCGGTTTTGAAGTCAGAAACCGAGAAACTTTAGGAAGTCTCCGCCTGGGCCGGATTTGGCCCATCTTCTCTATCTTGGCGAGCCGTGGCCCAACTCACCAAGGCTTGGGTAGCTTGGGTGACGGTTTTAAGCCGAAGCCGCCAAAGCCTCCCTCGCACGCCTTCGCGCCACGCATTCGGGTTAGAGCACCGCGGTGGCGCCCGGCATCCCCTGTCCATCGGGGTAGCCTCGCAGTCCTTCGGAGGACTTACTCCTGCCGTCGTCGTGCCGCTCCTCCGTATACCGAACTCCCATGGCCGACAGACGCCGAGTGTGCCTCCAGTCCTTCGGAGGACTTCCCTCTACCTCCAGTCCATCGGAGGGCCTCCTGTCCATCGGAGGTCTTGTGCCCAAGTCCTTCTGGGTCTTGCTACTGTTGACAATCACTCATCACTCCAGAGGCAATGGAGCCGGTCCATTGGCTCTCAATCTCCCCCTTGGTGAGTGCATTGTCAACACCTTCAACCTGTAACCTGAAATAGAACAAAGACAAAAGAAAAGCGTAAAACCGAAAAGAAAGAAGAAAGAGAAGAAGTTGCTCAAGATGCCCAAAGACCAAATACTGGCATAGAAGGGCAAATTGAGACTACAACAAAAACAAAGCCAAAGATCGACCCCTAAGACAAGGGAAACCACTCAACGCAGTCGATCAAACTAAAGTATGACCCCTCAAGAAAGAGGCAAACTGGCTCAACACAGTCATGCTAAGGCAAAAGCATCGGCTCCTCCAGAAAGAGGCAAAAAGGCTCAACGCACCGATGCAAGAGCATGCTAAAACCTCAATCTCCCCCTCAACTAGACCTCTACAGAGTCCTCCCCTATGGTACAATCTCTCCCCCTTGTTGACAATGGACACATCAAGGGTCATAGAACCCAACTCCCCCTGAAGTGGACAACTCCCCCTCAAAATATGCCATGAAATGCAGGAAGTGTACCATGAAGAGCTCAACAGGGATGAAAAGCTAGTAAATACAAGTTCTAGCATACAGAGCAAGTGAGGGCAAGGTAGCATGCAAAACAAGCTCAATTGAATCTATCTTATACAGATCAGGAGCATGTTTTTCAGAGTTGTTAAAAAAGAGCATCACCAACATGAATAGCATCTAGCAAGGTAGGCATGAACAGCAAGATGGTAGCAAAACATACAAGGTGTGCTACTCTCAACCAAGGCATCTACAACAGGCCATAAGCAAATTAGAGACTTGCAGATATCAAATTTAGCAATTTTGAACTTCAAGCAAATCAGATTATGTGCCAGGGGTTATTCATTTGTCGTTGCCACTTCTTACCAACCAATGCCAAGCCTAGGTTCAGAAAACCATCAGGAGCTTAAGACAAGGTTTTGGTCATACACAGCCTAGTCCAAGTTCAAGCCAAGGTGCAAAGGCAAGCTATCTCAAACTAGATCAGTGTGACAAGTGAACCCTCCTGAATCTTTTCAATTTAATTCATAGGACAGCACTTGTAAATCACATTAATTCAGATTTTAGATATGAACAAGGTGCCATAAATGCTTAGGCATCAGTGCAACCCAGGCATACAACTATCATATCCAAGCATGAAAAGATAGCATAGCATTCAACATTCCTACACATGCTAGGTAGCCAAGTCAAGTGGTGATCATGGTTTTTGATTTGGAAGAAGCAAAAGTGACTAAGCTCACAAAGGATATTAGACAGATTCAAGGATCTTAGCCAACCATGATCATGCAAGCAACTGTACAATCTAGCACAAGCAAGTACTAACATGGCATACCAGAAGAGCTCTAGTGCTAGTGAAAGTGAAATGCATATGTTACAATGCAATGCATGGTATGGGACAAAATGCAAGAGAAGCAAAGAGAAACAAAGAAAGAAAAAAAAAAGGAAAACGCAAAGCAAAACCTAAACTATACCAAAGTTATCCCAACCTAAAAGGGATAACAAACACCAAGCTCCCCACGCAAGTGAGCAAAACTGCTCAGGTCTAAGGGCTTGGTAAAGATATCGGCCAACTGGTTCTCAATTTCTACATGGATCAAGTCTATATCTCCCTTCTCATAGTGATCTCTCAAGAAGTGAAACCTCACGTCTATGTGTTTGGTTCTGGAGTGCAGGACGGGGTTCTTAGCTACAGAAATAGCAGAAGTAGAGTCAACTAGGAGAAGGATCTTCCTGAAACTGAGACCAAAGTCGCTCAAGGTGGACTTCATCCAAAGCAGCGGGGAGCAGCAGCTAGCAGCAGCAATGTATTCAGCTTCTGTGGTGGAAGTGGCTACGCTAGATTGCTTGCGTGAGGACCAAGAAACAAGGGAAGAACCGAGAAACTGGCAGGTGCTGGAAGTAGACTTGCGCTCCAGCCGACAACCCACAAAGTCAGCATCCGAATACCCTCTAAGAGAGAGCAACGAAGCTGAAGAGAACCAAAGTCCAAGCTCAGGAGTGTATTTCAGATACCTGAAGATGCGCTTCACCGCTTGACGATGTGATAGCCTTGGTGAGGCCTGAAAACGTGCACAGAGGCAAACCGCGAACTGAATGTCCGGCCTGGTCGCCGTCAGGTACAGAAGTGAGCCGATCATCCCTCGATACTCTCTTTGGTCCACCACCTCCCCTTCTTCATCTGCATCAAGAGCCGTCTGTGTTGACATGGGAGTCGCCATGGGCTTGAGATCTCCCTTGTCAAACTTCCTCAAAATGTCCTTCATGTACTTGGCTTGATGGACGAAGGTTCCTTCTGGGCCTTGCTTAATCTGAAGCCCGAGAAAGAACTGAAGCTCACCCATGAGACTCATCTCGAATTCACTGCTCATCTGTTCAGCAAACTTAGACACCAAAGCGTGAGATGAACCACCAAAGATAATGTCATCAACATATATCTGAACTAGAAGGGTGTCACCGCCATGACTCAACAGAAACAAGGTATTGTCTACTGAACCCATCACAAAACCAGACTTGAGCAGAAAGGCTTTCAACCTAGCATACCAAGCTCTTGGGGCTTGCTTCAGACCATACAAGGCTTTTCTCAACTTATACACCCGGTCTGGAAACTTGGCACTCTCAAAGCCAGGAGGTTGTCTCACATAAACCTCCTCCTCTATGTAACCATTTAGAAAGGCTGACTTGACATCCATCTGCTGCAATTTGAAGCCTTTAGAGGCAGCAAAGGCAAGCAAAATCCTAATAGCCTCTAAACGAGCTACAGGAGCAAAGGTTTCCTCATAATCTATCCCCTCCTTCTGACAGAAACCCTGGGCTACCAATCTCGCTTTGTTCCTCACAACCATCCCATCCTCACCCTGTTTGTTCTTGAAAACCCACTTGGTTCCTATAGGGTGGCAGTTTGGTGGAGGTTCAACTAAATCCCAGACATGGTTTCTCTCAGAGTTTTCCAACTCCTCATGCATGGCGTTCACCCAACTATGATCAGATAATGCATGTGACACATCCCGGGGTTCGAAAGAAGCAACAAATGCGGAGTGACAGAAAAAGGCCAGAGAGTTAACCGAAGAACGTGTGACACGCTGGTGTAGGTCTCCAATCATCCTATCTGGAGGGTGATCCCGCTGGACCTGCCGAGATGGAACAATCTCAGAGGTCACCTCCCCTATGTCCTCAGCGGGGCCAACCTCTGCTCGAGCTTGTGGTCGGGGGAGTGAGGAGGAAGACGTAGGCAAGGGTCCTCCTTCATCTTCAGAGCTCGTAGCAGAGGGGGCAGGAGCTGCAGCCGGTGCAGTGGCTCCTGCATCACCAGCATCTACTTCGCCTTCCTCATCTTCAAAGATGGGAGCGCCTTCTTCATCATCACCTGAAAGCTCAAATGCGGGGGTTGTGCAAGGCATAGATTCATCAAAGGAAACTTCACAGGTCTCAACCACTTGTCTAGTATCAAGGATCCACACTCTATATGCCCTAGAGCTAGAGGCGTATCCAAGAAAAATACCATCCAAGCAGCGAGATTCAAATTTGTCCAAATGCCCCCCCTTTCTGAGCACAAAGCATCTGCAGCCAAATGCACGTAGGTGCTTGACGCTAGGCTGCCTGCCAAAGCGTAGCTCATACGAAGTCTTTCCCAAGAAAGCCCGTAGAAAGATACGGTTGGCAATGTAACAGGCCGTATTCATAGCCTCAGCCCAAAAGCGTCGCGGAGTCCTATGCTCATCAAGCATCGTCCGCGCCATCTCTACAAGTGTGCGGTTCTTTCGTTCCACAACACCGCTCTGCGGTGGGATATAAGGAGATGAGAATTGGTGATCAAGACCAAGGTCACGACAAAAGGTTTCAAAACGAGAGTTACGAAATTCTCCGCCATTGTCGCTGCGGATAGCCCTCATGGCTTTATGACTCGCATTCCTTAACCTCAAGACCAGATCCCGAACAAAACCAAAAGCTTCATCTTTGAATTCCATGAAGAACACCCACGAATAGCGAGAAAAGTCATCCACAACTACAAGCACATACCACTTCCCACTGACCGAGTGTACTCGAGCAGGACCAACCGTGTCCATATGTAGCAGCTCACCCCAGTAAGAGGTCATCACCTGATTGACAGGTGCATGAGAAGCGGCAACCATCTTGCCATGACGACAGGGGTGGCATACTAAGTCCTTTTCTGCTTTCAAATTGGGCAATCCTCGGATCAGATCCATTGAGCTCAACCTGACTAGCAGATCAAAACTCAAATGGCCAAGCCTCCTATGCCACTTCCAAATATCAGCAGAAGGACTAGCAACCAAACACCGAGGAGGTCCAGAAACAGATGCAAGGTCAACCTTAAAAACCTGCCCATAGGGCAAAATCCGACAAACAAGGTTTTCCTTAGCATCAAGCACACAAGAGGAACCCTCCTTAAAACGAACCTCAAACCCTTCCTTGAGAAGTTGCGAGACGGAAACCAAATTGAACCCCAAATTCCTCACCAAAGCAACTTCTCTCAGGGAAAGCTTGCTAGAAAGTGCAACAGAACCAATACCCAACACTTTACCTTGACCATTATCCCCGAATGTGATGTACTCCTTGGTGCTCACGGGGTTGAGGCTGGAGAACCATCTGCGGTGCCCTGTCATGTGCCTAGAGCAACCGGAGTCCATGATCCATATGTCCTCCAGGCCTCGATCCTGCAAAATCAAGGAAAGCGAGAGTGAGCAAATGGTCCGGCACTGGGGTTAGTGTAATCGCTGAACCAGTGCCGAGCCATCTGGTCAAAAGTGGGGTAAACACAGTCAAAGTAAGCATCACGTCTACCTGGGTACCCATGACCTCTAAAGCGTGAGCTCTCAAACCCTCTACCTCCAAAGCCTCGGTCAGAAAAACCACAGCCGTGCTGAAAACGACTAGGAGCTCGACAGGGAAAGCGTCTCTCTCCGCTAGGAACACGGGCCTGAAAACTGCCTCCTCTCTCACCAGCAAAGCGGTCTCTCATCTCACCACAACGGGGAAGATCCTGCCTACCACCCCGGTAGAACTGATCCTGGTTCCCCCAGGCTCTCTCCTGCCTCTCAACTCGCTTCCTCCTGAAGCAAAACTCCTCCAAGTGGCCATTCCGCTGGCAAAAGTCACAGTGGTAGACAAGCCTCTTGGGAGTGGGTTTAGGCTAAGCCTTAGGCTTAGGTTGAGTAGCCTTGGGTGGAACAGGCTGCTCGACTCTCTCCTTGCTCACTGGAGGCTTGAGAATCTCAGTCACTACTCTGTCCAGCTTAGCCTGTGAGGGCTTCGGTGTCCAGAACTGCTTCTTTGGGGCAGCCTTAAGAGGCTCATGGTAAACCCCATCAACAGTAGGGTTAGGCTGAGGAGAGGCAGTCTTAAGCTTAATTGGGGAACTCTTCTTCTCACCCGAAGTACTACTCTCTCCTAACCCAAGTCCACTCATATCACCCTCAGCTCTATTGGTGCTCTCCAAGATTATCCTAAGTTGGGGCTCTCTAGCATACATCCACCTGAGCACCTCTCTCAAACGGTTGTTCTCATCAACCAAAATCTGTTTCTCCTCTCTCAGATCCTTCAGAACTAAAGTCTGATTAGCACAAGTAGGGCAGTGTAGAGAGGGAAAAGAGAAAGCGGACTTCTCTAACTTCTTAATGGTGGCATCCCTATCCACCAACATCAACCTCAGAGTGAGACAGTTCTCACAAGTGTCAGGGGATGCTAAAAACATCTCAAGGTCAGCTCTCAACTGCACAAGCTCACTCTCCAAAGTAGGACAGACCATGCACGCACCCAAAAGCGTGGGTCTAGCCCTAAGCTCCTCCAACTCCTTGAGCTGTCCCTCACACTTCACCTTCAGCTCAGCTATGTCAACAGCGAGGTGGGGACACATCTCACACTCAGTCACATCACTTAAAATAGGCTCATCCAGTTTAGACTGGAGCTTGCCTAACTCTACCTTCAGCCTATCCATTTCCTCTACCTGATGAGCATACTTGCTCTTCTGCTCACAGAGATCTCTCATCAAAGTCTCACAGGTAGGACACTCAGTCTCACTAGGCTGGGCTGACACACTCTTCAGCCTGTCTATCTTAGCTAAAGCATCAGCCAACTTGGCTTTCTGCTTCTGCAGCTTCTTAGCTGCCTTCTCCAACAACCTATCCTGGGCTTTCAACTCACGACTATTTGACTCCAACATCTCAAGAATTTCAGCTTGCTCAGGAGTTACCTCTTCATCGGATGAGTCGTTGTCGTTGCCTTTGTCGTCCTTGTCCTCAAGCGCCATGGAGCAAAAGGATCTCCGGTGCATCTTGTGCTTGCGCTTGGACTTGGTGGAGACGAAACAGAGTCCGGCTGGACCGCCTTGGTCCCTCCTCTTGTCCCGCTTGGTGACGATCTCCTCATCGCTTGAGCTTGACGAAGATGAAGAGGAGGAAGACGATCCGCCACACATACCACCAAGCTCGGCGAAGAAGGCCTTGTCCCGCTTCCGGTTGTCCTTCTGGTAGCTCTTGAAAGCCTTCCGGAAGTTCTTGATCTTGCCGGAGCGGTGCTTGGTGTGGTCACGCTTGCCGGAGTGGTACTTGTTGGAGTCGCGGGAGTGGCTCTTGCCCTTCTTGTAGTAGTCGTTCTGCTTGTTTGGGCATTCGGCAATGAAGTGGCCAACCTCTCCGCACTCGAAGCACTTGGGCCTCTCGCCCCTCTTCTTGCTCATCCGGTTGTCATAGGCGCGCTGAAAGCGGCTAGACACCAGACAAAGCTCATCATCCCCAAGTGACGCCAACTGCTCCTCTGTAACAGACATAAGAGCAGAAAACGAAAAGTTGTGAAGCTGGGGGTTAGAAAGGGCCTCACTGGAGGGAGAAGCCAAGGCCAAGCTCTTGGAGCCAGTACAAGTGAGAGAGTCTCTCAACTTGTAATCCACCTCTGTGGCTTGAGCTTGCTGTAAAGAGTCTCCACTCCAATTGTGTCATAGGCCTCAGACTCGATGATCGAGTTAACCTTGATCTCCCATACCTTCCTGTCCAACGCATACAGCAACTTGACAGCCTGCTGATGGTCGGTGTATGGGATCCTCTCAGGGCTAGAGTTAACACGCAACTTGTTAATGATCGATTGAAAACGACCAAACAAGTCATCGATGGTCTCACCAGGCTTCTGAACGAAATTTTCATACTCGCGCCAGTAAGTCTCAACGAGACGCCCCTTGATGGTAGCAGTGCCCTCATGGTGTGCACACAGCAGGGACCAGATCTGACGGGCAGTCTCAAGGTGGCTCACTTTCTCATAATCAATTGGACCAAGTCCTGAGAAGAGAAAGTTAACAGCTTTGGCGTTTGCCTCATGCTGAGCCACAATCGCTGGGGTAGTGCGCTGGGCAACTGGAACCACAACAAAGTTCGCACTCTGAGTAGCATCCCATATGTCCTGGCCCTGGCTAAGCAAGAAAGCTCTCATCCTAACCTTCCAGTAGGAGTAGCCATCGGAACCAAGGACCGAAATCTTCCCAGAATGAGTCATAGTCGCTACTGGTTTCTCACCGGTAAAGGTATGAAGAAACCTAACCGGCTTTGATACCAATTGTAGGACCGAGACGTGCGACTAGAGGGGGGGTGAATAGGAGCACTTGAAATCACAAAATCACAAACCCCCAAATGAAACCAGATACTAAGCACCGTCCACTGAACAGATACGTGCCTAGCAGCGCAAGGGTGCCGTCCACTGCGAGGATACGCACCAATGCAAGAAAGCTCAAGATCTGAACAAGAGTGACAGCGGAGCAACGGATTTTGCAAAATCCGCCACAAGACACTCACCACACCTAGGTGTGTCTCACTGACTTTCAGTAAGCAAAGAGAATGGTCTTAAGGGAGGAATGCGAAAATCCGCAGCAAAATCACAGCGGAAAAACCAACCTGGGAAGAACACAGCAGCTCCCTGACAGGACCGGACTGTCCGGTGGCCAACACCAGATTGTCCGATGGGACCGGACTATCCGGTACCTGTTGCCGGACTATCCGGTGGCACTGCCCGGACAACGCCTCACGCTGGACTGTCCGGGGGGCGCTGCCGGACTATCCGATGGAACCGGACTGTCCGGTGGCCTCTGGCGGATGGTCCGGTAGGGTCGCAGAAACTATGATTTCAAATCATAACTTGATCACACCTTGCTCAAACTTCATGAAATTTAGCTCAGGTTATCTAGACCCTATTTCAAAGTTATTCCCAACAGATCAACTCAAAGTAACCACGAAATCAGCGGGAATTTCAGATCTTGTGAAATCTCCATTCTTGGGCAAGAAGGGGGAAAACACAAAAGAGGCTTGCTCGTGGCAATCCAGCAGGATTGAGATGAACTAAGTCATGATCTCCACGTCCTAGCAAGTCCAGAACATCAGCAAGAGAAGAGATTCAAGCTTGCCCAACAAAAACACCCAAAAAGGCAAGGATTGAACCCAAAAACCAAAGTGAGAGGGGGAGGAGAAGAACACAAGGTTGCTGCACGAATTTGCTTCGATTAAGTGCCCAAAATGGGTCTAAAGATCCAGCATACAAGCAGAAATTCGTCCCAAGCAACCACCCTCACCTTCCCTCAAGATTAGGAGGCTAAATCCTACTCTAACCTCACTAACAATGGAGCTCAAAGCTTAAGGACGAAAATCACCAAGTGAAAACTAATCCTAGCAGCCAAGAGGAATTCTAATGACCTACACTGAACCTATTTATACCTGAGTGCTATTTAGACAGTTTTGCACTTAGGTCCCTACAGCTAGACAAACCCTAAGGACTCAAACGAAAGATTACAGGATATTTCGAGACGGACGACCACGATGGAATCTTGATCTTCGTAAGTTCCACGCAACCTCGGATGCTCTCCACGTGGCCAGTAGTCCAATCCACGATCCGCCCCCGGTTTTGAAGTCAGAAACCGAGAAACTTTAGGAAGTCTCCGCCTGGGCCGGATTTGGCCCATCTTCTCTATCTTGGCGAGTCGTGGCCCAACTTACCAAGGCTTGGGTAGCTTGGGTGACGGTTTTAAGCCGAAGCCACCAAAGCCTCCCTCGCACGCCTTCGCGCCACGCATTCGGGTTGGAGCACCGCGGTGGCGCCCGGCATCCCCTGTCCATCGGGGTAGCCTCGCAGTCCTTCGGAGGACTTACTCCTGCCGTCGTCGTGCCGCTCCTCCGTATACCGAACTCCCATGGCCGACAGACGCCGAGTGTGCCTCCAGTCCTTCGGAGGACTTCCCTCTACCTCCAGTCCATCGGAGGGCCTCCTGTCCATCGGAGGTCTTGTGCCCAAGTCCTTCTGGGTCTTGCTACTGTTGACAATCACTCATCACTCCAAAGGCAATGGAGCCGGTCCATTGGCTCTCAATCTCCCCCTTGATGAGTGCATTGTCAACACCTTCAACCTGTAACCTGAAATAGAACAAAGACAAAAGAAAAGCGTAAAACCGAAAAGAAAGAAGAAAAAGAAGAAGTTGCTCAAGATGCCCAAAGACCAAATACTGGCATAGAAGGGCAAATTGAGACTACAACAAAAACAAAGCCAAAGATCGACCCCTAAGACAAGGGAAACCGCTCAACGCAGTCGATCAAACTAAAGTATGACCCCTCAAGAAAGAGGCAAACTGGCTCAACACAGTCATGCTAAGGCAAAAGCATCGGCTCCTCCAGAAAGAGGCAAAAAGGCTCAACGCACCGATGCAAGAGCATGCTAAAACCTCAATCTCCCCCTCAACTAGACCTCTACAGAGTCCTCCCCTATGGTACAATCTCTCCCCCTTGTTGACAATGGACACATCAAGGGTCATAGAACCCAACTCCCCCTGAAGTGGACAACTCCCCCTCAAAATGGGTAGGGAGATGGCTGCACACATGAGCATGAATTGCCTTAATTAGAAGTGGAAATAAGTGCTTACAAGGTTCCTCACAGCCTACCACCCTTCATCCTCCCACTAATGCAAAGTACTAGCCTAAGGGACTCTCAAATCCTAAGTTAAGCACCCGGTTTAATGTCTAAGCTCTTGGTTGGTTGGAAGTTAAGCCTAGGGTTTCTAGAGGTGGAAGAGTCATCTAAATGACTAGCCACTTAGGTATATATAGCCCAGGCCTGATAGACACAATTTACACTAAGACCCCTATATTACAGAAACGCCCGTAGGGGCCAAACTGGAGAAGACTCGACTTTCTCAGGGACCAATGACCGTGATGGAGTCTTGATCTTCTTCGTATGCGCGCTAACTCCTGGATGACGTCCACGTGGCTAGTAGTCCAAATCCGCTGATCGATCTCCAGTTTTGAAGTAAAAAACTGGAAAACTTTATGGTTTCCTTCTAGGCCTAGAACCGCCCACTCCACTCTATCTCGGCAAGAATGAGCCCATTCACCGAGTCTGGTAACTTGGTGGTAGGGTGGCAGATTTGAGCGAATCCGCTAATGCCCCCGCCCATCTTTGCGACATGTACTCGGGTTGGAGCACCGCGGTGGCACCCAGCATCCCTTGTCCATCGGGGTCACCTCACAGTCCTTCGGAGGTCTTACTCCTACCGTCGCCATGCCATTCCTCCGTGTACTGAACTCCCATGGCCGACCGACATCGAGCATGCCTCTAGTCCTTTGGAGCGCTTCCATCTACCTCCCGTCCATCGGAGGGCCTCCTATCCATTGGAGGTCTTGTGACTAAGTCCTTCTGGGTCTTTGGGTTCCGTTGACAATCACTCATCACTCTAGAGGCAATGGAGCCGATCCATTGGCTCTCAGTCATGACTCCTACTACACTATGTCGTGGTCCCTCTAGTGGCATAGATAGCGTGTTCACGGAGTAGAGTTTGAAATGTGGTGTGGGTAATGGCAGCTCATACTCGTACTCCTTGAAAGTCATGACAAAGGTCCCCGTGGGTTCCTTGCACAGAAAGTGAGCCTGGATGAAGTGGCTCTCAGTAACTAAGTTCGGTGTGTCTAAGGGTAGGTATGCCCCTTGGGCATTTGCTAGTACCCTTAATTCACATGCAGTCCTTGTCACAAATGACGTGATTGTGATGGAGTTTTCGTCACAAACTAGTTTTAGCCAGTGTTGCAGAATGCTAAGTACAGGTGCATACTACTGCCTATGCCACATGGCATAGAGGATTTTTAAGTCCTCTACAGTCATGTAATGTGTGTCATCTTGGGGGAGGACTATCATGCCAATCCATTGGGCCACGAACGCATGGTGGGGTGTTTGATTTTTGTGATGCTCTTTTTCCCAGGAGCATCATCCGCAGCTAGAGCTTTCCAGAACTCTTGGGAGTTAAAGCCTACAGGTTCGACTGCTAGGGAGCAGCTTGGTGAGAACCCAAGAGCATTGCTAAACTGACGGAGGGTCAGCTCGTGCTCAGTGTTGAAGAGTCTAAAGTGGATGGTCGTGTTCGACCGTGGGGTCTCTATGTGGAGGGTCATAAGAAACTCCTTTGTAAGGAGTACTATGCCTCCCTCAAAGATATCAGCAAACCTTCCCCAGCCAACAGTATTAAACACCTCTTCAAATTCGTCAAGCATACCTGTGCTGGTCATAAGGGTTTCGTCGAAGCACTTGGTGAGGCTAAAGGACTTTGTGTGGAGGTGCTCCAGTAGGTCGGCTTCATCGCAGTTACGCGTCTAGATGTGGGAGTTGAGCACCAGCACGGGGCAGTTGTTGGATGATGTTGCCTCCTCCTCCAGTGGTCCAATACTAAAGGATCCTCTATCGGACATCGTCCGCGAGTTCCACCCCTGCGAGCCAGTGGACATCAAGAAACGGATGTGCTGCCCTACCCTACTAATGGTATTCCTTGCTCTTTTTAGTGCGCGCGTCATCCTGCAAACACCAACACAACCACAACTACAAAAATGACAAAATAATATTAGCGTTAGGGGTTAGTCGTTCTTGTGGCCGGAACTGTGATTAGTAGCTGAAAGTGTGATTAGTAGCTGAATTTATTTGGCTAGCCAAATTTAATTCGAGCATTATTTTGGCTAAGCAAAAGAGAGCTTAATTAAGCTACTAAATGAGAGATTAAGAGAGGGAGAAGAGAGATTGCAGAGCATTGCTGCTTGGTGCAACGAGCTAGGATGCAAGGGGCTGTATTTATAGCTGAATTGGGGAGAGCAAGGGGGCCGGGCGACCATCAGAGGTGGCTGGGCGGCCACAGCCTTGGCTGGGCAGCCGACACCCATGGTCGAGCGGCCATGATGCTTGGTCGAGCGACCCTGCATGTGCGTGCGTTCGGTGGTGCAGCAGGAAAAATAGGGTCCGGGCAGCCACTTTGGTAGGCCAAGCTGCCAAGTCTATTGCTCCTGCGCCTTTATTTTTGTGAGAAGAAAGGGTGGTCGATGATTAGCAAAAGCAAAGGAGTAGAGAGGGAAGAAAAATAGGTTGGGCGGCCACTAGCGGGGGCCGGGCGGCCACAACCAAGGCCGACCGGCCTTGGGGGCTTCCGGGCGGCCATGATTTTGCTACCCTCCCTCTTTTGCTTTGTCTCGGGAGAAGTTAAAGGAAAGGTAAAAAGAGAAAGAAAGGAGAAAGAAAGAAAAGAGAAAGGAAAGGATAGAGAGGAAGAGAAAAAGAGGGGAGAGGCGTGGTCGGCCGGCCACTCAAAAATATTTTTTTTCGATATGTAAAGACGGAAAAGATAAATGCATGAAAATATAAACTATGCAAAGCATAAATTTAAACATGCAGTGGGGGAACTTAAAATTCGCGGAAAATAAACATGCAGTCGAATGATAATGCCAACTTACCTATTGGCGAGGGCAGACCATTGCTTACCTCTCGGGGTTATGTAAGCACCAAAGTTAAGGTCTTCCTTTCTTTGTGCTTTACTACCACTGCGCTGCCTTAGCGTATGCAATTGGCTCTCGGCGCCGACCTTGTTCTCAGGAGCTTTGCCTCCTCTTGTGGGACCAGGCTTGCCGTGCCTCTTCTCTTGTTGTCTCACTTGTCTGCTTTTCATGGTAGCTTCATACTCTCTTTGTTGGATGTCGACCTCGCTTTTCAATTTGTTCAGGATAGATGTAACAAGACTGTCAACCTTCGAGTTTGGCTTGTTGGTTTTGGTCTTAACTTGGGTTGCATTCTTTTGTGCCTGGCACTTGAAAGTGTGCACCTTATTACAATGCTCAACTTTTGGCTTGAAGGCGAATGTCTCCTTCTTGCCATTTATGTTGAGGTGGACCTTTCCTTCCCCGACGTCAATGGTTGCTTTCGCGGTGCTTAGAAATGGTCACCCAAGGATGAGTGGTGTTTTTGAGTCAATCTCCACATCTAGTACCACAAAATCCACCGGGTTGAGGAAATTCTAGATTTTCACCAGAACCTTCTCCGTGATTACTTTGGGGTAGTGAACGGATTGATCTACGAGCTGTAGACACATAGCCGTGGGGGAAGTGCAGTGTGATTCAGTTTATCGAAGATAACCTTGGGCATCACACTGACACTGGCTCCAAGATCGCACAATCCTTGGTCAAAATGCTGGGTTCCAATTGAGCATGAGATGGTGGGGCTTCCAGGGTCCTTTTTCTTGAGTATAGCTATGCTACACTCTTCTGTCAAATGCACTATTTCCATTGACGGTAAGGGTTTCTTGTTGTTGAGGATGTCCTTTAAGTACTTGGCATATGTCGGTACCTGCATAGCATCTATTAGGGGTATATTGACATGAAACTTCTTAATGACCTCAATGAACTTACTATATTGTTCGTCAGTGGTAGAATTCTTGCTTCGTGGAGGGAATGGCAGCACCGTAGTATCATAGAACTCATGGGGTAGATGCTTAAATGCTGGTTTCTCCTCATTCCTAGGTGTATGTTCCTTTGCGACCTTGTCTTCGGAGTCGGTTGTCTTCTTCTGCTCTTTACCTGCACGATTAGGAGACGAGGGGTCCTGTGTGGACTTTCCACCCCTAGTGGTAACTGCATTTATGTGCTCCTTGGGAGGAGCTTCAGGTTGCCCAGGCAGCTTACCCGCATTTGGGTTAGGTAAGGCAGCAGCCGACTGAGATATTTGGGTTTCCAACATTTTATTGAAGCTAAGTTAGTTTTTCATAGCACTATTCAAAGTTTCCATTTGTAGAGAAATAGATTCAAACATTATGTCATTAGCATGGAACTTTTTACTAATGCTATCATTCACAGCTTTCTGATCAAAGTTATTTTTAGGAAATTGCTGTGAATTGCCTGAAGAGTTACCTTGTCCGGAGAAAGGGAGATATGGTCATGTACTCCATCCTAGTTGAGGACGATTCCCGTTGTTGAAGTTGTTGCTCCCTATGAAGTTTGCATCTTCGGGTCGCGTCTCGGGGCAACTGTTCCCTAAGTGCCCTGTGTTCCCACAGACTTCGCAAGCCATATGGGTATCAAGGGCCGGGATCGGAG
Organism: Paspalum vaginatum; assembly: GCA_030272315.1. Taxonomy (NCBI): domain Eukaryota; kingdom Viridiplantae; phylum Streptophyta; class Magnoliopsida; order Poales; family Poaceae; genus Paspalum; species Paspalum vaginatum. The sequence goes on along the minus strand of CM059019.1, from coordinate 21,370,248 downwards.
CGGCTTCTGTAGTATCATTTAGCTTTTTCAATAGTAGGTCTATCTTAGCGGCGAGCATGTCAGTGCTCTCGATCTAATAGATGCCACAGGATTGGGTGCTAGACCTCTCTTCTCTCCATCCTTGATTGGTGGCTATTTTTTCAATTAGCCCTTTGGCCGCAGTGATGCTCAAGGATAGGAAGGATCCTCCAGCGGCTACATCCAGATGTTCTTGTGCTAAGCGACAAAGCCCATGGAAGAAGCTCTGAATAATCAGCCACTCTTGCATGTCATGGTGGGGGCAGGCTGCGATGTACTCCTAGAGTCTTTCCCAGTCCTCTGCTACAGTTTCATCAGTGAGCTGTTGGAAGCTCAATATTTTGCTCCTCAATACATTAGTTTTCCCAAGTGGAAAATACTTCACAAGAAATGCATCGGAGCATGTGTTCCAAGTTGTTAGTGTCACACGGTTGAGGTAGAACCACTGTTTTGCCTTCCCAACAAGAGAGAAAGGGAAGAGACGAAGTTTGATGTCGTCCGGTGATGCTCCTTTCATGTTGAATGTGTTGCAGATCTCCAAAAACTACTATAAGTGATTGTTGGCATCTTCCATAGCCAGTCCATAGAATGGGATAGCTTGAACCATGTGAATCACCCCTTGCTTGAGTTCGAAGTTCTCCCCCACTTGAACTTTAGGTCCCATAGGAATGTTGTTGCTCGAGGGGATGGAGAACTCACGAATGGTCTTCTCAGCCATGGTGGTGGTAACTGGAGTACGGGTAGAAGTGCTTGGTTCTAGCTCCCTTGGCACAAGTCTCTGCCCGTGGATAGTCATTGGACGGACTCTCCTGAGCAGTGACTATGGATTATTATGGCAGTTTTCCGGCAGGTTGAAACCGGTCATACACATCTCTGTTGTAACCACAACAAAACAACAGAGCAAAGTGATTCTGTCAACAACTAGTGGTAAACTTATCAAGTATACAGGGTTCGAAATGATATATCAATTATCTCTCTACCTATTGCTTCCCCAGCAACGGCGCTAGAAAAGCTTGTTGGTGTCTATTAGTAATAGGTTTTACTCCTCAAGTGCACGGAGACCGTTATAGCCTTTCACTCAGAGTATTCCGAGTATCATAAATTTCCACAGGGAAGCGGCAGGCGAGAGAGTGTAATTGAATATACTCAAGTCGAAATAACTGTAAACTTAGATAAATTATACCAACTAGTGGTAACAGGGGTAAACGTGACAAAGATAGGTGTATGGTGGGATGATAAGCCTATCAAAGATATCCGTAGAAAGGTATAGTTGCCTGGGAGGACAATGAGTGAGATAAAGTCACCAAACTCTATTTCTAATCGGCTGCAAAGGTTATCCATGACTAACTAAGAAACTCAAATAACAAGTCAGGGTCTTGCGTCGAGCGAAATTCTAGTGTCCCAAGGGTACTAGGGGTAGATAGTTGGTCCCAAAGGAGAGTCTAGCTAACACCTACAGGCCTCCCGAACGATGGGCTTGGACTACGCAGGCACACCACATGCTGTCACCGAGTGGGGCTACCAAGCAAAGCTGCGTTGACAGGATGGCACGCTATAAACGTGTTCAAGTGAAGCTTGAACAACAATAGACCAACCTTGATCAGAGGAGAGGGTCTAGCCAGATCCTAGCATCTAAGTCTAGGGTTGAGTTATAGCACCAGCAAGAATAACAAGAATTGAATAACAAAGTTAAACACAACCTATGCCTCGCAAGTGTGCAAAGAAAGGTACACCACACTCGCAGGAGATAGAACTTAGAGTAAAATATAAGTGAAATTATATTGAAGATAATCTGAATCCAAAAGATACAAAGCTTTACCACAGACTCGAAGATAACTCTGGAGACTCCGAGGCAAAACTCGACTCAACTCTAACTCCTAGGACTATCATAACTACTAAGGGAATAGTGTAGCACTCTAAGATAGTACTTGAACTCAACTCCACACCTTACAAGTGAGCTCCAAGGGTCTATTTATAGTACAACCGAGTGAGGGGGCATTTGTAGGCACACTAGGTCTATGAGGGGGGTAGGTCGGTGGCCGAGCGGCCACCCCTATGGCCGGGCGGCCGTAGGATCCATTAACCAAGGTGATCCGACACTTGATAATGCTCCCCCAAGTCAGTTGACAGTTGAAGCAGTTGATGCACGTGCAAAATGGGTCCAAAGGATGGCTGGGCGGCCATGCATGTGGCCGAGCGACCATGCATGTGGCCGGGCGACCATTGGATTTGCCGATTTTAGTGATCCAATGTCTCGCATGCCTCCTGGATGGTGGTTGACAGTTAACTTGGTGCGTTTCTTCTTTGATAGTTGGATTTGGAGTTTATTTCTTCCCTGGCCATTGGATGCAAGTAACACGGATTGCTGACTTCACCAATCCATGGGGTGGATCGGTGATGTGGTGTCCTTCCAGTACTTATCGTGTTGGAAACTTGGCCCACACTTGAGTTTGTACACTTGACATGTTGTTCTTGCATGCAGGGTCGAAGAAGAGGCATTTGGGCTCGGTCGGGTGGCTGGGCGGCCATAGACATGTGGTCGGGCGGCCATGCTGGCTGCCTGGCCCTGTTGGTGAGTGGTTGGGCGGCCACTGGAGGTGGCCGGGTGGCCGTAGACATGGCCGGTCAGCCATGCCTATGGCTGGGCGGGCATGCTCCAGCGCCCGTCCACTGCCGGAGTCCATTTGCTTGCCATTTTTACCTCACTTTCATGTGTATTTCATACCTGCAACCAAATATTTGTACAAAACTAGTGGAACACATTAGTAGAAAGGGTTAGTCCAGTAAAGTCACTTGCTTCGCTTCATTTGAAGGATAGTTGATGGTCAAAATCATGAAATAACGACCATCAACAGCGTATTCTCTTAGCCTTTGCACCTTTCATGGGTTTTAAGCTTTTTCAAATGGATGTGAAGTCTGCTTTTCTAAATGATTTCATTCAAGAAGAAGTTTATGTCAAGCAACCCCCTAGATTTGAAAATGCTAAACACCCTAACCATGTTTACAAATTGCAAAAAGCCTTGTACGGTTTGAAACAAGCCCCTAGAGCCTGGTATGATTGATTGAAAACATTCTTGCTAAACCAGGGTGTCAAAATGGGGAGTGTTGATAAGACCTTGTTTCTCCTCAAGCATGGTAGTGATCTTCTTATTGTCCAGATATATGTGGATGGTATCATCTTTGGTGGCTCGTCCCACTCTCTTGTTACCAAGTTTTCTGAGTAGATGTCGAAGGAGTTTGAGATGAGCATGATGGGAGAGTTGTAGTTTTTCCTTGGACTACAAATCAAGCAAGGCTGTGAAGGAACCTTCATCCATCAAGCCAAGTACATGAATGACATTCTGAAGGAGTTTGATATGGGAGACTCCAAGCCTATGTCAACTCCCATGTCAACACAAATGGCGCTTGATGCAGATGAAGAAGCGGAAGTGGTGGACCAAAGGGAGTACCGAGGGATGATCGGCTCACATCTGTACCTGACGGCGACTTGGCCGAACATCTAGTTCCCAGGTTGCCTTTGTGCATGATTTCAGGCCTCACCGAGGAAATCACACCGTCAAGCGGTGAAGCGCATCTTCAAGTATCTGAAATACACTCCAGAGCTTGGTCTTTGGTTCTCTTCAGCTTCGACGCTCTCTCTCGAAGGGTATTCGGATGCTAACTTTGCGGGTTGTCGACTGGAGTGCAAGTCTACTTCCGGCACCTGCCAATTTCTCAATTCTTCAGTCTCTTGGTCCTCACGCAAGCAATCTAGCGTAGCCACTTCCACCACAGAAGCCGAATACGTTGTCACTGCTAGTTGCTGCTCCCAACTGCTTTGGATGAGAGCTACCTTGAGTGACTTTGGCCTAAGATTTAGGAAGATCCCTCTCCTAGTAGACTCTACTTCTGCTATTTCTGTAGCTAGGATTCTCATCTTGCACTCCAGAACCAAACACATAGACGTGAGGTTTCACTTTCTGAGAGATCACTATGAGAAGGGAGATATAGACTTGATCCATGTGGAGACCGAGAACCAGTTGGTCGATATCTTCACCAAGCCCTTAGAGCTTAGCGTGTTTGCTCACTTGCGTGGGGAGCTTAGTGTTTGTTACCCCTTTTAGGTTGGGGTAACTTTGTTGTAGTTTAGGTTTTTTTATTTTCCTTTTCTTTGCTTTTCTTTATTTTCCTTGCATTTTGTATCATATCATGCATTGCATTCTATCATATGCATTTTCACTTTCACTAGCACTAGAGCACTTCTGGAATGACTAGTCAGTACTTGCGTGTGCTAGATTGTACAGTTGCTTGCATGATCATGGTTGGCTAAGCTCCTTGAATCTGTTTATATCTTTTGTGAGCTAAGTCACTTTTATTTCTTGAAAATCAAAAACCATGATCACCACTTGACTTGGCTACCAAGCATGTGTAGGAATGTTGAATGCTATGCTATCTTTTAATGCTTGGATATGCTAGTCATATGCCTTTGTAAATATTATGCCTAAGCATTTATGACACCTTGCCTAACCTGAAATCTGATTTAAAACTATGTATATTATGTGTCTTATGAGCTAAAATGAAAAGATCCAGGTGGGTTCGCTTGTCACACTATTCTAGTTTGAGATAGCTTGCCTTTGCACTTTGGCATGAACTTGGACTAGGTTGTGTATGACCAAAACCTTGTCTTAGGCTTGGCATTGGTTGGTGAGAAGTGGCTAAGACAAGTGAATAACCCTTGGCACACGATCTAACTTGCATGAAACTGCAAGTTCCTAAAATCTGAAATTTGCAAGTCTCTAAATTGCTTATGGCCCATTGTATATGCTTTGGTTGAGAGTAGCACACCTTGTATGTTTTGCCAGCATCTTGTTGTTCATGCCTATCTTGCTAGATGCTATTCATATTGGTGATGCTTTGTTTTCAACCCTGAAAAACATGCTCCTGATCTGTATAAGATAGATTCAATTGAGCATGTTTACATGCTTCCTTGCCCTCACTTGCTCTGTAGGCTAGAACTCATATTTACTAGCTTTTCATCCCTATTGAGCTCTTCATGGTATACTTCCTGCATCTCATGGCATATTTCGAGGGGCAGTTGTCCAGTTCATGGGGAGTCAGATTCTATGAACCCTTGATGTGTCCATTGTCAACAAGGGGGAGAGATGTTGACTTATGGAAGAGATTGTTGTTCCCAAGGGGAGTTCATGGACCAAGGGGAGAATTCTGGAGAGATCTAGTTGAGGGGGAGCTGTGCATTCATCTTGCATTTGTAAGGATGCATTTCAGGGGGAGTTTGAGCTTTGCATGCTCTTGCATCGGTGCGTTGAGCCTTTTGCCTCTTTCTGGAGGAGCCGATGCTTTGCCTAAGCATGACTATGTTGAGCTGGGTTGCCTCCTTCTTGAGGGGTCATGCTTTAGTTTGATCGATTGCATTGGGCGGTTTCCCTTATCTTAGGGGGTCGATCTTTGGCTTTGTTTTTGTTGTCTCAATTTGCCCTTCTTTGCTTGTGTTTGGCTTTTGGGCATTTTGAGAAACTTTCTTCTTTTCTTCTGTATTTTTGGTTTTACGCTTGTTTTTCTTGTCTTTGCTCTATTTCAGGTTACAGGTTGGAGGTGTTGACAATGCACTGATCAAGGGTAAGATTGAGAGCCAATGGACCGGCTCCATTGCCTCTAGAGTGATGAGTGATTGTCAACGGAAGCCAAGACCCAAAAGGACTTGGGCATAAGACCTCCGATTGACAGGAGGCCCTCCAATGGATGGGAGGTAGATGAAAGTCCTCCGAAGGACAAGAGGCATGCTCGGCATCGGTCAACCATGGGAGTTCGGTACACGGAGGAGTGGCATGGTGATGGCAAGTGTAAAACCTCCGAAGGACTACGAGGTGACTCTGATGGACAGGGGATGTCGGGTGCCACCGCGGTGCTCCAACCCGAGTACATGGCGTGAAGACGTGCGAGGGCATTGGCAGATTCGCTCAAATCTGCCACCCTACCACCAAGCTAACAAGATTCGGTAAATGGGCTCAATTCTCGCCAAGATAGATGTGGCGGAACCGCCGATTTAATCCAGGCTAAGCACACCTGCCACCTCTGGCTCGCAGTGCGATTAGACCGAACTAAACCCGGTCGTCCGTCGAGAGTCATTCGACCCCCGATATTACCTTTTCCCAGAGGAACCGACATCATACACATCCAGCCCTCAATGGAGCCACAACAGGTACATCATCTCAGGCAGTTGAATATAGCATATATAAGCTTGTTTTACAAACCGATTCGAAATAATAATATAAGTTTCAACATATTACCATACGAAAGTCAAGTTTGAATCAGACAGCGGAAGCGAATTTGAAAAACGTCTCACAGCGGAAGAAAATACTTTACTAGTCTTCATGCATCGTTGATCGAGGCGAGCAGCACCGAGCCCACCGGTACTACCCTCCTCCAAGCAGATGTCCAGATGTCGTCGGTACCTGTTCTCAAAAGGTGGGGGCAAACCCTGAGTACTAATTACTCAGTAGGACTTAATGGATTGGCTTACGGCTGACGCAAAGCTTGCTTACTAACCATTGGATCCTTAGCCATTGATTTTAAACAGTGGTATGTCAATATAAAATATCAAGAATTCATCTTTTGCATATAACTTCATAACAACTTGCAGAAATGTAAGCAATACAATACAAACATGTTGTATTCGAAAACATGAGTAACGGACATAATACATTCAAGTAGTTACTACGCTGCCCGACGGTGATATAGGCATTCCCACACCTGGTGGGCATCAGCGATTCGAATCGATTTTTAATTCCCGGGAATAACTATCATGCCAGGGGTATATGCTTACTAGCCATCGCGTTCCCACATATAGCCCCAATCTTAACCTGCCTCGTCCCAAGTTCGATTCACTCCCGCCTAGCCCCCGGGTTGTGCCCCCATGACGAGCCTGCCGACATCTCGGTCTCCCCGTCATGAGTACCAAGCTCCCCCGGGCCACCTTCCTCTCAACCAGCGGGTAGGAACGTGTCTCTGTGCTTCGGACGAGCCCAGGAAAGACTTTTCCGGTCCCATTCCCCGGATAAGCACTCTAGCAATGTTATGCCGAACAGCAGGCGAACAGCGAACGGGCCTTATGCGACTCGGGCGGAGCCAAACGCACACCACGTACGCACACCACATAATAAAATTATTCTCCGCCCGGTCTCCATTTAAATCATAAGCATAGTATTACTTTCTCAATGGTAATAGTTTTGTAATCTTTGAAATCACCTACGCGACGAGTGACTCCTTTCACTCGTGCCTACTCGCACCTAGCAGAGCCTAGGCAACTCGTCCTACGAACTCTATGTATAGGTGCTAGGGCCAGGGCGGCCAGGGAGTCTAATGCAAAGGTTTTCAATCAACTCCTAATGCGGATGCGTAATGAGACAATCAGTTATCACATTAGCTGGGAGAAATCATGGTCCTGCCTACCTTTGCTTATTCTTACTCAACTAACAAACTAACTGGGTTAGTTTGCCGGGTTGTGAGGCTTTGCCCCAGGCAACCCCTTGATCACTTGGACAACTCCTCCTTCCAAACACGACTGATGGGCTCTCCAGGTCGTGTCTGGGGCTTACTTGATCTTCTAGAACACCATTGCTTAAAGTAGCTCCCGTACTTGTTTCTCAATCACGTATCTGCAATAAGCGTTGCTATATGAATGCTATGCATGACACAGTGAATGAGATGCACGATCATCAAGTATACGACTGGTTAAGCAAAGTATAAGACAAACCTCTAGTTACGCAGGTAATGGATTACTAGCTCAACCAAAATCTCCCAACTGGCACTAGCATTAGTACTACTTTGATGGACCCGAAGCAACCGAGTATGTGCAATCTCACGAGAACACATACAGGAGTTAAGTTGTCGATCATAAAGCTAACATGGCAAGTGTGGGGGTTTTTATTGGATATATTAGTTTCACATTTTTGATTATTTATATAAAATTTCATTATTTCTACTATTTCCAAATCAGAGTCACAACCTTACATGCACCATCTCCTATTCTAACAACGAGTCATGTTCATAATCTAGAGCTCATATCAAGGCCCTAAAGTCACATGGAGCATTTTTCTCCATAGCAATCTTTTTCTAAATTAATATATGCTTAAATACAAGATAAGGGCAAAATAGTAATTAAACAGACAATGCTAGGGCTACCAAAATTTAGACAGAGTCTACTCATGTTCACAAGGCTTCTGTCCAATTTTTATAATTTTTGAAGTTCATTTTACTCACATTTCCTATTTATTAAGGTTTTTCATGCATGCACATTAACAGGGGCAAAAAGGTCATTTTAGGGATCTACTTTTTTGCCATTCTGTAGACATACTAAAAATGAACACAATGCAACAAAGTTTATATTTTTAGCATTTTTCTACAATTTACTATGAATTTCCAAAGTTTTCAGCCTAATAAAACACATTAAATCGAAAATCATAACAGTCAGGGACCTAAACGTGATTGTCTATAACATCAGGGGCTGAATCGCTAGATCCGTAAGACTCAGTGAATAGTGCAGGAGATGGAAACGTGAAAGCAGCAAAGTCCAGGGGTTAAATCGGAAAAACTCCATCTTCTACCTCCGGCCGACAGAGAGGGCGCGCGGTCGCCGGTGTTCCCGCGCGTGGCGCGTCACGTGGGGGCACGCGCTTGGAGCCGAGCGGGTCGGGGAAGGTGTTCCCGGCGTAGGGGTTCCTTTCCCCCAAGACGGCGTCGCGAGAGGAGCTCGGAGCGGGCGGGGAACGCCGGTGAACTGATGGGCGGCGGAGCACCGTCCGGCGGCGCACTTCGGCCCGATTCGGCGTCGTTGGTGGGAAGTGGAGGTCACAGATGGGCGTGCGAGCTGCGCGGCGGTGTGACGAGTCTGGCGTAGGCGGTTGAAGGCACGGGGAATGGCTCTATGGTGGCTCTCCACGGCGAGGTACGGTGATCCGGGTCATCGCGTGGCAGCGCACGCGAACGAGGCCGTTAGAGGCGATGGCAGTGGCCCGGACCTTGGGGAATAGGTAGAGCGGAGGGAGGGGAAGGTGATGCTCACGCTAGATGGACGGGAAGGAGGCCGGAGAGGGCGCAGCAGGGAGCTCACCAAGCTCACAGCAATGGCGGCCGTCGCTCTGCGCGTGGCAATCAGGGTGGCAGGGAGCGGAGGTAGAGGGCGAGGGCGCGGGGCACGCGGCAGGGGAAAGCGCAGGCTGGCACGGGCAGGCGGCGCGTGGCCTCATCGTGGCAAGGCGGCCGGCGCGTGCCCGCGGAGGCGAGCGGCGCGTGGCCGGCAGCGCCGGGCGCCGGCGCCGCGTGGGCGAGCGGGAGGAGAGGGGAAAAGAGAAGGCGCGCGGTGGACCGGGTCCATAGACCGGGCGAGGCCGACAGGTGGGGTCGGGGTGAGGAGGAGGGTAAGGGTCTACGGACCGGGTGCACGGAACAAAGGAACCGGTAGAATGCGCTGGCGCGGGCGGCTGACAGGTGGGTCCCGCTCGTCAGTGACTCAAAGAAATTCGAAAAACCCCGAAATTGGAAAACTGGCTTTGACCTCATATACAGGTTTTGGAATTTGAGGATTTTGGACACCCTAGAGGCCGAATTTGGGAAAACCCAAAATACCAAAGTTGCTCTACTCTCCCAGATCTACAACTTTGTCAAAAGGAGTAATATCAGATTCCAAGTTTAAATATGATCAAATTTGAATTGAACCTGCTGACTCCAGTTTGACTAAAGTTTAATTCAAACTTAGAAATTCCTAAAGTCTATTTTATGCTCATTTTGAGAGAAAGAGTATTATACCAATGTTGTGTGGTTTTTAATTATCTACAACTTTCTTATATGATGTTTTGCATGATAGAGACTTTTAATTGCTCAAAATTTGAATTTTCCATTCAGGTCTATTTGGACAGAATTCACTAGAAGATAGAAAAGGAGCTAAAACATCTTGCAAACCTTTATGCATGTCACCACACCCAATAACAAAGTTGATCTACCTAGAATTGTCTACAAGTTTGTTATAGAAAGTTTGGTCTAAATTACATTTCATTTTGAACTAAGGTCACAAGTGCACTCAGGGGTTTCGCATAATTCACTGAAAATTTCTGACCTCGTGATTTACTAGCCTAGTTGTGACTCTTCTCTTAACATTTTTAAGCCAAATCCTTGAATACCGCCAACCTAATCATGTGCTAAACATTCGAGATGCCGGGGGCATCACAACCCACCCCCCTTAAAGAAATCTCGTCCCGAGATTTGTGTGAGGTACGGGTGTGTTACCTATCGCGTATGGTAAGGAGTATGGCATCGTGGTTCGTGCCTTTTCGAATGCACATGGTAATATCCCAATTTTTCACTTGTTGGCTTTGTCAACTAGCTTGTGAATGGTTAGTACCTATTTTACACAAGTAGTCACAGAGCGTTCTCTAAGTTAGGCTCGGGTGGTCTCTCTAAGATACTGGACGAGTCGTGCCATATAAGAGAACGAATGAACAAACCATAAAGAGACTGTGGTCAGCGAGCAAGTGACTGTGATTGAAGCGAAGGAATAGAGGCATTTCCTGATCTTGATACTAATATTTGAAACACGGTAAGTATCTGATTTATCCAAATAAGGAAAGCACAGTGCACACCGTCGGAAATTGAATAAGACAGAGTCTTTTGATTGAAGGAAGTATCATCGGATGCGTTTTTGAGGGACACGTTCATTTTATTTGACAGGGACTGTGTCCACATATACAACTCCAAGTTAGCAGGTTTTCAAAGAGTAAGATGTGGTGAAACGTAGCACATTCTACCCATTAGGACAAGAAAGGCACAAAAGGGAGAAGATAGGCCGTATTCGCTTAAACAGGTGCTGATTTGTACGATTTCTTAGCGTTGGTCATGATTGATCAAAAAAATGGCAGTAGCTGACATGTTCTTACTAGCGAAACAGAATGCTAGCAAGCTCTCCTCTTAGAGGAAGAAAACCACTCATAGAGAAATGATGATAAGATAAGAGCACTGGCCGAGGACAAAAGCTAGTGTGGAGAATGTTCGTAAAGTACACCCTCGGGAATTAAGGTTCAACGAATGAATAAAGAAAATATCGACGGAGTTAGTGAGAACGAAGTTGACTGTTCCCACCAATCTTCGAAGGCAAGGTCAAACATGTAGATGAATTAATATGAACAAGTTGTGGGTTTGAGACGGATCATTCTCCATTGGTCGAAAAGGCAAGGTGAAACAAGGCAATGGAAGGATGTCATGAGATGGTGGAAATGAGACTGATCACTACAAGGTTTTGATTAAATAAAGAGGAAGTCCGATGTGATATAAAAGCTTAGGGTGCTTGATTCCCATTGTAAATGAAGTCTTTTGATTTTTGGACCGATCGACATATTTAGAATGAATGATGTGTAGAAAAAAAAATGGCGACAACCTAAGTGTACTACTCGAGTCGCTTGCTTAGTTTTTTTTGCTAGTTCTACTTGTACTTTGAGCTACGTATCAATACAATAGTAACACACACTCAACGCAATATGCTCCTAGTCACTCTTAAGTAACAAAAACAATGCATGAGATAAGACATAATGTCATGATGCATGATCCGCCCTATTCGGTCTCACATCACACACCCTATGTATAATTATATATCTAGCGAGTATTCGGTGACATATATGCACGGCACTCTCTAATGCAACTAGTCGTTTTCTACTCGTTCTTAATTTCGCACGTGGTTAGTGTACCTGCAGAAAAATGCATGCTCATATCATCATCATTACCATGACCAATCATTACCACTCTAACCTTAGAAGTGGTATCCACGAATTTCTTTAAGCTACGTCTGGTGGACGACGTAGTGGCGCCATTTCTCCCAACACACCCAGTCTTCCTCCAGTACTAGGGAATTGCTGGGGAGAGAAACGGTGGCCAACAAGATCTAGCTATAATTTTGGTTGAAGGAAAAGTGATCACGAAACACTCCAATGGCGTGACCACCCCCCTTAAAGAGTTCTGCCCTATCAGCATGAATGCAGGGTTCGCAACAGTTCGCAAATCCCGATAGCGCTCCGCCAGTACTGGGGGTGGCTATGGCCGAAATGTTGCTTCCCAAAGCGCCGAATATGCACATGAGTTCTATCTAGGTCAGAATGTTAGCGATGTCACCTGGTATTTCACTAACATCCTTAATATGGGCATATCGATACTCTCATTTTTCCAAATACTTCGAAAAGGTTTTCCAAAAATAGGTTTGCAAATCATGACTGGATGATATGTCTGTTGTCTGTGTATGATCGGCTCTGATACCAGCTGTGGCGGAACCGCCGATTTAATCCAGGCTAAGCACACCTGCCACCTCTGGCTCGCAGTGCGATTAGACCGAACTAAACCCGGTCGTCCGTCGAGAGTCATTCGACCCCCGATATTACCTTTTCCCAGAGGAACCGACATCATACACATCCAGCCCTCAATGGAGCCACAACAGGTACATCATCTCAGGCAGTTGAATATAGCATATATAAGCTTGTTTTACAAACCGATTCGAAATAATAATATAAGTTTCAACATATTACCATACGAAAGTCAAGTTTGAATCAGACAGCGGAAGCGAATTTGAAAAACGTCTCACAGCGGAAGAAAATACTTTACTAGTCTTCATGCATCGTTGATCGAGGCGAGCAGCACCGAGCCCACCGGTACTACCCTCCTCCAAGCAGATGTCCAGATGTCGTCGGTACCTGTTCTCAAAAGGTGGGGGCAAACCCTGAGTACTAATTACTCAGTAGGACTTAATGGATTGGCTTACGGCTGACGCAAAGCTTGCTTACTAACCATTGGATCCTTAGCCATTGATTTTAAACAGTGGTATGTCAATATAAAATATCAAGAATTCATCTTTTGCATATAACTTCATAACAACTTGCAGAAATGTAAGCAATACAATACAAACATGTTGTATTCGAAAACATGAGTAACGGACATAATACATTCAAGTAGTTACTACGCTGCCCGACGGTGATATAGGCATTCCCACACCTGGTGGGCATCAGCGATTCGAATCGATTTTTAATTCCCGGGAATAACTATCATGCCAGGGGTATATGCTTACTAGCCATCGCGTTCCCACATATAGCCCCAATCTTAACCTGCCTCGTCCCAAGTTCGATTCACTCCCGCCTAGCCCCCGGGTTGTGCCCCCATGACGAGCCTGCCGACATCTCGGTCTCCCCGTCATGAGTACCAAGCTCCCCCGGGCCACCTTCCTCTCAACCAGCGGGTAGGAACGTGTCTCTGTGCTTCGGACGAGCCCAGGAAAGACTTTTCCGGTCCCATTCCCCGGATAAGCACTCTAGCAATGTTATGCCGAACAGCAGGCGAACAGCGAACGGGCCTTATGCGACTCGGGCGGAGCCAAACGCACACCACGTACGCACACCACATAATAAAATTATTCTCCGCCCGGTCTCCATTTAAATCATAAGCATAGTATTACTTTCTCAATGGTAATAGTTTTGTAATCTTTGAAATCACCTACGCGACGAGTGACTCCTTTCACTCGTGCCTACTCGCACCTAGCAGAGCCTAGGCAACTCGTCCTACGAACTCTATGTATAGGTGCTAGGGCCAGGGCGGCCAGGGAGTCTAATGCAAAGGTTTTCAATCAACTCCTAATGCGGATGCGTAATGAGACAATCAGTTATCACATTAGCTGGGAGAAATCATGGTCCTGCCTACCTTTGCTTATTCTTACTCAACTAACAAACTAACTGGGTTAGTTTGCCGGGTTGTGAGGCTTTGCCCCAGGCAACCCCTTGATCACTTGGACAACTCCTCCTTCCAAACACGACTGATGGGCTCTCCAGGTCGTGTCTGGGGCTTACTTGATCTTCTAGAACACCATTGCTTAAAGTAGCTCCCGTACTTGTTTCTCAATCACGTATCTGCAATAAGCGTTGCTATATGAATGCTATGCATGACACAGTGAATGAGATGCACGATCATCAAGTATACGACTGGTTAAGCAAAGTATAAGACAAACCTCTAGTTACGCAGGTAATGGATTACTAGCTCAACCAAAATCTCCCAACTGGCACTAGCATTAGTACTACTTTGATGGACCCGAAGCAACCGAGTATGTGCAATCTCACGAGAACACATACAGGAGTTAAGTTGTCGATCATAAAGCTAACATGGCAAGTGTGGGGGTTTTTATTGGATATATTAGTTTCACATTTTTGATTATTTATATAAAATTTCATTATTTCTACTATTTCCAAATCAGAGTCACAACCTTACATGCACCATCTCCTATTCTAACAACGAGTCATGTTCATAATCTAGAGCTCATATCAAGGCCCTAAAGTCACATGGAGCATTTTTCTCCATAGCAATCTTTTTCTAAATTAATATATGCTTAAATACAAGATAAGGGCAAAATAGTAATTAAACAGACAATGCTAGGGCTACCAAAATTTAGACAGAGTCTACTCATGTTCACAAGGCTTCTGTCCAATTTTTATAATTTTTGAAGTTCATTTTACTCACATTTCCTATTTATTAAGGTTTTTCATGCATGCACATTAACAGGGGCAAAAAGGTCATTTTAGGGATCTACTTTTTTGCCATTCTGTAGACATACTAAAAATGAACACAATGCAACAAAGTTTATATTTTTAGCATTTTTCTACAATTTACTATGAATTTCCAAAGTTTTCAGCCTAATAAAACACATTAAATCGAAAATCATAACAGTCAGGGACCTAAACGTGATTGTCTATAACATCAGGGGCTGAATCGCTAGATCCGTAAGACTCAGTGAATAGTGCAGGAGATGGAAACGTGAAAGCAGCAAAGTCCAGGGGTTAAATCGGAAAAACTCCATCTTCTACCTCCGGCCGACAGAGAGGGCGCGCGGTCGCCGGTGTTCCCGCGCGTGGCGCGTCACGTGGGGGCACGCGCTTGGAGCCGAGCGGGTCGGGGAAGGTGTTCCCGGCGTAGGGGTTCCTTTCCCCCAAGACGGCGTCGCGAGAGGAGCTCGGAGCGGGCGGGGAACGCCGGTGAACTGATGGGCGGCGGAGCACCGTCCGGCGGCGCACTTCGGCCCGATTCGGCGTCGTTGGTGGGAAGTGGAGGTCACAGATGGGCGTGCGAGCTGCGCGGCGGTGTGACGAGTCTGGCGTAGGCGGTTGAAGGCACGGGGAATGGCTCTATGGTGGCTCTCCACGGCGAGGTACGGTGATCCGGGTCATCGCGTGGCAGCGCACGCGAACGAGGCCGTTAGAGGCGATGGCAGTGGCCCGGACCTTGGGGAATAGGTAGAGCGGAGGGAGGGGAAGGTGATGCTCACGCTAGATGGACGGGAAGGAGGCCGGAGAGGGCGCAGCAGGGAGCTCACCAAGCTCACAGCAATGGCGGCCGTCGCTCTGCGCGTGGCAATCAGGGTGGCAGGGAGCGGAG
Organism: Paspalum vaginatum; assembly: GCA_030272315.1. Lineage (NCBI taxonomy): Eukaryota > Viridiplantae > Streptophyta > Magnoliopsida > Poales > Poaceae > Paspalum > Paspalum vaginatum. The sequence continues at coordinate 21,354,786 of CM059019.1, read as the reverse complement.
GTAGAGGGCGAGGGCGCGGGGCACGCGGCAGGGGAAAGCGCAGGCTGGCACGGGCAGGTGGCGCGTGGCCTCATCGTGGCAAGGCGGCCGGCGCGTGCCCGCGGAGGCGAGCGGCGCGTGGCCGGCAGCGCCGGGCGCCGGCGCCGCGTGGGCGAGCGGGAGGAGAGGGGAAAAGAGAAGGCGCGCGGTGGACCGGGTCCATAGACCGGGCGAGGCCGACAGGTGGGGTCGGGGTGAGGAGGAGGGTAAGGGTCTACGGACCGGGTGCACGGAACAAAGGAACCGGTAGAATGCGCTGGCGCGGGCGGCTGACAGGTGGGTCCCGCTCGTCAGTGACTCAAAGAAATTCGAAAAACCCCGAAATTGGAAAACTGGCTTTGACCTCATATACAGGTTTTGGAATTTGAGGATTTTGGACACCCTAGAGGCCGAATTTGGGAAAACCCAAAATACCAAAGTTGCTCTACTCTCCCAGATCTACAACTTTGTCAAAAGGAGTAATATCAGATTCCAAGTTTAAATATGATCAAATTTGAATTGAACCTGCTGACTCCAGTTTGACTAAAGTTTAATTCAAACTTAGAAATTCCTAAAGTCTATTTTATGCTCATTTTGAGAGAAAGAGTATTATACCAATGTTGTGTGGTTTTTAATTATCTACAACTTTCTTATATGATGTTTTGCATGATAGAGACTTTTAATTGCTCAAAATTTGAATTTTCCATTCAGGTCTATTTGGACAGAATTCACTAGAAGATAGAAAAGGAGCTAAAACATCTTGCAAACCTTTATGCATGTCACCACACCCAATAACAAAGTTGATCTACCTAGAATTGTCTACAAGTTTGTTATAGAAAGTTTGGTCTAAATTACATTTCATTTTGAACTAAGGTCACAAGTGCACTCAGGGGTTTCGCATAATTCACTGAAAATTTCTGACCTCGTGATTTACTAGCCTAGTTGTGACTCTTCTCTTAACATTTTTAAGCCAAATCCTTGAATACCGCCAACCTAATCATGTGCTAAACATTCGAGATGCCGGGGGCATCACAATAGAGTGGAGTGGGCTGTTCTAGGCCTAGGAAGAAAACCCTAAAGTTTCTCGGTTTCTGACTTCAAAACCGGGGGCAGATAGCGGATTGGACTACTGGCCACATGGAGAACATCCGAGGATTGCGTGGAACTTACGAAGATCAAGACTTCATCGTGGTCGTCCGTCCTGAAATATCTTCTACCCTTCTGTTTCAGCCCCACAGGGCATTTCTCGGTGTAGGGACCTAAGTGCAAAACTGTCTAAACAGGACTAGGGTATAAATAGGCTAAGGGCTGGTCATTAGAACCTCTCTTCGCTACTAGGGTTAGTCTTTGTCTTGTGATTTTTGTCCTCAAGCCTTAAGCTTCATTTCAAGAGAGGTTAGTGTAGGATTTAGCCTCCAAATCTTGAGGAAGGTGAGGTTGGTTGCTTGGGATGAAATCCTTCATTGTAATCTGATCTAAGACCTCCTTTGAGACTTCTAATCAAAGTGATTTCAGCTGCAAGCTTGTGTGCCTTGTTTCTCCCCTTTTTCCTTTGGTTTTTGGCTCCAATCCTTGGTTTTTATGGGTGTTTGCTTTGGCCAAGCTTGGATCCTTTCTATTGCTAATGTTTTGGACTTGCTAGGACATGGAAATTATGTCTTAGAACATCTCATCCTGCAGGATTGCCACGAGCAAGTCGTTCTTGAGTTTTCCCCTTTCTTGCTCAAGTTTTCCCCTCTTCATGAGATCTGCGATTCCCGTGCAACCCTTGATCTTTTCGAGTGGATATTTTGGGGTAAGATTTGGAATGTCCTTAGGACTGTCCATACAAATTTTCATGAAGTTTGGTTGAGATTTGAGCCGGTTTCGATCGATTTTCGGAGAGGTCTTGAGCTGATTTCTGCATGCAGTTTTAAGCTAACGAAAAATGAACTGATAGGACAATTCATTTGTTCGGTCCATACAATTTGGATTGTCCGGTCTACAGACCTTGGATTGTCCAGTTCTAAGTGTATTTGGGCTGTTTCAACCCCTTCTTTTGGTTTGTCCGGTCAGTTGTTTTGGAGGGGGTTCAGATTGTCTGGTCTATTCATTTCGGTGTTGTTTCCTCGTGTTTGTTGCTCTGCTTCTTCCTTGGATCTTCCCTCTTGGTTTCTTTGGTGTTTTGGTGTTGTGGTTTTTGCTTCATCCCTATGTTTGCATGTTTCTCACATTTGGCCCATTCTCATCGCTTGCTGATCTTCAGTAAGACGCACTTAGGTGTGGAGTGGCTACGTGGATTCCTCGTTGCGGGAGGCGTTGCTTGGTCTGTCTTGCATTCTCTTGCTCGGTGTGTCGTGTGCTTCCACTCGCTTGGTGTGTACCATTTCAGTGGGCGACATCAAATGCTTGCTAGATACGTATTTGTTCAATGGATGGTATCTAGTGTTTCTCCTTGCACCAAGTTTGGGGGTTGTGATTTTGAGTTTTTAAGTGCTCCTATTCACCCCCTCCTCTAGTCGCACGTCTCGGTCCTACACACTCCACACTCCAGATGGTCTCACAAGACTTACAAGCCCCACACTTACAAAGGATAGACGTGCACGCTGGCACTAGTGTAGACAACAAGGCCTAAGCAAAGATGCACCAAGCTCTAGCTATGCCAGGATGTGTCTATTTATGCTCTTGTGGTGGTTGGGCGCTCAAATGTGTGTATGTGGCTCTTTGGATGGATCAAGATGGTGCCTCAACACTTGTGTTAGCTCAGGAGTCTCCAATCACACAATGGAGGCCGGCCATGGGGTATTTATAGCCTAAGCCTCCAAACTAGCCGTTGGGAGCTTTTCTTCACTTTTCTGCGTACACACCAGACGGTCCGGTGTGTGTAATCGTCTAGCCATTGAGCCGACCGTTGTGTCTAGAAATATGATCGTTGAAACCACTGGACGGTCCGGTGCGTTGTAGCATTGGGGTCTTTGCCTTGGAATGGCTCTGTCCAGAACGCCCTGTGATACCACTAGACGGCCCGGTGCTTCACCACTGGACGGTTTGGTGCATTGTAGCACTAGGGACTCGGTCACTGTTTCTCCCTATCTATAACATCTGGTATTAATATCAAATGGTCTAGTGCTTAAGCATTGGACGGTCCAGTGCTTAAGATGGTCCGATGCGTGGAAAGCACCGATCTTCCTTGTTGAACACGACGCTCAGATGAACTGCGGACGGTCCACGCTAGATCCATGGACTGTTTGCCGTTGGGAATGGTAGGGACTCATCTGCTGGCTCAGCTACTACATCGGACTGTCCAGTACTGCAGCATCGGACGGTCCGGTGCATGCTGTTTCTTCTGTCTGGAGCCTTTTCTTGATGCTTTTTCTTCCCAACTTTGAGGTGTTTGTTCCTCATATCTTCTTTATGCACCCTAGGACTTCAACAAATATTCTCACACAAAATATTAGTCCCATGGCACGTGTTGTCACTTCAACCACCAAAATCACATAAGGGCACTAAGCACAAGGCATAGGTCTCATTTTCCTTACAATATCCACCTTCATATGCTAGCCTTTCTACATCAGGTAATGCTTAAATTCACATTGGATTCAAGCATTCACGCTACCTAGATATTAAACCACCATAAAAAACCCTACCTATCATCCACATATATACCATCCACAAATATGGTCTTGCAAATAAATACTCCAGACATACTCCTCAAATATCCCCACATTCCCTTGCAAAATGAGACATGTAGCTATAAAAAAAGGAAATAAATAAAAGAAAGAAAGAAGAAGAGAAAAAGAAAAAAGAGGTGGTAGCTCCATGCGCTCAAAGGTTTCAAAGTTTCAACAAGGGGATCCATCAAGTAAGGAGTTCTTATCCAAGACTATAATCCACACAATGTCGAGTGTGTTGGACTCATTTCCATATGCTCTTCTACTTGTGTTCATCTTCTCCACCACCATAAACATCATCCATTCCTCCACTGATCAGAATTAGGGATATCACCAACTTTGCTAGGACAAGCTTTTGACACAACAACATACACAACATAGGTAAGCCTTTTTTTATCTCCACCTTGAGCTCCACATAAGCCTATGGTTTGTAGAGAAAAGGATGGCCTCTAAGTCCCTAGTGAGGAATTTCAAAACCACCTGAGCAATTTGAGAGTACCATCTAAGGAACTTGGTGCTTTAATTGCAAAACTTTCAAAACCTCCGAGTACAAAACCCAAAAAGAGATTGCATTGGGTAAGATTCTACTAAGGTTATTCCGTCTCTCAACCGCCAAAGACATGGTAAGAAGTCAAGAAGCCCCACAGGTATGGATAAAAAGGTTAGGAATACACTTGTGCTAGTTTGTTCAATTCATAAATGGTAGAGTGTTCGATTGTGCACTTAATACTTGCAGTATATTGATATTGATGCAACTCTTGATCCATCGAACCAAAGTCTTAGCTTTGCTCGGTTCAAGCTTGGGGGTGTGTTGGCGGTCATTATTTCTTGATTTCAATCGCTGATTCCTCGGTGAATAAATGGGGTGTAAACAAAGTTCTATGCATTATTTACCTTGAACTAACGAATTTCATGAGTTTTGGTGGTTTTCCATATTTTGCAGGTAGATACTCAAATTCCATGCAAAATAACATCATAAGGAGCAAGCACAGAGTGGGTGCAAAATGGCTTGAGAATGGATTACAAATAACATCACTATGAAATATCTCAAATGCCCTCAATGACTGAACCATCGCGAAGGGCTTGTCCAGATGATCGAAATGGACTTTTGGTTCATTCAATTTGAAGTTCGGATGCAAGAGATATGGCTGTTACAAGATCGACGCCACCGGCTCATAGCAAGGTGGCCAGATGGCCAGACCCTAGGCTGGGCGGCCTAGGACCTGGCTGGCAAGCCGGCCAGACAAGGGTCCCAAATGCCTCATACTCCATCTTGTTCACCCAAGGAAGTTGCTAAGGTTCCATATACACATGTGGGAACAAGCCCAAGTCGAACCCAATGTCGGAAGGCCATGATACGAAGAAGAAAATGGCTAAGACAGGAAGGGGTAGGTCGGTCAGCCACCACCCCTTGGCCGCCTAGCCCATAAATATGTCAAAGCATGTTCCTCTTCGACCTGCATGCACAAGGATACATGTCAAACACAATCCTACAATGCAAGCCACGCAATCAACATGCAAGGTACCAGAAGGCCACCACTTCACCGATCCAAGCCCTAGATTGGTGAAGTCAGCCGAGGGAGTCCCATCCTATGGCTAAGGAAGAAGCACTCAAAATCCAATGACCAAGAAAGAAGCACACTGAATTTAACCGCCACGCCTAGTCAGAAGGTGTCTCTACCATAGGATCAACATAGTCAGTGAATCGGAGGGCCAATGGCCAAAGTGGTTGGCTGGCCTAGGAGGTGGGCCACCCAACCTCCTAGATGGCTGCCTAGCCTGCCACCTAGCCACCTGGCCAACTGCCTTAACCATTTTTCCGACCTACATTGTCCTATAAATAGAGAGCAGCCCCCTCACTCTCAACTCGCACAATTCTACACTTTCTCCACTCTCTCCCTTGGGGAGGTGGCCCCTTTTGGGTGGCGCTACCCCTTTAGTTCAATGTTTAGTAGGAGTTAGGGTCAGGCTCTATTGTTCTGGAGTCGTCTTCAGGAGTACAGTATGAGTCCCCTGTATTTTTCTTTTCCTATAAGACTTTGAGTTTATTTTATATATTTATTTACTTTGTCAAGCATTTACATTCCTGCCTATGGTAACAATCATAGTGTAAGGATATCTTTAGACTATAGTTAGACTTGCTCTATGAGGTTAGGGTTAATCTAGTCTTTTTACTTGCAGGTTTATCGTTCACGCTGTTAGTTGAGTCGTAGGAGTTGCGATGCTTTCACTTGTGCAACAAGTGGATGTGTGAGCAACTAGAGTTTACTCTAGAAGTTCACCTTGGTTTGCAACTAGCCCCACACAACTCTGGGTGCCTCGTGTGTACCGTACATATTTCACGCACGGGCTTTAGGTAGCCCCAATTGGCGACAGCATTAGGGTGTCTCAGTATTCCACCCTCATTGTCTGGGCTGGTGCCAGGTTGTGCTCCAACATGTATGTAGATGCATAGTTAGGCTTACTAGAACCTGCCTTCTTCTTAGTTGAGACCCCAACACTCTGGACTCTCCAGTGGTTCTAGATAGTTGCGATATCAGATGCAGTAAAGATGTCTAGATCAAACCATAATCTCAGTCATGCCACGACCTTAGTAGAGTGACAGTGTGATGCCCCAGGCATCTCAAGTGCATTACATTGGCATCATTAGCTTAATTGTATCATTTCATGGGCATTTCATGTATAGAGCATGAATGGAATAAGTAGTTTGGAGCAAATTAAACCTAGATGTGTTGAAACTACTTTGGAATTTGCCTTATAGTTTTAAAACTAATGTGAATTGGGTGAAACTTTATATACCAATAGTGTAGACAATTTCATGTTGGACAACTTTGGTAATTGGTCCTTTGACATGCACAAATGTTTGTTTAGAGTTTTGGGCCTTTTTTATCAACATGCAAAATCTGTTCAAACTAGGCCTGTCAAGCAAATTCAAATTTATGGAAGATAGGTTCACTTTCATACAAAACTTCATATAAGAAATTGTAGCTTACGAAATTTTAAACAACTTTGGTATATTTCACCTTGCATAAAAATGAACCTAAAATGGACTTATAGAATTTTTAATCTGATGAGTGTTGTTGGTCAAAGTTGAGTCAGATTGTTCAAATTCAAATTTCTCCAAAACTTTTGATAGAACTTGATAGTAAGCCTATTGACTAAAATGTAGATCATGAAAAGATCTTCAATTTATTCAATTGGAGCTTTATCAAATTCGGCATCTAAGTTGGTCATTTAGGCATTTTTCAGAAACAAACAAAACCAATCAACATGTGCTTTCTATTTTCTTTTTCCCGAGCCACTGACATGGGCCCGCCGATCCGGTCGGACCGGCGCTACCGAGCCGGTAGCCACCACATGGCTGCCGGCGTACGGTGCCCTCCTTGCGACGCGGATCGGTTCCCTTCCCCGTGCCATGCCTTAAGTGGAGATCGCGCCTCCTTCCCTCTCTTTCCCTTCCTTCCCAGCTCGCTCCCATTCTTCCCACCGCCATTAACAAAGCTCAAAAAGCTGAGCTTGCGCCGCCACCTCTGCTCGATTCTGGGCCACCCCGTCACCACGCAAGTTGTCCTCACCCTCCCCTCCACCATTCCGCTCAAATCCTGGCGCCCTTCTCCGCGCTGTAATTCGCCGCCGAAGTTCCGCGCGTTCGAGCTTCGTCGCCGGCCACACCCGCCCTCTACTCCGCCGCATTTGTCGATTGGACTTGGGGGTAAGGATCCCCACTACCTCCTCTCCCTCCCCGACCCTCCGCAACGAGCCGCTGTGCCCCGCAGGGTCGGTTCCTGGCGCGCGACGCCGCGCCCCTCCCTCTTTGTCGAGAGGAGGAAGAAGCAGGGAGGAAGACGACTATTTCGTGATCTAGCCCTTGTATTTGTTGATTTTTATGATCTAACCCCGCACATTATTCCTTGTGTCTTACATATCTAACAAGCTAGCCCCTGAAAACTACGAATATTTACGAATCAGTCCCGGATCTGCTGTTTTTCGATTTAAAATCTATTTATTCTAGCTAAGAATTTGAAAATTCACTATAAATCGCACGAAAATGCTAAAAATACAAAACCAATTGCATTGTACTCCTATTGAGTAGATCTATCAGATTAGTATGATGGTGTGGTGATGAATGACAGTTTTGCCCTCAAATATTGCATACATGCTAAAACTAAGTAAATGGTAAAAAGGGGTCATATGGTTTCCAAAAATTATGAAATCTTGTGGGTAGCTCATATATGACATGTAGATCTGTTGAGGCATTTTGTAGCCCTAGCATTGGCTGCCAAATGCTAGATCTACCCCTAGGGTTAAATTTGTGCAATAAAAATGCCTGAAAAATACTTATCATAGAAAACTTGCTCTGAAAATTAAGCGGGATTTTATGGAAACACTTTGTGGTATATTTAGCTGGTGAAAAAAGTTTGAGAGTCTGCATGTAAGATCTGAAGTGTGATTTGGAATGTACAAGTTAATGCCTATTTAAATAGATAATAGGAAAAAATGGCCTTAAACTGCAAAATAAATTCCAAGAAAAATCATGGTGCTTTGTAGTTAATTTTAGGTTCCAGAAAACATTTTTATGAATTTTATTGCCACTGTTTGCTGATGCAAGTTAAATAAGCTAAGATAATTATATGGAAAATAGATGTCCTATCAAAGCTCAGATATTTTGAATGCTAATTTTTGTACATGAAGTTTATGCCCTGTTATGCTTACTGCTAAAATGGGAAGGTCAGAATCATTTTCTACTAATTATAACAAATCTAAGAATTTAATAGCTAAGGAAAATTACTAAAATTCTAGTAATTTATCCACAACACTTGGTGGCTGAAATTGGACCAGTGACTTTTTACTATAACTACCTTCATGACAAAAATTGTTTAAGTGCTTTTGGAACTGATTAACATCTAAAACTCAACTTGAGGGATTAAAACTAAGGGTAAATAAAAATTTGCTTAAGTGAGGGGTGATAAACTTGTCATGTATGCTTAAGTATTGCTTAACTAGGGTATGTCCACTTGCTGCGAGTCTTTGTGTTGTCACATGCGATGTATTAACTTACATTAGGTAATGGTTTGTACGATTTCTTAGTATTGAATAAGATTTGTCATGAAAATGCATAGCTCCACTTGTTGCTTACGATTGCTTACATTTCATCTGCACCATATGCATGCAATCGCATTTCATTACACTGATATTGCATTATGTGACGCATGTAGATCCCGCGAGCAAGGAGCACCTGCAGGAGCAGCCGATAGTAGAGAAGCTAGAAGAAGAGCAGAACCAGGATCAAGAAGACCAGCAACAGGTGCCCGACTATGCTCCAGAGGCAGCTACTAACCCTAGTGAAAAATGTAGGTAAGACCATATTTCACCCAGCTAATACAATGTTAATTGCTTTATTTACGCATCCGCATTAGGAGTTGACTGAAAACACTTGCATTAGAATCCCTGGCCGCCCTGGCCCTTGCACCTATACTTTGGGTTCGTAGGACGAGTCTGCCTCGAAATTGCTAGATACGAGTAGACACAGGTGAATGGAGTCACTTGTCGCGTAGGTGATTTCAAAATCACAAAGATATTACTTTTATGGCAATTATTACTTACGCTCATGATTAAATGGAGACCGGGTGGAGATTTTATTTCAGTATTTACTTTTCATGATGTCACACTATGGACTCTGCTCGAGTCGTATAAGGCCCGTCCGCTGTTCGCCTGCTAGTCGGCATAACATTGCTAGAGTGCTTGACCGGGAGATAAGACCGGTGAAGTCTTTTCTGGGCTCGTCCGAAGTATAGAGACACGTTTCTACCCGCTGGTTGAGAGAAAGGTGCCTGGGAGAGCTTTGTACTCACTGTGGGAAGACCGAGATGTTGGCAGCCTCGCTACGAGGGCATAACCCAGGGGCTAGACGGGAGTGAATCGAACTTAGGATGAGACAGGTTAAGATTAGGGCTATACGTGGGAATGCGATGGCCAGTAACCATATACCCCTAGCACGATATTTATTCCTAGGAATTAACATCAATTCGAATCGCTGATGCCCACCAGGTGTGGGAATGCTAATATTGCACACTAGCAACTTGATTATGATGTAACTGTTACTCATGATTTCAAATATCACATGTTTGTATTGTACTGATTACATTTCTGCAATTTATTATTATGTTAATGATTATATACAAATGATGAAAACTTATTACTTTATGTTGAGTATATCACTCTTTAAAATCAATGGCTAAGGATCCACTTGATAGTAAGCAAGCTTTGCGTCAGCCATAAGCCAATCCATTAAGTCCTACTGAGTAATTAGTACTCAGGGTTTGCCCCCATATTTTGAGCGCAGGTATAGAGTTTCTTGTGTCCACCTACGTTGGAGGCGGTGCATGCATGCTCCAGGGTTGACAATACTCATGTGTGGCACAGGAATAACATCGGTGGGCTCGATGTTGTTTCTTTTAATCCAAGTCTTTTGGATGATATCATGAATTCTGAACTTTAGATTTCCGCTGCGAGATACTTTTAAACTCGCCTATCGTATGACACTATGTTGGATTTTGAACTTTATTTCGAACTGGTTTGTAAATTAAGTCTACTTATGCTATATTCAATTGCCTGTGATGATGTTACTGTTATGGCTCCATCGAGACTGGATTTGTGTGATGTCGGTTTCTCTAAAAAAAGGTAATATCGGGAGCTCTTTGGACTCTCGACGGACGACTACGTTTAGTTTGGTCTAATCACACTGCAAGCTAGAGGTGGCAGGTGTGCTTAGACCGGATTAAATCGACGGTTCTGCCACAGACAGTTGGAGCAAGCTTCGTCTTTTGGCTTGCGCATAGTAAAGGAAGATTTCATTAGGATCCAGATCCATCTCATTGTCCTCCCATCTCTTCATTGAGCTGTGTATCCGTGCGGAGTGTGTTAGTGTGTCGTTATCCTTACTTTTATCGTTTAGAATGAAAGAGTAAAATAAGAAGATTTTTGATCTGTTAATATGTCTATCTCAATGCTTCCCTATGGTTAAATACGATACCTTGGAATACTTCTGGGTGAAAGATACAGCGGTCTCCGTACGCATGCGGAATAAAATCTATTAGGCTAAGAACCACCAACAATGGGGCTTGGATTTTATTAGATAGATCATCCGTCATCTTCCAAAGGATATCGGTTCGTGTTGATGGCTACAGATTATTTCACCAAGTGGTCTGAAGCCATTGCCTAGAAGAACATGACGCAAAAAGAGATAGTTGAGTTCATTACTGAGCATATTATTCATAGATTCGGTATTTCTCAAACTTTGGCTACATATCAAGGTGCTTCTTTTATGTCTAAAGAAGTGCATGAATTTGTCGAATCTTATAAGATTAAATTGCTCAATTCTTCTCCATATTACACTCTGGCTAATGGTCAGGCTGAGTCTACTAATAGGGTGATTATCAATCTTATTAAGAAAAAGATCACCGACCATCCTTGGCGTTAGCATGAGGTCCTGTCTGAAGCTTTATGGTTCATAAAATATCTAAACATCATGCTACTAAAATTTCTCCTTTTGAGCTTGTGTATGACCAGGATGCCATGCTGCCTGGAGGGGTAAATTTGGATGCATACAGGTTTGCAAGGCAAAATGATTTAGATGTCATCGAATATCATGACTTGATGATGGACAATATTAATGAAGTGACCGACAAGTGCTTGATGGCTTTGAAGGGGGATGTTTAATTATTTACCATCGATATGAACGACACCTCTCCAATTGCCATCCTTAAAATGGCACCAACATATTTGCCATCTCCGCATAGAAGTTGCTAATTATTTGTCATTTTGCGGCAGGCCATGGAGGCATTCCAGCGTGGCAAAGGTGAGGGAAAAGACCGGTGTGCCCCTGCCTTATCTCCCCCTCTGTCCCATTATCCCACCGACATGTGGAACCCATGCGTGGAGTCATCTTCTTCCTCACGCCACTGCAGCACTGCATGAAAGCAACGCGCGCAGGTGACGCCAGGCTCAGGAAGAGGCGGAGGAAGTGGAGTGGGCCGCGGTGGTGGAGGCCGAGCGGGAGGCAACGCGCGAGGTTTGGCAAGGGTGAGCGGTATGGGGAGGATGCGGGCCCGGCTAGGCACGTCTGCCCCCGATGCCAGCGATGGCAAGGCCGAGAATGAGAACGCATCAGCGAAGAGGTGCCCATGGTTGCTGACGCTCTTGCCATTGTCGTCGTCGAGGGTGATGGCATAGAGTAAGAACCGGAGCATGCGTCTGATGTCCTAGTCGGCGGATTGACCGTAGAAGGCAGTGCTCATGCACCAGAACACGGTGCCACGATGATGAGGAGAAGGTGCCCGACTTGGATGGCGGCGACCGGCTCCAACGAGTAAGCTGCTAACCGTTCGCGGGGCAGCTAGATACTGTTGGCATTCCTTAGCCTATTAGATATGGGGCAGCTCGATATTGTTGGCGTTCCTTAGCCTATTAGATATAACTCCGTAAGCGCACAAAAAACACATTGTAGACTTTCACCCAGGAGTATTCTGGGGTAACGAAATCCACGAGGAATGAGAAGTATGACAACACACAATACAACTAACTAAACTAGTGAAGCTAGCAATGTAGAGGATAAAAGACAAAGGAGCAGGTTCTCGAGAGATGTTAAATCACCTTACTATACTAAGCATGCAATGTGTTATAGCTGTCATGTAAACATAGACACCAAAGCTGTAGCACCACTACCAGGCACCAGAGTGCTGATTACCTAGCCGAGAAAGGTGGGTACTACATGACTCAGCTATATCGTCAGCAAGTCTATCTGAACGTACGTGATTGGAATATTGAGAACACAAAAGCTATCACCAAATGTGCCTACCAACCAGAGTTGCATGATATAGCCGACCAACCAAGGCAAAATCTATGTACAAACACTATTGTGTCTACTTGATGTGTTCAGTACTAAACTGGTAATGAGCCAGAAGAGCAAGCAACACTATAAGCATGCACAAGGATCCCGTAAACAGACAAGCATAAGACTAAGTATGAAAGTAGAGTAAGAATGAAATAACAAAGGTGGAGGACAAGGAACTTTACTCAATCCTGGAATCGAATATCCTTCGTCTATGATTACAAGCCTGGGAGCAAAGAGAAATCCCACTCCCTCACTCTTCACATCACCACTCTCCTTGATACAAGATGCACTCTCTCTACAAGCTAAGGGAGAACTTCACTTCTCCAACACTATACACTTCACACTCTCAAGTGCTACTCTGCCACTACACCACCCTTACTCACAACGACCTGATGGGTATTTATAGCTGTCCAAAGGTCGGTTGTGCTGGTTAAGTCAGTGTTGAAGGGGCACGTGGCAGGCCGGGCAACCACCACTTGGCTGGGTGACTTGGCTCCTAGGCCATATGGCTTGGATCAAGGTGGGTGGCCCTTCGATGCACCGACTTTGGCCATCCAATGCTCCATGGTACTTGGTTGAGGCGGTTCGATGGTTATTCTTATGTATTTTTGCCTTGGATGTTGGATCGTCTTTGTGTTTCTTCCATGTCCATTGGATATCACTCTCCTGGATTGCTAACTTAGCCAATCCGTAGGCTGGATTAGTGAGGTGTAGTCCTTCCAGGGTGTTTCATGTTGATCTCTTGGATTCCAACGTTGAGTTGTGCTTGAGGCGTCATCTCTTGCATGCAGGTAAAAGTTGGTGGCGTTTGGAGACAGTCACAGGTCGGACGGCCAATGAGGTGGACTTAGTCGCTGGTGCCAGTCCTTAGTGCTGAGGGATTGGGAAGGCCGACGGCCTACCACCTGGCCAGGCGACCAGGGTTTTGTCACCCCTTGTCCAACCTTTCATTGTTGCACCTTGTTTCACCATGTTTTGCATGTATTTGCATCGTGACACATGTTCCTGCAAGATCTTTGTACACAACACGTGGAACTAGTTAATATGTATGAATCTTGCATAAAAAATCACCCTTGAAACATGAAGTATTGGTGGTCGAAATAGGTTATAACGACCGCCAATAGATACTGACGCGGTCAGCAATGAGATGACAGTGGCATCGTGGGGACGTCGAGGACGCGCGGTGGTGCGGCCGCGTGCGGGGAAGGGGGTGAGGACATGCGAGAAGCAGCAGAGAAGGCAGTGGCCACGGATGGGAAGGGAAGTAGAGGCCCACGTAGCCAAGCGAGCGTGTGCGCGGGCGGTGCCGTGGCCGGCCATAGCGCAGACACCGCGAGCATGCGGGGGCGAGCATGGCAAGTGGGGGTGACGACGGGCATGATCGGTGGTGGCACAACAATGCGGCTGGCTAACAGTGGGCTTGGTGGGTGGGGTGATGGGAACGGGGACTCCCTATCTTCTGTTAGGTGGAGGGTAAGTCAATTTGGCGGCATGAGACACTCACGATCCAGCTCCCCATCGGCACGATCAAGCCCCTATAATCGCAGCACCACGTGTCCTCTGGTTATCAACTGTGCGCTGCTCGGTTGACCTCGCCACGAAGGCTAATCCCTGCCAGTGAATCGATAACACGAGCAAGAACACGGAAGATTGAAACTAAACTTGCAGATGAAAGATTAATCTCACAAAGTTGGGGACTCACAAACTGGAGTGTTCTCAAACGGCGAAACTGTTCAATGACACAGCAATCTAAGCAAATCCCAAAACCCTAACTCTGGCGGCGGTTATGGTTTTATAGACCTTAGGGTCGTCCAAGGACTCCTAGATGCGAACTCAAAAGACTCTCACATGATACATGGCCCAATGGCCCAAGGGGTGGAGCAGCACCTTGGACAGATTCTGTCTGTTGACTTCCAACGCAATTTCCTGTTGACTCCAAACTCCAATAGACCTGAAACTGGTGGCATTGGAAAGCTTATGTTTTTATCTTTCTAAGCATATGTTGATCGCCGAAAACGGAGCCCGTTTGTGGCCTGGCAACGATTTTGGTGCAGACTGCCCCTGGAGGCCGAGGTGGCCTACTTCGAGATGACTTGGGCCTCCAACTTGACTTGGACGCCCCTCTTGCTTCCTCCCTCGCCCTTGTTGGTTCCCAAGTCCTTCATGGTCCTCCCCAAAGTTCCTAAGTTCAATATAATTAATAGAAACATTAGGTAGCATACTATCCTCACAAGTATATGCACGTGCATAAAGAAACGAGCTCACCTGTTGGTCTAATTGCCGTGCGCGTGCTCTTGTGATAGGTCCTTGCATCACCACTAGGGGAGCATCATCAAGTGTATGCATAGGAGAGATGTCCTCATCAACCTCCCCTCTTGAAGTGGAGTCGTCCTCGACTCAAGCTCATCTTCTTCTCCCAAGTATAGCTTCAAATCTGCAATCTTAAACGTGGGACTAACCCCAAACTCGGGAGGCAACTCAAGCTTATATGGATTGTCATTTATTTTCTCAATTATCTTGAAAGGACCGTCAGCTCTAGGCATCAAATTAGACTTCCTCAAATCTAGACAATGATCCTTTCTCAAGTGCAACCATACTAAGTCACACAGTTCAAGTTTTGTTTCTTTTCTACCTTTACTACCAGCAGCCCTATACCTTTCATTCATCCTTTCAATATTTTCTTTAGTAGTTTCATGCAATTTTAGAATAAATTCATCACGCTTCTTAGCATCATCATGAACCCTCTCAGTAGTAGGTAAAGGTAAAAGATCAATAAGGGCACGGAGGTTGAAACCATACACTACCTGGAAAGGACTTACCTTGGTGGTGGAGTGCACCGCCCTATTATATGCAAACACAACATACGGCAAACACTCTTCCCACATCTTCAAATTTTTCTTCAAAATAGCCCTCAACATAGTAGATAAAGCTCGATTTACTACCTCGGTTTGACTATCAGTTTGAGAATGACAGGTCGTAGAAAACAGCAGCTTTGTCCCCAATTTATTCCATAGCGTTGTCCAAAAATGGCTAAAAATTTGGCATTATGATTTGAAACAATAATAGATGGCATACCACGCAAGTGAACGATTTCTTAAAAGAATAAGTTAGCAATATTAACGGCATCGCCGCTTTTATGACAAGGAATAAAGTGAGCCATCTTAGAAAATCTATCAACCACCACAAAAATACTATCCCACCCCTTCTTTGTCCTAGGCAATCTAAAACAAAGTCCATAGATATATCCTTCCATGGTGTACTAGGAGCAGGAAGAGGCATATATAAACCACGTGGGTTCAATTGTGGCTTAGCCTTTTGACACGTAGTACATCGGGATACAAACATCTCGACGTCTCGCCTCATCTTTGGCCAAAAGAAATGCGTGGACAGTACAGCTTCAGTTTTTTTGGCATCGAAATGACCCATCAATCCGCCTCCATGAGCCTCCTGTAACAAAAAAAGATGAACAGATCCAACTACAATGCATAGGTGGTCAGCTCCAAACACAAATCCATCATTTATGACATATTTTTTCCATGTT
This sequence comes from Paspalum vaginatum, assembly GCA_030272315.1. NCBI lineage: Eukaryota > Viridiplantae > Streptophyta > Magnoliopsida > Poales > Poaceae > Paspalum > Paspalum vaginatum. The sequence continues at coordinate 21,338,684 of CM059019.1, read as the reverse complement.
CTTCCCTATTTGCACTGCAGCATGACATCTTTAAAATCTTCATCATTAACATATTGTTCTTTAATCGATTCCAATCCAAAAATATGACAGTCAAGTTGGGATAACATAGCATATCTCCTAGATAAGCCACCAGCAATCACATTATCTTTCCCTTTTTTGTGTTTAATAACATAAGAAAAAGATTCAATAAATTCAACCCACTTAGCATGTTTACGGTTCAGTTTCACTTGGCTTCTAATATGTTTTAGCGATTCGTGGTCAGAATGAATAACAAATTCTTTTGGCCATAGATAATGTTCCCACGTTTCTATAGATCGAACAATAGCATACAATTCTTTATTATACGTAGAATAATTCAAAAAAGAACCACTCAATTTTTCGCTAAAGTAAGCAACGGGTTTATTTTCTTGCATCAAAACACCACCAATGCCAACTCCACTAGCATCACTTTCGAGCTCAAAGGTCTTACCAAAATCAGGAAGTTGCAGCAATGAAGCATGAGTAAGTTTTTCTTTTAGAAGATTAAAGGCATCCTCCTGTGGATTACCCCAATGGAACACTACACCCTTCTTTGTCAACTCATTTAATGGGGCAGCGATGGTGCTGAAATTTGGCACAAAGTGGCAATAAAATCCATTAAGTCCATGGAAGCTTCACACTCGTGAGACCGTCGTGGGCGTAGGTCAACTTCTAATAGCTTGCACCTTGGCTTCATCTACCTCAATTCCCTGCGTTGTCACAACATAGCCAAAAAAAGAGACTCGATCGGTGCAAAATGTGCACTTCTCGATGTTACCAAATAAGCGCACAGCCCGCAAGGCATCAAAACCATCACGTAGATGATCTATATGTTCAGGTAAAGACTTGCTGTAAATCAATATATCATCAAAGTATACCACCATAAACTTTCCAATAAAAGCCCATAATACCTCATTCATTAATTCACGAAGGTGCTAGGTGCATTAGTTAACCCAAATGCATGACTAACCACTCATATAACCCGAACTTGGTTTTAAAAACTGTTTTCCATTAATCTCCCAGTTTCATTCTTATTTGATGGTATCCACTACACAAGTTAGCCTTAGAAAAAATTATAGAACCACTTAACTCATCAAGCAGTCGTCCAGCCTAGGAATAGGATGGCGGTACCTTATGGTATTGTTATTAATGGCTCTACAATCTACGCACATGCGCCAACTTCCATCTTTCTTAGGAACCAAAATAACAAGAACGGCACAAGGACTAAGACTTTTACGTACATACCCGCGGTCCAAAAGATCTTGGACTTGGCACTGAATTTCCATAGTTTCCTCCGAATTGGTCCTAGAAGCATCTCGGTTTGGCAAACTCGCTCCAGGTATCAAATCAATTTGGTGCTCAATCCCTCGAATAGGTGGCAACTTTGGAGGTATTTCAGCGGAAAAAACATCCGCATACTCCTGCAAAAGGTTAGTGACCGCAGGAGGCAAAGTACGGTGCATATCTTCCAAAGAAACCAAAGCATCTTTGCATATGAAAGCCTAGCATGCAATAGCATCATTAATTTCAGTAAGATTGCATTTTGTAGCTGTGGCGGAACCGCCGATTTAATCTGGGCTAAGCACACCTGCCACCTCTGGCTTGCAGTGCCATTAGACCGAACTAAACCCGGTCGTCCGTCGAGAGTCATTCGGCTCCCGATATTACCTTTACCCAGAGGAACCGACATCATACACATGCAGCCCACGATGGAGCCACAACAGTTACATCATCTCAGGCAGTTGAATATAGCATATATAAACTTATTTTACAAACCAATTCAAAATAAAGATATAGGTTTCGATATAATGCCATACAATAGGCAGGTTTGAATCAGATAGCGGAAGCGAATTCGAAAACATCTCACCGCAGAAACAAAATACTTTAGTAGTCTTCATGCAACGATAATCGAGGCGAGCAGCACCGAGCCCACCGGTACTACCCTCCTCCAAGCACTTGCCCAGATGTCGCCGGTACGTGTTCTCAAAAGGTGGGGGCAAACCCTGAGTACTAATTACTCAGTAGGACTTAATGGATTGGCTTACGGCTGACGCAAAGCTTGCTTACTAGCATGTGGATCCTTAGCCATTGATTTTAAACAGTGGTATATCAACATAGAGTATCAAGATTCATCTTTTGCATATAACTCCATAATAATAACTTGCAGAAATGTAAACAATACAATACAAGCATATAGTATTTGAAAACATGAGTAACAGATATAATATATTCAAGTAGTTACTATGTTGTCCGACAGTGTTATTGGCATTCCCACACCTGGTGGGCATCAGCGATTCGAATCGATTTTAATTCCCGGGAATAACTATCATGCCAGGGGTATATGCTTACTAGCCATCGCGTTCCCACATATAGTCCCAATCTTAACCTGTCTCGTCCCAAGTTCGATTCACTCCCGCCTAGCCCCCGGGTTGTGCCCCCATGACGAGCCTGCCGACATCTCGGTCTCCCCGCCATGAGTACCAAGCTCCCTCGGGCCACCTTCCTCTCAACCAGCGGGTAGGAACGTGTCTCTGTGCTTCGGACGAGCCCAGGAAAGACTTTACCGGTCCCATTCTCCGGTTAAGCACTCTAGCAATGTTATGCCGAACAGCAGGCGAATAGCGGATGGGCCTTAAACGACTCGGGCGGAGCCAAATGATACAACAACGCACACCACAAAATAAGATTATTCTCCGCCCGGTCTTCATTTAAATCATGAGCATAATATTACTTTCCCAATAGTAAGAGTTTTGAAATCACCTACGCGACGAGTGACTCCTTTCACTCGTGTCTACTCGCACCTAGCAATTCTAGGCAACTCGTCCTACGAACTCTAGATATAGGTGCTAGGGCCACGGCGGCCAGGGAATCTAATGCAAGGGTTTTCAATCAACTCCTAATGCGGATGCGTAATCAAAAATCAATTATTATATTAGCTGGGAAATTTATGGTCCTGCCTACCTTCCTTGCTAGGGTAATTAGCTGCCTCCTGAGCGAAGTCAGGCCCCTGCTGCTGGTCTTCCGGCTCCTGGTGTAGCTCCTCCTCGGGCTCCTCTACGATCGGTTGGTCCGGTGGGTGTCCTTCGCTCGCGGGATCTATATGCATGACATAGTGCAATTGGAGCATGTATTAGTGCAATGCTTGCTTCATGATGCGAGGTATTAGTGCAATGCTTGCTTCATGATGCGAGTGCGATGCAAGGAATCATGATTTATGGAATAAAGTTATGCATTTTTGTAATGAACTTGTTTAGTACTAAGAAATCGTACAAGCCATCGCCTACACTAACTTAGCTTATCACATATAACAACGTGGGGGTGTGTGGCGAGGTAGCATCGCTTCATGTGAAGCGACCGAAGCTTACTTAAACATCCATTTTTCACATAGGTAACTTAGCCTTCCTAGCGTGCATTTCTCAAACAGTAGTGAAGACCTATATTGCATTCCAGAATCAGTGGCTAAGACTTACATATTCTTATGTTTCAAATATGATCCATTGTCGCATTTATTAGATATACTAGTCTCACATTTTCTACTATTTACATAAATATGCATTATTTCTACCATTTTCAAATCAGAGCCAAAACCTTACATGCACCACCTCCTACTCTAGCAGTGAGTCATGTTCATAACCTAGAGCTCTTATCAAGCCCCTGAAGTCACCTGGAGCATTTTTCACTATAGAAACCCTTTCTTAAATTAAATATATGCTCAAATACAAGACAATGGAAAAATAGTAATTAAACAGTCAATGCTAGGGCTACCAAAATTTATACAAAGCCTACACATGCTAACAAGGCCTCTGTCCAAATTTCATAATTTTTTAAGCTCATTTAACCCACATTTCCTATTTATTAAGGTTTTTCATACATGCACAATATCAGGGGCAAAAATGTCTTTTCCTATTCAACCATCATACTCAGCAGATATATCTCTTAACAAGGATAAAAATACAACTTAGTTTGTATTTTTCTGATTTTTATTTGATTTACTATGAATTTTCAAAGTTCTCAGCTTAATAAAATGCATTAAACCGAAAATCCTAATGACTAGGGACCCTAACACAGTTAAACATGGACTTCAAGGGCCTGCATGCAATATTTCCATGACTCAGTACACAGTGACTCGAATGGAAACAAAATAAGGCAAAACACAGGGGTCTTTCGCAAAAGTGGCGCCTCTTTCTTCTACCTTGGGCCGGCCAGGGAGGACGGCGCAGGGGCGCGGTCGCGCGCGTGCGCCGGCGCGTGGATGCGCGGGGTTGAAGCCGAGCCGCTCCGGCAGTGTGTTCCCGGCGACGGGCTTTCTTTCCCCCAACGTCGTGTCGCGCGGGGAGGGCGGGAAGGCCAGCACGGAGGCGGTGAACCGGGGCGTCCACGGCGGCGCACAGAGGCCCGTGGCGTGGCTCAATCCGACCGCTCCGGTGAGGGAGGAGGCCGGGGTTGGGCATGCAAGGTGCGCGTGGATGAGGGGAGTCCGGCGATGGAGTCGAGGGGCATGGAGATGGTCCGGTGGTGGCTCTCCACGGCGAGCTCGGTGGCGGCCTTGGTGCGCTCGAGCGGCGCACGCGGGGAGGGGTGGAGGACGAGGCCTGGGGCTTCAACGACGGAGGGGACCGAAAGGGAAGGCTCTCGCGGTGCTGGTGCGCGTCGCGGACGGAGGAGAGATGGCTCGGTTGGCCGACGCTGTGAGCTCGGACGGAGCTCGCTAATGGCGGCCGGTGTTCTGCTATTGCGGGCGCTGGGGCACCAGGGCAGGGAGAGGCGGAGAGCGGAGCAGACGGGGCAGGGAATGGAGGGGGTGGCGAGAGCGCGGAGGGAGCAGGCAGAGCAGGCCGGGCGAGGGCGTGCGGGTGCCCATGGCACGGCGCGGGCAGCCTTCACCTACCGCATGGGCGCAGGGGAGCGGAGGAGGAAGAAGGAGGGGGCGTAGTGGATCGGGTCCATCAACCGGAGGTCACTGACAAGCGGGACCGGATGGAAAAATAAATGGGAAGCTCATAGATCGAGTCTACGGACATGATTAGTGGTTTTCCTAAACCGCGGGCGGATGGCGGTTTCCGGTTCGCGGGGATCCGAGGTCCGACAGGTGGGGCCCGCGCGTCATTGAGATAAGGAAAAAGGAAATTCCGGAAAAAGGAAAAGGGCCATCTGACCAGCTAGAGACATATTTTAAACTCGCCATTTTGAATGATTTAGGGGCCGAATCTGGGAAAACTCCAAATACAAGAAACGTTCTAAACTTAATTCTCTACGACTTTGTTATAGACATCTATACCAAGTTCTATGGAAAATATTGGTTAAATTTGAATTGAATCAACTAACTCTAGTTTGACCATTTGAAACCCTCAACTTAGAAATTTAAAAAGTCTATTTTATATGCATTTTCGTGAAAACTTTTCTATACCAATGTTGTTCATAATTTCATTTTCTACAACTTTCATATACAAAGTTTTGCATGATCATGTCTTTTGTTTACTCAAAATTTGAATTTTCCATTCAGGTCTATTTGGATAGAATTCACTAGAAGACAGAGAATGAGCTAAAACACCTTGCAAACCTTTATGCATGTCAACACACAAAATACCAAAGTTATTAATCATGAAGTTGTCTACAAGTTTGGTATATAAAGTTCTGTCTAATTCACCACAGATTTTAAAATACCATTTCAAACATACTCAGAGTTTTGGTAAAACAGCACTTTTCCTTTTTATAGAGTCTTTCTTATTTTCAACTTTTGGAGTATCAAATGGAGTCCAATCATATCAAGGTCTAGTGCATCTGAAAGGTTATGTGTTCAATTTCATTTCATAGAAAGGAATATTTTGAAGTTGTCTGGTCAAATCAAAAGTAATTTCAGAATGAAATTTGGGAAGGAGTGTCGACCCTAAACTTGGCAAAATTTCCTGAGTGTAGGTTAACTGGGCTTGGTTCGAACTTTTGAGCCCCTTAACATCTGGTTTTGAAAATGGTCAAAATAGCATATTTGAAGGCAATATCTTAAACTAAAACTTTTGTATTTGATGTCTTGCATGAAAATGTATAAATGTCTAACTACTCAACCAAGTAACGTGCGACTTTCTATTTTGGATAGAAAAATTTTGACTTAGTAATTTCTCCACCAAGCCTCATCACTCTCTAAGCATAATTAAATCCTAATTCACCACTAGTGTTCATGTAATCGTGTGTCAGGGCTTTCAAAATGCCGAGAGCATCACAGTAGCAAGCAAGACACGATTGCTCAATTTTATTTGGTTTATGACATGCTGAATTTTGGATATAGTTTCAACAGTTTTGCTATCGGTAGCAAGGCTCTCTCTATCAAACTTAATAATTTCAGCAGGGGTCAAAGGTACATGCGTAATTTTCTTTCCATTATGCATGAAGGTATATTTATTACTTCTACTATTGTGAAGTGCATCAGTGTCATATTCCCATGGACGGCCCAATAAAAAAGAGCAAGCTTGCATAGCTACCACATCACAATCGGCAAAATCAGCATAAGAACCAATGGAAAAATGAACCCAAACTATTTGTGTTACCTTAGCTTTGCTGGAATCATTCAACCACTGAATATGATATGGATGTGTATGCGGCTGTGTGGTCAAACCAAGCTTCTTGACCAAATCAGTACTCACCAAATTATTGCAGTTGCCGGAATCAATAATCACCCGCTCTCGTCGGTTGTTGATGACGACGAAAATCTGAATCAAGTTATGACGCTGCTGCTGCACGGCTTGCTCCATCTGTGCACTAAGAACGCGCTAGACAATAATGGACTGGTATGAAGAGTGTCCTCGGAACCAAAGGTGGCGCCCTCAATGTCTTCATCATCATTATTGATTTCAGTGTCGTCAATATTTTCCTCGACGTCGGAGGCGCTGATGCTACCACCGTTTTCAGTTGCAACGTATGCCCGTTTGCTGGGGCACTTCCTCAGGACGTGGCCAATACCTTGGCACTTGTGGCAGTGAATCTCCGTCGATGTACGGCCTGTGGAAGCGACGAAGGAGGAGCTCTTGGCAGGCGCATAAGGCAACACTTTGCTGCTGCCCGAGGCACATGCGGAGGGTGTTATTGTCGCTGGTCATGAGGTCGCTGAAGGAGGCGGTGCAACCGGTCGAAAGGTGGAAGAAGGTGCTGTCCTTGCTTGCCCCATCGACGTCCAGGGCGTGAAGGTGGTGCTGGCATTTCCCCTGCTCCTGGATTGGCGTCACTGCAACTCTTTTTCTGTTAACATGGCAAGATGAAACAAGCGATTGACAGTAGAAAATTCTTTATAGTCAACAATGTCTTGAATTTTTCGTCGTAGCCCACCATAAAACCGACAAATTTTATTCTCAGTTTCCTCTTTAACCCCACAGCGAATCATACTCTTTTGCAATTCAGCATAATATTCCTGAACGGTCATGTCTTTCTGTTCTAAGCGTTGTAATTTCTTACGTAAGTCACGTTTATATGATGAAGGAACAAACTGTTCACGCATAGCCTTTTTTAACCTATCTCATGTATCAGGTTGTAAGCGAAGGGTACCTAGTTCGGTCCACCAAATAATAGAAAAATCTTTAAAGTGGCTTTCCTAATCCGATGTTGTTCAGCAACTAGATGGGTATTAAATTTTGCTCAATGATTATTTCCCAATCTAAATAAGCCTCGGCATCATAAGCTCTAGAAAAAAGAGAGATGCTGAATTTTACCAGGGCGAAGGGATCATCATTGTTGCTATGGTTACCTCACATCTTACCTCTCATACCTTTCCTGTTGCGACGAAGAGGGTTACAGAGTCGATGTTGCATCTCAGTTTCGTTTTCCTCGTTCTCCTCTTCTTCCTCAAAATCGTCGTTTTCATCATCTCCATCATTGGTGTCATTGTCCTGGTCATTGCCTTAGCTTCAGGACGACGTTTTTCGATGGCATCCACCCTAAGCGTGACGGAGGATACGCTGTGAGCCACGGTGTTGAGGGACTTGTTCATCGCCTTATTGCCCTCCGTGATCGTTCTTGTGATCTTGGCTACCATATCTGCCAATTCAGAATGTAGAACACAATCTTCGAAAGAAATTTCATCATCACTTGTATTGCCTTTCTTGCCACCTGCCATGGTCAGTGCAGAAAAGCAAAAAGAAAATCAGCACAAGTATTATGAGCCCTATCAACTATTGGGTTGGTGGGGTCTCACGCTCTCAAGCAAACTTATCAAGTTCTTACCGGTTCTTACCAACACAGCAAAGGACGGTGCAACCGGTGGCTGGTTCGTGTCACCGTGAGGACGTGATGAAGCAATTGCAAGGGCCCAAACCTGTACTGATCAAGAGATAGTATACGTGGAGCTGTAGGAAGGCTATATGTATATGTCAGTGGCACACAATTCAGTAACAGATAGTAATGCTGAATAAATGTTCAAAGATCTTGCCCTAGTTGCTGGTCTAAATATGTCCTTGTTCTTGCTGCAAAGCACACAAGTAAGAAAGGTGGAGACAGATAATCAAGGCTATAAAGGAGGAATAGATATCATCTCAGTACCACGTCAAAACAAATACCTTTGCTTCCTGTTTTGCACTTTTTTTCTTTTTTCTTTTGCTCATTGTTTTTCTTTTTTTCACATCTTTTGTTTTCACTATATTTTTTTAACTCAAACACACATCAGGAAGTGTCACACAAAATTTCACGACAAATGGAAACAAGACGTGGTCGGTGGAGCAGAAACTGTGGAAGGAAGCACGTCTTACACAAGGGTGTAGAAACTTCAGGGCCCGATATCTCGGTCTTCCCGGCCAATAGCATTGCCAAACCCAGCGATGCGGGGGACAACGAGATCCGAAATATTTTGCAGATTTCCAAAATGTATATTTTTGCCCTATTTCGAGTTCCGAGTGAAAAGTTACGGCCGTTTTACTATAGGGTCCCAAATTAGGGTTTTCTAGGTGACACCTCTTTGGAAATAAGGATGCATGGAGTGGATATGGATGGCAAAGGTTGGTGGTGGATATCTGTATGGTTAGGGTAGGTAGTATGAAAGGTGGAAAGGTGGCGGCTTAGGGTTTGATGAAGGGAAAACCTAAACAGTGGTGACGAAGACTAACCCTAAATCGACTAGGACTCAAACGGTGATCTGGATCGGTGTAGGATGTGAAATGCAGCGGAGATGGAACACAACTAAAACAAAAACACAATCTAAACCAGCAACACGACTCGACCTTAGACACAAACTCAGAACTACGGACTCCGAAACCGAAATTGTGCAAAGGCTAACGTCGTGGTTGTAGGTATGGATTTTTTTTGGCTTTTTCATGGACTGTGGGACAAAACGAAACTAATCTACTAAGGATAAATGTAGGCAACCCTGTTGGTAAACCTTGCTCTGAATACCACTTGATGGGAACGGGGACTCCCGATCTTCCATCAGGTGGAGGGTAAGTCGATTTGGCGGCAGGAGACACTCACGATCCGGCTCTCGATCGACACGATCAAGCCCCTACAAACGTAGCACCATGCGTCCTCTGGTTATCAACCGTACGTTGCTCGGTTGACCTCACCACGAAGGCTAATCCCTCACCACGAAGGCTAATCCTTGCCAGTGAATCAAGAACACGAGCAAGAACACGAAAGATTGCAACTAAACTTGCAGATGAATGATTAATCTCACAAAGTTGGGGACTCACAAACCGGAGTGTTCTCAAACGGCGAAACAGTTCAATGACAAAGTAATCTAAGCAAATCCTGAAACCCTAACTTGGACAGCGGCTAAGGTTTTATAGACCTTAGGGTCATCCAAGGACTCCTAGATGCGAACTCAAAAGACACACACGATACATGGCCCAATGGCCCAAGGGGTGGAGCAGCAACCTGGACAGATTTTGTCTATTGACTTCCAACATGATTTTCTGTCGACTCCGAACTCCAATAGACCTGAAACTGGTGGCATTGGAAAGCTTATGCTTTTATCTTTCTAGGCATATGTGGATCGCCAAAAACGGAGCCCGTTTGTGGCCTGGCGACGATTTCGGGCTCCGTTTTTGGTTCAGACTATCCCTAGAGGTCGAGGTGGCCTACTTCGAGATGAATTGGGCCTCCAACTTGACTTGGACACCCCTCTTGCTTCCTCCCTCGCCCTTGCTGGTTCCCAAGGCCTTCATGTTCCTCTCCAAAGTTCCTAAGTTCAATATAATCAATAGAAACATTAGGTAGCATACTATCCTCACAGTATATGCACATACACAAAGAAACGAGCTCACCTGTTGGTCCAATTGCTGTGCTCGTGCTCTTGTGATAGGTCCTTGCATCACCACTAGAAGAGTATCATCAAGTGTATGCATAGGAGAGATGTCCTCATCATGGGGGCGGCGGGCATGGCTGGCACCTGGCGAGGTGATGTGGAGGGGACGGGACCAGCGAAGGAGCCAACGAAAGGAGCGAAAGGTTGAAGATGAAACTGCGATTGGACCCCACTTGTCAGCGTCTATTAGGAGGAGGGGCATTCATGTCTTTTCCCCCATCTTCGCCACGTTGGACTGCTTGTGTGGCCTGCCACGTAGGTGAAAGTGGCAAATAATTAGAAACTTCTATGTGGGGATGGCAAATATGTAGGCGCCATTTTAAGTACGACAATTGGAGAGGTGCCGTTCGTAATAATGGCAAATAATTAAATATCCCCTTTGAAGGAGATCGAAAAGGACAGGCTCATGATTGCCAAAGCATACAATAAGAAGGTAAAGGTCAAACCTTTTCAGGTTGGAGAGCTCGTGTGGAAGACGGTGTTGCCATTGAAGACCAAGGATAGAAAATTTGGCAAGTGGTCTCTAAGCTAGGAAGGTTCATACAAAGTGACGTGGGTAGTTTCTGGTAATGCTTACATGTTAGAAGATCTGCAAGGTAATGGACTGCCCAAGGCGTTGAATGGCCGCTTCTTGAACAAATATTACCCTAGTATGTGGCAAAATGCTTGAAAAGGCTGATGTGTCGCATCAAAGGTTTAATTTTACTTTGGAATTATTATGTCATGAGAAATCTACTGATTCTCGAAGGTGTAAGTAATTTTGGTGCTTTTAGTTCATGATCTTCATTAAAAGGTAGGGGGCATGTGTTGAGCACCAATTCGGGTAGACCTGCTCTGGCCACCGCCACTGGACTATCCGGTGGCATGTATCGGATTGTCCGGTGGCGCTGGACTATCTGGTAGGTCGTGTTGGACTATTCGATGTGGTCGAATCCAAGATGAATCCCATGATTTGTGCGAGATCTCGTGGAGTTTGACTTGTAAAAGGGTCAAGACCACACTCCCCTATAAATATAAAGGGGCCATGCCGATTGAAGTATACACAATTGAACCAATCATTACTTTTTATCTACTTTTTTGCATATCTATTTCCCCAAACCCTAATTCTCTTCTACAACCCTAATCTTCGCTTCTTGTCGACTCTACGCCGACCTAAAGAGCTAGGTGCCTCCCGGGGAGATTGATCTAGGCCTACCCGGGCCTCTGCCCATCACCAGACTATCCAGTGAGGCACGCCGGACTGTCCGGCATGATCAGGGCGACCCAAGGGTTTTGCAGCAGCGAGCGAACCCTAGGGTGCTTTGAGTGTTTGGCGCGAAAACGTGTCAACAATAGGTAACCAAATTAGGACCCTATGACTAACATAGGTAATCGGAAAAGGACTCCTTATATGAGTTACCTGGCTTGGATCTAAGCTATATATATTTAAACTATCTTCAGCACACTCCTCGTCCTAGTCTCATACCCTAGTGCAAGCATTGAACCCAAGGCGGTTGTTCAGGTAAACTAGTTGTACTAGACATCCGTCCATCTTCTTTTTCTTCCTCTTTTCCTACCTATGCCACCCTTCTCTCCACCCTGCGCACCCCACCGACACGTCCGCCGACGCCTTCACGGCACCACGTCTTCTACTGCTACAACCGCTGCCTTGCCACCCAACCGCTACTGCGGCCCTCCACTAGCCTAGCAGTTAGCTCGTTTTTGCCACGTGCCGACCCTTCCCTCCGACCCTTCCACCATTTGACGAGGCCACACCATCGCCGCCTCGCCCCCGCCTCCACTAATTGCCACCATCGCCAGCCACCCTCGGGCTTCCCCTCTAAGGCTTGAGGTGGAGAAGAACCACCGCTCGGACAACCCCTAACCCCAAAGGCAAAACCCCCTAACCGCATAGCGGCTCTTGGCGACAATGAGAACGGTGCACGGCAACGCTCGTGGGAGAGGTAGTGTTGGGAGGAGGAGAGAATAAGGCTGAGTACAACAATAGATACCAAATGGAGGAACAAATTGCAATTGGCAGCCACGTCAGCGCCTCAGCGCCACGTGGCAGCCACGTCAGCAATCTCGCCACGTGGCGCTGATGTAGCACCCAATTGCAATTTGGTCCTCTATTTAAGCTCTATTGTTGTACTCAGCCTAAGTAGTGTGTTGTTGGGTTAAATTGGAGTGCAAAAATAGAGGGTGGCTGGAGGTTTCCCCTTTGACCCAACCAGCACTCTCGATACGCTCTTCTATTTAGGGCCTATTTAAAATGGAGAAAATTTTCTATTCCTATATTTTTTGAATTTTTTTATAAAATTTCTACGTCATGTTTCTATAAAATTCTGAGTCCTGCGAGACCCTGAACCGAGCAGATTCTAAACACGGCTCCCGAACAGATAGCCCCCTCTTTCGATAAAGCCCCCGACACGGCGCAGGGATCACCACCAACCCTCCTCTCGCCTCGCCTCCCCTCCCATGGCGTCGTTCCTCGCCGCCTTCCACCCCACGCTACCCCACGCCAACCCTTTCCCCCGCCAGCACCGTCACCCCGCTCGCCCCAATCCCACCACCGGCCTCCTCCGCCTCGTCCCGTCCTGCTGCCGCGCTCGTCCCTGTGCAGCCGTCCGCCTCGCTGTCTCCGCCTCCTCCACCTCCACCCCGCCCCCCTCGGCCGACCGGTCGGAGGCGGCCTCTTCGCTGGAGAGATGCCTCTCGGGGACGGTCAGGGGGGTGGGGATGGGAACTGGGGCGGCGGCACCGGCCTCGGCCCCGCCACGTGCCCCGCCGGCGATGAAGGGGGGACGGAAGCAATATGGCGCGTTCGGCGCCGTCACCCTCGAGAAGGCCAAGCTCGATCTCTCCCAGCGCCGCAAGAAGATCATGCCCGAGGTTGCTATCTCATCCTGATCGTCCTGTTAGTTTGCATAATTTTTGCTGAGACGTGGTCTTCAGTCTTAATATAGGGTTTAGGGAATTTTAAGCATAAGCCTCTGTGTTTGAAGCCCGTTCGATGCAATAAAATCACTCAGTAATGGCGTCAACACGGAATTCAATTGCAAAGATCAGATGTCTAGATCACTTAGTGCCCAGGCATTCGATATGGCATGCCGAGCCAGAAAAGGGCTGATGGTCGAGTGGTTCTCTGGAAGTCATGCAAGTGTGTGTAAAACCTCAGAGGAAATTATATCCATCGTTCTTGTCTGATGTGCCCTGAATGTCGTTTTTTTATTGTGGATTCCACATTCTTTGCACATTTTTCCTGCTGACCATTGTTTGCTTGACGTATTATTTCTCCAGTCATCCAGGGCCCATTAGTGAATAGGGATTCTGAAAAAGAGCAGAACTACACTGCCTTGCCATTTCTATCAGTATGATTTTCTACCGGCTGTTTATGTTGTATGGTCGTATGGATCATGGTTTCTGGAATTGTGCAAGGTAGTTGTGAACCGCGATTCAGTTTGCAAGAACTAATTCGTGGTTCACCCATGAACTGAATGAGCTCCGAAATGGCAGGTGTTGCGTGGGGCCTAGGGAAACCCAAATGATCTGGGGATATCGTAGAGGGCAGCAGTGCTCATGCTGTGGTGTTGCTATCTTGTGTGCTGTCATGGATACCAGTGTCGAGGATGTGAATATGGAGTAGAGGGGATGTGGCCGTCACCAGGGGTAGCATGCCCCAACCCAAGGTAAACCAAGGGTATTAAAGGGATGAGGCTGATGTGCGATCCACTAATCATTGATGAGAGTTTTTGGCTGGCAGTGAAGGATTTTTGGAGTGGCAAAGCTGTGTTTCTGGAAGATCAGGAGGAAGGAAAGAGATGAGGGTGGTAGCTGCTGGTTTGGTCAGAGTGGCACTGTAGAGGAGATGTTACAGTAATGCAATTAGGATGTAGGAGGATTGGCTAAACGGGCCAGCAAATTGCAGCTTGGTATGAAAGGCTGAGGTTGCGATGCTAGGCCTGGATATTAAGTGTTTGGTTGAGACTATTAATAAGTATGGTCGAAGCACCAATTTTCGATCCCAAATCCCAATTCATGAATCAAAAGTGGTATATCTCTAGCGAACCTTATCATTGAAAGCGGTGAATGGCAAACCATGAATCCTTACTGTCAATCCAACAAACCACATTTATGGAAACTATTTGACATGTTTGATGGGTCCTGGACTATATAAAGTAACTCATTCAGCATACTGTTTTATTGTACTTCTATGTTCCTTTTTGAAGTGACATCAGTAGTTTACTCTAATAGTAGTAAATTATTTCTCAATCAGTTGTTTGGGAATCTGTGGTGAACTCACTGCTAGTTGCTATGTACTCACTTCGATTAAACTTTGATTTCAAATGTTTTAGGATGCCAATAAATTATTATTCGGGTGTATGGAGTGCTGCTATATTCAACTCACATGAAAGCATAAGTGATTTCCATGTGGTGATTCTTTTGTAGTTTCCATTTGAAAAGTTCCCATTTTTTCAAATGAGCTCCAGCAAACAATGCGTTTCACATCATTTATGCCCTTGAGACCCCAAAAAATTGAATTCGGTCATTTTAGTTCGTGACCTATGCTATCTATAAGAGTATTGCAACAAGAAGCTTCGATGTTGGAAGCAGAAAGAACTTGTTCTGTGAGCTCACACTCCATGTGAGACCAATAAAGGAAACAAGGATATTGTTTGGTACAGACTTGAGGAGGCATTCATTGATTGTTTAAGAAATAATTAATGTTCATATCATAGCCTAACCAGATTGATGTTCATGTTTAGCTGAACTAGTCATAAACACAAGATTATGCATGTAAGGTTGCATGGAAAACCATGTAATGGTGAACTAATTTGTTTTCAAAGTTTCAAGTATATTGAGTTCGAGTTCGTGTAAAGTATTCCTCAATGAATATATTGGGACACATGACCAGATATAGTGGGATTGACTTGAAATCTGATATTACTTATCACATCTACTGTTGGTTTTTACCTTATTTGCTATGTGCAGTAACAACAGGTGATGTGTTTTGTAAAGTTTCATAACTGAATATATATTGATCACAAATTTCTTTTCGAAATTCCAGCTGGCCACGGGTGGTGGTGGTGGGGATATTGGAAAAAGGATTGGTCATGGTGGGGGTGATGGTGGAGATGATGATGGCGATGATGATGATTACTTTGATGATTTCGATGACGGGGAGGAAGAAGAAGGTGGACTTTTCAGGAGGCGAATTGTTGTCCAAGAGGTGAGATTCCAAATATTTCAAATTCAGATAAAGCTGGATTAAGTGTTGTAAAGGTTCAAACATGTGAGCTGATTAGTGCTTCTTTTCTTGAAGCAGCTTTTCAATAGAGAGTTTGTAGAGGCTGTGCTGCAAGAATGGTGCAAAACAATGAGTAATTTGCCTGCTGGTCTCCGCCAAGCGTATGAGATGGTAAGATTTATTCTCTCATATATTGTACATTTTTATTGTAGTTGAATAATATGAGCTTTACATGATGTATCCGATCTTAGGGTCTGGTGAGTTCTGCACAGATGGTGCGGTACTTGTCAATATTTGCAAGGCCTACAAGCACTAGGTCCTTCTCAAGGGCTCTTCCAGGATGGCTTTCTAGAGGTCTTATTGGGAGGTAACTTCCAAACTATGTGATAACTGATACCTTATATAAAGATATATTGCTCGTGGGATTTTAGGATTTATTTTGAACTTGAACTGAACACTAGGAAAAGGGATGAGGCAATCAAAAGGGACTTGAAAGAATGCGATGTTCTGAGATAGTTGTGTTGGGGTAGAAGTGCGGAAAGAGGCTATACATGTGCCGGAATCTTGATTTAGGCTCTTCCTCCTGCTACTGACTCTCGTTGGGTTTCAACTCTAGCCTACACCAACTTGCCTAGGACTAAAAGGCTTGGTTGTTATCATTGTTTTTAAGGCGTCGCCTTGTCTAGGTGCCAAAATAACCTAGGCGTCCCCTCTCGCCTTGCCAAAACGACAACAAAATGAGAGAGGGAGGGAGAGAGTGGAAGAGCAGGAGGCAGATCAGGGAGAAGCTGCCATACCCATTGGATTTGGCGCTGATGGAGCGTCGGCGGCGCAAGCGGGGGGAGGGGAGCGCCGGCAGTGCGAGCGAGGGGCGGAGCCGCGGAGGGGAGTGTCGGCGACGCGAGCGAGGGGTAGAAGACGGGCGTCGGCGGAGCGATTGTGCGAGAGAGGGGCGGAGGAGAGCGAGGTGCGAGGGGGTTGACTGGTGGTTGGGCTTTAGTGGGCTGGGCCTTCGTTCCCCTCTTCTTCTTCTTTTTTCCTATTTCTCCCTTCTCCTTCTTCCTCTTTTCCTCTTTCTCCCTTCATCCTGCTGCGGTAAGGCGTCGCCTTGCTCGCCTAGGCGTCCGGAAGGTCGTGGCTCGCCGTGCGAGGCACCGCCTTAAGAACTATGGTTGTTATTGTTGTTGTTGAACTGAACACTAGGAATCAGATAAGATAATTCAATTCCACACAGTTTTTTCATCTATTCATCTTAAATGAATAGGCTTTGGCATTTATACTTGCCATTATGACGTTTGATATCTTGCTAGGGAAAACTGATATGGAGGCACTAGCTGCCTGATTAACAAAATTGTAGTGAATTCGTAGGATAATTTGTCTCTCCTAAGAAACTCAAGGTCATTGCCCTCCCTCCCGCCACCCTTGATAACAGGCATGGTTCACAATAGGCATGGTGCACACATCACATTCCAATGAGTCATAAGATTTAATAGAAACCCACTCTAGCCGAGTTATAATCTTTTGGCCATTGACATTTTGATCACCCTCCACAGGCAGCAATGTGCTGAGGATTTGCCTGCAGTAAAGACTTGTTGGTCATGAAAACTTTGGTTCCATCCTGCATGTTTGAGAAAATAAATATGCTGCCCTTTCATTGATTAAATATTCAGTAAATTCTGACAAGTATATAACACTTGCAGACCCATCATTCACACCCCCTCCACCACCCTTGATAATAGGCATGATGCATACATCACATTCAAATGAGTCATAAGATTTCATAGAAACCCACCCTAGACAAGTCAGAGACCTTTGGCCATTGAGGTTTCCATCGCCCTCCAGAGACAACAAAATGCTGAGGATGACCTCTTGGTCATGAAAACTATGGTTCCCTCCGACATATTTGAGAGAATAAATGCATTTGAGAGGATAAATATGTTGCTCTTTCTTTGAAACAAATATTCAGTAAATGCTGTCACATGCAGAACACTCGCAGATCCATCATTCCCACATAAGATGGCTTTTGAGTTTATGGCTACATTTTCCTCATCTGTTTGGTGGGAGATGAATAATCGCAAGGAGAGGTATGTTTTACCTTTTCGATGACTCATCAACACTTTCAGCTTATTACTCATCTAAGCCATTTCAAACTTATGGGAAATCAGGTTTCAGGAAGAATGGGGCCTGGTAGTTGTTGATGCTTTGACTGCATCTTGTTGTAACTTGATGGTTCTTGGGCTCCTGGCACCATGCCGTTCATATGGTAGTACATCTCGATTTGACTTCCAAAACACAATTGAGAAACTTCCAAACAACATATTTGAGAGGAGCTATCCTTTGAGAGAGTTTACTCTACTGAAACGAACCAGTGCATTCTTTTATAAAGCTGCTGAGCTTAGTCTGGTTGGTTTTGTGGCTGGCTCTGTTCAAGGTGCCATGTCAAAAGTCCTGTCTGCAAGAAAAGAAAGGTGGGGTTTTACAAATATTTTTCATTTATTAAGGTCATGAAAATGCATCTTTCTAAGGCTTCTTTGATGCATTGTTATCTTTTTTACTGCCCTTCAATTTAGGTTGTCGGTTACTATACCTTCTGTCAGCACCAATGCCCTTGGTTACGGAGCATTCCTAGGACTCTATGCAAACTTGCGCTATCAATTGCTATATGGACTTGACCAGTATATTGTCAAGCGCTTTGATGTTTTGGGTGTAGCGATCTTCTTTAGCTCAACAGCAAGGTAAAACTGTATTGACATTTTGCATTAATACATTTTTTGTGAAGTCATTGATAAGGTTCATTATGCAAAAAGTGAATAGAGTTGAATGCTGATAATAATCAATTTTGCTGATGAAGCTCATTTCAGTATTAATTATGCTTGTTGGAGATTAGTAGCATCATGGGGGCATTGCTGCCATGATCTGGGATCTTCTTCTAACTCCTGTGGACTTCGGTGATTTGAATTTATCTGTACAGTCTTTCAATGACCGAACATAGATTTATGTTCCTGTTTTGTTTATTCACTCTTTGACTTTGAACTGAGAACAAGGATAGCAACAAAGTATCTGGTAGTAGAGATCAAATAGTCAAGACGCTGAAAAGTGAGAGCCATTAAGTTCTGACATTATTTCTACCTTCAAAAACAGGGGATTGCCCTATTTGAAATTAAGAATGCAGGAATAACTAACAGTTGTAACTTGTAACACTGAATTGTTGGCTAATACTTGATGCCATAGTCTAGATTTACTACAAATCTTATAATATTGACTTAACATAATAGGCCCTCTGTCCTCACAAGAATGAACCCTGGGGGAAAGAATGCAATCCTGGGTTTGGATCACATGGGCATGCCTATTCAGCATAAAAAAACCCTCCATATTTGTTGCATGCATGCGGCATTAAAGGCCCTCTGATCCAGTGTGTTTTGTTTACTTTGGTGACTGGGATGGCATTAATTGGTGCATAATGAGAGTAGGGGCACATGCGGTATTTCCTTCCATCACTAATCTGTCTGAAAAAACCTAGGATTGTATTATTTTGTGGACAGAGGGAGCATACTAGTATTGTAGTTGCAAATTCTCTCAAAAAAAGGGCAGACCGGTGCATGAGCTCCTGCTTCTCGCGGGGTTTGGTAAGGGTCAGACCCACTTTGAGGTCTATTTTACGTAGACGCTGTTTCCACGACTTGAACCCTTGACTTTGTCACAAGGCAGCAGCTTTACCACTGCGCCAAAGCCGCCCTTCTTGCAAATTTTCTCAGTAACCATTAATTAACCACCTCTTGTACCTGCCAGTGTGCCTGTACTGCTTTCTTCCGGTTATAGGTGAGAAATAGCATACATAAGTATGAGTTCTGTGATGATGGAGGGCGAATAGTAGATGGAATATGGCACAGGGAGTAGTCGTGGATTGTTTCTGGATGGGAACCGGGACCGCGAGGTAGAGATTTTGGCAGCACCAGTGATGGTTTCGAGAGAATAGATGGGAAATGTTTTATCTATTACTTAACTCCTCCAAGAAGGATACAATATCCCATTATATAGGGATAAATCGAGGCTCACCTCATAAAACCTGATCCTAACAAATGCCTACTTCTTGTGCTCTAATCAATCGACTCCTAAACTGACTAGACTCCTAAGCCCAATACAGGCCCGACAACAGACCTGGACCTGACACAATCTGGCAATAGGCCGGTTCATTAGCCATGTTTATCTCCTACAACCTGGTTCATCTGACGCCTGTGCCTTGTTTCATACTTCCATACATGACATGTCTCCCCGCCTGGACAATCAGCTCGTCCTCGAGCTGGAGCAAACGAAGGATACAAGTGAGGAAATTCGTCCAAGGGGACCCATGATGCATCAGCAGGCAGCTGATTCTGCCAGTGGACAAGAACTGCCTGAACACCATGCATCTGGCGACCCCGGAGCACTGCTGCTTGTGTGAGGCAAAGTGGCAAACCTGGCTGTGGTGTGTAGGTGGAAGCTGTGGAATAACATCCGGTGGTGTACCATGGAAAGGCATTAGCAAGCCCACATGAAAGGCCATGAAGTCGACCCCTTGATGGCAGCTGTAAATGGAGGCAAGCTCACCAATGCTCTATAGGATCTTGAAAGTCCCATAATACGTTGGGCCAAGTTTGCCACGGCCGCACACATTCAAGGACGCCATGGGAGGATGGAGCGGGCGAAGCCAGACCTAACCCAATCTCCTGCCACAGATTCCAGCGGTGATGTTTGTCATACTGGGCCTTGTACTGTTGCTGGGCTTGTTCTAGATGGTCCCTGATTTTAACCAGAAATTCACCATGGCCCCAAAGTTGTTGATCAACAGCCATTAGTCGAGCAGTGCCAAGGTCATAAGTGCGCAGAGATGGTGGATCCCAACCATAGACAACATGAAACAGTGTGCAGCCTAAGGATGTCTGAAAGGACGAATTGTAGCAAAATTCAGCCCAAGGCAACCGCTGTAGCCACTGCCGAGGTCTGTCACCTGAGAGACATCGAAGATACCTAGAGATAATCTTGTTGGTAGCCTCTGACTGTCCATCAGGCTGTGGGTGGAAGGCTGAAGACATGTTGAGCCTGACACCCGATAAGCGGAACAACTGCTGCTGAAAGCCGCTGGTGAATATGGGGTCGCGATCAGACTATCGAAGTTAGAACCCATGGGGGCGAACGATGTCAGCAAAGAAAACACGGGCAACGGATGTCGCTGTTTATGGATGGCCGAAAGCGATGAAGTGTGCAAATTTGGAGAAACGGTCGACAACTGTGAGAATGACAGACTTGCCGTGCACACGGGGAAAACCTTCTATAAAATCCATTGCTATGTCACTCCAAACTGAAGACGGCACCTCAAGCGGCTAGAGGAAACCTAGCAGTTTCAGTGGGGAAACTTTGTTTATCTGGCAGACCTCACAAACTGTGTTATAATCTCGAACCTTAAGGCGATCTGTGGAACAAAGGAATCGGCTCTCAAACGTTTTAGCATCTTTTGAATGCCCTCATGCCCACTGTCATGGATGGTAGAGATGATCGAGGTTGACAACGGAGATGATGCAGGCACAAATATATGGCCATTGTGCAGTAGCAGGCCGTCCACCATGGACCAGCCATCCAGTCCCATCTTTAGCCTTGCCTCTTGAGTGGTTCCAGGGCCTCAATCGCAGACAAATTTCATCATCAGCAACAACATAACTTTTTAATCACAAGCAAATTGGGGTAGGCTAGAGTTGAAACCCAAACCAAACTGCTAGAAAGGGGAAAGTTTTTTTTTAAGTTTTTGAATAGGTTGCTTTCAACAAGAAAACAAGGGTTTTATAAGATTTTGGAGTGAAGCACAAGGAAGAGCCTAATCAAGGCTCAGGCATGTGGATAGCTGCTTTTCGAGCAGCTCTATCCAAGGCTAACTCTCTCATTATATTCCAATCTTTTAGATATCTCTTAACTGCCTCCTCCTAGGTCAAATTTTGCCGGCCCCTGCGTCTCTTCACATCATTGTTCCGCCTTTTGATGCCGATATGCACTGGTGCCTCTGGAGGTCTTCGTTGCACATGCCCAAGCCATCTTAGTCGGTGTTGCACAAACTTTTCTTCAATTGGAGCTACCCCAAGACGATCCCGTATCTCATCGTTTCGAACTCGATCCATCCTTGTATGCCCACAAATCCAACGCAGCATACGCATCTCCGCAACTCTTAATTGTTGAATATGCCTTCTTTTAGTGGGCCACATTCTGCACCATACAACATCGCAGGTCTAATAGCCGTCGTATAGAACTTGACTTCTAGCTTTTGTGGTACCCTTTTGTCACATAGAACACTGGATGCTTGATGTCGTTTCATCCATCCTGCTTTAATTCTATGGCTAACATCCTCATTGACATCCCTGTCTCTTTGTAGCATCGATCCCAAGTATCGAAAAGTATCCTCTTTGGGCACTATCTGACCTTCCAAACTCACATCTCCTGCCTCTTGTCTAGCAGTACCGAAGTCGCATTCATATATTCGGTTTTATTCCTGTTAATTCTAGAGCCTTTCGACACTAGAGTCTGCCGCCACAACTCTAGTTTCCTATTTACCCCTGCAGCCCCGTTTGTCTTTCATCCACTAGTACTACATCATCAGCAAACAACATACACCACGGGATATCTCCTTGTATATCCCTTGTGACCTCATCCATCACCAAGGCAAATAGATAAGGGCTCAAAGTTGATCCTTGATGTAATCCTATGTTAATTGGGAAGTCACTTGTGTCACCATTAGTTGTTCGAACACTAGTCACAACCTTGTTGTAAATGTCCTTAATGAGGGTAACATACTTTGTTGAGACTTTATGCTTTTCCAAAGCCCACTACATGACATTCCTTGGTATCTTATCATAAGCCTTCTCCATGTCTATGAAAACCATGTGTTGGTCCTTCTTCTGCTCCCTATACCGCTCCATAACTTGTCTTAAAAGGAAAATTGCTTCTATGGTTGATCTCCTTGGCATGAACCCAAATTGGTTCATGGTAATACACGTCAAGCTTCTCCCTTTGTAGTTAGTGCAGCTTTGAATATCTCCCTTGTTCTTGAAGATTGGTACTAATATACTTCTCCACTCTTCGGGCATCTTGTTCGATCGTAAAATCTGGTTGAAAAGCTTTGTTAGCCAAACAATAGCTGTATCTCCTAGGCATCTCCACACCTCGATTGGGATCGCATCAGGGCCCACTGCTTGACAAATTACATCAAAGAGATCAAATTGTGGAGCTGAGAAGGCTGCACAGGCAGTACTGTCATGTCTGGACAGGGAGTCGGACACCATATTGCTTGAACTCGACCCTGAAATTGAAGCCAATCAACTTGCTTGCCCTCTGGTGTTGTGGAATTGTGAAGAGATGCTGATCCAACAAGAACTTCAAGCTGCGGTGATATGTATGGACAAGGAACTAGCGATCCCACAGGTATGGGCGCCAATGCTTCATGGCCTGGACGAGCCCAATCAGTTTGTGCCCATACACTGCCAATTTCAAGTGGCGTGCAGCAATCAGCCTGCTGAAGAGCAATTGCGCCACTGCCCTGATGAAAACTACTCCAAATCCAGAACGAGAAGCATCACACTCAACGGTGAACGACTTGCTGAAGTCCGGAATCTGCAAAATGGGGGCTGTGATGAGGGCCTCTGCTGAAAGGTGGAGAAAGCTGTTGCTGTATCCTCCATCCAGCGGAACCCTTCTTTGTGTCAGTGGTGACATGAGCGCACCGTAGTTCTTGATAAACCGGCGGTAGTACTCTGCCAGGACAAAGAAAGCTGCACACAGCCTGGGCAGAGGTTATCGTCGGCCAGGAGATCACTGCGCGCACCTTTTCTGCATCCATGGCCACTCCGTCAGAACTGATGACATGTCCCAAGTAAGCCTCCTTCTGTGTATCAAGGGAACACTTGGATCGCTTGAGGAATAGGCGGTGTTCTTGAAGCGAGGCGCAGGACAACGCGGAAATGACGGAGATTCTCAGACCACGAGGAGCTGTACATCAAGACATCGTCAGAAAACACTAGGACGAAGTGACGCAGAAAGGGCTGTAGTACCAGGTTCATGAGAGCTTGAAACGCAGCAGGTGCATTTGCCAAGCCAAAAGGCATCACGAAGAACTCAAAACAACCTTGATGAGTGCAGAACCCAGTCTTGGCTATGTGTTCCTCGGCCATAATCACCTGATGGTAACCTGAGCGCAGATCCAACTTGGTGAAGAATTTGGCGCCCTTGAGTTCATCCAGGAGCTCCTCAACCACTGGAATCAGGAATTTGTCCTTCACTGTCTTGGAATTCAGGGTGCAATAATCAATGCAAGGGCGCCATGACCCATCATGTTTCTTGACCAAAAGAGCTGGTGATGAAAAAGCAAAAGTACTGGGGCAGGAACAGCATCAGCTCATGCTTGATGCCCCTCCTCCGCGCCCGGCCTCACGTCCATCCTTCCGCTCCCCGGCATCCTTTTCGTCCTCGCCAAGCATCTTTGCTGCATCACCACCTACTCCAGTTGGATTGTCAGCCTCAACAGAAACTCCAGCCACATCCAACAAATTGAGTCAATGCCGTCTCACACCCAGCAAGATGTCACAGCGCCGTGCAGCCGGCATCTGCTACAATTGTGATGAGAAATTTGTCTATGGCCACAGATGCAACCAGCTCTTTATTCTGGAGATTATTCCAGACCATGAGGACGAAGTGGATGCAGCTGCACTTGCCATATGTGCTACAGATGATGTGGAGCGCTCCCTTCATGCCTTCACAGGCATCCATCCTGGCAGGTACAGCACCATGAAGATTTGGCTATTCACCGGCCACCAACGATTGACAACACTGCTTGATTCTGGATCCTCGCACAATTTCATTGACGAAAACGTAGCACGTCACCTTGGGCTTTCCCTTCAACAGTGGGCAACGGGAACACATCCCTTAACCCGGCATGTTTCCAGACACTCCGATTGAAGTGGGTGACGAGCATTTCCTCATTGACTGCTAGCAATGCCAGTAGGCAGCTATGACTTGATTCTGGGAGTCAGATTCTTGGGCATTCTAGGCCCTCTGCTTTGGGATTTCGCTGAACAAACATTGTGCTTACGCCATGAGGACAGGAGCTTCCTTGCTGGTCTTGACCACCCTAGTCCACCAGCCGTCCATGTCATGAAGACTGAGCCACAGACACTGATGCATGATTACGCACGCGCCTACATAATTGCTTCATTCATGGTGTGTGGTCGACCAAGGGCGACATTGATCTGCAGAGGGTTATTCAGCCCTGCAGTAAAGAATTGAACCTGCTGCTGATCTGATAGTTCTGCATCACGACATGCCAAGGTCATGAAGCAGTTGCAGTACTCCTCGACTGTAGGTGTGCACTGAAGAAGTTTGAGTTCGCCGAGCGGCCTATCTGTCATGGGAGGGCTAAAACGAGTGTTGACTAACTTGACGAAGGAACGCCAAGGAGTGCCTGAATTGAGTTAGGCGCTAATTCCGTAGTTGCGCCGTCCTGGTTATGTGCAGCGAAGCATACCAAACCTTGCGGTCATCTGGAGTGTTTTGACCCCAGAAGAATGTTTCGCATCTATTAAGCCAGGGCAGTGGAACTTCTTTGCCATCGTAGGTGGGAAATTCTAGTTTAGCGCGAGAATGAAATCCGTCATCTTGAAGGACGAACCTTGGCACATGGATGTGCACAAGGTTGCTGTTGGCGCCGGGGGCTAGCTGCTTGTCAGGGTCACCTGCAGGGGCCACATCCTTGCCCATAGTGGCTGGATCGAGGTGCGTCGCCACGGCTGATAGGATCTTCATTTGATCTCCCTGAGTCCTGAGTTATTCTCCTTGAGTTTTGATGAGCTTTTCCATGTCCTGATGCGCGGTTGTGAAGTACTTTGCAATGTCCTCCAGACGTTTGGCCAAATCAACAATGGTTGGTGGCTGCGACATGGTGGAAGGGTCGGCACCAGTAGCTGATACCAGTAGTGATGATGGAGGGTGATTAGTAGATGGAATATGGCGCAGGGAGCAGTCGTGGGTTGTTTCTGGACGGGAGCCGGGACCACGGGGGTGAGGTTTTGGCGGCGCCAGCTATTGCTCTGAGAGAATTACTTAATTCGTCCAAGAAGGATACAATATCCCATTATATAGGGATGACTCGGGACTCATAATACCTTATCCTAACAAACGCCTACTTCTCGTGCTCTAATCAACCAACTTCTAAACTGACTGGACTCCTAAGCCTAATACAGGCCCGACAACAGACCTGGACCTGACACAATCTGGCAATAGTTCTGGTTCATTAGCCATGTTGACCGGCGATGGCATTGTTTTCCTCCATGGAGGCATCGCTCGGAGCCCCACGGTGCCTTGGTGGTGAGACTTCCGTTGTTTGGTTTTACCGAGGTTGTGCCTTCTTGGTACTGCTGCCTGCCTCACGCACACCGCTTCCTTCGCTTGGGTTCCATGGTTGAAGTCGGAGCTACTTCCTGTAGAGTCGGTGAGGCTAGGCAACGATGCCGTGCTGCGGTTCTCCGGCTAGGTGGGATGGTGTGCATTGGGTGTAGATGCGGATGCCGTTGAGGTTCTGGCCGGTGATCGCCACCGGAAATCGGAGCTGCTGATCCTGAAGGCTGGCTTGCTTGAAGGCTTGTTCTACGGTGAAGTCGAGCTGCTATGTTGTTGGGATGCAACCTAGCTTGGCAATGATGACACTCATTGCGCTCTTTCAGCTGCTGCTGGTTTGTCTGTGGCAGATGGTGGACGTCCGGTGGAGGAAATCAAAGCTGCTTGGCTTGTGGTTGAGCTCGGCAACGATGACTTGTGCTGGGTTGCAGGGACCGCCAATGTGTTCTGTGTGGGTGCAGGAAATCGGAGTTGCTTGGCTTGTGGCTGAGCTCGGCAATGATGACTTGCACTGGGCTGCAGGGATCACTGACGAGTTTAGTGTGGGGTGAAAGTGATGTGTGGCATGTGTTGATGTCCCAATCCAACCGGCCAATGTCGTGTGTTGTGCGGCGTGTATTGATGACCCAATCCAACCGCCCAGTTGTGTAAAGGTTTTCGGTCCGGTTTCTTTTTAAAAACTGGGTCAACTCCTCTTCTTCTTAATTGAAAGGCAGAGCTCTTGCCATTTACGTTCAAGAAAAAAAAAACTTGTTCATCTGACGCTTGTGCCTTCTTTCATACTTCCTTCCATACATGACAGTTACAACATCAGGATAATGAAATTGAATTTAAATTCTGAACTGATCTCTTTAATGACTGCTTATACCTAATGCAATGTCTATTTTGCCAGTCACTTTCAAACTATAGCCGTTGACCAAACTTGGTTCAAGTGTCAGCCCTCAGATGTTAAATAACCAGCTCAAATCGTGGACGTTTATAATTTCTTGTGCAAATTTTATGAAGAATATTCTTCTATTAAGAAACACCATTCTTTCACCTTTTAGAAAACTGTATATATTTGCTTTCATGGAAGAATACCTGTTCATTGAACTGAAGAATATTCTTCTATTAAGAAACACCATTCTGTCCTTTTAGAAAACTGTATATAAGAATACCGGGTCATTGAACACACATGATGGTACACTTTAGAAACTGCAGATAATTTAGAGATGTTGATAGGCTAGTAGACAAAGAATCAGACAATGTTATTAAAGTGATGAAACATTGAAGCGAAGATGACTACCTTTTTAACTTTCTAATGTTAAACGAACTTTAAAATATATTTTAACGATATAGTGAAAATAATAGAATGCAAAAAATAATATCCATCAGGCCCAATGAAATAACTCTGATACCAAACTGCCATTCGCTAGCCCATTTATCTCATTTCCTAACGTTACCCTAGTCCATCCCAGCACCTTTCTTTTTCCTCCTTACTCCACAACCTGTAGCTTGGTGGCACATCGCGAGAGGCAGGGGTGTGCTGTGTGTGCAACTTGGTGGCTACAGACTTTCTAGACTGATGTGGCAAAGAGGCAGGGGTAGGGGAGCAGTGGCTAGGCGCTGGTGAGTCTCCTCTCCACAATATGTAGGGATAGGGTCATGGCGACGATCGACGAGGTAAGGAAGCGTACAACTGGGTGGTGGTGGATGAGCGTTGGTGCGTGCAACAATGAGGCAGGTGCTTGCCTCACCTGGCAGCATCTGAAAAGCATGATGGTGGTGGCAAATGGGGGTGGTTGAAGCGCGAAAGGGCAGCTGCTCCTCACCGAAGAGGAGTGGATAGCTAGGATGAAGGAGCGGCAGCGTGGAGATGCCCCCGCATCCTCGAGTAGAGGCTGCAGGTGGTGCTGTGGGAAGCCCAGAAGGAAGGTGGCCACCGGCGAGGGCAAAAGCCGTGGCGAAGGACAAGTGCCTGAACTGTGGCAAGTCCGGGCCCTTGGGCATAAAATTGCCGTGCTCCTCACCGCAGTGAGCAGGCGAATTTGGCCTAGGAGGACGAAGAAGAGCCGGCGCTGCTCCTCATGCACTCCTGCAGCATCATGGGGGTGTATTACATTCCCCAGCTCCGCAGCAACAGCGTCAGCTTGGGGCAGCTCAACGAGCGCGGGTGCCAAGTTCTCATCAACGGCGGGCCAGGGGGCGATCTTGGGGCATCTTCATTGTCATCATCAACTATTTCATCATCAGGTTCATATTCAGAAACTGAACCATCAATGTCAGAAGATGCGGTGAGCGGGCAGCCCCGAGCACGCGACCCTGCCATGATCGCACGGCCCTGTGGCGCTGAGCGGGCAGCTACAGCATGCGCGCCCCTCCGCCTAGCCCGCCGACTGCCGCATCCCTCAGCCTTGGGCCGCCACCGGCCCGTGTGATAGTATAGGGTTGGGTATCGTGAGGGATCTGAGAGTGGAGATTCTCAATAAGTAGATAAGGCGGGGGCAGGAATGACTTTTCCCATCCGAACTTTTCATTTTCTTTTTTTTTTAATCCGGTAAAAGCTACTCCCTTGCACGGCGTCAGAAATCAGAGGCGTCATAAATCAAGGACAGACGGACGATTCACATTCAAATAACGGGGGCAAACATGCAAACTCGAAAAAAAGGGGCAAACATGCAGTTGTAGTTGAAAACGAGGGCAGTTATGCAATTTCCCAAAGTTTTATGCATTTCAATGCTTTAGGCCATTGTTGTGATCGTACTCATCCTACTTTTTATACTTTCTCGAAATATTATATACATTTGTGCCTCTTTCCAACCTAATTCTACACTTGTGGCTCTTTCCTAACCTAATTCTCATTTTCATGAACCTACTCATTGTACTCAACCTACTTTTTATACTTTCTCGAAATATTATATACACTTGTGTCTCTTTCCAACCTAATTCTACACTTGTGCTCTTTCCTAACCTAATTCTCATTTTCATGAACCTAATTATGCCCTCCTTTTTTGTGGCTCTTGTTAGGTTTCATCTCTAGCCCTAACTTGGCTGGGACAAAAGGCTATGTTGTTATATTGCATTGTTTGCATAATATAATCTTGATCTGCATTTTATTGCTTACCAGCAATGCGAACTTGGCTATAATGGGGCTGGTCCATGTTCTGAGTATTTGTTCTATTACTTAGTCACTGCCTCACTGGTACATATATTGTAGACTGATGAATATTCAGATTGGAGAGGCATCAAGGCGAACATGGCTTGGCGAGGAAGCTGATCCTCAGTACTCAGATCGACTGCTGAGGGCAAACAAGAAGCCTATAGAGGTTAACATGGACCAACAGGACTCAAGATGGTTTATATCCAAGGATGCAATTGTATCTGGCCTCGGTCTTCTAGGCATCAAGCAGGGTGGACCTGACTCGAGATGTTCCAAGCCTCGTCGAAAAAGAGTTGTCCGCAAAAAGGTCACTTCAGGTTGAGTTTGGTGGATTTATAGTAGTGCTGCAACAATTTTGCTTCAGTTCCACTATGCCGTTGGGAGGTCTACTCTAATTATGGTAAATGAGAAGCTATAGCTGGCAACCGGCATGAGGTCTATCGGCAAAGGCATCAAAGCATTTTGTAACTGGGAAGGGTTGGTTCAAGGGATAGGTCAACTACTGTTTTGTAATTTAATTTAAGTCTTTCATGTGTTTTTGGAAAGAATAATGCCTCGATCGCTTGTACTTTTCTGAGCCAAAAGACACATCGTCTTGGAGGATTGTTAATGATATTGACCTTGACGTGAGAGAGAGATTCTGCATTTTTGATATAGATAAAATAGCTGTCACATGCTTGAATCTATCTTTTGAGATTTAACCACGAGCTGTTCTGCTTTGCTTCAGCTTACTGTGTTTGCTTCTATTTTCAACCATTGCAGGTAGTGATGCTCCTGAACGATATTTGTTCCTTTTACTAGCACTTATCTATGTATTGTTGAACATTGCAGTTTTGAAAATGTACTAATGTATAAAACTATGGAAAAAGTCTACGTCACCCGCTGACTTATCGATGCATGTCTACTTATGTGGCATTACGCGTGGACAATGATATGTCAAAGATATGTTTTCAAGTCCAATTCACCTCTAAACTATTGGTGTTCATTTATATAGCCCCTCAAATAAATATATATTTTGCCTCCTTTGTTTAAAAATATATTTCCCTTTTGTTTTGTCTGTTGCCAGCTTGATTTTAGGTTCTTCGTTTTCCTGTTGCTATATTCCGATTTACGGATTGCTACACATACTTAGTGGCCCAACCTAGAATTAGTTAATGCAGTTTGTTTGCTTGAATTACCCTATCATATATCCAATATTTGGACAGCATAGATGAAGGCCAAGTTCTCAACACTTTCCACTAGGATGTGGACGGCTCGCGCCCCGTCCATCCCACATAATGGTAGCCCGTTCCAGTCCCGCTACTGCTTAGAATCGCCGCCGACGTAGACTCCTAATGCATAACCAAAATGCAGGAGATCATTTCAGTTAATTCTTTTCTTCCACGTCTCGGATTGCCTGATCAATACTTTTGGTGCATGCTATCATATAAAAGTATGGCCATTGTAAATCATGCAGCTGAATTTACACCCTGCCCAGAAACACTCTTGGCAAATTCCACACTACATTTTGAACACACTCGGCAAATTCCTCCTGTACTGCATCAACATGCGGCAAAAGCAAACCTCTACATCAATGTTTACTGACCGCTTTTCCAACCAATTTATGTATTACCAAAGTTCAATGTTATAAATTAAATGACATCTTCAAATCCCCGCAACAACGCGCGGGACAATCACCTAGTATACTAGGATAGTAGGCGCGCTTCACTGTGCTGCCTTTGCTTTTTATATGTATGATTCTGTCTTAACAATTTGATATATAGGTACGGAGTTCAACTATCAGGAAGGCAATAAACAAAAAAAGAATATTGTTGAAAAGAAGGTGTCTACGGTAAAAAATAGGCGGTAAGTGTAATTTACACAGATACTCTCTCCAATTTTATTTATATGACATCCACTTTTTTCAAAGAAAAACTGAGGTAGTAATATTTTCACGGGTACCGAATATGTTCATAAGGGGTAGAGTTGCAGCTTAATAAGGGGTAGAGTTGCAGCTGTTCTGTGTAATTTTCAAAGGAAGAATAGTTGCCTAAAGAATTTTTTTTTTGATAGGAAGTTGCCTAAGCATTGAAGTAGTCTCTCCTAATTGGGAGCATAGGCATACACGTCTGTATCATTCTAGAGACAATAACTATCAACATATAAAAGAGAGTGAAGCATTGCAACAACATACTAAAATATATGAGATTTTGTATCCTCACGGGCTAACTCATGCATGAATATATAGCTCAAAATATGTTCATGAAAAATCAAGATCCTAATACAACAATACTATTGTGGGAATACAAAAATGAAATGAAAAACACTAGCAATTTTTCCTGACAAGGCATTGAACATATAAAAGTGGCTTGGGTTTTTCTTGTCACTCTAACGCTTCCACTTAATACCTGTACAACGATTCAAAGAATCAAGAAATACTTTCATCATTAAGCTACGCAGCACAGAACCTCTTCCCAGTAGTATAGAAGAAGCAAAATTTCAGTTCAATTATATATGTCA
Organism: Paspalum vaginatum; assembly: GCA_030272315.1. Taxonomy (NCBI): domain Eukaryota; kingdom Viridiplantae; phylum Streptophyta; class Magnoliopsida; order Poales; family Poaceae; genus Paspalum; species Paspalum vaginatum. The sequence continues at coordinate 21,307,118 of CM059019.1, read as the reverse complement.
AGTCAGCGATTACCATGAGCACGGCTGAAACGTCACTATGATTATGATATTATTGAGCAATTTTCTGAACTAACCAATCAGTAAGTTTAGACAATAGAGAGGTGAAGGTACCTGAGATACCCTCATGCAACTAACAACTCATCTAAGCTAAGCATATGTCTATTTTGTCCGATGGAAAACTTTGAAAGATCAAATTCTGCTAGTGTTGGTGAAGAGTTCTGATGAACCCAGAACCTCTTCGGGATTTGAAAACAATAGTAAGTAAATAAAGAGTGGCGTATTCTGTATCGTGTATTACAAGGGTGAACCTGGGGAGATATTTGTAGGGATACCTAGAGCCTAGGGTCAATATTACAAATGAATCTTATTAACTGCTACATCCCCTGAATATTTGAGGGCAAACTTGACATTTGAAACTACGTGCGTGGGCCCTATAGGGTCCTCTCCGGGGCGACCTTCAGGAGATTCGGCAGGGTCCTCTTCGGAAGTATCAATGGGACGCCCTTTGCGCCCTTCTCTCTGGGCTGGACTGTTGGCGCGCCGGGCTTCGGTACTCGGTTGAACCGAAAGGAACATCTTTGATCTTTGACTCCTTTCAGCGTCCAACTTGGGGCACATCTTTTGAAGACAACCCTCGAAGGTCGTCATCTTCAGCCGCTCTGCGGTCACTTCGTACTTTTACCTGAAAACTGAGTGACATAATAAGCCCCCAACATTAGCCCCTTGCAAGCGAGGTTCGAAGCATGAGGAACGAGCTTGAGCATTAGACTTCGCTGCATGAAGAGGGGGGAGGATGTCACCTCAGTTTTCACTCCATCCCCCCTTTTTTGCAGCATGAGGGGACACGCGTCAATCCTTCGTTGTGTGATGGGACAGTGCCACTGTTCATTTTCCCTCCTGCCCACTATATATAGCGGGGGGTCGTGGTGATTTTCTTTCATCGCAGTCGCTTTCTACCATTGGACGCGCCAGTTTCCAAGCTTCTCTAGCACGAAGAGCCCTCCTCAGGTCAGGTTGTTTTCAATACTTTGTTCAGTTTCTCTTCGGGATGGTTCATGTCAAGAAATCCGAAAGAGAGCTGGAGTGGGGTTTGGAGTTTCTTGCAAGCTAGGTTACTTCCAAAAAACTGGAGAAATGGGTGAAACAAGGTTGGTTTTCTGAAGGTGCCACTCGCGTAACTTCGGAAACCGTTCCCGCCCCTCTGGAAGACAAAGTGCTTGTATTTCATGATTTTAATGAAGCTAGCCTTCGTTTTCCATTAGATCGCACAATTTGCGATGTTCTGAAGGAATATGGTCTGCGGCTGCATCATTTGATACCAAATGGAATTATGAGGCTCATTGTTTATATGTGGGTTGCAAAAACCATGATATTGCTACCAAGTGTTGATGGCTTAGTTAGCTATCACAACATTCATCAGCAACCGAAGACGTCAATGTTTAGTGGTGTTGAGAAGGAGTGCTCCCATGTGTGCATCAATTTCAAGTACCAAAGCTCTATGAGTAGTCCTGTTGTTGCTTATCATAATAAATGGGACGCTGACATGCATGAATTTTAGTTTTATGTGAAGCTGGACCACTTCTCTAGGAACAAAGTGCACCCCCTTCATTTCACTGCTCTGGGCTCTCTTCTGACTCAATTTACTTTGAAGCCAAAGAACTAAGATGTTGCTCGTGCTTTTGTTGGTGCTATAGAAAGGATTTTTGAGTTGTTCACCACTCGGGACCTTGTTGAGGAGTACTGCAGAGTCGATCTTTTCCCTATCAGAGGTGGATGGAGTGTAGAATATTGGATCACATAGGTAAAGGATGAGATTCAGATTCCTGACTTCACTAAGTGTTTTAGTATTTTGAAAGACGATATAGATGTCAAAGAAATTGAGAGGTGTGCCAATGTTATTTTAGACAAGGAGATCCCATCTCAATGGAAAGCTGTTGTGGAAAATCTTGATGGACGACGAAGCAATCGTTTGTTCCATTTTTTTGAGATAGAAGCTGGCCTTCGTGAAGTTACCAAGGCTCCAAACGAGAAAGGCGATGCTGGTGATCCGAAGGTGGTGAAGAAAAGGGGTCATACCGACAAAGTGCCCAAGGGGGCTACTTTGAAGAATGCTTCTACATGTGCTAAGAATCCTCCTCCAAAGAGGGTTCTGAGGAATAAAATTTCTTCTAAGAGAAAGAAAACTGATGCGGAAGCTGCTAAGTAGGATGGGGATGAGACCTCATTGCCTCGAGTTGTTTCTAGATCAGGTGAAGAATCCTTGGGCAAAGACCTGTTGAACATTCTGGCACAAGCCATTAGTGCTGCCTCCTAGGAGAAAACATGATCTCATGTTCCAAGATCCAATGGAGGTGAGGTTGACCCTGAGGTCGGTACCACTGGGACCATTGCTACTGCCTGAGATGAATTCGCATATGCTGAAGAGGCAAATGAAATGATCTTATTGACTCCCAAGGAGAGAGGTCCTGCCCAGGATGCTGTAAAGATTGACGTCGAAGGGGTTAAAGAGCAGGTTGTCATCTTCGCAGAGCTATCCCCGATACCAACTTCAGCAATGTAGAGGATGATGACGAGGATAAGGTCGAAGTTGAAGATATTGCTCCTTCCAAGGTTTTTGTTGAGACTCCTCCTGACCTTTGGGCTTCCGATCTCAAAGGAAAAATCTCTTTGTCAAGTGACAGCTCCAGATCTTGCAAAGACGACAATAGCTGTTATCTTGTTAGCAACGAAGATCCTACACACGCAGCTCCAGATCTAGCGAAGACGACAATAGCAATTATCTTTGTCAAGTGACAGCTCCAGATCGAGCTTGGTTTTCCAAATGACAAGAAGATCCTAGGTGGCAACAAGAAATCTAGGATTCATATTGAAAGTCACGTTAGTGAGAAAAAAGATGCTATCAGAGGCTAGGAAGTCTTTTTGCTTTTCCTCTCATAGAGAAGCAGTTTTCCAAGGGTGACCCACATGCTCTCTTCAACTTGTGTGAGAACCTGGCCATCAAGGTGAGTTTTTGAGATTTTGTTACTATTGTTATTGCTTGTTCTAAGTTTGAAATCATCTTCATATTTAACTGTGTTTTACACTCCTCTAGATGCTTCTTGTAGCTCGTGCTTGTCACCAAGGTTCAGAAAGGGATTTTGAGGAATCCAATGCTAAAATTAGGTTGTTGGTTGATAAAAGTGGGATGGCGATGAGGGAGAAGACGATGCTATAGGAGTTGTATAGCGTGAGCTGTACTAAGGTTCAGAGCCTCTCAAAGGAGAACGAAGACCTAAGGATTGCACTGGCTATTCAAGAGTCTATTGTATCATTTGATAGGGTGGCTCATGATCCCTGTTCAGAGTTGGAAAAAATCATAGAGGACCAAGCCCCAAAGCTGCTTGAGCTGGACACTTTACGCGCTGATAAAGCTAATATGGAGAAGAAACTTGAGGATCTTTGTAAAGTTAAATCTCAACTTGAGGTTTTGAAGAAAGAACAAATGGACATGGCTGAAGAACAATGAGCTAGCGCAGAGGTGGAAAAGAATCTTTGTCTAATTCTCTTCATTCATTTGGGACATTTCGGCAGATTTTGACTTTACTAAGGCGGGAGCATTCGAGATTTTTAGCTGGCTTGCTAGCCATGCTTCCGATCTTGATTGTGCCAGACTTGCCTTCGGTGGCATAAGTGCCAATGTTGCCCTTTGTATGGATTTTGCTGGTGCGATGGTCACCTTAGGTGACCAGAAGGACAAGTTGTGGCCTCTTCATGGTCCTCAATTTCAATGGCCTCCTCCTTCGGAATGTATGAATATCCCTACCCTATTGATGAACATTTTGAATAATTTCTTGAGGGTTTTTTGGAAACCCCATGGTGAGCAACTTGCCAAGATGGAAGCCCAGTGTCTTGCTCTGAAGGTACACTAATTATTAATTCGTTTTCTATTTGGTTGCTAGTGGATCTAATGCATTCTTATACATAGAGACGCGAAGAGTTTTGTTGCCGGGTTGACGAATCTGTTCGGTCTATGTAGGTAAGTGGTGCTTCAGGCTCTGGTGCGGCACCGTCTCGAGGTTCGGATGGCAAGGCGCCTGCTCGTTCTGAGGGTTTGAGTGGGCAACACAGCGATTCAAGCAGGTAGCCTACGGATCAAGTTTAGGGCTTGGTGGTTCTTTTTTGGTCTGGTGGACTCATGTAAAATGTTTGTGTAATATACTTTGCTAATTTTGGGATCCCTGCACAGGTTCCGAAGATGGAGCCTACGCCAGTGGTCGAAGGTATCGTGCTTGTAATTATGAACTATCACAATTTCTTTGTTTCTGGGTCATGGCAACAATATGAAAAGAATCCTTTGTGTGATTTTATTTGAACTCTGGTTTTGGAAACTTAGGCCTTATGATCTTTGGAATGCTGCTATAAGGCAATTTTTGAAAGTTTTCTATGAAGATCGTATTGAACATCATCGTGTACTTTTGGAGAGGAATACTTGTCGGGAGCTGAAATTGATGTGACATGGCTTGTTTGAGACCCCTTGGGCTTCTGGAGCCAAAGGATGAACCCATCGAAGTGGGCAACATTGGCCCCTTGGAATATGCCTTCAAAGTCTTTGTCTGTTGGAAAGGAAATCATCCTTATTGAGGAAGATTCGTGTGATCTAACTGAATTCGAAGAATTTCTACATTCTAAACACTTTAGCTCGTGCTTTACTGTGTGACTTATACAAGTGTTTACTAATTATGCTAGAGATATCATTAATATGTATAGCGAAGAAGGAAAAGTTATGTCCTTCAATGGTTTTTGCAGATTTGTCAATGTGATTATAGATAATACTGTTGATGTAATATTAGATGAAATGTCCGAGGCTGTTGCCCATGATGTAACAACATCTTTGTAATTAGTTGAGGGACTCAAGTGTACTGAGTCTGGTCTTTCGTCCTAGCTGTGATGAGCGCTTGTTGTTAATAGTGAAGACTTGCTAAAGGACGAGTGAGCAGAAGCCCACTTAATGTGACCTGGTGGCGGCACCGCCTGGCCGACGAACTTAAAGTCCACGTGGCAGTTAAATTCGTCGGTTTTTATGGGTCCATGAATTTATTTATTTATTTAAATAAAAAAATAATTTCATACACATAGAAAATCCGATAATTCATAGAAAATTAAAAAGAAATCACAAAAATAGTAGAATATCATGTAGTCTCATATACTCTCTAAAAATAGAATAAGCCAATTACTAGTTTGCACCTAGTAAATTTTTATACATTCGAGAAGATCAATTTGATTGTGATAATCCTATATTTCTTATATTTCTCACTTTACTGTAAAGCTCATGGGAAAGGGAATAAAAGCCATATTTTGGTAACGAAACAAAGTCATCCAGGTCATTAAGATAGTCTTTATGTGAGGTTTTTTTGCATGACACATTCACATACACAAAGTCATGATGTTGTGTTTTTATTATTCATTCTTTTCTACTTTCATAAAGGAAACAGGAAGAAAGTGATCTGTTCTGTTAGTCTACAATTACACCAAAGGTGACACCGGTTGATCATTTCTAAAAGATCAATGAAAAATAGAATTAGCCATTCGGCTCACTGCCCCATCATAAGAATTATCATTAATGTGACACTAACATAAATTGATATATGATAGGCCCGATCTTCCATGAGGTACGTCAGCTTAGGGGTGGAGACTCGACGCTGGTGATGAAGGCTCCGAGCCAAAGGTTCGAATCCTTGCAATCACGACACCACTGCTCCGATGGTTATCGACTACGTGACACACGCAATCGACCTCACCAAGAAGGCTATCGTTCCTGCAATGCAACCGAAGAACACCAGCAAGAACGAAGAAAAACGCAAATCTCAATTGAGTTGCACAAGTTGGGGTTTCACAAACCGATGTCGGCGAAACTGTTCGATGACAGAATAATCTAAGCAAAACCCAAACCCATACATGTGCGGTGGCTACTGTTTATATAGAGTTTAGGTCGACCAACAAGGCCTAGACACGTCTATGATGGACTCCAAGATGATACATGGGCCAACAGCCCAAAAAGAGGGAAAACAGCCCATGGACAGATTCTGATCTCTAAATTGCGATGTGAATTTCCGATGACTCCGAACTCCAAATGACTTGAAACTGGTGGCATTGGAAAGGTTATCTTCTTAGGTTTCTAGGCATATATGGATTATCCAAATCAGAGTCAGTTTGTGACCTGGATAATGATTTTACTGATGACTGATCCTGGAGACCGAGGAAGTCGACTTCGAGTATAATTGGGCCTCCATCTTGACTTGGTGGTCCTTCTTTCCCTCCTCCTCGTCCGAGCAGTTCTCCAAGGCCTTCGTCCGAGCTGTTCTCCAAGGCCTTCATGTTCCTCTTCTAAGTTCCTAAGTACAATATAATTAACCATAACATTAGGTAGCATACCATCCTCAAAAGTATATGTACGGGCACTTAGGAACGAGCTCAACTGATGGTTCAATTGTCTTGCACGTGCTCTTGTAATAGGTACTTGCATAATCATAGAAGTGATGTCCTGATCATCCTCCCCCTCTTGAAGCGAAGTCATCCCCGACGCTATGTCATCCTTTTCTCCCAAATATGGTTTCAAATCTGCAATATTAAATGTGGGACTAACCCCAAAATCTGCAGGCAACTCAAGCTTGTATGCATTATCATTAATTTTTTCAAGAACCTTAAAAGGACCAGCAGCTCGAGGCATAAGTTTGGACTTTCTCAAATCAGAAAAATGTTCTTTGTGCAAATGTAGCCACACCAAATCACCTGGTTCAAAAAGCACTTGTTTCCTACCTTTACCACCAGGAAGTTTGTATTTCTCATTCATGGTTTCATTATTATTCTTAGTTATTTCATATAAGTTCCGAATCAAATCAGCACGTTGTGACGCATCCAAATGCAAAGGTTCCTCGAAAGGCAAAGACATCAAATCAATAGGAGCACCAGGATTAAAACCATAAGCCACCTGGAAAGGGTAAAACTTTGTGGTAGAGTGAACGGATCTATTGTAAGCAAACTCAATGAGGCAAACACTCTTCCCACATTTTCAAATTTGTTTTCAAAATAGCACTAAGCATTGTAGACAAAGTTCGATTAACAACTTCAGTTTGACCGTCAGTTTGGGGATGACATGTAGTAGAAAACAAAAGCTTTGTCCCCAATTTATTCCATAAGCTCCGCCAAAAGTGACTCAAAAATTTTGCATCACGATCCAAAATAATAGTATTAAGCAACCCATGTAAACGAACGATCTCATGGAAAAACAAATCAGCAATATGAGAAGCATCGTCCGTCTTATGACAAGGTATAAAATGTGCCATTTTCGAAAAACGATCCACAACAACAAAAATGCTATCTCTCCCCCTCTTAGTTCGAGGCAAACCCAACACAAAGTCCATAGAAATATCAGCCTAAGGAACACTTGCAACCAAGAGAGGCAAATAAAGACCATGTGGACTAAGGCGAGACTTAGCTTTATTGCAAGTAGTGCAACGTGCCACAAACTGTTCAACGTTCCGCTTCAATTTGGGCCAAAAAAATGAGCAGCCGGCACATCTGTCGTTTTCTTCACACCAAAATGACCCATCAAACCTCCTCCATGCGCCTCCTGCAAAAACAAAAGATGAACAGAGCTATCTGGGACGCATAACTTGTTACCCCGAAAAAGAAGTCCATCATTCAGCACAAACTTATTCCATATTCGTCCCTCTCTACAATTTTCAAAAGCCTCTTTAAAATCAAAATCAGCGGCATATAACCCTTTTATGGTCTCTAAACCAAAGATGCGATGATCAAATTGTGACAACATAGTATAGCGGCGAGATAAAGCATTCGCAATGACATTTTATTTTCCTTTCTTGTGCTTAATGATGTATGGAAACGACTCTATAAATTCAACCCATTTAGCATGTCGTTTATTTAGCTTAGCTTGACTTCTAATATGTTTCAAAGATTCATGATTAAGACTTCTAATATGGATAACAAATTCTTTAGGCCAAAGATAATGCTGCCAAGTCTCCAAAACACGCACCAAAGCATATAACTCTTTATCATAAGTCGAATAATTAAGAGATGGCCCATTCAATTTTTCACTAAAATACGCAACAGGTTTACCTTCTTGTAGAAGCATGCCTCTAATCCCAATTCTGCTCGCATCACATTCAATCTCAAAAGTTTTTTCAAAATCTGGAAGTTGTAGAAGAGGTGCATGTGTCAACTTGTCTTTCAATGTGTTGAAGGCGTTTTCTTGTACTGCATCCCAATGTAATGTCACACCTTTCTTCGTCAACTCATTTAGTGGGGCAGCGATGGTGCTGAAATCTTTCACAAAGCGCCGATAAAAACCTGCAAGACCAAGAAAACTACGCACCTGTGTGATAGTCGTCGGTGTAGGCCAGCTCCTAATAGCGTCAATCTTCGTCTCATCCACTTCAATTCACTGTGGAGTAACAATATAGCCAAAAAAACCAAATCGATTGGTGCAAAAGATGCACTTCTCAAGGTTAGCAAATAAGCGCGCATCGCGTAGCGCAACAAAAACAACACGTAGGTGATCTTGATGTTCCTCCAAAGATTTGCTATAGATCAAAATATCATCAAAATAAACCACCACAAATTTTTCAATAAAATAACGGAGAACCTCATTCTTCAAGCGCTTGAAAGTGCTAGGTGCATTAGTTAAACCAAATGGCATGACTAACCACTCATACAAGCCAAACTTTGTTTTGAAAGCAGTTTTCCATTCATCGCCTAATTTCATTCGAATTTGATGGTAGGCACTACGCAAATCAATTTTTGGTAAACATGACATAGCCATATAATTCATCAAGCATGTCATCTAAGCGAGGAAAAGGATGACGATAATGAATAGTTATATTATTAATGGCTCTACAATCAACACAAATACGCGACGTACCATTTTTCTTAGGAACCAAAATGACAGGAACAACACAAGAACTAAGGCTCTGATGTACGTACCCATGGTCCAATAGCTCTTAGACTTGTCTCTAAATGTCGTTATTCTCCTCTAGATTGGTCCTATATGCAGCATGGTTGGGCAAAGTGGCACCCAGAATTAAATCAATTTGATGCTCAATCCCTCGCAATGGTGGCAGCCCCGGTGGAATTTCCATAGGGAAAACATCCTTAAATTCTTGCAAAAGGTTAGCAACAGCAGGCGGCAACGAGAGATGCATATCATCAAGTGAAAATAGCACCCTCTTGCACAATAAAGCATAGCCGGAAGCATCATCGAAAGCACAAGCAGCAAGATCAGATTTTGTGGCAAGCATAGCACCACCCTTTAACTTAATAGTAGGAGAACTAGCAGATGGTATGGATGGTTCAGTTTTAAAGGGCACAACAGATTTTACTGCTTGCTGATTTTCAGAGGCTAAAGCCTTATCACGTTCTACAGTTTCAGCTATGGCCCTATTACATTTCACAATTTCAATAAGGGTCAAAGGAAGCAACGTAATTTTTTTGTCTTTATGCATAAATGTATAAGTATTAGTTCTACCATGGTGGGTTGCATCAGTATCAAATTCCTAAGGTCGACCCAACAAAAGAGAACATGCTTGCATGGGAATAATATCACAATCTGCATAGTCATGACATGTACCAATAGAAAAATGGACACGTGCATTATGTATTACCTTGGCCTTACCGCTGTTGTTAAGCCACTGAATATGATATGGGTGAGTGTGGGCACGTGTAGAAAGGCCAAATTTTTTGAAAAAATCAGCACTCACCAAATTATTGCAACTCCCACCATCAATGATAGTACGAACATGGTACTTGTTGATGATAAAATAAATCTGAAATAGATTATGCCGCTGAAGCTTGTCCTCATGTTCCACCTGTGCACTCAAAACACGCTAGCCACATATGTGCCATTGTGGACGTAGTCCTCTGCATCATCTTCGCCATAAGCATATGCATTCTCCTCAGTCGTGCCTGCAATGTTAGCTTGCAATACCAAATCATCTTCAACATCACTAGCGCTGATGTACCCACCGGTATCTGTAGCAATGTAGGCTCGCTTGCCCGGACACTACTTCATAACATGTCCCATGCCTTTGCACAGATGGCACACAATATTTGATGATGGCGTAGCAGGGGAAGCATCGGTCTTCACTGGGTTAGGCACAAAAGCAGATTTGGTCACCTCAGGTGGTGGTACAATGCGTTTTGTGTTGGTGGGGGCGGCACGTCCTTTGCTCAAAGCCAACCTGGAAGAAGAAACACCAAAGGTGTTGTGCGAAAGTTGCGCACGTCCCTACACTTCTTATTCTGCCAACAAAGTAATATGGAACAACTGGTCTGTGTTGGAGTAGTCTTTATAATCAACAATATTTTGTATGTCTTTATGCATAGCAGAATAAAAATGAGTCATAGTATCTTCATTCTCCTCATCAATATCACAACGCAACATAGCAACATGCAAATCATTATAGTACTCATGAACAGAATGAGTGCCTTGATCAAAACGTTGCAATTTTTTCTTCAAATCACATTTATAAGAAGGAGGAATAAAACGATTACGCATAGAACGTTTTAACTTGGACCTTGTAGAAGGATCTTGACCAAGTTTAACTAAACTATTCCACCACAGAATAGCATAACCAGTAAATTCACTAGTAGCATAGGAAACACATTGAGCAGCTGGAATCTTATGAGCATTAAATTTCTGTTCAACAGTCATCTCCCTATCTAAATAAGCATTGGCATCATATGATCCATCAAAGGGTGGAATTTTAAATTTGACCCTATCAAACTGGTTATCATTATCAGGTTTGTTACCTTTGAGGCCACGTCGTGGTGGTCGTTTGCCCTTATTACCTTTATTACCTTTACCACGCCAGTCTTGCTCGGTATAAACATCATCTTCGTCTTCATCTTCATCGCCATCTTCAACTTCATGATTAGAGGATGCCTTGGATTCCTTGGAAGGCAGCAACCTTGTTCTCAATCGTGTCAAGCCGAAACGCCAAACTGTTGACCGTAGTGCGAAGCTCGGTCACAACCGGAGCAAGTTCTGCTCTGAAATCACCAATTAGCTTGTTTTGTGCAGCAATAAGCTTCTTAAGCTTGTCCTTTGAAACACATCAAGTCTTAAGGGGATTCATTGCCTGCCATAGTTAGTGAAAACAAAAAACAGAGACAATGACACAAGATTATCCCTATCTAATAGGTAGGTGGAATTGCTCACACTCAAGCGTGTACCAAGCGCTTGCAAATGTTCTTACCGTGCAGCGCAAAGGACGATGGCTACCTGGAAGGAACGACGGCGGCAAAGTGGCAATAACACACCTAGAACATGGGATGATTGCAAGGTTAGACCTGTACTGCTCAAGAGACAAATATAGTGGAGCTTGGGATGGCTTAATATGTGGCTAAGCAAATACAATAGTGTAACAGTTAAGCAAAATTGAATAATGATCCAAAGTAGGTGTTTGTGCTAGCCAAAAACTAGTCCCAAGTCAAAGCACAAAGTGTCACAGGAGAAACAAGTCAAAGGTAGAAGATGGAGGTGGAGGTGGAAATAGCACAAACAACAAAAGCCTTTCCTACAACTCTTTTCTCTTTTTTTCTAATTTTTCACCTTTTTTGCACTATTTTTTTTCACTTATTTTTTTGACACTTCTGTTTTCACAGCAGGAAGTAACACAAAAAATTTCAGAATAAACGGAAACCAAATGTGTGCTGTGGAGCCAAAACCGTGAGAGAAAGCGTGTGAAACACAAGCGTGCAGAAACTTCAGGGCCTGAGAACCCTATTTTTCAGGCCGATTTTCGTAAAAATAGCGGTGGCAAACCCGGCGTAGCAAGGGACGATGAGATGCAAAATTTTCTGCCATTTCCGGAAATGTATACTCTTGCCCTATTCCGAGTTCGGAGCGAAAAGTTACGGCCGTTTTACCGACGGCACCTCAAATTAGGGTTTTACGGCGATGGATGGGTTTCATGGCGGTGGATGGAAGGACAAACGAAGAGGAAAACAAACTGTGGACAAGGATGGCGATGGAAACACAAGCACAATGATGAAGAACAAACCCAAACTAGCAATGAACTCAACCACAAAGGATAGAAACTCAACACAGCAAACTGAAAATAACTATTGCGGCACTATAGGTAATGGGACAGCGGAATTTTTTTTGGCTTTTTCTGGACTGTAGGCATATGAAAACAAAACTAATCTAAAGGATAAACGGAATTACCTAATGGGCAACTTGGAAACTGATACCAATTGATATAGGATAGGCCCGATCTTCCGTGAGGTACGTCGGTTTAAGGGTGGAGACTCGACGTTGGTGATGAAGGCTCCGAGCCAAAGGTTAGAATCCTTGCCATCACAGACACCACTACTCCAATGGTTATCGACCATGTGACGCACGCAATCGATCTCACAAGAAGGCAATCATTCCTGCAATGCAACCGAAGAACACCAGCAAGAACAAGGAAAAACGCAAATCTCAATTGAGTTGCACAAGTTGGGGTTTCACAAACCGATATCGGCGAAACTGTTCGATGATAGAATAATCTAAGCAAAACCCAAACCCTAACATGTGTGGTGGCTACTGTTTATATAGAGTTTAGGTTGACCAACAAGGCCTAGACGCGTCTATGATGGACTCCAAGATGATACATGGGCCAACATCCCAAAAAGTGGGAAAACAGCCCCTGGACAGATTCTGATCTCTAAATTGTGACATGAATTCCCGATGACTCCGAACTCCAAATGACCTAAAACTAGTGGCATTGGAAAGTTATCTTCTTAGCTTTCCAGGCATATGTGGATCGTCTAAATCAGAGTCCGTTTGTGGCCTGGGCGATGATTTTACTGATGACTGGTCCTGGAAGTCGACTCCGAGTAGGATTGGGTCTCCATCTTGACTTGTCGTCCTTCTTGCCCTCCTCCTTGTCTGAGCTGTTCTCCAAGGCCTTCATGTTCCTCTCCTAAGTTCCTAAGTACAATATAATCAACCATAACATTAGGTAGCATACCATCATCAAAAGTATGTGTACAGGCACTTAGGAACGAGCTCACCTGATGGTTCAATTGTCTTGCACGTACTCTTGTAATAGGTCCTTGCATAATCATAGAAGTGATATCCTCATCATAAATTATCATTAATGTGACACAAATATAAGAACCATGATAAATAACCAATAATAAGTCTAGTATTTGCATTTCTCAATTGCTTAGCACCCAACAAAAAGAGAGGCTGACCTTGTTCACCTTGACAGTTGAGCTAAACACAAGGCAAGTCCTCTCAGCCCTGTACAACATCAAATATGATTATGATGTTATGAAGAAATTATATTATTCTCCAGTAGGAGCACTGAGAGGAGACAATGTCTTGTATTCAGTTAGGGGAGAAACTCACAAGTATGACGAAGTCTGATAAATCTAGTGTGTTGGTATACAAGTGTTTGATAATCAATACTCAATTTCTATTATCTGCTCAACATTTGATTTAAAAATTAACCTATTACACCGTGATGACTTCATTAACCAGTTGTTACTTGTTAAACAAACAAACAACCATGGATCACTAAGCTTTTGTATCTGCCAATTGTTAGTTAAAGTAATTGATAAGCTCTTGCAAGAAATGAGTGTAAAAGGAGAGAATATCTTAGACAACTCCACAGTGTAAAATGAGTGTTGACAGCACACCAACATTTGGGATTGGTACAGAAGTACAGAAATAACCTACAACTCTGCAGACTTCACACTAAGATTTAGGACATCTAACTTGGTCCTTGAGATATCAATTGATAGATTCCTCAAAAACAAAACAGCTTCCAGGTTCCAATTTGCAAATGAATGCACAATTGAGAAATGCGTCTACCTAAAGTAAAGACAATAACCATTGCACTCATGTTAACAGAACTATGAGTCTATGATGCAGCAATCAGTTGTCAGTCGTGCAAACTTATTTCAACAATGCTTGGGAAAACAAATCTACCATAAAATGAAATTGCACTGCTCATCATGCATAATAGTAATCTTGGCATGTGTGTGCAGTTTAACCTCAAATAAAGAGTGATTTCATTTATAAAATAAACAAAAATGCCTAACGGTAACAGTGAAGTAAAGGATGCAATATTATTCTTATGGCCTCCATGTGCTCACGTTATTTGCATATCTCATTGCATTAGGTTCACATTATCATCAATGGATTTCTTCTAAATTCAATATTTCTAGTCTGCACAACAGAAATGTAGATTCAGAAAACAGGTGTTTTACTTGACAAGAAGCAGTTTCGGATGCAATCTAGTACCTTGTGGGAGTTCGAATGAGCCCTGTAAGTCCTTCAATCTTTTGCATCTAGTAGCAAAGAAATAAAAAGGGGGAAACTTGCCTCTTTTCCTACGAGTTGCATAGGTCTGGCAAGGGGATGCGGCTCCACGGTGGTGAGGAGGTGCGATGAGGGGAGGATGCTTCACAGTGTTGAGGAGGCGACCGCTATGCCCCTAGTGGCTCTGCGGCGGGGCGGTTCCATGGTGTGGGGAGGCGGCTCCGTGGAGGGTGTGCGGATGCGGCTTCGCGCGGTGGAGCGGAGGGGCCGCAGAGGGGTGGCTCTGCCCTGAGGGGAGGCAGCCGCGGTGGGGTGGCTCCTCAGCGAGGGGAGGCAGCCACGGTGGGGCGGGATGCAGCTCCATGGTGGGCGAGGGGACGCAGGTCTGGGCGGTAGCGAGGGGAGGTGACCATGGCTCCACGGCAAGGGGAGGCATATCCACTACTAGCAAGGGGACACAAGCACGTGGCTCCACGTGGTGGCAGCAGTCGTGGAGACACTCAAGGCTGGGCTCAGTAGGCGAGAGGTGGGTGGCGCGTTCGGAAGCATTCAGCGTGAGCATTTATACGGCGGCCAGATAAGTTCGCTGGTAGCCTGGTCCTAGCTTACAAATTTAGTTAAGTTCGTCGGGTACATGCGGAGGCCAACGAATATATGGTAGTTTCATCGGTTATACGGCGACCAATGAAATTCACCTCATTAATTTCGTCGGCCACTTTCAGCCGATGAAATTAAAAAAACCGACGAATTTCCTCCTGTTTGCTGTAGTGATTGGTATCAGGGCCAAGTAAGGGTATCCATAGAGAGGTGACCATGGATCAGTCCGTTGGCAAGATACCAGGGTTCGATGGCTCAGATTTCTCATATTGGAAGCAGCGCATGTCTGCATTCCTTCAGAGCCAACATTCGTCCATCTAGGATATTTGTCAGGATGCTGGTTACCAAGTGATTGAGAACCATGTTACCCAATAGCAGCATTGGGAACATGAACCAAACAACAAGGAAAGGAATTTCTTGCTTACTGCCTTGTGCCGTCTTGAGTTTGATAGGGTAGAGTACTTGAAGACGGCACATGATATCTAGACTACCATCAGTAACTTCCATGAGGGGACTAGTTAGGTCAAGGCTAGGTTGTTTGTTTGAGGTGCACAAGAGAGAATATGAGAACTTCTCACAGTAATCCTGTGAGAGCATCGACAGAATGTTTAGTCATTTTCAATCGATTGTAAACAAGATCCATGCGAATGCAAAAAATGGTGTGTTGCCTTACCATGACCATGAGCAAGCGTTCAAGCTTCTTTATGCTCTGGACATGAGTATTTGGCAATTGAAGAAAGAGTCTATAGTCGAGTAAGGTGTCTACGAGACTCTTTCCATAGATGAGCTTTATAGCAAGTTAAAGGCTTGGGAGGTTGACACTCAAGCGTGAGCTAGGATGAGTGGAACAACTCCCAAGAGCCTAGCTCTTATGTCTAGCCCTAGCTGTGGTGGTGTTGCTAACCCTGACCCTTCTATTGGCTATGCTTTGTCGTTGATTTTAGCCATGGAGGAGGAGCTTGAAGGACTAGATGATGAGAAGCTGTGCCTGCTGTCCAACAAGTTTTAGCGCCTCTACTCCAACATGATGAGCCATAGAAGAGGTGACAAGCTCCAGTGCTATGAGTGTGGGAAGACAGACCACTCCATCGCTGACTACCCCCAGAGGAGAGCTCAGGAGAAGTACTTCGCCAACAAGCACAAGGGTAAGTACACCTCCGACAAGAAGAAGGGCAAGTACAAGGGCAACAAGAAGAAGTGATCGTTCTTCAACAAGGAGTTTGTCAAGCACTACCAGAAGCATGACTAGGAGCACGACTATGCTTTCCTCACTAGCCTCAGTGATTGTGATGGCAACTCCAGTGACTCCAGCTCCAACAGTGACGATGGTGATTAGAAGAAGATCGTTGGGCATGAGGGACTTTGCTTCTTTGGCGACGAGATTGGCTACTGCACAATGTCACTTGCAGGAGATCAAGCTGGCTCCACCAAACCGAACATCTACAACAAGTTGAACGCCGAGCTTTAGGTGAGTGATGATGATGAGGAAGCTATGTTCACTGCTTTGAAGAACTAGGATCTCTTGCTTAGAGTAGCTGCTAAGGATCTTAGGCTTGCAAATGCTAAGGTTGCTACTCTAGAGGCTGAGCTTGAGACTTTCAAGTCTAAACTTGCATGTACTTTGAATTATCTTTTTGTTGCTAAGGAAGCATGTGCTATAGCTGATGAGATTGAATGCACTGATTGTAAGGTTCTAGCTTTTGAATTAACTGAATTACGCTCCAAGCAAGCTAGTAATGTAGATTTACTTTTCTCTAATGCTGCAACGTTAGAGGAGTTGAAAGCTAGGCTGACTTTGCTTGGTGCTTGTGATGTTTATCCCACTCTTAAGAAGGAGTTGGAAGATACTAGGGCTGCTTTGAGGAAGTCTAAAAAGACTACTAGCCCTAGTAGTGCTGATTGTCCTAAGTGTGATGGCCTTAGGGGTAGGCTTGATGATTTGGCCATTTAGAAGGTCCGGCTAGAAGATGAGAATACCTATCTTAGGACTATTCTAAGTTGGATTTTGGCTAAGGAGCCCCAGCTTGGCATGATTGATTCCTCTTTCAAGTTGAGTGACAAGTTGGGGGTTGGCTAGCACTACACCCAAGCTGATTTTAATCAGTTGTATGGGAAGATAGGTGACTTGAGAGGGATTCCCATTAGTGAGAAGTTCTTTGTTATCCACGACAAGCCCTACTTTGAGCATGGAAATCATAAGTATGGTGTGTGGGTAGAGAAGACAAGGGAGCTACCCAAGAAACAAGTGTGGACTCCTAAGCCCAACTTTGTTAGGAACCCACTTGAAACTCTACCTGTGAGGAATTCAGTTGACTCACCTCATGGGAGCTCTAAGCAAGGTGCTAAGAGGAATGCTCCTCCTAAGACCACTCCATAGCCTTAGGGACATCCCAAGAACCAATCCAAGGGAGCTCCACCCAAGAGGTATGTGTATGACTACTGCCATAGGGAGGGTCACTTGGTAGAGTTTTCCTCCCGCAGGATGAGAGCTGAGCCTAGAGAGGTTGAGTTGAGCAACGAGGATAGGTACTACCAGGATGGTAGGCTTGAAGTAGCACCTCAGCGTGGAGATAGGCGAGACCACTCTCGTGTCAAGTAGGTGGAGGTAGATGAGACTGTTTTCCTCATGGTGCTCCAGGTGGTGGATGCTTTGCTGGCAGGACACTAGGTCATGAGTAGGTACGACTTCGGTCCTCCTCGCTGAGGCCTTGAGATCTATGATGGACAAGGATTTGCTAGATGTGGTGACCGGCAGTCTCAGTTTGCATGGGATAGGGGTTTTGGGATGCTTGATTGTCACTTTGCTAACCCTTATTTTGAGCAAATGGCTCGACACTAGTTTGCTTCTTTTCAGATTAACCCCAATGTCAGACCCTATGCTCTTCCCATGAACCGCTATTGATGCAGGATAGAGGCCTGGAGAACATATGGCTCATGGATTCTAGTTGTTCGCACCACATGACCGGCAATCACAGATGGTTCTCTAGTCTAACCCCAGCGAGCACATCATTTTTGGGGATAAAGGCATAGGTAAGGTTAAGGGTGTTGGCGCTGTTTCAGTTTTTGATCAGTTTGTTCTGAGGGATGTTTCTTTGGTTGCTAAACTTGGTTACAATCTTCTCTCTGTTTCACAACTTCTCGATGAAGATTATGAGGTTCGTTTCAAGAAAGGTTATTCGCGTGTTTTGGATGCTTGAGAAGATCTTGTTTGCCCTATTTTGCCTTTTGGGAAGGTTTTTCATGTTGATTTCTCAAGCTCCCCCATTCCTTCTTGCTGTTTAGTGGCTAGTCCCTCCTTTCATTTGTGGAAGTGGCATAGGAGGCTAAGCCATTTGAGCTTTGATTTGCTTGCAAAGCTTAGCTCACTTGACCTAACCTGAGGATTGCCCAAGTTGAAGAGTGAGCGTGACCTTGTTTTCCATCCCTATCGCCATAGGAAGATGGCTGCTGCTTCCCACATAACTTTGAATGAGGTGATGACAGCTCACCCTGGAGAGTTGCTTTATATGGACACTGTTGGTCCTTCCCGGGTGAGGTCTGTTGGTGGGAAGTGGTACGTTCTAGTGATCATGGACGATTTTTCTTGCTGGTCTTGGGTGCATTTCATGAAATTGAAGGATGAGGCTTTTGAGTTTGTTCATGACTTGGTTTTGAGGTTGAGAAACGAATCTAATCATGCCATGAGAGCTATACGTAGTGACAATGGCTTAGAATTCAAGAATGATCGTTTCGAAGTCTTTTGCCATAGTCAAGGTCTTGAACACTAGTTTTCGTCCCCATATGTCCCCTAGCAAAATGGTGTGGTTGAACGCAAGATTCAGACCCTTGTTGAGATGGCTAGGATGATGCTCGATGAGCATAGGACTCCTAGGAAATTCTAGGCCGAGGCAATTAACACCGCGTGCTATGTTTCTAGCCATATTTTTCTCTGAGCTCTTCTCCATAAGACCTCGTATGAGTTGCGGTTTTGGCGGTAGCCAAAATTGAGCCACCTATGGGTATTCGGTTGTAGGTGCTTTGTGCTCAAGCAGGGGAACTTGGACAAGTTCGAACCTTGCAGTTCTGATGGAGTTTTTGTTGGCTATGCCACGCATTTGCGTGCATACCGTGTTTGGCTCTTGGACTCTAATAGGATTGTTGAGACTTGTGAAGTTACATTTGATGAAACTATGCCTTGCACAACCCCTGTCTTTGAGCTTGCAGGTGATGAGAAGATAGTGACTACCATGTTTGAGGAAGAAGATGGATGTGTTTCTGGTGATACTGCACATGCTACAGCTCCAGAACCTGCTGCTTCACTTTCAGAGGATGATGAGGGAGCTCCAATATGTTCTCTTTTGACTACTTGGGAGCAACCCCTACAAGATCCACCAGTGTAGGCTGCAAGGCCCGCTGAGGATGTAGGGGAGGTGGCCTCCAAGCCACAGCCTCCTCGGATGGTCCAGTGGGATCACCCTTCGACAAACATCATTGGTGGACTGAATGAGCGAGTGACAAGATCTAGGTCCACTTCTCTTGCTGTCTTTGTACACTCTGCATTTGTTGCTTCTTTCGAGCCCCATGATTGGTCACGCTATGTCTGATCCGAATTGGGTCGATGACATGCATGAGGAGCTTGAAAATTTTGAGAGGAACCAAATTGGGGTTTTAGTCGAGCCTCCACCACACTGCAATCCTATAGGTACCAAGTGGGTGTTTAGGAACAAGTAGGAGAGGATGGAGTTGTGGTGAGAAACAAGGCCGGGCTAGTTGCTCATGGTTATTGTTAGAAAGGGGGGATAGATTATGAGGAGACTTTTGCCCCTGTAGCCAGATTAGAAGCCATTCATATTCTTTTAACTTTGGCAACTTCGAAAGGGTTCAAACTGTTCCAAATGGATGTGAAGAGTGCATTCCTGAATGAGTATATAGAGGAATAAGTCTATGTGAGGCAACCCCCATGCTTTGAGCATCCCAAATATCCTAATGAGTGTTCAAGTTGCAGAAGGCTTTGTATGGTCTGAAGCAAGCTCCCCGAGCGTGGTATGAGAGACTTAGGAAATTCCTAGTTGCCTAGGGTTTTGAGATGGAGAGTGTCGACAAGACTTTGTTTTTGCAAAAACATGGTAATGACCTTTTGATCGTTCAGGTATATGTGGATGATATCACCTTTGGTGGCTCTTCCCATGCACTTGTGAGCAAGTTTTCAGAGCAAATGAGGAAGGAGTTCGAGATGATCATGATAGGGGAACTTTAGTTCTTCCTAGGGCTCCAAATCAGGCAGACTCCACAAGGTACCTTCGTCCACCAGAGCAATTACACAAGGGATCTACTCCAGAAGTTCAAGATGGTGGATGCCTCGCCTCAAATGACTCTGATGAGTACATCCACCATGGTGGACAAGGATGAAGATGGTGACGAGGTTGATCAGAAGGTGTACCGAGGGATGATCGGGTCATTGATGTACCTAACTGCCATGAGGCTAGATATATAGTTTCCTGTAGGTCTGTGCGCTCGTTTTTTGGTGTCTCCAAGGGCGTCACACTGCACTGGTGTAAAGCGGATCCTGAGGTATGTCAAGTTCTATAATCACCAAAATTTGACTAGGATTAGTTGGCCAAAATGTCAGAAGATGCCTAGGGTGAAGGAATCCACTTGGCCAGGCCTATATCATAAGTTTGACCAAATATGATGATAATTATACGCCTAAGGCCCAAGCCATGATGGAGTCATAAGCCTAATCCACGTCGAAGCCTAGTTTATTCACGAGGCTGGTTTGGACTGTAGGAGTAGGTCGCACGAAAACGGATGCCCAAGCCACATACGGACTCCGTCTGAGGCATTCTACATATGGTTGGAAAATGAAGGAGATAAACTTTCCAATGCAATTGGAATCACATCCAAATACGTTCCGATTTAACAGGAATTGCTAAAATAATAGGATGACCAGAATCTGCCAAGATTATACGGCAAGTTTTGGCTGATATTTGGAAGCTTCAGGAGGATCTGGATCGACAAGAGGGAGAGTCCAGATCACGTTATCGAGTCATAGAGTCTTAGTTGATTTGTAATCTTTTAGTTAGGAAAGAGTTTGAGTCTATCTAGGAAAGGGTTTGCCCTGAGGGCTAAGTCTCTGGACTATAAATATGTATCTTCTCTTCATGAATAAACTAGCAACAGTATTACGCTCCCAAGTAGCTCGTACTTCATTCATCAACTCTCTGCGCATCGCCACCCTGGCTCCTAGGTTTATTCTCTCCATGTAAGTGTCATGCTGCCCTGGCAAGTTCATCCAGGTCGGCTAGGGCAGCGAAGCATTTATTGGATCAATGGCGGACCTTGGACCGAAGCATTTTTTATGGCAAGGTTTGCTAGTTATCACGCATGACATTGATATGCTTTATTGTTTTCTCTAGTAGATTGTGTTTGCGCTTCTTGGTGTCTTGCGTTTACCCCGGTGAATCTCGTACTAAGTGTTGATGGCCAAAATCTCAAAATTTTAGCCATCAATTATACACCAGATGAAGCAAAACATGTGAATAAAACTGGACTAACCCTTCTACTAACGAGTTCAACTAGCTTTGTATGAATATTTGGGTGCATGTACAAAATTACATGTAAAAATGGATGAAAAACAAGGCTAAGAAGTGAAGATGGGCCAAAGGGGACAAAGCCCATGGTTGCCTGGCCTTGTACCATGGTCGGCTGACCACCTGGCACGGCCATCCGGCCACCTACCAGTTCGCTCGACCATGTGGCATGGTCAGTCGACCACCCAACTAGGTTGGTTTGCCTCCCCTTCAATCTTGCATGCAAGGAAACACAAAGCAATGTCAATCCAAGGGCCGAAAGACCATCAAACCATGGATTGGTGATGTCACTAATCCAAGGGAAGAGCCATGCAACAAATCTGACATAGACACCTGGCCGCCTGACCATTTTGCATGGTTGCCTGACCACTCAAGTTGCTCATTTTACACGTGCATCAACCGTTTCAACCATCAACCGATGCGGGTAAACAATCTCAGCCAAAGGATGGGTCAAGTTGGTTCATCGGATGGTCGCCCGACCACCCCTCATGGTCGGCCGGCAACCCCCTTTAGCCACCTGGCCACTGGCTCACCTTCCACGCCGACCTTGCCCCCCTACTAATACCCCCTCACATGTATAGGCTATAAATAGGGCCTGAGAGCGGAGTGGAGAAGTGGAGTTGAGTTCAAGTTCTATCTTAGAGTGCTGCACTATTCCCTTAGTAGTTAGGATAGTCCTAGGAGTTAGAGTTGAGTCGAGCTTTGCCTCGGAGTCTCTGGAGTTATCTTCGAGTCTATGGTAAAGCTTTGTATCTTGTGGATTCAGATTATCTTCAATATAATTTCAGTTATATTTTACTCTAAGTTCTATCTCTTGCGAGTGTGGTGTACCTTTCTTTGCACACTTTCTAGGCTTAGCTTGTGTTTAATTTTGTTATTCAACTCTTGATATTCTTGCTGGTGCTATAACTCAACCCTAGACTTAGACGCTAAGCTCTAGCTAGACCCTCTCCTCTAATCAATGATGGTTTATCGTTGTTCAAGCTTCGCTTGAACACGTTTATAGCGTGCCATCCTCTCCACGTAGATTTGCTTGGTAGCCCCACTCGGTGATAGCGTGTGGTGTGCCTGTGTAGTCGAAGCCCATCATTCAGGAGGCCCGTAGGTGTTAGCTAGACTCTCCTTTGGGACCAACTATCTAACCCTGGTACCCTCGAGACTCTAGAATTTCGCTCGATGCAAGACCCTGACTTGTTAATTTAATTTTTTAGTTAATCATGGATAACCTTTGCAGCCGATTAGAAATAGAGTTTGGTGACTTTATCTCACTCGTTGTCCTCCCAGGCAACTATACCTTTCTACAGATATCTTTGATAGGCTTATCATCCCACCATACAGCTATCTTTGTCACGTTTACCCCTGTTACTACTAGTTGGTATAATTTATCTAAGTTTACAGCTATTTCAACTTGAGTATATTCAATTACACTCTCTCGCCTGCCGCTTCCCTATGGAAATTTATGATACTCGGAATACTCTGGGTGAAAGGCTACAGCGGTCTCCGTGCGCTTGCAGAGTAAAACCTGTTAAGGCTAAGAGACGCCAACAAGCTTTTCTAGCACCGTTGCCTAGGAAGCAATAGGCAGAGAGATAATTGATATGTCATTTCAAACCCTGTATACTTGATAAATCTACCACTGGTTTTTAGTAGGCTTACTTTGCTCTGTTGTTTTTGTTGTGGTTGCAACAGAGAGGTGTATGACCGGTTTCGACCTGCTAGAAAATTATCACAATAATCTAGAGTCACTGCTCAGGAGAGTCCATTCAAAGACTATCCATGGGCAGAGACCTGTACCCAGGGACCTTGAATCAACTGCATCAACAAGTCACACTCCGACCAACACTGACATGGCTGTAGCTCTTGAGAAGACCATTCGTGAGTTCTCCATCCCCTCGAGCTACAACATTCCTACGGGACCTGAAGTTCAAGCGGGGGAGAACTTCGAACTCATGCCAGGGGTGATTCACATGGTTCAAGCTATCCCATTTTGCGGACTGGCTACGGAAGATGCCAACAGTCACCTGCAGTAGTTTTTGGAGATCTGCAGGACGTTCAACATGAAAGGAGCATCACCGGACGCTGTCAAACTTTGTCTCTTCCCTTTCTCTCTTGTTGGGAAGGCAAAACAGTGGTTCTACCTCAACCGTGCGACACTAACAACTTGGAACGCATGTTCTGATGCATTTATTGCCAAGTATTTCCCACTTGGGAAAACTAACGCATTGAGGAACAAAATATCGAGCTTCCAATAGCTCACTGATGAAACCGTGGCGGAGGCCTAGGAAAGACTCTTGGAGTACATCGCAGCCTACCCCCACCACGGCATGCAAGAGTGGCTGATTTTTCAAAGCTTCTTCCATGGGCTTCACCGCTCTGCACAAGAACATCTAGATGCAGCCGCTGGAGGATCCTTCCTATCCTTAAGCATCACTGCGGCCATAGGGCTAATTGAAAAAAATGGCCACCAATCAAGGATGGAGAGAAGAGAGGTCTAGCACCCGATCCCATGACGTCCATCAGATCGAGAGCACTGACACGCTCGCTGCCAAGATGGACCTTGTGTTGAAAAAGCTAAACGATACTCTAGAAGTTGCTATGGTCCTGGCCCTTGAGACCCATATGACATGCGAAGTCTGTGGGAACACAGGGCACTCGGGGAACAGCTGCCCCGAGATGTGACCCAAAGATGCAAACTTCATATGAAGCAACAACTTCAACAATGGGAATCGTCCTCAGCCAGGATGGAGTACACGACCATATCTCCCTTTTTTCCGGACAAGGTAACTCTTCAAGCAATTCACAACAGTTTCCTAAAAATAACTTGGGTTAGAAAGCTGTGAATGATAGCATTAGTAAAAAGTTCCATGCTAATGATAGAATGTTTGAATCTATTTCTATACAAATGGAAACTTTGAACAGTGCTATGAAAAACCAACTTAGCTTCAATAAAATGTTTGAAACCCAAATAGCTCAGTTGGCTGCTGCCTTACCTAACCCAAATGCGGGTAAGCAGCCTGGGCAACCTGAAGCTCCTCCCAAGGAGCACATAAATGCAGTAACCACTAGGGGTGAAAAGTCCACACAGGACCCCCATCTCCTAGTCATCTAGGTAAAGAGCAGAAGAAGATAACCGACTCCAAAGACAAGGTCACAGAGGAAGATACACTTGGGAAGGAGGAGAAACCAGCATCTAAGCATCTACCCCATGAGTTCTATGATACTACGGTGCTACCATTCCCTCCACGAAACAAGAAGGCTGCCGCTGACGAACATTACAGTAAGTTTGTTGAGGTCATTAAGAAGCTTTATGTCAACATACCCCTGCTAGATGCCATGCAGGTACCGACATATGCTAAGTACATAAAGGACATCCTCAACAACAAGAAACCCCTACCGTCAACGGAAATGGTGCATTTTACAGAAGAGTGTAGTGCAGCTATACTCAAGAAAAAGGACCTTGGAAGCCCCACCATCTTATGCTCGATTGGAACCCAGGATTTTGACCAAGCATTGTGCGATCTTGGAGCAAGTGTCAGCGTGATGCCCATGGTTATCTTCGATAAACTAAATCATGCCGCACTTGCTCCCATGGCTATGTGTCTGCAGCTCGCAGATCAATCCATTCGCTACCCTGAAGGAATCACGGAGAACGTTCCGGTGAAAATCCAGAATTTCCTCATCCCCGTGGATTTTATGGTACTGGACATGGGAATTGACTCAGAAACACCGATCATCCTTGGGTGACCGTTTCTGAGCACCGCAGAAGCAACCATCGACGTCGGGGAAGGAAAGGTCCACCTCAACATAAATGGCAAGAAGGTGACATTCACCTTCAAACCAAAAGTTGAGTATTGCACTAAGGTGCACACTTTCAAGTGCCAGGCACAAAAGAATGCACCCAAGGTCAGGACCGGAACCAACAAACCAAACTTGAAGGTTCACAGCCTCATTACATCTATGTTAAACAAATTGAAAAGCGAGGCCGACATCCAACAAAGAGAGTATGAAGCTGCCATGAAAAGCAGACAAGTGAGACAGCAAGAGAAGAGGCACGGCAAGCCCAGTCCCATAACAGGAGGCAAAGCTCCTGAGAACAAGGTCGGCGCCGAGAGCTAATTGCATATGGTAAGGCCGCGCAGTGGTAATGAAGCACAATGAAAGCAAGACCTTAACTTTGGTGCTTACATAACCCCGAGAGGTAAGCAATGGTCTCCCCTCGCCAAAAGGTAAATTTGGCATTATCTTCCGACGACATATTTAATTCCCTCCAATTTTAAATTTTTTCAATCCATTGCATGATTAAATTTAGTCATTGCATTTCTTTATTTTGCATTTTTGCAATATATATATATATATATGTATGTATGTATATATATATATGTGTGTGTATATATATATATGTATATATATATGTTTATATGTATGTTTGTATGTATGTATGTATGTATGTATGTATGTATGTATGTATGTATGTATGTATGTATGTATGTATGTATGTATGTATGTATGTATGTATGTATGTATGTATGTATGTATGTATGTATGTATGTATGTATGTATGTATGTATGTATGTATGTATGTATGTGTGTATCATAACTCCCATGCTTAAAAGATAAATTCACATACTAGCTTCATTTTGGAAATGATGAATGATTGCTCTATCAAGTGAATGGTTAAATTCTTGCATGCAACTCATGCTTAGCTTAGTCCCATGATGGTGAACAAAAGAAGTGAACCAAAAAGTTTTACCTTGTGGATGCCATTTGCGATGACAAACCTAAGCTGTTGGGAGACAATGATATGGCTTAAATGTGGGAAGATTCTTTCATGTTCCTTGTAAGATGAATATCTTAGGTCTTTATTTTGAAAATGACAAAATTAAGCTCCCCTTGGTTGAAATTCCTACCAGAGACAAAAATGCTTCATATGCCAAGCGCTACAAAGAGCTACCTAGAAATGTTTTGAGCTTTGCCAAATTTTGAGTCTCATTGAGTAGAAATATCACCTTCTGTTGATAGCTGGAGTACAAATAAAAGCAAGCGATCCATTCCGGACTTTGCATCCACCAAAAAGTCTCCAAATACTTCTCAAATCCCTATAGCCTTCAAATCTCAAGGAGGAATGGTATGGAGCTAAAAAAATGCATGGAAGGTCATAGCAAAAAGAAAAGAAAAAGGCATGCAAAAGCACGGCAAAAGGAAAAGCATGCAAGTTCAAGCATGGCAAAAAATAAATAAGAGCTACATATCCCCTCAAAATCCATAAAAGGCTATGAGGTATAAAAATTTAGAGAAGGGGACACTTTGTTCCACCACTCATACTCCAGTGATCAAATATAAGAAGTGATAGAGTACACTCTTTGGTCCAATCTTTGGCTTAGCAAAATCAACATTCTAAGTGTGCCACATCCTCCCCCACCTAAAGCTCCACAAAGGCCTTAGTGTAGGAAAATGACGGCTGAGATCATGGCCCTTGGTGAGGAAACACTTTTGAGTGATCGAGAGTCCCTTGGGGAAGCTTCTTTTGTTTTGAAAAATCTTGAAAACACCTGAGAAGGACATCCAAAAAGAATAAGTTAGAATTATTACTGCTATAAAGTCGTTCTGTCATTCAACCGCCTAAGGCAAGGTAAGCAAAATGATGCACCACAGGTATTACATATGGTGAGCTTTGATTATTTCACTACTTGGGGCAAAAGTTTGAGTGTTGAGTTGTATATAAGACTTTTTCCTTCCCTTCAATATTTGTAGCGACTCGTGATCCACTTTCAGTCTTAGCTTTGCTCGAGGACGAGCAAAAGTTTAAGCTTGGGGGGGGGTGTTGACGACCATAATCTCACGATTTTAGCCGTCAATTATCCACCAGATGAAGCAAAACATGTGAATAAAACTGGACTAACCCTTCTAGTAATGAGTTCGTGTGATGCCCTAGGCATCTCCCAAGCATTATTATGCGCATATTTTGCCTAATTACTTTTCATAAGCATCATTGCATCTTATACTAAGGTGCATCTAAGTAATCATGGTGAAAGTAGCTAAGTGATGCATTCAGTTTCATAAAAATGATGCTATAATGAGAGCATAACTTAAAACCTAGAGAAATTTAGGTAGAACTTCTTATACCAAACTTGAAGGCCTTAAGGTGGTAAACAACTTTGTCAATTAGAGCTCGGATGGAAGATGGGCTTAACTAAGTGCAAAGGGGCTTTTGGTGTTATCCAACAAACATACTCCAAATCTGGCTATTTAGAATTCTTCTTTTTTCTATAACCTAGAGTCCTTTTCATGTAAAGGTCCAATTGGGAAAGTTTTAGGTTATGAAATCCTGAACAACTTTGTAAAAAAGACTTTTGGGAGAAAATGGCTAGAAATAGGACTTTTGTTTTTTCTAAGGAAAATAGTTTTCAGTCCAAACTGAGGGCTGACAGTTAAACTCGAATTTAAATCAAACTTGGAGCCGGAATTTGAAATTGATGCTTTTGACAAAGTTGTAGGGTTCAAAAAGTACAACATTTCTTTCAATTGGGTCTTTTTCAAATTCGACCGCTAAGGTGTTCAAAAAGAGCAATTTCTAAAACATGTCTCAGCAGTCAAACAGTTTTTCCTTTTTCCCGATTTTATTTTTCCTCCGTGTCACTGACAGGTGGGCCCCACTCGGCAGACCCACCCGCCACGCGGCGCCGGCGTCCGGCGCTACTGGCCACGCGCCGCTGCCACCGCGGGCACGCGCGGCCAGCGCGCCACGCCGCGGCCACGCGCCGTGGCCGCGCGCGGACAGCGCGCGCGGCGTGCCACCAAGGCGAGGGCGAGGCCCCGACCTTTTCCCCCAACTCCATTCGCGCGCCCACCCTTCCGCTCAGCCTCTGCCCGCCTCGTTCCCGTCGTCCGCCATTGACGGCGAGCTTCGAGCTCGAGCTCGCCCCGCCCCCTCCGTCGCCCCCCGTGCCTCCCCACCTACCCCGCGACCTTCGCCTCACTCCCGCGCACCTCACGCCCTAAACCTCGTCGCCGTTCCCCGCCCGGACGCAGAGGTTCGACCTCGCCTCGACGTCGCGCCGCGCCGGTTCACCCTCGGTTCACCTCCGCCGCCCGCCTCGTCCACGCCGTCTCCGCCGTCACCGCCTCCCCAAGGTAGAAGCCCCGTACGGGGAACACCTTCCCCAACTCGTGTCGCGGCCGCGGCGAGCCCCGGCTCGCCGGCGCGCGCGCGCCCTCCCGCGCGGCCGCGGCCGACGCGAGGAAGAAGAAGGGGGCCGGGCAAATTTCAGATCCGGCCCCTGCTTTTTCCCTTATTTGCGAATCAGTCCACCGCGCTGTACGCTGAGTCTTGTAGATCTTGCGTACTAGTCCCTGGGGTTTTGAAATAATCACAATCTAGCCCCTGGTTCTGTTGAATTTCATTTTAAATTGTTTATTTCGACAGAAATCTTTGAAAAATCCTAGAAAATTCAATAAAAATCAGAAAAATACCAAACCAGTTGCATTGTGCTCCTAATAAATAGATCTACAGAATGGATATGATGGTTGAGTAGGAAAAGACAGTTTTGCCCCTGTTTCTGAGCAAGCATGAAAAACGTTGATAAATAGGAAATATGGGTAAAATGAACTTCAAAAATTGTGAAATTTGGACAGAGGCCTTATTATTCTGTATAGGTTCTGTATAAAAATTGTTGGCCCTAGCACTTGCTGTTGAATTACTATTTTGCCCTTGTCTTGCTCTAAGCACATATTAACCTTAAGAAAAAGATTAATTTGGTGAATAATGTTTCAAATATGACTTTAAGGTTGATATGAGCTATAGTTATGGAATGACATGTTAGAATTGGAGATGATACATGTAAGGTTTTGACTCTAATTAGAAACTGGTAGAAATAATGCATATTTATGCAAGGTTCAGTCGCTTCACAGGAAGCGATGCTACCTCGCCACGCACACCCCACGTTGTTTTATGTGACAAGCTAAGCTGTCGTAGATGATGGCTTGTACGATTTCTTAGTACGAAACAACTTTCGCCCCAATATGCATAACTCTATACCATGAATCATAAGTTCACTGATTTACTGCATTACGCTTACTTCATAAAGCAAGCATTGCACTAATACATGCTCCAATTGCATCATGTTATGCATATAGATTCCGCGAACGAAGAACCACCACCGGACCAACCGATCGTGACGGAGCCAGAAGAGGAACTGCACCCAGAGCCAGAGGACCAACAGCAAGAACCCGACTACGCTCCGGAGGCAGCTACTGACTCTAACGAGGAAGGTAGGCAGGACCATACTCTACCCAGCAAATAAATTATACTTGATGATTACGCATATGCATTAGGAGTTGCTTGTAACCAATTGCATTAGACTTCCTGGCCGCCCTGGCCCTAGCACCTATTCATAGAGTTCGTAGGACGAGTATGCCTAGAAATTGCTAGGTACGAGTAGACACGAGTGTGTGTACTCGTCGCGTAGGTGTTTTCAAAATCAAAAGCTTACAGTTATATCACTTGTATTTGTTGCTCATGAAGAAAATGGAGACCGGGCGGAGATTTTATTTCAGTACTGACTATTCATGATGTCGCATCCGGACTCCGCCCGAGTCGCATAAGGCCCGTTCGCTGTTCGCCTATTGGTCGGCATAACATTGCTAGAATGCTTAACCGGGAAATGGGACCGGTGAAGTCTTACCTGGGTTTGTCCGAAGTTTTCGAGGCTCCGCTCATCCACTTGCTGGAGGCTGATGGGCCCGGGGGCGCTTGTACTCGAGGGATGGCTGACCCAGAGAACTGTGGTATCGCTCCTGAGAGGGCACAACCCGGGGGTTAGGTGAGGGCGCTTTGAATCTTGGGACAAGACAGGTGGAGATGGGGGCCTATATGTGGGAACGCGATGGCTAGTAAGCATATACCCCTGGCATGATAGTTATTCCCGGGAATTAAAAATCGATTCGAATCGCTGATGCCCACCAGGTGTGGGAATGCCAATGCCTTTGACGTTCAACGTAGTAATTACTTAAACTCTCAGATGCTTAATGCTCATGATTTTTGGAATACTACATGTTTGAGCTGAGTTGTAACATTACGGAGATTTACCTTTATGTTGGCAATCATACAGACAATGAAACTTGTTGTTTATGTTAATTAAGTTGCTGTTAAAAACTAAAAGCTAAGGATCCACTTGCTAGTAAGCTGCTTCGCGTCAGCCGTAAGCCAAATCCATTAAGACCTACTGAGTAATTAGTACTCAGGGTTTGCCCCCACATTTTGAGCGCAGGTATGGAATTCATGGTGTGCACCTGTGTCGGAGGCGGGGCATGCCCTCATTTAGGATGAGGCGATTGTGTGGTAAGAGGACAACATCGGTGGGCTCGATGTTGTACC
This sequence comes from Paspalum vaginatum, assembly GCA_030272315.1. NCBI lineage: Eukaryota > Viridiplantae > Streptophyta > Magnoliopsida > Poales > Poaceae > Paspalum > Paspalum vaginatum. The sequence goes on along the minus strand of CM059019.1, from coordinate 21,276,274 downwards.
TCCAATGCAAAACTTTTGGTGATAACTTGGTGATCTAAACTTATACTTTCCGCTGCGAGAGAATTTCAAACTTGCTATCTTATAACTTTATGTTGGACTTGTATTTTATGTAAAAACTGGTTTGTAACTAAGTTTAACTTTCTACTATGCAACTGCCTGCGATGATGTATCTGTTGTGGCTCCATCGTGAGTCAGATGTGTATGATGTCGGTTCCTCTGGGAAAAGGTAATATCGGGAGTTGAATGACTCTCGACGGACGACCGGGTTTAGTTCGGTCTAATTGCACTGCAAGCCAGAGGTGGCAGGTGTGCTTAGCCCGGATTAAATCGGCGGTTCCGCCACAGCTGGTATCAGAGCCGATCATACACAGACAACAGACATATCATCCAGTTTTGATTTGCAAACCTATTTTCGAAAACCCTTTATGAAGTATTTGAGAAATGAGAGTATCGATATGCCCATATTAAGGATGTTAGTGAAATACCAGGTGACATCGCTAACATTCTGATCTAGATAGAACTCATATGCATATCCGGCGCTTTGGGAAGCAACATTTCGGCCATAGCTATCCCCAGTACTGGTGGAGCGCTATTGGGATTTGCGGACTGTTGCGAACCCTGCATTCATGCTGATAGGGCAGAACTCTTTAAGGGGGGTGGTCACGCCATTGGAGTGTTTCGTGACCACTTTTCCTTCAACCAAAATTATAGCTAAATCTTGTTGGCCACCGTTTCTCTCCCCAGCAATTCCCCAGTACTGGAGGAAGACTGGGTGTGTTGGGAGAAATGGCGCCACTACGTCGTCCACCAGACGTAGCTTAAAGAAATTCGTGGATACCATTTTTAGAGTTGGAATGGTAATGTATGATGATGGTAATGATGATGGTATGAGCATGCATTTTTCTGCAGGTACACTAACCACGTGCGAAATTAAGAACGAGTAGAGAACGACTAGTTGCATTAGAGAGTGCCGTGCATATATGTCACCGGATATTCGCTAGATATATAAATTATGCTTAAGGTGTGTGATGTGAGATCGAGTAGGACGAGTCATGCATCATGTTTATTCTTATTTGTTCATACTTGGGGGTTTATCGCTAAAAGACAAATAAAAAAAATGAAAGTCCAATGACGTTTTCCGCACCCATCACCCACTTAACCGTTAAAATTATATGCAACTTATGCCTATCTCTGATTTAAGTTCTTATTTAAAAACAGATGGCCAGGACCAAGCAAACCGCCCGCAAAGCCACCAGTGCGAGGGGACTCCGCATACAGGAGGGAAGGGCTGCTCCCCTCCCACCAGTGACCCACACCCCTCCTCAGCTTGAGAATGGGATGGTTCACACCCGTTGCCGTGAGGAGAACGGCCTTGCGCAGATCCTTTGTCGGGCTCTGCGTGAGATGAGGCGCAGGCCGTGCCCTTTCTTCTCAGTGCAGACAGTGCACGCGGAGGGACACTGCATGGCCAGTGTCGTCCTCCCTTCGAGCCACACCGCGGTCCGGCAGACGATCACCGTCTACGGGGCCAATGAGGAGGACGCTTACGACAAGGTCACCCTAGCAGCCATCACCTCACTCAGCTCCTCGGGTGCAGCAGGGATGTCAGTGCTGCGCTACCTCCCCACCGACGGCTACGACGACGAGTGGCTCCGTCGTCACAACATGCTGGAGGAGCGGATTGACACCAGGCCCTATGCTGCGACCATGCAGTTTGCTCACAGCGTACACGGGATGTATCTCCGTGCCGAGGACCGTGTCTCCCACTACCGCGACCAGCACATGTATGCTCAGGACCGTATTGAGGAGCTGGAGGCAGAGTTGGCCGAGGCACAGCAGCGCCTGGCGCAGTACGAGCCGGACCCTTCAGTTGCCCCTGTGGTGGAGGATGAGGGCAGCATGGTGTCAGACGCGCGTAACGGGCGTTAGAGAGTTTGGCAATGGCATTGTGTGGTAAAGCTTTTTGTAGGTGGTGCACGTTGTGAGCGATGTTTTGTACTATATCGCTTCGTGCAGTTTACCATGACTGTACTAAACAGTGGTGAGGTCGAGAGAACTCACTTATGTACGTCATGTAACCTAATGTAGAACCTTAAGTTAGTGTTCCGATGTGATGGATGAGATGGCCCATGTGTGTACTAGTAAACCCTTAGTTTTTAAGACTTTATAAGTATGGTTGAAGTAACTGTTGAGTGCGCATGGATGATGTGAATGATGCGATGTCATTAAGCTTGGCCTTGAGAGATAAAGTCTAACTGTTTTATTACAAGTTTACTTGTACTCACAAATTGCCTATAGCCCTATGATCTTGCTGTCACCGTATTTCTGCACAAGGGCTATTGGGCTGAACCCGTATGATTCCATTTTGCAGATGGTGAACACTCGCACCGGTCAGTCATCGGGGCAGTCAGCGCAAGGCGCTCCACCCCCGCCGGAGCTGGCCACCTTGGTGGTCCAACAAGCTGAGTTGATCCGTTTACTAGCAGAAGACCGTCAGGCCCGTGGGCAACAACAGCCGCGGGAGTACCGACCACGTGGCATTACCTACCAGGACTTCGAGGGGCTGCGACCCCCGGTTTTCACCAATTGCCCCGAGCCACTGGCGGCAGATGACTGGCTTCGTACCGTCCAGTCCAAGTTCACCCTTCTGCCAGGCATCAATGAGCAAGAAAAGGCTCGATTTGCTGCTCAGCTTCTTCATGGGCCTGCGGGAGCGTGGTACGCCACTTTCCTCGCCATGCAGGAGGAGGGCCATGAGCCCACATGGGAGGAGTTCCGTCAAGCTTTCCGGGCTCACTACATCCCGGCAAGTTTGATGGAGCAAAAGCGTCGCGAGTTCCGAGACCTCAAGCAGGGCAACCGGACCGTGATGCAATATGTGCAGACCTTTATCCACCTCTCTCAGTATGCTCCGAGAGATGTTGCTACTGAGCCGGAGCGGGCCGAGAGACTCCTAGAGGGCCTTGACCCTACCCTCCGGACTCACTTGGCACGGCGCTACCAGAGCTTCACTGAACTGGTAGACACTGCTCTCGACATGGAGAATCGTCTCCGTGCCGCTAACGAGGATCAGAAGCGCAAAAGGCTAGCCAACACCTCAGCGACTGGCCCTTCACAGAAGCAGAAGACCGCATACAAGCTTCCACAACAAAATTATCAGCAGGCTCGCTATGTGGTCCGACCCAACGAACCAAGGTGGATCCATCGGGCAGCACCGCAGCAATAGTACCCCATTTATCGAGCACCCGCACAGTTGCCAGCTCCCCGTGCTTCCATTGTTCCGGGGCCGGGCGCTCCTTGTTACAACTGCGGCAAGATCGGCCATTTCATTAAGGACTGCAGAGCGCCTCGCAGGATCCAAGGTCCTGTTCCTGCGGGTGGAAACCAACAGAACAAGCCGAAGGGATTCGTACCCAAGACAGGTCGAGTGCACTATGTGCACATGGAGCAGATCCCTGTAGGAGAGCCTGTTCTCGCCGGTACGTTCATGGTCAACGGTCAGCCGACCGTCGTGTTATTTGATTCAGGAGCTACTCATACTTTCATTAGTCAGTCATATACATCTAAGCACAGGGTAGAGACTTCATATATAAAAGAGAAATATCAAATCACCGCGCCTGGGAACCCTATAAATACAAATCTGATAGTAAAAGGGTTAAGGCTGAGTATAGGGAAGGAAGATTTCATAATCAATCCTGTGGTGCTGCCGCACCGGGGGATTGATATCATCTTAGGGATGAATTGGATGACAGAAAACAATGCAGTCCTGGATATTGGCAGCAGGACAGTGCAGTTAAGGTCTAGTGTCAGCGGCAAGATTCTACGAATACACATGCCAAATCAAAAACACATGACCCCCACGGTCAATGCGACTGAACTACAAGAGGTTAAAAAGATACCGGTAGTGTGTGAATTCCCGGACGTGTTTCCGGAAGAACTTCCGGGACTACCACCTAAACGGGATGTAGAATTTGCCATTGAGCTCGTTCCAGGTACGGCACCTGTGTCAAAAAGACCATACAGGATGCCACCTGATGATTTGAAGGAATTGAAAACCCAGCTACAAGAACAATTAGACAAAGGGTTCATTAGACCTAGTTCATCACCGTGGGGTTGTCCAGCTCTCTTTGTTGAGAAAAAGGATCATGGTGGGAAAAGATTGTGTGTTGACTATCGGCCACTGAATGCAGTGACCGTCAAAAACAAATACCCACTGCCACACATTGACATTCTATTTGATCAGTTAGCTGGGGCTAAGGTCTTTTCTAAAATTGACCTAAGGTCTGGCTACTATCAGATGAAGATTAAAGAAGAGGATATACCCAAGACAGCATTCTCTACCAGATACGGTTTGTATGAGTACTTGGTCATGTCATTTGGACTAACCAACGCACCGGCTTTCTTCATGTATATGATGAACTCGGTGTTCATGAATGAACTTGATAAGTTCGTGGTGGTATTCATAGATGACATACTAATCTACTCCAAAAATGAGAAAGAACATGAAGAACATTTAAGAATCGTGCTCACTCGGCTCAGAGAGCATAAGCTTTATGCCAAGTTTAGCAAGTGTGCATTCTGGCTAAAAGAAGTGAGTTTCTTGGGTCATGTGCTATCTGAAAAGGGAGTCGCAGTTGATCCTAACAAAGTAGATGATGTGCTAAATTGGAAACAACCAGAGACCGTGACTGAAATCCGGAGTTTTCTTGGTTTAGCGGGCTACTACCGCCGCTTTATCAAAGATTTCTCCAAAATTGCAAAACCCATGACCTCATTGACCAAGAAAAATGCTAAGTTCATTTGGAATCCGAATTGTGAAGAAGCTTTCCAAACGTTGAAGAAATTGTTAACCTCAGCACCAGTGCTAGCTCAACCAGATATTACCAAGCCTTTCGAGGTGTACTGTGATGCCTCCGGTAATGGGCTTGGCTGTGTCTTGATGCAAGAAGGAAGAGTAATTGCTTATGCCTCCCGCCAACTGAGGAAACATGAAGCCAACTATCCAACACATGACCTTGAGTTGGCTGCAGTCGTTCATGCACTAAAAATTTGGAGACACTATCTATTAGGCAACACATGTCACATCTACACTGACCATAAGAGTCTCAAATATATTTTCACACAACCCAAAATCAACATGAGGCAGAGGCGATGGTTAGAGCTGATAAAAGATTATGATCTGGAGATACACTACCACCCAGGCAAGGCCAATGTGGTAGCAGATGCACTAAGCCGAAAAGCTCATTGCAATGTAATAGAAGTCCGACCTACAGCAAGAGTAATCTGCTGTGAAATGAGTGACATTGAAACACCTCCAGGACAGCCTGCAGAACTCTATAGTATCATTATTGAGCCCACAATCAAGGCACAAGTCATAGAAGCTCAGAAGCAAGATAAGGGTATGGCACATATCCGTGAAGGTATTAGTGAAGAGAAGAAAGCGTGTTTCACACTTGATGACCAAGGCGTCCTGTGGTTCAAGAATCGTCTAGTGGTACCCAAGGACATGGAGTTGAGGAAGAAGATACTGGACGAAGCGCACACTTCAATACTCATGATACATCCAGGCAGCAATAAGATGTACCAAGACTTGAAGCAAAAGTTTTGGTGGACCCGTATGAAACGAGAAATCGCCAAGTATGTGTCTGAGTGCGACGTGTGCAAGAAAGTAAAAGCTGATCACTTAAAGGCCGCTGGAATGCTTCAACCACTGGAGGTTCCAGCGTGGAAATGGGAGGATATACACATGGATTTCATTGTGGGGTTGCCTCGAACTAAAAAGGGGTATGATTCGGTATGGATAATAATAGACAGATTTACAAAGTCAGCCCATTTCCTTCCGGTAAAAACGATATACCATGCCAAGACCTATGCTGAGATTTATTTAGCTCGTATCCTTCCTTTGCATGGAGTCCCTAAGACCATCACTTCGGATAGAGGGTCACAGTTTGTCTCCCGTTTCTGGGAGCAATTGCATACCGCTTTAGGGACCACTTTGATTCACAGTTCGGCATACCACCCTCAAACCAGTGGTCAAGTAGAAAGAGTGAATCAAATTCTAGAAGATATGTTAAGGGCTTGTGCACTGACATATTCCACTAAGTGGGATGAATGCCTCCCCCTGGCAGAGTTCGCTTATAACAACAGCTACCAAAAGAGCTTAGAAATGGCTCCTTTCGAAGCTCTTTATGGTAGGAGATGCAGAACACCACTAAACTGGTCCGAACCAGGAGAACGTGTTACCTTTGGCCTTGATTTAGTGGTAGAAGCCGAAGAACAAGTAAAACTCATACACCACCATCTCAAAAGAGCACAGTCCAGACAGAAAAGTTACTCGGATAAAAGGAGGAGGCCATTAGTCTTTGATAAGGGGGATCATGTGTATCTCAAAGTATCTCCGATGAAAGGGGTACAACGGTTTGGGATGAAAGGAAAGTTAGCACCAAGGTACGTCGGTCCATTCAAGATCATTGAAAAGTGCGGAGCCGTCGCTTATCGGTTAGAACTACCACCACATCTGGCTGCAGTTCATGATGTGTTTCATGTCTCACAACTAAAGAAGTGCTTAAGAGTACCGGAGAAAATGGTAGATACCTCTCAAATTCAGATTGAACCAGATCTCACATACGAAGAACGTCCCATAAAAATCCTCGATCAAAAGCAAAGATCAACCCGTCGGAAAACAATCAACTTTTACAAAGTTCAATGGAGTAATCATTCCGAAGAAGAAGCCACATGGGAGCAAGAAGAATACCTACACACTAAGTACCTTGGTTTTCTGCCATCCACCTCAAATCGGTACGTTACAACAGCTTAGCTTCTGGGTCTAAACTCAATACGTGCACCCAATACTAACTACAACCAGTTTAACCACCCACGACACTTCAAAAATCTCGAGACGAGATTTCTTTAAGGGGGGTGGGTTGTGATGCCCTAGGCATCTCCCAAGCATTATTATGCGCATATTTTGCCTAATTACTTTTCATAAGCATCATTGCATCTTATACTAAGGTGCATCTAAGTAATCATGGTGAAAGTAGCTAAGTGATGCATTCAGTTTCATAAAAATGATGCTATAATGAGAGCATAACTTAAAACCTAGAGAAATTTAGGTAGAACTTCTTATACCAAACTTGAAGGCCTTAAGGTGGTAAACAACTTTGTCAATTAGAGCTCGGATGGAAGATGGGCTTAACTAAGTGCAAAGGGGCTTTTGGTGTTATCCAACAAACATACTCCAAATCTGGCTATTTAGAATTCTTCTTTTTTCTATAACCTAGAGTCCTTTTCATGTAAAGGTCCAATTGGGAAAGTTTTAGGTTATGAAATCCTGAACAACTTTGTCAAAAAGACTTTTGGGAGAAAATGGCTAGAAATAGGACTTTTGTTTTTTCTAAGGAAAATAGTTTTCAGTCCAAACTGAGGGCTGACAGTTAAACTCGAATTTAAATCAAACTTGGAGCCGGAATTTGAAATTGATGCTTTTGACAAAGTTGTAGGGTTCAAAAAGTACAACATTTCTTTCAATTGGGTCTTTTTCAAATTCGACCCCTAAGGTGTTCAAAAAGAGCAATTTCTAAAACATGTCTCAGCAGTCAAACAGTTTTTCCTTTTTCCCGATTTTATTTTTCCTCCGTGTCACTGACAGGTGGGCCCCACTCGGCAGACCCACCCGCCACGCGGCGCCGGCGTCCGGCGCTACTGGCCACGCGCCGCTGCCACCGCGGGCACGCGCGGCCAGCGCGCCACGCTGCGGCCACGCGCCGTGGCCGCGCGCGGACAGCGCGCGCGGCGTGCCACCAAGGCGAGGGCGAGGCCCCGACCTTTTCCCCCAACTCCATTCGCGCGCCCACCCTTCCGCTCAGCCTCTGCCCGCCTCGTTCCCGTCGTCCGCCATTGACGGCGAGCTTCGAGCTCGAGCTCGCCCCGCCCCCTCCGTCGCCCCCCGTGCCTCCCCACCTACCCCGCGACCTTCGCCTCACTCCCGCGCACCTCACGCCCTAAACCTCGTCGCCGTTCCCCGCCCGGACGCCGAGGTTTGACCTCGCCTCGACGTCGCGCCGCGCCGGTTCACCCTCGGTTCACCTCCGCCGCCCGCCTCGTCCACGCCGTCTCCGCCGTCACCGCCTCCCCAAGGTAGAAGCCCCGTACGGGGAACACCTTCCCCAACTCGTGTCGCGGCCGCGGCGAGCCCCGGCTTGCCGGCGCGCGCGCGCCCTCCCGCGCGGCCGCGGCCGACGCGAGGAAGAAGAAGGGGGCCGGGCAAATTTCAGATCCGGCCCCTGCTTTTTCCCTTATTTGCGAATCAGTCCACCGCGCTGTACGCTGAGTCTTGTAGATCTTGCGTACTAGTCCCTGGGGTTTTGAAATAATCACAATGTAGCCCCTGGTTCTGTTGAATTTCATTTTAAATTGTTTATTTCGACAGAAATCTTTGAAAAATCCTAGAAAATTCAATAAAAATCAGAAAAATACCAAACCAGTTGCATTGTGCTCCTAATAAATAGATCTACAGAATGGATATGATGGTTGAGTAGGAAAAGACAGTTTTGCCCCTGTTTCTGAGCAAGCATGAAAAACCTTGATAAATAGGAAATATGGGTAAAATGAACTTCAAAAATTGTGAAATTTGGACAGAGGCCTTATTATTCTGTATAGGTTCTGTATAAAAATTGTTGGCCCTAGCACTTGCTGTTGAATTACTATTTTGCCCTTGTCTTGCTCTAAGCACATATTAATCTTAAGAAAAAGATTAATTTGGTGAATAATGTTTCAAATATGACTTTAAGGTTGATATGAGCTATAGTTATGGAATGACATGTTAGAATTGGAGATGATACATGTAAGGTTTTGACTCTAATTAGAAACTGGTAGAAATAATGCATATTTATGCAAGGTTCAGTCGCTTCACAGGAAGCGATGCTACCTCGCCACGCACACCCCACGTTGTTTTATGTGACAAGCTAAGCTGTCGTAGATGATGGCTTGTACGATTTCTTAGTACGAAACAACTTTCGCCCCAATATGCATAACTCTATACCATGAATCATAAGTTCACTGATTTACTGCATTACGCTTACTTCATAAAGCAAGCATTGCACTAATACATGCTCCAATTGCATCATGTTATGCATATAGATTCCGCGAACGAAGAACCACCACCGGACCAACCGATCGTGACGGAGCCAGAAGAGGAACTGCACCCAGAGCCAGAGGACCAACAGCAAGAACCCGACTACGCTCCGGAGGCAGCTACTGACTCTAACGAGGAAGGTAGGCAGGACCATACTCTACCCAGCAAATAAATTATACTTGATGATTACGCATATGCATTAGGAGTTGCTTGTAACCAATTGCATTAGACTTCCTGGCCGCCCTGGCCCTAGCACCTATTCATAGAGTTCGTAGGACGAGTATGCCTAGAAATTGCTAGGTACGAGTAGACACGAGTGTGTGTACTCGTCGCGTAGGTGTTTTCAAAATCAAAAGCTTACAGTTATATCACTTGTATTTGTTGCTCATGAAGAAAATGGAGACCGGGCGGAGATTTTATTTCAGTACTGACTATTCATGATGTCGCATCCGGACTCCGCCCGAGTCGCATAAGGCCCGTTCGCTGTTCGCCTATTGGTCGGCATAACATTGCTAGAATGCTTAACCGGGAAATGGGACCGGTGAAGTCTTACCTGGGTTTGTCCGAAGTTTTCGAGGCTCCGCTCATCCACTTGCTGGAGGCCGATGGGCCCGGGGGCGCTTGTACTCGAGGGAGGGCTGACCCAGAGAACTATGGTATCGCTCCTGAGAGGGCACAACCCGGGGGTTAGGTGAGGGCGCTTTGAATCTTGGGACAAGACAGGTGGAGATGGGGGCCTATATGTGGGAACGCGATGGCTAGTAAGCATATACCCCTGGCATGATAGTTATTCCCGGGAATTAAAAATCGATTCGAATCGCTGATGCCCACCAGGTGTGGGAATGCCAATGCCTTTGACGTTCAACGTAGTAATTACTTAAACTCTCAGATGCTTAATGCTCATGATTTTTGGAATACTACATGTTTGAGCTGAGTTGTAACATTACGGAGATTTACCTTTATGTTGGCAATCATACAGACAATGAAACTTGTTGTTTATGTTAATTAAGTTGCTGTTAAAAACTAAAAGCTAAGGATCCACTTGCTAGTAAGCTGCTTCGCGTCAGCCGTAAGCCAAATCCATTAAGACCTACTGAGTAATTAGTACTCAGGGTTTGCCCCCACATTTTGAGCGCAGGTATGGAATTCATGGTGTGCACCTGTGTCGGAGGCGGGGCATGCCCTCATTTAGGATGAGGCGATTGAGTGGTAAGAGGACAACATCGGTGGGCTCGATGTTGTACCTCCAATGCAAAACTTTTGGTGATAACTTGGTGATCTAAACTTATACTTTCCGCTGCGAGAGAATTTCAAACTTGCTATCTTATAACTTTATGTTGGACTTGTATTTTATGTAAAAACTGGTTTGTAACTAAGTTTAACTTTCTACTATGCAACTGCCTGCGATGATGTATCTGTTGTGGCTCCATCGTGAGTCAGATGTGTATGATGTCGGTTCCTCTGGGAAAAGGTAATATCGGGAGTTGAATGACTCTCGACAGACGACCGGGTTTAGTTCGGTCTAATTGCACTGCAAGCCAGAGGTGGCAGGTGTGCTTAGCCCGGATTAAATCGGCGGTTCCGCCACAGTTCGACTAGCTTTGTATGAATATTTGGGTGCAGGTACAAAATTACATGTAAAAATGGATGAAACAAGGCTAAGAAGTGAAGATAGGCAAAAGGGGACAAAGCCCATGGTCGCCCGGCCATGTACGATGGTTGGCCGACCACATGGCATGGCCCCCCGGCTACCTGCCAGGTCGCCCGACCATGTGGGCGACCACCCAACTGGATCGGTTTGCCTCCCCTTCACTCCTGCATGCAAGAAAACACAAAGCAATGTCAATCCAACCATAGAACCGAGCATCCAAAGAATCTATGGACCAAAAGACCATCAAACCATGGATCGGAGATGTCACTAATCCAAGGGAAGAGCCATGCAACAAATCAGGCGCAGACACCTGGCCGCCCGACTATTTTCCATGGCCGCTCGACCACTCAAGTTGCTCATTTTACATGTGCATCAACGGTTTCAACCGCCAACCGATGTGGGGAAGTAATCTCAGCTGAAGGATGGGTCAAGTTGGTTCATCGGATGGCCACCCAACCATCCCTCTTGGTCAGCCAACCACCCCATTGGCCGTCCGGCCATCGCCTCACCTCCCACACCGACCTTGCCCCCCTACAAATACCCCGCTCACGTGTATAGGCTATAAATAGGCCCCGAGAGTGGAGTGGAGAAGTGGGGTTGAGTTCAAGTTCTATCTTAGAGTGCTACACTATTCCCTTAGTAGTTAGGATAGTCCTGGGAGTTAGAGTTGAGTCGAGCTTTGCGTCAGAGTCTCTGGAGTTGTCTTTGATTTTGTCATAAAGCTTTGTATCTTGTGGATTCAGATTATCTTCAATATAATTTCAGTAATATTTTACTCTAAGTTCTATCTCCTGCGAGTGTGGTGTACCTTTCTTTGCACACTTGCTAGGCTTAGGTTGTGTTTTATTTTGTTATTCAATTCTTGTTATTCTTGCTGGTGCTATAACTCAACCCTAGACTTAGACGCTAGGCTTTGGCTAGATCGTCTCCTCTGATCAAGGATGGTCTATCGTTGTTCAAGCTTCGCTTGAACACGTTTACAGCGTGCCATCCTCTCCACGCAGATTTGCTTGGTAGCCCCACTCAGTGACAGCATGTGGTGTGCCTATGTAGTCCAAGCCCGTCATTCGGGAGGCCCATAGGTGTTAGCTAGACTCTCCTTCGGGACCAACTATCTACCCCTGGTACCGTCGAGACTCTAGAATTTTGCTTGACGCAAGACCTTGACTTGTTAATTGAATTTCTTAGTTAGTCATAGATAACCTTTGCAGCCGATTAGAAATAGAGTTTGGTGACTTTATCTCACTCGTTTTCCTCCCAGGCAACTATACCTTTCTGCGGATATCTTTGATAGGCTTATCATCCCACCATACACCTATCTTTGTCACGTTTACCCCTATTACTACTAGTTGGTATAATTTATCTAAGTTTACAGTTATTTCTACTTGAGTATATTCAATTACACTCTCTCGAAATTTATGATACTTGGAATACTCTGGGTGAAAGGCTACAACGCAGAGGGCGGTGCGGCTCGATCTGGCAGCTCGATGGGAGAGGGCCTACGGGGAGGCGCGTAGTTGCTGCACGGGACTGTGTCGAACCCGGCGGATGGGTCCCGAAGGCGAGAGAGGTGTCCAGAGTGGGGGCTCCGAGAGGAGCTTTGTGACATCATGGCAGCCATGGAGGTGGCGTTCGTGGAGGGGACATTAGGGGTGGTGCGAGGCTTCTAGATCGAGAGGAGATGGAAGAGGAGGTTGCCTCTATGGTGGAGCGCGCATCGGTAGAGCAAGTGGCACATTTTGGGGAAGATAAAAATACAAAAAATGTTGACAATTTCCTCCTTTACAACTTTGTTATACACTTTTATATCATTTTCATACAAATTTTTGGTTTAAATTTAAATGGAATTCGCTGACCCAAGTTTGACCAATTTGGGTCAAGCAGTTTCAAAATTAAAAAAAGTCCCATTGCGGTGCATTTTCATGAGAAATGTTATATCACAATGTTTTTCAGTTTTGTATGAAATACAACTCTCATATATAAAGTTATGCACAATATTGACATTTGGTTCACATAAATTTGAATTTACTAGATAGGTCATGTTTGGATAGATTTCACAGTTCGACAGAAAATGACCCAAAACCCTACCAAAACCTTTATGCTTGTCATAGGTTCAAATACAAAAGTTGTTCTTTAGCAAGTTCTGTGTTTGGTATATGAAGTTTGGTATAGATCACAACATATTTTGAAATACAAGAACCAACAGTTCCAGGTGTTAGTCAAAACAGCAGATTCATTTTGTGTAGAGTCTTTCTTGTTTCAAACTTTTGAAGTGCTAAATGAAGTACAAACACTCCAAGGTCAAATGAATTTGAAAGGTGTTAAGATTAATTTCATGTCATATTTAGGTAGATTTTGAAGTGCTATAGTGAAATCAAAAGTAATTATATAATGAAGTTTGGGGAAAAACTGAAAATCTAGACCTGGGAATTATTCCAAGTATAGGCTGACCTGAACTGATTTGAAGTGATATATGGGTGTAATTTAAATTAAGTAAATGAATGTTCCAAACCATGTTCAGTGTAACAAAAGTTAGTTTATGTTATGTAGAACAACTTTGACAATGGGATTGCTCTCGGATGCTTAATGAATTTGAAAGTTTTATTAGGGCCCAAATTTGGTCATGGACACCTTTGTCACCATTCAAAAAGAACGTTGGCTGGATTCGATTCAAACTTTTGAACCTATTAACATCTGATTTTAAAGAGTGTCAAAATAGCAAAGTTAGAGGCAACATCTCAAACTAAAACTTTTGTATTTGATGTTTCGCATGAAAGCTAGTAAATCTTGAACTACTCAACCAAACGATGTGGAGTTTTGCATTTCGAATAGAAAATTTTTGACTTAGTGATTTCCGCTCAAGTTCTTGTTGCTCTATAGACATAATTAAGTTACACATTATTATTAACTTGTAAGATCCATGTTAGTGCCTTTAAGATGCCGGGGGCATCACAGCCTACCCCCCTTAAAGAAATCTCATCCTGAGATTTGGATGAGGTAGGGTTTTATGGCATACCGTGTAATGCAAATGGTCTTGGCATAGCGTTTCTTACCTTTCTGAATGCATGTGGTAACATCCAAATCTTTATCTGTTAGCTTTGTTAATAATCATGTGAATTGTTAGTACCTTCTTAACACAATGTAGTTACAAAGCACTATATAGGAGGGCTAGGATGGTCTTTTCAACGTGTGCAACAAGCTGTGCACTAGAGAGCGAATGAACAATGGCAGGAGCGAGTAATAATGATTGATTGAGCAATAGAAAGGAGCTACTTCCTGACTTTGGCACCAAGAGTAAAAACATGACAAATATTTGATTTATTAGAACAATAGGGGCAAAGTGTACCCAATCGAAAATTTGGACCTAGTGGAAATCTTGTGATTCATAGAAATGGTGAGACACATCCATTTCGTTTGATAGGGACTGCGTACACATATAATATATCAAGTTTGAATATCTTCAAAGAGTAGTGGTGAAGCATAGCACATCCTATTCATTATGACAAGAGAGGTACAAGAGGCACAAGATAGGCCATATTCACCTAGACAAGGTGATGGGTTGTATGATTACTTACATTGGTCAGTTCTGACCAAGAAAAGTCCTGGTAGATAAGGTGTTCTTACTAATGAACAATCAGAAATGTTAGTAAGCTCACCTTTGAGGATAATTTCAAATACAAAGAAAACAACGGATGAAAGGATGGCAAGGAGATGAACTCCAGTTGGGAAAAAATGTTGGTGCTAATAATGATTAAGAAGTTCATCTGCGCCAAATAAGGTTCAACAAGGAGAAGGTAGTGGTGAGAACAAAGTTGATTCATTCCCACAAATCAATGAAGGCGAGGTTAGACAAGGTAATAAAAAGGTATGAACTAGCTGTGGGGTTGAGGTGGATCATTTCCATAGATCAAGCAAGGCAAGGTGAAACAAAGCAATGAAATGATATAATGAGGCAGTGGAAATGGAGTCAATCATTTCCACGAATCAAATGTAGAAAGGTCAACAAAATGATAGAAAGTGGATACAAATGTTCCACAATTGAAGCGATGACATGCCTTTGTGAGTCTTAATGCCAGCGCGAATCTAGTGGTTTAACTAGTGCTGGTTGTACACACGGGACCCTAGGTTCCGTCGAGGCACCCAAGACTACCAAAAGAGACATCACAACAAGAGTGGCTCAACCATACTAATTACGTAGTCATGATGAATACAAGGTGATGACAAGGAATGAACATGGAGTTTGATGTAATATTAGAGCTTGGAATACACAAATCTCAATGCATGATGACATGAATCAAGGGGACAAAGCAACATGATTTCAAGGGTTTAAAGCACGAGGATCATGAGAAAGAAATATAAAGAGAACAAACTCTTGAGGCAAGTTGATTACATAAGTTTGGAAACACATTAATTGATAGGACCCCGAAGCATAAAGACCACAAGAGTTTGAATTGAATGGAGTACAAGGGCTTGAAATGCACGAAATATTAGAGCTTGGAATACAAAGGTTGCAATAGTTGGTAGATACATGAATCACTAGAGTTGATTCCAAGGAGTTAGGAGCATGAAGACACAATGAACTATATGTGTCACAAGTTCGGATAATAAAGGTCAGTATTGCGTTGTTACTATGCTAATTAATACCCATTTTGTTTTGTCAAATCGTAAGATTCGAATGTCTCCGTCAAAAACTATTTCCTACTTTCAACTATGTTGATGCAACATCGAACTTCGTGTGGGGGACACCATGTTGCCGTAGTCTTGATTGACCTCCAAATTTGAGAACACTGCTGAGGTCGAGGTTGATCCGGGATGCTTTCTTTTTATCACTCTTGTCACCAACTAGGAACTCTACAGCATTGCTAGGTAGTGTTGCTAGGGATATGTAAGCGATGGTTAATTCATGACTGAGGTATCTTCTGAACTCATTCTTGTCTTGGTGGAGCTTCAACTTCGTGTGTCGGTGTAAAAAATTGATGCTACGTACTTTGAGGTTGATAGGAGAAATCTCTTTCTGTTTCAGGGATGAGGAATTAAGAAATTTGTTTGGACGCTTTTGGGAATTGCAGAGGCTCTTGCATTAGTCTCATATGTAGGTCTATAGGATCCAATTGAATCAACACCTAATCGTAAACATGCATAAACTTTCTCGATTTAATCTTCGGGCTTGATGAATCCCCTCAATCACCTTAGGTCGTAGATGTTGAATTGAAGTCGCATCTGTGGGGTACACTTCAGCTTTGGTTTACTTCGGTTTCATTAGTTTCGGCATCTCAGGTGTGGCAACAAGGTTTAGTTAAACAGTGATTTGGTTCCCAAAAGGTTCACACGAGACCACGCAATACCGAGGCAAAATTTTCCAGCTTTCTTTTCTAACATGTATAGCTTGCGATTAGTTTTTTGAAGGTAAAACAATGTATGTTGCAGAAACTCCGAGTATGAAAGTCATGCAGAATTTTGTACTCTACCTCCTTGGTGTTGAAATCCTTTGTTGGTTCTACATCGAAATGGTTCAGGTATTCAAATGTTCAGCTAGCCAAAATCTTTTCAGATTTGAACTCTGCACTAAATCTGTTACATTTCAAAATAAAAACTGTTTTTGGCCTATAGAAACATACCAAAATCGTTACTTTTAAAGTTTCTTACAACATTGGTATAGAACATTTCTACTAGTTGTGAGATAAAGATAGGCAAAACTTCAGATTACTAAGATAAGGTCTAATATGTCCAGATTTGAGTCATGTTTTAGATGCAGATGCTTGGTCTAGATAGAAGCATTTTCAAAAGGTGGTCAAAATAGAAAAGTTGTTACCAATTTCACGTACTACAACTTTGGTATAACAAGTTTTAACAAATGCTGTTCAGATGAAGCCCAGAACTTCAATTTGCTAGCCTCATGCTGGCTGTCCAGATTTAGTGTTTCGTCTTAAAGTGACTGTAAGTCATTTTTAAGAGCATCTTTGCAAAATGGTCAATGTAGAAAAATTATTCATCAGGTCATTAGCTACAACTTTGGTATAGAAAGTATTTTCTGAAAGCATTTGTATCAACTCAGAATTCAAAATCTTTTACAGAATTTTAACTCGGACTTGTTTTGGTTTGTACTTCGGATTGTAAGCAATTTCAGAGATAATATAACAAGGTGATCGTAAATTTATGACCGGCAAGATTGTTATATAATGTTATAAATGAATTAATCTGTAGGACCGAGACGTGCAACTAGAGGATGGGTGAATAGGAGCACTTCAAACTCAAAACTCACAACCCCCAAACTTGGTGCTTGAGAAAAGAACTAGACACCGTACACTGAACAGATACATGTCTAGTAGCGCAAGGTGCCATCCACTGAGAGGATACGCACCAAGCAAGCGGAAGCACTCAACTCAACGATCATAAAGACCGCAAGCCAAGCGGAGCAATAACTCACGTCGAAGTGTCTCGCCAGCCACTCAACGCACCTAGATGCGTCTCACTGATACACAGCAAGCAAAAGAGTATAGGCATACAAGAGAACCACCAAAGCGAGGTTGAGGCAAAAACACGGAAGCAAACGAAGACAAACCATCCAAAATGAACACGCCTAGTGATCACCAAGATCTCTTAGCAAATGAGGTGCTAAAGATCTTAGGAATGACCCTAGGCACCCCCAAAACCACCTAGAACAAGCCACAAACCTTAGGAACAACTTAAACCAAATCCGAGAGCAAAAACACTGCCGCTACCAGACTGTCCGACATGCCATACCGAACAGTCCGACAGGGAATTTTCAGACAGATAGCGCTGCAAAGAAAATTACCAAAACCTAAAAAAACGGGCTCCAAAAATCATAAAATTTTAACCGCAGGCTGAGGAAAACATGGGGAACAACATATTAAAAATTAAGCCCATTTGGATACTGTTAGGTACACAAGACTGTCCGGTGAAGTTGCACCGGACTGTCCGGTGTGCCCAGAAATCAGCCTCGGACTTTGAGTTTGCAAACCTCAAACTTGACAAATCTTCTTGGATCTTCACGAAATTTTGCGCAGGTTATCCTAGCACTATTCCAAAGCTATTCCCAAAAGATCTACTCAAAAAGATCAAGGGATTAGCGGGAATTTCAGATCTTGTGAAGAGGGGAAAATTTTGGCAAGAAAGTGGAAAACTCAAGATTAACTTGCTCGTGGAATTCCAGCAGGATAGAGATGTTTTAAGACATATTCTACATGTCCTAGCAAGTCCAAAACATCAGCAAGAGAAGGGATTCCAATCTTGGCCAAAACAAACACCCAAAAGGCCAATAATCGGAGCCAAAAACCAAAGGGAGAAGGGGAGAAGGAGCACACAAGCTTGCAGCCTGAAATCACAAGGATTAGAATACCCAAAAGGGTCTCAAGATTCAGAATACATCCAGGGATTTCGTCCCAAGCAACCACCCTCACCTCCCCTCAAGATTAGGAGGCTAAATCCTACTCTAACCTCCCTAACAATGGAGCTCAAGGCTTGAGGACGAAAATCACAAAGCAAAGACTAATCCTAGCAGCCAAGAGACCCTCTAATGACCTGTCTTGGACCTATTTATACCCGAGTGCTGTTTAGATAATTTTGCACTTAGGTCCATACAACTAGACAAACCCTAAGGACTCAAACGAAAGATTACATGATATTTCGGGACAGACGACCACGATGAAGTCTCGATCTTCGTAAGTTCCACGCAATCCTTAGATGTTCTCCACGTGGCCAGTAGTCCAATCCGCGATCCGCCCCCGGTTTTGAAGTCAGAAACCGGGAAACTTTAGGAAGTCTCCGCTTGGGCCAGGTTTGGCCCATCTTCTCTATATTGGTGAGTCGTGGCCCAACTCACCAAGGCTTGGGTAGCTTGGGTGGCGGTTTTGAGCCGAAGCCGCTAAAGCCTCCATCGCACGCCTTGGCGCCACGCACTCGGGTTGGAGCACCATGGTGGCACCAGGCATCCGCTGTCCATCGGGGCCGCCTCGCAGTCCTTCAGAGGACTTACTCCTGCCGTCACCATGCCGCTCCTCCATGTACCGAACTCCCATGGCCGACAAACACCGAGCATGCCTCCAGTCCTTCGGAGGATTTTCTTCTCCATCTACCTCCAGTCCATCAGAGGGCCTCCTATCCATCGGAGGTCTTGTGCCCAAGTCCTTCTGGGTCTTGCTACTATTGACAATCACTCATCACTCCAGAGGCAATGGAGCCGGTCCATTGGCTCTCATAATCCACTAATCTTCATGCCACAAGCAGTCTGTTCAGATTTAAAATTATGACTTAAAATGGTTGTAGGTCATCTTTAGAAGCATTCTTGCAACAAGATCAATAATGAAAGTTGTTTGTTTCATTGTTCTCTACAGCTTTGTTATAGAAGGTTTTCACTCAAAGTGTCTAGATCAATACCATATGTGGAATTTCTAACATGAGGTCACATGTGTGCAGATTTCAATTTCGAACACGTTTTAGTTTAGGTTTTAAAATCCAAGCATTTCTAGAGAAAACGTTCGATTGCAAAGTGATCACAAATTTCACATTCTAAAAATTTCACATACAAAGTTTGTACTAGTTCTATACATATTTTGAACCACATATCAAAACAACAATGTCACACATATAATTCTCATGTGAAACTTGTTACTTCCAAACAACACATGTATAATACAATATGAACACTAGTTAATTTCAATCAAACACATAGCAAAGCACATGAGATAAGATAAAATGATGCATGATCGTCCTATCTGTCCTCACAAGTTCTTACTTTAATTTTATAGCTAACGATATTTCGATAGCATATATGCATGTAACCTTCATACATGCAACTAGTCGATTTTTAGTCGGTCATGCTACGCATTTTGTGGTTAGTGTACCTGCAAGCAAAATGCAAGCTCGTACATTACCACCTAATGTGGTATCCACACGAATTCTCACGCTGCGTGGACAACATTGATTGGGCCACCGCACCTTTTTCTCAAACCTTGACTTTCCACCAGTACTGGGGATTGCCGAGAAGAAGATGGATCCCAAAACCGAATGTAAGTGTGGTGGGCTGAAAGCTCCAAAGTATGCCCACTACCCTTAAAGAGCTTTACCTAAGCAACATGGGTGTAGGGTTTACAAATACTCCGCAAATCTAATAGCGTTTCTCCAATACTTGGGATTGCTATTGCCGAAGTATACTCCCAAAACTAGATATGCAATATGATGCTTTCCACTAGTCTAAATTAGAAAGTTAGTGATGCTACCTACATATAAGCGAATATCCTTAAAATGGGCATATAAACGATACTCTCATTTTTTGCAAATACTTTGAAAAGTTCTCAAAATAAGCTTTTCAAAACCAAAATAAAGTTGTTATAATTGTTGTTCGTGTATGATCGGCTCTGATACTAGCTGTGGTAGAATCACCCATTTAATCACAGCTAAGCACACCTGCCACCACATGGCTCATAGTGCACTTAGACTGAAGTAAACCCAGTCGTCAGTCGAGCTACCCAAAAGGGCACTCAATGTAAACATCACCCAGGAATACCGACATCATACACGTTAAGCCCTCGAAGGAGCCACAAACATAACTTGATTTGTTACAAAACATTTGCTCGAATTGATGTACAATCATATTTGAAATAAAGATTCAAAATATATCGCAGCGAAGTACATAACATTATATAGATGCCAATATGGAGCGGAAAAATAACATCAAGGCATGAAATTGAGCCCACCGTTGTCATCCTCGATCACAAACGGACAACTACCTAAAAAGTTATTAACAACAAACGATGAGTACATGGGGTACTCGTAGGACTTACCGGTGGGCGGTATCAGCTCGACACATTTGAGAGTATGCAAGGCTTTTTGCGGACTTGACTCAAACCCGCTTGAGCTGACAAAGAGTGGTTCCTTACTTTCAAGTTCCATTCTCTTTTAAAAGCATAAGCTAAATTGATCCATGACATCAATTGTAATAATCATGATCCATAACTCATATATCTCAATATTCTCAACACATATATCATCATAAAGTAACTTGTAGAAATGTAAACATACAAGTACAAGCATGTAGTAATAAAAAGCATGATTAAATAAATAACACATTAAAGTTATTACTATGTTAGAACGTCAGTGGCATTGGCATTCTCACACCTAGTGAGCATCAGTGATCCGAATCGATTTTAATTCCTGAGAATAACTATCATGCCAGGGGTATATGCTTACTAGCCATCGCGTTCCCATATATATCCCCCATCTCTACTTGTCCCATTCCAAGTTCAATTCAATCCTGCCATTCCCCTAGGTTTTGCGCCCTCAGGAGCGATACCACGGCATACCAAGTTAGCCCTCCCTCGAGTACAAGCTCCCCCAAGCCTAACTCCCTTCGACAACAATGGTAGGAACTTGTCTTTGTTCTTTGGATGGCACAAGTAAGACTTTCACCGGTCCCACTTCCCAAATAAGCATTCTAGCAATGTTATGCCGACCAAGAGGCGAACAACAGACATGCCTTAAATGACTCAGGCGGAGTCCATCAAACCATCCACATCATTTTTCATCATAAAATACCCCTATCTCTGCCCGGTCTCATCTTTCCATCACATCATATCTTATTGCTTTCAAATTAAAATTTTTGAAAACCATTTTGAGCCCTATCATTTCACGAGTGAATATCTTCACTCGACTTCTACCATCTAAGCATGTCTAAGCATAGACTTTGACCTATTCATTCTATTTGGGATATCAGTTATGTATGCATGTGGGATTTCATACAACTCCTAAACGTAAATGCATATTGAAATTTAAGGTGGTAGGGCTCTCTAAATAGGGTAGATGCCTAAGGGGTCTACCTTTGTTGTTGAAATAATGTGAACAAACTAATCTAAAGTTAGTTTGTCGAGTTGTGAGGCTTTGCCCCAGGCAACCCCTTGATCACTTGGACAACTCCTCTGTCGGGGTTTTACACCGGCAATGCACCACGGGATAGGTAATGAGGTGCTTTTGAGGGTCATCGAAATCAACGTAGCTCGATGGTTCGCCAGAAAAGCGTCAAAGACATGAGGGTTTATATAGGTTCGGGCCACGAGATGCGTAACACCCTACGTCCTGTTTGTGGCGAGATGTATTGCTTCGAGTTCTTAGGGTTACAAATGAGGGCTAGGGCTTTGCTCGAGAGCGTGTTTGGAGGATTGCGATGGGTTGAGATGATCTACGTAGGGGTCCCTCATCCGCCTTATATAATCTGACGGAGTCTTGGGTTACAAGTTGAGCTCCATCTGTATCTCCTAGTCGATTTAGGTTACATGAGATCAAATAGAATCTTAGTTTCCATCATATCTTCTCCGATCTCCACGAATCTCGGTCCCTGAGTCAGAGCTAAGTTTCCTACTTTGCTCCCTAGGTTACGACGTCGTTGCCTTGATCTCCAAGTCTTCTTGACCGTATTTGGGCCTAAGTTAGGCATCCGGCCCATGAAACCAGCCGTTCGCCTCACTCAGGCCCACCAGCCCATGTCCTAGATCCACGCCGTGAGGAGCCAGGGGATATTGATCCCCCTCAAGCCCCCGAGGCTCGAGTCAATTCAGAGGGCAATTGACTCGAGACTCCCAAAACCTGTCTTAGCTCCAAATGAAACATGCTGCCAAGTTAACTTTCATTTCCCTCCAATGGTTGCACCGACTAGGTGCACCCATTGTGAGTAGCTCCCGAGCTTTAAGCTGACTTGAGCAACAATCAGCTTAAGGATCCAAAAGAATAACAGATTTTGACAATTCTGCCTCCAGATCAACCGTCCTCTCATGTCATTGGTTGCACCGACCAGGTGCACCCAATGGGTATAGCCCCCGAGCTTCAAGTTGACTTGCGTAGCAATCAGCTTGAAGGTCCAAATAATCTGAAGTTTTCAAAGTATATATTTCCCCTAAGTCAATCAGTGCATCTTCTCAATGGTTGCATCGACTAGGTGCACCCATTGGGTGTAGCCCCCGAGCTTCAAGTTGACTTGAGTAACAATTAGCTTGAAGGTCCAAAGAGCTCTCCCAACTGATTATTGCCTGACTGAAGTCTCCAGGCCTTTGTCCCAATCAGAAAATTTTGAGAAAAAATTCCCCACCCATTGGGTGTAAATTGGGAAACTGCCAAGAATATGAAGAGCCATTCCTTTCCTTGTCCTATATGCTTTACCATGAAAACCCAACCACTCACAGATCCAACTTTCGTGAACCGTTTCACATGTAGATCAACGACACATGTCCATCCCAAATATGAAATGCCATCCCTGTGCGCGTACTTGCAGAAGCCGAAGCGGCGCTTCGCCCACTATATAACTAAGGTCTGAGCCCGTGCATCAACCACACCTTCATTGCCTTGTGCACACATCAGAACCCACTGCCAAACACTCCCATCCTTGCAAACACCATGGCCGGCAACCACAAGAACTGCCCTGAGTTCTCTTACTCGGAGGACGAGATCTTCGCCGGCGGCCCCAGCGAATAGGACCCACCCAGCGACACCGACCCCCACGGCGACAACGACAACGGCGACGATGACGACAAGGGAAAGAAGCCGCTAGAGGAGGCTGGCAATGACTCCTCTGACTACTCCGACTAGTACAACTGGAAGGAGAAGGCGATGCTCTTGGGTCTCAACCACCCCGGCCTCGGAGGCCCCGATGACGAGGACATCGACGAGGAGGAGGACGATGAGGATGAGGACGACAACGACGACGACGACAACAACAGTGATGACGACGGCGACGACGACGATGACGGCAGCAGCGACGAGGATGCCGCCCTGTCCCCCAAGAAGTGCCGCCGTGTCGCAATTAGACTATGAGTAGTTAACTAGTAATATAGTATTCCGTAGTGAAGTCCCATGCATCCATAGGAGTAATCTTGTAATGAATTATGTCTTTTCTAATGAATGCCTTGTGTTTTTCCTGTTTATGAGTTCATCTTTACAGTAATAGAATCTGTTCCTTCATCCAAAGACTTAGTGAAAATCGTGATCCTTCGAGTCAGATGAGTTCCTTGAAAAATAACTGCCATCAAATGCCTTCGAAACGAATGAAAATATCCGACTCAACTTATCCGACTGAACAATGTCCGACTGAAATCCAAATAACCCAAATAAAAGCCATGCTGACTGAAACCGTGGTGACTTATCATTAAGAGATCTGCTAACTCGTCAGAGCCACGGAAAAAACACCAACGCCGTGAGTTTCCTTAAGGAAAAATAGAACTTCCCCAACTTAACGCCGTTAGGTATTAAAGAGGACCAATACCCTAACGGTTCCTTCCAATCGAATCCTCATTCCCCAACTTCCGCATTTACTCTGCTGCCAGAGCCAACAAATTTGAAATCCCTATCCAAAAACTTCTCGAACTACACTAGAATCCTTCTCATCCATGGCTCCAAAGAAGAAGACGATCAGTGAATGCGGAAACACCAGCGAGGGGCTCCCACATGATGAGAACCGGACAATCCCATCGCCGTTTCTTGCTTTCCGTATGTCTTCCATCTCTGAATCTCATCTAAATCACCTTGTAGAAATGGGAGTTCTTCCTCCCAAGGAGTTGGGTGGGTGGAGAATTTGTGAGGGTGAAAAAGTCCCCACAGAAGATACCCATGAGTCTTTGGTTTTTGCCCCTTTCTTCGTGCACGGGCTGGGATTACCTCTCTGTTCTTTCGCACAAGGCTTTCTCAATTTCTATTTCATTGACATGTCACATCTGAACCCGAACTCCATCCTTCAAATCTCACTCTTTATCCACTTGTGCGAGGCTTTTCTTGGAATTGCTCCCCACTTTGGTCTTTGGAAATACCTTTATCACTGCAAACCTGGTACCCGAGCCAGGATAATGCAAGTAGTTGGACGAGCTAGCCTAGAGCTGCATAGGGGGCATAGGTCAGTGTACCTAGACATCCTACTCAAGGACAGCAAGGGAGGATGGCATTCCGAGTGGTTTTACATGAGAAACCATGCCAATTCGTTGCCACCACGATCAGGCCGTTAGCCGAACTCCAAACTCAGTAGTTGGAAAGAGGCACCAACTGTAGAAGAGAATGTTGAAGTAGAGATTTTGCTCAAGGATATCTCAGACTTGAAAGATAATGGATTGACTGCTCACGCCATAGTCATAGATTTCATCTTCCGGAGCATTCAACCAATGAAAGACCGAGTATATCCGGCCTACCTGTATGTTGGGGCCAATGATCCTACTCGAGAGACCATCTGAGCCATAACTGCAGAAGAAATCAAAGCTTGAGTTGGCTTGATGCTGAGGGGTGAAGTCTACAATGAAGGATCACCACGACCCTACTCTGCATGGCACCCTACTCCATCTGTAAGTATTTAGCTTGCTGGCCGACTCACTTATGTATCTTAATAATGTAAACATCATTGAACATATTTGCTGACTCCATCTTCGCAGAGCAATATTGCCAATTTCGTGTCCGATCCTCCTCAGCACAACATGGACAAGATGCTGAAATGGGGGTTAGAATTGACTTCTGAAGAAATGGAGGCTATAGTTGCAGTGACACAAGGCGAAGGCAATAATGAAGCTGCCACATACATAGTCATCATGCGCCCAACTGAAGACACCAACGCTGGAGAGGACGCTGGGGTTCAAGAAAAACAAGCCCTCGAGAATAAAGGAGCTGGTGCAGAAGGCCCAACCCCTGAGCGTACAATAGCCACGTGAGAAGGCGATTTTGTCTCAAAGGTGTCCAAGCGCACCTGTGCCAAGGCGTCGATAGCAAAAACCGAAGTTCCCCGAAAAAAGAGAACCATCAGTGAACAAGTTATAGTTCAGAAAGCCTCTTCCACCTGTGGCGGAACCGCCGATTTAATCCGGGCTAAGTACACCTGCCACCTCTGGCTTGCAGTGTATTTAGACCAAATCAAATCCTATCGTCCGTCGAGCTACCCAAAAGGGCACTCGATGCAACCATCACCCAGGGATGCCGACATCACACACGTTAAGCCCTCGAAAGAGCCACAACAATTACAACAACCCATCATTTCATACAAACATAGATTGGTTTGTTACAAAATAATTGCTCAAAATGAGGTACAATCATACTAAAATGGAGTTTCAAATATAATCTCGCAGCGGAAATCGTAACGTAATACCGATATACTCTTGCAGCGAAAATAAAACATCGAGCTATGACATTGAGCCCACCATTGTCATTCTCGATCATGAAGTTCCTGAAATAAAAATATCAACAACGTAGGGGTGAGTACGTGAGGTACTTGTAGGGCTTACCCGTGGGCGGTTTCAACCCGACACATTTGAGAGTATGCAAGGCTTTTGGTGGACTTGACTCTAACCCGCGTAAGCTTACTAAAAGTGAGTCCTTACTTTCAAGTATCATCCATTTTTTAAATCATAAGCCTCATTTGATTCATTATAGTTATTATCATGATCCAAAATTCATATATATCATCATCTCAACATATATGTCATCATAAAGTAGCTTGCAGAAACGTAAACGTACAAAAACAAACATGTAATATAAAATGAAAGCAGGATTAAATGAATAAGATATTAAAGTTATTACTACGTTGCCCGTGTGCGATACTGGCATTCT
This sequence comes from Paspalum vaginatum, assembly GCA_030272315.1. Classification (NCBI taxonomy): domain Eukaryota; kingdom Viridiplantae; phylum Streptophyta; class Magnoliopsida; order Poales; family Poaceae; genus Paspalum; species Paspalum vaginatum. Next base: position 21,249,908 of record CM059019.1, on the reverse strand, counting down.
CTCACCTAGTGAGCATCAGCGATTCGAATCGATTTTAATTCCCGGGAATAACTATTGTGATGCTCCAGCATCTCAGGAGTATAATCACCATTCGTATATGCAGCATGCATCATTTAGCATCATACATGACATACAATTGATGCCTCATTTCAAACTTGGGTGAATTACACTAGGTGAAAAACTGTTTTCTGCATGTGTGTCTCTGTGTTATGCTTGTAACTTTAAATATGTTCACATCTAGGGGAAACTCATATTAACAAAGATGTTAGTAATTAAGTGGTCAACAACTTTGTCAATTGGGGCATGATCATTTGAGGGAGCTAAAATAGGGTTACAGCTCATTTTGTGCCAACACTGTTTTTCTGTCAGAACCTGTCCAGACCAAAGATGCAACTTTATCCCTAACCTAGGGGCCAAACCTTGCCAAGCTCTAATTGAAGAAGTCGTAGAACAGGAGATTTCCAACAACTTTGTCAATAAGGTCTTTGGGTGAAACTAAATGGAAATAGGAATTTTATAATTTCTTCAAAATTCTGGACAGAAGGGACAAACCAAACTAGAGAGCTAAATTCAAATAAAATTCATAATTGCAAATAGAATTTGGTATCAAGGCTTTTTAAAAAGTTGTAGAATTGGAAGGGGGCAACAATTCTTCAAATATTCATTTTCCCAAAATCGGCTTCTAAATAGGCCAAAAATGCATTTTTCAGAAAGGGAGAAAACACATTTTCGACTGTGCTTCCTCTGAGTCACTGACGGGTGGGACCCACCCGTCAGAAACCCCTGCTCCTCTTAGGCTCTGGCCGCCGCCAGGCCGCCGGCGTACGGCCGGCATGCCTTGGCCATGGATCGAGCCTCTCTCTCCCTCCCCGGCAACGGCTCTAAGTGGAGCGCGCCTCCCTCTCAGCGCTCTTTCCTTCCTTCGCCCGCAAGCGCTGTTCGTCATTTTTTATTCTCCCCGTCGCCATTAGAGCAAGCTCGAGCTCGAGCGTGCCCGCCGTTCTGGCCACTCCCCACCCCATCCACCACCACGCCGAGCTTCGCCATCCTCCCCTCCACCGGAATCCCTAGCTCTAGGCCGCCGGTTCCACCCCGTCGCCCCGCATTTCGTCGCCGAAGGGTCCGCCTTCCCGAGCTCCGTCGCCGGCCATCTCCGCTCACTCCCCGGCGAACCCAAGCACGGGGTGAGATTCGCCATGCTCCGCTCTCTCCCCCTAACCCCTACCGGCAAGCCTCCGCGCCCCGCGCGGCCGGAAACGCCGCGCGCCACCGGAGCCCCTCCTCCTGTCGCGAGGAGGAAGACGACGGGAGGAGGAAGACGGACTTTTGCACTTTTGCCCTCCTATTTTACCGGTTTTACGTTTCCACACAGAGCGCTGTACACTGTGTCTGGTAGATCTTGCATGTTAGCCCTCAGAAGCTACGGATAATCTTGTATAGGTCCTGGATCTGTGGATTTTCGATTTAAAATGCCTTTAAAACTGCTGAAACTTTGAAAAATCGTAGAAAAGTAAATAAAAATCCAAAAATAGCAAACTAAGTTGCATTTTGACCTTTGTTATCAGATCTGTCTGTTGGTTATGATGGTTGAGTAGGAAAAGACAGATTTGCCCCTGTTATTGTGCATGCTTGATAAATCAATATAATTAGGAAATGTGGACTAAATGATCTCCAAAAATTGCCAAACTTGGACAGCAATGTTGTTAGGGTATATAGGCTCACTGTGATTTTTGGTAGCTCAAATATTCACAGCTTAATTACTATTTTGCCCCTGCATGTGATTTTAGCATAAAAATAAATGAGGCAATGATAACCATATAAAGATTATGCTCTAAATGGTTTTACACATTTTATTTGTGCTCCCTGTGGTATAGATAGCTCACTGTTGAAATAGGGTACTGTGCATGTCAAGTATTGTTAGTGTTTTGAAATTAATAAGTTCATGCATGTTTAAATTAATAAATAGAAAATGTGGTTTAAATGAGGGTCAAAAATTCTGAAGTTTGGGTAGCAGCTTTGCTAGCATACCTAAGCTTAGTATAAGAATTTGATAGCCTAAATGCTTACTGTTTATTTACTATTTTACCCTTGCCTAGTAATTAAGCATATAATTAGCAAAAGAAAAGGGGTTTATATAAAAATAAGCTAGAGGGGGCTTTGTGGTATTTATTTGGGTTCTAGGTGATGTAAGTAGCTCACCGCTGAAAACGTGAGGCTTTGCATGTAAGGTTTGACCCTATTTCAAAAATGGTAGACATAATGGTTATTTAAGTAAATAATAGGAAATATGGGACTAGTATACTAATAAATGCCACCATGGATCATATTTGGAAACTTAGGAGTACGTAGACCTTAGCCACTAAGTTGGAATGCAATGCAGGTCTTCGCTACTATTTTAGAAATGCGTGATAGAAATGTTAAAATAGCTAGGTGGAAAAGAGTTTTTTAAGTGAGCTCGACCATTTCGCATGAATCGGTGCTACCCCGTCACACACCCCCACGCTGTTATGTGTGACAAGCTAAGTTATCATAGGTGATGGCTTGTACGATTTCTTAACGCTAAACAAGTTTCATCACGAAAATGCATAATGTTATTCCATAAACCATGATTTCTTGCTTTGCACTCGCATCATGAAGCAAGCATTGCACTAATACATGCTCCGACTGCACTATGTCATGCATATAGATCCAACGAGCGAAGGACAACTGCCGGACCAACCAATCATAGAGGAGCCAGAGGAGCAGCTGCACCAGGAGCTGAAGGTCCAGCAGCAGGGGCCCGACTACGCTCCGGAAGAAGCTACTGACCCTAACGAGGAAGGTAGGCAGGACCATACTTAACCCAGCAAACAAATGATACTTGATGATTACGCATATGCATTAGGAGTTGCTTGAAACCAGTTGCATTAGACTCCCTGGCCGCCCTGGCCCTAGCACCTACACATAGAGTTCGTAGGGCGAGTATGCATAGAAATTGCTAGGTGCGAGTAGACACGAGTGTGTGGACTCGTCGCGTAGGTGCTTTCAAAGTTACAAAAACTTACTATTACGTCAATTATTACTGTTGCTCATGAGTTAAATGGAGACCGGGCGGAGATTTATTTCAGTATTTACTTTTCATAAAGTTGCACTTTGGACTCCGCCCGAGTCATACAAGGCCCGTCCGCTGTTCGTCTGCTGATCGGCATAACATTGCTAGAGTGCTTAACTGGAGAATGGGACCGGTAAAGTCTTACCTGGGTTTGTCCGAAGTTTTCGAGGCTCCGCCCATCCACTTGCTGGAGGCCGATGGGCCCGGGGGCGCTTGTACTCGAGGGAGGGCTGACCCAGGGCACTGTTGTATCGCTCCTGAGGGGGCACAACCCGGGGGTTAGGTGGGGGCGCTTTGAATCTTGGGACAAGACAGGTGGAGATCGGGACTATATGTGGGAACTTGATGGCTAGTAAGCATATATCCCTGGCATGATAGTTATTCCCGGGAATTAAAATCGATTCGAATCGCTGATGCCCACCAGGTGTGGGAATGCCAATATCACTGTCGGGCAACGTAGTAACTACTTAAACAATCTATATCTAAAACTCATGATTTTTGAATATCACATGCTTGAATTGAACTATTTACCTTACTGCAATTTACTATTATGTTGGTGGTCATACAAATGATGAAAACTGTTACTTATGTTACACATGATATTGTTTAAAACCAAAGGCTAAGGATCCACTTGCTAGTAAGCCGCTTTGCGTCAGCCGTAAGCCAAATCCATTAAGACCTACTGAGTAATTAGTACTCAGGGTTTGCCCCCATATTTTGAGCGCAGGTATGGAGTTCATGGTCTGCACTTGTGTTGGAGGTGGCGCATGTCCTCACTTAGGATGAAACGGCATGAGTGGCACAAGGGCAACATCGGTGGGCTCGATGTTGTTACCTCTAATGCAAATCTTTTGATGATATCATGGTGACCTCTGAACTTATAATTCCGCTGCGAGAAACTTTTGAACTTACTACTTTATAACTCTATGTTGGACTTGTACCTTATTCGAAACCGGTTTGTAACTAAGTTTATTATTATGCTATTCAACTACCTGTGATAATGTATCTGTTGTGGCTCCATCGTGGGTCAAATGTGTATGATGTCGGTTCCTCTGGGAAATGGTAATATCGGGGGTCAAATGACTCTCGACGGACGACCGGGTTTAGTTTGGCCTAATCACATTGCGAGCCAGTGGTGGCAGATGTGCTTAGTCTGGATTAAATCGGCGGTTCCGCCACAACTATCATGCCAGGGGTATATGCTTACTAGCCATCGCATTCCCACATATAGTCCCAATCTCCACCTGTCTTGTCCCAAGATTCAAGGCGCCCCCACCTAACCCCCGGGTTGTGCCCTCTCAGGAGCGATACCACAGTGCCCTAGGTCAGCCCTCCTTCGAGTACAAGCGCCCCCGGGCCCTTTGGCCTCCAGCAAGTGGATGGGCGGCACTTCGAAAACTCCGGACAAACCCAGGTAAGACTTCACCGGTCCCATTTCCCGGTTAAGCACTCCAGTAATGTTATGCCGATCAGCAGGCGAACAGCGGATGGGTCTTAAATGACTCGGGCGGAGTCCACCAAACCATCCTCATCATTTTTCATCGTAATATACCCATATCTCCGCCCGGTCTCACCTTTTCATTAGATTATATCATATTGCTTTAGCATTTAAATTTTGTAAACAGTTTTGATTCCTATCATCTCGCGAGTGAATATCTTCACCCGTCTTCTACCATCTAGGCATGAATAAGCATAGACTTCGATCTATCCATTCTATGTAGGTTATCAGGTATTTCTGCAGGTGGGGTTTCAAACAACTCCTAAACGTAAATGCACAATCAAATAAAGGGTGGTGAGACTCCCTAAGTAGGTGTATATGCCTAAGGGGCCTACCTTTGTTGTTGATAACTTGAACAAACTAAACTAAAGTTAGTTTGCCGAGTTGTGAGGCTTTGCCCCAGGAAACCCCTTGATCACTTGGACAACTCCTCCTTCCAAACACGACTGATGGGCCCTCCAGGTCGTGCTTGGGGCTTAGTTGGTCTTTTGGACACCGTTCTTGAAGTGGCTCCACGCACTTGCTTCTCGATCACGTATCTGCAGTGAGCGTCGCAATATGAAAGATATGCATGATGTAGCGAATGAGATGCCTAAATGTCAAGCACACGTATGAACAACCATTTCGGGACAGACAGAAAGGTGATTGATAAACTATTAGAAAGAAGTGCTATTGTGGACATAGAGCAATCATAAATGCAAAGAATCATACACATACAACTAGCACATTGCTAATCCGGAGGATGGCATGTTAATGTTTTGACCCTAGGAAGACAAGCAATGTTATTTGGTTCCTTAGATTACTAAAATACTTGCATAACTTGTTGCATTTATTCTAGTTCAGCTAGTCAACATATCATGCATCGTATAAGAGAGGAACACCTGATAGGTTGCTAACTCCAAATCACTCTAATCATACCAAATATAAACAAGCATTAAATCAAGTATACAGTGAACCAGTTACGTATATTTTGACGTATTTGAGTTATTGTTATCTATACTTCGACATTGCAATACTTTTATGGCAAGGGATTTGCAACCTAGGCATATAAGGATGAAACATGCATGTGAACTATACTCAAGGTTGCATTTCGACATAACAAAAATTAAATATACCGAGTGGAGCTTATACCAACGTAGCATTTGTCATTTTCAAAACACATAGTAAACAGTAAACAAAACACATGAAACTTTATTTCTAGGCTGCACTGGACCAATTGAGCACAATATAAGTTGTACTGATTTTTCTGGACAAGTTTTATGTAGCATATATTTTCATACTCATGAAATACACTAGTTAATATGGATAGGGACAAATCTGTAATTAAATAGGGAGTGCTAGGGTTAACAAAAATCACACGGATCCAAAATAACATGATAAGGTTACTATCGAAGTTTCATAATTTTTAAAGGTGTTTAGCTTTAGTTTGGCTAATTATCTAGGAAAACATAGCATGCATGAATTCATGGGCAAAACTGTCTTTTTACGTGCCCACATCATACCCATACCGTAGATCTAAAAACAAGGAGTACAATGCATCTAAGTTCATATTTTTATGATTTCTATTTGATTTACTACGGATTTTTAAAGGACACATATCAAGAATATGCTTTTTTATAGAAAACCATACTGCCGAGGGCTAAATCAAGATTAAACATAGTCTCTAGGGGCCTGCATGCAAGTAAACCTAGACTCAGTACACAATAACAAAATTAGCACGGGAAATAAAGGGAACTCCAGGGGGGTTTTGACAAAGTCGCCCTTCTTCTTCTACCTCTTGACAAGGGCAGGGGGCGCGCGCAGGGAGGGGACGGCGGCTTGCGCCGGCGCGTGCGGGCGCACACTTGGGGCCGAGCAGGTCCGGGAAGGTGTCCCCGGCCCCGGGCTTCCATTTCCCCCTGATCTCGTCGTGCAGGGTGGTCGGAGCTGTTGGGGAACGCGCGTGAACCGGGGAGACGTGCGTGGAGCTTGGTGACGTCGGCGCGAGTTCGATCCGGCAGTAGGCGAGGGGAACGGCGGCCCGGGGTAGCGCGCGAGCTGCGCGGTGATGAGGGAAGCCCAGAGGGGGCGGATTGCAGGCGCGGGATAGCTCACGGGTGGTCCTCCATGGCGAGGCACGGTGAACCGGGTCACCGCATGGCAGCGCATGCGGACGAGGTCGTTAGAGGCGGTGGCGGTGGCCCGGACCTTGAGGAATAGGTGGAGTGGAGTGAGGGGAAGGTGATGCTCATGCTAGATGAACCGGAAGGAGGCCGGAGCGCCGGTGTCGTGGGAGCTTGAGCTCTACTGCCTTGGCGGACGGCGCGTTGGGAAACAAAGGTGGGGCGATCTGGGTGGACTAGGAGCGGCGAGGCGAGTGGGTCGAGGCCAGGCGAGCGCAGAGCGCGTGTCGGTGGGCATAGAGGAGAGCCGAGGCTGGTGGTGCGAGCTCGGTCTCAGACCGGCAATGGTGGTGGCCGCGCGCTCTTGGGAGAGCGAGAGGCAGGGGCAAGGAGAGGGAGGAGTGGAGTGAGGGAGAGAGCAGAGGCAAAGGCTTGGCCTCGCCTTTTGGCCAGGGTGCGGCAAGCCAGGCAGGGGCAGGCGCCGCGTGCCCGTGGTGACAGGCGGCCATGGCCGCGTGTGCGAGCCGGAGTGGGGAAGGAGAAGGGGATGCAGCGCGTGGAGTAGGTCCGTGGACCTTAAGTCTATGACAGGTGGGGTCGGTGAGGGAAAATATGTTCATCGATCATGGATCGCGTCCGCGGAGGCCAAACCAGATTTTGCAAAACCGGAGCGGTGGGTGGTTTTCGGGTCTGCTGGAATCTGAGGTGGGACCCGCTTGTCATGGACACAAGATTACGAAAATAAAAGAGAAAATGATAAACCCGGTTTGACTGGTTAGACCCATTTTCGAAATTCATATTTTTGAGGGACTTAATGGCCGATTTAGAAAGAACCCGAAATACAAGAATTGTTAAGAATTTGTAGCTCTACAATTTTCTCAAAAACTTTAATACCATGTTATATACAAAATATGGATTAATTTCGAATTTCAAGAACTGACCAAGGTTTGACTAAGGTTTAATGCAAACTTAGAAATTCCTAAAGTCTGTTTTATGCTCATTTTCAGAAAAAGAGTATTATACCAATGTTGTTTAGTTTTTAATTATCTACAACTTTCATGTATGATGTTTTGCATGATAGGGACTTTTGTTCCATTGAAATTTGAATTTGCCTTACCGATCAAGTTTAGGCAGATTTCTGCTTTTTCATTAATCGACTCAAAACTCCACCTAAACCTTTGTGCATGTTACCACACTCAATAACAAAATTGCTCCTCATTAAATTGGCTACAAGTTTCCTATAGAGAGTTTGGTCTAAATCACATTATATTTTGAGCTACAAGCACATATACATTCAAAGGTTTGGTCAAATTGTAGCTCTACTTTATGTGAAATCTTTCTTGTTTTAAACTTTTGTATTTGATGTCTTGCACGAAAACATATAGATTTTAACTATCCAACCAAACAACACAGGGTTTTGCATATTCCACTAGAAAATTTTTGACTTCGTGATTTATTTGTCTAGTTATTGTTCCTTCCTAAACATGATTAAGCCCTAACTCATAATTAGCTTTTGTCTAACTGCGTGTTAAAGCTTTTGAGATGCCGGGGGCATCACACCACCGTGCCCGAGTTAGCATCACCATCCAAGAGACCGAGCAAGAAGCCCAAGGTACAAGAGAAAAGTAAGAACAGTGAAGGCTCTTCTCTTGGCTACATTGATTGGAAAATGCTGATTGACGAAGAAGAGGAAGAGGAAGAAGAAGAAGTCCCACTTCAACGTCGTGAGAGGAGGCCCAAGAGAACTCAAGATGCTAAAACCACAGCCTCCCCTCCGACTCAACAACACATGCAAATGGAAGAAGAATTGAACTTATTAGACATTGATCCTGAGTTAGATCAATTTGTTAAATCGTTCCCACTTCCAGATGAAAGCAGTCTCACACCACCACGATATGCCTGATTCCTTTAACTGTTGTCTCTTGTTCCCACTTCTACCATCAATGTCCCGACTGAACCGTAATTCTATGCAGGCCTTCTGCAGAACAAGATCTGGCACCTCCCAAGCCTGATGCTGGCCCGACAGAAGCCCCCGAGCCCAAATCAGGTGCGACCGAAGCCCCCGAGCCTAGGTCCGGTGCAACCGAAACCCTCGAGCTTGGGTCCCGTACGATTGAAGCCCCCGAGCTTGAAGTCTCGAAATTGCCGACTGACACAGAGCTGAAAAGTCCTAGTGATCAGCAAGACGACATGAGTACAGGGCCTCCAATCAACTAGCAAGATGCACTCAGCAACCCCAAAGGAGGAAGTACTTTGGGCCGCCAAAAGCATGCCATAGATGGGCATGACATAAGGTGTGAGGATGAGACAACTGCTGGCAATGAGTCGACCGACACCGAAGATATACCAGACATCTCAGTGCCAGTGCCAAGCCCCTAAGACGAAGGCGCTGAGCCAATAGGTGACACCATCATCACTGAAGGGGCTACTTCACTTGATCTGGAGGCCCCAGAATTGCAACTGACTGTTGGTCCCACTGAGCTGAGACCGTTCGCAGCTTTTGAGGTAAGTCATTATTTTGAGCATAACCATCTTTGACACTAATATCAGTATTACTAATGAACAGAACCCCTTCTGTAGAATTGGCTTGATCAAGCTGCGCGATGGCGTGAATAACTCGCTCCAGTACTTGGAGGTGATGTCATCAAGCTACATCAACAGCTGGCCGAGTCTGAGGCCACCCGCGCTGCTGAGACCTCTGGTGAGTGTCTGCCCACTTAGATTCCCATGCAGTCTATCTCCTGACATATTCTCATATACTCATGCATTTAAGTGCAGCTACTGCTAAGAGGATTGCTGATCTAGAAAATACATTGGCTCAGCGTGAGGTCGCATACCGCAATGTCATACTCGAGTGTGACGAAGCTCGTGAAAAGGCCCAAAATTTGTAGCGCAAGCTTGAACTAGAGAAGAAACATCATGAGGTAACTCACCAAGAAACCCAATTAGCATATTCTTTACTTACAGAAGCCTATAAGTTGAATTGGTCCACAGGATGAGGCACTGCGATTAAAGAGAGAAATCCAAGAGCTTCGAGAGTCGCGAGACGGATTCGAGAAATCCTTCCAAAATACATCCAGCGCCTTGACAGTGCTTGAAACAAGCCACAAGTTAACTCGAGCAGAACTTGAATAGAAAACATCCGAGCTAATTGAAGCCGACAAAATCTGAGTTGAAATCCAGAGCAAAAACAGAGATTTGGATAAGGTATTGAAGTCCACAAGGTAGGCTCTTAAAGAATCCCAGCAGCTGTCAAAGAAGCATCACCAAGACTTGGAACTTGCAGTGCGGAATTATGAAGTTGCCAAAAAGAACTGCGAGAAACTGAAGGAAGCTTATGAAAAGAACAAAGAACTGATGAAGTCTGCAAAGGCTGCAATGAACACCATGCTAAACATATGTCGCCCAGAAGTTGGAGCTTCGTGGCCAGTATCAAATCGGGTGTCAACTTTGGTAGAAGACACCACGAATCATCTTCATGGAAGGTTGAAGTCAGTTCTACAACACGTGCTGCTGATGATGAAGATAACCCGGCCAGAGCTAGACTTGACCGAGCTGACAGCCAAGGTTGTAGTTGACCCGAGTGATACAACAATCGACAATTATGCCTCCGAGATTCAGTCCTATAGCAGAAAAGCTTATCGCAGAATTTGAGCCGCAAACTGAAGTCCTTGATTGCTGTTACTTTGTAACTGAAAGATACCTGCTATTGATGTTAATCTGTAAGAAAACAAGATTAGCACTCTTAGATGATATGAAATCTGATTAACTGTTTGTTCATGTGTATGATGTTATTAGAAAAACAGGCCCTTGAGTCGGCCTTTCAATGAAACACAGAGTTCGAATGCGCATTATCTCGAGATCAAAACACGGAAACGAGTATCTGACTTAAATTTTCGCATTACCTCGAATTGAAAACTATCGAATACGTGATGCACAGGGTCAGATTGCACCCTTCTGTTATGAGTACACGCAGGCATGTAGCGCTGGCTGTAGGTCCACGACCTAAACCGATTGCCCTGTAGTAAGGGTCGGATTGCACCCTTTTCATGAGAACGCGAAGGCATGTAACACCAGCTGTTGGTCTATGACCAAGGCTGATTGCCCCATAACGAGGGCCAGATTGCACCCTTGTATGAGGATGCGAAGGCATGTAACACTAGTTGTTGGTCATATGACCTAGGCTGATTGCCCCGTAAGGAGGGTCAGATTGCACCCTGTTCTGAGTAAGCGTTGGCATGTAACACCAAGTGTCGGTCATACGACCTAGGCTGATTGCCCCGTAATTTGGGTCGTACTGCACCCTATCTTGAGTAGGAGTAGGCATGTAACACCAGCCATGAGTCGGGACAGGACCCATGACTGATTGCCTAATTATTTGAGGACGAGGACATTACCACTAGAAATCCCACGCACTCATGCCATAGAGAGAAGAAGTATGCACAGAAATCATGCATTTATTCATTATCCGAGTACATCCGACCGAACATGAGTGAGGACGAGTCAACTAGAAATCATGACTAATCAAGAGTACAGACGAGAGTACATGACTTCGAAGGCTGCAAGAGCCTAAGAATAAAACTTGCGTACATGTTCGATGTTCCAGGAGTTACCAATTGGAGTACCATCCATCTCAGACAAGCGATAAGACCCTAGCCGAGTGATTTTCGTGATGATGTAAGGCCCCTCCCAAGTGGGGGATAGCTTGTGGACATGCCTTCGCGTTGAGTCCCTGACTGAAAAGGCATGGGGACACATATTACATTCCTGATAATGCCGTAGAGTTTGCTGATAGCATGCTGACTGAATCACCGAGTTGAGTCGCTCTTCCTCCAGCAAGTCGACTTCCTCAAGCCGTGTGCTCTCCGCCTCCGCAATGTCCTTGAACGCTAGCCGCGGTGCCCCATGCGGTAAATCAGCCGGTGTCACACCCCAAAATTTCTAATTTTGGGATGTGAATAGATAACAATGAATAAAGCAAAGGTTTTCTTTATTTTTTCTAAAATTTTCGAACTTGTAAGTTTTGTTGGATTTAAAGAAGGGTATGCTTTTAAAAAGTTTTCTCAATTTCAATTCATTTGTTTGTTGCATTCATGCCAAAGTGCATAGTGTTTATGTGTGTAAAATGAGGTTTCAAAATATTTCAAAACCAGCTAGGTTTCGAGTCCTTCTCAATCCATGTCTCTAAAATCCTAGTCCTTCTCTTTCTTGCCAACTCAAACTCAACCATTGAACCCTTCGATCAATCTCTAAAGTTTCAGGTTGACACAAAACCCGAATCCAATCATGTTGACCATTCTCTATACCATGTCCATTATTTATGTTGATCCAAGTCAAAATTCTCAAAAACCTTAGATGAACTCATCCGAACCTCACTCTCCTTGCCTCTTTTAAAGTCAACATCTTAAACACCTCGTCTCCATGTTTATCTTTTTATCATTTTTTTTTCCATTGACAATATTCTCTCTTTATGTAACAACTCAGTTTCATTCTCAAGCTCAAATCAATATTGACTCTCAAGTCAACACTCTCCCATTCCATAGGCCAGAGAAAATTCTGATTTGGTTAAGCTCATGTCATCCATATTTCATATCTATTCTCCCACATGCACGACAAATATAGGACCCACCCTTTCTCCATTGATGTGTTAAGGCCCAATGTTCTTATTCTTTTCGTCTTGGACATAGGCCAAACATTCCTCTCCACCTTATTCCGTTATCTTGGGCACTCCCAAAACACTCAAAACAGCCCACAACCTTTTATCCCTTCCTCTCCCACCAATTGGTTATCTCCCCCACACACTAGGCCACCCTTTTGCCCCTCGTCTCACAAAGGAACTGAAGGGACACCACCCCTGGTCGTCCTCCCCTCCCACTCCTCCTTCCTCCTTTAACACTCACTAATTCCCATTAAATTCCCCACCATTTCCTCCCCTTCTTTCATTTCCTCCCCATCTCTGCTTCCTTTCTTCCCTTGGACGCCTCACTCCTTTTCCCTCACATCTAAAATAGATGGAGAGCAGCCATGGATGACCCTTCGCTGCCCCATGGCACCCCAAATCCTTCCTCCATTTCGCTACCTCTAAATCACAAAACCAGGGAGCTGTCAACGTATGGAGGTGCATCTACTGCTGAGTTCTTCAATTCGACCTCTCAACTCAACTGTGGTGGACATCCTTGCTTCTGCCCCTACTGTCCATGGTATGAAGAAGACCATGGAGGGTGCCCCATTGACGTCGGAATGAGAAGGGCTCCCTGCTGCAGCCTGTCATCACCAGTCAACACCGCTTGCCAACGACCATCGTCGAAGTCTTCATGGCTACCCCAAAATACCCAATGTGAGAACGCATCAAATCTTCTCTCCACCATGTTTTCAATTCCCTGTTGTAAATCATACCCCATAGGTCGATTTCCATCAAGTTCCGACGTAGTATTTCCATGAGACGTGTTCCTGTGTTCTTTGACAGCCCCACTGCCGCTGATGGCAACAGCGTTCCCCGCTGTCCTAGTGATCTAATCATCGATTCCTCTGACCACAATTTTAGTGGTATCCTTGAACACACAGCTGCAAAAATTGTTTGGTCATATGTACAACAATGCGAGAGTTATGGCCATTGCCGTGCCTGCTGCTTCTGCTGCAGAACAGCTGCGGTGCCACAGAACTCAATGTGCCTTCCCTGGTGACCTGGCAATCTAGGGGCCATGCCCTTTCACAAGATCGTGTCTTGCATCCTTGAACATGTCCTGGTAAAATGGTATGTCCATAGGTGTAGTGGTGCAAGAGTAACAACCTTTGCCGTGCTCGCTGTTACTGCAGTCCAGACAGCAGCATTGCTGCCATTTGGGCACCTGTTTTCTCAAAGATCCAGCAGTCCAATCAGTAAGCCCTTCAATTCAGACGTGTCTTGTATCCTTTAACATGCTCCTGTAAACTAGTTTGACCATTGGTGCAGCAATGAGAAAGATATGGCCGTCTTTGTGCTCGTTGTTTGCTGTCTTGGCAGCAGCACTCCTGCCCCTTTGACATACACTCTCACGGCAACCTGCCATTCCAAATGTCGATCCCTTCTAGCACCATATTCCTTATAATCTTTAACAGCTCCCTGTAAATTGGATCGGGCATAGTATCTCTTGAGGTTAGGGTTTTGCTGCTCATCATGGTTTCTACCACTGCTGTCCAGACAGCCATGCAGCACAGCCTTATGCTCACGTTCTCCGTTGATGTAGAAGGGTTAAGGCTGACCCCTTTGGCCAACGTGTGCCTTATATACCAGTGCACAATACCACAAATTGGTGCAGAATTTGGTACAGGTTTAGACCAATTTTGTTAATGGTTTTGTTATCCAGCTGTCCGGCAGATTTCAGCACACACACCTGTTAACAAATGTGCATTTTCTGTTGATCCGGTAGTCCTCATGGTCTATCCCCTTGTCATAAACATGTTCGCATGTGTGTCCAATATCATCTCAGGATATCACTATCAAATATCCCAATAGTGACCAGAACACAAACAATCCATTTGACACCTCCACCAATACCCATCCCATGAACCGTCTCCTTCAACAATTTTCATATGGTCTATCTATTGCCATCAACCACCTTACCAAAGCCTTGCTGGAAGTCTTTGTTCCTTAACCCATGAATTACACTCATCGGTCATTCGACACATCAAATTCATCACAAACTCACATCAAGCTCTTCATGTTTTGCATACACAACCATATCCTTTCTTCTACCATCAAATCCCTCAATGTGGTACTGTTCTTTCAGTCCCTTCCTTTTCTAACCATCTTTATCTCCTTGTTAGTCGTTTTGTTGTGCTCCCATGTTATTAATAACGACCATTGTTGTTTTTATGTTTTTTTTTATAAAATCATTTGTTTGTATGGTGTATTGTTCTTAGTTTCCCTTGTTTGTTGTTTCAGCTGTTTGCGCTGAGGATCAATGTGTATGAGCAGTAGCACCAAGAGTACTTTAAGGAAGGCAAGTATAACATGGACCACACCTAATAACTTTAAATCACCTCATATGCATGTGTCTAACTTGTATGCCTATAAGGACTATACATTAGCCTCTTTACCCTATGTTTTACCTATGGGAATGCATGTTGGATAAGTTTTGCTAGTTGCTGCGCAAACACATGTTCTTTTGTTAATAATCTTGTTAATGGATCTATGCAATATTTTGTGAGCGTGACCCTCTGTGCTGAGGTGCTTGAGTGGTTCATGGCTCTTTAAAATTTGGCTTTTTAGCAACATGGTTTAGGGGGCATGAGCAATGTGCTTAGTGGTTTTGCTCATAGCCACTCTCCATAAGGACCGGTTCGCAAAGCGACAACCTGGGACAACAGCGCTACCATAAGACTGGTATGGGACGGTCTTAGCTGATTAATTAGATTGCCTTGGTTTGGGAGTAACTTACCTGCGGGGCAAGAGGGGAAGTGAGCCGGGATGGGCCTCGAATCTGCTTTGGGTTGTGTGTGCTGTGTGCTTCACCCCTTAGAGTAGGGCCCCATCTCCGCGGAGCTTGAAACCTCAGCAGTTACACCTTACCAACGTGATCTTTGTAAAGGCTTCGTAGTGTGGCTTGCTAGTCATCTCATCTAAGGCAATGTGATGAACTTCTAGCGTAGCTCACGACTTGTGGGTAAAGATGTGCAACCTCTCGAGAGTGTAAAACTGACATGTCAGCCGTGCTCACGGTTATGAGCGGCCCAGATCCTTTATGCTGATTAGTGGTTCTTGGTTTGGTTTGGGAGTTGGTTATGTTTCTAATAATGTTGATTAATTCTTTATGCAATATCTTTTGGGCTAATGGTTTATCTACTCACCTTAGTAAATAGATGATAATAAAACTTGACCAACTAAAAGCAAATGCTTTCGTGTCAGCCAACCTTAGAGCCTCATGGTTCATGTTATGCTTGTTGAGTACAGTTGGGTACTCATGCTTGTTCCTTTAAATTTTCTTTTTGTTGGGTGGATACCCGACTGCTGCTCAGAAGATGGAGGCCTAAAGGAGTACAAATGAAGGTTCAAGGAGGTCTAGGCGAGCGACCCGCAGTCGGTTTCCCTGTGGAATGGCTTGGAGTTATAGTTACGCTTCCGCTACTCTGTGTTAAAGACTAGATGTCTTAATGTAAATCTTGCTAAAACAGTATGTAATAAAGCATTGTCTATGATATCACTGTTAATTGTCTCTATATGTGTGAGATTAGATCCTGGCACACATATGGTTTTGCTCTGGTTTTGTGTTGAAAACCAGGGTATGACAGCCGGCAGCACCGCCTCTGAGCCATACACCATGAAGAAAGGCGTGTTTCCATTGAGAGCTTTACTTGGCTATGTTCTAAGACTCCAGACTATGTATGGGAGTTCCTTGATCCATTTGCCTGCCAACTTCTCATCCTTGTCGAAGACTCTTTTCTTCTGGGCATCCAAAATCATCCCATTGGCGCTCTCGACTTGGCCATTAGCACGAGGATGTGCTACCGAGACATACTCGATAATTATAGACTTCTCATTGCAAAAATCGAAGAATTCCGAACCTGTGAAGTTGGAACCCAGATCTGTGATGATGCTGTTCGGAATCCCAAAGCGAAATAAAATCTCCTGGATGAAATCCACTGCTTTTGCTAAAGTTAGAGATGTGATTGGTTTGACCTCGATCCATTTAGTGAACTTGTCAATAGCCACCAAGACATGAGTGTAGCCACCCTGATCCCTCTTGAGCGGACCAATCATGTCAAGCCCCCAGCATGCAAAGGGCCATGAGACAGGAATGTTTTGTAGCTGTTGAGCTGGCAAGTGATATTGATTTGCGAAGAACTAACATGCTTCGCACTACTTGACCAACTCTGCAGCATCTTGCTTGGCTATCGGCCAATAGAATCCGGCCCTGAATGCTTTCCCGACCAACATCCTGGAGGCAGCGTGATTACTGCATTGCCCAGCAAGGATTTCCATCATCAAACCCCTACCTTGAGACATGCCAATGCATTTCAAGAGAACTCCAGCCGCGCCATGCTTGAAGAGACCGTCACCAATCAATGTGTAGCTAGCCGCACGTCGGACGAGTCGCTCGGCTTCTGCTTTGTCATCGAGCTCATCACCATCCCTGATGTACTTGATGATTGGGACCCGCCAGTCAGCCGAAGCCTCTTCTAAGCTTAGAAAGTGCTGCTCTGGGGATTCTAAGTCGCGGTCAATGGATGGGCGAGACAACTCCTGGACGAACACACCTGTGGGAATTTTGGCTCGGGAAGAACCAAGCTTAGACAGTAAGTTGGTGCCTGCATTGTTATTGAGATCCACATGACGAAACTCCGGTCCATCGAACTTATCTTCCATCTTGTGAACTTCAGCACAATATTTGTCCATCACTTCTGTGGTACTATCCCAGTTCTTGTTGACTTGACTAATCGCCACTAGAGAAACCCCATAGACCATGAGGTGCCTGATGCCGAGTGAAATTGCAATGCGCAGACCATGCAGCATGGCTTCGTACTCTGCTGCATTGTTGGAAACTGTAAAGAGGATCTGCAGCACGTACTTGAGTTTCTCGCCTTTTGGGGAGGTTAAGACGACACCTGCCCCGACTCCTTCTATCTTCAACGACCCATCGAAGTACATCTTCCAAAATTCCAGAGGCTCCGAGTTATCTGGTACCTGGTTCTTAGTCCACTCAGAGATGAAGTCAGCCAAGGCTTAGGTCTTGGTAGCGGTGCATGGGCGGAATACAATGGCATGTGCTCCTAGCTGACACGCCCACTTGGCAATTCTTCTTGTAGCCTCTCTGTTTTGCAGAATCTCATCGATGGGGAATGAGGTGACCACCACGATCTTGTGCTCCTCGAAGTAATGACGAAGCTTGTGAGCTGTGATAAGGAACGCATACAGTAATTTCTGAACCTGAGGGTACCTTATCTTGGACGGGCTGAGTACTTCGCTAATGAAATAGACTGGGTGTTGAGTCGGCTGAATATGTCCTTCTTCTACCCATTCAACCACTAGAGCTGTACTGACCACATGAGTCATACAAGAGAGGAACAACATCAAATCTTCAGCTGCATGGTCTACTGTGGCTCGTTCGGCGATTTCAGCACTAGGGGAGTCATCAAGAATTTCTTGAGGGCCTCGAGTGCTTCTTGAGCTTCCGGTGTCCACTGAAACCCGTCCACCTTCTTCAAGAGTTTATAGAATGGCATACCGCGGTCGCCCAGCCGTGAGATGAATCGGCTTAGCACAGCCATGCATCCTGTGAGCTTCTGGACCTTCTTCTATGACTTAGGGGGCTGCATCCGAAGCTCGATCCCCCTCTTGCTGACGACGAACCCGAGTAACTACCGAACTGGGACCCCGAACACACACTTGGCAGGGTTAAGCTTCAAGCAAAACCTCTTGAGACTGTTGAAGACCTGCTGAATGTCACTGATGAAGTCTTCCGAATCCTTCATCTTGATTATCACGTCATCGATGTAAGCTTCGACACGTTTACCCCAGTGCTCGGCCATACATGTCTGGATTACACGCTGGTATGTAGCTCCAGCATTTTTCAGCCTAAAGGGCATAGAGGTGTAACAGAATGCCCCAAAGGGCATGATGAACACGGTCTTCTCCTGATCCTCCATCGCCAGGCTAATCTGATGGTAGCCCGAGTAATAGTCTAGGAAGCAAAGGAGGGAGCATCCGGCCATAGAGTCAACTACTTGATCTATCCTAGGCAGCCCAAAGGGATCCTTTAGGCAATGCTTGTTGAGATCGGTATAATCAACACACATCCGCCAGTCTACTTTATTCTTTTTGAGAACGAGTACAGGGTTTGCAAGCCACTCGAGATGCATGACTTCTCTAATAAACCCGGCAGCTTGGAGCCGGGTTAACTCCGCATGGATTACTTCTCTCTTGTCCGGGGTGAATCGGCATAGCCTCTGCTTGATGGGCTTCGCGTTGGGAGATAGCTTGAGTTTGTGATTGGCCAGTTCTCTCTAGACTCTTGGCATATCTGCAAGCTTCCATGCAAACATGTCCCAGTTATCCCTCAAGAACCGGACGAGCACGTCTTTCTATTTGGGAGGAAGGACTGCGCTGATGGTCACCATCTTCGAAGCATTAGGGAGGTCGAGGCTCACTTCCTTGGTTGCCACGGTTGCCTGGATAGTCGTGGTAGGGACTGAATCATGAGTCGGGATCAGCAGATCATCGTTTGAAAGCTAAGCCACATCGTCGACGAGTCGGCGTTGAGCTACCACGGTTGTTGTAGCGAAGGTTGTCTGAAAAGCCTCCAGAGCACAGAGACCAGAGCCCTTGAAGTCCACCCACATGGAGAGAACTCCACGTGGGGCCGACATCTTCAGGACCAAGTATGAGTAGTGGGGGACAGCCATGAACTTGGCTAACCCGGGCCACCTAATGATGGCGTTGTAGGCGGAATCAAAAGTTGCCACCTCGAAGCGGAGAGTCTCTGTGCGGAAGTTGTCCTCCGTTTCGAAGGTGACGGGCAAGCTAATCTGCCCCAACGGGTATTCTCCCTCACCAGGCATGATCCCAAAGAATGGACTGTCTGACTCTTGCAAATCACTGATGGAGAGCCTGAGAGATAGCAGGGTCTTGGGGAACATGACGTTGATGCTGCTTCCTCCGTCGATCAGCATCCTCATGAGTCAGCTCTCATGGACCACCGGGCTCACCAATAGGGGATACTTGCCTAGGTGATCATATTTGAGCCAATGGTCCACCTGACTGAATGAGATCGGCATGTCTGACTAGTTGTATGGCACTGGAGGTTCCTTAGTGGCCGCCATGACTCGGCGGTCGTCTAGCTTCTGCTACCTCTTGCTTTCTAGGGAGCCATGCACCCCTATGATGACGTTGATGTGCCGGTTGACATTGGGGAAGCCGGAGCTGTTGGCTCTATTCTGCTGAGGCGGAGGTCCCTGATCAGGCGCAGAGGTGGTGGCAGAGGCAGAGGTATGAAGGGCCTGGCATGGGCGATCGAAGCCTTGAAGTCCCTGCAGTCACGTAGGGTGTGGTGCATCTCCTTGTGGTAGGGACATGGCGCGTCGAGGAGTTGGTCGAGTGACCGCTCGCCGCCTTGCCATGGAGGGACACGTGGGTGCATGGGTGGGGGCCCCATAGCCTAGACTTCCTCCTGAGGTCTCTTGTCCTAGCAGCAATCTTGTCGCGGGGGCTCTTCACGCTTCCCCCAATCTTCTCGACGTGCATCGACCAGGTCACGAGCCCACTCGTCCGCGGTGATGTATCGATCAGTGTCGCGGAAGAGCTGCTCAGATGTGACTGGAGACTTCTGGAAGAGAACCTTCATGAAAGCCTCATCATTAGAGCCACGGAAGAAATCATCGATCACCGCCGCGTCAGTGATCTTGGGAATTCGATTCAGCATCGACTGGAAACGCTTGAGGTATGAATGGAGACCCTTGCTGTCCTTGCGCTTGATGGACTTGAGGTCCTAGGGCTATGTCGGCTTATCTGACAGTGACTAGAAGTCAGCGATGAAGCACCGACAGAAGTCATCCCTGTTGTCAATGCAGTAGCGCCTGAGGTGACGCAGCCACTGTAGCACATCTTGTCCCAGGATGATCAGGACATAGGCAGTCATCACATCTTCGCTTGCCCCTGCTGCACTAGCTGCAGTCGGGTATATAGCTAACCAGCCGCTGGTGTCAAGCTTCGCCTTGTACTTGTCGATGTTGGAGACTTTGAAGTTCTGAGGCCATGCTACTCCACGAAGCCGCGTGGTGAAAGCCGGGATATCGACCATGCCATGATGGGCTGGTTTGTTCTGACCTCTGTCTTGAGCAGCTCCGTAGCGGCGTCGCGGAGACCGAGGGCGATATCCCCCCAGTCGGTCATAAACTGAACGTCGAGGCATCGGACTGTTGACGGATGCTCTAGTCGAGTTGGCCCTGCCCTTGTCATCTTGATGAGGTGCCCTGTAGTCACGATCGTAGTCATTGAAGCACCGGATTTCTTCTGCATGCTACTCCGCGTGCGATCTCTCGATGTTGTTGAGCATGTCGTGTCCTGCGTTGAGGGCATGATCGGCATCAAGGGCTGCCAGAGGATTGACAGGAAGGAGATGATGAGCTGCTTGAGCGAAGATCTGATGGTAAGCTTCCTCCTCCGGAGTGCGAGGGAGAGTGTCCGCCAGTCACGCTAGAACTCCCCCCGCTTGACTCGGGGTGCCCATGGCTGTAGCAAAGTCGGGCAGCATGTTACGACCTGGTGGTGGAGATTGTCGGGGCTGAGCGTGATCCTCGCCATCACGCCCCCTCCCCCTGTGATCTCGTTCATATTGCTGAGCCTGCATTTGTCGGTAATCTCACCGCCGACTGTTCCTTTGACGATGAGATTCAGCTTCTTCAGGCGCCTCCCCTGCCTCGGATGCCTCGTCCTGCGTGATGGGAAGGGTCAGGTCTTGATTCCCCACACCATGATGATGACGGATATTGCGGCGCCAGTTGTGATGCCGCCTTCTATCGCGCTGCTGTGGAGTTTCCTCGTTCATAGAGGGCTCATCATTGGAGATAGGTTTGTCCTGCAGCTGTCCCTTGATGATAAGTATCTCGGAGAAGTGCATCGGTGACCACAAGCTTGCTTGATCGTCGAGGAGCGTCAGCGATCCCTCTGAGTGAAGCCTAGGGTTGGAAGGCGTGGACCCTATCGCCGTAGTCATGGCTAGCCCATTCCCGAGCGTGTTGGGAGACTCCAGGTTGTAGATCATCTGTGGGCAGGAAGGCTCGCTGCCCTCTTGAGGAAGAGGTGGCTGAGTCAACTGCTGCTAAGACTTTGAAAGTGCGATCTCTGACTTAGCCACCATGTGCGAGCCGCGCCACGTGGCAGTTCTGCCGCTTGGAGAAGAGTCGACGACAAGGCCCAGGTGAAGGCTGGTCACTGGCTCTTTGACTGTGTAGTAGATGTCATCATCCACGAGTGACGTGGGTGCTGACCCTGAGGTAGGTCCTCCGAGTGCTTCCCCGCCCCCTCTTTGGATCGAGGTAGCTGAGGTAGCTGTCGACGATGAGGACTGGTAGCCTCCCATCACGCATCCTCATCGTTTTTGAGGAGAGCCATGGCACGAGGAATGAACCGCAAGTTTGATAGACTTGACTGGTAAGACGCGGCAGCGTTGCGAAGGCCATAAGGAAACCTAGGAGGAGCTTGATCTCGCATGCGATCCACAACACTTCTACTTCGGCGTTCGGTCGGCAGCGGGATTAAGACTCTCCGGCGAGGAGTGGTCACTGGTGTAGGAGTTGTGGATGTGCGGCGAGCCTCTAGTTACTGTGGTTTCCTCTCCCGACTGATCTGAGTCTAGACCCGGGTCAGGGAGGTGGAGAGTGTAGTGCGTCGAGTCGGTGAAGGTGTGGTCGTTGGTCAAGGCGAAGAAGTAGGAGCAGATCTGCACCCAGCCGGTGCCACGACTGCCCATCGAGGTCCAGAGCTAGGTTGAGTCAGGGAGTGCTTCGATGTCCTACCCTGAGGTGGGACAGATTAAGGCGAAGTGGTCCTGATGGCAGACTAGCACGTCGATGCTCGAGGACGAGCTGGCTCGACGCCGGTCATCACGACGGTCGGTCGCTGGCTAGCCACCGCTGGATAGATCCAGGAGCTGGTGGAGTTGAAGAAAGCTTCGAAGGTTGCGACGGAGCCTTGAAGCTGCGCGCCTCCTCCGCTGCACCGACGAGTCGGTGTAGATCGCCGGTTTTGTCGGCGATGAACGAGATAGATCCAAAGTAGATCATCTCACCGGGAGCGAACTTGATGACGTCGTTGGAGAGGGTAGCCATGGAGCTAACTTGAAGTTGATGTCGCCGAGCCCCTACCTGCCGTGCCAACTGTCAGGGTTTTACAACGGTAGTGCACCACAGGATAGGCCACAAGGTGCTTTTGAGGGTCGGCAAGATCAACATAGCTCGATGGTTCGCTGGAAAAGCGACAAAGACACGAGGGTCTATACAGGTTTGGGCCGCGAGATGCGTAACACCCTACGTCCTGTTTGTTGTGAGATGTGTTGCTTCGAGTTCTTAAGGTTACAATGAGGGCTAGGGCTTTGCTCGAGAGCGTGTTTGGAGGATTGCGATGCATTGAGATGATTTACGTAGGGGTCCCTCATCTGCCTTATATAATCTGATGGAGTCTTAGGTTACAAGTTGAGTTCCATCTATATCTCCTAGTCGGTTTAGATTACATGAGATCAAACAGAATCTTAGTTTCCATCGTATCTTCTCCGATCTCCACGAATCTCAGCCCCTAAGTCCGAGCTAGCTTCCTTCTTTGCTCCCTGGGTTACGACGTCATTGCCTTGATCTCCAAGTCTTCTTGACCGTATTTGGGCCTGAGTTAGGCTTCCAGCCCATGAAACCAGCCGTTCGCCCGACTCAGGCCCACCATCGGCCCATGTCCTGGATCCACGCCGTGAGGAGCTAGGGGATATTCATCCCCCCATCCTCCTTCTAAATACCACTTTAGGGCCCTCCAGGTGGTATTTGGGTCTTAGTTGGTCTTTTGGACACCGTTGCTTGAAGTAGCTCTACGCACTTGCTTCTTGATCACATACTGCAATAAGCGTCACTATATGAATGAGGTGCATTTTGCAATGAATAAGATGCATGAATATGAAGCACACATATGAGCAATCATTTCAAGGACATACAGAAAGGTGAATTGATAAACTACTAAACAATATGCAATTACACAATTAGCTTTGCACAAGAGAACACATGAAATGACTTCATGAGCAAGCATCAATTCTTATAGTTTTCTTTTATCATGTCACATGCAAGCAGGGCATAACTCAAGCACATGTTTAGATATGTCATGAACTACCCGTTTCAATCATTACACTTAGCACTAAAGGCAGTAGTATCTCCTTAGGATTAAGGTTAAGTGACTTAGAAAAGGAAGGATGACACATTTTTCTTAATCATTTGTTTTGACTACAACATAGATACCCAAAGTTTGAAGTTAATATTGTCCAATAAGTGAATCATAACACGTCGAGCATACAGTGGAAGTCACAAGTTGATTTGAGCACAGTAGTATCCCATTTTTATTCCTTCTATTTTTAAGCTTATTATATTGACTATTAGTGGGCTCATGATTAATATCAACCAAAAATGCATGAAAATTCACATAGGCATATTTGTACAGTAACATGGCTAGAAGGAATTTGGTGAAATTTTTGTAACATACTAAATAGCACTTTTCTATTTTTTTGTTTAAATCACCATAGCATCTATCATTTACCATTAATAACTAGGGCTACCAACAATACATGTGATCATACATAACATAAAGAGCACACACTCCAAGTTTCATATTTTTAGAAGCTCATTCTATCTAGTTTTGTGAATTCACCACTACAACAAACCATGCACAAAAGCAGGGGAAATCAGTCATTTCACGGCCCTACAACTAGTCCATTATGTAGATCTGCTCCATCGTAATTAAGGCTAGATAACAGGGACTCCTTCGTAATCCGAAAGTTAGTCAAATATAACCCTGAAAATGGACTCCTTCATAATGAAGGCTAGATAACAGGGGGTAGAAGCAATTTCTAGAAGACTCAGTAAATAGCACATGTCATCCCTATCAAACTCATGGTTGGATCTGCAAAATGGAAAGGCTTGGGTTAGAATGCAAATCCCTAATAGATCTATGGGTGGTTTCACAATTTTCACAAGACACAGTCCATAGTCAAAAGAATAGAGAAAACGAGGATAGTCTCTCTACAAAATGCGCACCTTCTCCTTTCTCTACCTTCCTGTAGCCAACGAACAGAGGGTGGGGCGTGGCCACGCGCGCACGCCGATGTGTGAGGGAGCATCTCATCGTAGGGCGGCGCGAGGTTGTGTTCTCGACCACGGGGATGTGTTTCCCCCTGAGCTAGTCATGTGAGGAGGTCCCAGTAGGTGGGGAATGCACCTTGAATTGGCTTGTACTAGCAGCGCCCACAACGAGGGCAGTGAGGCCAGATCTGGTGGTGCGATGGGGGAGGGCCCACAGGGATGCGCGTAGGTGCTGCATGGGGTCGCGCCAAACCCGATAGACGGGTCCCGGAGGTGGGAGAGGTGGCTAGAGTCGGGGATCCATAGGGAGCTTTGTGGTACCATGGCAGCCATGGAGGTGGCATTCGTGGAGGGGACGTTAGGGGCAGTGCGAGGCTTCTAGATCAAGAGGAGATGGAAGAGGAGGTTGCCTCTGTGGTGGAGCACGCGTTGATAGAGCTGGAGGAGCATCGGAGGAGGCATGGAACGGCGGTGGGATGAGCTCAAGCATCGTGTCCATGGCGAGCACCATGCTCCAGTTCTGGAAGAGGGAGGTCGAGCGGAGAGGGAGCAGGGAGAGTGAGAGGGAGCCAGGTGCCTTCCATCTAAAGGAAAAAAAGAGGGGAGGGCAGGGCGCGGTTAGCATGGCCGGCGCCGTCCACACACTCGGGTAGGTGACTGGTGCCATGTGGCCGAGCCAAAGCGCGGAAGGGGAAGGGTGAGTAGCGCGTGGAGATGGTCCGTGGACCGCGAGTCTATGACAGGTGGGACCGGGTGAGCACAAGAGACTACAATGCATGGACCAAGTGCACGGAGTTGGAAAAGCGCACGGCAACGTGGGACCAATTCATCCCACGCTCTGATTCTCCAGTTCAGGAATCCGATGTCTCTACCATGTGGGGCCTGTGCGTCATAGAGACAAGAATGAAAATGAAATTAAAACATGTAGAGAGCTGAGTTTGACCGGCTGAAGTCTTGTTTGAAATTCATCGATTTGCACTATTTAGAGGCAGGTTTTGGGGAAGATCAAAATACAAAAAATGTTCACAATTTCCTCCTTTACAACTTTGTTATACACTTTATATCATGTTCTGTACAAATTTGTTGTCTAAATTTAAACGGAATTAGCTGACCTAGGTTTGACCAATTTCAGTCCGGCAGTTTCAAAATTCGAAAAGTCCTATTTGGGTGCATTTTCAAGAGAAATGTTATATAACAATGTTGTTCAGTTTTGTATGAACTACAACTCTCATATATAAAGTTATACACAATAAACACTTTTGTTTCATAGAAATTTGAATTTACTAGATATGTCAAGTTTGGATAGATTTCACAGTTCGATAGAAAATGACCCAAAACCCTACCAAAACCTTTATGCATGTCATAGGTACACATACCAAAGTTGTTCTTTAACAAGTCCTCTAAAAGTTTGGTATATGAAGTTTGGTCTTGATCACCACATATTTTGAAATAGAAGCACCAACAGCATATTCATTTTGTGTAGAGTCTTTCTTGTTTCAAACTTTTGAAGTGTTAAATGAAGTCGAAACACTCCAAGGTCAGATGCTTTTGAAAGGTGATAAGTTGCGTTTCATTTCATATTCAGATAGATTTTGAAGTGCTATAGTGACATCAAATGTAATTTTAGAATCAAGTTTGGGGAATAAATTGAAATCTAGAACTGGGAATTATTCCAAGTATGGGCATACTTCGATTGATTTCAAGAGATATTCTGGTGTAATTTCAAATAAGTAAATGATAGTTCTAAACCATGTTCAGTGTAACAAAAGTGTAGCTTATGTTATGTACAACAACTTTGATAATGCGGCTGCTCTCGGATGCATAATGAATTTGAATGTTTTATTATGGCACAAATTTGCTCAAGGACACCTTTTTCACCTTTCAAAAAGAACGTTGGCTGGATTCAATTCAAACTTTTGTACCTACTAACATCTAATTTTAAAGATGGTCAAAATAGAAAGTTGGAGGCAACATCTCAAACTAAAACTTCTGTATTTGATGTTTCACATGAAAGCTAGTACATCTTGAACTACTCAACCAAATGATGTGGGGTTTTGCATTTTGAATAGAAATTTTTTGACTTTGGTGATTTCCCCTCAAGTTCTTGTTGCTCTATAGACATGATTAAATTACACATTATTATAAACTCATGTCAAGATCCATGTTAGTGCCTTTGAGATGCCAAGGGCATGACAAGACATTCAAATTCAAATGCCAGGCACCCAAGGAAACACAAAAGGAGAAGATTGAGCTCTCGCTAAGCCAGTCAAAAGTGGATCGTCTCATTCTAGCAATGGAGAAAATCCTACTAGATGGAGTCACTAATATGTGCCTTAATGGACAAGCCACCAATGAAGGAAGTAGGAGGCAAAGCTCCTGTCACAAAGGTCACCACCAATAACAAGAATACACCCAAACAATGGCGGAAGGAAGAAGAAACGCTAAAAGCCAAGACTGAAAAGAAGAAGGCAGGTAGCACTCCCAACCAGATGGCTATTGCAACAAAGAACATATGTCGTGCAAAAATTGCAGCATAGACGACCGCTAAGTCTCCATCGTGTCCTGACTCCGAGTGAAAGGTATGACTTGCCCTCGCCAGGAGGTAAACTGGAATTACCCTCACTGCATATCCATTTCCCGCTATCTTTAGATTTTCATTCAAACTCATTTCACTGCATGTTTAATTTCAAGTTTGCACTAGTTAAATTTTCATGTAAGCTTCTTTTTATGCTCATTTATATTTCAAAAAAAAATCTTGGAGGCCAACCGGCCTACAGGGCCGGCTGACTCCCCAATCCAAGATAGGGTGCGGTAACAGGCCGCCCGGCTTAGTTTTCAATTAAGCTCTTAAGCGCTTAATAATTCTAGTTGTTAGCAAAATTCTAGCAATAAAAATAGTGCTCCACTCTCATTTTGTTAGAATGTTTGTGGAGGCTATTGCCCCACAAGAATGATTAACATCTAGATGACTAACTCCTGGATAGCTAACCGCTAACTCTTAAATCATTCTATCCTTCGGGTAATTCTCTTGTGTCTGTATTTTTGCAAGATGTCATCTCATTTTAGGAGGACCAAGAGAGCCCTTAGTAAGGCAGGGAAGGTTGTCCACACAAGGTTCATCTAACCAAGCTCCCACTCCTAGAGCGCAAGCTTGAGGACTCCAGCGGCATCCGATGGAATGTTTGCCACTGCCGGCCAAAACCAAGACTAGGCAACTTCGTTGCAGCCCTAATCGCAATGCACGCTCCTCACTATCCAAGACATAGTGCCACGCAACAACAAGGAGGCAGAGATATTAGAACATCTTGAACCCAAGCAATTTGGAAGGACAAAATATTTCAATGTTCTTTTCCTTGCCAACATCGGCATGTTAGACCAGTTTGGGAAAGCGTTCGAGTATGTGGGATGGACCAACTTCTCTAATATTGAGGAGGAAGGATTTGCCCAGCTCACTGTTGGCGGTCGATAAAGCTCATTTAGACCACCAAAATTTCATGTTTGAGAATATATTTTACCAAGTATTCATGTGATACAAATCGGTTCCATGAGTTGTGCATAAAAGTTGTACCAAGGAGCTTTGCACATCTTAAATAGCGAAGGAATGAGCAAAATAGAGGCAAGGAGGCAAGGGGAGGGCAGCCAGATAGAAGGGCATGGCCAGCCGATGATCTCCCATGGCTGCCCGACCATTCACCATGGTTGCCCGACCATCCTTCTAGGCCACCCGACAACCAAATGGCCCAGGCAGCTTTCCAGCCCAAGTTTAGTGGCTGGCTGGCCATTAAACATGGCCGCCCGGCCATGTCACAAAACATATCCTTTGACCTGCATGCAAAGAAACACACTAGGAGTCAATTCCAAGCTTGGGATCAAGTATCTGAGGAAATAAAGTGTCAGAAGCATGCCACACAAGATTAGCACAGGGATTAGTGATGACAGAGATCCATGCCAACTAACATGCAACCAATCCCCATATGACACATGGCTCCTAGGCCAAGGAGTGTGGCCGCCCGGCCATCCTTTCAGATCATTCTCCACGTGCATCAACTTCCTTAATCGTCAACCAACATGGGTAGTGAATCCAAGCCGAAGGATCAAGTAATTCGGCAAATCGAATGGCCGCCCGATCATGGGTATGTCCACCCAGCCATATGATTCAGCAGTTTTGCACGTGCACTGACTTGGCCGACTATTACTGACCTTAGGAAGTGAAGATCAACCATTGGATCAACAATGTCAGTTAATTCCATGGCCACATGGCCACCGACCTACCTCACTATCGACCTTGACACGCCTACAAGTACCCCCTCAGCCTCCAAGCTATATATACCCCCCGGGAGGTCACTTGGATCAAAAGAATACAAGTGTCGTTGTGTAGTTAGGTGTAGAGTATAGTAGTGAAGCCACCGTTGGCATTGTAAAGTGAGCTGAATTGAGTCAAGAGAGAGTAGTGAGTGGAGAGTGAAGGAGTTGGAATTATCTTTGGTATTCTATTTTTGAGATCTAAATCTTAGAGGAAACATTATTCTATTTCCAGGATTGAGTAAACTTCCTTGCTCCCTCCTTTATTTATTTCATACTTACTTTATTTACATACTCAGTTCTCTGCTTATTAGTTTATGGTTATCAGGTGCTCTCTATTAGTTTAACTATACAGTTGTGCTTGCTTCTCTTGACTCGAACCAGTTTAGTAGTAAACTCATCCGTGTAGACGTGGTGTCTAGACTAGAGTTTACCCCAGTGGGTGTCTTGTCCCACGCAATTTTGGTTGGTAGTCCCACCAGGTGACAGTGGGTGTGTGTCCTGTGTAGTCCAACCCCGTCGTTCGGATAAGTAGTCATCGACGTATAGCTAAGTCCTGTAGCGCCCGCCTTTCTCATATAGGTTATCAGCACTCTAGTGCCCGGAAGTGGTTCCACAGCCTCGGTGTCTAAGTAAACCTATTAAGCAGGTTCCTAGCTTGTTTAGTAAAGTTAAGTTGTGACGTCTAAAGTAGTGATCCTGCTCTATTCTGTCATTTATCTTTATAATTGCTGGTTTTACTGTTCAGTTCCATCTGTTCTACATTGAGTTACTCCTCATTCCTTGTGGATTTTGATACCCTAGAATACTCTTGGGTGAAAAGCTACAACATGTTTCCATGCACTTGCGGATTTATCTCAGAGTGCTAAGAAACACCAACAAGCTTTTTTGGCGATGTTGCCGGGGAACGGTAGCTAATTCAACTAGAGCCCAGGCCATCCATACTCACACCTTACACAACCACCACATATATCCCGACCAAATACCACATACCACCATATGGATTCCACGCCTACCTATCAACTCGCCGCTCCAAAGGGTGATTATTTGGAGCCTCCACCATCATCCATACCGATCAGAGGGCTATCAGCTATGTCCTAGCTTGGTAGCCATGGTTTGGGAACAATCATTTCAGGGATTGGAATCAAAATGCCCCAACTCACACCTCTAGGAGTTCGAGCAGTTATGCAGTTGTTTGGTTATCTCAGGAATGTCTAGTGAAACGCTGCGATGGTTGCTTTTTCTGTTTTAATTAACGAAGGAGGCAAAGATCTGGTGCAGGCAAATAATTGGTAAAGTAGAAGGGAGTTGGGAGGACTTAAAGGCCAATTTTTTTCACTGCTTCTTCCCGCCCAAAAAGGTTGTTGATCTCTGTTGCGAAGTTCTTTCATTTCCACAAAGAATTCAAGAATCTTTGGGAGTAGCTTGGGCACGCTTCAATCATCTGGTCTCCTCAGGACAGGACTTGGCTATTCTAGAGACAATGTCAATGCAACACTTTGTCTGAGGCCTCTCTCCTGGAGCCAAGCTCTAGCTTGAATTAGCCTCTGGAGGGTCATTCTCACACTAAATGGCCTTCGAGGAAAGAAAAATTCTCGACAAAATCCTTGAGATGGCTTCTGACCTCGGTACACTAGAAGAACAACCGCGACAGAAGCCCCCCAAATTCATTGAATATGAAGAAAGACAAAACCCATCTCACCCATCTCCACCATCACCCCTCAAATCAAGGAAATCCTAGAACCGCCATCACGGCAGACTGAGAGGGTCAGTTTGGCCATGACGCTACCTCCATTAGTCCATTTCTTCTCATTTGAGGATGAGATCTTCATGGAACTGGGCAATTCCTCTTGGTTTCCTAAGGAAGACTGACGCTTCACCAGGACCTCCAAACCAACATACATCATGCCAGATCAGATATAAAGAATGAAAGAGGACCTACTTTGGCTTTCTACAGTCATTAATCGGCAATGGCTAGAGGAAAGACGTCTAGACACATAAACGATCAAATTGTATCTAGACTGCAGCATCATCACTAGCCAAGTATCAAGGCTTCTACTGCAAGATATTGTGTATGACCCAAGCGTAGGAGTCAACATAATCCCTAAGCACTTAATGGACAACTTCTTCCCTGCACAACCGATATCAAGATCCGCCATGCGCCTGCAATGGAACAATGGCAGGTACCTAAATTGCGAGGGTGTTCTACGGGTAGTTCCAACCGACTTGCGGGATAGTCAGATGTTCTTTGACTTCCACATCTTTGACATCCCCAAGGGACCCACTCCACTGATCTTGGTTGGGATCCCCATTACTGCCCTCACTAGCTTAGATATATACAGAGGGAGACTGCAGCTTCAGTTAGGGAACGAGGAAATCAATGTCAACATCCATAGATCACTTAATGCCAAAATAGAAGTGAAGCCAGAGATTGACCCTTTAGAAGAAGTGTTGAGACTTTCACTTGAGGAAGGGGGTCAATACAGCCTAGAGGAAGAGGCTTTTAGCGACTTCAGTACAGTAGAGGAGTTGACACACCGGTGACTATCAGCGACAAGCTGACAGAGAGTGAGAGCCGACGGTTACTTTCAGTTCTGGAGAAGTATAGAACCGTGCTTGGATACTCACTCCATGGAATTGAAGGGGTTCAATCCCAACCTGTGTACTCATCACATCCCTATGGAAATTGAACACAAACCAACATGGGAGCCTCAATGCTGACTCAACAACGCGATGAGAGAGATATTCAAGAAGGAAGTATTCAAACTACTACACACGGACATCATCTACCCTGTGCAGGATAGTGAATGGGTTAGCCCAGTCCTAGTTGTACCTAAGAAGGAAGGGATAATAGTTGTAAAAAAATCAGAACAATGAGTTAATCCCACAGAAAACTATCACCGGTTGGAGGAAAACTTAACTCCTACCAAGAACGACCATTTTCCTCTTCCCTTCATTGACGAGACGCTAGAGAGGCTGGCCAACCACTCCTTCAGCTATCGATGGCTACTCTGGCTACCACCAGATTCTGATTCACCTGGAGGACCAGGGTAAGACCACATTTACATGCCCATACGGAACCATCGCATACAGGCGAATATCATCCGTGTTGTGCAATGCTCCAGCACCATTCCACCGGTGGATGATGGCAATCTTCTCTAATTTCATAAAAAATATCATGGAAGTCTTCATGGATGATTTTTCAGTATATGGCAAGAGCTTTGATTAATGTCTAGGGAATCTTGAAAAGGTCCTCTAGAGATGCAAAGAAGTCGACCTTGTCCTGAATTGGGAAAAGTGTCATTTCATGGTTGGAGAGGGGATTGTGCTAGGACACAGGATCTCAGAAAGAGGCATAGAGGTAGATCATGCAAAGATCGAGGTCATTGAACAACTACCTCTGCCTACAAACATTAAGGCCATTTGAAGCTTCTTTGGTCATGCTGGGTTCTATAGGAGATTTATCAAAAATTTCTCGCAGATCGCTCAGCCTCTTACCAACCTACTAGCTAAGTATGCACCCTTTGTGTTTAACGAGGATTATCTCGAAGCTTTTCACAAGCTCAAGAGGGCACTGGTCATGGTACCAATCATTCAACTGCCCGACTGGAACAAACCATTTGAAATCATGTGTGATGCTAGCGACTTCGCAGTTGGAGCAGTACTGGGTCAGAGCAACGATAAAAAGGCATCATGCCATTTGTTACGCAAGCCAAGACGCTTACTAGCCCACAGCTGAATTATTCAACCTCCAAGAAAGAACTACTAGCAGTTCTCTTTGCAGTCAATAAGTTTAGGTCATACTTGGTAGGATCGAAAGTCATCATCTACACAGATCATGCAGCTCTCAAATATCTCCTCACAAAGAAAGATGCAAAGCAACACTTAATCCGGTGGGTGCTATTACTCCAAGAATTTGATATCAAAATTAGAGATAAAAAGGGAGTGGATAATTCAGTTGCAGATCACCTCTTACGAATGAAATTTGAAGAAACAGCACCCTCGCCGATCAGCTCCTAAAGGTGACAACAGCCCAACCTTGGTATGCTAATCTGGTAAATTACATCATTGCCGGCTATGTCCGTGAAGGAGTAGACAAGAGGAAATTGGCCCACGATAGCCAATTCTATTTCTAGAATGACCCCTACCTATACAAACTTTGCACAGATGGACTCCTACGTCGCTGCATTCCAGCTTGTGAAGCACACCAAGTCCTTGATAAATGTCATGCATCCTCTTATGGAGGTCACTACGGAGCTTATCGAACTCATGCAAATATCTAGCAAAGTGGGTTCTACTGGCCCACAATGTATGAGGATGCAAAAGATTCTGAGCAACGGTGTGCAAGGTGCCATGCCAAGGAAATATAAATCCAAGAAATGCTATGCCACTCACAAGCAATATTCAAGTTGACATATTCGATGTGTGGGGCATATATTTCATGGTACCTTTCCCCAAGAATGGAAACAAGGAGTATATTCTGGTCACAATGGATTATGTATCAAAATGGGTAGAGGCAATACCATGTCCAGCAGCAGACTCAAGACACTCCATTAAGATGTTCTAGGAGATCATGTTTCCTCATTTTGGAGTGCCACGGGTCAGCATCAGTGAGCACACTTCATTGACAAGTGCTTTAGGAAGTGTCTCGCTGAACTTAGTGGTGACCACCGTGTCGCCACCCCTTATCATCCGCAGACAAGTGGCCAAGCTAAGATGTCAAATAAACAAATCAAGAATATATTGCAAAAGACAATCAAGGCTATGGGAAAAGAATGGGTATCCAAGCTACCCGATGCCCTCTAGGCATATCGCACAGTGTACAAGACTCCCATTAGCATGACACCATACCAAATGGTGTACGACAAGACTTGTCATCTTTCAGTGGAACTAGAGTTTAAATCTCACTAGGTGGTGAAGAGGTGGAACATGGATCTCCATTCAGCAGGCGTAAGAAGGCAAATTTAATTGGCTGAATTGGAGGAATGGAGGGAGAAGGCATACCACAGCGCCAAGCTATATAAGATGCGCACCAAAAGATGGCACGATAAGCGACTCAAGATCCATTCAAACTGGGAGATAAGGTATCACTCTTTAATTCTCTCGTTTGTTTATTTGGTCATGGAAAACTTAGAAGTAACTAGGAAGGACCTTTCATGGTCCTTTAAGCCACCGATCATGGTGCCATCACCCTCTAGGACAATGACGGAAAGATTTTTAAGGCGACTGGGCATGTCTTAAAATCTTTCTTGAGCCTGAAATGCCGTCGGTCAAAGAAATGGACGTCTTTGAGCTGCTCAAGGTAGTTTGATCACCCGTCCATGGTCAAGCTCAGACCTTAAAAGAAGCCATGTACAATATCTCTTTTACCCCTTATAATTCTATCCAATCTCACCTTTTGCTTGAAATCTCAACAAAAACCAATGTTGCATTATTGAATTTTGGCTCTAAGTACACCAACAAGGGGCATCACCAACTTCTAGCCTGTCCAGCCAGGTTGGCGTGGTCGGCCGGCCCTTGGGCATTGTGGCTCAGCCCCATAGTATGGTCACCCAGATAAATGGTTAGCCAACCGGCCATAACAATGGCCGCTCGGCCATGGGCCTAGCCTCCCGGCCACCTAAAGTTTGAAGTTCTTCGAATTTTGACTTTGGAGCGCTTATCCCTTCAGTTTAGGTGCTGTTGAGTAGATGAGATCAAAGAAACTCGGCTCTTTTAATGGGAAGGAGACATCTTCTTCCCAACTCCAACACTCCACTCTCATCTTCCACCTAAGATCAAAACATGGCACCCCTCTCTCTATCTAGCAAGGGCAAGGCAGTCATCTCCATCACCTCAGGCACCATCGCATGATACACACCATCGTCTCAGGGCCCTCCATAGCCCTTGTAATCCCAACCAAGAGAGGAGAGCCCAGAGAGGGTCGTCCGGATTTTGCCATGGTCAATAAGGCCTAGACCTAATGACCGCTGGCCATTCCTAATGGCCGCCTAGCCAAGGCAGATGACCGCACGGCTACCCTTAGCGGCCGCCCGGCCAGGGCAAGTGGCCATGTGGCCTCCTTTCTACGTTCTAGCAGTGAGGGAAGGTAGGAACATGGTATTTCTCCTATGAAGGCGATCATGAAGAAGGTATTGCGCCATCTCCTTGTCCTACCACCGGAGTTCTCACCCCAGTGAAGTGTGTGAAGAGCCTCTTCCAAGAGGAGGACTTGGAACCATCTAGCAGTCCATACATCCTTGGTGCATCCATCCACACCCTCTGTGGCATGAAAACTGTGATGGGTTATGGGAAGGTGCTCGTTCCTAGGGCTCTCGGGTTGGATGCCTCCATAGATGAGTCTATTGACTCAACACTGCCAAGGAGGATGGTGAAGAGGGTGTCCAATTCACTTCCAACTAGGGGACCACCAGGGCACTTTGAAGACTCCGATGATGACAAGGAAATGGTGGCAGCCCTAAAGGAGGAGATTGCAATGCTCAAGGCAAAATTGAAGAACTTGGAGGAGTGTTGCGCTGAAGGTGAACTTTGGCGGATGGAGATTGATAACAAGGTTGACATCCTTAGGAAGGGTTGTCCACCAAAGTCCACCTCCTTGTGGAAGCAATAGGACTTTTGGAGCTCTATCCTATGCCATAGACATCTGTGCTTCTAGTTATCTTAGGTGCTTTAGTTCTAGGTTTTAATTTCTTAGTTTAATAATTTGTATCACTTTGTTTAATTTCCCGTTGTAACAAGCGCCTGCATTTTTTATAAGTTCAATAAAGGTGGGACAGTTTCCCTTTTGAATAATGAGTTTGGGTAGAATGGGCAAAGCCATTCAACCTCCTATCACTAACCCTACAGAAACACGTGAAGAACATGATGAACAGGGTACCACCACACTACTCAGGAAATTTTAGGGGAATATGGAGGAATCACATGGCCGCTGGGCCATATAACTTTCACCAAAACATGTCATGCAATGTTGTCACGTCCCCTAGAGGCATCATCAACAGAACCGAACCAGCACAAGGGTCGAATGTAGAAAACACATGGCCGCCCCCGCTCGGCCGAGTTTATGGGCTGGTTGGCCCATCTTCGTTTCAAACCCTCTCTAGGAGGTTAGGTATACACGTTTTATTTTATATACCTCCAAGTTTTTACACTCTACACATGAAACCTTGCTAAATCATGCTCTACATGATCATAATGGCACACTTAACTTGTTCTTGCACAATTTTATTCCCTATGCAAGATTAATCTTGAATTTGGATACTGTTGGTGGTCGTTATTGCAAGGTTTCAACCACCAACCGTCGGTTAATAAATGGGGTATAGATAAAGTTATGTACATTATTTACCTAACACTAATGAATTCCACAAGTTTTGGTGGTCTTCGATATTTTGCAGGGGAACGCTCAGAATTTGATAAAAATATACATCATATGGAGCAGGAAGAAATTGGACAAAAGGCCAGGCCTCAGGGCCAAGGTCGGCCGGCCCCACACGCAGGTCGGCCGGCCAACTACTTGGCCACCCGACCCCACCTGCTGGTCGGCCGACCAACTACATGGCCGCCTGACCCTGCATGCAGGCCGCCTGGACCTTCAACCTTAGCCCAAGCATTGCCACGTCACCTACATGCAAGGATACCATGGATTAGTGACGTCATCAATCCAAAACCGTTCAATCCCCAACGTCCAACACTAATACGGTTAATCGGACAGCTGGGCAGGAAACACAATGGTCGGCCGACCAACCTCTTCGACCGCCCGACCAACCTCCTCGACCGCCCGGCCAACAACCTTGGCCGCCCAGCACATGCAAAACATGTACCACAGTCACCGACCTTGGGAAGTGCATCTAGACCACTAATGAAGTGAAGGCAGTGGATCCAAGGGCCGTCCGACCAAGTTGGGAGGCCGCTCGGCCCCACTACTGGCCTCTCGGCTAGGTGGAGTGGCCGCTCGGCCACAAAGTGGCCGCTTGGCCAAGAGAGGAGTCGCCCGGCCCCACTTGTCATTTGCATGCAACATTCCTTCACTCCTAAGAAGCCATGTATGCAAGCTTCCTTCACATGCAAGCAAGAAGGGAATATTCCCTAGGATCAAGGGGGCATCTCCACCTCTCCAAGGCACCCCTTCCACTATAAATAGAGAGGGGCCCCCCTCATTCTCACTTGTACCATTCACCATGTGAACTCTCTTTCTCCCTCTCTAGGACGCGCCCCACGGGAGGTGCTTCCACTCTGAAAATAGTGTTTAGTTAGGAGTTAGAGAAGGTCTGTTGTATCGGAGTCAATCGAAAGTATTAGGTAATGTATTTCATTTGCTTATCTTGAGCACTACTTTCCTATGATTGACAAGTACAAGTAATTTATCTTTCCACTTTATGCATTTATCTTCGTCTCTGTTAGTAACTCGAGTGGTGTAGTTGCATTTTCCTTTTGGTCCACCATTTCGAGGCCTGAGTTGTGCTAAACTAGAATTGATTGATCGTCGTTATGCTTGCCGGTGTTACAATCCATCCTATATGCTAGGCTCTGGTTAGTTCCTCTCCTTTGGACAAGGATGAACTATTGTTGTTCAAGCTTCACTTGAACACATTTGTAGCGTGCCATCCTCTCCACACATATTTGCTCGGTAGCCCCACTCCGTGATAGCGTGCGGTGTGCCTGTGTAGTCCAGGCCCGTTCGTTCAGGAGGCCCGTAGGTGATAGCCGGGTCCTCTTTTGGGTGTCAACTATCTACCCCCTGAGCCCTCAAGGGCGTTGGAATTTTGCTTGACCCAAGTTCATAACTCTGTTGAGATCCCTTTGACCCTTAGCACGGATAGCTCTTGTATGCTGGTAGAGATAGAAGACCATACCGCAGTCCCTGTCTCATTGTCCTCCTAACTTTACCTGTTTTCTTGCTAACGGTGCTTGGCTTGTATCTCATGGTGCTTGGTGTCAATCGTTCCTAGCTATCGGTTGATAAGAATGAATAGTAACAGCTGGATGAATGATAGTTTGATATCTCTATCTCAATGCTTCCCTGTGGATAAATACGATACCTTGGAATACTCCCGGGTGAAAGGCTACAGCAGTCTCCATGCGCTTGCGGAGTAAAATCCAATAGGCTAAGAGCCACCAACAAGCTTTTCTGGCGCCGTTGCCGAGAAGCGCCGAGTTAGAATATTATTCTGTTATTCATCCTGTTGTTCATGCTCTTTCTTTTTATTTGAAAATCCAAAAAATAGAAAAATAGAAAATTGTCTCTTCAATTTTGCTCTATCCGTTGAGTAAATCTTGATCATGTTTTTCATGCTACCAAAAGTTTATAGTGCAACAGGGTTTTTCATAAAAGCATAGCTTTAGCCATTTGTGTGCCCAGAGACTAATTTACAAATTAAGTGTGGTTCTTAGGTTGTATTAGCCTCTTTTTATAAACGATGTGTCAGATAAATGAGCTATGTGTAGACTTTGGTAGTGACGTTCCATGCTAGTTCATTCACTGCGATTCTTGAACTAGCTGGATCTCTCAAGGGTCATGGAGACACGAAAATCCCGGTGATGTTTCAAAAATGCACCCCTTTTTTTAGATCGTGGATTTGAGTAAAGTTGAGGAGATGGAAGTCATGGTTTAGCAACATGGTTTGTGCTATGTTTTGACATGAAACTTTTTACTAGCACTCTATGAACAATGGGCCTGATGATCTCTTTACACATGTTGGACCCTTGTATATGTTGTACACTAACCTGTTGCAGGA
Organism: Paspalum vaginatum; assembly: GCA_030272315.1. Lineage (NCBI taxonomy): Eukaryota > Viridiplantae > Streptophyta > Magnoliopsida > Poales > Poaceae > Paspalum > Paspalum vaginatum. Next base: position 21,211,379 of record CM059019.1, on the reverse strand, counting down.
GGCATTTACCCCCACACGAGAAGAGAGACCTTGTGCTCAACATCTTGCGATCTGTTTTACTCTTTTTGGGAAAGATGACAGCATTGTGAAATAGATTACTGATGAAGTGGTGGTGGTCGACATAAGTATATGAGTGACAAAGATAAGACCATCTTCACCACACAAGAGCATCAAGGTGCCATGAAAATTCTATATTGCAGCATGCTATCACCTATGCTTGAATTTGCAGCAAGTAGGCCCCAGGTCTACTGCCCCACAAGAAAGTTTCGTGCCTAATGGAGTTATGGTGTAGATCCCATAAGCGGCAGGCATAGACGCCTCTCATCGCGGGGGAGTTCCGTCTTAAGCACCACATAGGCAAACACAGAAAAATTGGCATTCACAAGCATAGTGAGAAGGTCGGTGTCATGATGTGCAGTCGATGGCTGTGTGGCACATGGGCAGACAATTACTGGTGGCACATGTCATGACCGACAAGTATCATGACCAGAAAGAAGAGCAAAAAGTAGGACAGGGAGCAAATTTGGAATCAGCATTCAGTGTAGGATCCAAGCTTGGGGGAGAAAATTATCTAGCGTTTGACAAGCTCCTAGAGAAACAACCAAAATTTCCAAGCCAATGAAGCAGCACTTAAAGGATGTCTGCTAGATTAATATTCCATTGACCAAGCATGGAGCGAGAACCTGATGTACCTACTGTCTACCGAGATGGAATTTTTAGCATCGATACTTCCAGCATCAATGAAGGTAACCCCCTCTAACAGCTATTTTCAACATTCTCTTTCTAGAGGTTGTTTTAAAAAGCCTGCTAGTGATAGCTCTTGGAACAAAACTTTCATTGTGCTAGGATCTTCTAGCAGTGCTATCATAGGTCAGCTTTTCCTGATCAGTTAAGCTAGCCCTCTACTTTGCCCAACCTAGGAAAAATCTTGTTAGGTAGACAGTTGCCCATGTCGAATCCTAACATGTAGGGAAAAGGTAGAATGAGGTTTCCGGAGATCATAAAGGAGGAACGAAAATGCCATCACGCCATCTACTCTCAATGTTGAGTATCTCTATGCACCATGATTGGACAATGTCTTCCACTGGAATCAAAATGAAGGACAAAGCGGAACATGAAAACTTTGACAGAAGGTTTGTTTCATGACAACACAGGAATCAAGCTTGGGGGAAGATGGGCCAAAGACCCATCCTCCAACCCAACCCCTGAGAGGAATGACCTCCATATTCAACCTACAACAGTGGTTGATTGCTGCAAGACATTGACCATGTTCTGCAACTCTTGGGAAGCAAACATCTCTCATCCCGAGAGTTCATCTCCAAAACCATATGTCTCTACAGTATGAGGTGGCAATTAACATAAGATCTATGTAGTAACATCACCCAAGTAATGGAGGAACGCTACGAGTGAGCATTCCTAAATTCCCTTTCCCTGGCCGGACATACAACAAGACAAAGTAGTTTACCAGAGGTTAGGTTGATCTACTCTACTCATGAATCAATGCGCCAATAAGCCACCTATGGCATCATAAGCATGGCGCAACTTGAGTCAATGCACCAATGAGTCTTATTGACATCATAAGCATGGTGCAACATGGGTCCGCACACCAATGAGCCACCTACGACAATAGAAAAACGGCGTGTCAAGAGACTTATATAGGGTGGCGCGACCCCATCCCAGAAGGTGGTAAAGGGTTCAACCTCGCCAAAAAGATGCAGAGGAGGCAACTCCAACAAACAACTGCCTCCATCATTCCACTGAATCTATTTGGGAATACACAGCTCAACGCGACCAAAATTGTCTCACATGGGAAGAATGTCAGACTTAAGGCAAAACATGATGTTGGAGCGAGAGATCCAACAAGAGACATACACCCATGGGAGTAGTATCATCAGATCAGATTTGTCTACAAATCAAAGCTCCCGAGACTTTGCAAATGGTCCAAACAGCAACATTGAAAAAAACAAAAAAAAACACAGCTACTCAAACAGTCATTTTAGAGGAGGCAAAACAAGAGTAGAGAGAGAAGGTGATTCGCCTAACATAGGTGAGCAACACAAGCAGCATCATCATCACCTAGGGAACAAGCAAGCTTGCGGAAGGCAATGCCAGGTAATACTGAAGCTTAGTTTCTTGGCAATCACTTGCAAGAACTAAGCTTGGGGAAAGTTCACCAGGTGAGTACCCTGAATGCTCTGTATTCAATTGATATTTTTAATCCCAAAAATTGCCATGACACCAAAAACATCTACTTTCTGTTATCCCAAATAAAAGAAAAGTTATAAAAAATTGCATAATTCGAAAACTATAAAAAGATTTGCTTTTTACCATGAATAAACTAACTCCTATAATGCTAGAACTTTATTTATACCCTTGCTTAAAGGAGATGATGAATAGTTGCTCTGTTAATTTCTTGTAAGTATTTCTTATACACCTTGACACTCTCCTAAAAATTTGAACTTATTGGCATTCGTCGTGATCCTACCTTTAGTCTTTTACCTTGTGGGAGCAAGTGCTTTCAAACCAAGTCTAAGTTGTTGTGAGATGTGATATAATCAAAGTTTGAGTTTAACCCATTTTGATCCTAGTAAGGTGAATTCTCGGAGTTTTCTTTTTGAAATTTAAAATGAGAAGTTCCTCAGTGGTTTGAAATACCTATCCAAAGCCAAATGCTTTATATGTTAAACATCTACATATGCTACCTATTGTTATGTTGAGTTTTGTCAAATTTTGAGTTCTTATGAAGTAGTGATGCTTCAACTCCCGATCAAATCCCTCACGTCCACCTCCATTTTGCTAGCCTTTCGTTGTCTGATTATGCTTAAATCTACACTGGATCTAAGCATCCACTTACACCAGACATTTCTCCACCATATCCACCATCCACTTACCCATCCACAAATATGGTCTCCAAATAAATACTCTAGTCATATTCCAGCAATACCCCCAAAGTTCTCATACAAGAAGGAGACATGGAGTTATCAAAAAAAAGAAAGAGAAAAGAAGAAGAAAAAAGGAAGAGAAAAGAAAATGATAGCTCCATGTACTCAAAAGCTTCAAAGTTTCAAGAGGAGATTCATCAAATAAGGAGTTTTCATTCATAGACCATATCCATCCACAAAATGAATTCATTCTCCTTTGATCGGGATGAGAAGTATCACAAACTTCACTAGGACCAATCTTTGACTTAACAAAATACATAGCATCAGGTAAGCTGACTTTATCCCTACCTTGAGCCCCACATAAGCCTTTTAGTTGATAGGGAAAAGTTTGGCCTTATGGCCTGGTGAGGAATATACAACCACTTGAGCAATCGAGGGTACCATTTGAGGAACTTAGTGCTTTCATTTCAAAAAAAAAATCAAAACCCTCCGAGCATGAAACATGAAAAGAGATAGAGTTCGATGACACTCTATTGAGATTGTTCCATCTCTCAACCACCGAAGACAAGGTAAGAAATGCCAGAAGCCCCACATGTATGGATAAAAATGTTGGGGTACACTTATGCCAGTTTGTTCAAACTTAAAGGTAGAATGTTGGGTTGTGCACTTGATACTTGCAAGACATTAACATTGATTCAACTCCTGATCTACCGAGCCTAAGTCTTAGCTTTGCTTGAGGACAAGCAAAAGTTCAAGCTTGGGGGTGTGTTGGAGGTCATTATTGCAAGGTTTCAACCACCAACTATCGGTTAATAAATGGGGTATAGATAAAGTTATGTGCATTATTTACCTAACACTGACGAATTCCATGAGTTTTGGTGGTCTTCGATATTTTGCAGGGGAACACTTAGAATTCCATAAAAATATACATCATATGGAGCAAGGAGAAATTGGACAAAAGGCCAGGGCTCAGGGCCATGGTCGGCCGGCCCCACATGCAGGTCGGCTGGGCAACTACTTGGCTGCCCGGCCCCACATGCAGGTCAGCCGACCAACTACATGGCCGCCCGGCCCTTCAACCCTAGCCCAAGCACTACCACATCACCAACATGCAAGGATACAATGGATTAGTGATGTCATCAATCCAAAACCGTTCAATCCTCAACATCCAACACAAAGATGGTTAATCGGACAGCTGGGCAGGAAACACAATGGTCGGCCAACCAACCTCCTCGGCCGCCCGACCAACAACCTTGGCCACCCAGCACGTGCAAAACATGTACAACAGTCACCGACCTTGGGAAGTGCATCTAGACTATTAAAAAAGTGAAGGCGGTGGATCCAAGGGCCATCCGACCAAGTTGGCAGGCCGCCCGGCCCTACTACTGGCCGCCAGGCTAGGTGGAGTGGCCGCCCGGCATAGAGAGGAGTCGCCCGGCCCCACTTATTATTTGCATGCAACATTCCTTCACTCCTAAGAAGCCATGCATGCAAGCTTCCTTCACATGCAAGCAAGAAGGGAATATTCCCTTGGATCAAGGGGGCATCTCCACCTCTCCAAGGCACCAATTCCACTATAAATGGAGAGGCACCCCCCTCATTCTCACTTGTACCATTCACCATGTGAACTCTCTTTCTCCCTCTCTAGGAGGTGTCCCATGGGAGGTGCTTCCACTCTGAAAATAGTGTTTAGTTAGGAGTTAGAGAAGGTATGCTGTATCGGAGTCAATCGAAAGTATTCGGTAATGTATTTCATTTGCTGATCTTGAGCACTACTTTCCTATTATTGACAAGTGCAAGTACTTTATCTTTCTACTTTATGCACTGATCTTCGTCTCTGTTAGTAACTCGAGTGGTGTAGTTGCATTTTCCTTTTGGTCCACCATTTCGAGGCCTGAGTTGTGCTAAACTAGAATTGATTGATTGTTGTTGTGCTTGCCGGTGTTACAATCCAACCTATACGCTATGCTCTGGTTAGTTCCTCTCCTTTGGCCAAGGATGAACTATTGTTGTTCAAGCTTCACTTGAACACATTTGTAGCGTGCCATCCTCTCCATGCAGATTTGCTTGGTAGCCCCACTAGGTGACATCGTGTGGTGTGCCTGTGTAGTCCAGGACCGTTCGTTCGGGAGGCCTGTAGGTGATAGCCGGGTCCTCTTTCGGGTGTCAACTATCTACCCCTTGACCCCTCGAGGGCGCTGGAATTTCGCTCGACACAAGTTCATAACTCTGTTGAGATCCTTTTGACCCTTAGCAAGGATAGCTCTTGTATGCTGGTAGAGATAGAAGACCATAACGCAGTCCCTGTCTCGTTGTCCTCCTAGCTTTACCTGTTTTCTTGTCAACGGTGCTTGGCTTGTATCTCATGGTGCTTGGTGTCAATCGTTCCTTGCTATCGGTTGACAAGAATGAGTAGTAACAGCTAGATGAATGATAGTTTGATATCTCTATCTCAATGCTTCATTGTGGATAAATACAATACCATGGTATACTCCCGGGTGAAAGGCTACATCGGTCTCCATGCGCTTGCGGAGTAAAATCCGGTAGGCTAAGAGCCGCCAATAGATACTCTCATGATTAGGGAACCACTTATGTTTAGTTTGTTGAATCATGTGAGATAAGATAATTAGAGAAAACAAAAGGAACCTCCTGCCGGAGTTAAGAGTTTTATTTGTAAAATAAAAAGAGGGTTCCATCTCAAATGATCTCAAGTTCTTTTGTCCCACCAGTGCCACATATGAAAAAGGAAACTCGTACATCCTTGCCTCCTTGATTGTTTTGAGTCTTATCAAGTCTCATGCCATAAGAGTTCTAATCATTTGAGAATTTTGGCCTTCACACGCACGTTCCATGAAAATAAAGTCTCTCAAAGAAAGTGTGCAATAAAACTAATATAAAGTTAGTTTGCCGGGATGTGAGGCTTTGTCCTAGGCAACCCCTTGATCACTTGGACAACTCCTCTATCCCAACACGACTAATGGGCCCTTTAGGTCATGAGTGGGTCTTAGTTGGACCACCGTTTGCTGAAGTAGCTCCACGAGTTTGCTTCTCAATCATGTATCTACAGTAAACGTCACTATATGAATTCTATGCATGACACAATGTATGGGAGGCATAAGTTACACAAGCAATTGCAACATCTGGTAAATAAGTGCTTGAGGTGCATTGACAAAAAGGACTGAAACATGTGAATGACAAGAGTTTGAAGAATGAATCATATGGGAGCTTAAGATGAATGGAGTGTTGGAGTTTGGAAGGCAAAGGCACATGGGTTGGGAGTACATAGATCACTAGAGTTGATTTCATAGAGTTAGGAGCACAAGGGCACAATGAAATATACGAGTCAAAAGTCCAAAAAATAAAGGTCTAATCTAAATGTTGTTACTATGCCAACCGATACTCATTCTGTTTTGCCTAATCGTAAGATTCAAATGTCTCGGTCAAAAACTAGTTTCTTGTTTCAACTATGTTGATGCAACATTGAACTTAACATGGGAGACACCTGGTGCCACAATCTTGATTGACCACCAAATTTGAGAATGTTGCTGAAGTCAAGGTTGATCTGGGATGCTTTCTTTTTATCACTCATGTCACCAATTAGGAACTCTACAGCATTGCTAGGGAGCATTGCTAAGGATATGTAAGCGACGATTAACACTTGACCAAGGTATCTTTTGAACTCATTCTTGTCTTGGTGGAGCTCCAACTTCATGTATCGGTGTAAAAGTTGACGCCGCGTACATCGAGGTTGATTGGAGAAATATCTTTCTGCTTCGCTGATGAGGCATTGAGAAATTTGCTTGGATGCTTTTGGGAATTGCAGAGGCTCTTGCATCAATCTCATATGTAGGTCTATAGGATCCTACTGAACCAACACCTAATCGTCAACATGCATAAACTCTCTCGATTTAATCTTCAGGCTTGACGAACCCCCTCAATAGAATCACCCCAGGTCGTAGATGTTGAATTGAAGTTGCATCTATGGAGTACTCTTTAGCTTTGGCTTACTTCTATTTCACTAGTTTTGTCACCTCAGGTGTGGAAAACTTGGTTTAGGTAAATGGCGATTTGGTTTTCAAAAGGTTCACATGAGACCACGCAATACTGAGGCAAAAATTTCCAGCATTCTTTTCTAATGTGTATAGCTTGCAAATAGGTTTCGAAGGTATAACAATGTATGTTGCAGAAACTCAGAGTATGAAAGTCGTGCAGAATTTTGTATTCCGCATCCATAGTGTAGAAATTCTTTGTTGGTTCTACATCAAAATGGTCTAGGTATTCAAATTGTTCAGCTAGCCAAAATCTCTCTAGATTTAACTCTGCACTAAATCTGTTATAGTTCAAAATAGAAATTGTTTTAGTTCTATAGCAGAATACCAAAGTTGTTCTTTTAAAGTTACCTACAACATTGGTATATAACGTTTCTACCAATTATGATCCGAGGATAGGTGAACCTTCAAATTACTAAGATAAGGTCTAATATGTCCAGATTTGAGTCCTGTTTTATATGCAGGTGTTTGGTCAAGTTAGAAGCATTTTCATGGCAAGGTCAAAATAGAAAACTTGTTGTAAATTTCATGTACTGCGTCTTATCTATAGATGGCTGCAATCAGTTCTGTATTACGGGAATCAAAACTTCAAATTGTTAGTTTTGTCCTAACTGTCCAGATTTCACGTCCTAACTTAGAGAGATCGTATCGCATCCTTACAAGAAGTTTTGCAACAAGACCAATATAGATAAGTTCTTTTTTTAGTTATGCACTACAGATTTTCTATAGAAGGTTTTTACTCAAATCATTTAAATCAACACCAGATTTCAAATAACCAACAGGAGGTCACATGTGTGCAGATTTTTGACTCAGACATGTCTTAGCTTGTACTTCCTAATCTTTGCGGTTTCAGAGGAAGAGTTCTATAGAAAAGTGATCACAAATTTCATATTCTACAAGTTTGTTATACAATGTCCTGGTAGGTTCTGTGGTGAAAAACATTTAAACTTTCAAGTTTATATGTAGGTTTCTATTTGTCCAGATTTCTATTCTTGTTTTAACATAACATTTTCGTGGAAAGACCAAAATACGAAAAGTGTTCATTTAGTTATCATCTACAACTTCTATGTATAATGTTTCTACTGAAAGAGTGTGGAACATGCCCTGAACCTGAAATCTTTGCAAAGGGTTGAATTTGGGCTGAACGACAACTTTAACGTGTTTGGTTTGCATTCGTTCAACTATTTGTGTTCAAAGTAAGTGATGTATAGCATAGTTGTTAAAAATTATGTGCTCTATACCAATTTCATAAACAAAGTTTCTATTGGTTCCATTTCCAACTTGAAGTACACACCAAAAGAGCAGCAACACACATACAAATCTCATGCGAAACTTGTCACTTCCAAACAAACACACATTCAAGCATATGAGATGACATGGAATGATGCCTGATCATCCTATTGATCCTCACAAGTCCTTATTTTTATAGCTAATGATATTCCGGTGGCATATATGCACATATTCTCCTTACATGCAACTAGTCGAGTTCTAGTCGTTCATACTACGCATTTCGTGGTTAGTGTACCAGCAAGAAAAATGCATGCTCATACATTACCACCTAGTGTGGTATCCACACGATTTGTTACGCTGCGTGGACAAAGTTGAGAGGGCCACTGCACCTTCTTCTCACAATTTGACTTTCCACCAGTACTAGGCATTGTCCAGAAAAGATGGATCCCAAAACCAAATATAAGCGCGGTAGGCATGAAAACTCTCAAAACATGCCCCCCACCCTTAAAGAGATTTACCTATGCAGCATTGATGCAAGGTTCACAATGGATCTCAAATCCCAATAGTCCTCCACTAGTACTTAGGATTGCTATGGCCAAAACATTGCTTCCCGAAACCAAATATGCAAAGATGCTTTCCACTAGTCTAGGTTAGATAAGTCATTGATACCACCAACACATAAGCTAACATCCTTATAATGAGCATATACGCGATACTCTCATTTTAACAAATACTTCGAAAATATTTAGAAAATAGGCTTTTCAATATCAAAATAAAGTTGTTGTAATTGGTGTCCGTCTACGATCGGCTCTGATACTAGGTGTGGCGGAATGTGAAACATCAAGTGATGACATTGAGACCACCATTGTCATTCTCGATCACAAAGTACCTGGAAAAAATATCAATAACAAAGGATGATTGCATGGGGTACTCGTAGGACATAGCTATGGGTGGTATCAGCCCAACACATTTGAGAGTATGCAAGGCTTTTTGTGGACATGACTTCTAACCCACATAAGCTTACTAAGAGTGAGTCCTTACTTTCATGTTGCGTTCATTTTTAAGCATAAGCTTAATTGATTCATCATAATCATCATTGTGATCCATCGTTCAGATATCTCAATACTTCGACACATAAATCTATCAGTGTTATGCACTGGTAGTCCAACCAGGGATACCCACTGGCCAGGTTTATCGTATGAGGCAAGTGTCGACAGGCGTTCAATGGTATATAGAACATAGACACCACACGATTTAGATAGGTTCGGGTAGCTAAACCTCGTAAGACCATGCGTCATGTATGGTTGTTGGTGTATATTGCTATTCGTAGCCTTGGGTGAAAAGAATTGGAACTAAGAAACTAAACTGAAAGAACCGGAACCGGAACCGAAACCGAAACTGAAAGAACCAAAACCAAAAGAACCGTTGTCTAGTTTTGTTCCCATTCTCAGATAACCAAAAGAACCGAGGAATTTTTGGTTCCGGACTACAAAGAACCGAATAAACCAAAAGAATTGATATTTTGAGAAGGCCCAATAAGAGAATGGCCCAATATGAGAAACCCTAGGTATATAGTCTCCTGGATGAAACCCTATCCCATTTCCTCACTCCCTCTCCTCGGCTCCCCTGATCAGTCGCGCTCCGCACCCGCGCCGCACCCCATGCTCGCACTACCGCTCCGACGCCACGCCCGCTCCACTCTAGGAGCCTAGGACAACCCCGCGCCCACATTCCCATCCACATCAGCCATCACCCTTGTTCGCCGCTCCCTTATCCCCATCAACCATCACCGCCTGTCGGCCCTGTCTCGGTCTCTAACTCACCACCCCATGCCGCTCCCTAGGCCTCATTGAGGACGCCACCCCACGCTGACTCCCTCCGTCCCTGGGCCCCGTCGCGACCCCGCCCGGCACCAGCTCACTCGGCCCCCAGGTTCTTAACACCATCGAAGCTCCAAAAACGGCTACATCAGTTGCTTTGTGCAATGTTAGTGCTCTCTGTCAACATCTCTTAGGTAGATCTGTATGCAATATGTAGTGCATGGGAATGATTCTCTAGGGTTCATGGTTCATTGCATAATGCAGATGTCCTAGTCGTCCGAGAAGGACATTGAGGAGCTGATTAGGTACTGGAATGATAACTATTTGCCTGAGATTGATGCAAAGGAGGCTGTTGCTGCTGCTGTGTACAAGGACAATGATAAGTGTAAGTGCAATCAACCTATTTGAGGGTTTTAGTGAATGTTGACAATACATTAAAAGTAACTAATGAGTTTACATGAGCATGATCATAGCGACAAATCAAGTGATAGTGCTACACACATCAATATTGAGCAAGTAATAGTGGATTTCATGTTTACAATCAAGCAAACAAGTCCTAAGGTACTTTGCGAGCAAGAAAAGAGACCCCTCATTTATTTGAAGCAAAAGAAAAGCGGTTCAAGCTCTATGGTTGAAGATTAAATAGATTTGCTAATTTATCTCTTGAGTATAGGAACCACCGTTCTATCAAGGGGGGGTCCAACATGAAGTGCTACTAGAATCATAACGCTCACAAAGTTCATTTATCTCCACACATACAAATGTCCTAGCCCTAAAGTCTCCATTCATCCGTGTTTTTGCCCCACCGGTTGCCCAACAGGTTCAACCGATCGGGAGGCTGGAACCGGTCTGCCGGTTCTGCTGCCCGACCGGTTGCCTGACCGGTTCAACCGATCGGGAGGCTGGAACTGGTCTGCCGGTTCTGTTGTCCGACCGGTTGCCTGACTGGTTCAACCGATCGGGAGGCTGGAACCGGTCTGCCAGCTCTGCTAATCTACCGGTTCCACCGGTGCCCCATCGGTTCAACCGATGGGTCACTGTTTTGCAGTGTAACGGTTCAAAACGGCTAGTTCGGGAAGGGGGAGTATATATACCCTTGCACTCCCCTCTTTCTCCCCCTCTTGGCACTCCATCCCACCTCAGACAAAGCTTGCTTGCTCATTCACTCCATTCCCTCACTCTCCACTCTCTTGAGCTCAAATCCTCCATAGATCTTGAGTGAGAGTTTGTGATATCTTGAGAGAGCATCCAAGACTCCGTGTTCATCCTCCTCTCTCTCTTGTTCTTTGTGAGCTTTGGTGATTCTTGAAGAAAACTTGGTGGACTTCTTCCTCTTGGAGCTTCGTGCTCCTAGACGGCTAGGCGTCGCCCGTAGAAGCATCCGTCTCGTGTGGATTGCTCCGAGAAGTTTGTATTACCCCTCATAGTAAGTGCCTCTCCGCCGGTCTTTGTGATTGGGGAGAAGAGGATACCCTTTGTGGGTTCCTCCACAACGAGGACGTAGGGACGCCTTTGTGGTGTGCCCGAACCTTGGGATAAATCCTTGTCTCGTGTGCTTTCTTGTGGTGCTTGTATTCTTGGTGTTCATATTGTTCTTGAGTATACTCATCTTGTTCTTGGCAAGTTTGGTGTGGATCTATCTTGTGTGTAGGTTCCAAGGCTAGCCCCTCTTAGATCTGCAAGAACAACCTTCAAGGAACCTCTAGAAAGAATCGGTATCAAATTTACTTGCATAGATTTAGAGATCAATTCAAGATTCCTTTTTCCCACTAGCTGAACCGGTGAGCATCGGTTCAACCGGTCCGACTAGTTGAACCAGTCCGCACCGGTCCAGCCGGTGGGTCACTGACTTCCGCTCTTTTAGTTTGTATAATTTTTCAGTTTAGCCTATTCACCCCCCTCTAGGCTACTTTCAATTGGTATCAGAGCCTAATCCTCGTGATTTGCGCTTCACCGCGTGAGGAATGTCGACCGTAGCCGAATCGTCCCACGCCAAAGGTGAGAAAGATGCCCCCATCGATGAGGATGATCTTGTCTCCATTGATCTCAGCTCCGACTCAGAAAAAGAAGAGGAGATTGAAGATGGGGCACAAAAGGAGATGAAGAAGATGGCCAAGGAGATGGCGAAGAAAGCTTTAAAGAAGATGAGTAAGATGCTCATGGCAAAGATGGAAAAGAAGATAGAAAAGAAGTCAGAGTCCACATCTTCACAAAAGAAATCAAGATCCTCCAACAACAAGAAGTTCACTCAAATTCCTTTTGATTACTCGAGTTTGTCCAATGCCTCTTCCAATTTTACTTCCGTACCCATTGGCAAGGCACCTATTTTAGATAGGTTAAACTATGCCGATTGGGCTTCCGATATGAAGATGCATTTAATCTCTTTGCACCCAAGTCTTTGGGAGATTGTGAATGTAGGTGTACGTGTTCCCAAAGAGGGTGAAGTGATCACTCCCGAGTGGATGCAAGATCTTCATCGCAATGCACAAGCAGCCCGTGTTCTTAACAACGGGTTGAGTGAAGAGGAACGTCGTAAGGTCAAAGGCATGGAGATTGCAAAGGAGATTTGGGACAAGCTCCAATTGGCTCATGAAGGTGACCGTAAAGCCAAGCTTGGAAAAATTGAGCTAGTGGAAGGTGAATTGGAGAACTTTGTCATGCTTCAAAAGGAAACACTTCAAGAGTTGTTTGATCGATTCATGACACTCATCAACAAGATAAGAGCTCTTGGGTGTGAAGAATGGGATGATGAGAACAAGGTTGCAAGAAGGTTCCTTAGAGCTTATCAAGTGAAGAATTTGACCCTTTCAACAATCATTAGAGAACGTGATGACTTTGAGGCCATGGATGCTCATACACTTCTTGGAAAGCTCCAACAACATGAGATGACGGATCAAGCGGCAATTGCGGCCGCCGGAAGAATCCCGAATGCAATTGTGCCAAATGAAGGTGAAAGCAAGGGAGTGGCTCTCCAAGCCACAAATGAAGTGGAAGCTAGCAAGACAAGGAAGAAGATGAAGAAGGTTGAAGAATCTTCAAGTGATGATAGCTCGGAAGATGAGGATCAAAATATGGCTATGTTCATCAAGAATTTCAAGAGGATGATGAGAAGTGGAAGCAAGTACAAGAGAAGATACTGTGATAAGTACAAGAAGGACAAGCACAAGAAGAGAAGATGCTATGAGTGTGGAGAGTTTCGACACTACATAGCCGATTGTCCCAAGAAGAAGGAAGAGTACAAAGAAAAGAAGAAAGACAACTACAAGAAGAAGTGTGGCTATGCTCATGTGGGTGAAGAATGGGATTCGGATGATTAGAGCTCAAGCTCCGATGAAGAAAGGATAGCAAGCATTGCCATTCACAAAGCATCACCGGCCCCACAACTCTTCACCAACCTCTCCGACGACGACGAGGATGACTACACCCTCACTTGCCTCATGGCAAAAGCGAGGAAGGTACAATCCGATGACTCATCCTCTAGTGACGATGATAAACCTAGCCATAAACAAAAAATGATAAAAGAATTTGGGTTAAATGGCTACAACATAATCACCAAACTAATGAAGAAACTAGAGAAGAGGAAAATGACTCTTGAGAAGCAAGAGGACTTGCTTATCCTTGAAAAGGAAAGAAACCTTGCTTTAGAGAAGTCATTGGCCAAGGAAGAGGAGAAGATGGAAGAATTGACTAGGGAACTCTCCCTAGCCAAGTCTACCATAGAGGAGAAAGATGAAAATCTTGCTAAGGCAAACTCCTCTGTGGACAACCTAAAGAGTGCAAATGTTGAGCTTCAAGAAAGCATATCAAGCTTAAATGTCTGGTTCAAGGACCTTGAAGTACAATATAACGCGCTTTGGGAGACCACTTCTTCTACTCCACCGGCTATCCTTGACTCTAGTGTCTCCAATAGCAAAGGATGTAACCAGTGTTTTGATCATGACATGGATGCTTGTATGGCTAACCTTGATAAGGTAGGGAAGTTGGAAGAGCAAGTGAAGTTGCTCAAGTTCATGGTGACAAAAGAGATGCACACAAACCAAAAAGGTTACAAGAAGGAACTCACCAAGTGTCAACCTCCCATACCAAACCGAGGGAAGAATGGGATTAGCCTCAAGGATGTGGTGAACCCAAGAGAGATCATAAATGGGAAGGAATGCCCTAAGTGGACCAAGGGAACAACCTTGTTTGATGTGATGAACAAGATCCACACACCTTCCTCGACATCCTCCACATCACAAGAGAAGGTAAAGAAGGGCAAGCAAGCGATTGAGGAAGTCAAGTCAACTAAGCAAGAAGAAGCTAAAGTTCCTATCTCTAGATCTTATGCTTGTGATTATATGTTGACTTGGGGCCATCGCGGTAAAATGGTTGTCAAGTATGTGGGTGCCTACACAAAGAAAACATTGATCAAACGGAGTGTGTGGGTGCCCAAGTCTCTTGTAACTAACTCTCAAGGACCCAAATCTTTTTGGGTACCTAAATCTAGAGCATGATTTCTTTTGTAGGAATACTCCTCCGGTGGTTTAAGTTGGGTGCTTGATAGTGGATGCACAAACCATATGACCGGAGAGAGAAGTATGTTCAACTCCTTGCAACTAACACATGATTCACAAGAGATTGTCTTTGGTGATAGTGGCAAGGGTGAAGTTTTGGGTCTCGGTAACATTTCTATCTCAAATGATCAATTCATTTCTAATGTTCTATTGGTTGATTCGTTAAGTTACAATTTATTATCCGTATCGCAACTTTGTGAGATGGGTTACAATTGTCTTTTTACGGATGTGGGTGTGCAAATCCTTAGAAGGGAGGATTCCTCTATTACTTTTACGGGTCGTTTGAAGGGCAAACTTTATCTTGTTGATTTTACGACAACTAAGGTAACGCCCGAGACTTGTTTAGTGGCAAAATCCGATATGGGTTGGCTTTGGCACCGCTGACTAGCCCATGTTGGCATAAGGAACTTGGCCAAACTTCTAAAGGGTGAGCACATCTTTGGACTAACAAATGTTGTTTTTGAGAAAGATAGGATTTGTGGAGCATGCCAAGCAGGAAAACAGGTTGGAGTACTACATCCCGCAAAGAACATCATGTCAACTACAAGGCCATTGGAGTTGCTACACATGGACCTATTCGGACCCGTTGCTTACATTAGCATCGGCGGTAACAAATATGGTCTAGTCATTGTTGATGATTTTTCTCGCTTCACTTGGGTGTTCTTTTTGCATGATAAGGTTGAGGTACAAGAAATACTCAAGAAATTCATGACAAGAGCTCAAAACGAGTTTGAAGTGAAGATCAAGAAGATAAGAAGTGACAACGGTAGAGAATTCAAGAACACCGGAGTTGAAGAGTTCCTAGATGAAAAAGGGATTAAGCATGAGTTCTCGGCTCCCTACTCTCCTCAACAAAATGGTGTTGTGGAGAGGAAGAACCGAACACTCATCGACATGGTAAGGACAATGCTTGATGAGTACAAGGTTTTGGATCAGTTTTGGGCCGAAGCTGTCAACACCGTGTGTCATGCAATCAACCGCCTATATCTTCACAAGATCATGAAGAAGACTTCCTATGAACTCCTAACTGGTAACAAACCTAACGTGTCTTACTTTAGAGTTTTTGGGAGCAAGTGTTTCATACTTAACAAGAAACCCAAAAGCTCAAAGTTTGCACCAAAGGTTGATGAAGGTTTTCTATTGGCTTATTGCTCAAATGCTCGTGCCTATCGTGTCTTTAACAAAACCACCGGTTGTGTTGAAGTAGCGAGAGACATGACATTTGATGAATCTAACGGCTCTCAAAAGGAGCAAGTTGACTCACATGTGCTTGGTAATGAAGAGCCTCCATGCGAAGCAATCAAGAAACTTACTTTTGGTGAAGTCAAGCCTCAAGCAAACCAAGTGCAAGACAATGGTGAAAATGAAGACGAACCGTCCTTATCAATAAGGGTGGACCCTCACAAGCAACATGGTGACCAAGATCAAGGAAGAGCTCTTGGTGACGATCAAGAGTAAAGCCAAGATCAAGATCACAACAATGGAGGGCCACATGTTAATCAAGCAAATGATAAGGATGGACCAATTCAACGACAAGATCAAAGACCTCACCCAAGAGTGCACCAAACTATCCAACGGGACCATCCCGTTGACAATATCCTTGGGAGTATCCAAAGAGGGTAACTACTCGTTCTCGATTAGCAACCTTTTGTGAATTTTACTCGTTTGTCTCCTCCTTGGAACCTCTGAAAGTAGAACAAGAACTTGAAGATCCGGATTGGATGTTGGCAATGCAAGAAGAACTAAACAACTTCAAACAAAATGAAGTCTGGTCCTTAGTGGAGAGACCCAATCAAAACGTGATTGGAACCAAATGGGTCTTCCGCAACAAGCAAGATGAGCATGGCATGGTGACAAGAAACAAGGCACGGTTGGTGGCTCAAGGTTTTACCCAAGTGGAAGGCTTGGATTTTGGAGAGACGTATGCGCCCGTGGCAAGGCTTGAGTCAATTTGGATCCTTATAGCCTTTGCCACGCACCACAACTTCAAGCTGTACCAAATGGACGTCAAGAGTGCCTTCCTCAATGGGCCAATCCAAGAAGAAGTATATGTGGAGCAACCACCGGGCTTTGAAGACCCCAAGTATCCTCACCACGTCTACAAGCTCCATAAGGCGCTCTATGGGCTCAAACAAGCGCCTAGAGCATGGTATGAATGCCTTAAGGATTTCCTCTTGAAAAATGGCTTTGAGATAGGGAAAGCCGATTCTACTCTCTTTACTCATAAATTCAATAATGATTTATTCGTGTGCCAAATATATGTCGATGACATAATATTTGGTAGTACTAACAAAGCTTTTTGTGATGAGTTTAGTAAGATAATGACCAAAAGGTTTGAGATGTCCATGATGGGTGAGCTCAAATTCTTCCTAGGATTCCAAATCAAGCAACTCAAGGAAGGTACTTTTCTTTGTCAAACCAAGTACACACAAGATATGCTCAAGAAATTTGACATGGAGGATGCAAATCCCGCCAAAACACCCATGGCAGCAAACGAACACCTCGACTTAAACAGTGAAGAAGGTAAAAGCATCGACCAAAAGCGCTATAGGTCTATGATAGGCTCTTTGCTTTACTTGTGTACATCTAGGCCCGATATTATGCTTAGTGTGTGCATGTGTGCAAGGTTTCAAGCTAACCCGAAAGAGTGCCACTCGGTGGCCATTAAAAGAATCTTGAGATACTTAGTTCACACACCATACCTTGGCTTGTGGTATCCCAAGGGCTCCACTTTTGATCTTCTCGGTTACTCCGATTCGGACTATGCCGGTTGCAAGGTTGATCGGAAGAGTACAACGGGGACTTGCCAATTCCTTGGTCGGTCCTTGGTGTCTTGGAGCTCCAAAAAACAAAATAGTGTTGCACTATCCACCGCCGAAGCCGAGTATGTTGTAGCCGGCGCTTGTTGTGCTCAACTACTTTGGATGAGGCAAACCATGAGAGACTTTGGTTGTGAGTTTAGCAAGATCCCTCTCTTGTGTGACAATGAGAGTGCGATTAAGCTAGCTAACAATCCGGTGCAACACGCACGCACCAAACACATAGACATCCGCCATCATTTCTTGAGAGACCACGAAGCCAAAGGAGATATCGCCATTTGTCATGTGAGTACCGAAAATCAACTAGCCGATATCTTCACCAAACCCCTTGATGAGGAAAGGTTTTGTGCTTTAAGGAGTGAACTAAATATTTTTGGATTCTCGTAATGTGGTTTGATTCCTTGCACACACATTTGATTGTTTCTATTCGTAGAATTCTAGTCAATACATGCTAAATCAAATAAATAATATGTTGGCTCTTTTTGGATCGTTGGATCCTAACTTGTGGAAAGTGACTATGGTTATGCATTGATTGTTTCTGGCTAGTCACCTGTACCCAAGTTTCTCTCAACATTCTTTGTAAACAAATCTTTGAAAATCCCTTCAAAATTCCCCTCAAAAATGGATTTATTTCCAGTCCTTTTGTGTCTCACCGGTTGGCCCACCGATTCAACCAGTGGGGCGGCCTCCTACCGGTCAGTGGGCTCTGCTGATCTACCGGTTGGACCACTGGTTCAACCGGTGGGGCGGCCTCCAACCGGTCATCGGGCTCTGCTGATCTCCAACCGGTGGGGCAGCCTCCAACCGGTCAGCGGGCTCTGCTGATCTACCGGTTGGACCACCGGTTCAACCGGTGGGGCGGCCTCCAACCGGTCAGCGGGCTCTGCTGATCTACTGGTTGGACCACCGGTTCAACCGGTGGGGCGGCCTCCAACCAGTCAGTGGGCTCTGCTGATCTACCGGTTGGACCACCGGTTCAACCGGTGGGGCGGCCTCCAACCGGTCAGCGGGCTCTACTAATCTACCCGTTGGACCACCGGTTCAACCAGTGGGGCAGCCTCCAACCGGTCGGCAGGCTCTGCTGTCCTACCGGTTGGACCACCGGTGCAACCGGTGGGTGGCCTCCAACCGGTCGGGCACTTGTTTCGCGTGTGAGAGAGTCCTTTTCTTCTTTGGATTCCTTCTCTCCCTCACATCTGCCCATGCCCGCTCGTGACTCCTCCGCCCTACCCTTAGCCGCCCCTCCCCCCACCCTAGCCCAGCCCCACCGCCCCCGCTCCAGCCCAGCGCCACCGCCCTACGCCCCCACCCCGGCCGCCCCAGGCTGCGTGCCGCCCTGCGCCAGTGCGCACCCGTGCCACTGCACACCGCCCTGACCCTGCGCACCGCGTGCCGCCTCGCCCTGCACCCACGCCCCCACCGCACCCCTGTAGCCAGCGCCGAGCACCAGCCCCTGCTTGCGCACCACCCCTCTCCAGCTAGCAGGCACCAAGTCCGTCCTCGTGGTCCTGCTCCTTCTCTTCGCGCGGGAGTAACTCTCTTTTTGAAGGTATACTGCTCTCGACACCCGATCTACTTTTCTACTCCATTCTAGATCGATCCCCTTAGTAGAATGGTCACATTGTATCTCATTAGCATGGATCTACAAGGGTGTGATGATTGGATGGTTGATTCTCAAGTTTCACACACTCTCGTCGTGCCATTGTCCGACCGGTGCCACCGATGGGGCATTGTGCTCTCCGGTTTATCCACCTCTTTTGCAAAATGTTTTTACTTAAACCTATATCCTAAACCTAGTGCTATATCCTTTTATTAGGCCTTTGTTCACCATGCCTCGATATGGAGATGATGATTCCAGTGAGGGTTCTGATGGCATTCAAGTAGATCTTCCACCCTCTCCTCCACATCGCAATCCCCCACGCAAATCTGTCTCGAAAGGCAAAGACGTGGCTCAATCATCTCATCAACCGCAAAAGAAAAAGGTGTCTGGTAGGAAGAAGAAGCAGGGTCCAGTATATGACAGTGAGAATGACATTGAATCCCCTCCTTCTGATGCCGAAGTCCTTTCCAATCTTGTCTTGACTGATCCAGATTGCGCACCTCATGTAGTATAGTTCTTTGGTCACCAACCGAAAGGCAAAGCCGATAGAATCAGGGAAGCCCGGTACACTAACCCGCTCCTTCGCACCAAGGCTCGGTTTATCCATGATCACCGCTTTCACAATGCTTTGCACATAGAGTTTTATCAGAATGTGAAGACCAGAAACAACACGGTGATTGGGCAGTGGCATATTGATTGGGAAGCTTGTCGTAAGATGAATGATGCCCATCTTAACCAAGCACTTGATGCATTGGAACATCATGGGTTGAGGCATATCTTGGAGTTCAAATGTGATTGGAATGTTGAGGCGATTGCACAATTCTACTCCACTCTTTGGATCACTGACCCCGATGAGGCAGCCGGCACTCCCGCTTCCATGAACTTTCTCATTCAAGGTGTTCCCTATCGTTGCAGCTATGAGAAGTTTGCTAAAATTCTTGGTTTTGATAAGAGGGATCTTGACCAAAACTCTCTTCATGACTTCACATTTCCCTCCAAGAATTATTTGTGCAGTATTCACTATGATCCAGTCAGTCATCTTTGGGAGACCTCTAACATGAAGCCATTCTACCACTACCTCAACTCACTTTTCTGGCAAACTCTTCTTCCCAAGGGCGGTAATGAGTTCAATGTGCTTTCATACAGTTAGAACCTTCTTGTGTACTTCAATCCCCAGCATTGATATACTTTCAGTTGCTTTGATCTTATTTGGAGAGAGATCCTCAATGTCTCTTGGGATTCGAAGAAGAGTTTGACCCATGCTCCTTACATCATGCGGATGACTGAGGTAGTCACCAAGTACCGTTTCCATCCAACCGTCAAGCATCTGCCTTACAAGCTCAAGCCTATTATAGATGCTCCTTCCGCCGCTCCTCGGGCTCGTCGTGCTCCATCACCTCAGTCTTCTGGTGAGCCTGCACCACCTCCTCCTCGCCATCAGTCCTCCTCTTGTGCTGCTACTACCGCTCGACCATGTGCTTCAAGTCATGATGCTAGATCCTGGTCTCGTGAGGGTAGTTTCTTAAGGAGGAGTATGAATGCTATTTTCAAAATGTGCCGCTCCACTCGGAATGATGTCATTGAGATTCGGGAACAGCTTAAGAGGCACGCTGCTGGACAGCCTCTTGCACCTATGTCACCTCTCCATTCGTCCACAAATTCAGTTCTTCCAGAGAGTCTTAACGACTTTCATCGTCAAGAGTATGGTTATGGTTTGGACGACGATACTCCCAGTGGCACAGCTGATGAGGCCGAAGAAGAGCCATCTCAAACTCACTTTGATCAGCCCCAGAGCTCCTCTCAGGCACCTCACACCCATCCCTCAGGGTCCTATGGATATCATTATCAAGGTCACATGCCTACTCCACAAGATCCGAGTTGGAACGATTTGCCGGCATTACCACCTTCGTATCGCCGTGACGGATGGTAGTATCTCTTTCTTTTGGTGCTTGTTGCCAAAAGGGGGAGGTTGTGAGTGTTGCTTATGAGAGATGAGTGTTCCTCTCTAGTTATCTTATCTCTATACCCTTGGTGGTTGTATTGAACTACGTATGGTGTGTGTGAGAACTTAATTTGAACTTGTAATAATCCTCTAGTTGGCACGTTTGCTACTTATTTTGTTATGAACTCTCTTATGTAATCCTTATGGTTGTTGGTCATTGTTTATGGTGTATTGTGGTTTTATCCCTTTTCTTGAAGTGTGCATCATGTCATGTGCATCACGAATTTTCTTATGACACCTATTTGTGCACCCCTCGAGTAAAAATACATGATGTGGCTTTCACTTTCCCTTTACGTGTGCATACATTGGCTTTTGAGGCCACAAGATGAAAAATATTCCATGCACAAATTTAGGGGGAGTCACATATGTATTCTGACTCAAAAGTTTGTGCGTTAAGTATGTCTATATGCAACACTTTTAATGGTTTGTCAACATTCACCAAAAAGGGGGAGATTGTAAGTGCAATCAACCTATTTGAGGGTTTTAGTGAATGTTGCTAATACATTAAAAGTAACTAATGAGTTTACATGAGCATGATCATAGCGACAAATCAAGTGATAGTGCTACACACATCAATATCGAGCAAGTAAAAGTGGATTTCATGTTTACAATCAAGCAAACAAGTGCTAAGGTACTTTGCGAGCAAGAAAACAGACCCCTCATTTATTTGAAGCAAAAGAAAAGCGGTTCAAGCTCTATGGTTGAAGATTAAATAGATTTGCTAATTTATCTCTTGAGTATAGGAACCACCGTTCTATCAAGGGGGGTCCAACATGAAGTGTTACTACAATCATAAAGCTCACAAAGTTCATTTATCTCCACACATACAAATGTCCTAGCCCTAAAGTCTCCATTCATCCGTGTTTTTGCCCCACCGGTTGCCCAACAGGTTCAACCGATCAGGAGGCTGGAACCAGTCTGCCGGTTCTGCTGCCCGACCGGTTGCCCGACTGATTCAACTGATTGGGAGGCTGGAACCAGTCTGCCGGTTCTGCTGTCTGACCGGTTGCTTGACCGGTTCAACTGATCGGGAGGCTGGAACCGGTCTGCCGGTTCTGCTGTCCGACCGGTTGCCCGACCGGTTCAACCGATCGGGAGGCTGGAACCGGTCTGCCAGCTCTGCTAATCTACCGGTTCCACCGGTGCCCCATCGGTTCAACCGGTGGGTCACTGTTTTGCACGGTAACGGTTCAAAATGGCTAGTTCAGGAAAGGGGAGTATATATACCCTTGCACTCCCCTCTTTCTCCCTCTCTTGGCACACCATCCCACCTGAGACAAAGCTTGCTTGCTCATTCACTCCATTCCCTCACTCTCCACTCTCTTGAGCTCAAATCCTCCATAGATCTTGAGTGAGAGTTTGTGAGATCTTGAGAGAGCATCCAAGACTCCGTGTTCATCCTCCTCTCTCTCTCTTGTTCTTTGTGAGCTTTGGTGATTCTTGAAGAAAACTTGGTGGACTTCTTCCTCTTGGAGCTTCGTGCTCCTAGACGGCTAGGCGTTGCCCGTAGAAGCATCCGTCTCGTGTGGATTGCTCCGAGAAGTTTGTATTACCCCTCATAGTAAGTGCCTCTCCGCCGGTCTTTGTGATTGGGGAGAAGAGGATACCCTTTGTGGGTTCCTCCACAACGAGGACGTAGGGACGCCTTTGTGGTGTGCCCGAACCTTGGGATAAATCCTTGTCTCGTGTGCTTTCTTGTGGTGCTTGTATTCTTGGTGTTCATATTGTTCTTGAGTATACTCATCTTGTTCTTGGCAAGTTTGGTGTGGATCTATCTTGTGTGTAGGTTCCAATGCTAGCCCCTCTCAGATCTGCAAGAACAACCTTCAAGGAACCTCTAGAAAGAATCAGTATCAAATTTACTTGCATAGATTTAGAGATCAATTCAAGATTCCTTTTTCCCACCAGCTGAACCAGTGAGCATCGGTTCAACCGATCCTTACCGGTCCAACCGGTGGGTCACTGACTTCTGCTCTTTTAGTTTGTATAATTTTTCAGTTTAGCCTATTCACCCCCCCCCCTCTAGGCTACTTTCAATAAGGACAAGGGCAAGGACAAGGATAGCAAAAAGAAGCAGTATATGGGATCACTTCACTGAAATCAAGGATGAACACAATGTGGTGATCAAGGGCAAGTGCAAGTATTGTAAACATGACATCCAAACACATTTAGTACATAATGGTATGTCTACAATGAGAAAGCATTTCAATAATTGCAATCATAATCCTCATAGAGGTCATTTGAAGCAAGGTGTTTTGCAACTAAAAGATGGTAGTAGTGTAGAAACTTGGAAGTTTGACCCTGAATCACTAAGGGCTGCCTTTTTTGAAATGGTTATAGAAGATGAACTCCCATTTTCATTTGGTGAGAAGTCTAGTTTTAGGAAGTTTATGGCTCTTGCTTGCCCACGATTCAACTTGCCTTCTAGAAGGACATGCACTAGGGACACTGTCGCATTATACTTTGAGCAAAAAGCAAAGCTGAAAATATTTTTCTAGCAACATTGCCAAAGAGTGTCCCTAACAACTGACTGTTGGACATCACAGCAGCAAGACACTTATATGACTCAGACAGCCCACTTTATTGATAATGATTGGTGCTTGCATAAGAAAATAATTAGTTTTTTCAAGGTCAAAAGTAAAAAGGGGATGATGTTGGGAAGCATTTGCAGAAAGTATTGCTTGATTGGGGGTTGGATAAATTAATGACCATGACCATTGACAATGCTAGTGCAAATGATAGTGGGATTAGCTACTTGAGGAGGCAAATGAATAGTTTGAAAACTAGTATTGCACAAGGCAAGTACCTGTACATGAGATGTGCTGCTCACATAGTCAATTTGATTGTGCAAGATGGTTTGAAAGAAGTAGACATTTCCATCAAACATGTTCATGCTGCAGTGAGATTTGTTAAGAATGGTACATCTAGTTTAGTCAAATTTAAATAGTGTGCTGCATTGGAGAAGGTGGACATCAAGGCATTCTTGAGCCTTGATGTTTGCACTAGGTGGAACTTAACGTATGTTATGTTGAAAGCTGTGCGAGCATACAAAAAGGTGTTCACAAGGCATGCAGAGGAGGATCCATATTACAAAATTGCATTGGTAAATGATAAGGGTCCAGGTGTTCCCAATGAGCAAGATTGGGACAATACAAAGAAAATGGCTGAATTCTTAGGTCATTTTGCTGATATAACTAAACAGGTTTCTACATCTTTCATGAGATTGGAGAGGTCAATGTTTTGGTGAATAATTGGCTGAACAGTAGTGATGTGGTTCAAGCAGCAATGGGGAAAAGAATGAAAGAGAAGTTCGACAAGTATTGGGGGCAATGGCATGACATTGTGGAGAATGAAAATAAGAATGATAAGGGGAAGGGAAAAGGGGAGGAAAAGGAAACGGAGAACATGAACTTGCTGATTTTTGTGGCTGTTGTTCTTGATCCTAGGTACAAGCTTTTAGAGTATACTAAACTTGTCGTTCAGGAAATTTATGGTGAGGGTCCTGGACAGAAGTTGTGGGCTGCACTGAACAAGTACTTGCATAGCATGTTTGAAGAGTATAGAGCTAGCTATTCAAGTGATCGGACGTCCCAAAATAGTGAGTCACCACAACCTACACAAGGGGGAGGGAGCACCAGAATGATGAAGTCTGTAGTTGCAAAGAGAATGAGGCTCAATGATGGCTCAGGTAGCTACAGTCGAGGTAGTAGAACCAAATTAGACAAGTACTTGACTGAAGAGTGTGAAGATGAAGTAAAAATTTTTGACATTCTTGCTTGGTGGAAAGGACAGTCCTCTAGATTTCCCATAATATCTAGATTGGCTTGTGATGTGCAGGCCATTCCAATCTCAACTGTTACAAGTGAATCTGCATTTAGCACAAGTGGGCGTATACTAGATGATTTTAGAACTTCCCTCACTCCATTTATGGTAGAAGCTCACACAAGATTGGGTTAGGAGGGCTACACCAATTAATGTTGCTGAGAATACTGAAGAGTTGGCTAAGCTAGAAGATGATTCAATAAACCATCTCTTTTAGAGCTGATCCAAGAGTTTAGGGATAAAGAAATCAATGAAAACATTGCTTCCAAGTCACAAGTTCAAGTGAGCAAGAGCAAGAGCAAAGCTAGCAGCACTAAGACCAAGTCACAGTCTAACCAATCTTCAAAAACAAGCAAAAGCAAACAGTCCAACTCAAAGGCTACATGATTATGTGAGTCACTCTTTTGTACATTAAGTATCTAATCAGCATATACCTAAATTGTGATTATTTTATTATCTATTGACTTGCACTATATTTATATTTCAGGATTGCTGGAGCCTGCTGCCCCTGACCGTTGCTGCAGCCTGCTGCCCCTGCTGGTGCTACTGCTGGATGGTTGATGTTTTTGTTCTTCTGGACTAGTTGTGGACTGTGGTCTTGTGGACTGCACGTTGGTTGCTGCCTAATGCCTGGCTGCCTGCTGCTGTGCTTTTATGCTACTGCATGTTGCCTGTCTGAGTGTCAATGGTTGTCGACTTGTGGTCTTTTGTGTTCTATGATTTGTTATATCTGTATGGAACTTCGAATATTGAGTTATCTTCTTATTTTGAACCTCTAATTATCCATGTATTATACATGAAATTATGGGCATTGTGCATTTGTGGGGAAATTAATGCTGCCGAAATTTTTCACAGCCTCTGTTGTTCTGCTGTGTTGTTCTGTTCGGTTATTTCGGTTAGAACCAAGAACCGAACAGAAGGAACCGAGAACCGAATTGCTTGGTTTTGGTTTCTTCCAAAGGCCATTTCGGTTCCTCTTCTTTGAGAACCGGAAATCTAAAAGAACCGAGGAACCGAACCAAACTGAACTGAAGAACCAAATACCCAGGCTGAGCTGTATGAAACTAGGTCGAGCCGAGAGCATTCCTCCGGGTTCATGAGCCTAGCATTTACAAGTCTAGTCTTCAATCGGTCGTTTCATCGATCGATGGTTCGTTGTCTTTGGAGGGGCCTTGCCTGCCCTTATATATCCGAGGGATAGGGTTACAAGGAGTTCTAGTCCTACTAGGATTGGTTACATCTCCTACTAGGATTCCTTTTAACTCGTCCTTGTACACATCGAGTCCTTGTCTGGCACATCTTACCGAACCGTTGCTTCGCTTGGCCGACCGTTGCGTATGCTGACGGACCAGTTAAACCACATACACGATAAGCCCTATGGGTGTATCCCTAACAAGCCTCCAAACCTCAAGCTGATTAGCATAATTAGGTTGAGGGTCTTCGCGTCTCGGGTTTTCGTTACATATTAATCTCGATCTTCGATTGTGCACCGAATGGGTGCACCCAATGGGTATAGCCCCAAGCTCAAGTTGACTTGAGAAACAATCGACTTGAAGGTCTTACGTCTTTGATAAATCTCGTCTTCGTAGTGCCAATGGTGTGCACCAAATAGGTGCACCCATTGGGTGTAGCCCTCGAGCTGCAAGCCGACTTGTGTAGCAATCGACTTGAAGGTCAAATGTCTTCAACATTGTGTCATCTCACATGGCGAAGTCTTCGAAAAAATTCTGATGTTATCCAACATATAGCCCTTGAGCCTTAAGCTAATTAGTATAATCAGGTTGAGGATCAAGTATCTGAACAATTTTGCAAACTCCCAAAAGGTTCAAGCACGATCTGAATGGTTATGTTGAATTCCCGAGCGGTTTAGATACAATATGAGTCGTTCTGATGAGTTCCTGAGCGGTTTAAAAACAATTTGAGTGGTTCTGATGACTTCCCGAGTGGTCGAGTAGTTGTTGATGCTATTGTTGAAGTTCTCAGCCAGCGGAAATACCACATCACTAGCCGGATGGTGCAGCCCCCAAGCTGAAAAAGCAGTCAGGTAGTTTAAACATTCCGGATGACCCAAAAATAATCTGGGTGAAATATAAATAATCCAAGTGATCCATAAATATTCCAATTGATCCAATTACTCAGATATTTCAGAGATAATTCAACACTTGGGCATGGTGACCCCTTCATTGGTGAGTTACACACACTCAAACCAGTGGAATAGATGGGCTTGGTGACCCCTTCATTGGCGAGTTACACGCACTCAATCTAGTGGCCTCACTGGAGGGCTGGCCAGGACAATGATAAGAACTGCATGGGCAGAGTATGTGGACTCACCCCAACCAATGAAGAACAGCACAAGCAGAGCACACGGGCTTACCCTGGTCAATTAACTGCTCGAGCAAAGTACACGAACTCATCCTAGCAAATAAAAAACTGCATAGGCAGAGCACGCGGGCTCACCGTGGCCGATCAATTGCTCGGGCAGAGTACGCGGACTCATCTCAGCCAATGAAGCAGCTCATTTAAAGTACTTGGGCGCATGACGGCTACTAAAACAGCCCGTTTAGAGCACTTAGGTTCATGACAGCCAATAAAACAGCTCGTTTAAAGCACTTAGGCTCATGACAGCTTAACAAAACAGCTCATTTAGAGCAATCGTGCTCATGATGGCTTAGCAGAACAACTCGCTTACAGCACTAGGGCTCGTGGCAGCTTAGCAGAATAGCTCGCTTAGAGCGCTCAGGCTCATGGCGGCGTAACAGAATATCTCGCTTAGAGCACTTGGGCGCATGGTTGCGTAACAGAATAGCTCGCTTAGAGCACTCGGGATCATGGTGATGCAATAGAATAGCTCACTCAGAGCGCTTGGGCTCATAGTGGTGTAACAGAATAGCTCGTTTAGAGCACTTGGGCTCATGATGGCTGAATAAACAGCTCGGACAGAGCACGCGGGCTGATGTTGGCTAACAAAACTGCTCAGACATGTTGATCACCTAATTCGGCAGGCCTACACTAGCCACCACCACCGGACAGTTCAGTGGCGTGTACCGAACTGTCCGGCGTCGCCAGACTATCCGGTAGGTTCTACCTGACTATCCGGTGTAGTGGAGTCCAAGAGGAATTCTGGGTTTTGTGCGAGATCTGGTGGAATTCGACTTATATAAGGGAGAAGACCACCCTCCCCTATAA
This sequence comes from Paspalum vaginatum, assembly GCA_030272315.1. Classification (NCBI taxonomy): domain Eukaryota; kingdom Viridiplantae; phylum Streptophyta; class Magnoliopsida; order Poales; family Poaceae; genus Paspalum; species Paspalum vaginatum. The sequence continues at coordinate 21,183,416 of CM059019.1, read as the reverse complement.
ATAGAAAGGGGCCTGGCCGATTGACGCATGCACAATTGAACCAATCTCTTATTTACCTTACTTTTATGCATATCTCTATTCCTTATCCCTAATTCTCTTCTCTAACCCTAATCTTCACGTCTCTTTGAGTCTACACCAACTTGAGGAGCTCTAGGTGGCATGTCAACACTAGAGAAACCCCTAACATCAATCCTCCCTGATGAGGTCCCTCCTGGGGGGTTTGATTTAGGTTCTATCTTGCGGTGATTGGTGCAAATATGTGTCAACACACCACCGGGGACGATAGAGGTTAATCTGAAGCTAGCAGCCATGGTTGAGCTTACAGATCATACTAATGTCACCCAAGCTAACATCATAAGGCCGGCTTTTGAGAATTTACTGGCCGAGGAGCAAAAGAATTTTTAGGACATGATGAAGCAAGCGATGGAAGTCATGAGGAGGAAGTTCCTGGAGGGTTTAACTGAAGATCGCCACAAGAAGGTGACCAAGGAGAAGGAAATTACCCTCGATGCCCTACTGCCGTCAACATATTCGTCAACTCCCGATGTAAGTAACTTGGAAACCGCTCAGTTTTTCCAATCTATGAAGAGTTATGTCGATCAGGGCAATAGCAGTTAGCCAACCAGTTGAAGGAAACAACAAGCTCTTTGAATGGATTGGTTAGGGCTCAAGGAAAATCTGCTGCTCCCACCTTCCCATCACATGAGTATAGTGTAGAATCGGTTGCACCCAGTCCATCGACGCCAAATGGATCTCAGCAGATTCAGCCGATGTATGGCATCCCTGTAAATTTTTATCTCTGGCAACCGACAACGCCACCCTCGCTGCTGGGCAAACCAGCCCAACCGGTCGTGTCCACCGGACAGTCCGGTTCATCTATCGGATAGTCCTGTGCATCACTCGACAGTTCAGTGCTTCCCACTGGACTATCTGGTGTGCCCAGTATAGGGCTTGTCATGGCCCCACCTCGTATGACAATCCCTCCAACTTCTATAGATTCTAACCGAAGGATTGTTTTAAATACGGCAGGAGTAGAATACTTCACACCGCCGTAAGAATTGGAAGTGTTTGTTCCACCATACACCATGGTCGCATATGGCACTAGATCGGTTTTTTTGGCCTGTTCTGGGGTACCTAAAGCCCCTATTCCAAATCATACTTTTGATCAGATCTGGTCTGCTCAAAATTCTATGTCTGCTATTCCTCAAGGTTAGCAAATCGAAAGTTCCATATTGGTCGTTAAGGCTCAAATTTGGCGAGAATTAATGGAAGCTTTTAAAAATAAGCTAGGGGTAGACATGTCGAATTCTAGTGGTTCATATCAAAAACCTTATGATTATTGATTCAATGCCCATGCTTTTCCTCCAGGATGTAAAGTGCCAGATTTTGTTAAATTTTCAGCAACAATAACAAGAGTACTAGAGAACACATTAGTCAATTCTTAGCACAATTAGGGGATTTGGCCGAAAGAGAAGCTTTTTGAATTTGTCTATTTCCTTTATCACTCACTGGTAGCACTTTGGCTTGGTATTCTTCTTTGCCTCCGAATTCAATTGGTGCATGGGATGAGATGGAAGCAAAATTCCATGATCACTTCTTTTCAGAGGAGTATGAGCTAGAGTTAGCTGATCTGTTTAAGATTTGGCAAGGGCATGAAGAATCGGTTCTTGATTATCTTAAGAGGTTTAGGGATACTAGAAACCGATGCTTCCAATTGTCGGCATCCGAAAAGGAATTAGCTAGGTTAGCTCTCAAAGGATTAAGGCCATATCTCAAGGAAAGGTTAGTAGGCATGCGTTTTGTTTCTTTGGCTCAATTATGTCAGCAAGCTTTGGCTGTAGAAAGCCAGAGCAAAGAGAGTCAAAAGGCTGCCCGACATAATGTTATTGTTATAGATTATGATTTGGCTAGTTCTGACGATGAATCTAAGGAGGTCTATGCAGCCCAGTATGTTTGGTCTAACAAGGCCAAACCTTTTTGCATGTCCATCCTTAAGGCCGATTAATAAAAATTGGCAAGAGGAAGTTAAATTTACTTTCGATGTTGCTAAATGCGATAAGATATTTGATGAGCTTCTTAAAAGCAGAATATTACATTATCGGATACTATTCCTTCTGCAGATGAGTTAAAGAGAAAGGCATATTGTAAATGGCATAATTCTTTTTCTCATGCAACTAACGATTGTAATGGTTTTCATCGATAGATACAATCGGCCGTGAATGAAGGCCGTATGAGCTTTCTAGAGATGCAAATTGATAAGCAATCGTTCCCCATGAACACTCTAGATATGAGCGGCAAGAAGATCATGGTTCGACCGGAAGTAGCCGATACAAGCAAAGGCAAAGCTGTGATTATCGATGCTTCTAGAGTGATCAATGAGAATACTAAAGTTTTGGCTAGGGAGGTGATCAAGTAGAAGACTCCAGATGGCAAAGACACATTGAAGATGACCAGCAGGTTTCTTGGCACCAAGAGGCAATAGAAACAGGACTAAGCTCCTAGGACAGTGCCACCGGATAGTCCGGCACTAGCTACCGTGATGAGGACATCAACTACGACACTAGTACATCTACACCAGCAGCAACTTCTCCAGCGCCACCTTATTCTGGGCCAATTACTCGGGCCCGTGCAAGAGAGTTGAACTTCGTTATGATGCTGAAGAATGAAGGCCCAGAAGACTGAAGGTTGGCCCAACAGAAGGCCTTTGTGTGTGGGCGCCTAGGGCTGGCCCAACATGGGGCGCCTAGGGCTGCGCTCCCACACCCTGGATGCCAGGGGCGGCGCCCCCTTTGCTGGCCGCGCCCCCTTTCCCTTTATTAGTCGAGTCCTGTTTCTTTTAGAACTTGAGTTTTGTTTTACATCTAGCTTTAGCTACATCAGAACACGCACAAATACGTGCTGTCCTCTGTAATTCAGAACTCCACCTTCGAGTGATTAATAGATTGCTCGCGTCTTGTTCTTGTTCGTTCTTCGATTGCGGACAGGAAACGATCTTCGTGATCAGGCTGATCTTGCATCAACAAGGTCGGTAACCACAGGGAGTTGGTTCAGCGATTGCATTGGCGCTTCGGGTTCGCTCGTCGTAGTCGGATCGTGAGGGTCTACTTCCACCGAATCGAAATTATCCCCACTCACCGAAAGATTGGGCACTCCGCCTCTATCAAGTGGTATCAGATTTCCAGGTTGATCGGTGAGTTTATCGAGTGTTTTTAATTTCCTACAGTCCACAAAACCACAACAAAAATATATGTTCCTTGTCCCAGCAACCTTTTAGCCTTTGCACTTTCTTTCAATAATTTGCATTGTTGAATTTGTGTGCTTTTGCGTTCAATTGTTGCTGGTTACCTTGCTGCATATCGCCAGAAACCCTAGCGCGCGCCGCCGCCACAAACCCTAGCGCGTGCCGCCACCCCTCGCCAATCCACCACGCGTTCCTCATCGTTCCTGTTTTTTTACTTTCCTGTTTTGCCGCCCCCCATCGTTTTCGGGATCACCCTTCCTGTTTGCCCCTTTCCCCCCCCCCCCCCCCCCCCGTCGCCTTGTGTTTCACTGAAACGGGCATAACTTTTCGCTCGTTTATCGAAAAAATCCGAAAAAAAAACGGTAGCTTGGTGACTCAAAACTAAGCATACCCAAACCCGCCTTCGGCCTGTTTGCGCCGTCCAAAATTGCCAAAAAAATTCGGGAAAATAAAGAAAAAAATTGATCAAGGGTTTTGCAGTTTTTGTTTTTTTTCTGTAGACCACATCTGACCTCTGTTCAAGGTGAAATTTTGTGTGGTTCTTCCTGGTGTGTCTCTGAGTTCGAAAAAAAAAAATAAGTGAAAAAAAAAAAGAGTGCAAAAAAAAAAAAACAGAGACATTCAGGAAGCCATTCAATTGGTGTTTTTGATATACAGTGTGGTACCCTTGACACCTTCCTCTTTGCCTTGATCCTTGTTCTTCTTTCTCACTTTTGTCGTCCATCTCCACCTCTTTCCATCCACTTTTGCACCTTGTTTCCAGCAGCTTTTGGTTACGTGTTTAGCACTATAATTCAACATTGCATTATTGTTTGATTGTGCTAACCATTGAATTGAGTGCAGCCTGCCTAGAACTCCACATATTTTCTACGGCGAGCAGTTTTTGTTTCACCAGGCAATCGCTCTTCCAATCTTTCGCCGGTTCTACCTGTTGGTTGCAGCTCACCCCTGTGTGCTTGGTAAGAACGGATAAGGATTTGATAACAGCACTAGTGTGAGCGCCTTGTGAGCCATACATCCCTGTTTTTGTTGTCAGTTTTCTTTTTGCATTTGCACTAACTATGCCAGGAGACGACGACATAAAGGATGCAGAGCTGCGGGACATGCGGGCACAGGTTGATGGACTTGCAGCAGACATACAGACGATGCATGAACGGTTTGATTCGACAATCGCTGCATCCAACGAGCGATTCGACCAACTAGACCTCGCTCAGACGGCAACGACGACCACGCTCAAGGCCATCGTGACACGACTCGAGACGTTGACCGCGACGCTCACGGAGTTGCAGAACGACTACGGCGGTGACACGGAGCAGGAAGATGGAGATCGCCGCCCTCGTGCCCGCCGTGTACGTCGCCCTAATGACTCATTTGCTAAGATTAAATTTAAAATTCCATCTTTCAATGGCAAATACGATCCTGCTGCATATCTTGATTGGGAATTAGAGGTAGAACAGAAATTTTCATGCCATGATATTCCTGCTGCTTCTCAAGTTAAAGCTGCTATTTCTGAATTTACTGATTTTGCGTTAATTTGGTGGCGCGAATATAAACTAAAACCTGGCACTGTCACCCCCATCACTTGGGATCAATTAAAAGCTGCTATGCGACACAGATTTGTGCCTTCCTATTACGCACGAGATTTGCTTAATAAAATGCAGCGTTTTCAGCAAGGCCACCAATCGGTTGAGGAATATTACCAGGAGCTACAAAAGGGTATGCTTCGTTGTGATTTGAAGGAAAAGAATGAAGCTGCTATGGCTCGTTTTCGGGGTGGCTTGAACCCTGAAATTCAGAATATTCTTGACTATAAGGAATATTATGATATGACCACATTATTTGAATATGCTTGCAAAGCTGAACGTGAAGTGCAGGGACGCCGATCCAAGACATACACTAACTCTTTTGCAGGACGGAGCTCGACATCCAGCACACCTCCTACTCTTCCTGCTCCATCTACCACTAGCACTACACTGCGCGAGAGAACGTCCAAACCCGCCGTGCCGCCAGCCACAAGCGCTGCCCCTTCCACGGTACGTACACGGGATATTCAGTGCCATCGTTGCAAAGGATTCGGGCACGTGATTCGGGACTGCCCCAGCAAGCGCACCTTACTCATACGCGACAATGGTGAGTACTCTTCCGCTAGTGATTCTGAAGATACTCGACATGCTATGCTTGCCACTGACCATGCAGTTAATGAGGAGATTCATGTTGATCCGGGTGACGCCGATAGGTATGAAAGTCTTGTTGCGCAGCGTGTTCTTAGTGCACAGGTCGCCCCACCGGAGAAGAATCAGCGACACACTCTTTTCCACACCAAGGGCGTTGTACAGGAGCGGTCGATTCGCATCATCATCGACAGCGGCAGCTGCAACAACTTAGCGAGCACCATGCTGGTAGAGAAGCTTTCATTGCCCACTCGTAAGCATCCGAGTCCTTATCACATTCAGTGGCTTAATGATGGTGGCAAGATTAAAATAACACGGTCGGTGCGTGTCCCTTTTTCCATGGGTGCTTATTCTGATTTTGTCGATTGTGATGTTGTTCCCATGGAAGCATGTTCTTTGTTACTTGGTAGACCGTGGCAATATGATACTGATAGCTTGCATCATGGTCGTTCGAATCATTATTCTTTCATGTTTAAGGGTCAGAAAATAATTATACACCCCATGACACCCGAACAAATTGTTAAAGATGATCTTGCTCGAGCTGCTAGGCATGCTAAACAACTTGAACCATCGCCATTGCCCTCTACATCTGAAATCAAGTTGAATGCTCCTGTTTTACTTGCTACACGCGATGCTCCTTTGCCCTGCTATGCCCTTGTATGCTCTGGTATGCTCGTTACACTTGATGATGCACCGTCTTTGGATATTCCCCCTGCGGTTGCTAACATTTTGCAGGAGTACGCTGATGTTTTCCCCAAAGACTTACCACCGGGTCTTCCACCACTACGTGGCATTGAGCATCAGATTGATCTCATTCCCGGCGCACAGCTTCCCAACCGCGCCCCATACCGTACAAATCCGGATGAGACAAAGGAGATCCAACGCCAGGTGCAGGCATTGCTTGACAAGGGGTACATTCGTGAGTCTCTTAGCCCTTGCTCAGTTCCGGTGTTACTTGTTCCAAAGAAAGATGGTTCATGGCGTATGTGTGTAGACTGTCGTGCTATTAATAATATCACCATTCGTTATCGCTATCCTATACCACGCCTTGATGATATGCTAGATGAGCTTAGTGGTGCCACTATTTTCACTAAGATAGATTTGCGTAGTGGCTACCACCAGATTCGAATGAAACTGGGTGACGAATGGAAAACGGCTTTTAAAACAAAATTTGGGTTATATGAATGGTTGGTTATGCCGTTTGGTTTGACTAATGCTCCCAGTACCTTTATGCGCTTAATGAATGAAGTTCTAAGGCCTTTCATAGGTTTGTTCGTTGTTGTCTATTTTGATGATATCTTGATTTACAGCAAGTCTATGCAAGCACATTTAGAACATTTGCGTGCTGTTTTTGATGCGTTGCGTGCTGCTCACTTGTTTGGTAACATAGAAAAATGCATCTTTTGCACGCAACGTGTCGCGTTTCTTGGCTATGTTGTTACTCCACAGGGCATTGAGGTGGACAGCAGCAAGATCGATGCCATTCGGGAATGGCCCACACCGACGACGGTCACACATATTCGGAGTTTTCTTGGACTTGCAGGCTTCTACCGCAGGTTCGTTCCTAATTTTAGCTCCATTGCAGCCCCTCTACATGAGCTTACAAAGAAAGGTGTGCCGTTTGAATGGAGCGAATCGCAGGAGGTTGCGTTCAACACTTTGAAAGATAAGTTAACAAATGCTCCCCTCTTGCAATTGCCTGATTTTACTAAAGTGTTTGAGCTTGAATGTGATGCTAGCGGTATTGGGCTAGGTGCTGTTTTGTTACAAGAGGGCAAGCCGGTTGCTTATTTTAGTGAGAAATTAAGCGGTGCTAGCATGAGATATTCTACTTATGATAAGGAGTTGTATGCTTTAGTTCGCACTTTGCAAACATGGCAGCATTATCTTTGGCATCGTGAGTTTATAATTCATTCTGATCATGAGGCTTTGAAACATATTCGTACCCAAACCAATCTGAACCGTCGTCATGCTAATTGGGTAGAATACATTGAGTCTTTTCCTTACATTATTAAACACAAAAATGGGAAGGACAATGTCATTGCTGATGCCTTGTCTCGTCGATATACCATGCTTTCACAGTTGGATTTTAAAATTTTTGGCTTACAAACTGTGAAGGATCAATATGTCAACGATGCTGATTTTCATGATGCTTTAACACATTGCATGCATGGTGCACCATGGGGCAAGTTCCACATGCAGGATGGATTCCTGTTTCGCGCTAACAAGCTGTGTATTCCAGCAAGCTCGGTTCGTCTATTGTTGTTACAGGAAGCGCATGGCGGAGGTCTCATGGGACATTTCGGCGTCTACAAAACGCACGAGGTGCTGGCTGCACACTTCTTTTGGCCTCGGATGCGCCGTGATGTCAAGCGCCTTGTTGCACGCTGCACTACTTGTCACAAAGCTAAGTCCCGTTTGAGCAGCCATGGTTTGTATATGCCTTTGCCTGTCCCTACTTCCCCTTGGCTTGATATCTCTATGGACTTTGTTTTGGGATTGCCTAGAACTAAGAAGGGGAGGGATAGCATTTTTGTGGTTGTTGATAGATTCTCCAAAATGGCTCATTTTATACCATGCCATAAGACTGATGATGCTAGCAGTGTTGCTGAATTGTTCTTTCGAGAGATTATTCGTTTGCATGGTGTTCCGAATACAATAGTCTCGGATCGTGATGCTAAGTTTCTCAGTCATTTTTGGAGATCACTTTGGAATAAATTAGGAACTAAATTATTGTTTAGCACAACTTGTCACCCTCAAACTGATGGGCAAACTGAGGTGGTAAATAGAACTTTATCCACAATGCTTAGGGCTGTTTTAGATAAAAATTTGAGACGTTGGGAGGATTGCTTGCCTCATATTGAATTTGCTTATAATCGTGCAACACATTCTTCTACAAAGATGTGCCCTTTTCAGATTGTTTATGGTTACATTCCTCGGGCACCTATTGATTTGTTTTCGCTTGATGCTGCGGATGCTCCACATATAGATGCTGTTGCACATGTTGAACAAATGATTGACCTTCATGAACAAACACACCAAAACATTGCTGCTGCTAATGCTAAATATCAGGTTGCTGGTAGTAAAGGTAGAAAACATGTTACTTTTGAACCTGGTGATATGGTTTGGTTGCATTTGAGAAAGGATCGTTTTCCTACCTTGCGCCGTTCTAAATTGATGCCTCGTGCTGCTGGTCCTTTTAAGGTGCTAACCAAGATTAATGATAATGCTTATATCCTTAACCTGCCTGCGGAGTTTGGTGTTTCCACTAGTTTTAATGTTGCAGATTTGACACCATATGTGGGCGAGGACGAGGAGTTGCCGTCGAGGACGACTTCAGTTCTAGAAGGGGAGGATGATGAGGACATCAACTACGACACTAGTACATCTACACCAGCAGCAACTTCTCCAGCGCCACCTTATTCTGGGCCAATTACTCGGGCCCGTGCAAGAGAGTTGAACTTCGTTATGATGCTGAAGAATGAAGGCCCAGAAGACTGAAGGTTGGCCCAACAGAAGGCCTTTGTGTGTGGGCGCCTAGGGCTGGCCCAACATGGGGCGCCTAGGGCTGCGCTCCCACACCCTGGATGCCAGGGGCGGCGCCCCCTTTGCTGGCCGCGCCCCCTTTCCCTTTATTAGTCGAGTCCTGTTTCTTTTAGAACTTGAGTTTTGTTTTACATCTAGCTTTAGCTACATCAGAACACGCACAAATACGTGCTGTCCTCTGTAATTCAGAACTCCACCTTCGAGTGATTAATAGATTGCTCGCGTCTTGTTCTTGTTCGTTCTTCGATTGCGGACAGGAAACGATCTTCGTGATCAGGCTGATCTTGCATCAACAAGGTCGGTAACCACAGGGAGTTGGTTCAGCGATTGCATTGGCGCTTCGGGTTCGCTCGTCGTAGTCGGATCGTGAGGGTCTACTTCCACCGAATCGAAATTATCCCCACTCACCGAAAGATTGGGCACTCCGCCTCTATCATACCGGACAATCTGGTGTGCCGGATAGTCCGGCATCACGTGTCGGACAGTCCGGTGCCCACCAGCAGTGCCCAAGAACATTCAAACCAAGGCAGCCGGAGGTGGGATAATGGAAGAGGCATCAAGCAAGGACCTCTTGTAAGCTATTTCAATCTAGTCTGACATTTGATCAGTTGCTTTCCAGATATGTTAAGAAGCAAAAGGCTGCTCCTATCAATCGGTCATACAAGAGACCAAGGTCACCTCCACGGGAAGCAAGGTTTGTGCAAAACAAGAAGCCAATAGAAATGATTCCTCAAGTGTTCCAACTAGTGCCACTAGCTCCTGTTAATCCACCGATGATGTGGGGGCTACCACAGGAATTTCAACCAAATCCCGCATGGAGTGCAACGGCTATGGGTCCACCATATGATTACAATCCTTATTATTATTAGGGCTAAGGAACACAACAAGTTTCTATGTTTGACAGGTTGGCTCCTTCTATACATGACCGATTGAATGCACCTCAATACGGTTCGTGGATGCAAAATCAACAACAATGCCAAAACTATTGGCTTCCAATGCAGACAAATTGGTAGGGGGGCATGGGGCACATCCACCAAGATTTAGGGCCCCTTTTGTATCCCCTTCTCAAAATTTCCAGCAGCCACCAAGATTTGCAGCCCCTTCTCAAAATTTCTAGCAGCCTCTACCAATGTTTCAATTTCCACCAAAACCGGATCAATAAACTCCAGTACCGGTTCAACCAATGGCACCACTGGCTCAGTCAGCAATATCACGAACACCTCAAGCTACAGCCGGTAATGTTAATATTGGGGTAAACAATGTGGTCCTTAATGAAAATTGCAAAAGGAAGCTCCATCTAAAGTAGCTTTAGCTAATGATCATGAAACATGTTCTAGCAAATCTATCAGCAAGCCGCCACCAGATCTGAAGTACTCCATGACTTAATGGTGTTCTTCAGGATTGACTCGTTCTCAAAAGAGAAAGTTGCAATGCTTGCGGTCCAAGGAAAAGAAGGAGTAGTAGGCTGAAATAATCTTCAATAAGACACATCCTATATTCCCTCCAAAGCAATGAAAGCCGAAAGCTGCTGATACTCCTACTCAAGCGGTTGGTCAGAGTCAGTCCCAGCCATCGGACTATGTCATCCACTGGACTGTCCGGTGACCTGGAGGCAGCAACAGCACCAGGGCCGGAGGTGGTGCCAATGGTTGTGGAGACTTCTACATCTGTTATTGTGCCAAAGAAAAAGGCACCAGAGGAGGAGATGGTGGAATATGAGGCTTCTCCTGAGCATCAAGGTATGGATGTCAATATGATTACTTTTTCTCCCAATTATAACATTATCGGTGAAGCTAAGGAGGTGATGGCTCAATTCAATTTAGGGCCAAGAGAAGTTGTTTTTACAAAACCGATAGAATCGATTAATCATTTGAAGCCTCTTTGTGTTCGTGGTCAGATTGATGGGGCACCTGTGTCACAGATATTGGTCGATGGCGGTGCGATGATCAATTTATTGTCGTATGAGTTGTACAAGGAGCTTGGAAAGCTAGATTATGAGCTGGTGAAGACCAACATGACGCTAAGCGATGTGGGGGGAGGGCAAGAATCCCATTGAGACTAAGGGAGTTGCTTCCATGGAGCTCAGTATTGGAAGTATGACAATCGCCGCTACTTTCTTCATCGCTGAGGTGGAAGGTAATTTTACTTTGATTCTTGGGAGAGATTGAATCCATGCCAATCAATGTGTGCCTTCTACCTTACATCAATTCTTGATTCAATGGGTCGGCGATGAAATTGAAATAATATATGTTGATTCATCGGCCTGTGTTGCTACGGCTGATGCTTCCGTGATTTGGGCATACAACAGTACCAAATGTTTGACAGGCATTGACTTGTCCAATTATCAGTCTTTGAGTGTGTCCAAAGAGGGATTTATTCCTGTGATGTTAGAGCTGGTTGAAAATCGGCTAAATCATGTCATGTAAATCCAATGTATACATCAGGAGAAAGCGAAGATCAGAAGAAAGGTGGCACGATGAAGTTCAGGCAGTAGGCAGTTCCTTCACCAATGCTAGACAGTCCGGTAGCATCTACTTAACTATCCGATAACATGCCAGACAATCCAGAGGGATCCGCCGGACAGTCCGGTGAAGGCCAGAAGTTTAGTTGTAATTTTACTTTTGATTCTTTTGTAATTAAAGAGTTTAAGGACTTAGATAAGTTAGGACAGGGGTTTACGTCAGCTGATCCTCTGAAGGAGGTAGATATAGGTGATGGAACTGTTCCAAGGCCGACATTTGTTAACAAGAACCTGAAATTTTATTCTAGGAATAAATTGATCTAGTTGTTAAATGAATATGTTGATTGTTTTGCTTGGAATTATATTGAGATGCCTAGGTTAAGCCATGATATAGTTGAACATCATCTGCCTATCAAGCTCGGATTTTGACCTTTTAAGCAAAGGCCATGGCATTTCGGTTCCGATATTTATCCTCGCATTAAAGATGAGATTCACCTTTTCTTGGAAGCCAATTTTACTAGACCTTGTAGGTATGTTGATTGGGTGTCTAATATTGTGTCGGCGGAGAATAAAAACTGTGACAAGCTTAGGGTTTGCATTGACTTCTGCAATTTGAACAAGGCTGCACCCAAAGATGAGTATCCTATGCCTATAGCCGACATGTTGATCAATAGTGCTTCAAGTACTAAAGTCATTAGTTTTCTTGATGGTAATGCTAGATATAATCAAATCTTTATGGCTGAAGAAGATACGTCTAAAACGGCCTTTCTATGTCCTGGCTTTTTTGGCTTGTTTGAGTGGGCTGTTATGACATTTGGATTAAAGAATGCTGGTGCTACTTATCAAAGGGCTATGAATTTCAGCTTTCATGAATTATTACGGATTATCTTAGAAGTCTATATAGATGATATAGTTGTTAAATCAGCGACTTTTGATTCTCATCTAGCTGATTTACGCAAAGCCTTTGAAAAGATGTGCGGTATGGTTTAAAGATAAACCTACGCAAATGTGCTTTTGGTGTGTCAGCTAGAAAGCTTTTGGGATTTATCATTCATTAGCATGGCATAAAGGTTGATCCTAATCATATTTAAGCTATTTGGAAAGTTGCAGTTTTGATATGCAAACTTGATATGCAGAAGTTTTTGGGCAAGGTGAATTATTTACAGCGATTCATCTCTAATCTTGCCGGGAAGGTTGATGCTTTTACTCCTATTCTTCGGTTAAAGAATAATGCTGATTTTACTTGGGGGCAGAACAACAGAAGGTTTTTGAGCAAATCAAGGAGTATTTCTCTTCGGTGCTAGTACTTAACGCTCCTCACTGTGGTGTTCCTTTTAAATTATATGTTGCCGTTGAAGATAAAGTTATTGGTGCTGTTTTGACTTATGAAACCAAAGGTAAAGAGCATGTGGTTACATATCTCAGTTGGAGATTGGTTGATGCTGAAACAAGGTACACATTTATTGAGAAGTTGTGTTTATACTTGTTTTATGCATGTACTAAGTTGAGATACTATTTGCTATCTTGTTGTTTTGTAGTTGTTTGTCAAACCGATATTATTAAATATATGTTGCGTAATCTCATCATGAGTGGAAGAGCCGGTAAGTGGGTTTATGCTTTGATAGAGTATGATTTGGCTTATGAACCTTTAAAATCTATGAAAGGCCATATTGTAGCTGATTTTATAGTAATACATCAGATTGATGATTCTTGTGAACTAGATGTAGTTTATCTTTCTCTTACTCTATGGAAGCTTTATTTTGATGGATCGGTTTGTGATGAAGGACGAGGTATTGGAGTGGTACTTGTCTCACCAGAAGGTGCTAATTTTGATTTTTCTAGCCGATTAGAGTTTCATTGCACTAATAATCAAGCTGAATATGAAGCATTGTTATTCAGATTAGAGTTGTCGCATTCCATAGGAGTAAAGCATCTAAAGGCTTTTGGAGATTCTCAGTTCATAGTCCTGCAGGTTTCGTGGGAGTTTCTATGCCTTGATGGAGTTCTAAATTCTTATCTCGATAAATGTTTGGACATTATTCAATCTTTTGATGGATTTAATATTCGTCATATATTCAGAACTGATAATTCTAGGGCCAATGATTTAGCATGGAGAGCATCTGCTTATAATATAACAAAAGGGAGATTTCTTGTTTTTTGAAAAACCAATGCTCCAAGAAACTTGTGTATTGAAACTATGCACATTGGACTGCCCAGCAGGATGCACTAGACTGTCTGGTGGAACATCGGACTATCTAATGAGGTGTACCGGACTATCTGGTGGAGTGGAGAAGGATTTGATTTTGGTTCTAGATGATCCAGCAAGAGATGTAATTACACCAGATGATTGGAGAATGCCTTTTATTATGTATCTGTCTGATCCTAGTGCTGGAACAAATAGAAAGGTTCGGAGAGCTATTTTTAAGTATGCTTTGATTAGCGATGAATTGTATCATCAAATTGTCAGTGGTATTATGCTGAAGTTATAGGTTCTGATGACGTTGTATTGGCTATGGCTTAGATGCATGAAGGTATTTGTGGTACTCATCAATCGACTTTGAAGATGAAGTGGCTTTTGAGAAGAGCTGGGTTTTATTGGCCTAGTATGATTACCGATTGTTTTAAAGTATTACAAAGGATGTCAGGGATGCCAGAAGCTTCGAGATCTACAGATAGTTCCTGGTGCTAAGATGCATCCCATTACCAAGCCTTGGCCATTCAAAGGATGGGGTCTGGACTTCATTAGAGATATTCATCCGTCATCTTCTAAGAGGCATCTGTTTGTGTTGATGGCTACCGATTATTTCACCAAGTGGACTGAAGCCGTTGCCTTGAAGAATATGACACATAAGGAGGTAATTGAGTTTATTACTGAACATATTATTCATAGATGCGGTAGTCCTCAGACTTTAACTACAGATCAAGGTGCTCCTTTTATGTCTAAAGAGGTGCGTGAATTTACCGAATCCTATAAGATTAAGTTACTCAATTCCTCTTTGTATTATGCTCAGGCCGAGTCCAGCAATAATGTGATTATCATTCTTATCAAGAAAAAGATCACCGATCATCCTCGGAGTTGGCATGAGGTCTGAGTTGGCATGAGGTCTTGTCTGAAACTTTGTGGGCTTATAGAATATCTAAACATCGTGCCACTGAAGTTTCTCCTTTTGAGCTTCTGTATGGTCAGGATGCTATGTTGTCTATAGAAGTGAATTTGGATGCATACAATTTTGCAAGGCAAAAAGATTTATGTGTCGGTGAATATTATGACTTGATGATGGATAACATTGATGAGATGACTGACAAACGACTGATGTCACTATATGAATGCTATGCATGACACAATGTATGAGAGGCACAAGTTACACAAGCAATTGCAACACATGAGAACCATTTCGTTGGTCATGCACAAAGATTAATGATAAAGCATTAGCGACATCTATCTAACATAGAGGTGACAAGGTGAATTTTGACGGTGTAAGTTAATAGTTGCTCTTGTTAAGTGGTGATTCACATGAGTAAGTAATTTAGTTTACTAACAAGTGTGAAAGAATGCATCCCCATGAGCAATAATATACAAAATGCATAAAAATCAGTCACACCTATAAACAAACAATCTTCTCAATGGTAGATAGAAATGTTGTTTATAAATTGGATATACAAAGAATACTTTCATGCAATAGAGTAACCTAAAATGACACAACCATCATTACTAATATAGACAAACCATCAACCATAGGAGAATCATATTAATGTAATTAGGATGGTGCTAGAAAAATCAAAAGTCCACATTTGAGCACACACCAACATCTCATTTTTATTTATCTTCACTTTCAAACCTAACTAATGACTACATGTATACCCCTCATGTAACAGCAACCACAATGCATGAAAAAATTACATAAGCACACTTTTACAATAATATAGCCATCTAAAATTTGGTGGAATTTTTGGAGTCTATTAAATACTATTTTTCTATTTTTGTTTAAATCACCATAGCACTTGCCATTTTCAAATCATCTAGCAAACAATAGCTACAAATTTCCCTAAAATACTTTTTGGATCCTACACACAACCAACATGCTCCTAGATTTTTCATGCAACTTATTTTGCATATTATGGTCACCTTTTCCTATTATTCAATTTAACATGCAATACATTGTCTATTTCAAATCACCTACCAAACTAGAAGCAAAGTGCATGATATATTGACACAATACCTTATTGAGAAAAATGTACACCATATAATACTTGTAGATTTTTGTCAACAAATTTTATGTAGCAACTATTTGAACACTCATAAAATACACTAAATATAAGTATAGGGGTACAACAGTAATTAAACAGTGCATGCTAGGATTGCAAAAATCACCACAGAGGCTAAATGTCATAACAAACCTACTGTCCAAGTTTTAGAGTTTATGGAGTTCATTAAACCCACTTTTAGCATTTCTTTAGTTCCACTGCATAGATCTACTCACAGGTAATCCAACAAAACAAATTTTATATTTTTACCATTTTTTATGACTTATGGTGGATAACTAAATATCCACGGCAAGGACATGGACGTTATTTATGCCTAGCTCCCAGGGGCCTGCATGGATGATAGTCAAGACTCATCACATAGTGATTGCAATAGTGCGATAAATAAAGGAAACTACAGCGTGCTTTTCTGCTAAATCACCCTTCTTCAGCCTTTCTCCTCTTCCCCTGTTCAGCTGACGCCGCAGGGGGAAACGCGAGGCTGCGCCAGTGGCTTAGGGCAATGGTGCGGTTGGATGATGCTTGGTGAAGATGTTCCCGGCTGTGGGGCTTCTTTTGCCTCGGACCTCGTCGTACGAGGACGCCGAGTGGGGCAGGATCGATGCGTGAACTGAGGCGGAGGTGGAGCGGCGTGGTGTGGCAGCGCGGCATGGATCCAGGGGTGCTAGCAAAGGAGGGGGCCACTGTAGCGCATGAGAGCTGCGTGAGAGAGTGGCACATCCAGCATTGAAGATCCGGAGGCAGGAGCTGGCGCTGGAAGGTGGCCATCAACAGGGAGGTGGAAACCGGTGGAGGCGGCAGGGCACTTCTAGAAATGGCGCAGGGCCTAGCGGAGGAT
This sequence comes from Paspalum vaginatum, assembly GCA_030272315.1. Classification (NCBI taxonomy): domain Eukaryota; kingdom Viridiplantae; phylum Streptophyta; class Magnoliopsida; order Poales; family Poaceae; genus Paspalum; species Paspalum vaginatum. The sequence continues at coordinate 21,166,896 of CM059019.1, read as the reverse complement.
AGTGCGGAGTGGCTAATGCTTGCACTAAGTGGGGCGAGGGGCAGTGAAGGAGCAGAGGGAGGGGCTCGAGCTCGAGCTTGCCATGGCGAGTGGCGCTCCGGCTTGACGTAGAGCAAGAGAGCAAGGGGGAACACATAGGATGGGCACGGGTGAGAGAGTGGAGGCAAGCGTGTGAGTTGCATAGAGAGCGGGTGGCTTCCACTTGAAGCTGGGTGAGGGGCAGGGCACGTCGTGGCCGGTGACACTGGCCGGTGGTGTCCGCATGGCACAAATGCACATAGCACAGCCGTGTTGTGGAATGAGTGGAGGGCGCAGTGCATGGAAGAACTCCGTAGACCAAGTGCTGCTGTCACGTGGGACCGGTTCAGGAAAACAATTTTTCAGCGCGTGAACCAGGTATGCAGAGGCGCAACAGTGGTGGGGCCCACTGAGTCCAGCTTCTGACCACGCGGGCAGAAATCCACCGTGTGGGGTCTACTCGTCATTGATTCAAGAAAAAGAATAAGACGGGAAAAGCATTCCCCCAGGTTTGACACTTTGACCAACTAGAATGTGTTTGGTTTTGCACGTTTTTTATGTTCTTTGGCCGAACTAAACCAAACATTGAATACCAAAGTTGTTCAAAACTTTGTTTTCTACAACTTTGTAATACATTTTTATACCATGTTCTATTTTTAATATTGGACAAAATTTAAATTTAGCCTGCTAACCTCAGTTTGACAAAGTTGGACTCTCAGACTTAAAATTTCTAGTAGGCCTATTTATGTGTCTTCATGAGAGATGAACTATACCAATGTTGTTCCTACTTTCATCATATTCAACTTTTATATATAAAGTTTTGCATGATAAGGACTTATATTTCAGAAAATTTGAATTTACTAGACATGTCAAGATTGGACAGATTTCACAGTTTGACAGAAAATGACCCAAAACCCTATTCAAACTGTAATGCATGTTAGAGCAAAAAATACAAAAGTTGTTCATTGTGGAACTGTATACAAGTTTGGTATAGGAAGTTCGCTCTAGATCATGCTATAGTTTGAACTACTAACAAATACATGTTCAAAGGTTAGGTCAAACTGCAGTTTCGATTTGTGTGGTATCTTTTTGGTTTTGAGCTTTTGAGTGACGAATTACATCCAATCACTTCAAGATCGGATTGATTGAAAAGGTGACAAGTTTAATTGAATTTCATAGTCAGGGGTATTTTGAGGTGTTACAGTGAAATCAAAAGTAATTTCAGAATGAAATCTGGTAAGAAGCTTAGCCTCAGACTTGAGAATTTTCTATGTGTAGACTCAGCTGATTCTAAAAGATGTTTGGGTCCAATTTAAAATAGACAAATGACCATTTTGAAACATGTTTAATGTGACAAAATGTACGATATGATTTGAGCAGAAACTTGGTAATGAGGCCAAGCTAGGGTGCTTAATGTTTTGGAAAGTTTCGTTAGACTATGTGCAGCAAGTTGACTATATGGCTTGCCTATCCATCGTTCCAACCACCTTTCTCTCTATGTACCGTAGCTCTACAGTGTATAGACAGTCCTTTTACATGTTCCACTGCACATAGTCTTAGGGTCCAAACTAGGTCAAGAACACCTTGTCACCTTTTTAAAAAAATCTAGGATGGTCACAATAGCAAAATTGAAGGACACATCTTAAACTGAAACTTTTGTATTTGACGTTTCGCATGAAAACTAGTACATTTTTAACTACTCAACCAAACAACGCAAAGTTCTGCATATTCAACTAGAAAATTTTGACTTAATGATTTATTTGCCTAGTTCTTGTTCCTCTCTAATCATGATTAAGTCCTAATTCATCATTAGCATTCATTTAACTGTGTGTTAGGGCCTTTGAGATTCCAGAGGCATCGCACAAGGTGACTTGGAGTGGCAACAGTCGTTGAGGGAGGCTGGGTAGCCAGGACTAGGCCGTCCGGCCTAGTAATGATGCCGTGCGGCCAGGTGTTGACTGGCCAGCTAGGTGATTGGCTCGGCAGTGAGCCATCGTTCCGGTACTTGACCATTTTCACCCGTTTTCAACTGATTTTTACACCAAATCAAATATTCAAACACAACTTATGGAACTTGATTAGTAGCAAGGGTTAGTCCAAACTTGATATGTTTTCCTTCAAAAGAATGGATACTTGATGGTCGAAATGGTGAAATAACGACCATCAACATTCGTGAAGCAAGTCCCTGACACGTCTTTCACAGATTTTGTCTGCCGACAAAACAAAGCAACAGCAAGTCCACTAGGATCCCCACTTGATGCTTAAATTATCCAATTTTATAAACACAACCCTGAGCATGTTATTTTAAATCATATTATTTTGCTGCTAAGGTAAACTTTGTAGACTTAATCCATAGTATGCATAGCAATCAAAAGTACTTACTCATTTATTACATGATTTGGTCAAAAGTCTTAGAAAAGGATCATGGAAAATGTTTCAAAAAAAAGGAAGAACCCCAACAACCAACTTCATTTGGCTACACTACCTTAGACAAGGGCGGAAGTGGGTGCCATTATCATTGTTTTCTTCATGTGGACCGGTGCTCTTGGAAGAAAGACTGGGGGTGTGATTGCTCGGTATGAATAGGTGAAGGTCTGCCCTATCTCATGTAAGGACCGAGTTGATATTTCATCTTGCTTAGCTTCTCTGAGTAGAACCACTCGATGTGTTATGTAGCAACACTTAGTCAGAACCCACAAGGGATATCCGGCACTGGGTGAGCTGGGGAGTAGTGGGAGGCCAACGGTGGGTATGGGTCGCGGGAATGCCGGATGGCAGGGATGGAGGTGGCCTTGGTCCTCTCATAGTAAATATTTGGGGAAAACTTGTGGGAAAGGCTTTGATAGGATTCGCTTGGCATGGTCGCTCCTGTCTTATGGTCCGAACTTGTGGGGGAAAGTGTACACCTCTAGTCAGAGTTTTAAATTTATTTGAATAATTCGTGTCCATCGGTATGGACAAGTTATGGCTTGGTTCTTGTGTTTTTACTTTCAAGAGAAGAAAATGTGGTTTGGAAAGGTTCGGCAATGAATGCCGCGGTGCACGATGAGTCTAGTGGTAGGTTTTGAAAAAGGAAAATGGTGTGGAATCGGCTGGTTGAGCCATGAGCTGCTTGGACGGTAAGGTCCCATAGTGTTTTTTGACACAATTATCCAGTTTTCCCTTCAGGGAAGGAAAAATGATTTTGATAAAATGATTTATAAAATAATCCTGCATTAAAAGCTCATTTTCTAAAAAAAAATTCCAAAAGCTCCTCATATACTTTGCATGTAGATTATAGCAACTTCCCAAGTTACTTGGTGAAAGTAGAATGCTGAGTATGTATGTACTCACATTTGCTTTGTTGTTGGTTTACACATAAGGAGTCATCAAGATCGTGCAAGGGCTACGCCCGCTTCCGAACTCTACCTGTGGCATTTGGGCAACTGCTAAGTCTCCGTTGCGTATAATGGGTAGCAAGTCTGCTTTCTATGTACCGGGGTGCTTTAGCTTGTAGAGTTGTTCAATTACGTTAGGGTGTGCTTTGTTGTTGGTTTGCACATAAGGAGTCATTGAGATCGTGCAAGGGCTACGCCTACTGCCGAACTCTGTCTGTGGCATTTGGGCAACTGGTAAGTCTCTGTTGTGTATAATGGGCCGCAAGTCTGCTTGCTATGTATCGGGGTGCTTCAGCTCGTAGAGTTGTTCACCTACGTTAGGGTGGATTTATACTTATTTGATATAAGAATATGGTTATCAACGTCCTCAGAACGATAACAGGCACATTTTAATCCACGTGAGGATGGGGCGTTTCATCATGGCAGAGCCCGTGGGCCGCCGCTGGCGCTTGCGGCCTTCTGGTACTGGCGCTCGCAATCTAACGCCACCGCCTTCTGCTAGCCGTCGTCGTCCATGGCTTGCCCGTGGCGCCTGCGGTCTACCGTCGTTGCTTGCTGCTCGCGCCGGAACCTGGGGCCCGCCATTTTTCACTACCGGTGCCCGCAGTCTGCTGTGCGCCACAGCTTGCTGCTCGCCGCTGGAGCCAAGCGTGACATGGCTAATATGGGGATGGTGGCGGCTGGCGGTAGACCGGTGAGAGAAAACAGAGCAGTGAGGATATTCAGGTACTTAAAGCTAGTTTAGCGGTCTCATTTTCTATAAGGAATGGAAAGAATTTAGGGTAAAATAAACTGATTTTTTCTCTTTTTTCTTCATTCTCCTGTATTTATAGGGAAAATGAGATTGTCAAACAAACCTTTACTGGTGGCCCACATGTAAAATAAGAGAAAAGAAACTAATTCATTCACTCACCGTGTGATTGGCTTCGTGCATCAGCTCAGCTTTGCATCCTAACATGCAAAATCTTTTTTTGGTCGACCGTGGTTACCTTGTGAACCTAGTTCAGCACATGCACAGGGCTCCCACCCAGGCTCTGGGGCAGCCCGCCAGCCGCATCGCTGCGCGTGCAGGCGTTGCGCATGTAGCGTCACGTGAACCAAGGTAAAGTTTTTCTTTCGTTTTTTCTTATATTTTTAATTTAAAACATCTAATCACCGAACTGATTTTATATATATGTTCCCAAGACTTGTGAACAAAACCTAGATCACTCTTTCTATACAAAATTTCAAAGATTTATTTTATTTATTTATATACTCTTGTCCAATGCACTAACAAAATATGAGCATCTTGCGCACATATAGCGTGACCCCCTAGAGCATGACTCCGCAAATACAGGCTGGGGCTGGCCAGGCTCCCCACACAGACACGGTTATGCTATATTGAATTTACGTGAGTAGGACAGATTTGATATTTAGCAATTCGAGTAATAGTGCACTATTCAACCAGTTGCAACTGACCGCAGCATTGACATGAAGGATATATATATAGCTGAGATCACATCGAATTTCGTCGTGCCAAACCAAAACTACTGAGAGGAGACATAATTCTTAGCCTGGGTTGACATCTATTTTCCCAGAAAAGAGCACTTGACCTCATATTAAAACGCCTTTGAAGAGAAGTGCACTAAATTTAAACTTGCTGACAACAGAAATTTTCTAATTTCTTAGGATGAGCGAAAGGACAAAGTTGACATGATAATTCCATTAAACAGGCCAGTCGGGCCGAAGTGACAGAAATCTGCTGCTATGGAGAGGTGGTAAACAATGAAATGAATTAGATTCCTAATGCGGACTAATTCCACAATCAATGGAATCTGATGCAATTATTTGATTAGCATCCCCTTCAAAATGCCGTCAAAGAAGAAACCTGTACTTGCATAAGCAGTTAGAAGTTATGTAATATTCTTCTTTTTCTTGTCACAGGAATGGCCAGTCTTCCTCTTGTGACGGCTGAAGTCCGACACAAACCGGAACGTCTGAGTGCAGCCAGGTTCAGTGCATGCATATGGGCGCACCCCTGTATGCACCCTCATATGTTCTGTCCTCGCCCATGGCCACTTGAATGTCTTCTTGCAGCCTGCAAATGAACACATGAGCGGTCTTTCATCCAGGTGCACTTTGCGGTGCTGAAGCAAATACTTATGGCAGAAGAATTTCTTCTTGCATCCTTTAACAGGGCAAATATCTCGCTTGTGCAGCGACAAATCCTGTTGGGTGCTGAAGCTCATGTCACACCCTTCTATGTCACAGGAAAACTTTGCTTCTTTATCTCCATCACGCAAACCATCACTTGCCTGCCGTATACCTTTTTTCTTACCACACTGCATCTCGGGTTTCAGTTTCACATCATCGGCCTTTGGTTTTGGAATTTCTTCCAAGTTGTCTCTTGTTGCCCCGTCTCCTCTATTGCACAACCCGCTGTCACTTGATAGTTTTGCTTCCTTACCTCCATTCCGCAAAACATCACTTCCCTGACATTTGCTGGCTTTTTTCTTACCACTTTGCATTTTGCCTCTACATTTTACTTTCACCTCATCTGTTTTTCGTTTTTGAATATCATTCCAGTCTCTGTGTGTGGCTTCATTATCTTCATCAAGCAAATCCATGATGCCATGTTTGTTGTGATTTTCTTGAAACTGCCTATTTTTCTTATCATTCTTTTGCTTCTTAATACTCTTCTTACCCATCTTTTGCAATTTCTTGCTTACATTAGACAAATCATCACTTGACTTACCCTTGCTGGACTTTCTCTTACTACCACAGTCATGTATTGAGGTGTTCTCTATGCTACCGTTATTGTCAATGCCATCATTGTCATTGTGTAGCTCATAAAAGTTGTTGCTTCCTTTATCATCCTTTCGCCACTTAGAACTTGATCTTTTGTTCATGTTCTGCAATTGATGCTGTTGATCTCGCTGAGTGTTCTGTGCTTCGACCCTTTCACTTTCATCTCCATCTTCATGTCTGGCATGATTATCAAAACTTCCAGGCTGCCCATACCCACTGTAGTACAAAGTAGCTTCATCAGAAGCAATGTATCTTTTCTTTAAGGGTCTAGATTTCGAAACAGGGTCCCCGTCTTTTCTTCTGGACATTCTTTTCGATAAACTTCGGTTGATCATGGTACTAGACCTTGTTGACTGTTCCTGTATTCTGTCATAGGAACTAGTGGAGAACATTGCTTTGCTGTAAGAGCCATGGTTCTGATCTCCATGCTCATGAGCTAAAAGCGGATGGACGTGGTTTGACATCCAAACTTTGCCACACCACCATCCAGCCACCTTCTTTTTTGTTGTGCCTGATCGTTGCCCTTCATCTGCAAAGTTGTCTGGATTTTCCTGGGCAAATGCCTTGTAAATGATGGAATTGTATGGTACCTGCTTGCTGTAAAGTGGAGATTTGCTCTGTTTGGCACTGTAATATATGTTGATACCCATTTTTACTGCCCAGTCACTGCTTGTGGGTTCAGCATCTTCATCCTGCAGAGCCAACCGAATTCTTCCAATGTCTTCATCTGTTGCTTTTTTGAAAGTGATATCTTTCCAAGCATGCTTCACACCAAGTTCTTCTGCTATAACTTTTGCCGCAGCCTCTGCTCTAGGGTATTCTGCAAATGCATCATGAATTAGCTATGAAGAAATTCTATGTTGTGAAAGGTTGCAGGATTGAAATTGTGTCATTGTCATAATCATCAAACTGCAATACAGCAAAACTGCAATACAGCTAATAAGTATAACAATCAAACAGGATACCAAGAGTAATACTTTAATGATCAATAACAAAGGAAATGCCCAAGGGACTTTGTGGATATTAGGGATAGTGCAAATACCTGGATGGCATAAAAGCATGATATTGGCACCACCAATTCGTTGAAGTCGTGTCCAAGTCTCCAAAGCATGTTCCAGACAAAACACGTGCATCCTGCAGGAATCCTTGCTGTACTTGAGCAAAGTCAGCGCACCTGGTTCCATTGTGCCTTTAGCTGTGCTCAAACTAGAATTTGGTGAGGATTTTACACCTGATGCAGGTAGATCATCATCCAACTCAAGATAAGCAGCCCATTGCTCATACAAGGTTAATGATTCTCCAAGATCTGCAAGATGGCTCATATTTATTTCTGTACTAGCCTGAGGCATAGCAATACTCCTGTTCTCCACTGATTGCATGAGAGACGCTGCTGCTCTGGAGTCACATTCCTCTTCATCCAAGTGCAAATTTGTATTTTGATGCTGAACTGATGTTACTGAGGACTCAATATTTACAACCCCGTTTACTGCATCATTTTTTTCACTATTCTGTAATATAATGTTAGGTGCTTCTGCTTCCTCATCAGAATCTGATGATTCATAAGCAGAAGCCAGAAGCCCAAGAGCAGAAGTGCATCCATGGGTGCTGCTGCTGTATAGTTGTCGACACCGATCAGAAACTTGGGCTGAACTCCCATAATGTATTGTATAATCATCTGTTTCAGAAGCATGTCCTGTTTCAAAAATATAACATTTATACCATGGCCTCGTAAATATGCAGAAGAATTTTATTACAATATTTTTTATGAAGGGGCAATGTCCTGTAGCAAATTTTCCTAAAAATTAAAATATATAGCTGCTGAGTCGCATCACATAAAAAAGTGATGATAACTGAATTGAACTCATTAAACAGATAAATAATTCGGAAACAAGTAATACAGTTCGCTAAAAAAATTACCCTATCATTACTCAAAAGAAAAACATCTTAAGAACAAGATGCAACAGACCATCAATATTCCACGAATATTTAGATTGCCCATATGAAAATGGTATTAGCATATAGTAGCTTTTATATCGGAAACTACTTTAACAATGCACTACTTTATATGGAGTAGAACTTTATGAATACTGCTAGAATGATTGGATTGATACCTCCCAAACCCTAGAGGGTGGGGTAAATAGTCTAAAGTACATGGGCCTACATGGGCCATTATATGGGCTGCATACACATACTCCAACACCCCCCCGCAGTCTGAACTTCCGGCGCAGCGGAGTTAGCCTGGCCAAGAGAAAGAAAGTACACACACAGGGTAACACCCCCCCGCAGACGCAACTCTAGCCACGAGTGATGTTGAGGCTGGAACGGAACTCGGAGAAGATCGCAGAGGGTAGACCCTTGGTGAAGATGTCGGCAAACTGGGAGGTGGTCGGGACGTGTAGAACGCGAACATCGCCGATGGCGACCCTGTCGCGAACGAAGTGCAAGTCGATCTCCACGTGCTTAGTCCGCTGGTGCTGGACCGGGATGGTGGAGAGGTACACCGCGCTGACGTTGTCGCAGTAGACGAGCATGCTCTTGGCGAGTGGGCTATGAAGCTCAGCCAGGAGCTGCCGGAGCCAGGAAGCCTCTGCCACGCCGTTGGCTACAGCCCGGTACTCGGCCTCAGCACTGGAGCGAGAGACGACCGGCTGCCGCTTGGACGACCAAGAGACAAGGTTGCCGCCCAGGAAGACAGCGTAGCCGGACGTGGACCGACGAGTGTCCGGACACCCGGCCCAGTCAGCGTCGGTGTAGACGACAAGCTCGATGGAGGGAGACCGGTGAAGAAGAAGGCCGTAGTCCACAGTGCCCCGAAGGTAGCGAAGGAGACGCTTCAGGGCAGTGAGGTGCGGCTCCCGAGGATCATGTATATGAAGACAGACCTGCTGAACTGCACATGTGATATCCGGCCTGGTGAAGTACTGTAGAGCACCAGCAAGGCTACGGTAGGCAGTAGGATCAGCAACTGGAAGGCTCGCATCCTCTGAGAGCTTGGCCTGAGTGTCAACCGGGGTGGAACAGGGGTTACAGTCCGTCATTTCTGCTCGCTCCAGAATGTCAAGAGTGTGGAGGAGAAGGCCAGAAGGACGGGGCTCAACTGTGACACCCAAGAAGTGGTGGAGCACGCCAAGGTCCTTCATAGCAAACTCCTGCTGCAGGGAGGTGATGATCCGCTGAAGCAAGTGCTGACTGGAGGCTATGAGAACGATGTCATCAACATATAGCAGCAGATAGGCCATCTCATCGCCATGCCGATAGACAAACAGGGAGGTGTCTGATTTGGCGTCAGTGAAACCCAAGGTGACCAAGAACATGGCAAACCAAGAGTACCAAGCCCGAGGAGCCTGCTTCAAACCATAGAGAGACTTGTTGAGCCAGCAGACCATATCTGAGCGAGCGGGATCCACGAAACCCGCCGGCTGACTGCACTAGACGGTCTCAGTCAAGGTGCCATGAAGGAAGGCATTCTTGACGTCCAGCTGGTGCACAGGCCACGAACGAGAGAGCCAGCGAGAGGACCGTTCGCATGGTAGCGGGCTTCACCACTGGGCTGAAGGTCTCATCATAGTCCACACCAGGGCGCTGGGTGAAGCCCCGGAGAACCCAATGAGCCTTGTAGCAATCCAGAGTGCCATCAGCTCGCCGCTTGTGCGTCCAGATCCACTTGCCAGTGACCACATTGCCACCAGGCGGTGGTGGCACCAAATCCCACGTCTGGTTGGCAAGGAGAGCCGCGTACTCCTCTTCCATCGCACGGCGCCAGTGAGGGTCCGCCAGGGAGTCACGAACGGAGGAGGGTACAGGTGAGATCCCCGGCTCCGCGGCAGCAGTCGAGAGGGCCGCGGGCCGAAGAACACCAGCCGCCCGCCGTGTCACCATGGGATGTAGGTGACGAGGATCCCGCTCGAGGACAGGCGGGTGGTACACCGTCGACTCGACACGGGCGGTAAGGCGAGGGTGGCGAGGCGGCTCCGACGGCCCCGCAGGCGGTGACGAAGACGGGGCCGGCACAGGAGACACCGGCAGCGGCGGCGTCGGGGCAGGGGAGACCACCGTGCGCCGCTGGTAGACACACACGAGCTACGCATAGTGTAGGGGAGGCACGGGGGCCGCACGTGGCCCAGCGGGGGACGACGGGGCCTTCGGGGCCGCGCGTGGCGCAGCAGAGGTCGAGGGGGCCTCCGAGGCCGCACGTGGCGCGGCAGGGGACTCCGGGGCCGCGCGTGGCGCAGCAGGGACCACCGGAAACGGGGCCGGCGCATCAGGGAGGCACACCGGCGGAGGACCTGCAGAACGCTCAGACAAGGGTGGCTGAACCACCTGGTCAGTGGGAAAGAGGGACTCCAACTCTAGGTCAGAGGCTGGGGTGGTGGTGGAGGAGAAAGGAAAATCCGACTCATCGAACACGTAAGGTCAAAGCAACGATACCCCTTGTGGTCAGGAGAGTAACCAAGAAACACACACCGAGTCGAGCGGGGCGCCAGCTTGTGAGGAGCAGTGGCGGAGGTGTTAGGGTAACACACACACCCGAAGACACGAAGGTGATCGTAGCGAGGAGTACCGAAGAGAGCGTGGTGAGGGGTGGGAGCCGGGGAGGCAGTGGAAGGGAGACGGTTGAGCAAGTAGGTGGCTGTGTGAAGACTCTCCGCCCAGAAGCGAGCAGGGAGAGAGGCTTGGAACAGAAGGGTGCACATGATATCGTTAGTGGTGCGAATCATGCGCTCAGCCTTGCCGTTCTGAGCAGAGGTGTAGGGGCAGGACATGCGCAACTGGACACCGTGAGTGAGGAAGAAAGAGCGGGAGGCATTGTTATCGAACTCACGCCCGTTGTCACACTGGACGGCCTTGATGGTGAGGCCAAACTGAGTGGACACCCAGGCAAGGAAGTGGGACATCGTGGAGAACGTCTCAGATTTGAAACGCAAAGGGAAAGTCCAAGAATAATGGGAGAAATCACCAACCACCACCAAATAGTACTTATAACCAGAAATACTGAGTACAAGGGATGTCCACAGATCACAGTGTACAAGATCAAACAAGCGATCTGCATGAGAAGTGGAGGTAGAAAAAGGAAGTCTAACATGACGCCCTAACTGGCACGCATGACAAAAATGCTCATTAGGGGCTCGAGTACAAGGCAAATCTGCACTACGACTGAGCTGAGCCAAAACGTCGCGGCCTGGGTGACCAAGGCGGCGGTGCCAAGTAGAAGAAGAGGTGGTGGCGACGAAAGCAGCTGACGGAGAAGAAGTCGAAGGCGAGGCAGCCAAAGGTGGAAGCGAGGGTGTAAAGGGGTCCCGCGCTATCACATCGGAGAAGTGGACGCCGGGAAGCCAAATCCTTCACAGTAAGACCAGAAGAGTCAAATTCGACAGTACAAGAATTGCCAGCTGTAAATTGGCGAATGGAAAGAAGATTATGGACCATATGGGGAGTAACAAGAACATTGGGAAGACGAAAAGAACCAAGATTGCCCGCATCCCCCACGGAGGTGACAGGAAGACAAGACCCATTGCCGACCACGATGGAAGAAGGGCAAGAAGGTGGAAGTCGGACAGAAGAGAGTATACCAGCGGTCGGGGTGGTGTGGTAGGAGGCACCCGGGTCAGCAATCCACTCGGTACCCACTGACGGTGTCAGCCCCATGGAGCTGAAAGAGCGAGCCAACGCAGCCTGGTCCCATCCATCAGGCCAAGCCGGAGGAGGAGGCTGAGTGGGTGGGACCCAGGCTGCCAGTGGCGGAGAAGGAGCAATGCCAGCTAACATGGCCGACGGCGGGTGCTGAGCGCGAGGACCCCCCTGGGGCCTGGAACGGCCACATCGAGATGCGCCATGACCATGGGTTGGAGAAGGATGGCCAGGGGGCACAAGCAACAGCAGGGGTGGGAGCAGGCGTCGGTGTACTCCTACGAGCGGCACCACCGCGCCCACTCCGCCGACGACGTCCACCGCGCCCCCCCGCCCCACCACCACTCGGCCCGGGGGGAGGAGCGCCGAGGAGGGAGGGTGCTGGAGGAGCGGCAGGAGCCGGAGGAGCAGCAGGTGGCGCCGGGGAGCTCGCAAGGGCGGCCGAAGAGGCAGCGACGAGGACGGTGGAGGACGACCCCTTGGAGAAGCCCCTGGTGATCTCGTCGAGAACCAGGTCGTCCCGTAGCTGCAGGAAGGAGAGGAACGGCTTCTGCTTGGAGATCCAGGTCTTCAGATGGCCATAGGTGTCGTTGAGGCCACGCACGATGTTGAGAACCAAGAAACGGTCCTCCACCGGCCAGCCAAGGTCACGAAGAGCATCCGCCATGCCCTTCATCCGCCGACAGTACTCGCCAACGGAGAGGTCCCCCTACTCGAAGGTGCGGAAGGCCGCATCGACCTGAAGAGCACGAGCCTCGGCATTGCCAAGGAACTGGCCTTCGAGAGCCTGCCAAGTCTGTCGCGCGGTGGCCCCGGGAGTGCGAACGATGTCCTGGAGATCTAGGGAGAGGGTCCCAAAGATCCAGGACAGGATGATGTTGTCGAGGCGCTGCCACGCCGGGTCCCAATCCGCGGCGGAGGAGTCGAGGAGCACGTGGTCGCCGAGGGCGTAGCGGCAGAGTGTGAGGACAAAGTCCCGCCAGCGGCTGAAGGAGGTAGATCCTGGTTCGAGGACGACCGGAACCAAGGCCCGGATGTTCTGGACCCCCGCCGCCTGGAGGTGAAGCTGGGCAACCACAGGGTCGGCAGGGTCGGGCCGGGTGCACCGCGGAGGGGGCCGATTCTGGTGGGAAGAGCTGGCCCCACCCTCAGCACTGTCCTGGTGAAGCTGCAACTCGGGGGCGCCGGAGAGGAAGCGCTCCGCCTCGGCGACACGACGAGCAAGGGCATCCGCCTCGGCGTGCTCACGCTCCCAAGTAAGAGCGGCCGCGCAAGCACGCTCCTGAGCCGCCGCGGCCTCAGTCTTGGCGGCACAGAGGGCGGCAGCCAGTGCAGCGCTGGCGGAGGGCTCGTGGAAGATCTGACCCCCGCCCCCAGCAGAGCCAGTGGTGGCCTGTAAAGGAGCGGTCAGTCCCGGAACGGAGGCGTGGACGTCGGCCAGCGGCGGATCGATGGCTGGAGGGTCCCCGATGGCGACGAAGGACGGAGACAAGGACAGCTCGGCGCAGTCCGCGCCCAGGCCCTTGGAGCCCCAGCTCGTCCCAGCCCAGAGGCTGGGCAACGAGGCCTGCGGGCGCAGGGGAGCCATGCTCCACCCTGCGCCGGTGGGGGGCGGGAGTAGTCGTCCGGGGCGGCGGCGGGCGCGGCGGCCGCGGCCGCGGCGGCTTGGAGGGCCGCCTCGCGCTCGTCCGCGCGGCAGCCTCAGCTGCGGTGGCGGCGGCCAGGGAGGAGGCTGGCGGCGCGGAGGGGCCCGGCGGCGGCGCGGTGGCGGCCATGGAGGAGGCCGGGGGCGCGGAGTAGCCCGACGGCGGCGCAGAGGAGGCAAAGGAGGCTGGCAGCGGCACCGAGGAGGCAGGGGAGCGGGTGAGAGCCGCGGAGTAGGAGAGGGAAGGGAAGGAGGAGGGAGGTGGCGGCGGCGGCTGCTGGCGGCCGGCCATGGCGTGGTGGCGGCGGCAGCGCCTGCCTGCCTGCGACGGCTGGGGGAGGGAGAGAGAGAGGAAGGAATCCCTAACCCTAGTCTGATACCTTGCTAGAATGATTGGATTAATACCTCCCAAACCCTAGAGGGTAGGGTAAATAGTCTAGAGTACATGGGCCTACGTGGGCCATTATATGGGCTGCATACACATACTCCAACAAATACCACAGAACCATGATCAAAGTTATGTTTTTACAAGAGCTTCTCTAGATTCTGAGTTGTGACTGGAGGGTTATCAAACTAGAACAATTTGGCAGATAGATGACATTTCATAATGCACAAGTGCATGACAGCAATAACAACTGATTCATGAAATTTCTCTTTTTACCTACTGTTTGACCAGAAGTATAAAAGAGGATTAGTGTATTAGAATGATATATATACCACATCGAAAGGAAAGGCTATCAGTGTCACTATTTGAAACAAATAACAAAAATGGAGACACTAGATAATGATATAATGTAAAAGGGAAACATTTAGAAAAAGGGATTAATAATATAAGATCCAAGTCTTGCTAACCATGTGGAGGAACTATCGTTATCCAATTTGTGTTATTATCTGCTTTCGTAATTTCTTCACGTATTGCACTTGATGACACACACTCCCTGGAAATGATGTATTGGACTGCTGCTTCTTTCGGCTGAATGATGGCTACACAAGCATAGCTTAATATGCCACACTGAACACACGGCAACCACCCTTGATCTAAGAGCCTACCTCCATGATGTGATTTATCCTTTTCAATCATTCCACTCTGAATCTCTGGTGTTGATAAATAGAAAGCAGTACTATTAACTGTTCCAAATTTAGTTTCATAGAGCTTTCTTCGGTTACATGCTGAGAGAGTGGTTGACTCACTCATGTTCTCAATCTCAGTGATTTTATCTATTGCATCTCCATGAAAATGCATATCATCAACTTTTTGCTGGCTAATACCACAGGGACCAGCAATCAAGCCTTGCTTAACAATGACTTCAGGTGTCATCATTGAAGGAAAGGATGGAAGGGGAAATTCAATCTCCGGGATAATAACACAAGAACTCTTATCAAGAAGGATGCTAAGAAAATTGTTGTTTTCGATCACACTTCCAACAAATGCTTCTTTGATCATTATTTCACCTTCATTCTTCTTCTTGTCCCTTAGACGGGAACTTCTTGGCATGCCATAAGAATCCTTAGGCTCCCTATAAAACACAAATATCGTTTAAATTCATCTGCACTGACATGGTAATTGAGGGAATTACACGAACAGAATTTCTGTTGATTTTTTTTTTTGTTGAGGCTGTATGGTTACTGATGAGTCTAGCTCCAATAGATAGGTTACTATGCATACATCCTGAATTGTTTGGATTATGAGAAGACATTTAGCAAGTTAACTATGCCAAATATATAATGTGGATGGCAACCTCTCCAATGTTCTCGTACAATTAAATAGTTCAATAACAAGGATTTTGATTATATTTATTGCAGGCACACCTTGGACGCAATGACAGTGCTATCTCATAAAGCAGTTGATAATGAGACACCATCGGGCCCGAATTTGTGGAAGCCCTCCTGATTGCAGCTTCTTTAGCAACTTGCAACCAGCAAGGTGTAGCAATATTAGTTGCTTCTCCACAATTAAATCCTGTCAAAAAGGTATATTGAGAAATTAATTATCGCATTCAGCGTGATCAGCAGAATACACATGAAGTTGCAATCTATAGAATACAACAGTTATCTGGTAGCTCGAATGGATAACATCAACTTGCAGAACTGAAATAGCACACCTCAGCACTGAGCCCTCTCTAGACGCAAGGGGTTCGATAGTGCAATGATCTTAGGAGCCTGGACCTTATGGATTCATAGGAGCAAATGTGTTTTTGAGGGACCATCCCTCTCTTTTATTGGCCCAGCATTTCTTCCTAGTGGAGATGAAGTGCTGGGGTCTTGCAGTTGCCCAGAAACTTAAGGCTTGGGCATTAGAGGGTTAGGTCGTGTTCAGGACATGTTATGATCGAGATATGTAGATCGTGTGTATGGATGGCTTCCTCTTCTCTTTAATATTAAAGATGCGCAGTTCTCCTGTGCGTTAGAGAATAAAACAATGGGCCTTCTGCACATACTTTTCAACAATTTAGAGCGATTCTCCTCATGTACCATGTGCAAATATGAGTGACTTTTGTTAGAACTTAAAGGTACTATTTCTCACTATAACTACTTGGGTACCCATGTATTGCCATGGATTTAAAATAATGGGCAAGTTCCAGTCTCTATCTAGTAACCCTATAATTGTTCGCTAACTCTATTTAATCTAGTTGTGGAAGTCATCAAGCAGGAACATTACATATCATAAAGCAAAGGAATTTACAATGATCAGTTCACATAAGATCTTCCAAGAGGTGGAACAAGTGTGCAGCCTACCACTAGCCACCCCCAACAATAACTCAGGTTTTTTAACTAGTGACAATTAACACAAAAAAAAACTATGTCTGGACATGAACACATTGTATAATATATGTGGAATTTCAAGCATAGCATTTCACTTCTTATGCATATCTTATGTTAACTGAAAATTATAACCCTTCTTCACAGTTCACAATAGTCAGTGAAAGGAGTAGCCCACACTGAGCGTACATGATAAAAAAAAGCCAGTCCAAGGAAGATCGTACTAACAAATAAGTGCATCATACGAATATGGATCTGATGGTTTACCGTGGCTAAAACCAGAATGATATGCTCCAGGGAACGTGATAACAAATTCACCAGGGTTTTGAACCAATCTGCTTTGGAGAAGTATCTATCAATCATTATACCCAATACTCAAAATAATGGTCAAGAATGAATGCTGCAAAAGATAATGTTAAGAAATGCAGTAACACCTGCAGCAAGGAACTCCAGCAGAGAGAAGCACTTCAGGAGACAAGACAGTTGTCTTCTCATTTAGTGTTTGAAAGGCCACTGCACAAGATAATCAATCCATCAGCATATATCTTCAGAGTTAAGAAAATTCACGTTAAAAAGTAATACTAAGACTAGTTACTACCAAACAGCTGTAATCATTAATTTCTCTTTCAAACTTCGATTACAAAACAGCATGTTAGGTTCAGTGGACCCCTGCCTCTCCTTGTCTCCTTACAATACTGCAGTGCCTTGCGACTCTGCTAGCACAAATGCTTCTGGAGGTCTCTCCACTGGATATGTCCAACCATCTCAACAGGAGTTGGTCAACTTTTTCTTCAATTAGTATACCCCTATCCTATCAAGTATATCGGCATTTCAGACTAGCCTTAACCTGTACTACCAAAAAAACTAACACAATATACACAACTCTGTTGAACATATCTCCTTTTAGTAAGCCAGCATTCTGCACTATACAACATCACAGGTCTAACCGCCCTTTATGGAACTTACCCTTTAGCTTCACTGGCCCCTTCCTGTTACAAAGAATGCCAGATGTCTACCTTCACTGGCATTTTCTTATTACAAAGAATGCCAGATGTCTAGCATTGATCTCAAATGCCGAAAGGTATCCTTGGCCAGTACGTGACCTTCCATACTACCACGTCCATCCTCATGTCTGATAGCATCGACTCGCACATCATAACTCAGTTTTAGTTCTACTAAGTATGTAAGCTTTTGGATTCTAAACTCTGTTGCCACAAATTCAATTTCCTATTTACAAAGAGAAATCAACTATAGGATATGATTAGAAATTTTAGGGAAGAAAAAGGCCATCTCAAGTTTGCTTGAATCTACAACATGCACCTTTTTAGAGGGGTAGGTTGCCCTTGTCCACACAGATTATAAATATGTCTCTAACAAGTCAACCTAAAGAAACCATCACAGGTAAGATCCTGAGTCTACTTCAACCTCTAAATTTAAATGTCAGATCAAATTGACTAAAACTTGAATGCACAATCTAATATGCTGGTACTGCCTTTCATCTCAGAAACTGCACCCAGTAATTGCTGGGTGACTGCTGCTGCCAGAACCCCTGTCCACCAAACAGTAAGATAGGTAATCAAACACAGAAAATAAGTTCAGGGACTTCAGCATGATATGCCATGTTAATTTGATTCAGTTTTCCCTTTTGAACATTCCCATTTTGGGTCGGTGACACTAAACAGCATACCCTAAATAACAGGTTCAGTTTCATCTCAGAAACTGCACCCAATAATTGCTGGGTGACTGCTGCTGCCAGAACCCCTGTCCACAAAACAGTAAGATAGGTAATCAAACACAGAAAATAAGTTCAGGGACTTCAGCATGATATGCCAAGTTAATTTGCATCACTTAATCGATTCAGTTTTCCCTTTTGAACATTCCCATTTTGGGTCGGTGACACTAAACAGCATACCCTAAATAACAGGTTGAGTTTTGACATTGCTGGTCAAAGAGAAAACCCCAAAGTACAAAATTTTTCTCCAGCCACAGATTTTCATGCTAGAGATTACCGATTTCCAGTTTGTTTTATACTTTTATATGCCATTGTATTGTAATGTCAAAAGCTCATTTGGAGCTACTGCAATGCCCACAATCACTTCATCTCTTTCCTTCCAGGAGTATCTCCAGCAAAAGGAGAATCCAAATACCAATGAGGAATAACTATCAATATTAGGGTCTCTGGTGCTCCAACAGAAGGAGAATCACATACCCAATGAGAAAGGAGGAACACCCATCCTTCTCAAGAATTCCACAACTAGCTCTTCTTTTTTGGCAGGTGTTCACCTGCCTCCTTTCAATTCATCGGCGAGCTTGTCCCCAGCGACGGTTGGCAGAAACATGGACATCTTCTCGCCAGTGGCCACATCAGTAGAGGATTTATCGGGGACATTGTTGGCGATGATGCCCACTTAGACCTCACTGCAATGGTGACTTCATTGCCAGTGCCATGGCCTTTAGTTCGACCACCATGCCGTCAGGTTGTGCCCAGGGGCTTCTTCGGGGACAGTGCCTTATTCACCCCAGATGCTTCCCCATGGCACCACCACCAGGGCCCAACATCCCACCGCTGCCACTGGTGCAGGTAACTTGCCGACCCGCTTCAACGTCATGGCCAGAAACTTCTTGTCACTGGGTGGCAGAGCTGGTCCCGACAACACAGAGGTGGGGAGAGGTAGATGATGCAAAGGAGGAAGGATAGTAGAAGGGAAAAATGTTAGTGTAGAGAAGTGAGTGGCTCAACGCACAGCTCGTATTGATCTCAGGAGAACATATTTATACATGAGGCCATCGGCCGTTGGAGTCTACCAGTCTAGCCTAAAACCCAGAAGTGGCCATGATCTAAAGGCTAAAGACCCAGTGCTAAGTAACGTTACCATATGACACTATTGTACAGCGGTACAGAGACCAATTCTCCTACACCCCCCCCCCCCTCCCCCGCAGTCTGAGCAGTAGGTGACCGAATGAATGCAGAGGCTGTTTCTGAACTAATTGAATGTGGATGATGGGAAACCCTTTGTCATGATGTCAGCATACTAAGCTTGTGTAGGCACTTGAATCACACAAAGTTGGCCCAGAGCAACACTGTTATGACCGGCCAAGTCTATAGGCACAGGAATAGATTAGGTTACGCCAAGTTGTCTATAGTTATTTTAGATAAGTATTAGTTAGTTAAAGAGATCTCCTATTTCTAGGAGGTCGCCAGGCTGTAAGGCTTTTTTTTTTCTGAAACGAATCAGCAGGAGGTCTTCCAATTATATTAAAAAGGAGAGAGGCCCGACGGGCAAGCGTTAGTTAATGGGTACAAATAGCGCCAAAGACAGCACGCTACAAACACTCTAGCCTGGAGCCACTATATCAGCCAAATGTCTAGCTCCTGCACACACCCAGGAATTAGTCTCAATTTTGATAAATTGAAAATCTGGAGGCCACTGGGCTGCTTGTGGTCGAAAATCCTCGTTTTTCTTTCTCGCCAAATGGTCCAGATGATAAGGATTAGGAGGCTCCTCAGTCCCTTGCTATTGCATCCCGGGGTCTTAGCAATGGATGCCCACCAATGATGAACAGAATCATGCTGCCCCCAATTGCTTGGGTGAAGTCCGTCGAGCACCACCCAACAAGCCACTCTGCCACAGATGCTCCTAGTGAAACTACAGCCAGCAAAAAGGTGCAGCCTAGACTCAGCACTTGCCCACAAAGCGCGCAAGCGGCTTCATGAGGCCAAGCTCTTGCGGCCAAACGGTCCGCCACCCAGATTCTATTTTGAATGGCCAGCCAACAGAAAAGCTTGCACTTAGGCGGCGCCCACGCTTTCCAGATGATCCACTCCAGATCTGTACGAACTGAGCCCAAGAATTGGGCATGATAAGCTGAGCTTGCTGAGTATTGGCGATCAGCAGAGAAATTCCAGCTTATGCTATCTGGCACATTCTGCTGCAGGTGCACCTTTTGCACTTCAGACCACAACTTGCAGTAAAGCCAGACCCTTGTATCGATTGGATCATTAAGCAAGAAATAATATTAGTATTGCTTCTTGCTCCCTGGGAGCATACCCATTGACCCAGCTTCCATCGTCTTCTCTCCCGACCACGGCGCCGCCCAAGGTTCCTCCCCGGCGACGTGTGTTCAAGCCCCGATCACCAGTACACCATCACAACCACCTAGGCAGCACCGGTCCTACTAATCTGGTATCAGAGATGCCAGGAACAGAGGCCGCCGCCACAGTCTGTTGTGCCATCAGCCCCTGTTGATCCGCCGCCGGCACCAAATCAAGCTCCGGATGTGGCAGACTTGACGAAGATGATGGCTGATTTCCACTGGCAAATGGTGCAGCAGATGTCCTCCTTGTCTGCAAGCATGGCAGCCATGGAAAATTCGGCATCATTGTCCGCGTCCACCTCCAACCCACCTAGTTACCCATATGGGCTGCCAGGCTACGGCAGCGTTCCAGCCGTGACCACGCCGATCCCGACCGCCGCCTCTGTGGTCGTCGCCACCACCACCCTCGTACCCATCCACCAGATCCAGTTCCCAGCATCCCTGTCGCCAATTCACCGCGGACAGCTCTGTGCTACACTTGCCACCTCCCCCGGTTCCACAGTTCCATAAGTTGGAGTTTCCCTGCTTGATGGCTCAATTGTTGTGAGCAATTTTTATGTGGCCAGCGCACATTGGAAACAGATAAAATGTGGCTGGACTCGTATCATCTGATGGGAGCTGCGCAACAGTAGTTCTTCTTGTTGGAGCACGAGGAACGTGCTCTCTCCTGGGAGCGCGCTTCAAGTCCCAGTGCCATCAACGCTTTGGTCCCCCTCTTCGGCACAACCCGATAGGCGAGCTGGCTCGCCTCCAATTCCGGGTGACAGTGGATTCAAGAGCGTTTCTGGGCACTCCTATGTCATGTAGCTCCTCTCGCGCCGGCACAAGAAGTCCAGCTATTCACAGCACGGCTTCCGGACCGCATTCGCATTGATGTGGAGTTGCTCAACCTGCCGGACATTAACACGGCGCTCACCATGGCCCGGGCCTAGGAGCACCGCTCCCAGACCTTGGAGTGGCCTCCCCACTTGTCCGGAACCAGGCCTCCACAGACGGCGCCTCGACTAGCGGCTCCAGCACCTGCGGGTCCGTCTACTAGCTCACTGCCCGCCGTGGCACCCCCACAGTAGCCGCCGCACCCGTTCAAACGCCTGACACCATCGGAGATGGCCGAGCGCCGCAAACAAGGCCTGTGCTACAACTGTGACGAACAGTACGTTCGGGGTCATCGCTGCCCGCGGCTCTTCTACCTCGAGGTCTCTGACTATGCTGAGGAAGACGCCACCTCTGGGGACAAGGATCCAACCGAGACGGAGCCTGTGATCTCACTGCATGCGCTGCTGGGCACACAATTAGAGGACACATGCAGCTCATGATCTCCATCCATGGACACCATCTGACAGCACTGCTGGACTCAGGATCCACACATAACTTCATGGACATGGCCACGCTGCGACGCTTGGGCACCAACCTAGGCCCAAGCCCCAGTCTGCACATCACCGTCGCAAATGGAGACAAAGTGGCATGTCAAGGCTTCTCCTAGGAGATTCCAGTGGTCATCGGCCAAGAACATTTTACTGTTCCCTTCTACGCCATTCCACTGGACAGCTTCGATGTGATACCGAGGGTCGATTCCTTCGTACGCTAGGGCCCATCCAATGGGACTTCGATGATCTCTGCATGGCCTTTTGGCAACGGGGTCGTCGGGCCTTCTGGAGGGGACTTGGGGTCCCCACGCAGCGACATATCTGAACCAGCCCCCGCTCTCAGCACATGGCCAATTCCCAGATGATGGATCAGCTACTGCTCTTGTTAGCTACAGTTTTTGAAAAACCTCAAGGGTTGCCACCAGCCCGCACCTGCAACTACCGCATCCACTTGAGACCAGGCGCTCCGCCGGTGGCCGTCAGACCATACATATACCCTCAGCTGCAAAAAGATGAGTTGGAAGGAACGCCTGTGTGGCCATGCTCGCGCAAAGAATTATCAGACTAAGCACATCAGTGTTCTCTGCTCCAGTCCTCTTGGTCAAGATACTCAAGAAGGCAGACAATCCGTGGAGGTTTTGTATTGATTACCGAGCATTGAATGACTGTACAGTCAAAGATAAATACCCGATATGCGTAGTCGATGAGCTCTTAGATGAACTTACATGGGGCCTGTTTCTTCACCAAATTGGATCTCCGCTCCGGGTATGTTCGCTCAGAGGATGTGGAGAAGACGGCTTTCCGCACCCATCATGGCCAATTTGAATTCCTGGTTATGCCATTCGGCTTAGCCAATGCGCCAGCTACATTCCAGAGTTTAATGAATGAGGTGCTCCGACCAGTCTTGCGTCGTTTCATCTTCAGTGTATCCTAGAATGAGCACTTGAGGCATGTGGCAGCGGTCCTGGACAAGCTCCGTGCCCACAATCTGATCGTCAAACGTTCCAAGTGCACATTCAGAGCCCGCTCTATCGCCTACCTTGGCCATGTGATCTCAGCTGATGGGGTCTCCATGGACCCCGACAAGGTGGCCGCAGTGACCATATGGCCGCAACCGCGTTCTGTCAGTGGACTCTGGGGATTCTTAGGGTCCGTGGGCTATTACTGCAAATTCATCCATAACTTTGGCGTCATTGCAGCTCTCCTCACGCAGCTCTGCTTCGCAAGGAGGGGTTCAAGTGTTCCGACGCAGCCGAATCAGCATTCACAGCCCTCAGGACTGTTCTATCATCAGCTCCTGTGCTACAGCTGCCCCTGTTCGACAATGACTTCATGGTGGACTGTGATGTGTCGGGCTCTGGTTTTGGGGCAGTACTCCACCAGGGCACAGGCGCCATGGCCTTCTTCAGCAGGCCTTTTGCAGCCCGCCACCATAAACTTGCGGCCTATGAAAGAGAACTCATGGGCCTCGTCCAAGCAGTCTGACATTGGCGGCCTTATCTTTGGGGACGACGTTTCATCATCCGCACAGATCACTACAGTTTCAAGTTCACGTTGGATCAGCGCCTCTCCACTGTTCTGCAACATCACTGGATCAGTAAACTACTTGGCTTTGATTTCTCAGTAGAGTATCGGCCAGGCCGCCTTAACACATTGGCCGATGCTCTCTCCTGCTGTGACGCCGACACATTGACTACAGCTGCCCCCTCAAGTCCTTCATTCACGCTCTATGATGACATCCAGCAAGCCGTCGCCCAGGACCCGGATTGCCAACGCATGGGCACCAAGATCACATCCGGCGAATTGTCCCTGCCTTGGCGGCTCCATGATGGCCTCATCCTCCACGGCCATCGAGTCCACGTGCCACCGTCTTCCGACCTGCTGCCCCAGCTGTTGCACTTGGTACATAGCACTAGACATGAAGGCATCCAGAAAACACTAAACCGCCTTCGAGCTGACTTCTTCATTCTGCAAGATCGGGTGCAGGTTCGCGAATTTGTCAGTGCCTGCGTTGCATGTCAACGCAACAAGACAGAGAAAATCCACCCAGCCGGCCTCTTACAGCCCCTGGAGGTGCCATCGCAGGTTTGGTCAGACATCTCTATGGATTTTGTGGAGGGACTGCCACGGGTACACAGGAAATCAGTGATCTTGACAGTGGTAGATCGGCTCTCCAAGTATGCCCACTTCATCGCATTAGGCCACCCCTATACAGCGCCTTCTGTTGCCGAAGCTTTCTTCGAGGGCATTGTGCATCTCCATGTGTTACCTTCCTCCATTGTCAGCGACCGAGACCCTGTGTTCACTAGCCACTTGTGGCGGGATCTCTTCAAAATGACAGATGGCCAATCGGAGGTGGTTAATCGCACCATAGCAATGTATCTGAGGTGCATCACCAGTGACCGCCCCCAGGCATGGCTTGATTGGCTTCCGTGGGTGGAATATTGCTACAACACTTCCTTCCACTTGGCATTGCGCGCTACGCCATTCCAGGTGGTGTATGGACGTGAGCCACCTGCTCTAGTTCCCTATCAGCCCGGTACAGCGCGAACGCAAACAGTTGATGACATGCTGCAGGCTAAGGACAACTTTCTAGCAGAAGTGTGCGTCGCCTTCGTCAAGGCCAACAGTACGCCAAGCACTGGTATGATGAGCACCATCGTGATGTGGAGTTTCAGGTCGGTGCATGGGTCTGGCTTCATCTGCTGCACAGGCCTATGTGCTCTCTGGTGGACACCGTCAATAGCAAACTCTCTCCGCGGTATGCTGGTCCTTTCCAAGTGCTGGAAACACATTGGCGCTGTCGCGTACCGTCTGAAACTTCACGATGTTTTTCATGTTGGGCTCTTAAAAGCTTTCCAAGGCACTCCTCCAGCTATTACGCCAGCCCTGCCACCAATAGAGAATGGGCGTCTCCTCCCGGTTCCTGCACGTGTTCTTCGATGGTTCCTCCCGGCCCTGCCACCAATGGTGGGGTTTGGCATGTTCTTGTCAAGTGGGTGGCATGGATGAGGATAATGCCACCTGGGAACCTCTTGATCAGTTCAAACAGCAGTACCCCGATCATCAGCTCGAGGACGAGCTGTTTTTTGAGGCAGGGAGAGCTGTTATGACCGGTCAAGTCTATAGGCGCAGGAATAGGCAGGAATAGATTAGGGGACGTCAAGTTGTCTAGAGTTATTTTAGATAAGTATTAGTTAGTTTAAGAGATCTCCTATTTACAAGGAGGTCGCCAGGCTGTAAGGCTACAAAGCCAGACCCTTGAATCAACTGGATCTTTAAGCAAGAAATAATATTAGTATTGCTTCTTGCTCCCTGCGATTATACCCATCGACCCAACTTCCCTTGTCTTCTCTCCAGACCACGTCGCCGCCCAAGGTTCCTCCCCGGCAGACCCTTGTATCAATTGGATCTTTAAACAAGAAGTAATATTAGTATTGCTTCTTGCTCCCTGCAAGCATACCCATCGACCCAGCATCCCTTGTCTTCTCTCCCGACCATGTCGCCGCCCAAGGTTCCTCCCCGGTGACGTGTGTTCAAGCCCCGATCGCCAGTGCCCCATCACAACCACCTACGCAGCACCGATCCTATCAAATGTGTTTGGACAAGTGTATGTCCAGTTCAACATCCTTTGTGCGCTTGTGATGGACTGGATTTTCAGACAAGTAAATGGCAGAAATGTTGTCGCAGCAAATAACTGTGGCTTTGGGGACTAGAACTCCAATCTCATGAAGAAGATTCCTAACCCAGCAACATTCAGCAGCTGCATTGGCAGCGGCCCTGTATTGTGCCTCTGCGCTGGACCTGGAGACTGTTGTTTGCCGTTTTGAGAACCACGAGATGAGGGATGATCCGAGGAACACACAATATCCTAATGTGGAGTGGCGTGTGTCAGGGCATCCCACCCAGTCCGCGTAGGAGTAAGGAGTGAGGTCAGTTGACGTGGAAGCTGTGATGGAAATGCCATGATCCAGAGTACCTCTGACATATCGCAGGAGGCGCTTGAGAAGACTCCAGTGTGGTTCCCGCGGAGCATGCATATGAAGACACACCTGATTGACAGCATAGGCAATGTCAGGCCTTGTGATGGACAGATAGTGTAAGGCTCCAGCAGTACTACGATAGAAGCTTGCATCATCAGAAGAAAGCAAGGTGCCATCAGTTGCGGACAGCTTTGGTTGTGTATCTACAGGAGTTGCTGCAGTTTCATAGTTCATCATTCCGGCTCAGTCTAGAATGTCTTCGGCATACTGAGCTTGGGTCAGGAAGAAGCCATGAAGGTCACGGCGCACTTGAACACCCAAGAAGAAATGCAATGGCCCGAGATCCTTCAGAGCAAATTCAGAGCCAAGATGACTGATTAACCATTGCAGGATGCTCGATGTAAAAGCAGTGAGTATGATGTCGTCCACAGACAAGAAGGAAAGCATTGTCACTGCCATTGCTGTAGATGAACAATGATGAATATGATCGAGCAGCCCTGAAGCCCATAGTGTGTAGGCAAGACGTTGGAACCATGCTCGAGGCACCTGCTTGAGTCCGTAGAGGGATTTGGCAAGGAGGCAGATATGATTCGGCCGTTCTGAATCAACAAAGCCTGCTGGTTGATGGCAGTATACCTGTTCAGCCAGATTGCCATGCAAGAAGGCGTTCTTGACATCAAGTTGGTGCACGGGCCAGCCTCTGGAAGCAGCAACTTGAAGAACGGCGTGGAATGTTGTTGGCCTGATCACCAGAAAGAAAGTCTGATGGAAATCAAGTCTAAGGCGCTGTGTGAACCCGCGGACCACCCAACAAGCCTTGCAGCGCTCCAAAGAGCCATCACAATGAAGTTTGTTCTTGAACAACCACTTGCCCATGATGATGTGAACACCAGGCGGACGGGGCACTAGTGTCCATGTATTGTTGGATTGGAGAGCATCATACTACGACTGCATGGCCTCCTGCCAATTCGGGTCCTGTAAGGCAGCACGAACAGACATAGGTACCGCGTCAGGGGCAGGCGTGGTGGCGAGGTTGGCATACTTGCGGTTGGGCTGCCGGATGCAGTCATGCGCCCGGGTGACCATGTGATGGTGAAGTGCTGCAGGTTGCTGCTGCAGTGCGCATGACGGAACCGGTGGAGTTGGAGTGTGCGACATTGAGGGGATGTGCATCTCCTGTATCCCCGGAATGTCAGGTGTCGTGGGTCCAGGTGACGCCGAGAGAGGTGGGTTAGCAGTTGGTTGTGGCGCCGCAGCTGGTGTGGGCGCGGCAGGACGGGCGCAAGCTGGCGTGAGGGAGGTGGCGCTGGAACAGATGGAGTTTGTTGTGCCTGAAAGGAAAAGGCCGACTCATCGAAGGTGACCTGATGGGAGGTTAGCACACAACGCGAGCTCAGATCATAGCAGAGATATCCTTTCTGATCAGGTGGGTAGCCAACATGCAAGGGAGCGGTGAGAGAGCTTGTGTGACATGGTGGAGCCGGTGTGTGGGTAGCAAAAGCAGCCAAATGTGCGCAAATTGGTGTAGTCGGCGTCATGGCCAAGAAGAATGTGATATGGTGTGACGTTGTTGCGTGCCCGGCATGGATGTTAGCACCACAGGTGCAGCTCACACACACACACTCTGAGTTGCTCGGTGAGGAAGAAGAGAGTGAGTTCAAGGGCTGGTTTGAACTGATTTCCATTGCCTCCATTGGGTGGTATAAATATAGGGAGAAGGGGAGTAGGAAAGCTGTACAAGCATGGGATTTGTCCAACAACTACCAGCTACCTACTACTACAAGACTTGCCACTACTTGGCAATCAACTATGTACAAATGGAGTAGATACAAATGGTTGTACAAGCCATGTCTCCACTTGCTCTACCTGCTACGGCCATAGTGGCCATCTAGGATACATGGAGCAGAGCTCCTTAAGCTGCTTCTTCAAGCAGACAAGGGCACACAAATTACAATTAACATTCTTCCCCTTAATGTGGGTGTCCTTGCTTGACCACCACCCATGCCAACTTGGATCTTCATCTTCTCAAAGCTGTTCTTCCCAAGTGGCTTGGTGAACACATCCACGAGCTGTTGATCAGTTCCAACTTGCTCAAGGATGACCTGCTTCCTCTCCATACAGTCCCTAATGAAGTGGAACTTGATGTCAATGTGCTTGCTGCAGTTGTGGAAGACAGGATTTTTGGCCAACTCAATGGCTGATTTGTTGTCTATCCTGAGGATGGGTGCTGCCACTGCTTGCCCAGTGATTTCTTCCAGCAGCCTCCTCAGCTATACTCCATGACATGCTGCAGCTGCTCACTCAGCCTCACAAGTAGAGAGAGCCACAATCTTCTGCTTCTGTGATTGCCAGCTGATGGGGCAGATTTCCAGGAAGAACACCATGCCAGAGGTGCTCTTTCTACCATCAATATCTCCCCCCATGTCATTGTCACTAAACCCAATTAGGTGTAGGTCACTGGTCTTCTTCCTCCGAGGGTATGCTAGCCCAAGCTCACAGCTCCCTGCAATGTACCTGAGCAGGTGCTTTACTGCTGCCATATGATCCTTGTGAGGGTCCTCCATAAACCTACTCACATATCCCACAGCAAAAGAGATATCTGGCCGTGTGTGAGTTAAGTACCTCAGCCCTCCAATTAAGCTCCTGTGAAGTGTGGCATCCACCTATCTTGGCTTCTCCAGCAATGGTCCTGGGTAGGATTGCAGTCCTTTAACCCAGCCCTCTCCAGCAGCTTCAGTGCATAAGCACTCTGACAGAGTTCTATGGCTTGCTTCCCCTATCTCACCTCTATCCCAAGGTAGTAAGTGAGCAGGCCCAAGTCACTCATCTTGAATTTTGCCGCCATTTCACCCTTGAACCTGATGATCTCCTGCTGCTCAGACCCAGTGACGATCAGATCATCCACGTGCACCCTGACGATGAGAATTCCCTCCTTAGTGTCGGGTGTACAGCGCGTGCTCTGAGGCACACCTCTTGAACCCGAGCGTGGCTAGAGTTGCATCTAGCTGGATGATCCACGCTCGTGGTGCCTATCTCAGCCCATACTCAGCCTTCCTGAGATGCAGCACTTTGTCTTCTTCTCCGGCGACGGTGAACCTAGGTGGCTGCTGCACAACACCACATCTGTGAGCTCCCCGTTGAGGAAGGCCAACTTCACGTCTAGATGGTGGACACTCCAGCCCCTCGTGGCTGCCAAGGCGAGCAGCAGGCGCACCGAGTCCATCCGTGCCACCGGCGCGAACACTTCCTCGAAATCAATTCCCTCTCGCTGCACGAACCCTTTTGCCACGAGCCTCGCCTTGTGCTTCACCACGTCGCCGCGCTCGTTCTTCTTCACCTTGTAGACCCACTTGAGTCCAACCGGTTTGCAACTGACTGGTGGATCCACAAGCTCCCAAGTCTTGTTCTCCTCGATCGACACCATCTCCTCCTCCATGGCGCGCCGCCACCGCGCATCCGCCTCTGCTTCTTCCAGCGAGCAGGGCTCCTCAGCGCTGGCCATGAAGAGCTCACCGTCAAGGTTCCGCACAGCTTGACCTGGCAGCGATGCGTCGCTGATGATGCTATCGACGGCGCGGAATCAGAGCGGCTTGTCATCGTAGTCCGCGTCCACGTACTCCTCTGCTCCAGGTGATGGCGTGACGAAGCACACTTGAGCCGCTCGCCTCCGCGAATGTGGGTGTGCCATGCGCCGCAAGCGACGGAGATGGCGGCAACTACAGCTCCGCAGGAGCTTCCTACTCCGCCTACCCGCCACCACTCTGCTCCGCTTCCCCTGCCCGCCATTTCACCCCGAAGAAGAGAGTGAATTCAAGGGCTGGTTTCAACTGATTTCCATTGACTCCATTGGGTGGTATAAATACAGGGAGAAGGGGAGTAGGAAAGCTGTACAAGCATGGGCTTTGCCCAACAACTACCAGCTACCTACTATTACAAGACTTGCCACTACTTGACAATCAACTATGTACAAATGGAGTAGATACAAATGGCTGTACAAGCCATGTCTCCACTTGCTCTACCTGCTACAGCCATAGTGGCCATCTAGGATAAATGGAGCAGAGCTCCTTAAGCTGCTTCTTCTAGCAGACAAGGGCACACAAATTACAATTAACAATGGACAGCAATTCAACAGGAATGTGGCGGTAGCAATAGCATCTGGCTAGAACCGAGTAGGGACAGAAGCATGGAAGAGAAGTGTGCGAACAATGTCGTTGAGATTGCGAAGAACACGCTCGACACAGTCATTTTGCTGGCTGGTATAGGGGCATGTGAAGCGAAAGGAGATGCGATGGGTACTAAGGAAGGAGCACATTGTCGCATCATCAAATTCTTTTCCGTTGTCAGTTTGCAAGCAGCGAATGGGATTTGGATTTGAGTGGCGATGTAAGTATGAAAGGAAACTATAGTGGCATAGAAGTTTGATTTATGGCGTGGAGGTATAGTCCATGTGTAATGGGATAAATCATCAAGACAAGATCATAGTTATAACCTGAATTCCTCATAACAGGGGACGTCCAAACATCACTATGAATCAAATGAAAAGGAAGTGAAGCAACATTGGTAGAGGAGGAAAAGGGTAGGCGAACACTTTTGCCTAGACGACAAGCATGACAAGAGTGGCCTTCTGATTGATGACACAGAAAATCAAAGGAAGAAATTATCTTGGAAAGGGCGATGGAGCCTGGGTGACCCAATAGTGCATGCCAAAGTTCAGTAGAGGTGCTCGCAGCAAGGGCTTGAGCGTTGTCAGTGGAGGAAGGCACCCGTAGTGGATAGCGGCCATCGTAGCTGTCGGAGCAGAGAAGAACCGTGCTGGTCTTGAGATCCTTGATTGAAAAACCAAAGGGGTCAAATTCAACAGTGACATTATTATCGCGAGTGAGGGCACGAATTGAGATCAAGTTTTTATCAGAGCAGGTGAAAAAAGGACATTGTTAAGATGAAAGGGGAAGGAACAGGATGGAAGGGAGACATGACCAGTGGAAGAGACAGGAAGATGTGCACCGTTACCAACAATAATGGAGGAGTGCAGGGCAGTGAGAAAAAAGACTACCAGCGTTGGAAGCCATGTCAGTTGTGGTGCTAGTGTCGAAGAACCAGTCGCTGCCACTAGTGTGCGAAGCCACCGTCGTCATGGCCTGGAACGCTTGGAGTCCGGACGGCATTGTCGGTGTTGTGGGAGGAGCCGAGCTGATGAATAGGTAGTTGGGAGTCGACGCCATCAGAGCCTGAGGAGGAGCCGGTCGCGGACCAAGGACGCCGAAGAACCCGCTCCGGACGGCATGGGCTAGGCTTGGACGACGCCCATCCACGGGTTGTAGGCTGTTGCCCACGGCGTTGGTGGTGGGTTGGAAGAGGATGCGCGACCCTTGCCATAAGATTGCTTGCGCTTTTTCTTGCCGGACTTGGTCGGAGATGAGGTAGTCTGTTGTGGTTATTGGGGATTGCCCGGTGCAGACGGTGAGCGGGTTGAAGAGTTGGAGTTGTTGATGGCCAAGAGCGTCGTGTTAGCTTCCAACTGAGCCCGATGCACCATGCTCCTCCTGGAGCAGGTAGGAGCAGGCCGCAAGGAAGGTGAATGGCGTCCGAGAAGAAGCAATGATGGACGCAGCCTGAATGAATTTGGGATTCGGGCCGCGAAGAGTGTTGACAACGAGCATCGGGTCAAACACCGGGTAGTCGACGTGCGCAAGAGGTTAGCAAGTTGCTTGAGGCAGCCACATTTGGCGATGATGCTCATGTCACCCTGAAAGCAGCAGTGGAACTCTTGGAGGGCAAGTATAGCTCGGTGCATGGCGTTGTCAAGGAAGAGGTCGTGGATGGTAGTCCAAAGAGAGTACGCCGTGATCTCGAGCTTGACGAAGATGTTCATGATCTCGGTGGAGACTGTGGCATAGAGCCACGAGACGATGCAATCATCGATCTGCAGCCATTCCGCATCATCGAAGTGCAGGGCCGCGTCGACGGTGCTGTTGATGTGGTCGATGATGCCAAACTTGCGGAAAGTGAGGTCAAAGAAGGTGTTTCACGAGTTGAAGTTTGATTCGGCGAAGTCCAGGGCAACCGGTACATGAATGTGGGGTTCGTCTGGATGACGATGCAATCATCGATGACAGGGGCAGCAAGTGGGATGGGGTCAGCATGCGCAAATGGATTGGAGGTCGTAGTAGAGGAGCTGGTGGCCATGTCGTTACAGCAGGATCAAGAGGCAGCAGAATAATAGGATCCAGGGTAAGCTGATACCATGTAGAGAAGTGAATGGCTCAATGCACAGCATGTATTGATCTCAGGAGTACATATTTAATTATTTATACATGAGGCCATCGGTCGTTGGAGTCTACCAGTCTAGCCTAAAACCTAGGAGAAGTGGGCGTGATCTAAAAGCTAAAGACCCGGTGCTAACTAACGTAACCGTATGACACTATTGTATAGCAGTACAGAGACCATTTCTCCTACAGTTAAGTTTAGTCCCACATTGGAAATTGATGGTGAGGGAGGACAACATTTAAGGCAGGGGAGACCCTCACCTATCAGGTTTCTTTTGGGTTTAGTTAGGCTCATTGCCTTAATTTGTTTTAGGCTCCATTGGACATGGGCCATTAATAACCCTAACAAGTGGCACAGAGCCCAAGATCAAAAATTTATAAGGCCAGTGCCAGTCTCAATGGGGGTACAGAACCACGTCCACCAGGAATAGACTCGTCGAGGAGTTCTGGTGGGGGCACAGGACCACACCCACCAAAAAGAGGCTGCGGTCGCTCATCATCCATGGAGGACGGAGCATCCACTGGTGTAGGGGTCCCACGAGCTACAGGATTAGTAAGGCAAGGCACAATATCCATGTCGCCATCAAGCATGAAATCAAAAGAGTTGACAGAGACAGGAGGCTCTCTAGCGAAAGAAAAAGTTGATCCATCAAAAACAACATGACGAGATATGATAATTTTTCTGTAGAGAGATCCAAACAGCGATAAAATGTGGGGTATCCTAAGAACACACAGGCAGTAGCGCGAGGGGCGAGATTATGCTTGGCGGTGGCCTGTAGGTTTGGGTAGCATAAGTACCCGAAGATGCGCAGGTGCTCATAACTGGGAGGCGTCTTGTAGATACGAGTTTAGGGGATCTCGCTACCTATGGAGAAGGGGCAACAGTTTAGAAGGTAGGTGGCTGCAGCGAGGGCCTCAGCCCAGTATGATGGTGGCATGGTTGCATGGATGAGAAGGGTGCGAACGGAGTTGTTGAATACGAAGCACGTGTTCGGCCTTGCCATTTTGTGGAGAAGTGTATGGACAGGACAGGCGGAGGACAATGCCATTAGCAACAAGTGAGGAGTGCATGGCGCTATTGACAAATTCAGTCCCGTTATTGGCCTGAAAGCTTTTGATAGGAAGGCTGAACTGGGTGCGAACGTAACGAATAAAATCAATCATAAGCTGATGCACCTCGGACTTACGACTTATTAGGAATCATGTATAAGCTGTATAGGCTAAGGCATGTATATCTGATAGGATTAGGTATGTATTTCTTATCTTGTACCTTACTTGTACAGCAAGCCTATTCGGGCTATATATATATATATATATATATATATATATATAACAGCCACCCCCCATCAAGGGTGTGAGGTGTTCCCCTAATTCTCTACATGGTATCACGAGTCCGGATCCCCCTCCGACTCCCCTCCCTTCTGCAGCCCTAATCCCTACAGCCGCCGACCCCCTTCCCTCGCGAACCTATCTGATCGCGAACTCTCTCCCCTCGCGTGACTCCCTTGCGACCCTCTAGTCACGACTTCTTCCCTCACGCAGCTCCCTCGCGGCTCCTCCCAGTCCCCGGCGTCTTGCCCTTCTCCACGCCTGCCTCATCCCCTCGTCACC
This sequence comes from Paspalum vaginatum, assembly GCA_030272315.1. Taxonomy (NCBI): domain Eukaryota; kingdom Viridiplantae; phylum Streptophyta; class Magnoliopsida; order Poales; family Poaceae; genus Paspalum; species Paspalum vaginatum. The sequence continues at coordinate 21,133,359 of CM059019.1, read as the reverse complement.
ATGGCAACTGTGGCCTCTACCAACTCCAGCACCTCCACCCACAGCAGCGGCGACTCTGTCAATCCTCATCCTCCTTTGGTCATCCATCCCTACGCCACGGTCTCCGTCCAGTCTCATGTGCCGATCAAGCTGGAGATGCAAAACTCCAACTACACCAAGTGGGCTTCCTACTTCAAATCGATGTGCGGCAAGTTCGGCCTCAAGCAGCACATCGACAGTTCCGTCCCTACTCTCCCTGCCGACCCCCAATGGGATCAGGCAAACTGCTGCGTCCGCAGCTGGCTCTTCGGGTCTATCTCCGACTCCGTCGTGGGCCTTGTCATGGAGAGCGACGAACAGACCGCCCGCGCCCTCTGGGTGGCCATCGAAGACCTCTTCCACGCCAACAAGGAACCTCAGGCCATCTTCCTCAGCTACGAGTTCCACTCCATGCAGCAGGGCGATTCCACCATCGCTGATTACTGTCAACGCATGAAGACCACGGCCGACGCCCTCCGTGACGTCGGCCACCCCGTGCAGGACTCCCAGCTCGTCCTCAACCTCCTGCACGGTGTCAACCCTCGCTTCTCCAACACAGCAGACGACATCGCCACTGCTGCTGTCCTCCCCAACTTCGCCAAGGCCCGCGATATGCTCGCCCCAAAGGAACTCCGTCTTGCCAACGAAGCCAAGGTCGCTGCCGGGACTGCGCACCTTGTTGCAGGCTCTGCTTCTACCGCCTGCACTGCCTCGGGTGGCTGCAGGTCCACCCCCGCCGTCCCTGCGCCAGACACCAGCAACACGGGCGGGCGCGCTTCGGACAGCAAGAAGACCAACGGCAAGCGCTGGACCAAAGGCAAAGGGAGGGGGCAGGGCAGCGCCCCCAACCAGCAGCAAGGTCAGGCACCAGGACAGCTGCGCCCTACAGGCCCCTGGTTTTGCATTAATCCTTGGGCAGCGCAGCAGCTCGGGGCTGCAACCTTCGGTCCCGGCGGTTTTGGAGGTCCAGGGGGTCACGGTGGCTGGCGGTCGCCCCTCCCTGGTCTGCTTGGCCCCACGCCTCAGGCTCACACCGCCTTCGCGCCCCTCCAGGTGTCTCCTCCGTCCCAATCCTGGGATCAGGCCAGGCTGGTTGCTGCACTCAACCAGCTCACCTTCCAGAACCCTGGTCCCTGGGTTATGGACTCCGGCGCCACAAACCATATGACGCCATCAGATGGTATACTCCTCTCTCGCCTACTCCCCTCCCATCCCTTCATTACAGTAGGCAATGGCACACAAGTCCCTGTCTCATGCCGTGGCACTTCAGCTCTTCCCACCACACAAGCTCACTTTGCCTTACACAATGTTCTTGTTCTTCCCTCTCTAGTCCATTACCTTCTGTCTGTTCGTCAATTCACTCACGACAATCCTTGTTCCATAGAATTTGATGCCTTTGGTTTTTCTGTTAAGGATATCGAAACTCGGCGCGTGATCCTTCGCTGCAATAGTTCGGACGACCTCTACACCATCTCACCAGCAGCCACGTCGGTCGCACCGCACACCAGCCTCGTTGTCTCCTCCACGCTTTGGCACCATCGTCTTGGTCATCCAGGATCCTCGGCTATCGATGTTCTTAGGAATAATTCTCTAATCTCATGTAATAAAGTAGCCTCTACCCTATGTCATGCTTGTCGGCTAGGAAAACATGTACGGCTACCTTTCGCTAGCTCCGCATCACAAACATTTGCGCCTTTCGAGTTATTGCATTGTGATGTTTGGACCTCTCCTATCCCTAGCATCTCTGGTTGTCGTTATTATTTGGTGATTATTGATGATTTTTCGCATTACTGCAGGACCTTTCCCCTTAAATGCAAATCTGAAGTATGTCACCATTTAACCACCTTCCTAGCCTACGCCAAGACCCAATTCCAGCTCCCAGTCAAGGCAATCCTAGCTGACAACGGGCGTGCGTTCATCAACCATGCCCTCCAAATCACTCTCGACGCCTCCGGCATTCTCCTTCGCCTCTCTTGCGGTCTTGCCCATACACTTCCCCCTAAAATGGCAAGGCATAACGTGTTCTGCACACCCTGAATAATATCAGCCGCACGCTTCTCATACACGCTCATATGCCTCCTACCTACTGGGCTGAAGCTCTCACCACCGCCACATATCTTCTAAATAGGCGCCCCTCCTCAGCCATTGGTAATTCCGTCCCATATGAACGTCTCTATAAGCGTGCTCTTGATTACAATAATCTTCGTGTCTTTAGTTGTCTCTGCTATCCCAACCTCACCGCCACCGCACCACACAAGTTGGCTCCCCGCTCGACAGCTTGTGTCTTTCTTGGTTACCCGCCCCCCCTCTCACAAGGGCTACCGCTGCCTTGATATCTCCTCTCAGTGTATTATTGTCTCCCGCCATGTGCTCTTTGATGAGTCCTCCTTTCCCTTCAGACACACCACGACCTCCTCCCCCGCTTCGGCTTTTGACTTCCTCTCGCGGGATGATCACCCTACGGTCGCTCCGCCTACGGGCGTCGGGCAGCCGCAGGGCACCCCAACGTTGGACGATCCAGCCATCCTGTTGCGCAGGCCGTTCATCGGTCTCGCAGCAGCACGCCGGCCTGCTGCTCCTGCTGGCTCAGTGGGAGCTGGGCCGGCGCCTGCAGCAGCTCCAGGCGCACCTCCGAAACCTGCAGCAGCACCTGCTGCACCTCCACCAGCAGCAGGGGCGGCTGCACCTGCAGCAACACCTCCAGTTGCTGTCCCACCTGGCCGATATGGTCTGGTGTATGCCTGCCGGCCTCCACCACCCCAGGATCCGCCGGCGGCGCCTCCTAGACGCTTGGGCATCGTCTACAGGCAGTGACCACGACCGGCTGTTATCCACGGCACCCCCTCCATGACCGATGCAGGGGCCTCCACCTCCTGCAACTCTTCATCTTGGGCCCTCTCGGCGGCCTTGTCCACCTCCGCCGCCACCGTCGCACCCAATGATCACGCGTGCGCATGCTGCCTCCATGCAGCACGGACCCGAGCTGCACCTCGCCACCTCGACGTCCGTCTCGCCCATACCGTCTAACTATCACAGCGCCCTTGACGCCAATTGGCGCGCTGCAATGGTTGATGAGTATCAGGCACTCTGCTCCAACAATACATGGCGTCTTGTTCCCCCTCCACCAAGTGCCAATGTCGTGACCGGCAAGTGGATATTCAAGCATAAATTTCATGCTGATGGATCTCTTGCATGTCACAAGGCGCGTTGGGTGGTTCGTGGCTTCTCCCAGCAGCACGGCATCGACTATGATGAGACCTTCAGCCTGGTTGTGAAGCCGGCAACGATTCACGTCGTCCTCAGCATCGCTTCATCACAGGCCTGGCCTATTCATCAGCTTGACATGAAGAACGCCTTTCTTCACGGTCATCTGGACGAGACGGTCTACTGTCAATAGCCTCCAGGTTTTGTTGACCCGGCTGCTCCAGATCATGTCTGTCTGCTGCAGAATTCTCTCTACCGCCTGAAGCAAGTGCCCGTGCATCGTACGGGCGGTTCGCCACATACATCCGCCGTGTTGGGTTCACTAGCTCGACTTCAGACACTTCTCTTTGTCTTCAAAGAGGACAGTACCATCGCCTACTTGTTGTTGTATGTCGTGGACATCATCCTCACCGCTTCGTCGCCGGCGCTGCTTCAGCGAGTAACGACCCTCTTGCAGTCTGAGTTCGCCATGACTGATCTCGGCGCCCTGCACCACTTCCTCAGCATCTCTATCACTCGGTCGTCATCGGCCAGCGCCAATACGCGGTCGATCTTCTCCAGCGTGCCAGTATGGCCGAGTGTCACTCTACCGCAACACCTGTTGACACTCAGGCCAAACTGTCTGCGACCGATGGTGCTCCCGTTGCCGATCCCTCTGAGTACAAGAGTCTCGTCAGCGCTCTCCAGTACTTGACGCTGACTCGCCCGGATTTGGCCTACGCCGTTTAGCAAGAATACCTCTTCATGCATGATCCGCACGAGCCTCATCTGGCGTTGATCAAGCGCATCCTACACTATGTGAAGGGCACCTTGTCCACTGGTCTTCATATCGGTATTTCGTCGCCTCAGTCCCTGACTACGTACTTGGATGCAGACTGGGCCGGCTGCCCCGACTCTAGGTGATCCACCTCCGGCTACTGCGTCTTTCTCGGCAACAACCTCGTCTCTTGGTCTTTGAAGCGCCAGACCACAGTCTCGTGTTCTGGTGCTAAGGCAGAGTACCGAGCTATGGCACATGCTGTAGCTAAATGTTGTTGGCTTCGTCAGCTTCTCCAGGAACTCCATGTTCCGCTTGCTTCAACGATCGTGGTCTACTGTGACAATGTCAGTGTTGTCTACATGACCGCGAATCTAGTACATCACCAGCGCACGAAACATATTGAGATTGACATTCAGTTTTGAGATTCACATTCACTTTGTCCGCGAAAAGGTGGCTTTGGGACAAGTTCGGGTCCTCCGTGTTCCATCTTCTCACCAATTTGCAGACATTATGACAAAAGGACTCCCTGTACAGTTGTTTACTGACTTTAGGTCCAATCTCTGCGTCCATGATCCTCCCGTTGAGACTGCAGGCGGGTATTAGGAATTATGTATAAGCTAAGGCATGTATATCTGAAAGGATTAGGCATGTATATCTTATTTTGTACCTTACTTATACAGCAAGCCTATTCGGGGCTATATCTATATATAGGGAGCATATCTGGTGCAATCGCAGCATCTCGTGCAACTATGCAAACGAGAAGCGTGGCACATCCGATTGCCATCGAAAGGCCACAAACAGGGGCGGGATTATTTTGCGCTTAGGTGCCCGCCGGTCCTTCAATCACAACACACTTTTGCTCCCCCTCCCCCCCCCCCGAATCCATCCCCATTTCTCCCATGACAGTTCAGTTGGCAACGAAGATCGCCGCCGCCGGACGCTGAACGTCGACGGCGCCCTGGTAATGGTTGATGCGGCCATGGCTGCGACCACGCCCTTGTGCATCCATGTGCTGACGAGCTCTCCTCTGCCACTCTATTGAATGCCAAGGCCATGGCGCATCTGTGTGCTGGTAAGTGGTAACGGACCTCCATCAAGCAAAGGACCAATCCAGGAGCAAACATCCACCACACAAACCATGAAGGAGCTACTGGCTACTTACTACTCTAGAGCTCGATGGGTGGCTGGGGCAGCCGGCGGGATCTAGAGCGTGTGGTAAACGTCGAGACGTTTCACCCTGTGGAGCGCCCATATGTGCTGTCCACTATGTAGCAAAGGCAAGAGGGGCCAATATTGAGGGCAGCCTCATCGGCGTCGCAGCATGCGCCCGAGCGTCGACGCGCCGCCGTACGGCACGTGCTCCGGCCACCACGGCAGCAAGACGGAGCAGGCATCGGCGTAGGCGAGCACAGGATCTAACCATGGGGGCGAAGGGGCTGGCAGCTGGAAGGCGGGGCTGGGCACCCACCAAGTTGGCGAGGCGGCGAGGAATCGCAGCCTGGGAATTGTCGAGGGTGGGGAGGGGATGCAAGAAGGGGGTTTTGAAAAAAACGACTTGTGTTTGATGCATCGACGGGCGCCAGAGTGCAAAAGTTCCCCGCCCCTGTTTGCGGCCTTTGGATGGCAATCGGACGCGCCACGCTTCTCGTTTGCATAGTTGCACAGGATGCTGCGAAACAGCCACCCCCCCATCAGGGTGTGAGGTGTTCCCCTAATTCTCTACACGCCTAATAGGTAAAGTCCAACAAAAATGTGTGAAATCATCCAACACAACCAAGTAATAAGAACAACCAGAAATACTATCCACAGGAGAGGTCCAGACATCACAATGGACAAACTCAAAGGGAGAAACAGTCTGTGAAGTAGTAGTAAAGGGTAGACGTGCATGCTTGCCAAGCTGACAGGAGTGGCAAAGGGAGCGATCTACATTATTACATGAGATAAGGTTGTTATTCTTAAGGCTAGTAATAGTGGCTGGACCAGAATGACCAAGGCGACAATGCCACAAAGATGATGAAGCTGCAACTAGGGCATAGGCGGCGGGAGGTATGGTACAGAGGTCGCCAGCACTATTGCAGCGAAGAATCACGCGTCGCATCCTGAGGTCCTTGACAGAAAAAACTACATGCGTCAAATTCAATAGAACAATTATTGTCTCAAGTGAATCGACGAACAGAAAGAAGATTACGAGCATGGGTGGCACGACAAGGATGTTGTTTAAAATGAAATTGGACGCATCGGTGGCAAGGATAGAGGAACAACGAGATGTGACAGGGATATGTGCACCATTGCCTACTATAATAGAAGAATGAGCAGCGAGGAAGCGAGAGAGAAGTATACCCTCGGACGAGTGCATGTGTGTCGACGCGCCGGTGTCGACGACCCAGGGTTTGGAGCCCTGGATCGACATCTCCTGTAGGGCAGCGACCAGCCCTGCCTGATCCCAAGATTGGACAGGCTGCGACGCGCCGAGGGGGAGGCAGACTATGGCACCTAGGGACCAAATGTCGTTAGGGCCTACGGCCCTTGTCCAAGGAGGCCCGGGCCGCCGCGCCAGTTCAGGCCACCCGAGGGACCGTCAGCCAGGCCGCACTACGGCATGGTCCATGGTTGAAGCAAATCCATAGACCCGTGGGAGAGGGCGCAAGCGGCCGCTTCTGACCGCCACAACCCTGCTGCTGGCCGCCGCCGCCCTAGCCTTACTGTTGGCCACCACCCCAGCCACCACTACCGGTCCGCTTGCCGTTGCCCTTCTTGCGCTTGCCCTACTGCTGCTAGGGTCTAATGGTGCAGATGGAGGTGGCAATTGGAGCCGCAGCCAGACGGCGTGGAGGCAACAAGGGCAGTGGACGACCTTGGCTTCATTTGCCAATCGCAGCTCCTTAAGAGCAAGTTGATCAAGCACCGCGGCGAAAGTGATGTCCGGCGTGGCAGCGATGAGGTCCGCAATGTTGCTGTAGCGGGAGTTGGCGCCGCAGAGGAGGTTGAGGACGAGCGTGGAGTCAGCAACTGGCTGCCCGACGGCGCGAAGAGCATCGGCAGCTTGCTTCATCTTCTAACCATAGTCTTCAATGGACACATCGCCCTGTGTCATGGAGTGGAACTCATGACTCAGGAAGATGGCGTTGGTTCGCCTGAAAGTGAGTTTGAATGGCGGCCCATAGCTGGCGTGTCGTCTGTCTGTCTTCCATGGTGAAATCAAGGACTGATTCGGAAAAGGAGCCATGCAGCCAATTGCGGACGCAGAAGTCGGCTTGAGTCCAAGCAGCGATGAGGGGATTGGGAGGAAGAATCCCATTAATGTGTTGTAGAAGGCCGAACTTGCCGCACATGGCTTGGAAGAAGGAGCTCCAGTTGGCATAATTGGAGGAACGAAAGTTCAACATGATGAGGACGTGAGACTTGACGGCGATAGTGGCGTAGGGGCTCACTTCAGCCATGGAATCAGCAGTAGAGGAGACACTGGAATCAGCAGTTTCTGGAGAGGTAGTGCTGGTTATGGTGGACATAAACAGGGTGAAATTGCTGAGATATGGTGGAGGTGATGCTTGGTGGAGAGGAGAGGACAGTAGAGGAGGGCACACGGCCGACCTAGAGAGGGACCCGGACCTTCGATACCATGTAGAGAGTTGGGCAATCACCACACCCAACTGGGGAGGTGAGCTTCCATATAAATAGCTGATACGGCAAAATACAAAGGGTGAGCCATTAAGGCAAGATACAAAGAGTCTATCTAATTTAAGGCAGAATACATGAGGTCAAGAACTACACAGTTCTAATTATATCTAATACTGGTTAAATTATGACCTATGATGTTTGATTTCAATGTTATCTACGGTAAATTATCAATGTCAAAGCTACCGATGCTTGCACTATAGCGTAGTGTGTATACCGTAGATACATTACAAGTGCCTACATAATTAACATGCCATAATTGATCATAACGCCGTTAAACAATTAAATGTTTCAATAGCCTATGAAACTTTGAAATGAAACCCACCACTAAGACAGCATGTTTTGCAAGCTTGGAAAGCTGACATTAGCACTCTTGGAAACTACAAAATTAAAGCTCATCACTGAGAATGGCCTAATATCTCTGTTGGTCACATGGGTTATATGTCACATTGGAGAGTTAAAACTAGTGATAGGGGACTCCATGAATATCTTTGTTGGGTCACATGGGTGATGTGTAACGAGAGTTAGAACTAGGACCCTAGTATTACCTCTTGGGTGGATGATTTGGGCCCATTGGGTGATGGTAGAGATTGTTAGGTTTAGTCGCACATTAGAAATTGATTGTGAGAAAGCACAATATATAAGAGAGCCCATACCTGTGAGGCTAGTCTTTTGGATTGAGTTAGACCCATTGCTTCAGCTTGTTCTGGGTTCCTTTGGACCAAGGCCATTACATAACACTAACAGAAATGATCTAAGGACAGTTGGGACCCATATGTTAAGGGTGACATTGCGGTGGCTTTTATGAATCCCTCTGTTGGGGTCACATGGGTGATGTGTAATATTGGAGAGACCCTAGTATAACATCTTGGGTGGATGATTTGGGCCCATTGTGTGAGGGGGGGATTGTTAGGTTTAGTCCCACATTGGAAAGTGATTGTGAGGGAGCACAACATATAAGACAACACATATTTGTGAGGCTAGTCTTTTGGATTGAATTAAACCCACTGATTTAGTTTTTTGTGGGTTCCTTTGGACCTAGGCCATTACATAACACTAACAAAAATGGTGCAGTGACAGTTGGGACCCATATGTTAAGGTGACATTGCGGTGGCTTTTTGGTAGTCTACTGAAGCATAGCACACCAAAACCCTAAAAACTTATTGACACATCTTTGTACAGGCAGTATGCTCTGAATTCTGATATATACTTCACTAAGTCATCCTGAAGCGAAGGTCAGCTAGACAAAGAATACAGAAAAAGAGAAAAAAATGAGTTCACTTCTCTTGTGAAAGCCTGTAGCATGTGTTCCAATCTCCCCATAAAATCTTCACTGCTATGACCCTTCCCTCCCATGACAGGAATACAGGAAGTAGAGTGCCTTATGCTGGTCAAATTTGCCACAGCTCAATTAAGTTTTTAAATTCAATCAATAGGCCACTCAGAAACTCCAGTACCCAAAATGGTGAGTTGACTAATTCGTCCTAAATTTCCTCTTATACTTGCTTTACTAAAGGCAAGTGGTTTCTGTTTAATTTACGTGAATGTAGAATGCATCATTTGGAGTTCTAACACCATTTCAGTTCTTTTTTTCCATGTTGAAGAAACAATTTGGCAGTAGTATATACACTATGGTGCCCTGGACCCTGGACAAAAAAGTTTTGACTTTGCCAGTAAAAAAGAAAGCAGAAAAAACTCGTTCCAATAGTAAAAGGGGCAAAAGATGGGGGCACACGCACTGATAGCGTTGAGGTCGTCGGCGTAGCCATGAACGCGGACGGCGTCCTCGAAGGCGAGCATGGCATCGCGGGGAACGCCGTACCAGGTCTTAGGCTTGCCGAAGTGGAGGTAGTTAAGGCTGTGCAGCTCGTGGTCCTCCACATGCCAAGCGAACCAGCTGTACAGCATCGCAACGTACAGCATCGGCGTTGTTACGCCGGCCACGTCCCGCCCCATCGCCCGCAGAACCGAGCCCCGTGCGCGGGGGGCCAGCCGCATGTTCCACTCCGTCTCCCCGACATCCCTCGCCGCCAGGGCCGCATTGCCGCCGCCGCTCTCCAGGTCCAGCTCCAGCTCCAGCTCCTCCGGCGCTGCGAATCCGGAGCCCGGCATGTCGTTGCCGTACTCGACGTTGAACGGCCTCGCGGCACAGGCGCCCCAGAAGAGCGCCTCCAGCTGAAGTTGCGTCGCTTGCTTGGGCGGCACCGCGTGCCTCGGGAGCTCGATGTCCCGCGCCTTGGCGCGGAAGGCCTCCAGCGTGTAGCGCTCGCCGCTCTCCCAGACGCGGCGGCTCGCGGGGCGACGATTCTTCGTGGAAAATCCCACCTGCTGGAGCCGCGTCGGGAAGGTGGGCGCCGGGGTCGCGCCGCCGCCGGCGTCCGCATTGGCAGCAAAGGACGCCTTGAGGCGCTCGAGCGTGGCCTCCCGCGGCGGCGCCGCGAGCGGAGGCACGATCTTGCAGATGCCGTAACGGGAGGCCTCGGCCTCGATCTTGAGGATGTAGGCTATGGGGTCCGCGAACTCGGCGGCTGTGGGGCGGAACTCCGGCGCCACGGGAAGGTTGCGCAACCATTCCGGCGTCTCCACCGCTGGCGGCGACATGGAGGCAGCGGCGGGGAGCACGAAGAGGTCAGGATGGGCTCCCTCAGGCGAGGGTTCGCATTTAGGAGCGGCGATTTGGGGAATTGGCTCTCTCTGACGGCTACTTCGAGTTCGAGCTTTGCTGCAGCGGCTGCAGCCTGCAGCTGCTGCTTCGAGGGTAGCGAGTAGCCGAGTACAGAGGGAAAGGGGCCTAATAATCGGAGGGAGAGACGGGAGAAGACGAGAGGACGGGATTTTGTTGTCTTTTTTCTGACTTTGGTGGGGGCAGAAATGGAATTTCTACTTTTTTATCTCTATCTCTGTATCTGTTTGCCTAATATTAAACCGAATAAGTTCGGGTGATGTCGCTGTAAGACTATCTCTAACGGTTCCCCGTCGCGGGTCCATTCCAAATATCTCTCTTTTCTACGGTGTAGAACAGTGATATAACAGTGATATAAGATAAAAGTAGAGGCACCGCTAAAGCCAGACTAAATATATTATCACACTGATATGTTCATGCGTCGCTAAATATGATGTATTATATTTTCAACTATATTGAGGCTGAACCTAGCAATGCCTCTATATTAAGTCCTCAAAATTAAATGCGACAATGTTACAGCACTGTTTAGCACTGTAAACAGAAAGAGATATAGGTAGAATGATGATGAGGGATGGAGGGACAGGGAAGCGCTAGATTTAGCCTGAGAAGTTGGCAAGAAAGAGATAATGTCACGCCCGGTTTTTGGGATAAAACCGAATGCAAATCACATGTATTTTAGGATTTGTTTAATCATACATGGGTGACTTTATTGGTAGAAATAGAACATATATCATTTATTAAGCGTATAACTTATTACAATATTACCGAGGTCTATAAAAAGATTGCATCATAGCGATTATCTTCGAAGCATAGGCATCATCTTCCACGGTCAGTCGACCAAGAGCACACCGACCTAGAACTTCAAGTCTTCTTTAGGTTTCGATTCTTCTCGACATCTGCCAAGTGGCAGTGAGGAAGGGAGAAGAGGGAGAAAGAGAATGGTGAATACAAATAGAATTGTACTCAAAATGAGATGCAGACCGAAACAAGGCTTATTTTTTGGTTCAACTGGCACCTAAGGAAACCTTGAATTATCCTAAGTTCTTAGCACCTAATTACGAGGTGTGAAAGCCACCAACCCTACAACGATCCATCTTGGTTCAACCACTGGATCTCATCGATCAACAAACCAACTTTCTCATCCAACCATCCCAAACCAACTAACCAGAAGGAGTCTATGGCTGCTCTTAGACCGTAAGCATGGCTGGTATATCAGTTCTACAATCTCGAGAGGTTGCATACTTTCACCACAGGCAGTGTTTTCCCTTTCCGTCATAACTTCCTCAGGTGTTTGGCCGAGGTCACACAACAAGGTCGCTAAATAATTTTAGAGTAAAATGCATCATTGGTCCATTAACTTTTCGTGTTGTGTCTGTGATACTCCATATCAAAAGGCCACCTTAAGTGCATTGCATTCAAGCATGGCATGCAATCGGATAGAATTTATTTTTTCCTCAAAAATTTATTTGAATTCAAATTCAAAGCCTTTCAAAAATTTTTGGTTTTTCTAGGGGTAAAAATATAAAAGGATAGCTTAAATTAAGCCCTTTAACTTTTGTATTGGGACCCTGCTCGAAACAGTCAAAATCTATGGTTAAAATTGCAAAAGGGTAAAAGTAAACAAAGAAAAAAAGAAATGGGGGGCACGCTCGAGCACGGCCCGCGGCCACTCGCCCAGCGGGCGTAGCCTAGCTTAAGCGGTGGCCCGCGTGGTGGCTGGCCCACGCACCACCTAGCTCCCATGTCAAGCCACCTGACAGGTGGGCCCTGCCGCCATCGTCCTCATCCTGCGGGAAGGGGGAGCGGAGCTCCCCACTCTCCCCGGTCCGCTGCCCCGCCCTGCCCGCCGAGCCACCCCAGCCGTTTCGCTGCCGCCACCTACGCCTTCCACTCGCCTCACCGTCGTTCCATGCCCACGCGCTACCCCACTCGCAGCCTAGCCGCCGTCTTCGCTCCACCATCCCGAGCCCCCGCGCCATTGCCGCCCTCACCTCGCGCGCCCCTGCTCGCCGCTGACCGACCCACCGTAGCCTCATCTCGCCATACAGGAGGTGAGGACCCCGTTCCCCGCCCCCCTCGCCATCCACAACAGCAGCCTCCTCGTCCGCCGATACCCGGCCCTCCAGTCCCTCGTGCGCCAGTTCCAGGCAATACATGCTATAATTGTGGTCAGCCCAACCACTATGTGAAGGATTGCCCTTATCCCCGCCAGAATCTAGGATTCCGTCCACCTGTGCCGACACCTGGAGCAAATCCTCAGTACACCTTCAAGAAGAAGGGACCTGCTCCGAAAGCGGCCAAGGTGCATTATATGCAAATGGAAGATTTACCAGAAGGGGAGGCCATTATGACGGGCACGTTTTCAATCAATGAACAGCCTACTCAAATTATATTTGATACCGGAGCATCACATACCTTTATCAGTCATGCATATGCATATAGTCAAGGTTTTCGGCTATCCAAACTTAGGCAAGGGTATCTTATCATGGCTCCAGTCCAACAATTGCTGACTAACCAAGTATTCAAAGATTTGAGATTGGAGTTGGGTGGTGTGGGAGTTTGGTCCCAGCAGCCCACCACAGGGTAGATCCTGCGATGGTTTTGAGATCGGTTGGGGTGGCAAGAAGATCGCGAATGGTGTACAGCACGCAGGAACATGACGATCTAACAGGTTCGGGCCTCTTGATCGCGTAATACCCTACGTCCTGTATGGGGTCGGTGAGTTGTGTTGCTGGATGCTTGAGCGATAGAGAGATAATTATCCCATAGCTCATATCTCCCCTTATGTAGGCCGAGGAGCTAGAGTTACAAAACACGTTCCTAAAGAGCCATTGGCAAATCGACTCCTAAGATTACATGCCAGATTTTCAGGACCAGATCCTAACGAACAGTATCTAGAGGAGTCCAAGTGGTTTGCTTGCAAATCATGCCAGCTGGTTTCATGGACCGGGGCTCAAACCTCTTAGCAATCATCGTCATAGGGCACCTGGGGGTATATGACTCCCACAAGCCCCTGAGCTTCACGACGATCTCATAGGGATCGTCTTGAAGGTTACCCTAGAGTCCACCCCACCGTTCGAAGCATGGAGGCCATCGCAAGATGGACTCCATATGGAGTAGCCCCCAAGTTTCTAGTTGACTTGAGTAGCAATCAACTTGAAACTTCGAACTACACCTTCTTAGCAGGGGTCCATAACCGAGCACACCTTCGCCGGGTGCTTAAACGTTTTCGCCATACCAGTGCCGAGTGGATCGCCTTTGTGGCAGAACCGCCGATTTAATCCGGACTAAGCACATCTGCCACCTCTGGCTCGCAATGTGATTAGGCCAAACTAAACCCGGTCGTCCGTCGAGAGTCATTTGACCCCCGATATTACCATTTTCCAGAGGAACCGACATCATACACATCTGACCCACGATGGAGCCACAACAGATACATCATCACAGGCAGTTGAATAGCATAATAATAGACTTAGTTACAAACCGGTTTCGAATAAAGTACAAGTCCAACATAGAGTTATAAAGCAGTAAGTTCGAAAATTTCTCGCAGCGGAATGTTAAGTTCAGAGGTCACCATGATATCACAAAAGATTTGCATTACAAGTAACAACATCGAGCCCACCGATGTTGCCCTTGTGCCACTCATGCCGTTTCATCCTAAGTGAGGACATGCGCCACCTCCAACACAAGTGCAAACAATGAACTCCATACCTGCGCTCAAAATATGTGAGCAAACCCTGAGTACTAATTACTCAGTAGGTCTTAATGGATTTGGCTTACGGCTGACGCGAAGCAGCTTACTAGCAAGTGGATCCTTAGCCTTTGGTTTTAAATAGTGCCATATGTAACATAAGTAACAAGTTTCCATCATTTGTATAACTACCAACATAATAGTAAATTGCAGTAAGGTAAATAATTCAATTCAATCATGTGATATCCAAAAATCATGAGTATTAGATACAGAGTATTTAAGTAGTTACTACGTTGTCCGTGTGCATTATCAGCATTCCCACACCTGGTGGGCATCAGCGATTCGAATCGATTTTAATTCCCGGGAATAACTATCATGCCAGGGGTATATGCTTACTAGCCATCGCGTTCCCACATATAGTCCCGATCTTAACCTGCCTTGTCCCAAGTTCGATTCACTCCCGCCTAGCCCCCGGGTTGTGCCCCCATGACGAGCCTACCGACATCTCGGTCTCCCCGCCATGAGTACCAAGCTCCCCCGGGCCACCTTCCTCTCAACCAGCGGGTAGGAACGTGTCTCTGTGCTTCGGACGAGCCTAGGAAAGACTTTACCGGTCCCATTCCCCGGTTAAGCACTCTAGCAATGTTATGCCGAACAGCAGGCGAACAGTGGACGGGCCTTATGCGACTTGGGCGGAGTCCAAAGTGCAACTTTATGAAAGGTAAATACTGAAATAAACCTCCGCCCAATCTCCATTTAATTCATGAGCAACAGTAATAATTGACGTAATAGTAAGCTTTTGTAACTTTGAAAGCACCTACTCGACGAGTCCACACACTCGTGTCTACTCGTACCTAGCAATTTCTATGCATACTCGCCCTACGAACTCTATGTGTAGGTGCTAGGGCCAGGGCGGCCAGGGAGTCTAATGCAACTGGTTTCAAGCAACTCCTAATGCATATGCTTAATCATCAAGTATAATTTGTTTGCTGGGTTAAGTATGGTCCTGCCTACCTTCCTCGTTAGGGTCAGTAGCTTCTTCCGGAGCGTAGTCGGGCCCCTGCTGCTGGTCCTCCGGCTCTTGGTGCAGCTCCTCCTCTGGCTCCTCTACGATTGGTTGGTCCGGCGGTTGTCCTTCGCTCGCGGGATCTATATGCATGACATAGTGCAATTTGAGCATGTATTAGTGCAATGCTTGCTTCATGATGCGAGTGCAATGCAAGAAGTCATGATTGATGGAATAAAATTATGCATTTTCGTGATGAAACTTGTTTAGCGTTAAGAAATCGTACAGGCCATCACCTATGATAACTTAGCTTGTCACACGTAACAACGTGGGGGTGTGTGACGGGGTAGCACCGATTCATGCGAAATGGCCGAGCTCACTTAAACAACTCTTTTCCACCTAGCTATCTTAACATTTCTATCACGCATTTCTAAAACAGTAGCGAAGACCTACATTGCTTTCCAACTTTGTGGCTAAGGTCTACATACTCCTAAGTTTTCAAATATGATTCATGGTGGCATTTATTAATATACCAGTCTCACATTTCTTATTATTTTCTTAAATAAGCATTATGTCTACCATTTTCAAAATAGGGTCAAACCTTACATGCATGGCCTCACGTTTTCAGCGATGAGCTACTTACATCATCTAGAACCTAAATAAATACCACAAAGCCTCCTATAGCTTATTTTTCTCTAGAACTCTTTTCCTATGCTAATTATATGCTTAATTACTAGGCAAGGGTAAAACAGTAAATAAACAGTAAGCATTTGGGCTATCAAATTTTATACTAAGCTTAGGTATGCTAGCAAAGCTTCTGCCCAATTTTCAGAATTTTTGACCCTCATTTAAACCACATTTCCTATTTATTAATTTAAACATGCATGGACTTATTAATTTCAAAACACTAACCATACTTGACATGCACAGTACCCCATTTCAACAGTGAGCTATCTATACCACAGGGAGCACAAATAAAATGTGTAAAACCATTTAGAGCATAATCTTTATATGGTTATCATTTCCTCATTTATTTTTATGCTAAAATCACATGCAGGGGCAAAACAGTAATTAAAAAGTGAACACTTGAGCTACCAAAAATCACAGTGAGCCTATATACCCTAACAACACTGCTGTCCAAGTTTGACAATTTTTGGAGACCATTTAGTCCACATTTCCTAATTATATTGATTTATCAAGCATGCACAATAACAGGGGCAAAACTGACTTTTCCTACTCAACCATCATAACCAACAGATAGATCTGATAACAAAGGTCAAAATGCAACTTAGTTTGCTATTTTTGGATTTTTATTTACTTTTCTACGATTTTTCAAAGTTTCAGCAGTTTTAAATGCATTTTAAATCGAAAATCCACAGATCCAGGACCTATACATGATTATCCGTAGCTTCTGAGGGCTAACATGCAAGATCTACAAGACACGATGTACAGTGCTCTGTATGGAAACGTAAAACCGTTAAAATAGGAGGGCAAAAGTGCAAAAGTCCGTCTTCCTCCTCCCGTCGTCTTCCTCCTCGCGACAGGAGGAGGGGCTCCGGTGGCGCGCGGCGATTCCGGCCGCGCGGGGCGCGGAGGCTCGACGGCGGGGGTCAGGGAGAGAGAGTGGAGCCCGACGAATCTCACCCCGTGCTTGGGTTCGCCGGGGAGTGAGCGGAGATGGCCAGCGACGGAGCTCGGGAAGGTGGACCCTTCGGCGACGAAAGCGGGGCGGCGGGGTGGAACCGGCAGCCTAGAGCTAGGGATTCTGGTGGAGGGGAGGATGGCGAAGGTCGGCGTGGTGATGGACGGCCACGGGGTTGGGCGGAGGCGGCGCGGAGCGAGCTCCTTCGAGGTCTGGCAATGGCGGCTGGGCGGAAATGGCGAGAAGGAGCGAGCGAGCGAGGGATGCGTGGAAAGAACGGGCGGAGAGGGCGGCCTCCGCTTTAACGGCGGGCGCGGCAGGGGGGCGATCCGCGGCGTGGCTGAGCTGGCCATACGCCGGCGTACGCGTGGCGGCCGCCAGCTCGGCAGCGCGCGCGCCCGTGGATCCCTGGGCCCACCCGTTAGTGGCCCGGGGTCCCAAAAAGGAAACCCCCCTTTTTTCTGTTTTTGGTAAGGCTCTGAAAATTGCTATTTTGAGGTAATTAGATGCCGAATTTGAAAAAGGTCCAATTGAGTGAAATGTTGATATCTTTCATATCTACAACTTTGTCAAAAAGCTCAAGGTCGAAATCCAAGTCTAAGTATGATTTATATTTAAATTTCTCCTCAGATTTTTGAATTTGCCCTACCCAGCCTTTTTAAAGAAAAATTTAAAAGTCCTATTTGTGGCCAAAAACTCAGGGAGTGTTTTATACCAACTTTGACCCAAATTCCAAAATCTACAATTTCCTAAATTGGGGCTTTGCAAGAAAATGATTGTAAATTATAGAAAAAGTGATATTTCAATGAAATTTAGATTTTGAGTGTGTTTCTTGGCTGAGAGAAAAAGGCCTTTTACCCTAAGCTATGTCCATTTTCCACCTAAGCTCCAATTAACAAAGTTTTTCATCACAACATGACCCACAAGTTTGGTATAAAAGGTTTCACCTAAATCTTAACACAACTAGGGCCATACCCAATTTACCAGTGTCATTCATGCAAAAACTGAGCGCATCACTTAGCTATTTCCATCATGCTTGTCCATATGAGTCAAAAGCACACTATCAAGCGATGAGATGATGCTTATGAGGGGTAATTAAACAAAGGATGCACATGCTAATGCTCTGGAGATGCCTAGGGCATCACAGCCTTCTCTGCCTTTAATTATTGCTCTGCGTTTGGCCTTATGTGTGCACTGTGCACTTGTGAATCCGGATCAGTCATTGGATTCTCATGCTTGGTACCTGCCTCGGCACTGCACTGATGACCCTCTTTTGTCAGGTCTTGGACAGCAATAGTTATATTCGCAGTAAAAGCATCGACGGACAACACTATTGCTAATACTTGCCAACCACTTCTCTACCTTGGCCCCTTTAAATAGACAGCCCTGGAGCTCATCATCAGATATGATGAGTATCTCCATGAGTTCCACCGCATCTAAAGCCTTTCTTTGGATAGCCATAGTCTTCTGTGATCTCAAAACTCCGTCTGGTTGTGAGATTCTTCTAAATCCCCACCACTATCAAGTCTTGCATGACTCTCGATCTGGTTGTGAGAGGCTTCTAAGGAGATCTCTCGTATCCACCGGTGCTGGTGGAGACTAGATCCATGACCGTTTGCCTTAATGCATCTTGGAGGTAACTGATTACGGATCTGACTGCATCATCACTAGAACGCGGTGTTGCCCTCCCCCCGGCAGTTGGGGAGTTCCCTGCTGCTATGCCGCCACACTAAAACTCAAGCGGGTGGAGGAGATGGAGACCTCCTTTGCTTGGGATTTTGAGTTGGTTGTTCTTATCTGCATCTCCTGAGATTGTCTGGACTCTTTCCGCAGATATGTCGATGATCTCAGGCGATAATGTAGAAGATGGCCTGTATGTATACTACCCTACCTCAAGTGTGTAGATGTAGGCCGAGGAATAAGTGCTAACCTTCTCTGCTGTCGATTTGAGGGGTTGCTTGAGTACCCAAGGTCCTCCTTGTCGCACCTTCTCATATGAATCATTTGATGTACCTTGAACTCCCTTCGATCCATGAATAAAGTTGTGGTTGCTTTGCTTTGATATGCTTCCTTTAATCAATACTTATCAATATAATGCTCTTGACGCCTTTGTCAACCGACTCTGTATGATGCAAACGAGCATCGAGTTATGAAAGCCGAGTTCATATGCTGAAATGATGAGCAGCAATCAACCTGAAACTTTGAACTGTTCCTTCTAGGAATCGCCGTAAACAATTTATGGGAAACATTGTCCTTAACACTCCCATAGCCCCCAAGATCCAAGGGGGGTGATAATCCCTCTTGGGGCTTGTTCAGAGTGGTTTAAGGTCCCATGCAATGCTTCAAGTCCGAGCGCTTCCACTTCTGAGTGCTTGAACTCCAAGTGCTTCCACTCTGAGTGCCTAAACTCTTAGTGCTTCCACTCCGAGTGCTTGAACTCTGAGTGCTTCCACTCTGAGTGCCTGAAACTCCGAGTGCTTCCACTCCGAATGCTTGAACTCTGAGTGCTTCCACTCTGAGTCCAGAAACTGCTAGGAATACGAAGCGTCGCACCCCTCAGCCTTGGCGAAGCCGTGTGAACAGAATATCTGCCCAATTCGCTTTTTCGAACCGTCACCCGATGCATCGACTGACATGTGCCCCATCCGTGATATGAAGCATCACGCCTGTAGGGATCCGTACTGTATGGAAAATGAAGCGGCGCACCCACCACTATATAATCATGGGGATGGATCCCTCTATTCCCTCCACTTCCATTGCCAATCGCATTTGTCTCCTCTAGCAGCCAATACTTTACTTCTCGTAGCATCGTCTTGCTTTTGAGAGCGACATGGCTGATGACAGGGGCCAGAAGCACAAGGACTTCGATGATTCAGAGGATGAGATCTTCTTTGGCTGCCTCAACGATGAAGAGCCCACTCCCATCTCTAGCAGCAGTGATGACTCATCGGAGTCTGAGGAGGAGGTCCCGCCGGAAGATTTTGGAGGAACCCGACTCTGAGGGCTACAACAGCGAGGAGAGGGCCATCAACCGGGGGCTGAACCACCCCAGGCTTGGTGGGCCTGATGACGTCAAGGAGGAAGATGTTGAAGAGGAGGACGAGGAGGAGGAGGAGGATGACGACGATGACGATGATGATGACGATGGTGTTGATGGTGGCGGCGATGGTGGTGATGCTAGCGGCGACGGCAACGACGATGGCGACGGTGATGGATGCAACGAGGGTGTCCCTGCCAGCCCCCATGTCATCAGGCACTACCGCATCATGGCTCCGACCCCCGCCCAGTAGAGTACCATCGCGCCGCCTGTTGATGGTAGCAGCAATAGATGTAGGTTGTAGCAGAGTCGGGCTTCGTGTGTTTTTATGTTATTGTCTCACAATGTACTAATGGAAGGACCTTCTGGATCTGTCTTTTGTTGCCCTTTCTGAATTTCGATTCATTTACCTTACTGAATTGAATCGCTGAATGTGATCGATCTTTGTTCGTTCTTTGCCCGTGAAAGCTCCCATTTGAGACATCGCTCGACTGCACATAGCACAGCCAATCTATGTGATGTATGCTGCCCTTTCAGTGCTTGCGGGAGAGACCAAGCCCCCAGGATGTGAGTACTCTGACTGTCCCAAGTTCACTGTAAGCACGGAGCTGAGTGGCGTAGAACACTTGATTTAGGGATCTGAGTGGTACTGGTCACTTGGTTAGGAGAGCCGAGTGCCATGTTCATGACCGAGTCCTCATCTGTGAACTGGCGTGACGCGTCACGCTGTTAACCGTTGTTGTGTCCGCTTGTTGTCCAAGTGGCCCATTTGTGAAAAGTGATGGCGTGGCTTGTTAAAGAGAACGGCACCGGTTGAAGTTTGCATCGCGCTCATCTTCTTGCCCCAAATTGCTAGGGTTTGAATTGCCGCCTCCGCCCATTTCCACCACTGAAATCTCCCCCACTTCGTTAGACCGCTGATTGCATCAAGCGCGGTGTCGGGGAGATGGCGCTAAAGAGAAACTCAAGATCCATTGTCCCCGCTGGGCAGGACGGATTGAGTCGTCCATGGCGGGGGAGCCCCTAGACCCAAGGCTCGCCTGGACAGCGACATCGGTCGAAGACTTTCATCTGGCGGAACTCCAGAAGCTGGGACTTCTCCCAGAGAAATCCACTGGTATGTGGAAAGCCTAGATTGGGCGTCTGTACCCCGAAGTTCTGCCCTATCTCACTCATGTATTCACTTGGTACTTCTATCAATGTCTTGGACTTCCCATTTGCTCGGTTCTGTGTGGATTGCTTCACTTTTACAAGTTAGAACTGCCGAATCTGAACCCAATTCCATCATCCAGTTGTCAATTTTTGTCCATCTTTGCAAGGCCTTCTTAGGGATTCCGCCGCATTTCAATCTCTGGCAGTATTTATATTTCTGCAAACACCACAGTAAAGATGGCCATGCCATGTTTATTGGAGGAGTCGGATTCCAATTGCGCGATAGCATGAAACCGCGCTACCTAGATTTGCCCCTGCTGTCGTCCAATCAGTACTGGACTTACAAGTGGTTCCTCATGGAAAATTCGGAGGACTCTATCCTTGCCCATTCCAGTTGCATCCCAGTGGGTGGAGATAGTTGGCAGGAGACGGTGCCGGACAATTAGATAGGGGATGTCACAGCGCTGTTAGAGAATATGACCGATTTAAAGAATAGGGGCCTCACGACCATGGCTGTGGCAATAGATTTTGTGCACCACAGCATTTAGCCATTGAAAGACAGAGTCCACCCGGCGTGCTTCTACTCTGGCTTGGATAATTCCACTCGTGAGGTTAACAGAGAAGTCACTCGGGCAGAGATCAAGGCCCCGATTAAGACATTCTTTACTGAAAGGATCACAAACCATGGTTCCTCTTTTTTCATATTTAGTTTATAATCCCCCAAACCAGGTATGTAGCGCTAGACTTCCTCTGATTTGATTATGACTTATTTCCCATAATGAATGTGAAGAATATGCCTCTTTGTTGCCTGTTACTACAGGGTACCTGCTTCAAGTTCTTTTCTGAGCCTCCATATCCCGGGGAAGCCCCAATTCGTGCGAAGAGGACTGCTGACTCTGAATATCTCTATCTGAACCTTGATGGCATCGCGGCTGGGGGTATGCTGTCAAATTTCTACACTGAAGTTGTAGATGAAGATCAGGCTGGGAAGGAGCCGGTAAGGTCTG
Organism: Paspalum vaginatum; assembly: GCA_030272315.1. Taxonomy (NCBI): domain Eukaryota; kingdom Viridiplantae; phylum Streptophyta; class Magnoliopsida; order Poales; family Poaceae; genus Paspalum; species Paspalum vaginatum. The sequence continues at coordinate 21,111,484 of CM059019.1, read as the reverse complement.
AAGAAATCCCCCCTTCAGAGACAGAACACTGAGTGACTCGTCAAGCCATCTGGAAACGCAGCTCCTCCACGACTGGTAGATCTTTGTGGATAGCAGATACTGTCAGTGAGGAGAACGAACCCTTTGATAATGAGGCTCTTCACACCAGGAAGTGACGCGCGACTGAAAAGTCTGATGCTGCTGGGAAAAAGCCCGAGTCTTCCTCTTCCGCATCTGGCAGCCGAGTGAAGCCGCTGGTTAGAATAGTGAGAACCAAGATTTAGCTGCCGTCGTAAGTTGCATTCATGTCTCACTGTCTTGGAGTTATAAAGTGGATCAAACTCCCCACTTCTCCTATTGTTTTTTGCAGGGCTGCCGATTCCCAGGGGATGGGAGGAGATACCTCTGCATCGCTCTCTGACCAGCAGGGGGGGTCAGATAAGGCCCTAGAAGTGGAGGCCGCTCCGTCTCTACCCAAAGTTGTGCCAGCCCCAGACTTTCTTGTGAGCAATTTGGGAGAAGGGTCCAAGCAGTTGGTAGGCCATGGGGAGACGCCTGACTTTGTTGGTTCTTCCCATGGGGTGGACCCTCCGGAGCAAGCTCCCGGAGAGGCGGAGCACCAGGAGGACTCGGTCATCGCCGGCAGTTCTGCGGAGCTTCGCCCGACAGAGTCCCCTATTGACAATGCAGTTGGAGGCGACTCGAGGGAGCTGGTAGCACAAGAGTCGACAGACCTAACTCCTTGATGATCAGGGATATGCCAGTAATGCTTCGTATGTCGTTCCCCACTTCCCATACATTTAGGTTGGAACCTGACGCTTGGTTGGTGGTGTAGGACTGTTTTCGTGAAGTGTTCTGCATATACATTGAGAACACCGAGCTGAAGAAGCAATTGGCTGCTGCAGAGCAGAGGGCTTCAGGTAAGAGACACCTTTAATTTTGGGTGCTATGTCCTGTTTGGAGGACTCTGACCGGGTGTCATCTAATAACCTTGTGTTCAGAGAAATCGGGTCTGGCTGAGCGGGCTTCACTGATTATCGAGGACCATAAGCACGAGATTGGTGTCCTGAAGCAGGAGAAGAACCTGGCGGAAGCCAAGACCCTGAGGCTGAAGGGCGAAGTGACTCAGCTCAAGTCTTCTTATGAGGTAACTGCCAAAGATCTTGACATGTCATATAAGTTACTCGCTGCTACCTGATCTTTACTTAAAGGCAACCAGGCTCAAAGTCTTGAAGAGAGGTCGAGGCATCTCAAGAGCATCGAAGAACTGACTGCCACTCAGAACCGGGTGTGTGAAGATGCAGAGAAGCTTGAAGCCTAGGTCACAGAGCTTTCAGAGCAGCATGCGGCGGACCTGGTGGAGCTTGGGAGGCAGGTCACCCTTTATAGTTAGCTGGAGAGGCTCTATGAAACCCTGGAGACCGATGTCAGGGCGCATGTCGATATGTTGGTGCCGGAGGACGGGGACCAACCCATTGTCGAAAGGCTGCCTGGAGCTCTTAGCTCTGCTGAGACGTTCTTCAAGGAGACCATTCAGGAGACCATTACCGACATGGCGGCTACGATCAAGACCCACTACCCTAACGTGGATCTTTCTGCTGTTGTATCTGGTCCCAGGCTGGGACCACACAGGAGGTGTTGTCCAGCTATCAACAGGCTACTCGACCCATTGGGTTGGCCGCTGCCAGGTTCTTCCAATTCGTCTGCGCCGGAGATGACCATGAGGAGCCCTTGGCGGAGTAGACGGAAGTTAGCTACTGTGGGTATGTGTCTGTGCATGGGGCACTTAACTGCTTTCAATGTCGATTGAACTCCGTATTCTGATCTATGCCGAAAGAACATGATGCGTGCATGGCTTGGCTATCACCAGAAACAATGTGAGGTGATGTCGTACAGATTTAACCTTTGGGCAGCTTTGCTATCGCTGATTAGAGTGCGTAGTCACTTTAATAGTTTCTTTTCGTTGCTTGGTTGTCGCCGTATGTAAGAACATAGATGTTCGCTTGTTACTCTTTTTGCAGCTTGGTTGTCGCTGGATGCTAGAGTTTGATGTTAAGGCCCCTTACGCAGCTTGGTTGTCGCTGGTCGGTTTTAGGGTGTTGCGTTTAGCGATAGCTCTTTTGAAAGCTTGGTTGTCGCTGGTTAGAGCTTGGAAGGGTGCCTTTTCTGTGGCTTGGCTGTCGCCAGGTTCAGGTAAGGCGTAGTACTCGACTAGTGCGTCTTGGCCGTTGCCCTTGTTAGTGAGTTATCGTAAGAGGCCCAGCTTGGATGTCGCTGGGGTTTTCTCATGAATGTAACTATATTACATGATAGAGGATCGACTCAGAATGAAGCTACCTTTTCGTTCATAGGCCGCAGAGGCCATGCTCGGCTTGGTTGTCGCTGGAAAATGAGCGTTTAGGGTGCTTGACCCATACATGCTGAGTGCTGGGACTCGCAACAGAGTGCTTGATGACAGACTCATTGGAGAAATTCTGGCCGAGTGCCTAAGACCACTTGGCCTATGGGTAGAAGCGCCGTAGGTGCTCTGAGCTCCAAGTGTTTGGAAGCTCCCTGACTTCTGGTTCGCTAGCCCAGCCTAGGACCTCCTTGATGAGGTATGGCCCTTCCCATGGGGAACTCATCTTTGACTGTCCTGTAGTAGAAGTTTTGCGCTTGGGGACGAGATCTCCGACGTTGTAGGAACCTGGCTTGACGTTTTTGTCATAGTAATGCTTTAGCGCTTGCTGGTACTTGACAGATTTGAGGGCAACACGCAAGAGTTCACCTTCGATGAGTTCAACATCCTCAGTTCTTGACTGTTCTACTGCTGGTATGTTCCTGAATGCCACTCTAGGAGCCCCATGAATCAGATATGCGGGTAGGACGGCTTCCGATCTATAGACCATGAAGAACGGGGTGTTGTTGTTGATGGCCTTAGAAGGCTAGGTCCGCAGCGCCCAGATTACGTAAGGCAATTGCTTGAGCCATTTTCCTTCGTATGGCTTGAGCTTGTCAAAGATAGATGGCTTGAGACCATGGAGGATCATCCCATTGGCACGCTCTACCTGGCCTTTATCTTGTGGATGATGTACTGACGCGTAGCGTACCAGGGTTCCTTGCCTTTTCCAGAAATTGAAGAAGGCGTCGGTAGACAAGTTCGTACCCTGAATCTGTGCATGATTTCTTCGATGAACTCGATGGCCTCGGCTTTTGTCAGCTTATTGATCGGTTTGTATTCTATCCACTTTGTGAACTTGTTAATTGCCACTAGAACGTGGTCATATCCCCTGGGAGCCTTTTTGAATGGGCCGATCATATCTAACCCCCAGCACGTGAAAGGCCAAGAAACCAGGATGTTCTGCAGGTCAGATGCCGGGAGGTACTGTAGCTGCATGAAGAACTGGTAGCCCTCACTGGTCTTGACGATTGTTTCTGTGTCTTGCTTCGCGGTTGGCTAGTAGAATCTTGCCCTGAATGCTTTGCCCACAAGTGTTTTGGACGCCGCATGATTGGCGCACGACCCCAAGTGTATCTCGTGGAGGAGGCTGATTCCTTCTCCATGTGGGATGCACTTCAAGAGTACGCCTGATGACGCAGCCCGCCGGTAGAGTTGATCGCCAATCAGCACGTAGCTCTCTTTTGCGGTGCACCCTATCTTCTGCAAATTTCAGCTCTGGAAGGGTGCCAACTTAATGCACTTAATGATCTCCGCCCTCCAATCATGCTCGATGACTAGCACTTACTCCTCTACCGGTTTGTCATTCTGAGCTTCTCTTTCAGCTTCTTCTTCTTCTGTCGGCTTGTTAAGAACCTGGACAAATATGCTGGGTGGTACCTCTGCACGCTTAGATCCCAACTTCGAGAGGACATCAGCCGCTACGTTGTCATCTCTGAGCACGTGGTGGAACTCTATCCCCAAGAATTTACCTTCAAGCTTCTTGAATTTTGCATAGTAGGCAGACATCTTCTCTGACGAGCAGCTCCAATCCTTGTTAACTTGGTTGATCACCACCAAAGAGTCGCCATAGATGAGTAATTTGTTGACGGCTAGTGGCTTGATTATGCGTAGGCCGTGAATCAGCACTTCATACTCTGCGGCATTATTGGAGAGCCTGAATTTGAGCTGTAGGACATATTTAAGCTGCTCGCCTTTGGGTGATATGAAGAGAACTCTGGCCTCAGCTCCTTCCAAATTCAAGGATCCATCAAAGTACATGACCCAGTGCTCTGGCCTTTTTGGATTCACGGGGACTTGCTGCTCCATCCGCTCTGTGATGAAATCTACCGGTGCCTGGGATTTGATCGCGGTCCTAGGCTTGAAGTCGATGTCATAGGCACCCAGTTCGCATGCCCACTTGGCTATCCTGCCGACTGCCTCCTTGTTGTGCAGAATGTCTCCAATGGGGAAAGCGGTGACGACTAGCACTCGGTGTTCCTCAAAATAGTGTCGTAGCTTGCGGCATAGGATCAGAACCGCATATAAGAGCTTCTGGACTTGAGGGTACCATATTTTGGCTGGACTGAGGACTTCATTGATGAAGTACACCAGGTGCTGGATCTTATAGATGTGAGCTTCATCTGTCCTCTCGGCGACGAGTGCGGTACTCACTACATGCGTGGTGCAGAACAAATAGAGGTATAGGTCCTTCGTAGGTGTGTCACCTTGCGCTCAGATTGGGGCAGTCAACACTGGCGGTGAAGAGAGGAATGCCTTGAGCTCGTCCAATGCCTTCTGCACGTCTTTTGTCCACTTGAAGGAGTCAAGCTTCTTGTGGAGCTTGAAGAAGGGAAGCCCCCAGTCGCCGAGGCGGATGATGAACCGGCTGGGGGCGGCCATGCACCCAGTGAGCTTTTGGACCTGCTTTTGGGATGTTGGCAGCTGCATACTTGTAATCGCCAATATCTTTTTTGGGTTGGCCTCAATCTCCCTGCTGTTGATGATGAAGCCTTGGAGCTTGCTGGATGGTACACCGAAAATGCATTTCTCAGGATTCAATTTCCATCGTTAGACCCTGAGGCTATTGAAGGTTTCCTCTATGTGCTTGATGAAATCGTCCAAATCCCTGGTCTTGATCACCACATCGTTGACATATGCTTTGACGTTCCTGCCCCATTATTTCGAGAGGCAGGCTTGGATGCTTCGTTGATAGGTAGCCCCAGCGTTCTTCAGTCCAAAGGACATGGTCTTGTAGCAGTAAGCGCCGTAAGGCGTGATGAAGGATGTCTTCTCTTGGTCCTCTGGAGCCAGAGAGATCTGGTGGTAACCCGAGTAACAATCGAGAAAAGACAGCAAGGCGCAGCCTGCTATGGAGTGTACGACCTGGTCTATTCTAGGTAGCCCGAAGGGTCCTTCGGGTAGTGCTTGTTGAGCTCGGTATAGTCAACACACATCATCCATTCTTTTTTATTCTTTTTCATTACAAGGACTGGATTTGCTACCCACTCCAGGTGGAAGATCTCTCTAATAAAGCTGGCTGCTGTCAGCCGGGCCACCTCTGCCCTAATCCCCTCCTTCTTCTCGTTGGAGAAACGGTGTAGCTTCTGCCTGATAGGTTTGGCATTCGGGTTGATCTTCAATTTGTGCTCGGCCAGCTCCCTGGGGACGCCAGGCATATCTGATGGTTGATAGGCAAACATATCCCAGTTCTGGCGGAGGGGCTAGATGAGCGCGTCTTCCTATTTGGGGTCGATGCTGGCCCTAATAGTGACCATCTTCTTTGGGTCGCTGAGGCCCAGACTGATCTGCTTCGTAGGGACTGCCGACTGCATGGCGTTCCGGGTAGTGTCGGCGGCCAGGATGGTTGGTTGTATTTTTGCAGGCAGGGCTTTACTTCTTCTCAAGCGGCCTCCTACTCGAGATCTTCTGATGCTGCGAGTGCGGCCTGGTCACACTCATGGGAGATCTTAGAATCACCCTAGACAGAGAGGACGTCGTTGGGTCCCGGCATCTTGAGCACCAGATATAAGTGGTGCAGGATCGCCATGAACTTGGCGAGAGCTGGGCTTCCAAGGATGGCGTTGTAGGAGGAGTCGATACAGGCCACCTCGAATCGGATGTACTCGTTCCTCCAGTTGTTCTTATCACTAAAGGTGACGGGCAGGGTGATGTGCCCGAGTGGTTGGGTGCCCCGTCCGGGCACTATGCCGTAGAACGGCGTGTCTGACTCCTCCAGGTCTTGCACATTGAGTCCTAGCGTGAGGAGTGTCTTCTCAAAAAGGATGTTGCGGCCACATGGACTGGAAACCGACATAGGAAGGTCGGTGGAAGCAATCTTCACGTGTTGGCGCTGAAAACCGACCAAGAACTGGACCCTATGTGCTTGAACCTTCTATTGGAAGAGTGAACTGGCTGTTTTGCATTTAAACTAGGTCAAACAGGCCTTGGATTCCATTCTCAGGCAGCTGAATCGGTCAAACCCACCTTGAACCGGCCTGAACCGCCGCCAAACCGCTTGAACTGGGGCTAAACCGGGGCTGGACCACTCCTTGTGGCCTTATGCGGGCGCCCCGTGTCCCGACCGCTTGGCGAAACCGCGCCCCGCACGCGTCCGCGCGAGACGCGTGTCTGAGCGGGCGAGCGACCCGACCGGACCGCTTCCCGCAACGCCTCCCCGCGCAAGCGCGCGCTCGCCGCCCTGGCTTGCCATGCGGCAGCCTGTGGCTGGCTGAGCTGCCGCTGCTGGGGCCTACCTGCTACGCCATGTGGCGCCTCCTGGGCGTCTCCCACCCGCGCCGCCGTGCGGATGGGGCTGCTGACGTCATTAGTCCCTATATTTTTGTATTTTCAATAACTTTTCCACCGGAGCTCCAAACGATGCGAATAATATATCCATTGGAATCGTCTTGATGACCTCTACGCATTGGTGCAGGTCTTGAGGGCATTTGAGATACTTTTTAGTCATAATATTTGAAATTCTTATCTCAAGACCTTTTATCTGCAAATCCTCTCTTGCTCCAGATAATATTGTTTTGCATGGAATTTGAGCATATCTCTATGAAACATCGAAAACTACCAAAACTCATGGAATTCATCAGTGTTAGGTAAATAAAGCATGGAATTTGGCTTATACCCTATTTATTCACCAAGGAATTCGCGGTTGAAATAGGAAAATAACGACCGCCAATAGACGGTCTGGTCAGGCACGTACGCCACCTGATTCCAGAGCTCGAAAAATCGTCGGATGTACTCTTTGACTGTCTTATGACACCCCTGACATATACGAGTGAGGTCCCGCATAGTTGCCGGCTGGTGATAGGTGTCTCGAAAGTTACGCTGAACTTTTCACAGAACTAGTGCCAGTTGGAGATGGAGTTGGCCGGAAGATTTTGGAGCCAGCGCAGGGCTTGGGGCCCATCATCATGGGGACGTAGGCTAATGCCACCGCCGAGTCGCCGTGGGCGGCTTTGCCCCCAAGGTGGTAGAGTTGAGCCCACTCTTCCGAGTTCTACTTGGGGTGGTACGTATCGATGTTGATTAGCTTGAACATAGAGGGCCATGATACCGCCTTGATCCTAGCAGAGAAAGCCATGATTCCGTCATACTCGCTGAACGACGGATCATCAAAACTGGGGTCGTAGCGGCGGTGCTCGACTAGTGCCCTACTTGGGCGGGGGCTGTCGCCTCGCAGTCGCTCGTCATCGCCGTCGGGCCCCCCTTGGTTGGTTGGCATGGGCAAGATCGCCCCATACTCTTTCTCCCAGTCCCTTTGGCGCTTGAGCTCTTTCTCCTATGCCTGCTGTCACCTAGAGTTGATTTGATGGCGCGGGTCCTTGCAGTTTTCGATAGTCTCGTGTAGGTTAAGGACGCCAGCCTGTGGTGGTTCAGGAGGATTTAGCTCGTTCCGGTCCTCCTCCCTAAGCTTCTGCCCTTCGAGGGCCAGTTGCGTCAGTCTTTCCTTGATGGCTGAGGGGGGGAGGTCCGCCGTGAGTGCTCCCATCGTGGCAATGTAGAGTTCTTTGCTGGAGATAGCAAGGGAGGAGGCCGCCTCATTGAAGTCATGTTGAAGGAATCTAATTGCACTCATGGCCAGACCCAGGCATCTTCCTCCTTCTGCTCCGTGGAGTACGGTGGTGGCTTCAGCGGCGGCGGCGGCCTTCTGCTTGCGCTGCCGGTCACGGTCCTGGTTGTGGCGAATGCGCTCGCCGTGTCGTCCTGGAGTTTCGCCAGTCTAGGAGGCCTTGTCCGCAGAGACCAGGTTGCGCAGCTCTACCAGTCGAGCCCGCTGGTCCCTTTCCCGCTGCTGCCGACGTTGCGTAGGCGGCGGGACTCGGCGGCTGCCGGGGTGTCTCCCTGGAAGGAGGGCAAATCTGGTGGCACCAGCTGATCTTGCTGGTGGAGGTTTGCCATGAAGACCTCTCACAAAGGATCACGAGCTGAGGGAGCCATGGCCTCAGCCGATTGGGGAGGCGGCGATGGAGGAGTTCCCGGCCGGGTACCGCACCAGTGAGCGGTTCAGTCGACCGGGGTAGAGTCGACGACGAGCCCTAGCCGGAGGCCCGTCAAGGGCATCGGCACATCCTCAGACCTGTAGATCTCATCGTCAATGAGTGTGGGGGGACCCTATCGGGACAAGGCCGCCCACACGATGTCGGAGTAGACAATGGCCAAGTTGCGCAGCTCGTACGGCACCGTTCCGCCGATTGGGGCCTAGGGGTTAGCAGACTCATGTTGCTGCCGAGCCTTGGGTGCTTGCCCCGAGCTCCACCGCTGTGTAACTTGAGTCCACCCAGAGGGGTACGGAGTTATTGCGTCGGTGGGTGGGGCTAGCGCGGTTCGTTCTGCCACCGCGTCAAGACCTGGTGCGCAACGAGCCGGGGCCGTTGGGGCCCGGACCAGAGTGGGTCGAGTGGTCGGCGGAGACTATCTTGGGTTGCACTCAGGCACCTGAGTGCTAGGCACGACCCATCTCATGCAGTGCTAAGGATGGTGCTGGGTGGCAGCTTAGGCCACTTGGTCCCATTACTGTTGATGGGATCTGCTTTGGCAACCGTCGATGCAGAGATTAGATATGTTGGCTCGGCAAGGGATCCAGGACAGATCGGATCGACCCTAGGTTTGTCGGAAGAGAAGTTGGCAGGGCCAAAGCGCATGGCTCCATGGGAGTCGGCAGGCCACCAACATGGTGTGCATTGCCATACTTGTCAACAACAGAGGTGAAGGTGCCGAAGGAGAAGATGTCCCCTAGCTGGGATTTGATCGATGCGTGGAAGCTGATTCCCATCATGGTCTGCGGTCCTTGCTCACCAGCCCCTACCTGGCATGCCAGCTATGGGAGTTTGGTCCTAGCAGCCCACCATAGGGTAGATCTTATGATGGTTTTGAGATCGGTTGGGGTGGCAAGAAGATCATGAATGGTGTACAACACGCAGGAACACGACGATCTAACAGGTTCGGGCCGCTTGATCGCGTAATTCCCTACATCCTGTTTGGGGTCGGTGAGTTGTATTGCTAGATGCTTGAGCGATAGAGAGATAGCTATCCCATAGCCCCTGGCTCCCCTTATATAGGACGAGGAGCTAGGGTTACAAAACACGTTCTTGAAGAGCTGCCGGCAAACCGACTCATAAGATTACATGTTGGATTTTTAGGACCAGATCCTAATGAACATTATCTAGAGGAGTCTGAGTGGTTTGCTTGCAGATCACGCCAGCCGCTTTCTTGGATTGCGGGCAAACCTCTTGGCCCACCTGTCAGGATGGTTGAACCAGTCGTCATAGGGCACAGGATATATGACTCCCACAGGTGGGAAACATTTTCAAATCCAACCCTTAGTAATGCTTGGGCACGGTATACCAGTCATTCTAGGAATGAACTGGGGGAATGATTATTAAGCAGTTATGGATATCAGGGCTCCCACCATACGGGTCACTTCATAGGATAATACCCTGGTGCATGTCTCCCTTCCCCGTTTAGAAAAAGAAATGATGATGATAAACGCTGTAGTTAGCCCTGAACTGGCATATATTTCGGTGGTATGCGAGCTTCTGGATGTTTTCCCAGAAGATCTTCCAGGACTGCCACCAAACAGTGAGTTTGAGTTCTCCATCGAGTTGGTACCAGGCATGGCACCTATCTATTGGAAACCTTATAAAATATCTCTAAGAGAAATGGCTGAGATGAAAGTGCAACTTGAGGACCTCCTTAAAAGGGTTTTATTCGTCCCAGCACTTCTCCTTGGGATTGCTCGTCACTTTTTATGGAGAAAAAGAGGGATAGATCCTTAAGAATGTGTGTGGATTACCGCCCCCTAAATGCGTAACCATTAAGAATAAGTACCCCTTCCTCGAATTGATGTGTTGTTTAATCAGTTATTAGGGGCCAGGGTCTTTTCAAAAATTAACCTTAGATCGCGATATCATCAGATTAAAGTAAGAAAGAAGGATATACCCAAGACAGCTTTTTCTACCAGATATGGACCTTATGAGTATCTGGAAATGTCTTTGGGTTAACCAATGCCTCGGCATATTTCATGTATTTGATGAACTCCATTTTTATGTCGCAGCTAGATAAATTTGTAGTGGTTTTCATAGATGACATCCTGGTCTACTCCAAGACCGAAGAGGAACATGAACAACATCTGCGTGTGGTTTTGTCGCGATTACGGGAACATAAGCTATATGCTAAGTTCAGTAAGTGTGCCTTCTGGTTAAGGAAGATCTCCTTCCTAGGCCATGTCCTCTCCGCTGATGGTATAGAAGTAGATCTCGAAAAGGTGGAAGAGGTTTTGAACTGGAAGACCCCAGAGACCATCACTGTGGTCAGAAGTTTCTTAGGTCTGGTTGGTTATTACCCTCTTTTTATTCAGGACTTCTCTAGAATAGCTAAACCAATGACTAAACTGTTACAAAATAATGTGAAGTTCAACTGGGGGCCGGAGAGTGACTAGGCTTTTCAAACCTTGAAGAAACTACTCACTTCTGCTCCGGTGTTGGTTTAGCCTGACGTCACTAAACCTTTTGAGGTATATTGTGACGCTTCGGGCATTGGGTTGGGATGTGTGCTGATGCAAGAAAGAAAAGTTATAGCTTATGCTTCCCGTCAACTGAAGAAACATGAAGAGCATTATCCTACCCATGATCTAGAGCTAAGTGCTGTGGGGCACACGTTGAAGATTTGGTGCCAGTACTTGCTAGGGAATACTTGTCATATCTACTCCGATCATAAAAGCTTAAAGTATATCTTCACTCAAAGTGAGTTGAATATGTGCCAACACAGATGGCTAGAGTTAATCAAGGATTATGATATGGAAATCCATTATCACCCCAGGAAGGCTACTAGGGTTGCATATGCTCTGAGTCGCAAGGCTCATTGCAATTGTACCACCTTATCTCCCATAGCCGAGTCCCTCTGTGAACAAATGGAGAAAATGAACCTAGAAATGGTACAGCAAGGAGTGGTAGCCACTCTACAGTTGGAGTCGACTCTCTGGGACCAGATAATTCAAGCACAACGATCCGACAAAGGGGTACAACATTTGAAGAGAAGGCTTTTTGAAGGCAAGAAATTACCCTTCTAGGTTGATGAAGCTAGAGTACTCTAGTTTAAGGATTGGCTGGTGGTGCCCAAAGATGCAAACCTCCGAAAGAAAATCATGGAAGAGGCACATACCTCCCGCTACACCATTCACCCGAGAAGTACCAAAATGTACCAAGATTTGAAACAGTGCTTTTGGTGGACCCGGATAAAGAGAGAAATAGGGAGGTTTGTAGTAGAATGTGACGTATGTCAGCGAGTAAAAGCAGACCATCTACGACCTGTGGGATTGTTACAATATTTGCCTGTGCCCGGTTGGAAGTGGGAGGATATTCATATGGACTTCATTGTGGGCTTACCCAAAACCCGAAAGAAGAAAGATTCTATTTGGGTGATTGTCGACCGGTTGACCAAAACGGTGCATTTTCATTCCAATGAGTACCAACCATTAAGTTCAGCAATTAGCAGAGCACTATCTCCAGTGTATTGTAGCTCTTCATCGAGTACCTAAGACTATTGTTTCCGATCGCGGTCCACAATTCGTCGCTCGCTTTTAGGAACAATTATAAGTTGCCTTAGGTACCACTCTCATCCACAGTTCTGCCTACCATCCTCAAACCAGTGGGCAGGTGGAAAGGATCAATCAAATCCTGGAAGATATGTTGTGAGCTTGTGCCTTAAACTATGGCTCTCATTGGGAGTCTTGTTTACCTTTAGCAGAATTCACTTATAACATTAGTTATCAGAAAAGACTAGAAATGGCTCCTTTTGAAGCTCTTTATGGATGGCGATGAAGAAACCGCTTGAATTGGTTAGAACCAGGAGAAAGGGTAATTTTTGGTCCTGATTTGGTAACTGCTACAGAAAATAGGTTCGCTTCATATAGGGCAAGTTGAAAGCTGCTCAAACCCGCCAACAAGACTATGCAGATAAACGAAGGAGACCTCTAATGTTTGAGGTTGGGGACTACGTATACCTTAATGTATCCCATATGAAGGGAGTCTACCGGTTCGGTGTCACTGGTAAGTTAGCCCCTCGGTATATTGGACCTTTTCAAATTATCGAGCGGTGCGGCCTAGTGGCATATCGGATCAAGTTACCCCCTTGCTTGGCGGCAGTTCACAATGTGTTCCATGTTTCCTAGCTTAAGAAGTGCTTGCGAGTACCTTATGAGGAAGTAGGTCATGCCGAGCTCCAAGTAGAACCGAGCTTGACGTACAAAGAGTATCCAAGCAAGGTTCTGGACATCAAGGAGAGAGTCACTCGACGGCGAGCAATTAAGTTTTACAAGATACAATGGCGGCATCATACGCCAGAAGAAGCTACTTGGGAGCCCAAGCACCTTTTGCAAGCCGAGTATCCTCACTTCTGGAAGCGATTTCAGACGGGAAAAATCAGTAAGTTCGCCGCTGAGACTTTTAAATATCTTCTCTTTCATATCTTTTGGCCGCTTTTAAATCTCGGGACGAGATTTCTTTAAGGGGGGAAGGCTGTGATACTCCGTATCAAAAGGCCACCTTAAGTGCATTGCATTCAAGCATGGCATGCAATCGGATAGAATTTTTCCCACAAAATTTGTTTGAATTCAAATTCAAATCCTTTCAAAAAATTTTGGTTTTCCGGGGGTGAAAAATTCAAAAGGAGAGCTTAAATGAAGCCCTTTAACTTTTGTATTTGGACCCCTGCTTGATACTGTCAAAATCTGGGGTTAAAATCGCAAAAGGGTAAAAGTAAAAAAAATGGGGGGCACGCTCGGGCGCGGCCCGCGGCCACGCAACCAGCGGGCGCAGCCCAGCTTAAGTGGTGGCCCGCGTGGTGGCTGGCCCGCACGCCACCCCGGCTCCTCTGTCATGCCCCGTGATAGGTGGGCCCCACCGCCATCATCCTTGTCTCGCGGGGATGGGGAGCAGAGCTCCCCACTCTCCCCAGTCCACCGCCCCACCCTGCCTACCGAGCCGCCTCAGCCGTTTCGCTGCCGCCACCCACGCCTTTTGCTCGCCTCGCCGTCGTTTCATGCCCACGCACCACCTCACTCGCAGCCTAGCCGCCATCTCCGCTTCGCCACCCCGAGCCCCCGCGCCATCGCTGCCCTCACCTCGCGCGCCCCCGCCGTCGGCTCTTCTCGCCATCCGGGAGGTGAGGACCATGTTCCCCTTCCCTCTCGCCCTCGCCGCCGTGTCCTCGTCGAGGGTTGGGGCCGGCCCGAGCTCAATCGAGCTCAGCGCCCTGCCATGGCGACCGCCGCCATAATTGCCGTGTGCTGTGGGTCCCCACAAGCACAGGCCGCCGCGGCCCTAGCAGGCACACGCAGTGGGTGTGCAGCACTAGCGCGCATGTTGCGCGGGGAGGCACTGGCCCCAGCAAGCCCCACCGCCGCCTTGGGGCCATCTCGCCGCCGCGCGCGTGAGGGGACGCCACGCAGCCGCGGCGGGTGCGCACCGCTAGCAATGGGGAAAAAAGGGGGGAAGGGAGAGTTAGAGTGAAAGAGGTGGAGTCAAGCGCACCGTGCCGGGGACCACCACCGCGCGTTATGGTCGCCGGCGCGGCGGACGCGCGGCTCACCGAGCGGCGAACTGGGCTGCCAGCCCGGTTGGGCCGAGCGGCTGGGCCGCCAGTCAAGTGGGCCGAGGGGGAAGAAGTTGGCCGTAAGGGAGAAGAAAGAGGGATGGGCCGCCGGTCCATGGCCGGTGGGCCGAGCCAGAAGGAAAAGGAGGTGATTTAGGCTTTTGGCCAGAAATTTTTAGTGGGCTGGGCGAGTTTCTTTTACGAATTTATTTAATCTTTTTCTTTTTATTTCAATTTAATTTTAATTATTTTATTAGCTTTTAATTAAATATGTTTTTAACTAATTAAAACAGTTATTTTATTTTCTTAACGGTTTAAATATTATTTTAATTCTTAATTTAGTTAAAAGGATTTAAAAATTCATAAAAAATTATGGTTAATTTTAAAAATGATTAAAAAATGGTTAACAATTAATAAAAATTTTCAACAATTAATAAAAACATCTAATTAATTCTAAAATGATATTTAATGTTTAAAAATATCTAATAAAACTTAAAAATTCATTTGAGCCTTTAAAAATACTTAAAAATAGTAGAAAATTCATTTAAGCCCTAGGAAAAATCATCTAAGCCCTAGTGACCTAGATGGTTAATTCCAGTGGCCCACCTTTTCTTTAGAAATTATGCACACCTACTTTTTCAACAGGTTCATCATCCTCATCCTTTAAACTCCTGTATGTCATCATCTTAGGTACGTTGGTTGCAGTGGCTCCAGTTGAAGAGTCTTCCACCATAGCAGAAGCCCTAGAAGTAGGTGCACCCGAACCATCCACCGCCCTAGAGGGAGCTGCCTTCGAGCCAGCCGCTGACACAGATCCCCTGACCCAAGGCAAGCCCCCGTGCATTACCTATTTTCTTTGAGTCCTTTAATCAAATATGGATATTGTTGTGCATTAGAGTTAGGAACTGATTGAAACTCTAGTGCATGATCACCCGTTAACCAACATGATTATCCTATACGCAGTAGAAGGCTTAGGTGACATAGGCCTAGAACGAAAATCTTTTACTAAAGTTATTTGGTTAAGAACCAGAAGGATGTTAATAATTTGATAGAGATGCGACGGGATCAGTTTCGCTTTCTGATATTGTTATGCTATGAATATTGCCATGGACCCTGATCCTGCTTGTGTTGCATAAGGTCGTCCAATGTGTGGCTCGGTCGGGCCTAATGCGCCTCGTTCACTTGCCGTCCTTAATGGGTCCGGTAAACCTCTCATCCTTTTGTACCTAGGAGTTGGAACCAAACGAGACCAACTAGAAGGAGGGAGAAGGGTGGGTGTCGATGGAATGTACACCCGAGTTCGGTGAGGATGGTTCCGACAAGGTGGTATTGGATGTTAGGTTGTCATATGTGGGGTCGTTGTACATGGATATGATGTGTGTCTGAGTTTTCCTCTCGAGAGGTTAAATATCAATGCAAATCGCTGTGGCTTGCCAGATGTAAGCTGCCTGACCACGACCAACATCGTAGTTAAGAACTAGAATGATCTAGTAATGAATGTTTTCGCAGAGTGTTTGCTTGGTTGCTAATAGCATAGGATAACTTAGTTTAATTAGGTCAAGTAAAACGAATAAGAAAATGTTGCTTTTAAAGCTAAGGATCTACAGATAGGCTGCAACAGTGTGCATAGACTAGTCTACCTCAGCTATAGGGTAGAGTCAGGTTAGACCCCGTGGTCTATGTCTTGCTGAGTAATTAGTACTCGGGTTTTTTGCCTAATCTTTTCTCCAGGAG
The DNA here is from genome assembly GCA_030272315.1 of Paspalum vaginatum. Lineage (NCBI taxonomy): Eukaryota > Viridiplantae > Streptophyta > Magnoliopsida > Poales > Poaceae > Paspalum > Paspalum vaginatum. The sequence continues at coordinate 21,095,751 of CM059019.1, read as the reverse complement.
AAGGGTACACCTTGTTCGAGTGGGATCCCTACGCCGCTCCTCTGTTCTTCTGAAGTGGCAGACACTGCGCCTTGGGCCGCATGGTGTTTTATTTTGAAATAAACCAAGTTTTTGAAAAACTGTGGCTTTTGGAAAGGCTGAGATACTTCCAGCCTTTGGTGTAATGGTTTAACAAATACTGTTTTGTAATATTTTAATTCTGTTGTAATATATGTGGGTTGTACTGTGATGTAACCTGTGTACTCCTTCGAGAGTCACCCCGAATCAAGCTCGATCAAGATGGGAAGGCCTAGTCGGGATCCCTGAATCCTGAGGGACTACCGAGGTTAGCTTGGATTCGATGCAGGAGGCCCTAACTCCGAGTTAATCTAGGCGGTTCTGCCATAGTGTCAGTTAGATCCATCAACTCTCGAAGTGCATTTTTCGGTCTATCAACTTTTTAAGTGGTTCACCATAGGTCCATACCCATTCGTTTTATGTCTTATTTTCTATTTAGCCCCATGGAACTCTTTTCACCCTCTCACATGTGCCCTTGTTCCTCTCTTGCCTTCTTCTGTGCACAACCACATGAGCGTCGGCCTGCCGCCCAAGCCACATGCCCGTCGGCCTGCTCATCCAAGGTGAGTGCCCGCCGGTCGTCCAGGCGCTCCTTCACCGTTGCACCGTCAGTGCATGCGTCAAAGATGTGGACTAGGGGCACGATGACGCTGTTGGTGTTTCTTAGCCTACTGAAAAAAATCCGCAAGCGCACGGAAACACGTTGTAGCTTTTCACCCAAGAGTATTCCTGGGTATCGAAATCCACGAGGAACGAGGAGTAACCCAATGTAAAACGGATAGGACCGAACAGTAAAACCAGCAATTGTAGAGATAATTAACAGAACAGAGCATGATCACTACTTTAGATAAAACAACTTAACATTACTAAACAAACCAGAACTCTACTCAGCAAGTTTACTTGGACACCAAGGCTATAGAACCACTTCAGGGCACTAGAGTGCTGATAACCCAGACGAGAAAGGCGGGCGCTATAGGACTCAGCAATGCATCGATGACAACTTATCCGAACGACGGGGTTGCACTACACAGGACACACACCCGCTGTCACCAGGTGGGACTACCAACCAAAACTACGTGGGACAAGACACCTTCCAAGACAAACTCTAGTCTAGAGACCACCTCTACACAACCGAGTTTACTACTACACTGGTTCGAAGCCAGAGAGCAAGCACAATTGTATAGCTAAACTACACAGAGCACACTTGGCACCCGTAAACTACTAAGCAGGGACTAAGAATGTAAGTAAAGCAAGTATGAAATATATAAAGCAGAGGAGCAAGGAACTTTACTGTATCCTAGAAATAGAGTGATGTTTCCTCTGAGATTAAGAGCTCGGGAACAGAATACCCAAGAGGAATCCGACTCCTTCACTTTACAACTCACTACTCACAATTTATACAATTGGCTCTCTCTACAATGCCAAGGGTGGCCTCACTACTATAATCTACACTCAACTACACAACCACTCTATTATTCTATTGATCCACCACACCTTGCAATTGATCCACCCACTTGTGTGATGGTCTTCCGACGCTTGGATACATTGGATACTCGATCCAACAGTTGCATTTGACTTGGTTTGTGTTTCTTTGCATGCAGGTCGAATATTGGCCAAAATGACATGGTCGGCTGACCATGTGTTATGGTCAGGCGGCCATGCTTCATGGGCCAAAAGGCTGTATTGGGCCTCTGGAGGGCAGCCCATGGCAAGAGATGGTCGGGCGACCATTTGGGGTGGCCGGTCAACCATGACGGGTGTTTGGAAGGCCATGGTGTATGGTCCGGCGACCATGGGTGATGGTCGGCCGACCATGCCCAATTGTATGGTTGGCTCCTTTTGTGCCATTTCACATGTTTTTCATTGTTTCCTTCATTGTTTTGAACGTGAAAAGCTTCTGCATACAACGTTTATGCACAACTTGTGGAACTAGTGAGTGATATATGAAAACTTGGTAAATCATACTCTGAAACATGAAATGTTGGTGGTCAAAATGGGTTTTATCGACCGCTAACAAATGCCACCAATGAATCGAGGCTGGAGCTAAAGTAGACGGCGGTGGTGTCGACGTGTATGTAGAAGAGCACAACCTGCCACGCAGCCATCGCGGCATACCCCAGGTAGAAGAGGTAGAGGTAGTCGATATACCCAACGCCACATGGGTAGCAGCTGATGTCCCGCTCATCAGCCGTGGCCATGATGCGGTCACTGTCGTGGGGCAGCCTCAGGTTTCACGGCGTGCCTCGGTGGCCAAGACACTGGCTTAGGAAGAGAAGAGCTGGAGCACGACGAAGGCGACACTGAGGTAGGCATAGAGTGCTGCAGGAGAGGAAGGCCTTAGCTATCGCGCTCATGCAAGGGTGAAGATTATCAGATTGCTCAGTGCTCTGTGGCAGCGGTGCAAGAACCAGAAGCTGATGACGCATATGCCATGGAGCAAAACGATTTTGGGTTTATCTTGTGCTTGCGCTTGGACTTGGTGGAGATGAAGCAGAGGCCAGCTGGATCGCCTTGATCCCTTCTCTTGTCCCACTTGGTGACGATCACCTCATCACTTGAACTTGACGAGGATGAGGAGGTTCTGCTGCACAATCCACTAAGCTCGGCGAAGAAGGCCTTGTCTTGCTTCCGATTGTCCTTCTGGTAGCTCTTGAAAGCCTTGCTAAAGTTCTTGATCTTGTCAGAGCAGTGCTTGGTGTGGTTGCGCTTGCCGTAGTCATGCTTGCTGGGGTGATACTTATTGGAGTCACTGGAGTGGCTCTTGTCCTTCTTGTAGTTGTCGTTCTGCTTGTTCGGGCACTCTGCAATGAAGTGGTCGACCTCTCCGTACTCGAAGCATTTGGACCTCACCCCTCTTCTTGCTCATCCGGTTGTCATAGGCATGCTGAAAGTGACTAGACACCAGACAAAGCTCTTCATCCCCAAGTGACACCAACTGCTCCTTTGTCACAGACATCAAAGCAGAAAACGGAAAACCATGAGGTGGGGGGGAGGGGGTTAGTGACAGCTTCCTTGGAGCTAGAAGCCAAGGCTAGGCTCTTGGAGCCAGTACGATCGAGAATATCTGTCATCTGGTAATCCACCTCTGTGGCCTTAAGCTTGCTATAGAGCTCCTCTACACCCAAGGTGTCATACCATGCCGACTCAAGAATGGAGTTTTTCTTGATGTCCCACACTTTCCTGTCCAAGGAATACAGTAGCTTGACAGCCTGCTGATGGTTAGTGTATGGGAGAGCAGCAGGGGCAGAGTTGACACACAGCTTGTTGATGGTCGACTGAAAAGGACCAAACAAGGCATCCACAGACTCTCCCGGCTTCTGGGCGAAATTCTCATATTTGCGCTGGTAAGTCTCCACAAGACGACCCTTAACAGTCACCATCCCCTCATGGTGTGCACTTAGCAGGGACCAGATTTCACGGGTGGTATCTAGACGGCTCACCATCCCATAGTCCCTCGGACCAAGTCCAGAGAAGAGAAAGTTCACCGCCTTATAGTTTGCCTCGTGCTGAGCAATGCGCTCAAAGTCATACTCTGAGTAGCATTCCATATGTCCTCGCTCTGGCTAAGTAAGAACGCTCTCATCCTACCCTTCTAGTAGGGATAGCCATCTGAGCCGAGATCCAAAACCTTCCCTGAGTGCGCCATAGTCACTACTGGTTTCTCACTGGTAAAGGTATGAAGAAACCTAACCAGCCCTGATACCACTTGTAGGACCGAGACGTGTGACTAGAGGGGTTGAATAAGAGCACTTGAAAACTCAAAATCACGACCCCCAAACTGGTGCTAAGAGAAGCTCATGAGAACTGACACTAGACACCATCCACTGAACAGATATGTGGCTAGCAGGCGCAAGGTGCCGTCCACTGAAAGGATATGCACTAGGCGCGAATGAGCAAGCAACTCAACGATCACAAAGATCGCAAGTCACCCCAAACACCGAAACTTGCGAATTCTCCACTGGACACTCACCGCACCAAAATGCGACTTACTGGTACACTGCGAGCAAAGAGTTTGGTCAGACAGTGGGAAAAGCAAATCCGATGCAAAAACAGGGCGGAAGAACCAAATCGCGAAAACGGGGCAGCTTCCCTAGCTTCACCGGACTGTTCGGTGCCAGGGGCTAGACTATCCGATGGCACCGGATAGTCTAGTGGAGGCTGGCGGACTGTCCAGTGGGAAGCCCTGGGTAGGCCCAATGCTGGACTGTCCGGTACCGGTGGCTCTATCGGATAGTCCGATGGAGTCACAGAAAAAGAGTTTTCAAACCCCAAATCTGACTAAATCTGGTCCAAACTTCACAAGATTTAGGCTATCTAGACCCTATTACAAAGCTATTTCAAAAAGATTAACTCAAAATGACCAAGGGATTAGCGGGAATTTCAGATCTCGTGATAAGGCAATCTTTGGGCAAGAAAGGGAAAAAGTCAAGAACAACTTGCTTGTGGCAATCCTGCAGGATTGAGATGAATTAAGTCATAATCTCCATGTCCTAGCAAGTCCAAAAGAGCCAAAAGAATAGGATTAACTCTTGGGCAAAGCAAATCACTAAAAGCCTTTGAGTTTCATCCAAAATCCAAACTAGAAAGGGGGAAAGGAGATGGTTGCACACATGAACTTGAATTGGGGATGAATCTTCCTTGTATTAGAAGTGGAAATCAGTTTACACAAGGTTCCTCACAGCCTACCACCCATCATCCTCCCACTAATGCAAAGTACTAGCTGTAGGGGACTCCAAATCCTAGATTAGTACCCAATTTTCACTCTAAGCACTTGGCTGCTTGGAACGCTAAGCCTAGGGTTTCTTGAAGTGGTAGAGTCACCTAAATGACCAGTAACTTAGGTATATATATGGCCCAAGCCTAACTGACTCAGTTTACACTAAGACCCCTATATTACAGAAATGTCTGTAGGGGCTAAATTGGAAAAGACCCAACTTTCTCGTGGACGGACGACTGCGATGGAGTCTTGATCTTCTTAGGTTGCACGCTAACTTTCGGATGACATCCATGTGGCAAGTAGTCCAAATCCGCCGACCCCCAGTTTTGAAGTCAGAAACCTGGAAACTTTAGGACTTCTTTCTAGGGCCTGGAACAGCCCACTCCACTCTATCTCAGTGAGAATTGAGCCCATTCGCTGAGTCTTGGTAATTTGGTGGTTGGGTGACGGATTTGAGTGATTCCGCCATCGCCCTCGCACTTCTTCGTACCATGCACTCAGGTTGGAGCATTGCGGTGGCACCCAGCATCCCCTGTCCATCGGGGTCGCCTCGCAGTCCTTCGGAGGTCTTACACTTGCCGTCGCCATTCTGTTCCTCCGTGTACCTAACTCCCATGGCCGACCGACAACGAGCATGCCTCCTATCCTTCAGAGGTCTTTCTTTTCCATCTACCTCTAGTCCATCAGAGGGCCTCTAGTCCATCAGAAGGCTTGTGCCCAAGTCTTGCTTGTTCTTAATCACCCACTTGGTACCTATAGGATTGTAGTGTGGTGGACGCTCGACTAAACCCCAAACTTGGTTCCTCTCAAAATTTTCTAGCTCCTCAAGCATGGCATTGACCCAATTCAGATCAGACATAGCATGTCCAACATCATGGGGCTCTAAAGAAGCAACAAATGCAGAGTGTGCAAAGACAGCAAGAGAAGCAGACCTGGATCTTGTAACTCTCTCATGTAGTCACCAATAATGTTCGTCGAAGGGTGATCCCACTGGACCATCCGAGACGGCTATGGCTCAGACGTCACCTTCCCTATGTCCTCAACGGGCCCTGCTGCATGTACTGGTGGATCTTGTGGAGGTAGCTCCCAAGTAGTCAAGGAGAAGGTACTGGAGCTCCCACCTCATCCTCTAAAAGCGAAGCAGCAGGTTCTGGAGTTGCAGTAGGCTTAGTTTCACCCGAAACACCTTCATCTTCTTCCTCATCTTCTTCAAAGATGGTAGTACCTAACTTAGCATCACCTACAAGCTCAAATCCAGGGGTTGTGCAAGGCATAGTTTCATCGAAAGTAACTTCACAAGTCTCAACAATCCTGTTGGAGTCTGAGAGCCAAACACAGTATGCATGCGAATGCGTGGCATAGCCAAGAAAAACTCCATTAGAACTGTGAGGTTTGAATTTGTCCAAGTTCCCCTGCTTGAGCACAAAGCACCTATAGCCGAACACCCGTAGGTGGCTCACTTTTGGCTGCCGCCCAAATCGCAACTCATATGAGGTCTTATAAAGAAGAGCTCAGAGAAAAATGCGGTTGGAAACGTAGCACGCGGTGTTAATTGCTTCAGCCCAGAATTTCCTAGGAGTCCTATGCTCATGGAGCTTCGTCCTAGCCATCTCAACAAGGGTCTGATTCTTGCGTTCTACCACACCATTCTCCTGGGGGATATATGGGGACGAAAACTAGTGTTCTAGACTTTGGCTATGGCAAAAGGCTTTGAAACGATCATTCTTGAATTCGAGTCATTGTCACTTCATATAGCTCTCATGGCATGATTAGATTCATTTCTCAACCTCAAAACTAAGTCATGAACAAACTCAAAAGCCTCATCCTTTTATTCTATGAAATGCACCCTAGACCAGCGAGAGAATTCGTCCACGATCATAAGAACGTACCACTTCCCACCAACAGACCTTACTCGAGCAGGACCAACTGTGTCCATATGAAGAAGCTCTACAGGGTGAGCCGTTATCACTTGATTCACAGCTGTGTGGGAAGCAGCAACCATATTCTTGTGGTGATAAGGATGGCAAACAAGGTCACGCTCACTCTTCAACTTGGGCAATCCTCAGATCTGGTCAAGTGAGTTAAGCTTTGCAAGCAAATTGAAGCTCAAATGACCTAGCCTCCTATGCCACTTCCACAAATCAGAGGAGGGACTAGCCAACAAACAGCAAGAAGGACCGAGGGAGCTCAAGAAATCAACATGAAAAACCTTCCCATAAGGCAAAATAGGGCAAACAAGATCTTCTTGAGCATCCAAAACCCGAGAGCTAACCTCATATCCTTCATCGAGAAGTTGCAAAACAGAGAGAATGTTGTAACCAAGGTTAGCAACTAAAGCAACATCTCTCAGGACAAACTGATCAGAAACAGGAACAACACCAACACCTTTCACCTTACCTGTGCCTTTATCCCCAAAAATGATGTGCTCGCTGGAACTCACTGGGGTGAGACTAGAGAACCATCTGTGATTACCGGTCATGTGGTGCGAACAATCAGAATCCATGAGCCATATGTTCTCTAGGCCTCCATCCTACATCAATAGCAGTTCATGAGGTGAGCATATGGTCTAACACTAGGGTTAGTTTTAAAAGAAGCAAACCAGTGTCGAGCCATCTGCTCAAGAGAAGGGTTAGCAATATCACAATCAAACATCCCAAAACCCATGTCCCGCACAAATTGAGATTGTCGGTCACCACGTCTAGCAAAGCGTGGTCTGTCATAGCTCTCAAAGCCTCGGCGAGGAGGACCAAAATCGTACTGATCACAACCTGGTGCCCTGTGTTGATGGTCGTTATTTCACAGTTTCGACCGTCAATTCCTCGGTGAATAAATGGGGTATACATAAAGTTCTGTGCATTATTTGCCTAATACTGACAAATTCCATGAGGTTTGGTGGTTTTTGGTGTATCACAGGGAGATGCTCAAATTCCATGCAAAAGTATATCATATGGAGCAAGAGAGAATTCATGCACAAAGGGCTTGAGAATGAATTGCAAATGACATCACTATGAAGTATCTCAAATTCCCACATGGACTAAATCATTGCAAAGATCTCATCGAGATAATCAAAATAGAGTTTTGGTTCACCCAATTTGGAGTTCGGATGCAAAAGTTATGGCCGTTGCAAGAATTGACAACGTTGGGAGGGATGGTCCATGGCCGCCGGGCCATTTTACATGGTCGGCCGGCCATCCCCATGGTCGCCCGACCACTTCCAAGGTCAGCCAACCTCACCCCTAGGTCTCCTGACCATCCGGAGGGATCATGGGCCAAACCTACAGGGTTGGCCGACCAACTCCAGGGTCGGCCGACCGCTTCCAAGGTCAGCCGACCTCGCCCCTGGGTCACCCGACCATCTGGAGGGATGGGCAACCCACCAGGTAGCCCAGGCCTAGGAGGCATGGTCGCCCGACCATAGCCTATGGCCACCTGACCCTACGATGGCACCAATCTTGGACCTGCATACAAAGAAACACAAAACACATCGAATACAACCGTTGGATCAAGAATCTAATGCATCCAAGCATCGGAAGGCCATCATACAAAGGATTGATGACGTCAGCAATCTGAGGAGAAGAACATTCAGCCAATCAAGTGGCTGCCTGACCATTCCCCATGGTCGACTGACCCTGCATCGACCTCATTTTGCATGTGTAACAACCACTCCAACCGCCAACCAACTTGGAGAAGCATTCTCAGTCGTCGGATGCACTAAGTCGGTAAATCATGAGGTCGGCCGACCATGTGACTTAACTATTTTACATGCAAACTGACTTAGGCAACCACCAACCGACATCAGGAGTTAAGATCAGTCATTGGATGGCCAAAGGCGGTTCATCGGATGGTCGCCCGACCACCCCAAAGGTCGGCCGACCTCCCTCAGGGTCTGTCGGCCACCGCCTTGGATGGCCAACCACCCACAACCGACCTTGCCACTCCTATAAATAGAGGGGCACTCCCCCACTCCAAAAATGTACCATTCCCATGTGAACTCTCTCTCCCTCTCTAGGAAGCGTCCTATGGGTGGTGCCTCCACTCTAAAAGTAGTGTTTGGTTAGGAGTTAGAGGTAGGGCTCCGTTGTTCCGGAGCCGTCTTCAAGAGTTCGGTATGAGTTCTTCTTGTATCTTTATTTTCCTGTAAGACTTGAGATATTTAATGCATTATCTTTCTTTACTTTTGTGAGCATTTACTTTACTCTTGCTTTCGGTATTATTCATGCCTTAGCATAGTAATGTCTTTTAGACTATAGTTAGAGTTGCTCTGATAAGTAATGAATATTTAGTTTGTCTTGCTTATAGATTCCTTGTATGCTCTTTATAGCATTTGACTATACAGTTGTGTATACTTCTACCTAATAGCCTCAGTAGTAGTAGTGCCTGCAAACGTAGACATGGTGTCTACAATTGCGGTCACCTTGGTTTCGTAAGTGATTAGACCACACGCATTTTTTGTAGTCAGTGTGCATGTAGACTAGGCGCACCCGGCTTTGGTAGGTCCTCCTGGTGACAGCGCGAGTGTACCCTGTGTAGTCCACCCCCGTCGTTCGGGTCATTTGTAGCTGCATAGCTGAGTTACTATGACACCCACCTTTCTTGTCTGGGTCATCAGCACTCTGGTGCCTGGAAGTGGTTAGCAGGCTCGGTGGCGAAGTAAGTATCCTAGACAACTAGATAATCATTACCTTCGTCAAAGCAACATGTTTGGTCTAGCTTAGTCTGTCTGGCTCACCATAGTATAGAAAGTCCTCATCAGGAATCTGAGCTAGCACCTCATTGTCCTCCTAGCTTTACCTGCTTTCTTGCCAACGGTGCTTGGCTTGTATCCCATGGTGTTTGGTGTCAATCGTTCTTAGCTATCGATTGACGTGAATGAGTAGTAACAACTAGATGAATGATAGTTTGACATCTCTATCTCAATGCTTCCCTGTGGATAAATACGATACCTTGGAATACTCCCGGGTGAAAGGCTACAGCGGTCTCCGTGCGCTTGCGGAGTAAAATCCGGTAGGCTAAGAGCCGCCGACACCCTGCCGGCAAAGTGTCCACCACCTGGAGCACCGCGAGGGAAGGGGTCTCCTCTACCTCCACCTACACGATGTGGCCTAGCGGTCTCTCCTATCCCCACACTGAGGTGCAACATTAGGGCTACCACCCTAGTAGTACCTATCCTTATTCCTCCATTCAACCTCTCTATGCACAGCCCTCAACCTTCGGTAACAAAACTGCACCAAGTGACCCTCCCTATGGTAGTAGTCACACATGTACCTCTTGGGCGGAGCACCCTTGGGTTGACTTTGGTTCTTGGGTTGTGGAGTGGGCTTGGGAGGAGCATTCCTCTTAGCCCCTTGTTTAGAGTTCTCAGGAGGTGAGTCAACTAAGTTCCTCACAGGGAGAGTGTCAAGAGGGTTCCTAACAAAGTTTGGCTTGTGAGTCCACACTTGTTTCTTTGGTGGCTCCCTTGGCTTCTCTAACCATACACCATCCTTTGGGTTTCCATGCTCAAAATACGGCTTGTCATGGGTAACAGGGAACTTCTCAATACTCAAGTCACCTAACTTCCCATACAACTGATCAAAATCAGCTTGGGTGTTGTGGTAGCCAACCCCCAACTTATCACTCAACTTGAAAGAGGAAACAATCATGCCAAGCTACGGCTCCTTTACTGAAATCGAACTGAGAATGGTCCTAAGATAGGTATTCTCATCTTCTAGCTGGACCTTCTCAATCGTTAAATCATCAAGCCTACCACTAAGGCCATCATACTTAGGACAATCAGCACTAATAGGTCTAGCAGTCTTTTTAGACTTCCTTAAAGCAGCCCTAGTCTCTTCCAACTCCTTCCTAAGAGTGGGACAAATAGCACAAGCACCAAGCAAAGTCGGCCGAGCCTTCAACTCCTTTAATGCTGCAGTAGTAGAGAAAAGTAAATCTACATTACTAGCATGCATGGAGAGTAGTTCAGTTAATTCAACAGCTAGGACCTGATAATCAGTGCATTCAATCTCATCAGCTACAGCACATGCCTCCTTAGCAACAACAAGATCATTCAAAGCACATGCAAGTTTAGACTTGACAGTCTCAAGCTCAGCCTCTAAAGTAGTAGCCTTAGCATTTGCAAGCCTAAGGTCCTTAGCAGCCACTCTAAGCAAGCGATCCTGATTCTTCAAAGTAGCGTACATGGCATCATCCTCATCATAGCTCACCTGAGGCTCAGTGTTGGACTTGTTGTAGACAACCAAGTCGATGGAGCCGGCTTGATCTCCTGCAAGCGCCATGGTGCAGTAGCTGATCTTGTCGCCGAAGAAGCGGAGTCCAGCGACGATCTTCTTCTCATCATCATCATCACTATCGGAGCTAGAGTCACTTGAGCTACCGTCACAATCGCTGAGGCTGGCGAGGAAAGCACGGTTGCGCTCCTGGGCATGCTTTTGGTACTGCTTGACGAACTCCTTCTTGTTGAAGAATGACCGCTTCTTCTTGTCTCCCTTGTACTTGCCCTTCTACTTGTCAGAGACGTACTCGCCCTTGTGCTTGCCGGTGAAGTACTTCTCCTGAACTCTCCTCTAGGGGCAGTCAGCGATGAAGTGGTCCATCTTCCCACACTCATAGCATTGGAGCTTCTTACCTCTTCTGCGGCTCATCCTATTGGAGTAGAGGCATTGGAACTTGTTGGATAGTAGTCACAACTTCTCATCATCTAGTCGTTCAAGTTCCTCCTCTGTAGCTGAAATCAAAGACAAAGCATAGCCAACAGAAGGGTTATGGTTAGTAGCACCACCACAACTGGGGCTATACATAAGAGCTAGGCTCTTAGGAGTTGTTCCACTCATCTTGGCATATGCCTGAGAGTCAACCTCCAAAGCCTTCAACTTGCTATGAAGCTCGTCTATGGAAAGGGTTTCATAGCCAGCTCACTTTACTGTAGACTCTTTCTTCAGTTGCCAAGTACTCCGATCTAGAGCATAGAGAAGCTTGCAAGCTTGCTCATGGTCATCGTAAGGCAACACTCCATTTTTTGCATTCGCACAGATCTTGTTCACAATCGATTGAAAATGACTGAACATTCCATTGATGCTCTCACCAGGTTGCTATGAGAAGTTCTCATACTCTCTCTTGTGCACCTCAAACAACCTAGCCTTGACCTAACCAGTCCTCTCATGGAAGTTACTGAGGGTAGTCCAGATCTCATGTGCCGTCTTCAAGTGCACAACCCTATCAAACTCAGGGCAGCACAAGGCAGTAAGCAGAAAGTTCTTTGCCTTGTTGTTTGCTTCATGTTCCCATTGCTGCTGTTGGATAACATGGTTCTCTACCACTTGGTAGCTAGTATCCTGACAAATATGCCAGATGGGCAAATATTGGCTCTAGAGAAATGCAGACATGCGCTTCTTTCAATATGGGAAATCTGAGCCATCGAACCCTAGGATCTTGCCAACGGAGTGATCCATGGTCGCCGCTCTGTGGATCTAGAACCAGTTAAGGTATAGAATACCCAAACTTGGCTCTGATACTAATTGAAAACCGAAAGAGCGACCTAGAGGGGGGTGAATAGGTCGATGTTGACGTCTCTTAGCGTAACAGATTTTTCTCCGCAAGTGCACAAAGATTCGCTGTAGCCTTTTCACTCAGAGTATTCTGAGTATCGTAAATTTCCACAGGGAAGCGGTAGGCTCAAGAGTGTAATTGAATATACTCAAATCGAATAAACTGTAAACTTAGATAAATTATATCAACTAGTAGTACACATGGGTAAACGTGATAAAGATAGGTGTATGGTGGGAGAGGTAAGTCTATCAAAGATATCCGTAGAAAAGGTATAGTTGCCTGGGAGGACAACGAGTGAGAAAATGTCACCAAACTCTAATTCTAATCGGCTGCAAAGGCTATCCGTGAATAACTAAGAAATTCAATTAACTAGCCAGGGTCTTGCGTTGAGCGAAATTCTAGAGCCTCGAGGGTACCAAGGGTAGATAGTTGGTCCCGAAGGACAGTCTAGCTAACACCTACGGGCCTCCTGAATGACGGGCTTGGACTACACAGGCACATCACATGCTGTCACTGAGTGGGGCTACCAAGCAAAGCTGCGTGGAGAGGATGGCACGCTATAAACGTGTTCAAGCGGAGCTTGAACAATGATAGATCGTCCTTGATCAGAGGAGAGGATCTAGCCAGAGCCTAGCGTCTAAGTCTAGGGTTGAGTTATAGCACCGGCAAGAATAACAAGAATTGAATAACAAAGTTAAACACAACCTATGCCTAGCAAGTGTGCAAAAGAAAGGTACACCACACTCTCAGGAGATAGACTTAGAGTAAAATATAACTGAAATTATATTGAAGCTAATCTGAATCCAAAAGATACAAGAGTTTTACCACAGACTCGAAGATAACTCCAGAGACTCCAAGGCAAAGCTCGACTCCACTCTAACTCCTAGGACTATCCTAACTACTAAGAGAATAGGGTAGCACTCTAAGATAGAACTTGAACTCAACTCTACTCCACTCCCCTCCAAATGAGCTCTCGGGGTCTATTTATAGCCTAGAAAGTGAGGGGGAGGGGTACTTTTTAGGTGTGCTAGGTTGGCAAAGGGGGTAGGTCGGTGGCCGGGCGGCCACCCTACATGGCCGGGCGGCCACTCGATACACCGCCTTTGATGATCCAACGCTTGATATTGCTCCCCTAGGTCGGTTGGCAGTTGAGGCGGTTAGTTGCACGTGAAAAATGCGCCAAGGAGTGGTCGGGCGGCCATGGCACGTGCAGAGCATATTTGGCTCTGGTAGGAATTTTAAACCATGGGGAGCATATTTTGTCATTTTCAAAATAAAACCTGAGAAATTCATCGTACTAGGAACTTGAAAGAATTATCCGACGCTAAGTTATATCATTATCTCACAACAACTTAGGCTTGTTATCACAAATGGCATCCACAAAGTAAAGCTCAGTCTTGCTTTTCTTTATTCACCAGCACAGGACTAAGCTAGGCATAAGTTGTCATGCAAGAATTAAACCATTCACTTGATAGAGCAACTATTCATCATTTCCAAAATGAAGCTAGCAACTGAATTTAACAGTTAAGCATGGGAATTATTTATTAGGATATACACTTTTTTTTTAGAAAACTAGGACTAAAAGATACATATGCACTACTCTCATAAGTGGGCAGAAATGACGTTTGGTGTGGCACAGCTTATAGATGAGCACAGAGATGAACAAGAGGCGAGATGGAATACATACCTTATGCTTAGGCAGTTCTTCCCCCCAAGCTTCAATGAAGCTTAGTTGGGATAGAACCTTGTCCAGTTGTAGTAGCTCTGGTTCTGCTCTTGCATGCGTTCCACAGTTGCTCTTGTTTCCAAGAGCATGTTGTGGTCGACCTCTTGTGTCTCCTGGATTTGGCTGATGCTGTACATCATCCCCAAGGTGCGGTGCTCTTGGAGGTCCATTGCCTCGAAGAGGGCATTGATGTTCCTCGTGTACCCATCACCAGTGTAACGGGCAGAGTGCGATGAACCTACACTTTGTTCATAAGATGGCTCACCTCCACCGTGGTTGGATGGCTTCGGGTTCACTGAAGGTATAATGGAGTTCCATGAACTATGCCATGATTCTGCCTGGCTTCCCCAAGTGGGTGTGCCTCCTGGGTTAACCTGGGAGGGTCCAGCGCCTAGATGAGCCCAAGCAGGCTCGGCACCTGGCTCCTGTGCTTCCTTGTAGGCCTTGCGGAGTCTTTCTTCAGCTTGACGTCGTTGGGCGCGAGTCATAACTCCAGCGACACTGTTTCTTGCTGGTTCAGGTTCCGGTGCAGGTGCGGGTTCTAGCGGCACGGTTAGTGTCCTCACAGAGTACAATTTGAACTGCGGTGCTAGGAGCGGCAGCTCAACATCGCAACCTCTATATGTCATGTAATATTTTCCCTGTGTGTCTTTCCTCAGGAAGTGTGCATGGATGAAGTGTGAATCTTTAACCACACGTGAGGGACCATTAGGCATGAAAGTGACAGTTGCATTCGTTAGCACTCTTAACCCATTGGCAATCCTAGTCACAAATGTAGTGATAGAAATTGTAGAAACATTGGAAACTAGGCCTTGCCAATGGCAGATCATGCTAACAACAGGTGCAAACTTTTTCTTCTTGCACATGGCATAAAGACACCTAATATCCTCTACTGTGACACAGTAGGTATCCTCCCGCAGGAAGATGACCATGGTAAGCCAGCGGGCAAGAAACCGCATGGTAGGGTGTGTGATGCAAGTGATGCTCTTTTTCCTAGGAGGATTAGGACCAGCTAGCTCTTTCCAAAACTCTTGTGAATTAAAGCCAGTAGGATCCTCAGCCACAGATCACTGTGGTGAGAAGTCTAGCAAGTTGCTAAACTAGCACAGTGTAAGCTCATAATCAGTATTGAAAAGGCGGAACAAGACAAATGTACCTTCCCTTCGAGTGTCGGTGTGGAGCGTCGTGAGAAATTCCTTGGTGAGAAGGATGATTCTTCCTTCTGGGACTTCTGCAAAGTTAGTCTAGCCCATGGCCTGGAACATCTCGTTGAACTCCTCCCGCATGCCGGTGTCAACGAGGAGGTCCTCGTCGAAGTATTTGGTCAAGGCATAATTCTTTTGGTTCAAAAGCCTTAATGCCTTGGCCTCTTCTTGACCACGCGGCACAAGTTGCGACTCGAGGATGAGTACGGGCCGGTGGATGGATGACGTCTGGATTTCTTCAGGCTCCTCTGTGCTGATGGACATCCTCTCAGAGGTAGCATGCCAGCTAGTGGGGCCGGAGCCGTCGGAAGACGACCAGCGAATGTGCTGTCCTGCCTTGCTAACGACCTTCTTCGCCTTCTTGAGCACACTCTTCATCCTTCAAGATAGAGCAAAAATAACACACGATACCCGAAGGACAGATGTCAATAAAGATTAGTGTTAGCGGGTTAGTTGTCTGAAAAAAAATCAGCATCCTTGTGGGGCAGAGCCTCCACAAAACGTTCTTATTTTTGCACAACTGAGATAGAGTGTTGCCAGAATTTTATTTGGCTAACCAAATTTTATTCGGGCATTATTTTACTAAGCATGGACACTTAGTTAAACACTAAATGGGAGACTAAGAGAGGGAGAGGAGAGTGCAACTGTGTTGCTGGTTGGTGCACTGAGCAAGGAAGCAAATGGGCGTATTTATAGGGGAGTGGGAGCAGCAAGGGGCAGTGCAGGTGGCCGGGCGGCCAGCACTAATGGCCAAGCGGCCATGCTCAAGGCCCCAACAGCCCTGCAAGCTCGTAAAGTGCAGAGGGGACGTGTGTGGTGCAGAATTTTTAGACGGTGGGCAGCAAAATGAGTGAGTGGGTGGCTAAATGATGGTGTTTTGTGGGCATCTTTGCATTGGGAGAAGGTAAAGGGAGGTGCAGTTGCTGCCCTGCGCGAAGAGAAAAAGGGAGAGAGGCAGGGGGTGGGCGGCCGGCCACCGGCCACTCAATTTTTTTTGACAATGCAGAATGTTCAGGAAAATAGTCTAATTGCAAAATTTGACTGAACCAAAATTAAACGTGTAGTGGAACGCGGGAATTAAAATTTTGCGAGAAAATTAAATATGCCCTCGATGGATAGTGTGCCAATTTACCTTTTGGTGAGGGGAGCCCATGTCTTGCCCTTTGGAGTTTCATAGAAACTGTAGCTGGGGGCTGCATTCCATTGTGTTCTATTTCTTCTGCATCGCCTTGGGTTAGTTACATTATCCTCGACGCCGACCTTGTTCTCGGGTGCTGGTTGAGTTGGCCACTTTGGTGCAGTCAATTTTCTTTCAGCACCGTATCTCTTCTCAGGAGCTTTGCCTCCTAGTGCTGTTCTGGGCCTGTCGTACCTCATCTCTCGGCTTCTCGATCTTCTACTTTGCATTGCCCTCTCAAACTCCATTTGTTGAATCTTAGTCTCGATTTCAATTTCTTCAGCATAAATGCCACGAGACTGTCTTGTTTTGAATTTGACTGATTGGTCCCGGTCTTGACCTTGGGTTCATCTTTCTTGGCCTAGCACTTGAAAGTTTTCACCTTGTTGCATTGTTCCACTTTTGGTTTGAAGGCAAATGTTTCCTTCTTGCCATTAATGTTTAGGTGAACCTTTCCTGCTCCGACGTCGATTGTTGCATCGGCGGTGCTCAAAAACGGCCGCCCAAGGATGAGCGGGGTTTTTGAGTCAATCTCCATATCCAGTACCACAAAGTCTACTGGTATGAGAAAATTCCGGATTCTCACTGGAACGTTCTCTGCCACTCCTTCAGGGTAACAGACAGATTGATCCGCAAGCTATAAACACATAGCTGTGGGAGCGAGTGCATCATGATTTAGCTTGTCGAAGATGACCTTCGGCATTACACTGACACTGGCTCCAAGGTCGCACAACGCTTGATCGAAGTGTTGGGTACCAATCGAGCATGAGATGGTAGGGCTTCCAGGATCCTTTTTCTTGAGTATAGCTGCGCTACACTCTTCCGTTAAGTGCACAATTTTCGTTGATGGTAGGGGTTTCTTGTTGTTGAGGATATCCTTTAAGTACTTGGCATATGTCGGTACCTACATAGCATCTAGCAGGGGTATGTTGACATAAAGCTTCTTAATGATCTCAACGAACTTACTATATTGTTCGTCAGCGGCAGCCTTCTTGTTTCTTGGAGGAAATGGTAGCACCGTTGTGTCGTAGAACTCATGGGGTAGATGTTTCGATGCTGGCTTTTCCTCCTTCCCAGGTGTATCTTCATCTACAACCTTGTCTTCAGACTCGACAGTCTTCTCCTGCGCTTTACCTGCATGACTAGGAGACGGGGGGTCCTGTGTGGACTTTCCACCCTTAGTGGTTACTGCATTTATGTGCTCCTTGGGAGGAGCTTCAGGTTGCCCAGGCAGTTTACCCGCATTTGGGTTAGGTAGAGCAGCAGCCAACTGAGCTATTTGAGTTTCAAGCATTTTATTGAAGCTAAGTTGGTTTTTCATAGCACTATTCAAAGTTTCCATTTGCAACGAAATAGATTCAAACATTCTATCTTTGGCATGGAACTTTTTACTACTGCTATCATTCACAGCTTTTTGATCAAAATTATAATTATTTCTAGAAAATTGCTATGAATTTGAAGAGTTACCTTGTCTAGAGAAAGGGAGATTTGGTCATGAATTCCACCCTGGCTGAGGACAATTCCCGTTGAAGCCGTTGGTACTGTTACCGATGAAGTTCACATCTTCGGGTTGCATCTCTAGGCAGCTGTTCCCTGAGTGTCCTGTATTCCCACAGACTTCGCAAGTCATATGAGAGTCGAGGGCTTGCACTGGAGCGGCTTCTGGAGCGTCGTTTAGCTTCTTCGGCAGCAAGTCCATCTTCGCGGTAAGCATATCGATGCTCTCGATCTGATGGACGCCGTGGGGATGGGTACTAGACCTCTCTTCTCTCCAACCTTGATTGGTGGCCATCTTCTCAATGAGATTCTTGGCCGCTGAGATGCTCAAGGAGAGGAAGGATACTCCAGCGGCTGCATCCAGGTGTTCTTGTGCTGAGCGGTTAAGCCCATGGAAGAAACTCTGAATGATGAGCCACTCTTGCATGCCGTGGTGGGGGCAGGCTGTGATGTACTCCTGGAATCTTTCCCAGGCCTTCGGCACAGTTTCATCAGTGAGCTGTTGAAAGCTCGATATCTTGTTCCTCAATGCGTTAGTTT
The DNA here is from genome assembly GCA_030272315.1 of Paspalum vaginatum. Classification (NCBI taxonomy): domain Eukaryota; kingdom Viridiplantae; phylum Streptophyta; class Magnoliopsida; order Poales; family Poaceae; genus Paspalum; species Paspalum vaginatum. The sequence continues at coordinate 21,077,287 of CM059019.1, read as the reverse complement.
TTCCCAGCGGGAAATACTTCGCAAGAAATGCATCGGAACATGCGTTCCAAGTTGTCAATGATGCTCGGTTGATGTAGAACCACTGTTTTGCTTTCCCAACAAGAGAGAATGGGAAGAGACGAAGTTTGACGGCATCCGGTGATGCTCCTTTCATGTTGAACGTGCTATAGATTTCTAAGAATTGCTGCAGATGATTATTGGCATCTTCCGTAGCTAGTCCGCAAAAAGGGATAGCTTGAACCATGTGAATCACTCCTGGTTTGAGCTCGAAGTTCTCCCCCACTTGAACTTTAGGTCCCATAGGGATGTAGTTGCTCGAGGGGATGGAGAACTCACGGATAGTCTTTTCAGCCATAGTGATAACTGGAGTGCTGGCTGAAATGCATGGTTCTAGATCCCTTGGTACAGGTCGCTGCCCGTGGATAGTCTTTGCACGGACTCTCCCGACCAGTGACTCTGGGTTATTGTGGTAGTTTTCCGGCAGGTCGAAACCGGTCATACACCTCTCTGTTGCAACCATAGCAAAACAACAGAGCAAAGTGGGCCTGTTAACAACTAGCGGTAAAACCTATCAAGTATACAGGTTCAAAATGAGGTATCAATTATCTCTAGGCCAATTGCTTCCCCGGCAACAGCGCCAGAAAAAGCTTGTTGACGTCTCTTAGCGTAACAGATTTTACTCCGCAAGCGCACAGAGATTTGCTGTAGCCTTTTCACTCAGAGTATTCCGAGCATCGTAAATTTCCACAGGGAAGCGGTAGGCTCAAGAGTGTAATTGAATATACTCAAATCGAATAAACTGTAAACTTAGATAAATTATACCAACTAGTAATACACAGGGGTAAACGTGATAAAGATAGGTGTATGGTGGGAGAGGTAAGTCTATCAAAGATATCCGTAGAAAAGGTATAGTTGCCTGGGAGGACAACGAGTGAGAAAAAGTCACCAAACTCTAATTCTAATCGACTGCAACCGTGAATAACTGAGAAATTCAATTAACTAGCCAGGGTCTTTCGTCGAGCGAAATTCTAGAGTCTCGAGGGTACCAGGGGTAGATAGTTGGTCCCGAAGATGAGTCTAGCTCACACCTACGGGCCTCCCGAACGACGGGCTTGGACTACACAGGCACACCACACACTGTCACCGAGTGGGGCTACCAAGCAAAGCTGCGTAGAGAGGATGGCATGCTATAAACGTGTTCAAGCGGAGCTTGAACAACGATAGATCGTCCTTGATCAGAGGAGAGGATCTAGCCAGAGCCTAGCGTCTAAGTCTAGGGTTGAGTTATAGCACCGGCAAGAATAACAAGAATTGAATAACAAAGTTAAACACAACGTATGCCTAGCAAGTGTGCAAAAGAAAGGTACACCACACTCTCAGGAGATAGACTTAGAGTAAAATATAACTGAAATTATATTGAAGCTAATCTGAATCCAAAAGATACAAGAGTTTTACCACAGACTCGAAGATAACTCCAGAGACTCCGAGGCAAAGCTCGACTCCACTCTAACTCCTAGGACTATCCTAACTACTAAGAGAATAGTGTAGCACTCTAAGATAGAACTTGAACTCAACTCTACTCCACTCCCCTCCAAATGAGCTCTCGGGGTCTATTTATAGCCTAGAAAGTGAGGGGGAGGGGTACTTTTTAGGTGTGCTAGGTTGGCAAAGGGGGTAGGTCGATGGCCGGGCGGCCACTCGATACACCGCCTTTGATGATCCAACGCTTGATATTGCTCCCCTAGGTCGGTTGGCAATTGAGGCGGTTAGTTGCATGTGAAAAATGCACCGAGGAGTGGTCGGGCGGCCATGGCACGTGGTCAGGCGGCCACGTGGCTGCCCCCGATTTGTTGCATGTTACTTCCCTTGGATCCTTGACATTACCAATCCTCATCCCAATGGCTTTTGACCCTTGGATACATTGGATGCTCTCATGTATGGTTGGATCTTCACCATTCTGTGTTTGTTTGGCACCGGATCGATGATGTGGCAACTTGGGCAGTTAGGAGGCCAGACCACATGGTGAGGTGGCTCTACATGGCTGAGGGGTGGCCGGGCAGCCACACCCTATGGCCAGGCGGCCACCCTACATGGTTGGGCGGCCATGGCTCATGGCCGGGCGGCCATGCCATTGCACCAATGTTGCTCATCCTTGGTTTTTGCTGTATTTCCAACCATTTTGTGTGCGTTTCGCTACATGCATCCAACTATTCATGTACATCTTGTGGAACTCGTTAGTAGTAAGGTTAGTCCATTATTATTCACTTGTTTTGCCTCATTTGGTGGATAATTGACAGTTGAAATCATGAGATTACGACCGTTAATAGTCGATGCCTAAAAACTTTCAACCCCAAAACCCTCTCTTATCTGTTGTGCAAAGTTGCATAGCTATGGCAAGCTACCAACCCTAGGACACTCAAAGGAAAGCCACACCAAAGCACCTGAAAACACTCGCTCAAATGCAATCGAAAAGGATGCAAAATGAGTCTAGAACAGCCGGCAGAAGCCATCGGCCGATCCTGTGGTGAATCCCCGGACGTTCTAGGCTGAGATTGCTTTGTTTTGAAGCGCCCATCGAATGGTCCTATGGTGAGCCACCAGACGGTCCTATGGTGAACCACACGACCGAGAGTGATTGTTTTGAAGCACCCACCAGACGGTCCTATGGTGAACCACCGGATGTTTTGGGCAGACAAAAAATGCAGGCGGGGAAAACCACAAGAACCGATCAAAAACTTGACAAATTGAACTCCAAACTTCACCAAACTTTGTAAGGACCTTGTCTAATCCATGGAGAAGCTTTTCCCAAAAGATCAAGGGCTTAGCCCAAGTATTTCTCCACGGATCTAACTTTCCCCGAAGTGAAGTCCAAGTGGCAAGAATGAAAGAGGATGGGCTGCTCGTGGTGTTGGTGTTTAGTACCGGCAGTGCACCACAGGATGTATCACGTAGTGCTTTTGTGGTTGGCGAGATCAACCATAGCTCGATGGTTTGCGTGAAATGCGTTGGGAACAAGATTTATACAGATTTGGGCCGCAAGAACGTAACACCCTGCGTCATGTTTGGGGCTGATTGTATTGATTTGAGTGCTCAAGATTACAACGAGAGTGGTTGGCTAGGGGTTTTGGTGCGCGTCGGGTGCTGCATTGTATGATGATCTCTACATAGGGGTCCCTCACCCGTCTTATATAGGCTAACGGGTTCTTGGGTTACAAATCAGGTTCCTTCTATATCCCCTAGTTGGTTTAGATTACAACGGACCACATAAAATACACGATCTATACCCTTTCCATCTTCAAGTCTCGTACTCTTTAGAAGCAGAGTCCAAGCCATATACTCTTTTCATGCTTTCCTAAATTGCACCATCCTTGCCTTCATCGTGAAGTTCTGCTCATCCTTTGCCGTTTATGAGCCTAAGCCAAGCAGACAACCCATGAAATCTGTCATCCGACCTTTTGAGGCCCATCAACAACCTATGTCTTGAATCCATGACATGAGGACCCAAGGGATTTCTATCCCCAACAAGCCCGAGGGTTGAGTTAATTCTAAAAGCAATTAACTTGAGACTCCAAAGAAGAATCATCTATGCATGTGTATTCTGCCGAGTCAACAGAACTTCTTTTGTGACAAGATTTCACTATTGGTTGCACCGACTAGGTGCACCCAATGGGTATAGCCCCTCGAGCTTCGAATTGACTTGAGTAACAATCGATTCGAAGATCCATAAAATTAGAAATCTCCTTCCGATTTATCTTATCAGTTGCATCCGACTGAAATTAATCTCCATTAACCTTCCTGAATCCCTAAGTCCACATCCGAGTGAAATTCTCAAATTTGACTTGGCAGAATTTTTGATAAAATTCCCCACCCAATGGGTATAATTAGAAAAAAACTGCTATGATACCTCACACTCGATTTTATCAGTTGCCATGATAACTGCACTTCTTCAAAAAAATCAATCGCCACCATATCCAACTTTTCTTACCGTGTTTTAGATTCCTTATGCATGCTCTGTTCGGAATACGAAGCGCCTTCCTTGCACGCATACTACCAGGAATGTGAAGCAACGCGCTCTGCAGTATATAAGAAGACCATGAGATCCATCTTCTACACATTGCCATTCTTTGCAAAACACATTGTCTTCAAGAAAACATTCTCGTCGCCAATAGCACGCTCCAAATCACCACCGATGCCATGGCAAGCGGGAGCGGCAGCGGCAAAGGTAAAGAGCCCGCTGGCCTAGTGAAGCCGCCAAGGGAAGACCCCTTCGATGACAACTTCGACAAAGATGACGACGCGTCGGCCATCCCCGACAATGACGACGATGATGCCCCGCTTCGTCTCTGACAGCGAGGGGTACAATGAGAAGGAGAAGGCCATGCTCAGGGGCCTTAACCACCTTGGGCTCACTGGTCCTGACGACAGCGAGGAGAAGGACAAGGATGACGATGTCGACAATGAAGACGACGATGACGACGATGACGATGACAACGACGACGATGACGACAACGACGATGCCAGCTATGACAACGATGACGGCGGCGACGACGATGGCAAGGTCGACAGTGCCACCCAACAAAATGCTGCCACATCATCACCTAGATATGATCAGTTAGGGGTAGGAGTAGCATGTAGTAGCACTGCACTGGTACACTTGTAATTCCCCAAGTGTATCCAGCACGTTTTAATCAATGAATCCTTGCTTTCATTTCCTGAGTTTGAGTTCTTGAAAGTTAATTGCCGCACTTTTTTGAGATTTGTGATAACCTCCTATGATTTCTGTATGAACAAAGTCTGCCTCTTGAGCACTTGAACCAAAATCCGAGTGACAAACCCTTGAATGACTGAAGTAAATCAAAATGCACACGTTTCTTGACCAAGGCTTGACGTATAATTTCGGACCGAGTAAACAAAGCCCAACTCAAATATAAGAAACCCAGACTGGTGCTTGATTGAAGTATAAGAAATCTTGAGTCGGCTGAAAAGGAGCATCTAGACTGCTCGAGTCAAAATCATGTTCGACTGAACTGTGAGTCTGTCATCACGACACTTAACGATGTTGCGGCATTAAAAAAGAGCAACATCTCTTTGCTTGGACGCCATTAGGGTTATAAGAGGATTGATACCCTAACGGTTCCTTCCACTTGAACCATTATTCCCCAACTGCTTCATTTACTCTGCTGCTGCTGTTCGTAATCGCAAAACTCCTAACTCCAATGTTCCCTAACTAAACCAGAATTCCTCGCTCTGGTACTGATGGCACCAAAGAAGAAAAATGCAAGAGAGCATGGAAGCACCACTGATGGTCTCCCACACAATGAGAATGCTGCCATTCCATCCCTGTTCGTTGCTTTTCGTAAGTCCACCATCTCCAAATCTGATCTTCTTCGATTACTAGAGATGAATGTCCTGCCCACAAAAGAGGTAGCAAGGTGGAAAAGTTGTAAGGGAGAAGGAGCTCCCACTGAGGATACACATGAATCAGTAGTCTTTGCCCCTTTCTTTGTCCTTGGGCTAGGACTGCCTGTATGTTCCTTTGTTCAAGGCCTTCTTAAGTTCTATGCTATTGATCTAACTCACAAGAATCCCAACTCCATTCTACAAATTGCCATCTTTATCCATCTTTGTGAGGCTTTTCTAGGGAATACTTGTATCACTGCAAACCTAGCACCCGAGGCAGTGTCTTCCGAATGAAGAATGAAAAAAAATCTCATCTGGGTCCCCCGTTAATGAGTCAAAGTGAGCATGTAACACCGATTATAGTCTATCTTACGACTTAAACCGATTGCCCTAGTTTGAGGAATTTGAGTTCCTCTGGTTGTCGACTGAACCGAAGCATGAAATATCACCAATGAGTCAGACTACCAATTAAATCAGTTACCGCACAAGAGGGAGGGCTAGAGGTCACCCTTTTGAGATTAAGCGAGAGGATGTAACACCGGTTATAAGTTGGATTATGGCTTAAACCGATTGCCCCATGAAGAGGGTTTGGAGATTACCCTTTATGAGTAAGTGAGAGCATGTAACACCAGTGATAGGTTGGATTACAACCTTAGGTGATTGCCCCATGAATGAGGGTTTAGAGGTTACCTTTTATGAGTAAGCGAGAGCATGTAACACAAGTGATAGGTTGGATCATGACCTAGGCTGATTGCCCCATGAAGAATACTGAGTACGGGAGAATCTGCGCGAGATGCAACGCAAAAGTATGACTACGAAGTTATTGCACAGAGATCATGCATTATTTTTTCATTGAATACCACGATCAAGAGTACAATGCGAGGACAGGTCGCTTTGAGGTCGTGACATTACATCAGTCATGAGTGCGAACCAAGGTACACGATGATTTACGCGTAATATTTGCGAAGGTGCTCTATGTTCCATGAATTCAGGACTGGAATCCCATCCATCTGCGACAACCGATATGATCCTGGGCAAGTGACTTATGTGACAATATATGGGCCTTACCATGGGGGGGACAACTTATGACGCCCTTCCCCGTTGAGGACTCATCGAAGGACCAGTTCGCCGATTGAAAACGGCCTCGGGCACATGTTGCATTCATGATATCACCATAGGGTTTGTTGATAGCGAGCCGACTGAATCACTGTGTTGAGGCATTCCTCCTCTAGTACATCGACTTCTTCAAGTTGAGTTGCTTCTGCCTCAGCTATATCTATGAATATGAGTTGAGGCGCTCCAAATGCGAGATCAGCGGGAAGCACTGCTTCTGATCCATAAACTATAAAAAATGGTGTGTTGCCATTAAGCGCCCGACTAGGTTGGGTTATGAGGATCTAGACGATGTATGGGGTTCTCTGATCCATTTGCCAGCAAATTTTTCATTCTTGTCAAAAATCCTCTTCTTTAATGCATCAAGATCATGCCGTTAGCTCCCGCAACCTGACCATTAGCTCTTGGATGCGCTACTGAAACATACTTGACCAAGATAGACTTGTCTTGGCAGAAGTCAAAGAAATCCTGGATGAATTCAGCCGCCTTGGTAGCTATCAATGAAGCTATCGGCTTGTACTCAATCCACTTTGTGAACTTATCGATGGCCACCAAGACATGGGTATATCCTCCTTGAGCTTTCTTGAATGGCCTAATCATATCCAGCCCCCAGCATGCAAAAGGTCAGGAAACAGGGATATTCTACAATTGTTGAGTTGGGAGATGATGTTGCTTAGCAAGGAATTGACATGCTTCATAATGCCTAACCGGGTCCACTACATCTTGCTTCGCTGTTGGCCAATAGAATCCGACTCTGAAAGCCTTTCCGACCAATGTTCGTGACGCGGCGTGATAGCCGGATTGCCCCGCGTGGATCTCCAGCAGTAGACTTTTGCCGCGGGATGTGTTGATGCACCTCAAGAGGACACCGGATGTGCTACGCTTATACAGATCGTCACTGATCAATTTATAGCTAGCTGCAGCCAGATTAGTCATTCAGCCACCGCTTTATCCTCTGGTTCGTCTCCATCTTTGATATATTTGATTATTAGGGCCCTCCAGTTAGTCGGAGCCTCTTCAAGGTTCAAGACACATTGCTCTGGGGATGCATCTTCCTTTCCTTGTGGAATAGATGGATGAGACAACTGCTGAACAAAGATGCCCGAGGGTATTTTGGCTCAGGATGAACCAAGTTTTGACAAGAGATCAGCGTCTGAGTTACGATCGCGATCCACATGGTGAAATTCAATCCCCTGTAATTTGTCTTCTAGCTTACGAACCTTTGCACAATACTTGTCCATTGCCTTTGTGGAACATCCCAGTCCTTATTGACCTGATTGACTATGACCAGAGAATCCCCATAAGCCATCAGGCGCTTGATCCTGAGTGAAATAGCTATCCGCAATCCATGCAGCAGAGCTTCATATTCTGCTGCGTTGTTGAATACTGTGAAAAGGATCTGCAGCACGTACTTGAACTTTTCGCCTTTGGGTGAGGTTAGAACAACCCCTGGTCCCACTACTTCAAGCTTCAAAGATCCATCAAAGTACATCTGCCATACTTCCATAGGCTTTGGATTTTCTGCAATTTGATGTTCAGTCCACTCTGAGATGAAATCTACCAAAGCTTGTGTCTTGATCGCAGTACGTGGGCGAAAATTGATATCATGCTCCCCCAACACACATGCCCACTTGGCTATCCTCCCTGTTGCTTCTCTGTTGCGGAGTATATCGCCGATTGGAAACTCTGTGACCACCACAACTTTATGTTCCTCTAAGTAATGACGCAGCTTGCGAGCAGTTATAAGGACCGCGTAAAGTAATTTTTGGACTTGGTGGGTGCCTTATTTTTGATGGGCTAAGAACCTCGCTGATGAAATAAACCGTGTGTTGAGTCGGCTATGTGTGCCTCTTCTCTATTCTCTCGACTACTAACGTGGTGCTAACCACGTGAGTTGTGCAGGAGAGATAAAGAAGCAGGTCTTCAGTTGGATGATCTGTAGTGGCTCGGTTTGGAGATTTGAGCACCAGCGGTGACATCAGAAACTCCTTAAGAGCATTGAAAGCTTCCAGTGCCTCAGGTGTCCATTGAAATCTGTCCACCGTATTGAGCAACTTGAAAAATGGCATGCCCCATTCACCCAATTGCGAGATGAATCGGCTTAGGGCTGTCATGCATCCCGTCAGTTTCTGAACCTTCTTCTGCGATTTGGGAGGCTCCATCCTGAGGATAGCATCGATCTTCTCAGGATTAGCCTTGATCCCCCTCTTGCTGACCACAAAGCTGAGTAGTTGCCCAACTGGAACCCCGAATACATATTTGTCATGGTTAAGCTTCCAGCAGAATCTTCTAAGGCTGTTGAAGACTTGTTGTATGTCGTTGATGAAGTCATCTGATTCCTTTGTCTTGATTACCACATCATCAATGTAAGCTTCCACACCCTTGCCCCAATGCTCAGCTAAACATGTCTGGATGGCACGCTGATATGTTGCTCCAGCGTTCTTTAGTCCAAAAGGCATAGAGGTGTAGCAGAATGCCCCAAAGTGGGTGATGAATGCTGTCTTCTCTTTATCTTCCTCTGCCAAACCTATTTGATGATACCCCGAGTAATAATCCAGGAAATAGAGCAAGGAGCATCCTGCTGTAGAGCCTATGACTTGACCTATCTTGGGCAGCCCGAAGGGATTCTTTGTGCAGTGTTTGTTGAGATCAGTATAATCAACACACATATGCCAGTCTTTCTTATTATTTTTGAGGACGAGTACAGGATTTGCAAGCTAATCGGGATGCATGACTTCTCTAATAAACTCGGCAGCTAGGAGCCAGGCCAGCTCCACATGGATTGCTTCTCTTTTGTTGAGGGTGAACCGACACAGCCTCTGCTTGATTGGCTTCGCACTGGGGTAGACTTTAAGCTTGTGCTCAGCTAGCTCCCTGAGGACTGTAGGCATGTCAGCAAGCTTCCACACGAACATGTCCTAGTTGTCCCGCAGGAATCAGACGAGAGTGTCTTCCTATTTTGAAGGAAGGGTGGCGCTGATGGTGACGTTCTTGGATGCATCAGGGAGGTTGAGGCTGATGTCCTTGGTTGTGACAGTCGCCTGGATCGTCGTGGTGGGAAATTGACTTGTTAGTGAGGATTGGTATCTCGTCCTTCGAGAGTTGGGCCGCATCCACTGAAGTTGCTATTGAGCTAGGGTGCTCATGGTGAGGGACGTAGAGTGCTTCCCAAGTGTAGTTTGCCACGCCTTTGAAGTCAGCCCTGATAGTGAGGACACCTTGCGGAGCTGGCATCTTGAGCACCAGGTACGAGTATTGTGGGATGGCCCCTGAACTTGGCCAGCCCTAGTCACCCGATGATGGCATTGTAGGCGCAGTTGAAAGTTGTCACCTCAAAGTGAAGAGTCTCAGTGCAGAAGTTCTCTAGTGTGCTGAAGGTGACCAGTAGGTAGATGTGTCCCAATGGGTATTCTCCTTCACCTGGCATGATCCCAAAGAAAGGGTTGTCCGATTCTTGAAGATCGTTGGATTGGATTCCTAGTTCTAGCAGAGTTCTTGTGAATAGCACGTTGATGCTGCTCCCGCCGTCAATCAGCACCCTTTTGAGTCGGTTTTCGTGGATCGCCGGGCTTACAAGCAGTAGGTACTTGCCCGGGTGATCGAAGTTGAGCCACTAGTCTGCCCGACTAAAAGAGATTGGGACCTCGGACCATCTGTATGGTGTTGGGGGCTCCAAGGTGGCCGCCATGACTCGGCAATCTGTTATCTTTTGCTACCTTTTGCTCTCTAGGGAGCTGTGTCCCCCGAAGATGACATTGATTTCCCTATTGATGTTAGGGAAAGTAGGGGCCCCGCTCCTGTTCTACTGCTATGGTGGATGCTGGTCTTGCTATAGATGTGGCAGCGGTGGCAGCGGCTAGAAAGGTCATCCATGACTGATCGAGCTCTTGAAGTCCCAGCAGTGGCGCAGGGTATGATGCATGTCCCTGTGATAAGGGCATGATCCATCGAGGATGTCATCAAGTGATCGCACATCACCACCATGAAGGGGAGCACTTGGCCGAGCGATCGGTGGTCCCATGTCTTGAACCTCCTCGTCTCGACGCTGTTTGTCCCAGCGGCAGTCCTAGCGCAGAATGTCTTCACACCTCTCCTGCTTGTCCTTGTCTCAATGTCGATCAACTAGGTCACAGGCCCATTCCTCTGCGGTGATGTATTGGTTAGCTTCGAGGAAAAGTGCCTCTGAGTTAACCAGAGCCTTCTGCAAGATTCTTTTGACAAAAGTCTCATCGTTGGAGCCGCGGAAGAAGTCTTCTATCACCGCTACGTTGGTGATGTTAGGGATGCAATTCTGCATTATCTGGAACCATTTTAGGTAGGACCAGAGGGGCTCATTATCTCTTCTCTTGACAGACTTGAGGTCCCAGGGCTAAGTCAGCTTGTTAGAGAGGGACTAGAAGTTGGCGATGAACTTTTCACAGAAATTGTCCAGTTGTCGATGCAGTTGGCTGGGAGGTGACGAAGCCACTGGAGCACATTCTGCCCCAGCACGATCGAGAGGTAGGCTATTATGATGTCCTCGCTGGCCCCGGCAGCGCCAGCCGCCATGGAGTACACAACCAGCTAGCTGTTGGGGTCCTGCTTGGCCTCATATTTGTCGACATTGGAGACCTTAAAGTTCTGGAGCCATTCGATTATGCGTAGTCACCTGGTGAAGGCAGAGATGCCCACCAATCCATGAGCTGGTTCTTTCTGGGCTCCACCATGAGTGCTCTCTAGGTGACGAGGTGGTGACTGGTGGTGACCGCCCCTAGTTGGTTGTACATAGAGATGCGGGGCATCGGGCTCTTGACGGAGCCCACACTCGAGTAAGCCCTACCGCCTTTGTGTCCCTGAGGGGCTATGTGATTTTGGTCGTACTCTTCTCAGTGCCTCTGCTCATCTTCGTGTCAACGCACACACAATTGCTCGATGTTGTGGCGCACGTCGCGACATTCGTTGATGGTGTTGTGGGTGTCCCCAGCAGCGGAAACTCCCTGTGCAGGCATGAGGTGGTCCGCCACCCGAGTGAGGACATACCGGTAGTACTCTCCATCTGGGTTGTTGGGGAGGTTGTTGGCAATTTGCCCTAGTGCACCGCCCACTTGGCTTGGAGTTTGCATGATCTTGTCGAATTCTGGAAATAGGTTGCACGCCGGGATGGGTTGCTGTCGAGGTGGTGTGCGTGGATGAGTGGCCGGCTAAAGTTCTCATGGGGCCATCTGAGCGACCCAACATGTTCGCCATCATGCATTCCTCTGCTGGTGCTGCTCTTGTTCTTCTAGAGTTTCGTCAGCCGAGGTCACCTCGTTGACTGAGACAAACTAGCTCGGGTCCCGATTTCTGGCAACGTGATGGCACCGGGTGTTGCGGCATCAATTCTTGCATTGGCGTGCTCTGAGGGGAGATGATCTGATTGTTGTGGAGCATGGATGATTCCTCCAAGCAGGGAGTGGAAGTTGCGGCTGTGATCTCCATAGCCGCAGGTATGGTTGAATCTCCCCCAGATGCGAGAGACTCGAGACAACAGATCTTGTGCTGATGTGGCTCCCCGCTGACTCCTTGATGAAGAGGTGGCTGAGGTAGCGGTTGATGCTGTTCGATCAGTGTAGGTGTTGGTGAAGGCGCCGCTGGTGGTTCCATCAGGTGCGAACTGCGCCATCTAGAGGTCCTGCAAGTGGGTGTGGAGTTGATGATGAGCCCCAGCCAGAGGCCGGTCAATGGTATGTCGGTGGCATTGAAGATGTCATCATCGACGAGCGATGCTGCCCGTTGCTCTGGTACGAACGCCTCCCATGCGCCCTCATTGTTTTTAGGGGAACAAAAGGATGGGAGAGGAGCCATTGGTGTGTTGCGGCAGTGTTAGGAAGCCCATGGGGGATCTGGGACGTGACTCGGCTCTCCCCACAGCTAGAGGCGAGACCGGACTCTCGCAGTGGGCCTAGAGGATGGGAGGCTTGTGGGGAGCAAGCTCCCGACTGACGGCCCTCTTTCCCCCGACTGATCTGGGTCTAGACCAAGGTTGGGGAAGTTAGAAGTGGAGTACGATGAGTCAGAGACGATGTCGCGGCTGCTCGGGGTGAAGGAGTTTGTCCAGATCTATGTACGGCCATCCTCGATATGATGTGTCATGTGTCCGGGCTGAGGTGGCTCGTAGATTTCTTCGGCGGCCTTACTCCCGATGTAGCAGTTAGGGCTAGGGAAGACCGGATGGTGGGTCGGGGTGCTGGAGCTCGAGGATGAGTCGGTGCGGATCGTGTCGGCATCGAAGACGACCCAATCTTGACCGTGGGCAGAGGGAACTTTGCGACAGGAATGACTAAAGGTGGCTTCTGAGTTGGTACAGCAGCCTTGCGGTCACTTGCCTTCTCCGGAGTACCCTTGACGCGATGCAGGTTGCCGTGCTTGTCAGCGATGAATGAGATAGATCCAAAGCGGATCATCTCATCGGGAGAGATCTTGGCGAAGTTGCTGGAGCCGTTGGCCATGGAGCTAGCAAAGATGTTGATGTCGCCGCCCCTACCTGGCGCGCCAACTGTCGGTGTTTAGTACCGGCAGTGCACCACGGGATGTATCATGTAGTGCTTTTGTGGTTGGCGACATTGACTGTAGCTCGATGGTTTGCATGAAACGCGACGGGAACAAGATTTATATAGGTTTGTGCCGCGAGAAGCGTAACACCTAACGTCCTATTTGTAGCTGATTGTATTGATCTGAGTCCTCAAGATTACAACGAGAGCGCGGTTGGCTAGGGTTTTTGGTGCGCGTCGGGTGCTGTGTTGTATGATGATCTCTATGTAGGGGTCCCTCACCTGCCTTATATAGGCTAATGGGTTCTTGGGTTACAAGTTAGGTTCCTTCTATATCTCCTAGTGGGTTTAGATTACAATAGATCACAAAAAATCCGCGATCTATACCCTTTCCATCTTCAAGTCCCGTACTCTTTAGAAGCAGAGTAAAAGCCATCTACTCTTTTCATGCTTTCCTAAATTGCACCATCCTTGCCTTGATCATGAAGTTCTGCTCATCCTTTACCATTTATGAACCTAAGCCAAGCAGACGGCCCATTAAATCTGTCGTCTAGCCTTTTGAGGCCCATCAATGACCTATGTCTTGAATCCACACCATGAGGACCCAGGGGATATCTATCCCCCACACATGGATCAAAGGATTAGGCAAGAGAACCACAATCAAAACCACGTCCTTGCAGTCCAAAATACTGGCAAAAGGAAGATCTAGAACTTGGCCAAGCACAAACACACCAAAAGACCAAGAATCGAAACCAAGAGCCGATCAAGAGGGGGGAAACAAGCACACACCAGGCTGCACGAAATCCATCTATTGATTGCCTCAAAGAGGTCTTAGATCTAGATTACAAGATGAAGATTTGTACACCAAGCTTCCTCCCACTCCTACCCTCTTACTTTGGGGCTAGATCTCTCCAAAACCCACTAGAAATTGATGCTCTTGCTTAATGATGAAAATTGAGCTCTAACCCAAGCTCTAAACATGTCTAACTAGCCAAGAGAGGTGGCTTGGAGCAGCCAACCTGTTATTTATACTACACCACTATTGCCCTAAGATAGTTTGCACTTAACCTCCTACATTACAGACTTGTTACAATAAAACGCCTGTAGAGGCTAGAAAGGACCGCAATAACTCGGATGAACGGCCACGATGGAGTCCTCGACGTCTTCGGTTTCTCTGCCTTCGCTTGATGTCCTCCATGTGTCCAGTAGCTCATCCATCAGGGGTAACTTTGGTTTTGGGATACCGGCAACTGAGCCCCTAGTTTTGATGCTCGAACCAAGAAACGATAGTTGGGTCTCCTGTCTTGAGTGATTTTATGGCTCATGACACCGTCCTACACCCAAGGTCCCTCTTATGGGCTGAGCCTAACTTGGGCCTCAGCCCAAGCCACCTACCAGTTCACTCGGTAGGAATTTTGTCGTGCCAAGTCCTCTCTAGCGCTGCCACCAGGCCACACTTAGGTGGGCTTCTGCTCACTCGTCCTTTAGCAAGTCTTTAGTGTTGACAAGCCCTCATCATAGCCAGGACAAAAGACCAGACTTGGTACACTTGAGTCCCTCAACCACGAACACCCCCAATCAATGCTCTAGAGGGCACTAAGGTCGAGTTTGTCATGTACTCGCCACAAGATCTGAATGATAGGCCCACGTGCTATGAGGAGCCACCAGCCTTCATAGCGGAGGGCTACCTCCACCAGCACAGGATGCTGTGGGAGTGAGAGTAACCCTATCGCTGACCGCTGCTGAGCAAGCAGGTCAACCTTGCAACAGGCTATACTGGCAATGGCAAGGACAAGACCATTGACCATGAGATGTTGGAATAGCAAGCCAGATACGGCTCAGGGCTAGTTTATAACAACTAGGTCAGCTATACTCTCAGTATTGAATCTGCTAATTTGCTGGAGATTCTTAGGACCTAGTATGGAATTGCTCCAAAGAGAGGCATCAATACATACTCAAAGCTGTATCCTGAAGCCTACGATCAGCTTCCTCCTCGCCCAAATACAAAGTACCCGAGTTCTCGAAGTTCAGGGGCAATGATAACACGAGGACCATTGAACACATTAGCCGATATACGTCTCAGCTGGGAATGGCAGTGTCAGGCGAACATATGAAAATTCAGCTTTTCTCACTATCATTCACCGGACCTGCGTTCAGGTGGTACACATCACTGGTGCCTAGGTCCATCATGACTTGGAAGCAGTTCTATGCTCAATACTTCTCTAGCTCTAACGAGACGACATTGTCAGACCTCACCTCTCTCTGCCAGCACCTTGGAGAATCCATTGACCAATATATATAGCGCTTCAGGGAGGCTAGGACCAAATGCTAGTCACTCCACTTGTTGGCGAGGAACCTAGCTGAACTGGCGTATGGTGGCCTATCATGTGCCTCTAAGAGCACCTATGGGCTGACCGAATTTGATTCCATCGGCCACCTCATTTCCAAGGTATCAGCTTATGAGCGTCTGCACCCAGAGCTATACTAGGAAAGGCCCCAGAGACCTATCATATACTTGCAGTCCTCCAAAGAAGAATTGGCCAACGAGGCTGACGTGGCGATCGTGCAGCGGGTCAAGGCAGGCCAGCCACTGCTGGGATCCTTAGCTCAAGCGCCCTGAAGTGCCAGTCAGTTATGACTTCAAAGTGACCAAGGCAGAGCAAATCTTTGACCTACTCTAGGAGAAGCATCTTTTGCTGATGGCTGGACACCAAATCTTTCTGGCTGAGGAACTAAGGGGTCACAAGTACTACAAATGGCACAATATGGCTGAATCCCACAACATGTTCAACTACAAGGCCTTGTGTCAATAGATCCAAAACACCATTGAGCAGGGAAGGTTGACCTACTCCAGGGGTTTGATGAAGTTGGACAAGAATCCTTTTCCCCAAATAAACATGATTGATGAGTTGTCTTCTTCTCACGGCCGACCCAAGCCAGTCACCATAGCTAAGTCTTCTGTGTTTATCCAATGAGTCTAGAATGCCATTGAGCAAGGCAAGGTAATCACCAGGAGCTCACCTAGCCAGTGAAACGCTTTCTTCTTGCTAGCTATTATTATGGTCAATGTGGCATCCAGCTCGAAGGGCAAGGGAATGGCCGATCTTGACAACGATCATCACCTAGTGTTTAGGCTACAGGAGCATGTGACGACAAGGTGGATCACCAGGAACCACCAATCGCACCTTGATTCTAGGACTCTATTCGGCATGTACATTCGTCATCATAAACAACAAGAGAAGCATCGGCGTCATGACCAAGAGGGCTCTCGCTATCACGAGCGACCCAACTAGCAACGTGAGCCACACCATCATCTGCACCGTGACCCGCACGAGGAGCGTCACCACCAAGAATACCATCACTAGCGGGAGGAATGCCACTAGGATGAGGAATGTGATCACCGTGACAACCGCAAGTGCCCATTCTTTCAATACTTCTAGAGCCAAGGCATGGAACGCTTACCAACTGTGGAAGACTATACAGAATGCTCTGCCCCATGCCATAAAGATATGTGTGCCTCTGTGTTCCAGCACCTAGGACGTCCACCGTCACCACAGAGGCATCATCTCTGACTGTCACAGCGACCATGGCCAGAGGAGCAGAGTAGAAGGCGCAAGGAATGCCACCTGGCTCGGGGGTGCCCTGACGGTCTCTCTCGGTCGCAGAAATGTAGAGTCCAGCGCTTGTGCAGCCTAGAGGAAGCCAAAGAGAACTATCTTCGACTATTGAAATAGGTAAACACTAGATCAGTGGCCATACCCCCACCACGGCAAAAGCCCTAGGAGGTCTGGAGAAAGAAGCAGGAAGCACCACAATAGCCAGAGATCTAGGGTGAGGACAATGCAGCCCTGATGGAGGACGACACCGATGATCGGCTCGCAGAGGAAGGAGCTGACGGATCAGCCGATGTCAATATGGTGTTCCTCTTACCTGAGAAATTATGTAACCCCTCACCAAATCAAGAATTAGTGATGCAGCTCAACTTAGGTCCTGCGGCCGTTATCCTAAAAAATCCATGGACAAGATGTATCGTCACTTGAAGCGATTATACCTCAAAGTTACATCAATGGCAAACCAATGAACAAGGTGATGGTTGACACAGACACGATGGTCAACCTCATGCTGTACATCGTATTTCGCAAGTTTTGGCAGGATTGACGACAACCTCATCAAGATGAATGTCGTCCTTAATGATTTCAAAGGTGACCCAACCATCGTGAAAGGAGTTTTTAACGTCGAGCTGACGATCGGGCACAAAACGATCAACACATCTTTCTTCGTTGTAGACATGAAAGTACTTTACTCAGCTCTGCTTGGCTGAGACTGGATCCATGCTAATTGCTGCATACAATCAACCATGCACCAGTACCTCATCCAATGGGATTGCGACGAAGTCAAAATAGTGCAAGCTGACAATTGATGCGATGTTACCGTGGCAAAAACCTTGTTCTGGGGGGCAAAAGTAGTAGAGTGCCTTACTGGTAGGGAGCAACAAGATTGGGACTTTGTCGAGGCCTCAAAAAATGGGATCACACAAATTCTAGTGACTGGCATCGATGTTTAAAAATACCAGTCCAAGGTGAGGCCGATTCAAAAGGTCCTTGTACTGATAGACATTGTAAAGCCAATCTGGGCAATCGGCCCCAAAAACTCTTTGTACATCCTTTTCTTCATGATAAAGAAGCATTGGCCGATGATTGCCATCAGACCCTTAATTATTCCAGCCATCCCTTATCCTTCACAATTTTTAGTGCCAAACTCACAGAAGAAGGGAAGTTGGGCTTTGGATTCATAGCAGCTAATGAGCTAGAAGAGGTCGACATTGGATCAGGTGACCAGCCTTGTCCATTGTGCATCGGCAAGAAGTTGGAGCCAGAATTCAAATCTTAGTTTGTCAGCCTCTTGAAAGAATTTGCAGACTACTTTGCATGGGAATATCGTGAGATGCTCAGCCTAGATCGGTTGATCATGGAACATCGGCTACCGATCAAACCTGGTTTTCATCCCTATTCTCAACCTCTCAAGAAGTTTACCCCAGGATCCTTGGAGAAATCAAGGACGAAATTTAGCGAATGACAGAAGTTTGCTTCGTTCGGCCGTGTAGGTGTGCCACATGGATCTCAAACATTGTACCTGTTCAGAAGAAGAGTGGGTAGCTACGAGTCTGCATCGACTTCAGAAACCACAGTAGAGTGACACCCAAGGATGAGTACCTAATGTCAGTAGTTGACCTCCTTGTGGACGCTGCAGTAGGGCACAAGATGATGACTTTCCTCGATGGCAATGTAGGTTACAACCAGATTCTCATGGCCAATGAAGACATCTACAAAATAGCCTTTCGATGCCCTAGGAATATTGACTTGTTTGAATGGGTCATCATGACCTTCAGCCTCAAGAATGCCGAAGCCACTTATCAATGAGACATGAATTACATCTTCCATGACCTCATCGGGTGCCTAGTTAAGATTTACATTGACGACGTAGTTGTCAAATTGACTCGGTGCACAACCCATCTAGCTGATTTGTGCCAGGTCTTGGAGCGTACAAGGCTCCATAGCTCAAACATGGATCCCAAGAAGTGTACCTTTGGTGCGACTACTGGACAATTCCTTGGGTTCATGATTCATGAGCGTGGCATCGAGATCGGTGACAAAAGCAAGTGTGCCATTGTGACAATGGTGCCTCCCTAGGACAAGAAAGAGTTGCAGAGCTTGATTGGCAAACTGAACTACATCAGGTGGTTCATACTGAATCTTTCTAGAATAATGGAGCCTTTCATGCCTCTCGTCAAGATCAGTAATAATGTTGAATTCATTTGGAGACCAAAGCAACAGAAGGCATTTGATAATCTCAAGTAGTACCTAACGTCACCGTTAGTGCTGGTGCTGCCTCAACTGGACCAGCCCTTCATCATCTACCTATCAGCCGACAAAATTTCCGTCGGCCTCGTGCTAATTCAGGAGTTTCAAAGGAAGGTGAGAGTTGCCTTCTACCTCAGCCAATGGCTTCTTGACACAGAAACTAGGTACACTGAGATGGAATGCCTCTGTCTTTGCATGTGTTTCACGTGCACCAAGTTACATCATTATCTCCTCAACACCAAAACTCGGGTGATCTGCAAGGCCAATATTATCAAGAATATGCTATCGGCTCCTATACTCAAAGGTCAGCTCAGGAAGTGGGTGTACTACCAACTGTAGGGATCAGATGCCCAAGAGGGGAGGTGATTGGGCTAATTTCAAACTCTAATCAAAAGTCCTTAACTTAACAAACTACAATTAACCCACTTCACCCTCTAAGCGAAACAACCCTAACTAGTGACAAATAGCCCTACTCATGCCAGTGAAAGAGATAAACCTACACATGCTAGTGGAAGTGATAAACCTACTCGTGCTAGTAACCACAAAGATGACCATAGCAAGAGAGATACTAGCCAAGAGGAAGCTAAGCATGGTAACTACAAGATGCCATCCATGAAACTAAGCAATCAACCAAGAGCATCATGTAGAGGAGCTAGGAGAAGAGACAATCGGTGAGAGCCAATGGACTGGCTCCATTGCCTCTGGAGTGATGAGTGATTGTCAACGGAAGTCAAGACCCAGAAGGACTTAGGCACAAGCCCTCCGATGGACTAGAGGTAGATAGAGAAGAAAGATCTCTGAAGGATAGGAGGCATGCTTGGCATCGGTCGGCCATGGGAGTTCGATACACGAAGGGGCGACATGGTGATGGCAAGTGTAAGACCTCCAAAGGACTGCATTGTGACCCTGATGGACAAGGGATGTAGGGTGCCACCGTGGTGCTCCAACCCTAGTGCATGGCGCGAAGACGTGCGAGAGCATTGGCAGATTCCCTCAAATCTGCCACCCTACCACCAAGTTACCAAGACTCGGCGAATGGGCTCAATTCTCGTCGAGATAGAGTGGGGTGGGCTGTTCTAGGCCCAAGAAGGAAATCCTAAAGTTTCCTAGTTTCTGACTTCAAAATCGGGGGTCGATCAGCGGATTTGGACTACTAGCCATGTGAACGTCATCCTGAAGGTAGCGTGCCACCGATGAAGGTTAAGACTCCATCGCGGTCGTCTGTCCTCGAGAAAGTTGGGTTCTTTTCCAGTTTAGCCCCTACGGGTGTTTATGTAATATAGGATCTTAGTGTAAACTGAGTCAGTTAGGCCTAGGCTATAAATACCTAAGTGGCTGGTCATTTAGGTGACTTTTCGACCTCTAGAAACCCTAGGCTTAGCTTTCCAACCAGCCAAGTGCTTAGAGTGAAAATCGGGTGTTAATCTAGGATTTGGAGTCTCCTAGAACTAGTACTTTGCATTAGTGGGGGGATGATGGGTGGTAGGCTGTGAGGAACCGTGTAAGAACTGATTTCCCTCTCTAATGGAAGCAAGATTTGTCCCCAAGTCGAGTGCATGTGTGCATCCATCTCATTCCCCCCTTTCTAGTTTGGATTTTGGATAAAACTCAAAGGCTTTTGGTGATTTGTGTTGCCCACGAGTTAATCCTATTCTTTTGGCTCTTTTGGACTTGCTAGGATGTGGAGATTTTGTCTTAGAACATCTCAACCTCACAGGTTTGCCACGTGCAAGTTGTCCTTGAGTTTTCCCCTTTCTTGCCCAAATATTCCCCTCTTCACGAGATCTGAAATTCCTGCTAATCTCTTGGTCTTTTTGAGTATATCTTTTGGTAAGAGCTTTGGAATAGTGCTAGGATAGCTTGTGCAACATTTCGCGAAAACCAGAGAAGGTTTGGTCAAGTTTAAGGTTTGCAAACTCAAGAACCGAGGCAGTTTTCTAGGTACACCGAATAGTCCGGTGCCACTTCACCAGATAGTCCAGTGGAATTAACTATCTTCAAATGTGCTGAATTTTTAGTATGTTGTTCCCCATATTTTTGTTAGCTTGTTGTTAAGATTTCATGATTTTTAGAGTCCGTTTTCCTAGGTTTTTGCATTTTTCTTTGTGACTTGGTCTGTCTAAAAATTCCCTGTCAGACTATCCGGTAGGGCATGTCGGACAGTCCGGTGGTGACCAGTTTTTTGCCCCCAGATTTGGTGTAAGTTGTTCTTAAGGTTTGTGTCTTGTTCTAGGTGGTTTTGGGGTGCCTAGGATCGTTCCTAAGGTCTTTAGCACCTTATTTGCTAAGAGGTCTTGGCGATCGCTGGGTGAATCCTTTTGTGTTGTTTGGTGGTTCTTACTTTGGGTGTCTTTGCTTTGACCTCACATTTTGTGTTCCTCACCACTGGCCCATACTCATTTCTTGCTGTTCATCAGTTAGATGCATTTAGGTGCGGAGTGGCTAAGTGAGCACACTTTGTGTGAGCCATAGCCTCCTTGCCTTGCATTCGTTTTGATCGTCGAGTCAGTTGTTTCTGCTTGCTTGGTGTGTATCCTTTCAGTGGATGACACCAAGTGCTTGCTAGACATGTATCTATTTAGTGGACGGTGGCTAGCCGGTTTTTTATGAGGTTCAAGTTTGGAGGTTGAGTTTGAGTTTTTCAAGGGCTCCTATTCACCCCCTTCTAATTGCACATCTCGGTCCTATAAGTGGTATCAGAGCCGGTTAGGTTTATTCATACCTTTACCGATGAGAAACCATTAGCGATTATGAATTACTTTAGGAAGATTCCGGTTCTTGGCTCTGATGGATACTCCTACTGGAAGGGTAGAATGACAGCTTTCTTGATTAGCTAGAGTCAGGACATATGGGACTCTACTCAGAGTATGACTTTCAAGGTTCTTCCCATTGCTGAGCGTACTACTCCGACGCTCATTGTTCAGCACGAGGCTAACGCCAAGGCGGTAAACTTTCTCTTCTCAGGACTTGGTCCAATTGATTATGAGAAAGTGAGCCACCTTGAGACTGCTCGTGAGATATGGTCCCTATTGAGTGCACACCATGAGTGTACTACTACTATCAAGAGCCACCTCATTGAGACTTACAGGCGTGAATATGAGAATTTTGTCCAGAAGCCTAGTGATTCCATCGATGACTTGTTTGGTCGGTTCCAATCGATCATCAACAACTTACACGTCAACTGCAGCCCTCAGGCGATCCCATACTCTAACCATCAGTAGGCCATAATTTGTTGTATGCGTTGGATAGGAAAATATGGGAGATCAAGGCCACAGAAGTGGATTACAAGTTGAGAGAATCTCTCACTTGTATTGGCTCCAAGAGCCTGGCCTTGGCTACTCTCTCCAGAGAGGCTGTTACTAACCCCCCGCTTCACAACTTCTTGTTTTTTGCTCTTCTATCTGTTATAGAGGAACAGTTGGTGTCACTTGGAGATGAAGAGCTTTGCTTGGTGTCTAGTTGATTTCAGCGCGTCTATGACAACCGGATGAGCAAGAAGAGGGGCGAGAGTCCCAAATGCTTCGAGTGCGGAGAGGTCGGCCACTTCATCGCCGAGTGCCCCAACATGAACAACAACTACTACAAGAAGGGAAGGAACCACTCCCACGACTCCAACAAGTACCACTCCGGTAAGCGCGACCATGCCAAGCACCACTCTAGCAAGATTAAGAATTTCAGTAAGGCTTTCAAGAGCTACTAGAAGAACAACCGGAAGCGAGACAAGGCCTTCTTCACCGAGCTTGGTGGCCTTTGCAGCGGAACATCCTCATTCTCCTTGTCCTCGTCAAGTTCAAACAATGAGGAGATCATCACCAAGCGGGATAAGAGAAGTGATCAAGGCGGTCTAGCTGGGCTTTGCTTCGTCTCCACCAAGTCCAAGCACAAGCACAAGATGGACCGGAGGTATTTTTGCTCCATGGTGCTTGAGGACAAGGATGACAAGGGTGACGACAACCACTCCTCTGATGATGAGGTAACTCCCGAGCAAGCTGAGATTCTTGAGATCTTGAAGAATAATAGTCATGAGTTGAAAGCCTAGGACAAGATGTTGGAGATGGCAGCCAAGAAGTTGTAGAAGCAAAAAGCCAAGCTTGCTAATGCTTTGGCTGAGATTGAGAGGTTGAAGAGCGTGCTAGTCCAGCCTAGTGAGCTTGAGTGCCCTACCTGTGAGTACATGATGAGTGACCTTTGTGAGCAGAAGAGCAAGTATGCTCATCAGGTAGAGGAGATGGACAGGCTGAAGGTTGAGATAGGCAAGCTCCAGTCTAAATTGGATGAACCTACTTTAAGTGAGAAGTCTGAGTGTGAGTCTTGCCCCCACCTAGCTGTTGACATAGCTGAGCTGAAGGTAAAGTGTGAGGGGCAGCTCAAGGAGCTAGAGGAGCTTAGGGCTGGACCCACGCTTTTGGGTGCGTGCATGGTCTGTCCTACTTTGAGGAGTGAGCTAGAGCAGTTGAGAGCTGACCTTGAGGTGCTTTTAGCACCCCTTGACACATGTGAGAACGGTCTCATTTTGAGGTTGCAGTTGGTGGAGAAGGATGCTACCATTAGGAAGCTAGAGAAGTCTGCTCCCCTGATTCCCTCTCTAGATTGTGACACTTGTATTGCCCAAAATTCAGTTCTGGAGGATCTGAGAGAGGAGAAGTTGATCCTTGAAGAGGACAACTGTAGGTTGAGAAAGGTGACGAGTTAGATGTATGGTAGAGAACCTCAGCTTAAGATGATCATAGAGGGAAACAAGCATGGTGAAGGTGACACAAATGGCATGGTGTTTGGTGAGTACAGTACCTCAGGTGAGAAGAAGAGAGCCCCGATTAAGCTTAAGACTGCCTTTCCCCAACCTACTGCTGATGGTGTTTTCCACGAGCCATCTAGGGTTGCCCCAAAGAAGCATTTTTGGACACCCAAGCCTTCACAAGCTAAGTTGGACAAGATAGTGACTGATATCGTTAAGCCTCCCTGCAAGGAGAGGACCAGCAGCCTGCACCACCCAAGACCACACATACACCTCATCAGAAGCCCAAGACACAGCCCCAGCCTAAGACCAAGAGACCTCTCTACCACTGTGAGTTTTGCTAGCAGAATGATCACTTAGAGGTGTTTTGCTCTAGAAGGAAGCGAGTTAAGAGGCAGGAGAGTGCTTGGGGGAACTAGGATTAGTTCTACTTGGGTGGTAAGCAGGATCCTCCTCGTCAGGGTGAGATGAGAGACCACTTTGCTGGTGGTAAGAGAGGAAGCAGCTTTGAAGCCCGTGCTCCTGGTGGTGAGAGACGCTTTGCTGGCCGAGCTCCTAGTCGTTTCCAAGGTGGCTATGGACCTTGTGACCAAGGCTTTGAGAGAGGGTTTGAGGGTCCACGCTTTGCTAGTTGTGGTTACCCCAATCGGGGTATGAGGGATGATTTCTTTGATAGTGTTTACCCCATGTTTGAGCAGATGGGTTGGCACTGGTTCAACAGTTTCACTAACCCTAGTGTCGGACCGTCTGCCCCTCCATACTATCATTGATCTTGCAGGTTGAGTTCTGGAGAACATGTGATGAGTGAGACTTGATGGTACTCTAGGCTCTAAGGTTGCTCATGTGGGCTTGTATCCTTTGTATAGTTGAGAGCTTTTGCTCTTTGCTCTCTTTTCTATGTCTTATCTGAGTTGTACCTTTTGTTTTGTGTTTCTCTTGTATTTAGTCTTCATGCTTGTATGCTTGGTGGACTAGCCACATATCATGCTAGCTTTTTTGTTTGCTAGTTGTATGTCTCTATTGTTAGTCTAGTATCCCTTGCATGCTTGCATGTGATTCTTGTGAATCTCGTGCCATTCTTTCTTAGCTTTGACATGTTATTCACTTGTAATCAGGTTGAGTGTACCTAGTATTTTTCCTTTCGTTTTCTTTAGTAGATTTTTCCGGCTAGTTTGTGTGTTTCTTTCATATACCATATCTTGCTAGCTTTGTTTGTATTGGTGGAGTAGTCACCTTTGATGCTAGTGTGTGATCCTCATAACATCTTTCCATGATTGTGTTGTTTTTGGCAAGTTAATTCATTTGGATCGTTTTATGTTGCTTAGCATGTCTTTCTTTGTTTAGATTTTTCCAGATAGGCTGTGATAGCTCATGAATTTCATGCCATGTGAATCCGTGGTGGCTGCCTTATTGGGCAGTTTGGAGGCTTCCACCGGACTATCCGGTGCTATCGGATAGTCCGGTACCTGGCACCGGACAATCGGGCATGGCCAGGGTAGTTTGATCTTTCTTGGGATTGTGATTGACATGTTTTTCATGTGATATCATTTTTGTTTTTGCTTGCTCTAGCATAATCTTGCATAGTCTTGCTACCTTATCTCAGCTTTTGCCCTTGGTAGTGTAGACTTGAGCCTAATTCATGTGCTTGAGCTTGTATTTCTTTTGTTTCTATGAGTATCTGTATATATGTGCTCATTTTGTCTTGCAGGTTTCATGCTTTGTGCTTAATTCCACAAGTGCCATATATTATTCCTTTGTATGTTTGCATGCTCTAAACCCTAACTTGAGCCATGGACTCTTTTAGTTCATTTGGTTCTTTTTGTTCTCTTGTTTCTGGCTTTTGTACAGCTAGATGGCTCAGTTTGAGGGGGAGTTCCACTTTGCTACATCAACCTTAGAGGAGGACACTTGTACCACTACTTTGACTTCCACACGTGTTCCACATCTACAAGGACCGCTTCTTGTATATGCAGAGATGGACCCGCTGAGGACGCAGGGGAGGTGACCTTAGGGCGTGCATGCACCCCGACAGGTCCAGTGGGATCACCCTCGAGTTCTGCATGTCTTTATCATATCATGCTTTGCATTAATGTAATATATGCATTTTCACTTCACTAACACTAGAGCTCATCTGGAATAGCTGGTTAGTACTTGCTTGTGCTAGATTGTACAATGCTTGCATGATCATGGTTGGCTAAGCTCCTTGAATCTGTCTAATATCTTTTGTGAGCTAAGTCACTTTTATTTTCTGAAAATCAAAAACCATGGTCACCACTTGACTTGGCTACCTAGCATGTGTAGGAATGTTGAATGATATGCTATATTTTCATGCTTGGATATGCTAGTCAGATGCCTTAGTTAAATTTTGCCTAAGTATTTATGACACCTTGGCTAAATCTGAAATCTGAACTAAAACTGTTTACAAGTGGTGTCTTGTGAGCTGAATTGAAAAGATCCAGGTGGGTTTGCTTGTCACACTAACTCAGTTTGAGATAGCTTGCCTTTGCACTTTGGCATGAACTTGGACTAGGCTGTGTGTGACCAAAACCTTGTCTTAAGCTTCTGATGGTTCTCTGAACCTAGGCTTGGCATTGGTTGGTAAGAAGTGGCTAAGACAAGTGAATAACCCCTAGCACATGATCGAACATGCATGAAGTTACAAGTTGCTAAATCTGAAATTTGCAAGTCTCTAAATTGCTTATGGCTTGTTGTATATGCTTTGGTTGAGAGTAGCACATCCTGTATGTTTTAGCATCTTGCTGTTCATGCCTACTTTGCTTGATGCTATTCATGTTGGTGATGCTTTGATGAGACCATGGTTCCTCAAATTAATTCTACTAAAAGTCCTTGTGCAGTCTTCAATTTAGTGCATTTCTATTTGATGAAAAATACATGAAGAATGATACATTATTTACTCATGCCGGTTTGTCATCAAAAATATGTTTTGGAGATGCAACATTGCTGAAGAAAGAAGAAGATATAAATGCAAGAAAATATATATGTGTTGGAACTATGCTAGTGAATATCCAAGAAAAGAAGAATGAAAATGACATTGGAGCGGATCATGAAGGCTTTGGGAACCATCAAGGGCAAGGCAGGAAGCAAGGAGGGCGTCCAAGTCAAGTTGGAGGCCCAATTCATCTCGGAGTCGGCGACCTTGGCCTCCAGGACCAGCGTGCACTAAAATCGTCATATATGCTTGGAAAGATAAAAACATAACCTTTCCAATGGCACCGGTTTTAGGCCTATTGGGCTTGGGAGTCGACGAGAAATCGCATCGCAAATTGACCAACAGAATCCGTCCAGGGTGTTGTGCCACCAATTTGGGCCATAGGTCCATGTATCATGTGAGAGTCCATCTCGGACATGTCTAGGGTTGCTAGGACGTCCCTGGCTGATATACTCAGTAGCCGTCATTAGATTGGGCATGTTTTGATATTATTTTGTCGTGTCTTTTCGTCTAGGGTTTCTCCTATGAAGAACAAGAGGGTGTTCCTCTCATCTACGTCTTGCTGATCCTTCAAGGATTGTGTGGAGTGCGTGATCGAGCTGCTGCTGCTGCTTGGTGTGCATCGGATTTCTACTGGGATCCCCATCTTCTGATAGTGGTGCATCGTGACCGCGGGTGGAAGAATTTGTCTAGGGTTTGGATTGCATCTTCTGTAAGCTGACCTATATCCCATTTGTTATCGCTACTACTGGAGTTTGAGTGATCAACAGAGTGCCTTGTGCTCCTAAAGTATCTGCCGTTGCTGCTGCTTGTTTGGCTGACCAACGAAATTATTTAATCTTGCCATCTATCAATTGGTACTCCTTGTGTTGCTTGATCAAATTGCTTTCAGTTTATCCATCTTGGTTATACTAATATTTTGTGTCAGCCAATACAATTGCTGTGAGTTTTGTCCTCTGTCTATCCTATTGTCAAGGGGTGATATTACTTATTATTGCTGAATATAAATTAGGGTTTAAGTTACCTAGCTGCTGCAGTTTTATATACTTTTGTTCCAGCTGCACACCTAAGTCATTGAAAGAAGAATTCATATTGTTGTCCATACATGATAAAAATCATCAGAGATTGTATTCATCTATGTTTGGTACCGTGAAAGATTGGGAAAATGTTTGGGCAGTGTAGGCGTGTCCTTTTCATGCTTTCTTTTAAACAACCCTAAAAAACATGTTCCTGTTCTGTATAACATAGATTCAATTGAGCTTGTTTGCATGCTTCCATGCCCTCACTTGTCTTGTATGCTAGAACTTCTATTTACTAGCTTTTCATCCCTGTTGAGCTCTTATTGGTACACTTCTTACATTTCATGGTATATTTTGAGGGGGATTTATCTAATTCAGGAGGAGTTGAGTTCTATGAACCCTTTATGTGTCCATTGTCAACAAGGGGGAGAGATTGTTGCTCCCAGGGGGAGTTCATGGACCAAAGGTGGAGAATTCTGGGGAGAACTAGTTGAGGGGGAGCTGTGCATTCATCTTGCATTTGTGAAGATGCATTTAAGGGAGAGTGTGAGCTTTGCATGCTCTTGCATCGGTGCTTTGAGCCTTTTGCCTCTTTCTGGAGGAGCCGATGCTTTGCCTAAAGTGTTGGTGTCTCTTAGCCTTAACAGGTTTTACTCCGCAAGTACACGGAGACAGCTGTAGCCTTTCACTCAAAGTATTCCGAGTATCGTAAAGTTCCATGGGGAAGCGGCATTCGAGAGAGTGTAATTGAATATACTCAAATCGAATGGAATCTAATACTTGGATAAGTTATACCAACTAGAAGTCAAACAGGGGTAAACGTGACAAAGATAGGTGTATTGGTGGAGAGGTAAGTCTATAGTAGCTATCCGTAGAAAGGTATAGTTGCCTGGGATGACGAGTGAGATAAAGTCACCAAACTCTATTTCTAATCGGTTGCAAAGGTTATCCGTGCCTAACCAAGATATTCAAATAAACAAGTCAGGGTCTTGCGTCGAGCGAAATTCTAGAGTCTCGAGGGTACCAGGGGTAGATAGTTGGTCCCGAAGGAGAGTCTAGCTAACACCTATGGGCCTCCCGAACAACGGGCCTGGACTACACATTCACACCACACACTGTCACCAAGTGGGGCTACCAGACAAAGCTGCATGGAGAGGATGGCATGCTATAAATGTGTTCAAGAGAAGCTTGAACAACGATAGATCGTCTATGATCAGAGGAGAGGATCTAGCAAGAGCCTAGCGTCTAAGTCTAGGGTTGAGTTTTAGCACCGGCAAGAATAACAAGAATTGAATAACTGAGTAAAACACAACCTATGCCTAGCAAGTGTGCAAAGAAAGGTACACCACACTCGCAAGAGATCAAACTTAGAGTAAAATATAACTGAATTTATATTGGAGATAATCTGAATACAAAGATACAAAACTTTTACCGCAGACTCGAAGATAACTCCGAAGACTCCGAGGCAAAGCTCGACTCAACTCTAACTCCCCAAGCTTAAACTTTTGCTCGTCCTCGAGCAAAGCTAAGACTGAAAGAGGATCAGAAGTTGCTACAATATTGAAGATGAAGGGAAATTCTTATATGCAACTCAACACTCAAACTTTTGCCCCGAGTAGTGAGATAATAGAAGTTTACCTCGTGTCATACCTGTGGTGCATCTTTTTTCTTACCTTGCCTTGGGTGGTTGAGAGATAGAACAACTTTATTGTAGGAGTGATTCTAACTCATTCTTTTCGAATGTCCTTCTCAGGTGTTTTCAAGATTTTCAAAACAAAAGAAACTTCCCCAGAAGTGTTTCCTCACCAAGAGCCATGAACTCGGCTACCATTTCCTACACTTAGGCCTTTGTGGTGCTTTAGGTGGGGGAGAAAGTGGCACACTTAGGATGTTTATTTTGCTAAGCCAAAGATTGGACCAAAGAGTATACTTTATCATTTCTTCTATTTGATCACTGGAGTATGAGTGGTGGAGCAATGTGTCTCCTCTTAATTTTCATCCCTTGTAGCCTTTTATATATTTGGAGGGGATATGTAGCCTTTATTTATTTTTTGCCATGCTTGAACTTGCATGCTTTTCATTTTGCCGTGCTTTTGCATGCATATATATATATTTGGATCCATACCCTTCCTCCTTGAAGTTTGAAGGCTTAGGGAATATGAGAAGTATTTGGAGACTTTTTGGTGGGTGCAAAGTCCAGAATGGATCGCTTGCATTTTTGTACTCCAGCTATCAATAGAAGATGATAATTCTACTCAATGAGACTCAAAATTTGACAAAGCTCAAAACCTATCAAAGCAACTCTTTGTAGCGGCTTCTAATATTTGAAGCATTTTTGGCTCTGGTAGGAATTTCAACCAAGGGGAGCTTTATTTTGATATTTTCAAAACAAAAGCCTGAGATATTCATCTTACTAGGAACATGAAAGAATCATCCAACATTTAAGTCATATCATATCTCTCAACAACTTAGGTTTGTTATCACAAATGGCATCCACAAGGTAAAACTATCGGTTCACTTTTTTTTATTTACGAACATGGGACTAAGTTGAGCATAAGTTGTCATGCGAGAATTAAACCATTCACTTGATAGAGCAACTATTCATCATTTCCAAAATGAAGCTAGCATGTGAATTTGTCATCTAAGCATGGGAGTTATTTGACGCTTTTTTTTGCAAATGAGTTAAACTAAGTAAAACTAAACAGGCTAGAAATTACAGATACAGTGGGCACTACTCTCAGGTGGGGCAGAATGGACGGTTGGTGGGGCAAAGTTGACATCAGGGAATGATACGGAAATGCACAAAGGATTGGGCTGATAGGCGTACCTCCCAATTGTTGGTTCTACCCCCCTAAGCTTCAATGAAGCTCAGTTAGGGTAGAAACCTTGCCAATTGTAATACATGAGGTTTTGCTCCTGCATGCGTTCAACTGTTGCCCTTGTCCCCAGGACCATGTTGTGGGTGGCTCCTTGTAGGACCTGCATCTGGTGGAGGTCGTCTATTATCCCCAAGGTGCGGTGCTCTTGGAGATCCAATGCCCTGAAGAGGGTGTTGATGTTCCCCGCGAACCCGTTGCCAGTGTAGCGGGCGGAGCTGGATGGACCTACACCATGACCATAAAATTGCTCACCTCCGCCGTGGAATGACGGCATCGTATGTGCTGATGATACCACAGAGTCCCATGAATTGTGCCATAATTCTCCTCGGTCCCCCAGGCGGGTGTGCCTCCCTGGTGAGAGGGTCCAGCGCCTGGGTGAGCCCAGGAGGTTCCTGCGGCTGGGTGAGCCCATGCAGGTTTAGCACTTGGTTCCTGTGCATCTTTGTATGCCTTGTGGATCCTTTCCTCGGCTTGACACCGTTGGGCACGAGTCATTACTCTAGAGACACTATTCCTTGTAGGCCTGGGTGCTTGCTGCATGGTTAGTGATCTCATAGAATATAATTTGAACTGCGGCACTGGAAGCGGCAGCTCAAACTCATAGCCCTAGTACGTCATGATATAATTTCCCTGTGTGTCTGTCCTCAGGAAGTGCGCGTGAAAGAAGTGCGAATCTTTGACTATGCGACAAGGGTCATTAGGCATATATGACACAGAAGCATTAGCTAACACTCCCAAACCATTGGCGATCCTCGTCACGAATGACGTGATCGAAATGGTAGTGCCAACGTGAACTAGCCCTTGCCAGTGATTGATCATACTACGCACAAGGGCAAACTTCTATTTCTTCCACATAGCATAGAGGCACCTAATATCATCTACTGTGACACAGCGGGAGTCATCTCGCGGGAAAACAACCATGGTAAGCCAACGAGCTAGAAACCGCATGGTAGGATGTTTAATATTTGTGATGCTATTTTTCCCTCGAGAGTCAGCCCTAGCTAACTCTCTCCAAAACTCTACTGAGTTAAGGCCTGTGGGGTCTTCCGCCATAGAGCATTGTGGCGAGAAGTCCAGCAAGTTGCTAAATTGACGCAGTGTAAGCTCATAGTCGGTATTGAAGAGTCAGAACTAGACAAATGTACCTTCCGTTCGGGTGTCAGTGCGGAGCGTGATGAGGAAGTGCTTTGTGAGGAGGACGATTCCTCCTTCTGGAATTTCTACAAAAGTCCCCCAGCTAATGGCTTGGAACACCTCATCAAACTCACCTCGCATGCCGGTGTTGATAAGGAGGTCCTCATCGAAGCATTTGGTCAAGGTGTAAGACTTTTGATGCAAAAGTCTTAACGCCTTGGCCTCGTCCTGGCTGCGTGGTACGAGCTGCGAGTCGAGGAGTAGCACTGGCCGATTGGTGGAGGACGTTGGAATTTCCTCCAGCTCTTCTATGCTGATGGACATCCTCTCGGAAGCATCATGTCTACTTGCTGCACTAGAACCCTCGGAGGACGACCAGTGGATGTGCTGCCCCACCTTGCTAATGGCTTTTCTTCGCCTTCTTGAATATGCGGTTCATCCTGCAAGACAGCAACAAAAACACGATACCCGACGGATAGATGACAAGATAATATAAGTGTTAGCGGGTTAGTCGTCCGAAAAATAAACTGGTCCTTGTGGGGCAGAGCCTCCACAAAACATTCTCATTTCTGCGGAAATTTGAGAGAGAGTGTGGCCAAAATTTTATTTGGCTAACCAAATTTTATTCGGCCATTATTTTAACTAAGCCTAGAGGGCTTAATTAAGCTATTAAGTGAGAGATTAAGACAGGAAGAGGAGAGTATGCAGTTTTCTGCTTGGTGCACTGAGCTAGGAAGCGAGGGGCAGTATTTATAGGCGATTTAGAGGAGAGAGGAGGGCCGGACGACCAGGCAGGGTGGCCGAGCGACCGTGGCCGTGGCCGGCCGGCCATGCAGGGGGGCCGGTCAGCCATGCATGTTCGTCATGCAGCGAGAGGACATGAGCAGTGCTGAACATTTTGGCGGTGAGTGCACAGGGGGGCCATCTGCCTAGGTCGGGCGGCCATGCAGAAGGATCCTGTGCCCATGTGTGCGCATGCAGCCAAGCCTAGGTGCATAATTGAGCTAGTTGATGGGATATGGGCAGGTGGTGATGGTCGGGACGCCATTGGTGTGGGCTAGGCGGCCATGCATGGGTGCCGGCCGACCAAGCCCTGTACCCATTCTGTGAAAACGAGGGAGTGGTGGCCGGGCAGCCGTGTGTGGTGGCCGGCCGGCCATAGATATTTTTTTTTGAAAATTGCATGATAAGATAAGGGTAGATGCACGAAAATAAAATATGTGCAAGGCATAATTTAAGGATGCAATGGTATGTGAAGATTAAACTTTGGTGGAAAATAAATATGTCATCGAATGATAATGCCAACTTACCTGTTGGCGAGGCCAGACCATTTTTTTTCTTTCGGTGTTATGTAAGCATCAAAGTTAAGGCCTTTTTTTCTTTGTGCTTCATTAACTCTGCACCATCCTGGCATATGCAATTGGCTCTCGGCGCTAACTCTGCATTGTCTTGACATATGCAATTGGCTCTCATTGCCGACCTTATTCATAGGCGGTTCGCCTTCTTTGCGTTGTCTTGTATGCAATTGGCTCTCAACGCAGACCTTGTTCATATGAGCTTTGCCTCCTGTTGCGAGACTAGGCTTGCCATGTCTTTTCTCTTGTTACCTCAATTTTCTGCTTTTCATGGCAGCTTCATACTCTTTTTGTTGGATGTCGGCCTCGCTTTTCAATTTGCCCAACATAAATGAAACGAGACTGTCAACCTCTGAATTTGGCTTCTTGGTCCCTGTCTTGACCTTGGGAGCATCCTTTTGTGCCTGGCACTTGAAAGTGTGCACCTTGTTGCACTGCTCAACTTTTGGCTTGAACGCGAATGTATCCTCTTGCCATTAATGTTGATGTGAACCTTGCCTACCCCAACGTCGATGGTCGCATCCGCAGTGCTCAGAAATGGCCGCCCAAGGATGAGTGGTGTTTTTGAGTCAATCTCCAAGTCTAGCACCACAAAATCCACCGGGATGCGGAAATTCCTGATTTTCACGAGAACATTCTCTGCGATGCCTTCTAGGTAGCGAACGGATTGATCCGCGAGTTGCAGACACATGGCCGTGGGAGCAAGCGCAGCGTGACTCAGCTTGTCAAAGATGACCTTCGGCATTACGCTGACACTGGCTCCAAGATCACACAATGCTTGGTCGAAGTGCTGGGTTCCAATCGAGCATGAGATGGCGGGGCTTCCAGGGTCCTTTTTCTTGAGTATAGCTGTTGGCGTTCCTTAGCCTTCAGATATAATTCTGCAAGCGCACGGTAAACGCGTTGTAGCTCTTTCACCCAAGAGTATTCCTGGGTATCGAATCCACAAAGAATGAGGAGTATAATAACACTTATCACAACCAACCGAAATAGTGAAGCTGGTAATGTAGAAGATAAAAGATAGGGGAGCAAGATCTCGACAAATGTTAGATCACCTTACTATACTAGGGAACATATTCTGTGCAATCGAGGTTTTGGTGCAATCACCGTGCAATCCTAATAAAAAAGTCTTAAAAAATTCTAAAAAAATCATGAATGTACATCTCGGCCTACCCCATCTATATATAAAATTTCATGATCAAATTCGTCATACTCTAGTAGTTAAAAAAACACAAATTTGGGGTGCATTTTACCTTTAATGTTTGTTAGAAAATTTGTCTTTTTTATAACTACTAGTGTAGGATGAATTTGATAATGAAAATTTATGTATAGATGTGGTAGGCTGAGATATACATTCATGATTTTTTTTAGAATTTATTAAAACTTTTTTAGTAGGATTGCACGGTGATTGCACCAAAACCTCGATTGCACGGGATATGTCCCCACTATACTAAGCATGCAAAGAGATATAGTTGTCATGTAAACATAGACACCAAAGCTGTAGCACCACTGCCAGGCACCAGAGTGCTGATTACCCAGCCGAGAAAGGTGGGTACTACAGGATAAGGCTATATCGTCAGCGAGTCTATCCGAACGTACGTGATTGGAATACTGACAACACAAAAGCCGTCACCTATTGTGTCTACCAACCAGAGTTGCGTGGGATAGCCGACCAACCAAGGTAAACTCTAAGTATGAACACCGTCGTGCCACTCAGAGAGTCTACTACTAACTAGTAATGAGCCAGAAAAGCAAGCACTACTATATAGCCAACACTATAAGCATGCACAAGGTTCCCGTAAACAAACAAGTATAAGACTAAGTATGAAAGCAAAGTAAGTATGAAATAACAAAGGTAGAGGACAAGGAACTTTACTCAATCCTGGAATTGAATATCCTTCCGCTGAGAATACAAGTATGGGAAGCAAAGAGAAATCTGGCTCCCGCACTCTTCTCCTCACTACTCTCCTTGATACAAGAGGCACTCTCTCTACAAGCTAAGGGTTAAATTCACTTCTCCACACAATACACTTCACACCAAGTGCTACTATGCCACTACATCTACACACACACAGAGACTTCACAAATGAGCTACCAGGGGGTATTTATAGTACCAAGGGAGTGAGGGTTTACTTGTAGGGTCGGTATGGAGGTTACAAGGGCCTGGGCCAGGTCGAGCAGACTGGTAGGACGTCGGGCGACCTGGGGTGCCCTTGGATCCACCGCCGTACTTCATCCTTCGATTGATATTGACTCTCCAAGGCAGTTGTAGGTCGGTTGGCGGTTATCCTCGTGTGCTTTTGCCTCAACCATTCGATTCTCTTTGTGTTTCTTCCTTAGCCATTGGATGGGAGTCCCCTGGATCGCTGACTTAACTAATCTGTGGGCTGGATTGGTGAGGTGGAGGCCTTCTGATGTGTTTGTGCTTCTTCTCTCGATTGCCACGGTAGATTTGTGTTTGACACGTTGTCTCTTGCATGCAGGTGAAGAATGTTGGCATTCGGAGCCGGAGGCAGGCCGGGCGGCCTGGAGATGGGCCGGGCGGCCTAGGTCCTTAGCCCATATCTAGCCGTCCTTCTTGGTTCACCATGTTTTGTATGTTTTTGC
This sequence comes from Paspalum vaginatum, assembly GCA_030272315.1. Lineage (NCBI taxonomy): Eukaryota > Viridiplantae > Streptophyta > Magnoliopsida > Poales > Poaceae > Paspalum > Paspalum vaginatum. The sequence goes on along the minus strand of CM059019.1, from coordinate 21,041,725 downwards.
ATCGTGACATGTGTTCCTGCAAGACTTTTGTACACAACTCATGGAATCAGTTAATATGTATGAACTTTGCATAAAATCACCATTGGAACATGAAATGTTGGTAGTTGAAATGGGTTATAACGACTGCCAACACCCCCCACACTTAGATCTTTGCTCGTCCTCGAGCAAAGGAGATTTAAGCATGGTGTAGAGAGCATATGACAACTGTAGTCTTAACAAGCACAAAAGGTACTCCCAAATTGGTTCATCTTACCCTAGATTTTAATGGTGGCTACACTTATGATTTTGAGATGTTGAGACTAAGAATGAGCCACAAGTACCACAACAGTTTTCTCCCAACTATGAGCAATAGAGGTTTTTCTCACTTTTTTGAAAAGTATAGTGCTCCTTCCTTTGTTCTCAAGATCACCTCTTGATCACTCAAAGGATGAGAATCCTTGTGTTTCCTCTCCTCCTATTCTAAGTTCGAGTGGAGCTAAGAAGTTACCTGACTATCTCATAATGTTTGTATCACTAAGTCAAATCAATGTGTCAAGCAAAGCGTGTGAATCAACTCAAGAACTTTGGCTATGTGCAAGTGTGGCGAAAAGTTTATTGGTAAGTGTGCCTTGGTATTCCCCTTTTTGATGCGAGAGAGGGCATGGAATTTTCTTTTCCTCTTTCTTTCTTTCTTCCTTCCTTTCTTTTCTCTTTCTAATTTTTTTTCAATTCAATTCCATGCCTCTCTTCCTCTCTTTTTGCATGATTGATGAGGGGTAATTGGAATGTTTGTATAGCACATCTTGCTAGAACTTTGTGATATGGACGTGCACGTGATAGCCAAATGTTATGAATGATTCTAACTCATTTGATGGCACAAAATTTGACAAGGTTCAAAACATTCAGAGAAGCCTTTTTGATGCATAAGAATTTTCATTTGTGGCATTGGTAGGACATTTGTCTTGAGAACATTGGAGAAGAACACATTTTGATATTTTAGCAAAACAAAAACTCTTTGCTCAAGCGGGAGATTACTAGGGTGTATACATGTTACTCATATCTTATGAATCAACATCTTAAATCAAAGCGGGTCCCTAATCAAGAGTACCCATGGGCAATTTTACTTCAACATAGGGAGTAAAGTTTGTACAAGCATTGATACAGGTTGTCAATATGATCATGTAGAGTAAATTTTATCCAAGTTTCATGTATAGCATGGAATATAAGGACCATATATGAAAAATTTGCGATAATACCTAGTCCATGTGCAAGGTCAAGGTGGAGATGGGCTGACTCAGCCTAGGACCAGGCCGAGCAGCCTGGTCAGTAGCCGGGCGGCCTGACAATGGGGTCTTCCGACCTTTGCATTGATCGTGTTGTGTGGAGAAGTGTTTTGGGATGTCCTTTTCTACATTTGGTACGTTTTCATCAACTTGACAAGCCGGGCGGCCTGGGTAGGTGCCGGGCAGACTGGGTTGGGGGCCGAGCGGCTTAGGGTTAGGCCGGGTGGCTAGCCTTTGGCTCGGTTCGTCCCAAGTTTTTATGTGCAGCGAGGTGCAACCCTCTACATCATGATTCTTCGTTCGTTTCTGCAGGGTTAGTGACGAGAGTTTGGGGGAGGCTAAGTGCATTCGCCCCACACTTGAACTCAAAGCAGGGATAGACAAAATATTTATTGAACTAAGCATTAATCAAACTAAAACAAACTAGAACAAAGATAGAGATAGGCGCTGTCCATACAAAGAAAAAAATAAAAGAAACAAAACCTAAGCACTAAGAAAACAAAAAAGGCGCCTATACTAAAATTTATTGTGAAGCCATGGGCATCTATGGTTTTGGATCATAGATATCAAGATGCCCCGTGGCTTCTGTGAGGCGGTGAAACTTGGAAGAGAAGCCCTTCCTATGGATTTCTAGCTTATCATTAATCTCCCACTTCCAAAGTTTGCCTTCCGCGTAGCGCTCCTCAAGTCTTTGCAGTGCATGCTTGAGTGCTTTGATCTCCAACTTAAGAGACTCAATGGTCTCTTTCTCCTTCTCTTCCTCCTCCTTTGAATCTTTGAATTGGCCCGGTGGAGTCTGGATTTGAGGGGGTTTGGAGATCCTCTTCACGGTCCTCCAAGGGGGAGTGGAGTCGATGGACTCATCAATTGATGCATCCCCCCTAAGGATGTTCTCCAAGTGCTTATGGACCAACACCTTCCCCCACCTTCCAGAGGGAGTAACTCCACCCCGAATGGTCTAGGTTGGTGATTGTGGCCCCTCGGGCACCTCCTTACCCATGCCCTCCATAGAGTCTTCTGGGAAGAGTTTTCGGATGGGCACCTTGGGGCTGATCGCCTCGACCTTAGGCCGAGGGGAATCTACCCGAAACACCTTCTTCGCGATGGTTTGTGCAGGAGATAGGGCATGTACAGGCCTTCCCGCACTGTGTGAGCGCGCGGGGGAGGTCGGGCGGCCTCTCTCCAGGCCGAGCGGCCTGCCTTGAGGCAGGGCGGCCAGAGGGGGTGGCCGAGCGGCTAGTGGTCTCACATCCAGCACCCTCATGGTGCCGTTCCCCATTGGTACGTGGGTGAACTCATCGTCAGAGGCTGGTGAATAGGTCGCCATGGTGCAGGATGTTAGGGCAAGGCTCTTGGATGGAGTGTTGTTGGAGGCCATGACTTAATTCTTCGAGTGGAGATGAGATGAGAATGAAGAGAGTGGCTGCAAGGGAAGAAACTCTCATGTTTAAGTCATGAAAGCTCGATCTCATCTACTGAACGACATCCGGCGGCTTAGGGATCAACTTAACTAAAAAAATTTCGAAAAGAGGTGGTCTGGACGGTAAGGTGGGAGGCCGAGCGGCCAGTATGGGGTCGAGCGGCCTGGCCCTTGGGCCGGGCGGCTTCACCAGGGGACCGAATGGCCTGACCTGAGGTCAGCCAACCTTGCCGACCTTAGTTTGGTAGACCAGGTGTCGGTTTTACCCTTCTAGGTGCTTGAAACCCTATTTCATCGTGTTGTACCATCACTTTGTTGAGATTTGGTGATGTGTAAGCAAAAGGTGAGATAAGACAGAAAAGAGAGGAGCATGGTAGTGTACATGGCTTCGTTTAAGGTCGGAGCTAGACCGTGGCTGTGTGATCATGCCGTTTCTTGTAGCTCGTAGACGTCCACTTCTCCGAGCTGTGGCATTTCGGGCTCTAGGAAAACTTTTAGGCGTTGCCCGTTCCCCTTAAAGACTTTCCCATCATCGTCCTGGAGGGTGATGGCACCGTGATCAGAGGCATCAAGGACCAAAAATGGCCCTTCCCACTTACTTCTAAGCTTACCATGACCAAACAAACGAATGCGAGAATTGAAAAGTAGTACCTTATCGCCTGGTTTGAATGTCTTGGTCTTGATACGCTTGTCGTGCCATCTTTTGGTTCACTCTTTGTATAGCTTAGCACTGTGGTAGGCCTTCTCCCTCCATTCCTCCAATTCGGCGAATTGAATCTGACGTCGAACTCCCGCTGATTGGAGATCCATGTTCCATTTCCTTATCGCCCAGTGAGACTTGAACTCAAGTTCTACTGGCAGGTGACAAGTCTTGCTGTACAACATTTGGTATGGTGTCATGCCAGTGGGAGTTTTATATGCTGTGCGGTACGCCCATAGAGCGTCGGGTAGCTTGGATACCCAATCTTTTCCCATAGCTTTGACAGTTTTCTGCAGGATGTTCTTGATCTGCTTGTTCGATGTCTTAGCTTGGCCACTTGTCTGCGGGTGATAAGGAGTAGCGACACGATGATCCACACCGAGTTCTGCAAGGCACCTCTTGAATCTTTTATCTATGAAGTGAGGTCCTCCATCGCTGATGATGACCCTTGGCATACCAAATCGAGGAAAGATGGTGTTGTAGAATATTTTGATCGAATGCCTCGAATCTGCCGCGGAGCACGGCAGTGCCTCTACCCATTTTGATACATAGTCCACTGCGATCAGGATGTATTCTTTGTCTCCACACTTGCGGAAAGGCCCCATGAAGTCTATGCCCCACACATCGAATATATCGAGTTGAAGATTGCTTGTGAGTGGCATAGCATCCCTTGGGTTAATGTTTCCTTGGCGCTGACACCGTGAGCACATTCATATGAACTCTTTGGCATCATCGTACATATTTGGCCAGTAGAATCCACTTTGCCAAATCTTTGCATGAGTCTGATAGGCTCCATAGTGACCACCATTGGAAGATGAGTGACATCTATCAAGGATTTGAGGTACTTTGCAAGCTAGAATGCAGCGACGTAAGAGTCCGTTTGCGCAGAGTTTGTATAGGTAGGAGTCATCCTAGAGATAGAATCGGCTGTCATGGATCAATTTCCTCTTGTCAACTCCTTCAGGTATATATCCCGGAACTAGGTAATTGACCAGATCTGTGTACCATGGTTGGGATGTGGTGACCTTTAGGAGGGTGTCACCTCTCATATAGTCATCAATCGGCAAGGATGATGTCTCTTCAAATTGCATTCGTGGGAGATGATCAGCAACTGAATTCTCAACTCCCTTCTTATCTCTGATTTCTATGTCAAATTCTTGGAGTAGTAGCATCCATCGTATCAGTCGTGGCTTTGCATCTTTCTTGGTGAGGAGGTATTTGAGAGCTGCATGATCTGTATATATGATGACTTTGGCTCCCACCAAATATGATCTGAACTTGAAAATGGCAAAGACGACTGCTAACAACTCTTTTTCGGTGGTGGAGTAATTCAGCTGTGGGCCAGTGAGTGTGTTGCTTGCATAGGATATGGCATGATGTTTTCTATCCTTGCTCTAGCCTAGGACTGCTCCTATAGCATAATCACTGGCATCGCACATGATTTCAAAAGGAGCATTCCAGTCTGGTGGTTGGATGATGGGTGCTGTGACTAGAGCCTTCTTGAGTGTTTGGAATGCTTCAAGGCAAGCATCATCAAACACAAAGGGTGTGTCCTAGGCTAGGAGACTAGTCAGAGGCCGAGCAATAAAGGAGAAGTTTTTGATGAATCTCCTGTAGAACCCAGCATGGCCAAGAAAGCTTCGTAGTGCCTTGATGTTTGCTGGAGGTGGAAGCTGCTCAATGACTTCAATTTTTGCATGGTCCACCTCTATACCTCTCTCTGAGACTCTTTGTCCTAGCACAATCCCTTCTCTGACCATAAAGTGACACTTTTCCCAGTTTAGGACAAGGTCGACTTCTTTGCACCGCTGGAGAACCTTCTCCAAGTTCTCTAGACATCCATTAATGGTCTTGCCATAAACTGAGAAGTCGTCCATGAAGACTTCCATTATATTTTCTATCAGGTTGGAGAATATGGCCATCATGCAACGCTGGAATGATGCTGGAGCATTGCACAGCCCGAACGACATCCATCGATATGCAAACGTACCGTAAGGACATGTGAAGGTAGTCTTACTCTAGTCATCCGGGTGAATTGGGATCTAGTGATAACCAGAGTAGCCATCGAGATAGCAGAAGGAGTGATTGGCCAGCCTTCCGAGCATCTCATCAATGAAAGGAAGGGGGAAGTGGTCTTTCCGGGTGGCTGAGTTGAGTTTTCTATAGTCGATGCACATTCACCATCCCGTGACAGTGCGCTGAGAGATTAACTCATTGTTCTGGTTCTTCACAACTGTCATTCCTCCCTTCTTGGGTACGACTTGGACTGGACTGACCCATTCACTATCTTGTAAGGGGTAGAAAAAACCCACATGTAGGAGTTTAAGTATCTCCTTCTTAACTACCTATCTCATCGCATTATTGAGTCTGCGTTGTGGTTCCCTTGTAGGCCGATGTTCGGTCTCCATGGGGATACAATGTGTGCACAGGTTAGGACTAATTCTCTTCAGATCTTGTAGTGAGTACCCAAGCACTGATCTGTACTTTTCCAAGACTGAGAGTAATCGCCGGCTTTCATTCTCAGTCAGCTTGTCACTGATGATCACCGGTGTGTCCGGATTCCTGTTGAGGAAGGCGTACTTCAGGCCAGGCGGTAGCTGTTTAACCTCAATTTTTGAGGGGTCAGGCAGCAGAGATTCACCCAGTTCTTCGAACTCAAGCGGCTCTTCTACCACACTGAAGTCGCTAGCCTCTTCCTCTAGGCTGTGTTGATCCTCCTTTTCCTCAAGTGAAATACCCATCACTTCTTCTAGGGGGTCAACTTCTGGCTTAGATTCTGTTTTGGTATTCAGTGCTTGACTCATGCCAATTTCGAGCACCTCTTGACCAAACTGAAGTTGTAACTATCCTGGATTTGTCGTGTTAATCAGGGAAGCAATGGGGAGCCCAATCAATATGAATGGCATAGGCCCCTCGGGTATGTCGAAGACGTGGAAGTCTACGAATATCCACTTGTCCCACAAGGTAACTGGTATGACCCGAATGACTCCATAATTTTCCAATGATTCATTCTTGTTCCACTTCAAGCGAATGTTGGATTTTGATCGTGGTTGAGAGGGGAAATGAGTGTCTACAACATATTTGGGAATGATGTTCACCCCAACTCGTGGGTCATAGAGAATATCTTGTGGAAGCATGTCGGATACATGTCCAGGGATGAGAGTTGGTTCTGGGTAGAACCTAACGGATTTTGTATCAAGTCTTCTCTCTTCTAGCCATTCCTGATTTATCACAGCTGTAAGCCAGAGTAGGTCCTCTCTCATTTGATGTATCTAATGTGGGAAGAGGTATGCTGGTTGAGAGGTCCTTTCAAAGCGTCGGTTCACTTTAGGCAACTGAGATACATTGCCAAAGCTTGCGAATAGTTCGTCGTCGAATGAGAACGGCGGAACCGATGAAGGATTTGTCATGGATTCACTGACCCTCTCAGTGTCCTGTAATGTGCTTGGTTCAGGGACATGCTCTATCATGAGGGTTTGATGGGATAGTGGAGCTGGTGGATGGGTGTTCTGACTTTCTTCGTGGCAGTTGGGCTCAGGTGGATCTTGTGGATATGAGCATGGTTTCTCGATCTTACTGCCATCAGAGGATTTCTCGAGGATTTTATCAAGGACTTTCTGTCCTTCTGGGGCAGTTAAGTGAGAGAACGATCCTCTCGATGCGAAATCCAAACATAGTCGTGCGCCTGGTGATAGGCCTCGGACAAAGTGCTGCATGAGCATGGATTCTTGTATCGCCAAGTTAGGGCCAGATGCCATCAGACTAGTGAAACGTGACCAGGCTATGGCCAAGTCCACGTTGTTGTGGGAAGCAGTGTAGACAGAACTTGACTTTAAGTCTTTCCCAACTCCCCTCTACTGCACCAACTGCTCTGTTATACCAAGATTTTGCTGCTCCCGTAAGTGAGAACAGAAAGAGCAGCCATCGAAGAGTTTCTCCAGGCAACTACATAGCTGCTCGAATTCTCGGAGGTGTGTGTAGGGGCTCTCTGAGTCTAATCCCGTGAAACATTGATCCCGAAACATGGCTATCAAGCCGGGACGTAGCTGATAGCCATCTATGATGATGGGGGCGGATGATGGTGGAGGCTCTAGAAAATCGCCCTTCGGAGCAGATAATTCGCAGATAGGCGTGCGATCCATTGGGTGGAATGGTGATATGATGGTGGTGTGGTGGTATAGTGGGAGATAGGATGGCCTTGGTTCTGTGATAAAATAGCTACCGTTCCCCGGCAACGGCGCCAGAAAAAGCTTGTTGGCATTCGTTAGCCTTCAGATATAATTCCGCAAGCGCACAGTAAACGCGTTGTAGCTCTTTCACCCAAGAGTATTCTAGGGTATCGAATCCACAGAGAACGAGGAGTATAATAACACGTAACACAACTAATCGAACAAGTGAAGCAAGCAATGTAGAGGATAAAAGATAGGGGAGCAAGTTCTCGACAAATGTTAAATCACCTTACTATACTAGGCATGCAAAGAGATATACTTGTCATGTAAACATAGACACCAAAGCTGTAGCACCACTGCTAGGCACCAGAGTGCTGATTACCCAGCCGAGAAAGGTGGGTACTACAGGATAAGGCTATATCGTCAGCGAGTCTATTCCAACGTACGGGATTGGAATACTGAGAACACAAAAGCAGTCACCTAATGTGTCTACCAACCAGAGTTGCGTGGGATAGCCGACCAACCAAGGTAAACTCTAAGTATGAACACCGTTGTGCCACTCAGAGAGTCTACTACTAACTAGTAATGAGCCAGAAAAGCAAGCACTACTATATAGCCAACACTATAAGCATGCACAAGGTTCGCGTAAACAAACAAGTATAAGACTAAGTATGAAAGCAAAGTAAGTATGAAATAGCAAAGGTAGAGGACAAGGAACTTAAATCAATCCTGGAATTGAATATCCTTCCGCTGAGAATACAAGTATGGGAAGCAAAGAGAAATCTGGCTCCCGCACTCTTCTCCTCACTACTCTCCTTGATACAAGAGGCACTCTCTCTACAAGCTAAGGGATAAATTCACTTCTCCACACAATACACTTCACACCAAGTGCTACTATGCCACTACATCTACACACACACACAGACTTCACAAATGAGCTACCAGGGGGTATTTATAGTACCAAGGGAGTGAGGGTTTACTTGTAGGGTCGGTATGGAGGTTACAAGGGCGTGGGCTAGGTCGAGCAGCCAGGTAGGACGCCGGGCGACCTGGGGTGCCCTTGGATCCACCGCCTTACTTCATCCTTCGGTTGATATTGACTCTCCAAGGCAGTTGTAGGTCGGTTGGCGGTTATCCTCGTGTGCTTTTGCCTCAACCATTCGATTCTCTTTGTGTTTCTTCCTTAGCCATTGGATGGGACTCCCCTGGATCGCTGACTTAACTAATCTGTGGGCTGGATTGGTGAGGTGGAGGCCTTCCGATGTGTTTGTGCTTCTTCTCTCAGTTGCCATGGTGGATTTGTGTTTGAAATGTTGTCTCTTGCATGCAAGTGAAGAATGGTCGCATTCGGAGCCGGAGGCAGGCCGGGCGGCCTGGAGATGGGCCGGGCGGCTTGGGTCCTTAGCCCATATCCAGCCTTCCTTTTTGGTTCACCATGTTTTGTATGTTTTTCCACTGTGACATGTGTTCCTGCAAGACTTTTGTACACAACTCGTGGAACTGGTTAATATGTATGAACTTTGCATAAAATCACCCTTGGAACATGAAATGTTGGTGGTCGAAATGGGTTATAACGACTGCCAACAATAGCTGCGCTACACTCTTCTGTCAAATGCACTATTTTTGTTGATGGTAAAGGGTTTCTTGTTGTTGAGGATATACTTTAAATACGTAGCATATGTCGGTTCCTGCATTGCATCTAGCAGAGGTATGTTGACATAAAGCTTCTTAATGACCTCAACAAACTTACTATATTTTTCGTCAGCGGTGGCCTTCTTGTTTCGTGGAGGAAATGGCAGCACTGTAGTATCGTAGAACTCATGGGGTAGATGCTTCGTTGCTGTCTTCTCCTCCTTGCCAAGTGTTTCTTCCTCTACGACCTTATCTTCGGACTCAGTTGTCTTCTCCTGCTCTTTTCCTGCACGACTAGGAGACGGGGGGTCCTCTGTGGAGTTTCCACCCCTAGTGGTTACTGCATTTATGTGCTCCTTGGGAGGAGCTCCAGGTTGCCCAGGCAGCTTACCCACATTTGGGTTAGGTAAAGCAGCAGCCAACTGAGCTATTTGAGTTTCTAACATTTTGCTAAAGCTAAGTTGGTTTTTATAGCACTATTCAAAGTTTCCATTTGCAGAGATATAGATTCAAACATCCTGTCATTGGCATGGAACTTTTTACTAATGCTATCGTTCATAGCTTTCTGATCAAAATTAAAATTGCTTTTAGGAAACTACTGTGAACTTCCTGAAGAGTTACCTTGTCTGGAGAAAGGGAGATGTGGTCGTGTGCTCCATCCTGGCTGAGGACGATTCCCGTTGTTGAAGTTATTGCTCCCTATGAAGTTCGTGTCTTCAGGTCGCGTCTCGGGGCAGCTGTTCCTCGAGTGTCCTGTGTTCCCACAGACTTCACAAGTCATATGAGAGTTGAGGGCTTGGACCGGAGCGGCTTCTGGAGTATCATTTAGGTTTTCAACAGTAAGTCCATCTTAGCAGCGAGCAAGTCAGTGCTCTCAATCTGATGGACCCCATGGGATGGGGTGCTAGACCTCTCTTCTCTCCATCCTTGATTGGTGGCCATTTTTTCAATTAGCCCTTTGGCCGCAGTGATGTTCAAGGACATGAAGGATCCTCTAGTGGCTGCATCCAAGTGTTCTTGTGCTGAGCGGTGAAGCCCATGATAGAAACTCTAAATAATGAGCCACTCTTGCATTCCGTGGTGGGGGCAGGCTGTGATGTACTCCTGGAGTCTCTCCCAGGCCTCCACCATGGTTTCATCAGTGAGCTGTTGAAAGCTTGAGATCTTGTTCCTCAATGTGTTAGTCTTTCCCAACGGGAAGTACTTCACAAGAAATGCATCGGAACATGCATTCCACGATGTTAGTGTTGCTCGGTTGAGGTAGAACCACTGTTTTGCCTTCCCAACAAGAGAGAATAGCAAGAGACGAAGTTTGACGATGTCTGGTAATGCTCCTTTCATGTTGAACGTGCTACAGATCTCCAGAAACTGCTGCAAGTGATTATTGGCATCCTTCGTAGCCAGTCCGCAGAATGGGATACCTTGCACCATATGGATCACTCCTGGCTTGAGTTCGAAGTTCTCTCCCGCTTGAACTTCAAGTCCCGTAGGAACATTGTTACTCAAAGGGATGGAGAACTCACGAATGGTCTTCTCAGCCATGGTGGTGGTAACTGGAGTGCTGGCAGACGTGCTTGGTTCTAGCTCCCTTGGTACAGGTCTCTGCCCGTGGATAGTCTTTACACAGACTCTCCTGAGCAGTGACTCTGGGTTATTGTTGTAGTTTTCCGGTAGGTCGAAACTGGTCATACACCTCTCTGTAGCAACCATAGCAAAACAACAAAGCAAAGTGAGCATGCTAACAACTAGCGGTAAAACATATCAAGTATACAGGGATCGAAATGAGATATCAATTATCTCTCTGCCTATTGCTTCCCCGGCAATGGCGCCAGAAAAGCTTGTTGGGGTCTCTTAGCCTTAACAGGTTTTACTCCGCAAGCGCGCGGAGACTACTGTAGCCTTTCACTCAGAGTATTCCGAGTATCGTAAATTTCCATAGGGAAGCGGCCAGCGAGAGAGTGTAATTGAATATGCTCAAATCAAATGGAATGTAATACTTGGATAAGTTATACAAACTAGAAGTCAAAGAGGGGTAAACATGACAAACATAGGTGTATTGGTGGAGAGGTAAGTCTATAGTAGCTAGCCGTAGAAAAGTATAGTTGCCTGGGAGGACAACGAGGGAGATAAAGTCACCAAACTCTATTTCTAATCGGCTGCAAAGGTTATCTGTGGCTAACCAAGATATTCAAATAAACAAGTCAGGGTCTTGCGTCGAGCGAAATTCTAGAGTCTCGAGGGTACCAGGGGTAGATAGTTGGTCCCGAAGGAGAGTCTAGCTAACACCTATGGGCCTAGACTACACAGGCACACCACACGTTGTCACTGAGTGGGGCTACCAGACAAAGCTGTGTGGAGAGGATGGCACGCTATAAACATGTTCAAGTGAAGCTTGAACAACGATAGATCGTCTTTGATCAGAGGAGAGGATCTAGCCAGAGCCTAGCATCTAAGTCTAGGGTTGAGTTATAGCTCCGAGAAGAATAACAAGAATTGAATAACTGAGTAAAACATAGCCTAAGGCTAACAAGTGTGCAAACAAAGGTACACCACACTCGCAAGAGATAGAAATTAGAGTAAAATATAACTAAAATTATATTAGAGATAATCTGAATACAAAGATACAAAACTTTTATCGTAGACTCGAAGATAACTCCAGAGACTCCGAGGCAAAGCTCGACTCAACTCTAACTCTCAGGACTATCCTAACTACTAAGGGAATAGTGTAGCACTCTAAGATAGAACTTGAACTCAACTCCACACCTTACAAATGAGCTCTCGGGGTCTATTTATAGTACAACCGAGTGAGGGGGGGTATTTATAGACACGCTAGGTCAGTTAGGGGATAGGTCAGTGGTTAGGTGGCTAGGGTCGCTGGCCGAGCGGCCACCTACATGGCCGGACGGCCACCCCCTATGGCCGGGCAGCATAGGATCCACCAACTTCAGTGATCCAACGCTTGATATTGTTTCCCTAGGTCAGTTGATGGTTGAAACGGTTGTTGCACATGCAAAACATGTCCGAAGGATGGCCGGGTGGCCAAGAATAGTGACCAGGCGGCCACTTGTCTTTCCCTGGTTGGTTGCATGTTAGATCCCTTATATTGATGACGTCACCGATCCACGTTTTGATGCTCTTTCGACCCTTAGATACATTGGATACAATTTTGTATGGTTGGATCTTCATTGCCTCGTGTTTGTTTGCATGTAGAATAAAAAACATGGCAAGTGAGGTGGCCGGGCGGCCATGCAGCCCCTGACCAGTGGCTGGGCAGCCACTGGTGGGTTGGGACATGGCCGGGCGGCCATGGGTCATGGCGGGGCAGCCATGGCCTGTTCGCCATTGTTGCCCATCTTTGGTCTTTGGCTTGTTTTCAACCATTTTGCACATATTTTGGTACCTACTTCCAAATATTCATGTACATCTTGTGGAACTCATTAGTAGCTAAGGTTAGTCCTATTATTTCACATGTTTTGCTTCATTTGGTGGATAATGGAAGGTAGACATCGTGAGATTACAAACCGTCAACACTAAGCATGACTGCGTTGATCCAGTTTGCCTCTTTCTTGAGGGGTCATGTTGTAGTTTGATCGACTGCATTGAGCGGTTTCCCTTATCTTAGGGCGTCGATCTTTGGCTTTGTTTTTGTTGTCTCGATTTGCCCTTTCTCTGCTTGTGTTTGGCTTTTGGGCATCTTGAGCAACTTTTTATTTTTCTTCTTTCTATTCGGTTTTACACTTTTCTTCTTGTCTTTGTTCTATTTCAGGTTACAAGTTGAAGGTGTTGACAATGCAGTCATCAAGGGGGAAATTGAGAGCCAAAGGACTGGCTCCATTGCCTCTGGAGTGATGAGTGATTGCCAACGGAAGTCAATACCCAGAAGGACTTGGGCATAAGCCCTCCGATGGACTGGAGGCCCTCTGATGGACTGGAGGTAGATAGAGAAGAAAGACCTCTGAAGAAACATGAGGCATGCTCGGCGTCGGTCAGCCATGGGAGTTCGGTACATGGAGGGTGTGGTGGAACCGTTGATTTAATCAGAGCTAAGCACACCTGCCACCACATGGCCCGCAGTGCACTTAGACCAAACTAAACCCGATTGTCTGTCGAGCTAGCCAATAGGGCACTCGATGTAACAACACCTAGGGATGCCGACATCATACACGTTACCCTTGAGAGACCCACAACAATTACAACAACCCATCATTTCATACAAACATAGCTTGATTTATTACAAAACCATTTTTCAAAGTGATATACAATCATATCGAAATAGAGTTTCAAAAATACACTAGTAGTGGAAATACATAGCATTATATAGATGCAAATGTGCAGTGGAAGTAAAACATCAAGGCATGACATCTAGTCCACCGTTGTCATCCTCGATCACAAACTGCCGTGTACCTAAAAAAATATTAACAACAAATGATGATTACGTGGGGTACTCGTAGGACTTACCCAAGGGAAGTATCAGCCCGACACATTTGAGAGTATGCAAGGTTTTTATGGAGATGACTTCTAACCCGCATAAGCTTACTAAAAGTGAGTCCTTACTTTCAAGTATTATTCATTTTGAAGCATAAGCCTCATTTGATTCATTATAGATATCACCATGATCCATAATTCATATATCTCATCATCTCAGCATATATGTCAACATAAAGTAACTTGCAGAAATGTAAATATACAAGTACAATAATGTAATATTAAAAAACATTATTAAATAAATAACATATTAAAGTTATTACTACGTTGCCCGTCGGTGATATTGGCATTCTCATACCTGGTGAGCATCAGCGATTCGAATTGATTTTTAATTCCTGGGAATAACTATCATGCCAGGGGTATATGCTTACTAGCAATCGCGTTCCCACATCTCCACTTGTTTCATCCCAAGTTCGATTCCAACCCGCCATTCCCTAGGTTTAGCCCCCATGGAGCGATACCACGGCGTACCAGGTCAGCCCTCCCATGAGTCAAGCACTCCTAGGCCCCATGGTAGGCCTAAGTCTCTGTTTTTCGGATAGTTCAAGTAAGACTTTCACTTGTCCCACTTCCCATATAAACATTCTAGCAATGTTATGCCGTTCAGCAGGCGAACAGCGAACGGGCCTTAAACGACTCAGGTGGAGTCCACCAAACCATCCACATCATTTTTCTTCATAATATACCCATATCTCCTCCCGGTCTCATCTTTTCAGCACATCATATCATATTTCTTTTGAATTTAAATTTTTGTAAAACATTTTTGAGCCATATCATCTCACGAGTGAATATTTTCACCTGACTTCTACCGTCTAAGCATGGCTAAGCATAGACTTCGACCTATTCATTCTACTTAGGATATAAGGAATTTATACAGGTGGGGTTTCAAAAAAACTCCTGAACGTAAATGCACATTCAACTAAAGGGTGGTAAGACTCTCTAAGTAGGTGCAGATGCCTAAGGGAGGCATACCTTTGTTGTTGAAATCTTGAACAAACTAATTTAATGTTAATTTGCCGGGTTGTGAGGCTTTGCCCTAGGCTACCCCTTGATCACTTGGACAACTCCTTCCAAATACCACTTTAGGGGCCTCCAAGTGGTATTTAGGTCTTAGTTGGTCTTCTGGACGCCGTTTCTTGATGTAGCTCCATGTGTTATCTTCTTCGATTACATATCTAATACAAACGTTACTATATGAATGATATGTGTGATGCAATGCATAAAATACACGAATATCAAGCACACATACAAACAATCATTGTTTGGGACAGACAAAAAGGTGATTGATAAACTACTTAAACAAGAAATACTTTTGTGCAAATAAAGGCAAGTGTCTATTCACCCAATCAATATACTCCTATCGAGTTACTAATCAATCAAATAAAAGAAAGATGTTAAATGCAGCAAGATGTCATATGATGTGTATAAAATGATAATGCCAAAACAAAGGAAACAAAATTAATCATTTATTTATATTGGGCCAGTTAACATTAAAAGAGCAACTTCATTTCTAGTAAGTACATAGAGCGAAAGACTTTTAGATTTTTATGGCATGGAGGGTATACATAGTACAAAAGTGTCACCCAAATTTCATCCTAAAAGAAGCTATAGGTTAACTATGATAGTTCTCGCAAATTATTTAATATTAAACTTAGTTGATTTATCATAACCCATACACCCAGTTCCTGGAGTTGATATGTTTACATCATCATACTACAGTTATGACAAAGTCAAAGAAAAAGATTTAAGCCAATTGTACGTGATATGGTAGGACATTCTAAGCAACCATTTTGCTTATCCTAGGGTTTGTCTATTTCAATTTATCAATGTTAACAGTACCCAAAATGCCAAAAAAATACTTTTTAGCTCATGTATATAATAATAATGTCACATGATTTTTTCGTGGTATTACTAAAGCAAGTTAAAGCCTCATTTTACTATTTTCTACTTAAACCTGCATGCATTTGATTATTTCAAACCACTAGCAAAACAACAACCAATATGCATGATGATTTGACATATGACTATATTGAGCTAAGTATAGACAATATAATTTCTTTAGATTTTTATGGGTAAGTTTTATGCAGCATGCATTTTTCATATTCATGAAATACAATAATTAACAATCCTAGGGGTAGATCTGTAATTGCACAGTAGGATCTAGGAGCAACAAATATACAGGTACATAATACATCACACAAGTAGCTCGCAACCCAAGTTTCATAATTTTTGGAGGTCATTTATACCACTTTTGCTAATTAACTACTAAAACATAGCATACACAAAAGCAGGGGAAAATAAGTAATTTCCTAGTACAAGGCGCCTAGTCCACTGTATAGATATACTCGTATGCAATCCAACAAAACAAGGTTCACATTTTTATGATTTTTCTAATAATTTCTAGAGCATGTCAAAGTTCATATGCCAAATTGCACCTATATATGATTATTCATTCTATACAGGGGCTAGTACGCAAATAAACCTAGACTCAGTGAACAGTGTATGTGAAGCCTGTAGAGCACAGGGTTAGATCTGCAAACATGCAAGGCTCGGGTTAAAATGCACAAACCTAATAGTTCTAGGGGGTTTTTGGTAGTTTCGGCAAGACACATGAAACAGTGAATCAATATGGTAAAAATATAGGGGCTAATGTGAAAAATGTGGGGCTTCTTCAACCTTCGTCTCCCCTTCCCTGGATAGGCGCACCGCCGGGGTTTGGCGGCGCGGATCGGCGCGTGACTGTGTAGCAGGTCGGGGAAGGTGTTCCCGTACCCTTGGCTTCTTTTGCCCCAAGTGGCATCGCGCGAGGAGTCTGGAATCGATGGGGAACGTACCGTGAACTAAGGGACACTGATGATGAACTGGGTGGTGAGGGTGGGTCAGGGAGGCACGGATCCAGGGGTGGAGGTAGGGAATGGCGGAGCGGGTGAGCGCGTAAGCTCCGCGAGGAGATGGAGAGCTCGATGTTGGAGAGGATGCAGCAGGGGAAGTCCCTGGTGACAGACCTCCATGGCGAGGGTCGGCACTGCTTCTGCACATCTCTGTGGCACGCGTGTGGGGAGGAGGCTGGAGGTGGCGTCGAGCATCACGGACATGGGGAAATTGGCGGAGGAGAACGCGGCGGCGCTGGCGCACGCGGTGGTTGGGTGGGAGAAGGCACGGAGGAGGGGTGGCGCGAGCTCGAGGAGGTGGCAGTGCTTGCTCTTGCGACGTGAGAGGAGGACGGGGTGGATGGAGGTAGTTGGCGCGATAAGCTTGGCAGAGGCGCCAATGGCGGCGGCACTCTGCAAGGGGAGGAAGGGAGCATGGAGAGGGAGGAGCGGTTTGCGGTGAGAGTGGGAGCGAGGTGAGGTGAGCTGAGGTCGGCTTACACTTGAAGGAGGCACTAGACGGGGACAGAGCTCGCCGGCCACGTGGCGATGCCGTTCGGGTGCGAAAGCATCTGGTTGGGGAAGAAAGGAAAGGGCGAACGGGTGGACATGGTTTACAGGCCATGCTTCACTGACATGTAAGGCCAGTCAGATTCAAGAAGGAGATGGTCTATGGACCGAGCGCGCGGACGGTTGGATCTGGTGGGGCCTATGGTTGGCGTCGCCCCACGCGGATCTGAGGTTCTAACGGGTGGGTCCCGCCCATGGAAATGAAATTCGAAAAGAAAAACCCTTAGTTGGACCAGTTGACAGCCCTATAGTAATTCGAATATTTGATGATTTAGATGGTCTTTAAAGACAAAACCAAAAATACAATAAGTGTTTAAAATTTTATTATTTACAACTTCGTTATAAACAGTGATACCGTGTTCAGTTGAAGTTTTTGGTTTAAATTTGAATTTAAGTTGTTGACCATAGGTTTGACTGGAACTTCAAAAATATGAAAAGACCGTTTATAAGCATTTTCATGTAAAGTGTAATACCATTGTTGTTTAGAAATTTAGGAACTACAACTTTGGTATATATAGTGTTTCATGATAATGACTTTTGTTTCAATGAAATTTGAATTTACCTCACCGGTCAGAATTTGGCAGATTTAGCACTTCAAGATAAAGGACCCAAAACCCTTTCCAAACCTCTCTGCATGTCAGTAGTTAAAATACTAAAGTTGTTCACTTTTAAGTCCTCTACAAGTTTAGTATAGAAAGTTTGGTCTAGATCACAATAGGTTTTGAAATATAAGCACAATTATGTTCATAGGTTTGGTCAACCACACAGTTTTAACTCATGTAGAGTCTTTCTTGTTTCAAACTTTTGAGTGACCAAATTAGGTCCAATTATGTGGTCCTCTCAAAATAAACACCACCACACTCCATGCATGTGTCTTAGAAATCCAAGTAGACATGGCTTGTTTCTATCGGGTCACATCATTAACATGTTGTTAATACGATTAGTAACTTAAAAGCTGTATATGTGTGCTTGTATGATCGTATGGTTGCTCAACGTTCATAAGAGTACTCCCTATTTAAGTAGTTTATTAATCACCTTTCTATTTGTCCCTAAAATGATTGTTCATATGTGTGTTTGATATTTATGCATCTTATTCACTGCATCATGCATTTCATTCATACAGTGACGCTTATTGCAGATACGTGATCAAAAAGCAAGCGTGAGGAGCTACTTGAAGAGACGGTGCCCAAAGTACCAACTAACACCCAAATACCACCTAGAGGCCCCTGAAGTGGTATTTGGAAGGAGGAGTTGTCCAAGTGATTAAGGGGTTGTCTGGGGCAAAGCCTCACAACCTGGCAAACTAACTCTAGAATAGTTTCTTCAGGTTTTCAACAACAAAGGTAGGCCCCTTAGGCATCAACACCTATTTAGAGAGTCTTACCACCCTTTATTTGAGTGTGCATTTATGTTTAGGAGTTGTTTGAAAACCCACCAGCGTAAATACCTGATATTCTACGTAGTATGGATAGGTCAAAGTCTATGCTTAGCCATGCTGAGATGGTAGAAGTCGAGTGAAGATATTCACTCGCGAGATGATAGGACTCAAAAATGTTTTACAAAAATTTTAATTCGAAAGAAATATGATATGATGTGATGGAAATATGAGACTGGATGGAGCATAAGTTTACTTTTGTGGTGTGTCTTGTTGTATCGTTTGGCTCTGCCAGAGTCATTTAAGGCCCGTCCACTGTGCCTGCTGATTGGCATAACTTTGCTAGAATGCTTTTCCGGGACATGGGACTAGTGAAAGTCTTTACTGGGCTAGTTCGAAGCATAGAGACATGTTTCTACCTGCTGGTTGAGAGGAAGGTGACCTGAGGGCGCTTGTACTCGAGGGAGGGCTGACCCGGTACACCGTGGTATCGCTCCTAAGAGGGCACAACCTGGGGGCTAGGTGGAAGTGAATCTAACTTGGGATGAGACAAGTTAAGATGGAGGGTATACATTGGGACGCAATGGCTAGTAAGCATATACCACTGGCATTGTAGTTATTCCTGGGAAATAAAATTGATTCGAATCACTGATGCTCACCATGTGTGAGAATGCCAGATATCGCACACGGGCAACGTAGTAATAACTTTAATATGTTATTTATTTAATCATGCTTTTCAATATTACATGCTTGTACTTGTATGTTTATATTTTCGGAAGTTACTTATGATGATATATGTGTTGGGAATATTGAGATATATGAATTGTGGATCATGATGATAATTATGTTGAATCAAATGGGGCATTGATTTAATAATGAACAAAATTTGAAAGTAAGGTCTCTCTCCTAGTAAGCTTATGGAGGTTAGAAGTCAAGTCCTAAAAAACATTGCATACTCTCAAATGTGTCTGGCTGATACCGCCCACGGGTAAGTCCTACGTGTATCCCACGAACTCATCCTTAATTATTGATATTTTTTAGGTACACATCAGTTGGTGATCGAGGATGACAACGATGGGCTCGATGTCATGTCTCGATATCTTACTTCCACTGTATTACTCTTGTTATTAATATGTATTCCGCTGCGAGTTTATTTTGAAACTCTATATCTATATGATTTTTTATTTTGTCTTGGTTTAGAATGGCTTCTTTGTTGAGTTATAACAAATTTAGCGCAAAACCTCATGCCTGGACAAATTGCAGCTAGTTGAATAAATTGAATACTTCAAGCATTGCCAAATGGAACCACCATAAACTTGATGAACCTAGGTCATTCACAAGTTGTGGAAGCCAAATTGCCGCTGACCTAAGCTTTGTTGTTCTCACCAAAGATATCACAAGAAAAGAGCCCGAAGAAAGACCAGGCTGAAGAGTACTCCGCCGGTGCGACTTCGATTCAACATCCACAACATAGGATGATTCTATTAGAGGGACTTGTCAGGTCTGAAAGATAAGTCAAGACAGTTAGAACATGTAACATCTAGGTACTAGTTCAATAGGATTCCATCAGCTTACATGCAAGACCGATGCACAAGCCTTTGCAGTACCAAGAGCATTCTAGAAGATTGCTCAAAGCCTCAGCAGTAAAATAGAAGGATTTTCTCCAATTGACCCAGACATACGCTGCATCAACTACTTCATCGACATGCACTAGTTAGAGCTCAACTAAGATAAGGATTAATGTATAGACCCCCTTCATGTTGGATAACCATCATTTGCGTATCCCTTGGTGGTGTTATGGAGTTACTATTGGCAACATAAATGATAAGAAGAAAGCATCTCTCGGATCAACACCGACCCCAACAACAAACTTGGTGATCAATCAAGACTGCAGCACCATGATGTCTTCCACATGAGGCTCAATACAACATCATCATGGTTGATGGAAGAAACTAGTCTTTGACTTGGACGTTAGAATTTTACGAATGGGAAAAATGAAAGGGGGATACCGGTTAGCATAGTATCCATGTTTAGCTTGGACCTTTACTATTTGGACTTCTCACTCATATAGTTCATTGTGCCCTCGTACTTGTAAATTCTTGGAATCAACCCTTGTGTTCCAATCTCCACTATTCTATGCACTTTAAGCCTTGCACTCTGTGCATCTTAAACTGTTAAAGTCTTCATGCTTTGAGCTCTTGTCAATTCATGAGCCTCTAAATTCCATGTAATTGACACAACTTAATAGCTTGTTGTCCATATATATTTCTCATTCCCATGATTCCTATGTTTCCAACATTTGGATTCTATGTGTTTTACCTCCTTGATTCATGTCATCTAAATACTCGAAATCTATGTTCACTAACCAATCGGATTATATGAAACTCCTTGTTCGCTTCAAGTCATGACCTTGTAATGATCACAATTCCGTAACTGGTATGGTTGAGCCACTATTGTTGTGATGTCTCCTTGGGCAGTCTTGGGTGCCTCGACAGAACCTAGGGTATTGTGTGTACAGCCGTCACCTGGTAAACCACTAGGCTCGCGCTGGTATCAAGACATGCGAAGGCTTGACATCGCTTCAATTGCGGAACACTCATATCCTTTTTTCATCACTTTGTGGAAATGATCTACTCCATTTCCACTACCTCATTACATCATTTCATTACTTTTTGCACCTTGCCTCTCTTGATATGTGGGTAAGATCCATCTCCATCCCACATCTTGCTCATATCTTTTCATTTCCTTATTTAACTTTGTCTTTCTCGATGCATAGGATGACCCACCTCATTCCTAGCTAAATGTTTATTTTCATTCATTCACCTCTTTGATCAACCTTGCTTCCTTTGAAATGTGGGAATGAATAAACTCTATTCCCACTGCCTTATCACATGTTTCCCTTCTATGTATGTGTTGAACCTTATCACATGTAGATGAACTTCAGGATCAATCCTAAGATCAACATTTTTTCCCAACTGGAGTTCGTCGTCATGCCATCTTTCCATACATTGTTTCTCTTTCTCTTGGAAATTATCCCCAAAATTGAGCTTACTAACATTGTCAATTGTTTCATTAGTAAGCACAAGTCAGTTACTTTATTTTTCCTAAACAATCCTGACAAACACAAAGAAATCGTACATACCATCACCTTGTCTAGGTGAATATGGCCTATCTTACTTTTGCACCTTTCTTGCCTCAGTGATAAGAATATACTATTCTTCTCCACACCTTACCACTTGAAGATAATTGGTTTCGTGCCTCTCAAAAGCACATCCATTGACATTCACTTGAATAACAAGATTCTTCTTGGTTTAGTTTCTAGTTTTGTACACTTTGCTTCTATGGTTCTAATAAATCAAATATTTACCATGTTCCGACTCTGGTGTCAAAGTCAGGAAGTAACCCTTTCCTGTTGCTCATATCAAACATTAAATGCTCACTGTTGCCATGCTCATCTTATGGTTTGTTCATTCGCTCTCATATATGGTACGAATTGACGACCACCTAAAAGGACCATCCTAGTCTTCCTAGATGGCGCTTTGTAACTACCTTGTGTTAAGGAGGTACTAACCATTCACATGCTAGTAAACAAAGCTAATAGATGAAGATTTGGATGTTCCCACGTGTATTCAGAAAGACATGAACTGTGATACCAAGACCATTTGTATTACGCGCGGTAAGCCGTAAAACCATACATCATCCAAATATCAGGATGATATTTCTTTAAGGGGGGGGGGCTATATTGCCCCTGGCATCTCAAAGGCAGTAACACATAACTAGACACATGCTAATGAAGTTTTATAGCTTGATCATTTTTATAGAGCAACAAGATAGTTTGGTAGCAGCTGCCGGACTATCCGGTAGAGGTCCGGGATAGACCTGATGCCGGACTATCCAGTACACGCTGCTAGACTGTCCAGTAGAACCGGAAGTCTGGTGGTTGTACCGGATAGTCCGGTACAGCCGCATAACTTGAGTTTCCAAACTCAAAACTTGTCCAAATCTTGTCCAAACTTCATGAGATTTTGCACATTCTATCTAGACTCTATTCCCAAGCTATTCCCAAAAGATCAACTCAAAATGACCATGGGATTAGCGGGAATTTCAGATCTCATGAGAAGTCAATCTTTGAGCAAGAAAGGGGAAAACTCAAGAATCACTTGCTCGTGGCTCTCAATCTTCCCCTTGACATTGTCAACACCTTCAACATGTAACCTAAAATAGAACAAAGAAGAAAAGCGTAAAACCGAAATGAAGGAAGAAAAGAAGAAGTTGCTCAAGATGCCCAAAATCCAAACACAAGCAGAGAAGGGCAAATTGAGACAACAAAAACAAAGCCAAAGATCGATCCCCTAAGACAAGGGAAACCGCTCAACGCAGTCGATCAAACTAAAGCATGACCCGTGAAGAAAGATGCAAACTGGATCAACATAGTCATACTTAGGCAAAGCATGGGCTCCTCTAGAAAGAGGCAAAAGGCTCAACGCATCGATGCAAGAGCATGCAAAGCTCAAACTCCCCCTGAAATGCATCCTCACAACTGCAAGATGAATTCACAGCTCCCCCTCAACTAGTTATCTCTAGAATTCTCACCCTTGGTCCATGAACTCCCCTTTGGAGCAACAATCTCTCCCCTTGCTGACAATGGAGACATCAAGGGTTCATAGAACTTAACTCCCCCTCAAAATATGCCATGAAATGTAGAAAGTGTACCAATAAGAGCTCAGCAAGGACGAAAAGCTAGTAAATACAAGTTCTAGCATACAGGGCAAGTGAGGGCAAGGAAGCATGCAAACAAGCTCAATTGAATTTATCTTATACAGAATAAGAGCATGTTTTTCAAGGTTGTTTAAAAGAAAGCATCACCAACATGAATAGCATCTAGTGCGGTAAGATGCTAAAACATACAAGGTGTGCTACTCTCAACCAAAACATATACAACAGGCCATAAGCAATTTAGAGGGATCTTCCCAAAACTCAGGCCAATGTCACTCAGGGTAGCTTTCATCCAAAGCAGCTGGGAGCAGCAACTAGCAGCAACAACGTATTCGACTTCTGTGGTGGAAGTGGCTACGCTAGAGCTTGAGTGAGGACCAAGAGACAAGAGAAGAACCAAGGAACTGACAGGTGCTGGAAGTAGCACTCCAGCTGACAACCCACAAAGTCAGCATCCGAAAACCCTATAAGAGAGAGCGTTGAAGCTGAAGAGAACCAAAGACCAAGCTCAGGAGTGTATTTCAGGTACCTGAAGATGCACTTCACTACTTGACGGTGTGACGTCCTCGATGAGGCCTGAAACCATGCACAAAGACAAACAATGAACTGAATGTCTGGCCTGGTCACCGTCAGGTACAGAAGTGAGTCGATCATCACTCGGTACTCCCTCTGGTCCACCACCTCCCCTTCATCATCTGCATCAAGCACCGTTTGTGTTGACATGGGAGTCGACATAGGCTTGGAGTCTCCCATTTCAAACTTCTTCATAATGTTCTTCGTGTACTTGGCTTGATGGATGAAAGTTCCTTTAGAGCCTTCCTTGATTTGCAGTCCAAGGAAAAACTACAACTCTCCCATCATGCTCATCTCAAACTCCTTCGACATATGCTGAGAAAACTTGGTAACAAGAGAGCGAGACGAGCCACCAAGAATGATGTCATCCACGTATATCTGGACGATAAGAAGATCACTAAAATGCTTGTGGAGAAACAAGGTCTTATCAACACTCCCAATTCTGAAATCCTGGTTTTGCAAAAAGGTTTTCAGTTGATCATACCAGGCTCTAGGGGCTTGTTTCAAACTATACAAGGCTTTTTGCAGTTTGTAAACATGGTCAGTGTGTTTAGCATTTTCAAATCGAGGGGGTTGTTTTACATAAACTTCTTGAATGAAACCATTCAGAAAAGCAGACTTCACATCCATTTGAAAAAGGGTTAATTAGATACATGCCATTACAACTATTCATGTTCTGAGATATGCCATTACAATCTACAAAATTGTACAAAGGCCATTAGAATTTCCCAACTATTTGAAATATGCCATTTTGGACTGAAATGCCCCTTCCTCTTACCTCTCGCCTCCTCTCTTCTTCCTTGGCCACCTCCTACCGCCTGCCTGCCTCAGCCACCGGCACCTCCTCCCCACCCCGTGCGTGCACACGAGAGGGCGGTAGGGGCGCCATTGTTGGCCAACTAGGAGCCCTCATGGCCTCCCTACTCCTCTTCTCCACCTCCTCTAGCCTCCCAAGCAAGTCCCAGCAGCAGCCTACCTTGCCCTCCAGCCCCCCTCCCCCGCCATCATGGTGCACCCATCCTAGTTCTGCCTCCTGTTCATGTGCGCGGTGCAACCACGAACTTGTGGTGGCGCCGTCAGTGTTGACGCCTACGGACCCCAATGCCCCAGCGACCGAGGAGAGGAGGTCGCTGGCGGTGAGGATGAGGCGAGCTATTCTTAGGGCTTGCTGCCCCCACTGCTGCGAGGGGCTAGTGCCGGGCGTGGCAGTGGAGGAGGTTGAGGTGAGGGATGGGGTGGTGTGGGAGCAGCGCCCCGAGGACGTGGAGGCAGAGTGACTGCAATGGGCGTGGGGCAGCACGGCGGCAGGGAGGAGGGGGCACCGCATACAAGCGGCGCGAGGCCATGCTTCGGCAAGGAGAAGTGCCAGTGGCATGAGGCAGCACATGGTGGCTAGGACGAGAGAGGAGGCGAGAGGTAGAAGACGGGGGCAATTTGGTCCAGAATTGGTCCAAAGTGGCATATTTCAAAGTGTTGGAAAATTGTAATGGCCTGTGTACAATTTTACGAATCGTAAAGGCATATATCAGAATGTGAATAGTTGTAGTGGCACGTACCTAATCAACCCTTTGAAAAAGCTTAAAGCCCATGGAAGCTGCAAAGGCTAAGAGAATACGTATTGCTTCTAGGAGTGCAATTGGAGCAAACGTTTCCTCATAGTCGATCCCCTCTTTTTGACAAAAACCCTTAGCCACAAGTCTAGCCTTGTTCCACACAATAATGCCATCCTCCCCTTGCTTATTTTTGAAAACCCATCTCGTACCAATAGGATTGCATTATGGTGGTGGCTCTACTAAAACCCAAACCTCATTCCTCTCAAAATTTTCTAGCTCCCCATGCATGGCATTAACCCAATTACCATCAGAAAGAGCATGTCCAACATCCTTGGGCTCAAAAGAGGCAACAAATGCAGCATGTGCAAAGAAAGTGATAGAACCGGTTGAGAGCCAATGGACCAGCTCCATTGCCTCTGGTGTGATGAGTGATTGTCAACAGAAGCCAAAGACCCAGAAGGACTTGGGGACAAGACCTCTGATGGACAGGAGGCCCTCCGATGGACATGAGGTACATTGAAGCCCTCCGAAGGACTAGAGGAATGCTCAACGTCGGTCGACCATGGGAGTTTGGTACATGGAGGAACGGCATAGCGACGGCAGGAGTAAGACCTCCGAAGGACTGAGAGGCGACCCCGATGGATAGGGGAGGCCGGGTGCCACCGCGGTGCTCCAACCCGAGTACATGGCGCGAAGACGGGCGACGGCGTTGGCGGATTTGCTCAAATCCACCACCCTACCACCAAGTTACCAGACTCGGCGGATGGGCTCATTCTCGCCGAGGTAGAGTGGAATGGGCCATTCTAGGCCCAGGAAGGAAACCCTAAAGTTTCCTGGATTCTGACGTCAAAACCGGGGGTCGTTCAATGGATTTGGACTACTGGTCACATGGACATCATCTGGGAGTTAGCTTGCGGGCAAAGAAGATCAAGACTCAGTCATGGTCGTCTGTCCCCGAGAAAGTCGAGTCTTTTCAGTTTTGGCCCCTGCGGGCGTTTCTGTAATATAGGGGTCTTAGTGTATAATGTGTCGATTAGGCCAAGGATATAAATACCTAAGTGGCTGGTCATTTAGGTGACTCTTCCACCTCAAGAAACCCTAGGCTTAGTTTCCAACCAGCCAAGAGCTTAGAGATTAAACGGGGTACTTAGCTTTGGATTTGAGAGTCCCCTAGGCTAGTACTTTGCATTAGTGGGAGGATGAAGGGTGGTACACTGTGAGGAACATCTTGTGAACTCTTTTCCACCCATAATCAAGGCAAGATTCGTCTCAAATTCATGCTCATCTGTGCAGCCATCTTCGTCTCGCTTTTCTAGTTGGTTTTTGGATGAAACTCAAAGGCTTTTAGTGATTTGCTTTGCCCGCGAGTTAATCCTATTCTTTTGGCTCTTTTGAACATGCTGGGACATGGAGAATACGTCTTAGAACATTTCTATCCTGCTGGATTTCCATGAGCAAGTCAATCTTGAGTTTTCCCTTTTCTTGCCCCAATTTTCCCCTCTTCACGAGATCTGTAATTCCTGCTAATCCCTTGATCTTTCTGAGTAGATCTTTTGGGAATAGCTTTGGAATAGTGCTAGAATAACTTGTCCAAAATTTGGTGAAGATCCGAGAAGATTTCGTCAAGTTTAAGGTTTGCAAACTCAAAACCTGAGGCTGTTTTCTAGGCAGACTAGACAGTTCGGTGCAACTTCACCAGATAGTTCAGTGGACCTAACAGTCTCCAAATGGGATGAATTTTTTGTACATTGTTCCCCATGTTTTCTTCAACCTATGGTTAAAATTTCATGATTTTTGGAGCCTGTTTGATTCGGTTTTGGCAATTTTCTTTGCAGCCCTGTCTATCTGAAAACTTCCTATTGGACTGTCCGGTAGGGCATGTCAGACAGTCCGGTGGCTGCTGTGTTTTGCCCCCCGATTTGGTTTAAGTTGTTCCTAAGGTTTATGGCTTGATCTAGGGGTGTTTGGGGGTGCCTAGGATCATTCCTAAGGTCTTTAACACCTCGTTTGCTATGAGGCCTTGGTGATTACTAGGTAGTTCCTTTTGTATTGTTTGGAGGCTTTTGCTTTGCATGCTTTTCGTTGCCTGGTGCGTATCCTTACAGTGGATGGCACCTTCCCCCTGCTAGACACGTATCCGTTCAGTGGACGGTGTCTTGCGTGATTCTCTTGTGAGCTTTCGCTGCACCAAGTTCGGGGGTTGTGATTTTGAGTTTTCAAGTGCTCCTATTCACCCCCTCTAGTCGTACGACTCGGTCCTACAATTGGTATCAGAGCCGGTTGAGTTTCTTCATACCTTTACCAGTGAGAAACCAGTAGCGACTATGGCACACTCTAGGAAGGTTCTGGTTCTTGGCTCGGATGGCTATCCCTACTGGAACGGTAGGATGAAAGCTTTCTTGCTTAGCTAGAGAGAGGACATATGGAATGCTACACAGAGCACGACTTTCACGGTGCTCCCTCTTGCCGAGCGTACCACACAGACGCTCGTTGCTCAGCACGAGGCAAACTACAAGGCGGTGAACTTTCTCTTCTCTGGACTTGGTCTGGCGGACTATGACAGGGTGAGCCACCTTGATACCGCCCATGAGATCTGGTCCCTGCTCAGTGCACACCATGAGGGGACGGTGACAGTTAAGGGTCAGCTTCTTGAGACTTACTGACGCGAGTATGAGAACTTTGTTCAGAAACCAGAAGAGTCTATGGATGCCTTATTTGGTCATTTTCAGTCAAGCATCAACAAGCTCCATGTCAACTCTGCCCCCGCTGCTCTCCTATACACTGACCATCAGCAGGCTGTCGAGCTGCTGTATTCCTTGGATAGGAATGTGTGGGAGATCAAGTAGAACTCCATTCTTGAGTCGGCAGGGTATGATACCTTGGGAGTTGAGGAGCTTTATAGTGAGCTCCATGCCACAAAGGTTGATTACCATATGACAGATATGCTCAATAGTACCGGTTCCAAGAGCCTGGCCTTGGCTTCCAGCTCCAAGGAAGTTGCTACTAACCCCCCCCACTTCACAGTTTTTCGTTCTCTGCTTTGATGTCTGTGACAAAGGAGTAGTTGGCATCACTTGGGGATGATGAGCTTTGTCTGGCGTCTAGTCACTTCCAGCGTGCCTATGACAACCAGATGAGCAAGAAGAGGGGCGAGAAGCCCAAGTGCTTTGAGTGCGGAGAGGTCGGTGACTTCATCGCCGAGTGCCCGAACAAGCAGAACAACTACTAGAAGAAGGGCAAGAGCAACTCCTGTGACTCCAACAAGTACTGCTCTGGCAAGCATGACTACGGCAAGTGCGACCACACCAAGCACCACTCTAGCAAGATCAAGAAATTCAGGAAGGCTTTCAAGAGCTACCAGAAGGACAACTGGAAGTGGGACAGGGCCTTCTTCGCCGAGCTTGGTTGTCTTTGCAGCGGATCGTCCTCCTCCTCCTCTTCGTCTTCGTCAAGCTCAAGTGACCAGGAGATCATCACCAAGCGAGACAAAAGGAAGGTCCAAGGTGGTCCAGCTGGCCTCTGCTTCATCTCCACCAAGTCCAAGAGCAAGCACAAGGTGAACCGGAGATCGTTTTGCTCCATGGTGCTTGAGGACAAGGATGACAAGGGCAATGACAATGACTCCTCTGATGAAGAGGTAACTCCTTAGCAAGCTGAGATCCTTGATATGCTGGAGAGGAATAGTCACGAGTTGAAAGCCCAGGATCAGTTGTTGGAGAAGGCAGCCAAGAAGCTGCAGAAGCAGAAAGCCAAGCTTGCTGATGCTTTGGCTGAAATTGAGAGGCTGAAGAGTGTGCAAGCCCAGTCTAGTGAGTTTGAGTGCCCGACCTGTGAGTCCCTCATGAGTGACCTTTGTGAGCAGAAGAGCAAGTATGCTTATCAGGTAGAGGAGATGGATAGGCTGAAGATTGAGTTTGGCAAGCTCCAGTCTAAACTGGATGAGCCTACCTTGAGTGAGGTGCCTGAGTATGAGTCTTGCCTCCACCTAGCTGTTGACATAGCTGAGTTGAAGGTGAAGCATGAGGGGCAGCTCAAGGAGTTGGAGGAGCTTAGGACTAGACCCACGCTTTTGGGTGCATGTATCGTTTGTCCTACCTTGAGGAGTGAGCTTGACCAAGTGAGATCTGACCTTGAGGTGCTTTTAGCACCCCCTGATACGTGTGAGAATTGTCTCACTTTGAGGCTGCAGTTGGTGGAGAAGGATGCCATAATTAGGAAGCTTGAGAAGCCTGCTCCTGTGATTCCCTCTCTAGACTGTCCCACTTGTGCTGCCCAGACTTTGATTCTGGTGGATCTGAGAGAAGAGAAGTTGATCCTTGAAGAGGACAACTGTAAGTTGAGGGAGGTGCTGAGCTGGATGTATGCCAGGGAACCTCAGCTTATGATGATCATAGAGGTGAACAAGCGTGGTGAGGGTGACACTAGTGGACTTGGGTAAGAAGAAGAGTGCCCCGATCAAGCCTAACACTGCCTCTCCTGAGCCTAACTCTACTGTTGATGGGCTTACCATGAGCCTCCCAAGGCTGCCCCAAGGAAGTCATATTGGACACCCAAGCCACCACAAGCCAAGCTGGACAAGATAGTAGAAGAAGTGCTTAAGCCTTCAGACAAGAAGCAAGTCCAGCAGCCAGCACCACCCAAGGTTTCACCACCTCACCTGAAGACCAAGACCCAGCCCCAGCCTATGCCCAAGAGACCTGTCTACCACTGTGACTTTTGCCAGCAAAATGGTCACTTGGAGGAGTTCTGCTTTAGGAGGAAGCGGGCTCAGAGGCAGGAGAGAGCCTAGGGGAACCAGGATTAGTTCTACCGTGGTGGTAGGCAGGATCCTCCCCATAGCGGTGAGATGTGAGACCACTTTGCTAGTAGTGAGAAAGGAGGCAGCTTTCAGGCCCGTGCTCCTGGTCGTTTTCAGCGTGGCTATGGACCTCGTGACTGAGGTTTTGGTAGAGGGTTTGAGAGCTCATGTTTTGGAGGTTGTGGGTACCCAGATCATCGCGATGCTTACTTTGATTGTGCTTTTCCTACTCTTGAGCAGATGGCTCGGCACTGGTTCAGCAGTTTCACTAACCCCAGTGCTGGACCATTTGCCCACTCTCGCTTTCCTTGATTTTGCAGGATCGAGGCCTGGAGGACATATAGATCATGGACTCCGGCTGCTCTAGGCACATAACAGGGCACCGCAGATGGTTCTCCAGCCTCAACCCCGTGAGCACCAAGGAATACATCACATTCGGGGATAATGGTCAAGGTAAAGTGTTGGGTGTTGGTGCTGTTGCGCTTTCTAGCAAGCTTTCCCTGAGAGAAGTTTCTTTGGTGAGGAATTTGGGGTTCAATTTGGTTTCTATCTCACAACTTCTCAAGGAAGGGTATGAGGTTCGCTTTATGGAGGGTTCTTCTCGTGTGCTTGATGCTAAGGAAAACCTTGTTTGTCGGATTTTTCCCTATGGGCAAGTTTTTAAGGTTGATCTTGCATCTGTTTCTGGCCCTCCTCGGTGTTTTGCAGCTAGTCCTTCTACTGATATTTGGAAGAGGCATAGGAGGCTAGGCCATTTGAGTTTTGATCCACTTGTTAGGTTGAGCTTGATGGGTCTGATCCGAGGATTGCCCAATTTGAAAGCAGAAAAGGACTTAGTGTTCCACCCCTGCCGTCATGGCAAGATGGTTGCTGCTTCTCATGCACCTGTTAATCAGGTGATGACCTCTTACCCAGGTGAGCTGGTGCATATGGACATGATTGGTCCTGCTCGGATACAGTCGGTCAGTGGGAAGTGGTATGTGCTTGTCGTTGTAGACGACTATTCTCGCTTTTCGTGGGTGTTCTTCATGGAATTCAAAGATGAGGCTTTTGGTTTTGCTTGGGATCTGGTCTTGAGGTTAAGAAAAGAGTCATAAGGCCATGAGGGCTATCCGTAGTGACAATGGCAGAGAATTTCGTAACTCTCATTTCGAAACCTTCTGTCGTGACCTAGGTCTTGATCATCAATTCTCATCTCCTTATACCCCACCTCAGAATGGTAATGTGGAACGAAAGAACCACACACTTGTAGAGATGGCGCGGACGATGCTAGAAGAGCATAGGACTCCACGACGCTTTTGGGCTGAGGCTATGAACAAGGCCTGTTACATTGCCAACCGCATCTTACTATGAGCTTTCTTAGGGAAGACTTCGTACCAGCTACGGTTTGGTAGGCAGCCCAGCGTCAACCACCTTCGTGCATTTGGCTGCAGATGCTTTGTGCTCAAAAAGGGGAGCATTTGGACAAATTTTAATCTTACTGCTTGGATGGTATTTTCCTTGGGTTCGCCTCTAGCTCTAAGGCATATAGAGTGTGGATCCTTGATACCAAACAAGTGGTTGAGACCTGTGAAGTTTCCTTTGATGAATCTATGCCTTACACAACCCCGGCATTTAAGCTTTCAGGTGATGATGAAGAAGGAGCTCCCATCTTTGAAGATGAGGAAGTTCAGGTAGATGCTGGTGATGTAGGAGCCACTGCACCGGTTGCAGCTCCTGCCGCATTTGCTACGAGCTCTGAAGACGAAGGAGGACCTTTGCTGACAGTTTCCTCCTCACTCAGCCGACCGCAAGGTCGACCAGAGGCTGGCCCCGCTGAGGACGCAGGGGAGGTGACCTCCGAGATTGTTCCATCTCGATAGGTCCAGCGGGATCACCCTCCACATGGGATCATCGGTGATTGGCATGCAAGGACTTTGAGGTCCTAGACAGGTTCTATCACTTTATTTGCTCATTCTGCATTTGTTGCCTCCTTTGAGCCCAAGGATGTTGGACACGCACTTTCTGATGGTAATTGTGTTAATGCCATGCATGAGGAGTTAGAAAATTTTGAGAGGAATGAGGTTTGGGTTTTGGTAGAGCCACCGCCACATTGCAATCCTATAGGTACAAAATGGTTTTAAAAAATAAGCAAGGGGAGGATGGCATTGTTGTGCGGAACAAGGCTAGACTTGTGGCTAAGGGTTTTTGTCAAAAAGAGGGGATAGACTATGAGGAAACATTTGCTCCAGTTGCACGCCTGGAAGCTATACGTATTCTCTTAGCCTTTGTAGCTTCCATGGGTTTCAACCTTTTTCAAATGGATGTGAAGTCTACTTTTCTAAATGGTTTCATTCAAGAAGAAGTTTATGTCAAACAACCCCCCTGGATTTGAAAATGCTAAATACCCTAACCATGTTTACAAATTGCAAAAAGCCTTGTACGGTTTGAAACAAGCCCCTAGAGCCTGGTATGAGAGATTGAAACCTTTTTGCTAAACTAGGGTTTCAAAATGGGGAGTGTTGATAAGACCTTGTTTCTCCTCAAGCATGGTGTCGCTAGTAGTCCAATCTGCGATACGCCCCGGATTTTGAAGTCAGAAACCGGAAAACTTTAGGGTTTCCTTACTGGGCCTAGAACAGCCCATTCCACTCTATCTCGGTGAGAACGAGCTTATTCGTCGAGTCTGGTAACTTGGTGGTAGGGTGGCGGATTTGAGCGAATCCGCTAGCGCCCTCGCCCGTCTTCGCGCCATGTCTTCGGGTTGGAGCACCGCGGTGGCACCCGGCATCCCCAGTCCATCGGGGTCACCTTGCAGTCCTTCGGAGGTCTTACTCGTGCCGTCGCGGTGCCGCTTCTCCTTGTACCGAACTCCCATGGCCGACCGACATCGAGCCTGCCTCCAGTCCTTCGGAGGGCTTCCTTCTACCTCCAGTCCATCAGAGGGCCTCCTGTCCATCGGAGGTCTTGTGCCCAAGTCTTTCTAGGTCTTTGGCTTCTGTTGACAATCACTCATCACTCCAGAGGCTATGGAGCCGGTCCATTGGCTCTCACTTGGACTAGGCTGTGTGTGACCAAAACCTTGTCTTAAGCTTCTGATGGTTTTCTGAACCTAGGCTTGGCATTGGTTGGTAACAAGTGGCAAAGACAAGTGAATAACCCCTGGCACATGATTTGATTTGCATGAAATTACAATTTGCTAAATCTGAAATCTGTAAATCTCTTAATTGCTTATGGCTATTGTATATGCTTTTGGTTGAGACTAGCACACCTTGTATGTTTTGCTAGCATCTTGCTGCTCATGCCTATCTTGCTAGATGCTTTTCATGTTGGTGATGCTTTCTTTTCAAACACCTTGAAAAACATGCTCCTGATCTGTATAAGATATGTTCAATTGAGCTTGTTGCATGGTTCCTTGCCCTCACTTGCTCTGTATGCTAGAACTTGTATTTACTAGTTTTTCATCCTTGTTGAGCTCTTCATGGTACACTTCCTGCATTTCATAGCATATTTTGAGAGGGAATTGTCTAGTTCAGGGGGAGTTGGATTCGAGGATCCCTTGATGTGTCCATTGTCAACAAGGGGGAGAGATGTTGACTATAGGAGTGTTCTTGGACCAAGGGGGAGAATTAGTTGAGGGGGAGCAGTGCATTTAGGGATTTGAGCTTTTAGCATGCTCTTGCATCGGTGCATTGAGCCTTTTGCCTCTTTCTAGAGGAGCCGATGCTTTGCTTAAGCATGACTGTGTTGAGCCGGTTTGCCTCCTTCTTGAGGGGTCATGCTTTAGTTTGATCGACTGCGTTAAGCGGTTTCCCTTGTCTTAGGGGGTCGATTTTTGGTTTTCTTTTTGTTGCCTCATTTTGCCCTTCCTTGCTTGTGTAGGGCATTTTGAGCAACTTTCTTCTTTTCTTCTTTCTTTTCGGTTTTATGCTTGTTTTTCATGTCTTTGTTCTATTTCAGGTTACAGGTAGAAGGTGTTGACAATGCACTCATCAAGGGGGAGATTGAGTGCCAATGGACCGGCTCCATTGCCTCTAGTGTGATGAGTGATTGTCAACAGAAGCCAACGACTCAGAATGACTTGGGCACAAGACCTCCGATGGACGTGAGGTAGTTGAAGCCCTCTGAAGGACTAGAGGCATGCTTGACGTCGGTCGGCCATGGGAGTTCAGTACCCGGAGGAGCGACACGGCGACAGCATGAGTAAGACCTCCGAAGGACTGAGAGGCGACCCCGATGGAAAGGGGAGACCGGGTGCCACCGCGGTGCTCCAACCCGTGTACATGGTGCGAACACGGGCGAGGGCGTTGACGGATTCGCTCAAATCCGCCACCCTACCACCAAGTTACCAGACTCAGCGAATGGGCTTATTCTCGCTGAGATAGAGTGGAATAGGTCATTCCAGGCCCAGGAAGGAAACCCTAAAGTTTTTCGGTTTCTGACTTCAAAACCGGGGGTCGTTCGGTGGATTTGGACTACTGGCCATATGGACATCATCCAGGAGTTAGCTTGGAGGCGAAGAAGATCAAGACTCCATCGTGGTCGTCCGTCCCCGAGAAAGTCGAGTCTTTTCAGTTTTGGCCCCTACGACGTTTCTGTAATATAGGGGTCTTAGTGTAAAATGTGTCGATTAGGCTTGGGATATAAATACCTAAGTGGCTGGTCATTTAGGTGACTCTTCCACCTCAAGAAACCGTAGGCTTAGTTTCCAACCAGCTAAGAGCATAGAGATTAAACTGGGTGCATAGCATAGGATTTGAGAGTCCCCTAGGCTAGTACTTTGCATTAGTGGGAGGATGAATGGTCGTAGGCTATGAGGAGCATCTTGTGAACTGTTTTCCACTCATAATCAAGGCAAGATTCATCTCCAATTCATGCTCATGTGTGCAGCCATCTTCCTCTCCCTTTTCTTGTTGGTTTTTTGATGAAACTCAAAGGCTTTTAGTGATTTGCTTTGCCTGCGAGTTAATCCTATTCTTTTGGCTCTTTTGAACTTGCTAAGACGTGGAGAATATGTCTTAGAATATTTCTATCCTGCTGGATTTCCACGAGCAAGTCAATCTTGAGTTTTCTCCTTTCTTGCCCAAATTTTCCCCTCTTCACGAGATCTAAAATTCCAGCTAACCCCTTGATCTTTTTCAATAGATCTTTTGGGAATAGCTTTGGAATATGCTAGGATAACCTGTGCAAAATTTGGTGAAGATCCGAGAAGATTTGGTCAACTTTAAGGTTTGCAAACTCAAAACCCGAGGCTGTTTCCTCGGCACACCAGACAGTCTGGTGCAACTTCACTGGATAGTTCGGTGGACCTAACTGTCTCCAAATGAGCTGAATTTTTAGTATATTGTTCCCTATGTTTTGCTCAGCCTATGGTTAAAATTTCATGATTTTTGGAGCCCGTTTGGTTAGGTTATGGCAATTTTCTTTGCAGCCCTGTCTGTCTCAAAAGTTCCTGTCGGATTGTCCGGTAGGGCATGTTGGACAATTTGGTGGCTGCTGTGTTTTTGCCCCCGGATTTGGTTTAAGTTGTTCCTAAGGTTTGTGGCTTGTTCTAGAGGTGTTTGGGGGTGCCTAGGATCATTCCTAATGTCTTTAGCATCTCATTTGCTAATAGGCCTTGGTGATTACTAGGTAGTTCGTTTTGTGTTGTTTGGAGGCTTTTGCTTTGCGTGTTTTTCCTCGCCTGGTGTGTATCCTTATAGTGGATGGCACCTTGCCCCTACAAGACACGTATCTGTTCAGTGGATGATATCTAGCGTGATTGTCTTGTGAGCTTTCGCTGCACCAACTTCGAGGGTTGTGATTTTGAGTTTTCAAGTGCTCCTATTCACCCTCCTCTAGTCGCACGTCTCGGTCCTACACCTGTCTGGGACCTCAATGTCCTTGTATGCAAATCACCAATGATCCTATGTGGAGGGTGATCCAGCTGGACCAACCGAGATGGAACAATCTCAGAGGTCACCTCCTCTGCTTGGGCTTGCAGTCGAGGGAGTGTGGAGGAAGCCGTAGGTAAGGATCATCCTTCATCTTTAGAGCGCATAGAAGAGGGGGCAGGAGCTACAGCCAGTGCTATGGCTCCTACATTGCTAGCATCTACTTCACCTTCCTCATCTTCAAAGATGGAGGCACCTTCCTCATCATCACCTGAAAGGTCAAATGCATGGGTTGTACAAGGCATAGATTCATCGAAGGAAACCTCATAGGTCTCTACCACTTGTTTGGTGTCAAGGATACACACTCTATATGATCTAGAGCTAGAGGTGTTCCCAAGGAAAATAACATCCAAGCAATGAGATTCAAATTTGTCCTAATGCCCCCTTTCTTCAGCACAAAGCTTGTGTAGCTAAAGGATCGTAGGGTCGCCTACCAAACCGTAGCTCGTATGAAGTCTTCCCTAAGAAAGCTCATAGAAAAGTGCGGCTGGCAATGTAACAGGCCGTATTCATAGCCTAAGCCCAAAAACATTGTGGAGTCCTATGCTCAATGAACATCGTCCGAGCCATCTCAACAAGTGTGTGGTTCTTCCGTTCCACAACACCGTTTTGTGGGGGACTATAAGGAGAAGAGAATTGGTGTTCGAGACCTAGGTCATGACAGAAGGTTTCGAATCGAGAGTTTCAAAATTCTCTGCCATTGTCGCTATGGATAGCCCTCATGGACTTATGACTCTCATTTCTCAACCTCAAGACCTGATCCCGAACAAAATCGAAAGCCTCATCTTTGAACTCCATGAAGAACACCCATGAAAAGCGAGAAAAGTTGTCTACTACGACAAGCAAATACCACTCCCCAATGACCGACTGTACCCGAGCAGGACCAATAGTATCCATTTGTAACAGCTCACCTGGGTAAGAGGTCATAACCTGATTAACAAGAGCATGGGAAGCGGCAACCATTTTGCCATGACGACTAGGATGGCACACTAACTCCTTTTCCGCTTTCAATTTGGGCAATCCTCAGATCAGACCCATGGAGCTCAATATGACTAGCATATCAAAACTCAAATGGCATAGCCTCCTATGCCACTTCTAGACATCAGCAGAAGGACTAGCTACCAAGCACCATGGAGGGCCAAAAACAAATGCAAGGTCAACCTTAAAAACTTGCCCATAGGGCAAAATCCGACAAACAAGGTTTTTCTTACATCAAGCACGCAAGAATAACCCTACTTAAATTGAACCTCAAGCCCTTCCTTGAGAAGTTATAAGATAGAAACCAAATTGAACCCCAAACTCCTCACAAAAGCAACTTCTCTTAGGGAAAGCTTGGCAGAAAGCGAAACACCACCAACACCCAACACTTTACCTTGACCATTAACCCCAAAAGTGATGTACTCCTACGTGCTCACAGGGTTGAGGCTGGAGAACCATCTACGGTTCCCTGTCATGTGCCTAGAGCAGCCGGAGTCCATGATCCAAATGACCTCCTAGCCTTGATCCTGCAAAATCAAGGAAAGCGAGATTGAGCAAATGGTCCAACACTTGGGTTAGCAAAACTGCTGAACCATTGCCGAGGCATCTGCTCAAAGGTGGGGTAAGCATAGTTAAAGTAAGCATCACGACAATCTGGGTAACCACGACCTCCAAAGTGTGGACTTACAAACCCTCTACCTCCAAAGCCTCGGTCACGAGGTCCATAGCTGCGCTGAAAACGACTAGGAGCTCGATCGACAAAGTGTCTCTCACCACCAGGAGCACGGGCTCGAAAGCTGCCTTCTCTCTCACCATGAGCAAAGCGGTCTATGATCTCACTACGATGGGGAGGATCCTGCCTACCACCCTGGTAGAATTAATCCTGATTCCTCCAAGCTCTCTCCTACCTCTCAACCCACTTTGTTCTGAAGCAAAACTCCTCCAAGTGACCATTTCCCTTGCAAAACTCATAGTGGTAAACAAGTCTCTTGGATATAGGCTAGGATTGTGTCTTGGGATTCAAGTGAGGTGGTTGTGTGGTCTTGGGTGGTGTATGCTGCTGGATCCTCTCCTTGTTGGGAGGCTTCAGGATCTCAGTCACTATCTTGTCCAACTTAGCTTGTGATGGCTTGGGTGTCCAAAACTACTTCTTCGGGGTAGCCCTAGGTGGCTCCTGGAAAACCCCATCAGCAGTAGGCTGGGGAGAGGCAGTCTTTAGCTTGATAGGGGCACTCTTCTTCTCACCTGAAGTACTGCACTCACCTAACCCAAGTCCGCTCACATCACCCTCTGCTCTCTTGATGCTCTCTAAGATCATCCTTAGTTAGGGTTCTCTCGCAAACATCCAGCTGAGCACCTCACGCAAACGAGCATTTTCTTCCTCTAAGTCTAGCTTATCTCCCCTTAATCCATCATTCACCACAGTGTGAGCAACACATACTCATAATCCAAGGAGGGAATAGGGGTAGCTGACTTCTCAAGCTTCCTAATGGTGGCATCCTTCTCCACCAACTGCAACCTCAATCTGAGGCAGTTCTCACAAGTGTCAGGGGGTGCTGAAAGCACCTCAAGGTTAGCTCTCACCTGCTCAAAGTAGGACAGACCATGCACACACCCAAAAGCGTGGGTCTAGCCCTAAGCTCCTCCAACTCCTTGAGCTGCCACTCACACTTCACCTTCAGCTCAGCTATGTCAACAGCTAGGCGGGGGCAAAACTCACACTCAGGCTCCTCACTCAAAGTAGGCTCATCCATTTTAGACTGGAGCTTGCCTATCTCAACCTTCAGCCTATCTATCTCCTCTACTTGATGAGCATACTTGCTCTTCTGCTCACAAAGGTCACTCATCATGTACTCATAGGTAGGGAACTCAATCTCACTAGGCTGGACTTGCACACTCTTCAACCTCTCGATCTCAGCCAAAGCATCAGCAAGCTTGGCTTTCTACTTCTGCAGCTTCTTGGTTGCCTTCTCCAACATCTTGTCTTGGGCTTTCAACTCACGACTATTCTTGCTCGGGAATCTCAACTTGCTCGGGAGTTACCTCATCATCATTGGAGTCATTGTCGTTGACATTATCATCCTTGTCCTCAAGTGCCATGGGGCAAAAAGATCTCCGATCCATCTTGTGCTTGTGCTTGGACTTGTTGGAGATGAAGCATAGCCCAGCTTGACCGTCTTGATCCCTCCTCTTGTCCCGCTTGGTGATGATCTCCTCATCGCTTGAACTTGATGAGGATGAGGAGGAGGAGGATGTTCCATTGCAAAGGCCACCAATTTCAGTGAAGAAGGCCTTATCTCGCTTCCGGTTGTCCTTCTAGTAGCTCTTGAAAGCCTTC
The DNA here is from genome assembly GCA_030272315.1 of Paspalum vaginatum. Lineage (NCBI taxonomy): Eukaryota > Viridiplantae > Streptophyta > Magnoliopsida > Poales > Poaceae > Paspalum > Paspalum vaginatum. The sequence goes on along the minus strand of CM059019.1, from coordinate 21,002,374 downwards.
CTGAAGTTCTTGATCTTGCTAGAGTGGTACCTGTTGAAGTTGTGGGAGTGGTTCTTGCCCTTCTTGTAGTAGTCATTATTCTTGTTGGGGCACTCGGCGATGAAGTGGCTGACCTCTCCGCACTTGAAGCATTTGGGCCTCTCACCCCTCTTCTTGCTCATATGATTGTCATAGGCGCGCTGAAAGCGACTAGACACTAGGCAAAGCTCTTCATCCCCAAGTGATGCCAAGTGCTCCTCTGCAATAGACATAAGAGCAGAAAATAAGAAGTTGTGAAGCAGGAGGTTAGTAGAGGCCTCTCTGGAGGGAGTAGCCAGGGTCAGGCTCTTGGAACCAGTACAAGTAAGAGATTCTCTCAACTTCTAATCCACTTCTGCAGCCTTGAGCTTGCTGTAAAGAGCCTCCACTCCAATCGTATCATAGGCCTCTGACTTGATGATTGAGTTAGTCTTGATCACCCATATTTTCCTATCCAACGCATACAACAACTTAATGGCCTGCTGATGGTCAGAGTATGGGATCGCTTGAGGGCTGAAGTTGACACGTAACTTGTTGATGATCGATTGGAACTGACCAAAGAAGTCATCAATGGACTCACCAGGCTTCTGGATGAAATTCTCATATTCGTGCTTGTAAGTCTCAATGAGACGGCCCTTGATAGTAGTAGTACCCTCATGGTGTGCACTCAGCAGGGACCATATCTCACGAGCAGTCTTGAGGTGGCTCACTTTCTCATAATCAATTGGACCAATCCTAAGAAGAGAAAGTTCACCACCTTGGCATTTGCCTCGTGCTGAGCAACGTGAGCTAGAGTAGTATGCTCGGCAACGAGAAGCACCCTGAAAGTCATACTCTGAGTAGAGTCCCATATGGCTTGACTCTGGCTAATCAAGAAAGCTTTCATCCTACCTTTCTAGTAGGAGTAGCCATGGGAGCTAAGAACCAGAATCTTCCTAGAGTGAGTCATAGTCGCTACTGGTTTTTCACCAGTAAAGGTATGAAGAAACCTAACCGGCTTTGATACCACTTGTAGGACCGAGATGTGCGACTAGAGGGGGGTGAATAGGAGCACTTGAAAAACTCAAAATCATGACCCCCAAACTTGATGCACCGAAAACTCACAAGAACTCACGTGAGACACTGTCCACTGAATAGATATGTGTCTAGCAAGCACAAGGTGCCATCCAGTGAAAGGATATGCACCAAGCGAGAGAAAGCACACAACTCAACAATCACTAAGATCGCAAGTCACGACGAGCAACGAACCTAGCGAGTTCACCACCTGACACTCACCACACAAAAATCCGACTTGCTAGAAGACAGCAAGCAAAGAGTATGGTCAGTCAGTGGGAAAAGCAAGGTCGAAGCAAAAACACAATGGAAGAACGAAAAACACGAAAGCGGGACAGCTGCCCTAGACACTCTAAACTGTCTTGTGCTAGGGGGCAAACTGTCCATTGACACCGGATAGACTGGTAGCAGTCGGACTCTCCTGCAGTGCTCCGGGATAGACTCGACGCCAGACTGTCCGGTATGCGCTACCGTCCATTGGTTGTACCGGATAGTCCGGTATAGCCATATAACTTGAGTTCCCAAACTAAAAGCTTGTCCAAACTTCATGAGATTTTGCATAGGCTATCTGACCCTATTCCCAAGCTATTCCTAAAAGATCAACTCAAAATAACAACAGGATTAGAGGAAATTTCAGTTCTCGTGAGAAGGCAATCTTTGGGCAAGAAAGGGAAAAACTCAAGAATCACATGCTCGTGGCAATCCTATAGGGTTGAGATGTTCTAGGACATAATCTCCACATCCTAGCAAGTGCAAAAGAGCCAAAAGAACATGATTAACTCATGGACAAAGAAAATCAGTAAAAGCCTTTGAGTTTCATCCAAAATCTAAACTAGAAGAATGGGGAAGGAGAGGACTGCACACATGAACTCGATTTGGGGACGAATCTTCCATAAATCAGTTTACATAGGGTCCCTCATAGCCTACCACCCATCATCCTCCCACTAATGTAAAGTACTAGCTCTAAGGGACTCTAAATCCTAGATTAGCACCTGGTTTTCATTCTAAGCACTAGGCTCATTAGAAAGCTAACCCTAGGGTTTCTAGAGGAAGAGTCACCTAAATGACCAACCACTTAGGCATGTATAGACCAGGCCTAACTGACTCAGTTTACACTAAGACCCCTATATTACAGAAATGCCCATAGGGGCTAAACTGCAAAAGACCCAACTTTCACGAGGATGGATGTGGCGGAACCGCCAATTTAATCCGGGCTAAGCACACCTGCCACCTCTGGCTTGCAGTGTAATTAGACCGAACTAAACCCGGTCGTTCGTCGAGAGTCATTCGGCTCCCGATATTACCCTTTCCCAGAGGAACCGACATCATACACATCCAGCCCACGATGAAGCCACAACAGTTACATCATCTTAGACAGTTAAATATAGCATATGTAAGCTTCTTTTACAAACCGGTTCGAAAAAAAATATAAGTTTCAACATAATGCCATATGAAAGGCAAGTTCGAATCAATTAGCGGAAGCGATTTCAAAAACATCTCGCAGCGGAAACAAAATACTTTAGTAGTCTTCATGCAGTGATGATCGAGGCGAGCAGCATCGAGCCCACCGGTACTACCCTCCTCCAAGCACTTGTCCAGATGTCGTCGGTACCTGTACTCAAAAGGTGGGGGCAAACCCTGAGTACTAATTACTTAGTAGGACTTAATGGAGTGGCTTACGGCTGACGCAAAGCTTGCTTACTAACATGTGGATCCTTAGCCATTGATTTTAATCAGAGGTATAATACCATAAATTAACAATGTTTCATCATTTGCATATAACTTCATAATAACAATAATAACTTGCAGAAATGTAAACAACACATAGTACAAACATGTAGTATTTGAAAGCATGAGTAATAAATATGATATATTTAAGTAGTTACTACGTTGAACGTCAATGGTATTGGCATTCCCACACCTGGTGGGCATCAGCGATTCGAATCGATTTTAATTCCTGGGAACAACTATCATGCCAGGGGTATATGCTTACTAGCCATCGCGTTCCCACATATAGCCCCAATCTTAACCTGTCTCATCCCAAGTTCGATTCACTCCCGCCTAGCCCCCGGGTTGTGCCCCCATGACGAGCCTGCCGACATCTCGGTCTCCCCGCCATGAGTACCAAGCTCCCCCGGGCCACCTTCCTCTCAACCAGCAGGTAGGAACGTGTCTCTGTGCTTCGGACGAGCCCAGGAAAGACTTCACTGGTCCCATTCCCCGGTTAAGCACTCTAGCCATGTTATGCCGACCAATAGGCGAACAGCGGACAGGCCTTAAACGACGCGGGCGGAGCCAAATGATACAACAACGCACACCACAAAATAAGATTATTCTCCACCCGGTCTCCATTTGAATAATAAATAATGAGCATAGTATTACTTTCCCAGTAGTAAAAGTTTTGTAACCTTTGAAATTACCTACGCGACGAGTGACTCCTTTCACTCGTGTCTACTCGTTCCTAGCAATTCTAGGCAACTCGTCCTACGAACTCTAAATATAGGTGCTAGGGCCAGGGCGGCCAGGGAATCTAATGCAAGGGTTTTCAATCAACTCCTAATGCGAATGCGTAATCAAACAATCAATTAATATATTAGCTGGAAAATTCATGGTCCTGCCTACCTTCCTCACTAGGGTTAGTAGCTGCCTCTTGAGCGAAGTCGGGCCCTTGCTGCTGGTCTTCCGGCTCCTGGTGTAGCTACTCCTCGGGCTCCTCTACGATCGGTTGGTCCAGCGGGTGTCCTTCGCTCGCGGGATCTATATGCATGACATGGTGCAATTGGAGCATGTATTAGTATAATGCTTGGTTCATGATGCGAGTGCGATGCAAGGAATCATGATTTAGGGACTAAAGTTATGCATTTTCATGGTGAAACTTGTTTAGCATTAAGAAATCGTACAAGCCATCGCCTACGGTAACTTAGCTTATCACATATAACAACGTGGGGGTGTGTGGCAAGGTAGCATCGCTTCATATGAAACGACCGAAGCTTACTTAAACATCCATTTTTCACATAGCTAACTTAGCATTCCTAGCGTGCATTTCTCAAACAGTAGTGAAGACCTATATTGCATTCCAGAATCAGTGGCTAAGACTTGCATATTCTTATGTTTCAAATATGATCCATTGCGGCATTTATTAGATATACTAGTCTCACATTTACGTAAATATGCATTATTCCTACCATTTTCAAATCAGAGCCAAAACCTTACATGCACCACCTCCTACTCTCGCAGTGAGTCATGTTCATAACCTAGAGCTCATATCAAGCCCCTAAAGTCACCTGGAGCATTTTTCACCATAGCAACCTTTTCCTAAATTAAATATATGCTTAAATACAAGACAAGGGTAAAATAGTAATTAAACAGTCAATGCTAGGGCTACCAAAATTTATACAGAGTCTACACATGTTAACAAGGCCTCTGCCCAAATTTCATAATTTTTGAAGCTCATTTTACCCACATTTCCTATTTATCAAGGTTTTTCATGCATGCACAATAACAGGGGCAAAAAGGTCTTTTCATACCCAACCATCATATCCATTCTGTAGATCTACTTAATAGGAGTACACTGCAACAAAGTTTGTATTTTTCTGATTTTTATTTGATTTATTACGAATTTCCAAAGTTTCAGCCGAATTAATAATCATTTTATTTAAAACCATAGATCTAAGGACCTATAACTAATTAAACGTAGACTTCAGGGGCCTGCACAGAAATAAATATAGACTCAGTGAATAGTGTTTAAACCAGAGTGCGCAAAAACGATAAAATGGAGGGGTATCTTTGCAAATCCACCCTTCTTCTTCTACCTCGCGCCGACGCACACAGGGGGGAGGAAGGTGGGCTGCGCCGGTCGCATGGAGGCCGGAGTTGGAGCCGATGTGCTCCAGGGAGGTGTTCCCGGCGATGGGGATCCCCTTCCCCAAGGTCGCGTCGCGTGGGGTGGTTGGAAGAGGCGGGGAACGCGGCGTGAACCAAGGAGCGTGGCCACAGCATGGTGGTGGCGGCGCGGCTCAATCCGGTGGCTCCGGGGTAGAAGAGACGCCCCCGAGGGGTGCGCGAGTTGGGCGGCAATGAGGGGAGCCCGAAGGAGGGGATTGGAGCCGCAGGGACGGATCGAGGGAGGCCGCCCACGGCGAGGCCGGTGGCGCGGTGGCGCATCTCGGTGGTCGCACATGGAGGGAGGTGGAGGAGGCGATTTTGATGTACTAGAGCAATTGGATTCGGTGGAGTGGGACACGGCGGAGGTGGAGCGCGTGGTGGGTGGACGGGAGGCGGCCCGAGCTGGCAACACAGCGAGCTCATTGTGCCTATCAATGGCGGGCGGCCATGGCAGACGGCGCACTGAGCGCTTGAGTGAGAGGCAGGAGGCGCTGAGGAAGAGAGCAGAGGGGCTCAGGGAGTGCGGACGAGTGAGAGTGAGCAGGGAGAGCGAGGCATAGGTGCCTTCTAGGAGAAGGGAGCTGGGGCGAGTGGCATCAGGCGAGGGCGGCGTGTGGCCATGGCGGCCAGGAGGCCGGCGCCGCGTGGGCGCGGTCAAGCGGGGGAGGAAGAAGGACCGAGGTGTGTGGACGCGGTCCATGGACCTGGTACCAATGACAGGTGGGACCGGGGTGCGGTGGACCGGTGAACCGGGCGTACGAAGCGACGAACGCGGGGACCGAGTGGGGCCCACAACACCTATCGTCCCGAGATGGGATCCGAGGCGCGCTGTCGCGCGGGGCCCGCCCATCAGTGACTCACAAGAATGAAAGAAAATTCGAAAATAGGAGAAATGGTGTTTGACTGCTAGAACACTTGTCTGAATTTTGAGTTTTTGAAACATTTAACGGCCGAATTAGTGAAAACTCAAAATAGATGAAGTGATCTACACTTCATGATCTACAACTTTGTTATAGAATTTAACACCGTGTTATATTCAAATTTTTGGAGAAATTTGAATTCAAAAGCTATGACCCTGGTTTGACCAATAGCACATCCAATTTAAAGAATTCTATAAGACCATTTTTAGTCCATTTTCACATAAAAGTTTATATACCAAAGTTGTTCATATTTTCATGGCCAACAACTTTCTTATATAGAGTTTTGTATGATCATGACTTTTGTTTCACAAAAATTTGAATTTATCAAACCAGTCTGTTTCTAACAGATTCCACACTCTGGAGAATATAGCCCAAAACATTATGTAAACCCTCATGCATGTCAACACTCAAAATACCAAAGTTATTAATCATGAAGTTGTCTACAAGTTTGGTCTTTAAAGTTCTGTCTAATTCACCATAAATTTTGAAATACCATTTCAAACATACTCAGAGTTTTGGTAAAACAACACTTTCCCCTTTTGTAGAGTCTTTCTTATTTTCAACTTTTCGAGTATCAAATGGAGCCCAATCTTATCAAGGTCTAATGTATTTGAAAGGTTATGAGTTCAATTTCGTTTCATAGAAAGGAATATTCTGAAGTTGTATGGTCAAATCGAAAGTAATTTCATAATGAAATTTGGGAAAGAGTGTCAGCTCTAGATTTAGCAAAATTTCCTGTGTAGGCTATCCTAGTTTGGTTTGAACTTTTGAACCTCGTAATATTTGATTTGGAGATTAGTAAAAATAGTAAATTTGAAGGCAACACCTTGAACTAAAATTTTTGTTTTTGATGTTTCTCGTGAAAATGTATAAATGTTTAACTACTCAACCAAGCTACGTGGAGTTTGGCATATCCAACTTGAAAATTTTTTTGACTTAGTGGTTTACTAGCCTAGTTGTTGCTCTTCTCTAAGCATGATTAAGCCAAATCCTTGATTATCGCTAATCTAATCGTGTGTTAAGGCTTTTAAGATGCCGAGGGCATCACAACGGACGATCGCGATGGAGTCTTGATCTTCTTCGGTTGCACATTATCATCAGGATGACATCCACGTGGCCAATAGTCCAAATCCGCCGATCGACACCTAGTTTTGAAGTCAGAAATTGGGAAACATTAGGATTTCCTTCTTGGGCCTAGAACAACCCACTCCACTCTATCTCGACGAGAATTGAGCCCATTCACTGAGTCATGTTAACTTGGTGGTAGGGTGGCAGATTTGAGTGAATCTGCCAATGCTCTCGCACATCTTCACGCCATGCACTTGGGTTGGAGCACCACGGTGGCACCCGGCATCCCTAGTCCATTGGGGTCACCTCGCAGTCTTTCAGAGGTCTTACACTTGGTGTCGCTGTGCCGCTCCTCTGTGTACCGAACTCCCATGGATGACCGATGCCGAGCATGGCTCCTGTCCTTCGGAGATCTTTCATCCCCATCTACCTCCAGTCCATCGGAGGGCCTCCAGTCCATCGGGGGGCTTGTGCCCAAGTCTTTCTAGGTCTTGACTTCCATTGACAATCACTCATTACTCTAGAGGCAATGGAGCCTGATGAGAACATGTACAACATGCATATGATCAAGGCCCAAGAGAAGATGGAGTTTGAAGCCCAATCCGAGTTGAGGTCAAATTTATTTGCGAGGCCGGTTCGGACAGCAGGAGTAGGCCTCAGTAAAACAGGCGTCCAGGCCACATACGGGCTCTGGTTTGGATGTTCTATATATCGTTGGAAAGCTAAGGAGATAAGCTTTCCAACCCTTGTGGTCCCACCTCTGAATTCGATGGGAGTCGACGGGAAACGTCGAAACAATATGACAGACAGAATCTGCTATGGTGCTGGTGGACCTGTTTTTGGGCCCGCTAGCCTTGTACGCCCTAGGGTTACTCGGCCACCCCCTATACCTCTCTCTTGTATATATTCTGTAGCCATCATTAGATTAGACGGGTTTTGCTTAGATTAATCTGTCATCGAACAGTTTCGCCGTCATCGGTTTTTGAAACCCCAACTTGTGCAACTCAATTGAGATTTGCGCTTTTCCTCGTTCTTGCTGGTGTTCTTCGGTTGCATTGTAGGAACGAAAGCCTTCTTGGCAAGGTCGATTGCATGCGTCACGTGGTCGATAACCATCAGAGCAGTGGTGTCGTGATTGCAAGGATTCGAACCTTTGGCTCGGAGCCTTCATCACCAACATCGAGTCTCGACCCCTAAACCGACGTACCTCACGGAAGATCGGGCCTATCCTATATCAATTGGTATCAGTTTCCAGGTTGCCCGTTAGGTAATTCCATTTATCCTTTAGATTAGTTGTGTTTTCATATTCCTAAAGTCCGAAAAGCCATAAAAAATTAGGGTTTGTAGTTCATCTTATCCTATCACCACGTTTTGCCTTTGCATAATTTGATTTCAGAGTCCGCATCTTTGAGTTTGTGTCCTTATCCATAGTCTTGTTGCTGGTTTAGATCGGGTTCTTACATTAGTTTGACTTTTGCATCGTGACATCGTGTCCGTTTCCATCCCGTCACCCCGTGTAGATCGGTTTTGTCTGTGTCCAGTTTGGTATTTTGATAATATCTCCCTCATCTGAACTCAGAATTTTAGGTTCTAATACTTTCTAGAAAGCTTGTGAAATTATCTACAACTTTGTCAATTGTGAGATTTCCATAAAACGTCATTATCAGGCCGTAATATCTATTGGGAGTAATACTGTTTGTGACCCAGAATTTTCTGAGCAGTCTGTATTTTGGGGTCAATATCTCCGTCCTCCCTTGGCCAAAATAGGTGTTCCATATACTGTAAAGAAAGAGAAAAAGCTAAGCTATAAGTTTGGTATTCTAAGTTTTTAGATTTGAGGCTATTAAGATTGTCTAATCTGCTGTGCAACTTAGAGTAATAAATCTGTGATTTATAGACGAGAGTCTTGTGTTTGTGTGTTTTGAGATAAACAAAAGCAAGAAAAAGGTAAGTGCATAAAAATAGCCGCACAAAAAAAAGAGAAAAAGAAAAGAAAAAAAATCAGAAGTGCTTGTATCCTTTGTGTCCTTTATACTTCGGTATATCTCTTGGCTTTGCTTAAACTAGTCTTGGAGCACGTTTAGGACAGCAACTTTGACAAGTACTTTGGACATTTATTCAACTTTGCTATCTGATTTCGAATTTTTCTATTCTTTGCTGTATATTGTGCCTTCCCAAAGATCCACATACATTCTCTTGAGCAGTATAGATCAGTCTTGCGATCATCCCACGCTGTAGGTGTGTTATTATCTCTTGGCCGACGTCGCCTCTTCCTAGTAGTCATCGTATTTTGCGGTGCACAGTAAGAACAATTGCAAGCACTTGGTAAACGTTTGGAGTGTGAGAGATCCCACTTGGCTACTGTCATTAGATAGGGTTAACTTTGAATTTTTGTGTGTGCTTTTTTTATTTTCTACTAACAATGACTTGTTACACCTCTGTACATGTTAGAGCCATAAAGATGCTTGAGAGTCACACCATTGCTGCTGCCCCTTCTCCCATAGGTGACTCTATTCTTAAATCATCATCTAAATATGATGGTTTTAATGCTATGGAGTATATTAAGTGGGAAAGTGAAATAGATAATATTTTTGCACAATGTCATATGTGTGAAAGACGAAAGATAAAAAATGCTTCTAGTGTTTTAAAAAACCATGCTTTAATTTGGTGGAACAATTTACATGTTAATGATAAACCTCACACATGGTCTGATATGAAAATTTTGATGAGAAAACAATTTGATTCTTTATGCCATATTGTCCATTCTTGTGCGACTAACCTTTTGTAGGATAATGTGAGTTCTCTGCCACAACACCTTTTAAGTTCTCAAATGGTGAAAGCGGAGAACAATCAGTCCAACAATTTATTTCGACTTGCGTTTATCGTAATGAAGAGACGTTGTCGGATCATCATTGATGGTGAGACTTGCTACAACTTTGTTAGTTCTGAGTTGGTTGAGAAGCTTTGCTTGGCCACAGAGCAACACCCATGTCCATATTATGTCCAATGGCATAATTCTAGTGGTATGTTTCACGTAAATAAAGTTAGCAAGATCCAATTTTCTCTTGACAAGTATCATGATAGCGCTTATTTTGATGTTATGGCTATGGAAACAACTGCTTTGTTATTTAGTAAAGCATGGGTACATGAAAACAATGATTTTTACGATAATGCTGATAATATATATTCATTCAAATATAATGGTAGAAAGATCAAGGTGCTTGGTATGAATCCTGCTGAAATTTTAGAAATTGAACTTGCGAGGGAACAAACTAAGAAGATGGATGCTATTAAAAATGATTTGAGTAATTTTAATGATGACATGCCTTCAGATAAATCCAAGTTTCCTTTATTGCAAGGTGATTGTACTGTTGATTCTTGTGATAAAAAGGAGTTGTGTGATGATACTGCTATTATTTCTGTGCCAATACATGAGAATAAACATGATATTAGTTCTTATAAAACAAATACGTATGTTGAAAATAAACATTTTCTCCCTATTGCAAGTATGCATGATGAGCTGAGCTGAACTTGTTATCTTCTTTAAGTACTTTGAGTTATATTGAATTGGATATTCTATGTAATCTAAACTATTTGGAGACAACACTTTCGTTCATTGCTGATTTGCCATGGTTTCTAAAAATACATATCATATTATTGGACGATATAACTATGAAGGAGAATATATGGTGCATCGTGTATATATATGTTCTAATTTTGACTCTCATTTTATCGATGAACATCAAAATCAAGTAAATGGCTGCTGTAAAACTAACTGTATCATATCGAGATCCACTTGTTCTTCTTTGTTTGATTTGTCACACCATGATCGATTTGAAAAAGGGGAGCATGCATGGATGACTTCACGAACTGCTACAATTACTTCCGCGCGCATCGACAACTTTGAGTCGAGGATGACTCAAAAACAAGAAGGGGAGAATGATGAGAACATGTACAACATGCATATGATCAAGGCCCAAGAGAAGATGGAGTTTGAAGCCCAATCCGAGTTGAGGTCCAATTTATTTGCGAGCCTGGTTCGGACTGCAGGAGTATGCCTCAGTAAAACGGACGTACAGGCCACATACGGGCTCTGTTTTGGATGTTCTACATATCGTTGGAAAGCTAAGGAGATAAGATTTCCAACCCTTATGGTCCTACCTCTGAATTCGATCGGAGTCGACAGGAAACATCGAAACAAGATGACGGACAGAATCTGCCACGGTGCTGCTGGACCGGTTTTTGGGCCCGCTGGCCTTGTACGCCCTAGGGTTACTCAGCCACCCCCTTGGCCGCCCTTATACCTCTCTCTTGTATATATTCTATAGCCATCATTAGATTAGATGGGTTTTGCTTAGATTAATCTATCATCGAACAGTTTCGTCGTCATCGGTTTGTGAAACCCCAACTTGTGCAACTCAATTGAGATTTGCGTTTTTCCTAATTCTTGCTGGTGTTCTTCGGTTGCATTGCAGGAATCATAGCCTTCTTGGCAAGGTCGATTGCACGCATCACGTGGTCGATAACCATCGGAGCAGTGGTGTCGTGATTGCAAGGATTCAAACCTTTGGCTCGGAGCCTTCATCACCAACGTCGAGTCTCCACCCCTAAACCGGCGTACCTCACGGAAGATAGGGCCTATCCTATATCAGAGCCAATCCATTGGATCTAAGGTAGAAGTCGAGTGATGATATCCACTCGTGTGATGATAGGACTCAAAAATATTCTACAGAAATTTAAATTCGAAAGCAATATGATATGATGTGATGGAAAGATGAGACCGGGCAGAGTATAGGTTTACTTTTCGGTTGTGTGTTGGTGTATCATTTGGCTTTGCCCGAGTCATTTAAGGCCCATTCACTGTTCGCCTGTTGATCGGTATAACATTGCTAGAATGCTTATCCGGGACGTGGGACCGGTGAAAGTCTTTCCTAGGCTCGTCCGAAGAACAGAGACATGTTCCTACCCGCTCGTTGAGAGGAAGGTGGCTCGGGGGCACTTGTACTTGAGGGAGGGATGACTCAATACGCCGTGGTATCACTCCTAAGAGGGCACAACCCGAGGGCTAGTGGGAGTGAATCGAACTTGGGACGAGATAGGTTAAGATGGGAGATATATGTGGGAAAGCGATGTCTAGTAAGCATATACCCCTGGCATTGTAGTTTATCACTGAAACTAATATCGATTCGAATCGCTGATGCTCAACAGGTGTGAGAATGCCAGATATGGCACACGGGCAACGTAGTAGTTACTTTAATATGTTATGTATTTAATCATGATTTTCAATATTACATGTTTGTACTTGTATGTTTATATTTGTTACTTATGATGATATATGTGTTGAGAATATTGAGTGAATTATGGATCATGATGATAATTATGTTGAATCAAATGAGGCATTGATTTAATAATGAACAAAAATTGAAAGTAAGGACTTACTCCTAGTAAGCTTATGCGGGTTAGATGTCAAGTCAACAAAAAGTCTTGCATACACTCAAATGTGTCTAGCTCATATCGCCCACGAGTAAGTCCTACGAGTACCCCACGTATACATCCTTTGTTGTTGATATTTTTTAGGTACACAATAGCTGGTGATCGAGGATGACAACGGTGGGCTCGATGCTTGTCTCGATATCTTACTTCCACTGCATTGCCCTTGTTATTAATATGTATTCCGCTGCGAGTTTATTTTGAAACTCTATCTATACGATTGTTTATCATTTTGACCAAATGTTTTCTAATAAATCAAGCTATGTTTATATGAAATGATGGGTTTTTCTAATTGTTCATGTCAACATCCCTGGGTGATGGTTATATCGAGTGCCGTTTTTTGGTAGCTCGACAAACCAGGTTTAGTTTGGTCTAAGTCCACTGTGAGCCATGTGGTGGCAGGTTTATTTAGCTCGGATTAAATCGGCGGTTCCGTCACAATTGACTGCATCAGCTCTTGGAGTTTGATGATCTGGTCCCAAAGTTCTTATTGATCTTTTTGCTTAATGAGCAATTGTAGATGCTCCCTTTTCTTTTGCAGCTCACGCTGCATCTCTTTGTACTTTGCTAGCTCTTCTGCTTGCTTGCTTCTTGTTCTAGTTTGACTTGCAGCCGGAAAACTGAGTCATAACATTATTCCCCCAACAAATGTCTTCACTCGACTTCTACCGTCTAAGCATGGATAAGCATAGAATTCGACCTATCCATACTACTTTGGATATCAGGTATTTGTGCATTTGGGGTTTCATCAAACTCTTGAATGTATGCACATACAAATATACGGTGGTGCGACTCTCTAAATAGTTGTATATGCCTAAGGGGCCTACCTTTCCTGTTGAAATAACTTGAACAAACTAATCTAAAGTTGGTTTGATGGGTAGTGAGGCTTTGCCCCCAAGCAACCCCTTGATCACTTGGACAACTCCTCTGTCCAAATACGACTGATGGGCCCTCCAGGTCATGCTTGGGGCTTATTGGTCTTCTAGATCACCATTGCTTGATGTAGCTCCCTGTGGTACCTTCTTCAATCACATATCTACAATAAGTGTTGCTATATGAATGATATGCATGATGCAGTAAATGAGATGCATGTGGATCATACACATACATAAACAATATTTAAAGTGTACACAGAAGGGTGATTGATAAACCACTTAGCAAGGAGTATTCCCATTTAGACAGAGGAGACATACAATTATACAATCATGTATTTACAATGCAACACACATATTTAATATATGAACAAGTATTAATTTACGTTGTTCTTTATCATACCATGTGCAAGAAAAACATTGGACAAGCATATGTTTACACATGTAATGGACTGCTAGTTCAAAACAACAAACCTAGCACTAGCGACAATAGTACTTTTATGGACCTAGAGCAAGCATGCAATCATATACATACGCTAGCAAATTATGGATCATAAATGAAACATGTTAATGATGCAACTCGGTAAAAACATGCAATAGTTTTTAGTTACTTAAATTTCTAAGATACATGCATGAGGAGTGGTGATGTTTATTTCCATTCAGCAACTCAAACATATCATGCTGAGTACATGAGACGAACACACAAGCCTATTTCATGATATTAGCATCCCCATTTTATCCTCTCCATTTTTAAGCTTATTAAATAGCCATTTTGAGAACAGCCAGCTATCAGTGACCAAAATGCATGAAAAATTCACACAAGCATACTCTTACAGTAATATGGCTAGATGAATTTTGGTGGAATTTTCGGAACACACTAAATACCACTTTTTTTAATTTATTGTTTATATTAGCATAAAAGTTACCATTCTCAAATCACATAGCAAAAAGCAACCAAAGCATAAGGTAATTTGACACAATACTATATTGAGCTAAGTATAGACATTATAATTTCTTTAAATTTTTTCTGGACAAGTTTTATGTAGTATTGTTAGTGCTAGAAACTGGCTGGTCCAGGTATTAGGCTGGATGGGCTATTGGGCTAGGTGGAGCTGCTCAAGGAAGAAGCAGTTGATGTAATGATAAGGGCCAATGGGCCTTGTATCTAGTAGTTTGAGTCAGATTAGCAGTAGCCTAGGATAGCTAGGAGTTTTTTGGGGCTTGTCGCCCAAGTCTACGGATAATAAATATGTATTCTTACCTACATACTAAAGTTGACATACATTCCCAAGTAGCAGTTGTTTCCATATTCTCTCGGCGCATCGCCACCCTGAGCAAATAGGATTTTCAAGGTAATTGTTATGCTGCTCTAATGTTTCTTTTGTAGATTCATTAGGGCTTTAAGGCATTAGCCATACAGTGAACGTTGTACTGAAGCATTTTTGAAGGCAAGGTTTGCTAGTTATCCCACTAAATCACGAGATCCGTTGTTTATCTTGCAAGTTTACCAATCTATTTATGAGTTTGTGCCTAAAGTAGTAGATTTATATACATGCAGCTTTGTATATGTTACCTAACCGTTTGTTACAATCCACGACGTGCGCTGCAACATGTGCATGCATCATGCCGATAGATTAATGTGCACTAAGCATCCAATCTGTACATGTCTTAGATGTATCTATTTATCTAGATTGAACTTCCTTGGAGGTTCTGGTTAAAAGCTGATCTGTCTATGTAGATCCTTTATATCATGTTTTAGATAGGTTTTTTTTCTTTTGCTTTACTGTGGATGTGGTTTATCTTTATATACATCTACATGCATCCTGGACCATATGGAATTGGTGCATCTACCGATGGAGTCTCACAAGCCGTGATTTGCCGATTCGAATGATCAGATAGGAATTTAACGTTTACATATGTTGTGTACTCTTTACATGGAGAACCAAAGCCAATCACCACATCCACCGAACCTTCCTGGCTGTAAGGTCAAGGCAGGTGGCACGCCCGCACCACCACAGATTGGCTCCACCCAAAGCCAATCAGAGCTGCACTCTGAGGGACGAGCATAGCAGCAATGCGGTCTCCGGCTTCTCGTGTGTCAGCCTGCCGGACAACCTCCCATCGGTTTCTTATGGCAACACACTTTTGGCATGCTCGGTCGGACTCGACAATCAAGTCTTCATCACCAAACTCACCATAACCATAGCGCCAACTATCAAGGTCACCAAACTGCCAGACGGGAAGTTCCTCCCTAAAGGAAAGGCTGGACCTGTTATCACCAAAATTTAGCTGATAGGTATTTAGGCCGGATCGGCTGATGGGCTGAATTTGGTCGCCTAAGGAAGAGGCGATCCCAAGGGCCAGTGGGCCATATATCTTTATTTTGAGTACATTATCTAGCCTAGTTCGAGTCGAGTTGGGATTAGCCCATCAAGAATAGAATTTTTTAGCTATATTAAGAGTTATAGAAAGAGTCAGACTTGAGGTCCAAGTCTATGGACTATAAATATGTACCCATATTCTACGTAATAAATTAATGACATACGTTCCCAGCAACTCATGTCTCCAATCTCACTTGGCGCATCACCACCCCTAGCAACTAGGGTTTTTCAAGGTAATTGTCATGCTGCGCTAATGGTTCTTAGAACCGTTAGGGCATTAGGGTGTGAACCATATGGTGAACCGTGTACTGAAGCATTTTTTATGGCACGGTTCGCTAGTTATCCCAATGGATCTCGTATCGAGCCTAGCTCGACACGAGACCCATTAGTTATCTCGATGAATCTCGTGTCAAGCTTTGCTTGGTGCGAGATCCGTCTTTACCTTTGCATGTTTTTCAATCTATTTATGTATCTATGCTTCACATAGTAGATCGATCTTCTTGTAGCTCGTGTTATGTTACCGAATCGTTTGTTACAATCCAGGATATGCCGCTATAGCGTGTGCACGTGACCTGCCGATAGATCAGCGTAGCTCAAGCACACTATCTACACATGTCATAATATGTATCTATTTAGTTAGATGGACTTCTTTGGAGGTACTGGTTTGAAGCCGATTTAATTATGCAGATCTGTTATATCATGTTTTTAGTTAGGGATTTATATTTACTCATCTTTGGACGCGGTTTTGGCTTTTACTCTATTTATCCATGCACGTTGGATAGGCTACCCGATGTTTCTGCATTGGCTGACCGGAGTACATGACATCTCGTGGTTGCTGATCGTAGTGATCAGGCAGAAACTTGACGTTTGAATCTGTTGTGTACGCTCTACAGGGAGAACAGGAGCCAACAGCCGATCACCCGACCTTCCTGGCTGCAAGGTCAAGCTAGGTGGCACGCCCGCATCACCACGCATGACTAGGATTGGCTTCCCCGCTGGAAGCCAATCGGAGCCACACGATAGGGAAACGAGTGCAGCAGTAGCACGATTCCCGGCTCTCATGTGCTCTGCGCCCGAACCTCTCCGCCAGTCTTTGAATGCAACACACTTTTGGCATACCCGGTGGGACCTCACCTTCGTCAACACTATTGTCATGCAATGGCGCCGGAACCTTCCAGGAAGGGTCCAATGAAGATTTTGGCCAGACATGATCTGAGTATGTGGCTGAAAGATAAAGATGCACCACCCAAGCTTGATCAACTTCGTGCTGAACACAAAGAAGCTTATGATCGCATACTTGCAAGATTACCTGAACAATTTCTTGACCACTTCACCTGAACTCAGAGCGGTCACGTCAAGTGCACAGGGTATCCAAAAAATCTATTGGATGGCATGGATAGCTCAACGGCATCTGAAGAGCACACTAGAGCACTGCGAGCGGAGATGAATGGGAGGATAAGCAAAGCCATTCTCCGTCAGTCTGAAGCCGTGTTGAATTCCATGGAAGGCTTGGTAGCGTGAGTCATCAGAGAAGTCATGGCCGGTGAATACCAAGAAATCGGACCGAAGATCTACAATTTCTTCGGAGAGACCAAGTTCTACACTCGGCCGATTTACATACCTCCTATCAAGACGCCAGAAAATACCAAGGCTGAGTTCATTATGCATGTGCCAAAACATTCTGGAGACTAGCCTACATGATATGGTGAACCTCCAGCATTCATACCAGAAGGGTTCTTCTGCTAACTCGTGTACAGGCCTCTATGTGAAGGAGAAGAACCTCCACGCTGGCCTCCATCAAGCAAGCAACTTCACCATACAGGCCACGTGGGCAGTGGCAAAGGCAAGACCAATGATAATGAGGTTGCTGATTGGCAGGCTCAATTTAGATCAGGGCCAGTTTTCAACAACCAAGCCGGTTTTCTATTCCTAATGGATCGGCTACTCAAGCCAATATAGATGAATACTTCAAGAACGGATTTGGGTTGACGCTAGTGAAGGGTACTGTCACCTATGCCAAGCCGTATCCTGAAGTGTATGATTAATTGCCACCTCCACCAAAGTTTAATGTTCCAGAATTTTCCAAATTCAATGGTCGACATATGTGAACAAGAAGTTGGAACTAGATTTTAGATCACAATTGGTAAAACTCTTGAAGGAATTTACTGATTGTTTCATGTGGGAATATCACGAGATGCCCGGCCTAGATCGTTCCATAGTTGAACATCGGCTACCAATCAAACCTGGGTTCTGACCTTACGCCTAGCACCCTAGGAGATACAACCCCAAACTCTTGCCTGAGATCAAAGATGAAATATAGAGGATGATGGAAGCTGGGTTTATTAGGCCATGTAGGTATGCTACATGGATCTCAAATATTGTGGCCAGTTGCGAATCTGCATCGATTTCAGAGATCTCAACAGGGCAACTCCCAAGGATGAATATCTGATGCCAATCGCTAATATTTTAGTAGATGCTGTTGCGGGACACAAGATGATGAGTTTTTTGGACAGCAATGCGGGGTACAATCAATTTTTATGGCTAAAGAAGATATTTACAAGACTGCCTTTCGTTGCCTAGGTAACATTGGTTTGTTTGAATTGGTTTTCATGACCATTGGCTTCAAGAATGCCAAAGCTACTTATCAACGAGCCAGAACTAGATTTTTCATGATCTCATTGGTTGGCTGGTCGAGACCTACATTGATGATGTAGTTGTAAAATCGGTCCAACAAACATCACATTTGACCGATTTACGACAAGTCTTGGAACATACGAGACTCCACGGTTTGAAGATGAATCCTAAGAAGTGTGCATTTGGAGTAACTGTAGGATAGTTCCTTGGGTTCATGGTTCACAAGTGAGGAATTGAGATCGGTGACGAGAGCAAAGATGCTATTGCAACAATGGTACCTCCAACAACTAAGACTGAATTACAAAGCTTGATCAGCAAGATAAGTTACATTAGGCGATTTATATCGAATCTTTCTGGACATATTGGGCCGTTTATGCCTCTTGTTAGAATAAAAAAGGATGATGATTTTATATGGGGACCGGAGCAACAGAATGTGTTTGATGATATTAAACAATATTTAACATTGTCTCCTGTATTGGTACCGCCTCATTTAAATGAACCATTCATCATCTATCTGTCGGCCGATGAAACTTCCATTGGCTCTGTGTTGATTCAGGAGTTTGAATGCAAGGAAAGAGTGGTGTCATATCTCAGCAGACACCTTTTGGACACAGAGACCATCTGATGTTACCAAGCACATGTTGTCGGCTCCTATTCTCAAAGGAAGGCTCAGCGAATGGATGTATGTTCTGTCTGAATTTGACATCCGATATTAGCCAGCCAAAGCCATAAAAGGGTAAGTTCTGGCCGACTTAATAACGAAAAGAGTCGCGCCATCGATTTAGTTTGTAGGTATCAAGCCATGGGTTCTGTTCTTTGATGGATCTGCATGTGAGGCACGCTGCGGCATTGGGCTTTATATTGTTTCCCCTCGGAGGGCAACGTATGAGTTCTCGGTTTGACTACCAAAAATGTATACAAACAATCAGACCGAGTACGAAGCCATTTGCAAGGGCTTGGAAATTTTATATTAAGTAGGAGCCGAAGCAATTCAAGTCTTTGGAGATTCTGAGATGGTTATCTATCAGCTAAACGAAGACTTTGATTGCAATAGTGACTATTTGTATCATTACTTTATCAGGTGCCAAGATTAATGACCAAGTTCCGCATGATTACGCTCTCTTGGATTCCCAGGAAGCAAAATGATGAGGCAAACAAATTGGCGCAAACAGCTTCTGGATATTTGCCTCAAGCTAACAACGCTTGTGTCAAGGTTCTACAATTGTTTGACGCAGATTGGAGAGTAGATCTCTTGAATTATCTAAAGGATTCAGCTCGGGAAGCAGATAAGACAATATGACGTAAGGCTCTGCGGTATGTGTTGATTTGAGATGATTTGTGTTTTAGGACCATTGAAGGTTTGTTACTCAAATGTCTTGGTCTAGATGAAGCTTTGAAAATCATGCATGATGTACATGAAGGTATTTGCGGGACTCATCAGTCGGTTCACAAAATGGAATGGTTAATTAGGGGATCTAGTTTTTACTGGCCGACTGTGCTAGAATTAGAGTGTCAGAAGTTTGGAGCCGTACAAATGGCACCGGCTGATCTGTTACACCCAATCATAAAAACCTAGCCCTTCAGAGGCTGGAGTATGGATATAATCGGCCAAATTAACCCACCTACCAGTAAAGGGCACAAACGGATCTTGGCACCCACATATTACTTTACCAAATGGGTGGAGGCTATACCAATGAAGAATGTTGCGACCAAGGATGTAATTAATTTTGTTAGAGAGCACATCATATATAGATTTGGTGTACCTCAGACCATCATGATGGATCAGGGTTCTGTTTTTATAGCAGAAGAATTCAAGAATTTTGCCAAGGATATGGGCATCACATTGATCTAGTCATCACCATATTACGCTCAGGCCAATGGGCACGCTGAAGCATCCAACAAAAGCCTGTTCAAACTGATCAAACGCAAAATTAATGAGTATCCTAAACAGTGGCACGATCGGCTAGCAGAGGCACTCTAGGCTTACCGTATGTCTTGTCATGGAGCTATCAAGTGCATGCCATATCAACTCATCTACATTCAAGAAGCAGTGATGCCATGGGAGATTTGATTAAACTTCAGCTTTGGGATCTAGAAAAGATACGGGAGAACAAAGCAAAGGTGGTGAAAGCCTACAACAAGAGAGTCAAGCCAAAGGAATTCTAGGTTGGTGATCTAGTCTGGGAGCTAGTGTTGCCAGTTGGAATGAAGGACCCAGTCTACGGTAAGTAGTTGCCCAATTGGCATGGTCCATATCGCATAATTGAAATAGCTCCCGGAAATTCATACCGTATGGAGACTCTTGAAGGGGAAAAGTTTAGCAAGAACATTAACGGGAAGTACTTGAAAAAGTACTATCCAAGTCTATGGGTCGGCTCCTAGATCTCACATGCTAGGGGGCATCTGTATGATTTACCAAGGGCCGATGCATTGCCATCGGCCACAAAGAAAAAGATAAAAAACAAAGCCGATGCATTGCCATCGCCTTTAGGAAGACAATTGATCCACAAAAAAAGATGACAAGGTGATATTCACATCCAAATGGTGAGTCTTTATTGAATTTAGTAACCCATAAATCATTTCGATTGAAGCGAACTCAAAATACAAATTTACCGGGTATTCCCTACCTCCTGGGAAAATATAACCCCGTCAGCCCGTTAACTCAACTCAACGGCTGACAGGGCGATAGTGGGGGTAAAACCAGGGGGATATCCGACACAGCACGCAGGATCCCCCCTAGAAGTTTATTGCTAGTGGTTGGAGCATTGTATATTGGTTGAGGCTTACATGGTCAAATGGCCAGATTAAGAAGCCTAACCGTACCATGGAGAATAACTCCAGCTCACTCGAAGGGTGAACTTCTTGAGGATTTATTTATACTCTGGCACCATATTCTACCAACCATGCAAGAAGCATCAGGATTCATTTGTATTCTAGAACTACAATCGGCTTTATAGCTGATACCTTCGGAATCATCTAGGGTTCTGGTTTAATCCCAAGGCTTGCAAGATCAATCAAACGGTGACGTTCTTTGTCGTATCTAGTAAACGAACCATCGCCTGGGAGGTCAAGCATATCTGGAGGAAGGTCACATGAGGAAGATTAGCATAACATTCAACTGGGAAGATGCCGACTCGAGCCTACTCCTTTCGCCTGGTCTCCATGGCAGCATCAAGTTCGGCCTGGTAAGCTTTGATCTCAGAAGGCCAGTCAGGTTCAGAAGGAAGAGGATACTCTAGGCACACTCTACTGAAGGTTTCTAGCAGGGTGTACTAGAACTCTTGGGAAGAGTAAGCGAAAGTAGTAGTAGATTGAGGACTCTCTGGATCCATGACAGGAGACATCAGCCAAGAGGGGCTATTTATGCACCCAATAAGGAATGGTCAGCCGATTCAATGAAAATGAAGGGCATAACTACAAAAGACCTCTACAATAATTTCCACCGACATAGGGAAACTATGTGCATGAAAGAAAAGCAAATATGATTGCTCCCGAGGTTGACTTTTTAGCAAAATGACTAGACCAACACACGTGGAGGAGGTGAAGACAATTTTGAAATAGTAGTTGTCCTTGTATACACTTGGGACGAAAGAGGCACCCGTGACTTCAGCATTGTAGAGGAGGAGCCAAGCAGGATATAAATCTAAATTGGTGGACGAAGCACGAAATAGGATTGGGTGAGGTTTATGACTACTCATACTTTTGAAATAATTATTATTGCCAAAGCTAGGGGGGCATGTGTTATCACCAAAATTTAGCCAATAGGTATTTGGGCCAGATCGGCTGATAGGCTAAATTTAGTTGCCTAAGGAAGAGGCGATCCCAAGGGCCAGTGGGCCATATATCTTTGTTTTGAGTACATCATCTAGCCTAGTTCGAGTCGAGTTGGGATTAGCCCATCAAGAATAGAATTTTTTAGCTATAGAAAAAGGTATAGAAAGAGTCGGACTTGAGGTCCAAGTCTACAGACTATAAATATGTACCCATGTTCTACGTAATGAATTGACGACATACGTTCCTAGCAACTCATGTCTCTAATCTCTCTAGACGCATCGCCACTCCTAGCAACTAGGGCTTTTCATGGTAATCATCAAGCTGCTCTAATGGTTCTTAGATCCGTTAGGGCATTAGGGCGTGAGCCATATGGTGAACCATGTACTGAAGCGTTTTGATGGCACGGTTCGCTAGTTATCCTGATGGATCTGGTATCGAACCCAGCTCGACACGAGACCCAATAGTTATCTCGATGAATCTCATGGCATGCTTTGCTTGGAGCGAGATTCGTCTTTACCTTCGCATGCTTTCTGATCTGTTTATGTATCTATGCTTCACATAGTAGATCAATCTTCATCTAGCTCGTGTTATGTTACCTAATCGTTTGTTACAATCCACGACATGCCGCTGCAGCGTGTGCTCGCGACCAACTGATAGATCAGCGTAGCTCGAGCACCCTAGCTATACATGTCATAATATGTATCCGTTTAGTTAGATGGACTTTTTTGGAGATCCTGGTTTGAAGCTAATTTAATTATGTAGATCTGTTATATCATGTTTTTAGTTAGGGCTTTATATTTACTCATCTTTGGACGTGGTTTTGGCTTTTACTCTATTTATCCATGCATGTTCGATGGTCTACCCGATGTTTCTGCATCGGCCAGCTGGAGTACATGACATCTCATGGTTGCTAATCCCAGCAATTAGGCAAGAACTTGACGTTGAATCTATTGGGTACGCTCTACAGGGAGAACAGGAGCCAACAGCCGCGATCACCTGACCTTCCTAGCTGCAAAGTCAAGCTAGGTGGCACACCCTCTTCACCACGCATGACCAGGATCGGCATCCTCGCTGAAAGCTGATCGGAGCCGCACAACAGGGAGATGAGTGCAGCAGCAGCGTGATCCCCGGCTCCCATGTGCTCTGCGCCTGAACCTCTCCACCGGTATTTGGGTGCAACAGGACCATCGATGGTCAATGATCTTGAAGGTGAACACTGCATGAAGTATGAGCAGATCATAGAAGAACTACATGTGAAGGTCCCCAAACACTTCGTCTGGTCTCTCCTTGGAGGTATCAAGTGCTCCGGCTACCCGGAATCGGCTCTTGATGGAATGGACATATCTATGCCGTTGGAAGAATGTAGCTAAGCCCTCCAAGAAGAGATGAACACTATGATCCATCACGCCCTGTTGTGCCAAGCTAAAGTCATGCTCAATTCCATGGAGAACATCGTGGCGCGCGTGATCAATTCTGTTTTGGCTGGGGAGTACACCCAAGAGGTAGGACCATCGCTCGACACTTTCGTCGGGGAGACAAAATTCTACACTCGGCCTCTCCAGATACCTCCGATCAACACACCTAAGGGCACCAACACTGAGTTCATCCTGCATGCACTACAAGATCTAAATGGCAGACCTTCATGTCACGATGAACCACCAGCATTTATACGAGAGGGCTACCTATGCCAGCTCTAGTACCGGATCTGCGAGAAGGAGAAGAACCTTATCGCCGGCCACCACTAAACAAGCATGTCTGTCAGGCAAGCCATACTGGCAGTGGCAAGAACAAAACTGCTGATCATGAGCTAAATGATTGGCAGGTAAGATATGGTTTAGGGCCAATTTTTAACAACCAAGCCAACAACAGTTAACCTCAGGTCGTATGCAGTGTTCAAGAAATTTGATAGAATCGACAGCGACCTCATCAAGACAACAGTTGTCCTCAACGATTTTAAAGGCGAGCCGACTGAAGCCAAGGGTGTCTTCAATGTTGAGCTAACAATCAGGCACTAGACGATCAACACCACATTCTTTATCATGGATACCAAAGGACCTTACTCGGCCCCGGTTGGCTAAGACTGGATCCACGCTAATTGCTGCATACCGTCCACCATGCATCAATGCCTCATCCAATGGGACTGCGATGAAATTGGGGTTATCCTAGCTGATGATTCTAGCGATATCACTATTGCAGAAACTTCCTTCTAGGGAAAATGGAGCCAAATGTCTCACTAGAAGGGAGCAGCAGGATTGGGAGTTTGTAGAAGGTTTAAAAAATGAGCTTATGCTGGTTCCAGCAACTAGGAGATACACGTACTTTTGTTGAGGCCGATCCAAGCGATTGGCCAATTTTTAAAGAGCTCTGTACTGATATACATTGTGAGGCCGATCTGGGCAATCGGACCCAAAAAGTATTTGTACATCATTTTGTTAATAGTAATGAAATGTTGGCTGATGACCATCATCAGGCCCGTGTCTACTCTGACCAACTGTCACCCTTTGCAGTGTTGACATTGGCCCGGGTGACCAACCTTGATCAACTTACATTTGTAAGAAACAGAAGCCTGAATTTAAGTCTCAATTGGTCGGACTTTTGAAGGAATTTGCAGACTGCTTCACATGGGAATATCATGGGACGCCTGGCTTGGATTAGTCTATAGTGGAGCATCAAGCATCAGCTTCCAATCAAGCCTGGTTTTCATCCTTATGCTCAACTTCCTAGGATATTCAATCCCAAGATACTGCCAAAAATCAAGGACGAGATTCAGTGGATGCCAGAAGCCGGATTTATTCAACCATGCAGATATACCACATGGATATCAAACATTGTCCCCATCCAAAAAAAGAGTGGGCAGCTGCAAGTGTGCATTGATTTCACGGATCTCAATAGGGTAACTCCCAAAGATGAATACCCAATGCCAGTAGCTGATATACTCATCCATGCTGTGGCAGGACAGAATATGATGAGTTTCTTTACGGCAATGCAGGATACAACCAGATTTTCATGGCTGAGGAAGATGTTTACAAGATAGCATTCCGATGTCTAGGGAATATTGGCTTGTTCGAGTAGGTCATCTTGACCTTTGATTTCAAGAATACTGAAGCAACGTATCAATAGGCCATGAACTACATCTTTTATGACCTCATTGGCTGGCTTATTGAGATCTACATTGATGACGTAGTTGTTAAATTAGCTCTAGACGCTACCCATCTGGCTGATTTGCATTAGGTGTTGGAATGAACAAGGCTGCATGGCCTGAAGATGAATCTCAAGAAGTGTGCATTCAGTGTCACCACTAGGCAATTCCTTGGTATCATGATTCATGATCACGATGTTGAGATCGGCGACAAGAGCAAGTATGCCATCGTGACAATGGTACCCTCACAAGACAAGACACGGCTGCAGAGTCTAGTCAGGAAGTAGAACTACATCTAGATCTTTATATGAAACCTTACCAGAAGAATTGATCCATTCATGTCGCTTATCAAGATCAAGAAAGATGATGAATTCGTTTGGGGGTGAAGCAGCAAAAGGCGTTTGATGATCTTAAGCAGTACCTCACATCGCCTCCAGTACTAGTACCACCACAGTTAGACAAACCATTCGTTGTCTATCTATCAGCCCATGAAATTTCCATCGGCTCTGTGTTGATTCAAGAATTCGAAGGCAAGGAAAGGGTCATTTCTCATCTCAGCTAGCACCTTCTCGACACAGAGACTAGGTACACTGAGATGGAACGTCTTTGCCTTTATTTATACTTCACCTGCACCAAGTTGCGTACTTGCTCAATGCCGAGATCCAGGTGATTTGCAAAGCTGATGTGATTAAACACATGCTGTTGGCTCCTATACTCAAAGGCTGGCTCGACAAATGTATGTATGCACTCTCCAAATTTGACGTTTGCTACCAACAAGCTAAGGCTGTCAAGGGTCAAGATCTAGTTGACCTTATCACGGAAAGGATCGCGCCACCTATGCAGTTCATGGGCATAAGACCATGGGTTCTGTTTTTTTGATGGGTCAGCGTGTGAGGCGGGGTGTGTCATCAGACTATACCATTGAGTTTGCTATTCGATTAAAAGAATAATATTCCAACAATCATAATGAATACGAAGCTATTTGCAGAGGTTTGGAGCAGCTCGTTGAAGTAGGCGCTGGAGTGACGGAGATCTTTGGTGATTCAAAATTGGTGATCAATCAGCTGACAGAAGATATCAACTGTGACAGCGACTTTCTATACCCATACCTCATCAAGTGCCAGGATTTGATGTCCAAATTCCATATCATAACACTTGCTTGGATACCTAGAGAATAGAATGGCGAAGCCAACAAGCTGGCCCAAATGGCTTCTGGGTACGTGCCTCGAGATGATGATACCTGCATCAAGATTTTGCAAGTATCTACTGCAGATTCGAGAGTCGATCTCCTCAACTACTTGAAGGATCTGGCTCTGGGGGGCAGATAGGAGGACACGTGATGATTGGTGATGACTTGTATTTCGGTACCATTGATGGCTTGCTACTAAAGTGCCTTGGTCCAGCTGAGGCCTTGAAGATCATGCATGATGTACACGAGGGAACTTGTGGCACTCACCAATCGGCTCACAAAATGAAGTGGCTAATCAGGAGATTCGGCTTCTATTCGCCAACCATGCTGGAAGTTGCTTCAAATACTACAAGGGCTGCCAAGATTGTCAGAGGCTTGGGCCTATACAGACGGCCCCGGCTAATGTGTTGCATCTTGTTGTCAAACCATGGCCTTTCCAAGGCTGGGGCATGGACATGATCGGCCAAATTAATCCCCCTACTAGCAAGGGACATAAGTGGATTTTGACAGCTACATATTACTTCACTAAATGGGTGGAGACAGTGCCGATGAAGAATGTCACAACCAAAGACATGATCAATTTCATCGAGGAACATATCATTTACAGATTCGGCATACCACAGACAATTACGATGGATCAAGGTTCTATTTTATAGCAAAAGAATTCAAAATTTTTACCAAGGAGATGGGAATCACTCTAATCCAGTCATCTCCTTACTATGCTTAGGCCAACGGGCAGGCCAAGGAATCTAACAAAAGCCTGATCAAGCTAATTAAGTGCAAGGTCGATGAGTATCCTAAACAATGGCATGATCGGCTAGCAAAAGCATTGTGGGTGAATCATATGTCATGCCACGGTGCCACCAAATGTACACCATATAAACTTGTTTACGGCCAAGAAGCCGTAATGCCATGGGAGATCAACATTGGCTTGAGGCGTGTTACATTCCAATACAGCCTATCTGCTGATGAGTATGCATCCCTCATGAATATCAATACCATAGATCTAATGGAACTTCGGCTTTGAGCTCTGGAGAATATTAAAGCAAACAAGGCAAAAGCAGCATGGACCTACAACAAAAAAGTCAAGCTGATGGTTTTCAAATCGGTGATCCCATCTGGGAGCCAGTATTTCCAGTTGGAACCAAGGACCCAGTGTACAGCAAATGGTTGCCTAATTGGCATGGTCCTTATTGCATAATAGAGATAGCACCAGGCAATTCGCACCACTTGGAAACACTCGAGGGAGAAAAGTTCAGCAAGAACGCGTACAGGAAGTATTTGAAGAAGTATTACCCAAGCCTATATATATATATATATATAGAAGCTGATGCATCGTCATCGCCTTTAGACGTATCAAAAATTAAGCCATGCATCATTGTCATTTCTTCATTGTCATGAGCACATCGGTACTTCAGTAACTCCTTAAGGGACATACTACAACAACAGTACATGAAGGTGCCAAGCTAGGCAACTCAATATTTTTCGAGCTTTGGCGTCGAGCATTAATCAGAGTCGACCTAGGAGTACAAAGGAAGATAGTCCAGCATTTGGGTCAGAAAAGTGGAGCTTCGTGACGAATCTAGTTGGCAAGGGCAGAAGAGCATTCAAATAATTGCCTCTACAAAGAAGAGCTTGGAATTGATTGTGTGTGAATCAATGGCTGCAGAAGACACACGTCATCTCGTTTAAATACCATTATGCACCCAACCTAGAACTGTTCGCACACACTTTGAAGGATCTAGCAAATACAGTAGTTCAAGGGAGGCCATGGATAATCTTAAAAGAGGTGTCAATAGGGAGCAACACATCAGCGTTCAGTAGCCGATGAAAAGAGATTAATGTCTGGCGGCAAGCTTCGATCAGCTCGGGGATCCAAACACGACAAAGAGTCAGTGCGAATTCTCAAAACAAGAAAATTCAAGACCGAAGCCGATGTGTTATTAAATTCAAGGATTCGTACATCATTTGGATTGAAGCGAACTAAAAATACAAATCCACCTGGTATCCACCACCTCCCTAAAAAATATAATCCCATCATCCCGTCAACTCAACTCAATGGCGATGAGCCAATGGTAGGAGGGAACCTAGGGGGTATGTCTGACGGAGCAGGCAGAATTATTCTAAGAATTTCTTGCAAGAGTCCGGAACTACGTATGCAAGCTAGGGGCTCGCATGTTCAAGTATCCAGATTGGGGTGCCTAGACACCAAGGCGAATGACCCCAGACAAAAAGGGTGGGCTTCATGAGGATTCATTTATACTCTGGTACCCTATCCGACCAACCATGCAAGAAACTACATGTGGATTCATTTATACCATGCAAGTAACTTGGGCATTCTTCATACATCTGGTCTCCTCAGGATCAGACTTGGGTATTCTAGAGAACATGTTGATGTAGCACTTCGTCTGAGGCCTCTTGCCTAGGGTAGACCTTTGCCTTGACTTAGCCTCCAGAGGGTCATTCTCACACTCAAAGGCCTTCAAGGGAAGAAAAATTCTCAACAAAATCCTTGAGAAGGCTTCTTACCTCGGTACATTAGAAGAACAATCGCCACAAAAGCCCCCTAAACTTGTTGAATATGAAGAAAGAAAAAAACCATCTCACCCATCTCCACCATCACCCCCTCAAATCGAGGAAATCCCAGAACCATCGTCACGGCAAACTGAGAGGGTCAGTTTGGCCTTGACGGTACATCCTTCGGTCTATTTCTTCTCATTAGGATGAGATCTTCATGGAACTAGGCAGTGATATAGAACGTAAATGTGCATGAGTTAGAATCAACTTAGCTTGCTTGGATGCATTTTTCAATGCTCAACTTCATTTGCCACCGGCATATGATCCAGATGATGCTTCTAGCTTTTATATCCTCATGAGGGATTTAAGCACAAATTGAGCATTGGGTTTGGTACTCTAGTTCATAGGATCATGGATTTAGAAATTCTCCCCCATATTTGAACTAGGTACCTCTCCCTATCATCTCGCCTTCCTTGATTTCACCACATCTTCCCTTTGCTAATACATATTTCTCCCCCTTGGTGCTTGAACTTTTTTCCCCTTAGGATAAGCAATCCTTGCATGGGATCTCTCTTCCCCTTGTGATTTGCAATGCTTGCTTGGGATGTCTCTCCCCCATATGATGTGCATCTTGCTTGCATGGGACTTCTCTCCCCCTTGTCATCAAGCACCTAAAGGACCTAAACACAACCACTACCAAAGAAAAGCGTTGGTAGCACGAGAATTTTACTAGAGAGGCCATTTTACCTTTTTCTTGCTCTCCTCCGTAATTTATGATACCAATTGTAGCAATCACTTGTGGTGACCATCTCTCCCCCTTTGTCATGGACTTGTTGCCTTGAATCAAGATATCCAATGTGATGTGTGGCACAATTGTAGGGGATGGACACCAATTGAAAATGAAACTCATTGGAGGTAGAGCCCGAGGACTACAACAAATAGCACTTGAAAGCATGTTAGTCACACAAACACAAGCTATAGAGTTGTTCCCCCTAAATGTGTGCAATAGTGTTTGAATCACATAACCAAGTGTATGCACTTGTAATTCACAATCATAGGGATCAACATCTACAACTTGAAAACATGACACCTAATGAAAGGTTACCAAGACTAAGAAAGTAATACCACTTGTAGCCCTTTTGCTCTTGCAAACCATGTGCCATGGTTGAAAATGGTGTATTTCACACACCACAAGTTAAGCTCATGTAAGTTGCTTCAAGAATAGATGGTTAGTACAAGAAACATACCATATGTAAACCAGGAGAGCACAAAGATAGATACCAATTGGAATAAATAAATATGCTCATGCAATCCTAGAGAGGCATATGAGCTACAATGATGCATACGATTGTTTTACCATGCTCTTTGCCATGTGTAGGGGGGATTTGGGTCACTAATTTTTAATCCCATGCTTTGCTTCAATCCAATTGCATGATGCATCCCTACTTATGCACCCCAAAGTTTGCCATGTCTCCAAATTCCCTGAGGCCACTCTCTTCTTCTAAGTCTTTGGGACCCAAACCTTTTGGGAGCCTTACATGGTTTGAATTAATTCCTTTGGCACCCAAATAGGCCGATTCCATCCTTGGTTCCTCCACCCCATGGTATGAGCCACCACCTTACC
Organism: Paspalum vaginatum; assembly: GCA_030272315.1. Classification (NCBI taxonomy): domain Eukaryota; kingdom Viridiplantae; phylum Streptophyta; class Magnoliopsida; order Poales; family Poaceae; genus Paspalum; species Paspalum vaginatum. The sequence goes on along the minus strand of CM059019.1, from coordinate 20,971,810 downwards.
ATTCTTCTTCTTCTCATGTATGTAGTGGTTGCTCTTTTGCTTTGCCTTGTAGGTGGGCTTGGTGTAAATTAGTGAGGCCTTCAATTTTGGAGAGTTCTTATTCTTCTCCTCCATTGCCTTCTTCTAGCCCTTAGTAATGCTCTCGCCCTTGTTCTTGCTCTTTCTCTTTTGTTGGGCCTTCTCCTCCTTGCATTGATAGGACTTGTGGCCTTCTTTGTGACACTTGAAGCAAGTCACGGTTTCTCCCTTCCCAAGCTTCTTCATGACCTTGGAGGGGTTATCTTGAGAAGGTTGTACTTGATCTTGGGCCTCTTTTCCTTTAAGCCGCCTTAAGTCTGCCCTTAGCCTTTCCACCTCTTGTTTGAGCTCTTCATTTTGCCTAGCAATGAGGTCATCACATGTTTCTACAACCACATTCTCATTGCAAGGTGTTTGATCACAAGAGGTATCACATCTACCTTGACAACAGGTATTGCACAAAGAATAGCACAAGGGATAGATGCATCCAATGAGTTTGTGAGTGACTCATATTTTAGTTCAAGGTCCTCAAATGCTTCTTGAGCTTGCTATGCTGCTTGTCTACCAAATTGAATTTGTTAATCAAGTCCTCATATCTCGAGACAAAGGAGGCTTGGAGCTCTTCATTAGCTTTGAGAGCCGCAATTTGCTCATTTTATTTTAGCATATATTCTTGTTGTTCTTTAACTAAGCTCATCATCTCACAAATATCATTGAGCTCATCATCATCGAAGGAGGGGGGTCATCACTTACATCAATATTACCTTTGGCCATGAGGCATATGTGGGACGACCGGGTGGTGAAGGGCTTGCTTGATTCATCACTTGAACTTTCACCCTTCTTCCCCTTGATGATAGTGGGGCAAGCTTGATGTCTTCTTTGCTTGCTCTTCTTCTTCTTTCCCGCCATCTTGAAAACTCCTACCGCATCTTCTCTTATGTCGGTTTCATAGCCTAGCATGTAGAGTTTCCTCACATACTTGGCCATCTTTGTTTGGTAGAAGCGGATGGCCCTTGAGGTTGCTTCATCCTCACTTGAGCTTGAGCTTGAGGCTTCATCATCACTCTCATCCTCCTCTTCTTCCTCACTTGAGATTTGCTCTTGCCGCCTTGGTTGATGCTTGCATGTGTGCTTGATGGCAAGGCACTTTTGGCTTGAAGTGGAGGTGGACTCTTGCTTATTCATCCCATTGAATACTCATGGGCAACAATTATGTTAACGACTTGGTTGGGTGTCTTGTTGTCCAAGACTTCCTTGAGCAAGATGGTCTTGATGATGTTGTAGTTGGGCTTGTGACGGCAATGAATGATCTTGTGGTTCACCTCTCCATCCGTTATTTGCTTTAGACCTAGGCCATTGATTTCATTCACAAGAGTGTTCAAGTGTGACAACATGTCATGAGCACTTTCATTAGCAAGTTGCTTAAAGCTAGTTAGCTCATCGGCGAGAACATGATATTTTTAATTGGCTACATCCGATGAGCCCTCATGATTCTCAACAATTTGCTTTCATAGCTCATGAGCATTAGGAGAAGTATACACACAATTGAACACGTCATCACAAACAGAGGACCACAAGGTGGATTTGGCAATGGCATCAAATTGCCCCTCACGAGCAGAGTTGCTACGGGTGCCTTCATGAGTGACACGCCAAACATCAAGCCCCCAGGCTTGAAGATGTGCTTCCATGAGCCCCTTCCACTGAGGAAAGCCCTTCCCATCAAACAACGGAGCCCTATCGGTACTCATCCCTTCCCCAGACATGAAAGCTCACTTGGCGGTGAAGCCAACGGCACTCCTACGAGCTATCTCACAAATTTGCCAATGGAAATGGCTATTCTCGCAAGAGATGTGAGCCCTAGCTCTGATACTAATTGAAAGGAACATGCCAGGGTATCTGACCCAAGAGGGAGAGAGGTGAATTGGGTCGCTAATCACTCTTCTAAAACCTAGGGCTATATAGTTCATAAGATAAATCTATTTCGCCCTACACATAGCAGTGAAGTCTAAGGTTTATCTATGCGCTCTCTATCTTACCCAAATGACTTGTAACCTAGAGCCAAACCTAATCAAACTAACTAGGAAAGCTAAAGTCACACAAGTAAGTAAATGTGGAAACGTAAATGCGGTAAGTAAAGAGAGTAAGGAAGGGGATGCAAACTCCCAAGAAGATACGAGGATTTAACATGGTTCACCACTAAGGGCTACGTCCACGGGCTTGCCACCAAAGGAAATATCTGAGCCGGCCACTAAGACTCTCTTGATCACATCATGCGCTTGCCACATAAGGCTCATGGCAAGCAAAGGCTAAGTTCCACCAAGCCACGAAGGCTTTGCCACTGCCACCGCCTCTTTTGGTCACAAGGCACCAGATGCTTCACTACGTAATTTGTAGGGTCTCCTCGTCCCCGCACAAGTTGTTGCTACCACTCCACATGAAGAAGGAGGGCCTAGCAATGAGTACAAGTGCCTTGGCCATAGCTAAGGCTTCTCGTCTAGCTCACGCAGGAGCTACTTTCAAGAGGAGCTCGCAAGCTCACTCTCTCTAAGCTCTAGCATAGCTTAGATATGCACTAAGCTCTCATATGGTGGTTGGAGTGATGGATATGCTTGGAATACACCTCTACACTTGCTCTTAACTTCAGTGGCTCCAACTCACTCGAATTGGCTGGGTAGGGTGGCTTATATAGCCCCTAAACACAAGCTAGTCGTTGGGCCAAAGGGCTGCTGACACAGTGTAGACCGTATTGTACGGTCTATGTGGCGGAACCGCCGATCTAATCCGGACTAAGCACACCTGCCACCTCTGGCTCGTAGTGCACTTAGGCCAAACAAAACCCGGTCATCCGTCGAGAGTCATTCGACCCCCGATAATACCGTTTCCCAGAAGAACCGACATCATACACATCCAACCCACGATGGAGCCACAACAGATACATCATCACAGGCAGTTGAAATAGCATAATAATAGATTTAGTTACAAACCAGATTCAAATAGAGTACAAGTCCAACATAGAGTTATAAAATAGCAAGTTCAAAAGTTTCTCGCAGCGGAATGATAAAGTTCAGAGGTCACCATGGCATCACAAAAGATTTGCATTAGAAGTAACAACATCGAGCCCACCAATGTTGCCCTTGTGCCACTCATGCCGATTCATCCTAGGTGGGGGCGTGCACCGCCTCCAACACAGGTGCAAACCATGAACTCCATACCTGCGCTCAAAATATGAGGGCAAACCCTGAGTACTAATTACTCAATAGGACTTAATGGATTTGGCTTACGGCTGACGCGAAGCTGCTTTCTAGCAAGTGGATCCTTAGCCATTGATTTTAAACAGTGTCTTGTATAACATAAGTAAACAAGTTTTCATCACTTGTATAACCACCAACATAATAGTAAATTGCAGTAAGGTAAACAGTTCAATTCAAACATGTGATATTCAAAATCATGAGTATTACATACAGAGTGTTTGAGTAGTTACTACGATGAACGTCAAAGGTATTGGCATTCCCACACCTGGTAGGCATCAGCGATTCGAATCGATTTTAATTCCCAGGAATAACTATCATGCCAGGGTATATACTAACTAGCCAGCGCGTTCTCACGTATAGTCCCGATCTTAACCTGCCTCGTCCCAAGTTCAATTCACTCCCGCCTAGCCCCCGGGTTGTGCCCCAATGACGAACCTGCCGACATCTCAGTCTCCCCACCATGAGTACCAAGCTCCCCCTGGCCACCTTCTTCTCAACCAGCGGGTAGGAACGTGTCTCTGTGCTTCGGACGAGCCCAGGAAAGACTTTACCGGTCCCATTCTCCGGTTAAGCACTCTAGCAATGTTATGCCGACCAATAGGCAAACAACGGACGGGCCTTACACGACTCCGGCGGAGTCCAAGGTACGACATCATGGAAAGTAAATAATGAAATAAAATCTCCGCCCGGTCTCCATTTAAATCATGAGCAAGAATACTATTTGACATAATCGTAAGATCTTTGTAACTTTGAAAGTACCTACGCGATGAGTCCACACACTCGTGTCTACTCGCACCTAGCACTTCTAAGCATACTCGTCCTGCGAACTCTAATTATAGGTGTTAGGACCAGGGCGGCCAAGGAGTCTAATGTAATAGGTTTCAAACAATTCCTAATGCATAAGTCTAAATCATCAAATATAACTTATTTGCTGGGTTAAGTATGGTCCTGCCTACCTTCCTCACTAGGGTCAGTAGCTTCCTCCTGAGCGAAGTCGGGCCCCTGTTGCTGGTCTTCTGGCTCCTGGTGTAGCTCCTCCTCGGGCTCCTCTACGATCGATTGGTCCGGCGAGTGTCCTTCGCTCGCGGGATCTATATGCATGGCATAGTGCAGTTGGAGCATGTATTAGTGCAATGCTTGCTTCATGATGCGAGTGCGACGTAAGGAATCATGATTTATGGAATAAAGTTATGCATTTTGTGGCAAAATTTGTTTAGTACTAAGAAATCGTACAAGCCATCGCTAAGAAATCATACAAACTACCACCAACTTAGCCTAACTCCTAATGTATCACATCATTGAATACTTGCAGCAAGCATACATGGTGTAGTGAGAAATATTACACTCTTTCATAGGTTTACCTAGGTCTAATATTCAAGTTTATCCATTTACTGAATTAAAATGCTCATGCCAAGTACCTACTGTCTCATAGCTCCAAATGAACTCAAATAATCATGACAGCAAGATCAATATTGTAACAAGCTGTTGCCAAAAATTCAGCCATAGAAGAGTTATGATTATTTTATTAAAATTCACACAAAATCTCAGCCTTTTAACTTTACAGATTTTTCATAGCATTTGTTGAGCATGGTAGAATCACTTTTCCTATTTATCAAGTTACACATGCATGGATTTGTTATTTTCAAAACACTAATCAAACTTGACATGCACCACATAATATTTTGACAGTGAGCTACATACACTTCAGAGAGCACAAATAAAATGTGTAAAGCCATCTAGAGCATAATTTTATATTGCTACCATTTCCACATTTACTTTTATGCTAAAAATCACATGCAGGGGCAAAACAGTAATTAAACAGTGAACACTGCTTTCCAAGTTTCACAATTTTTGGAGACCATTTAGTCCACATTTCCCATTTATATTGATTTATCATGCATGCATAATATCAGGGGTAAAACTGTCTTTTCCTACCCAACCATCATACTCAGCTGATACATCTTCTAACAAGGGTTACAATGCAACTTAGTTTGCTATTTTTGGATTTTTATTTGATTTTCTATGATTTTCCAAAGTTTACTGTCGATTTTTAAAAGAATAAAAAGGAAAATCGTAGATCCAGGGACTTTAATGCAATTAACCTTAGATCCGAGGGGCTAGAACGCGAGATCTACAAGACTCATACAACAGTGCTGTGGACCGATTCGCAAAAACGGAAAACATCAGGGGCTAGATCGCGAAATAGTCATCTCCCTCCCTAGGTCTTCTTCTACCTCACGCTAAGGAGGGGGACGACGGCGGCGCTCGCCGCGCCGGTCAGCGGGACCCGCGGGCTCGTCGGCGGTGGCCGGGGAGGGAGAAAGGAGCCCGGGGAACCTCACCCTACTGCCTGCTTCGACGGGGAGCGGCGGGAATGGCGCGGCGAAGGAGCTCCTGGGCGCGGCGGCTTCGGCGTTGAAATGCAGCTCGGTGGAGCGGAAATAGCGGCCAAGGACAGGGGGAAATGGTGGAGTGGTGGACGGGGAGGACTGGTACGGCAGGAGTGGAGGAGGACAGGGGGAAACGGTGGAGTGGAGGGCGTTTTCCACTTAAGGGCGCGACCGGAAGGCCGATCCGTGGCCGGGGTGCGCCGGCCATACGCCGGCGGCCACGCGGCGGCCAGGGACTAGGGAAACAGGCGATACTGATGGGTGGATCCCACCCGTCAGTGTCTCAAAGGAAGCACAATGAAGAGTGTGTTTTCTCCCTCTCTAAAATTCACGAAATTGAGCCATTTTAGAAGCCGATTTTGGGGAAGTGCCAATTGGATAAAATGTTCTACTCATTGAGCCCTACAACTTTCTGAAAAGCCTTGATACCAAAATTGTGGCGGAACCGCCGATTTAATCCGAGCTAAGCACACCTGCCACCTCTGGCTTGCAGTGTGATTAGGCCGAACTAAACCCGGTCGTCCGTCGAGAGTCATTCGGCTCCCGATATTACCTTTTCCCAGCGGAACCGACATCATACACATCCAGCCCACAGTGGAGCCACAACAGATACATCATCTCAGGCAGTTGAATATAGCATATATAAACTTGTTTTACAAACCGATTCGAGATAATAATATAAGTTTCAACATATTACCATATGAAAGGAAAGTTTGAATCAGATAGCGGAAGCGAATTTGAAAACATCTCACAGCGGAACGAAATACTTTACTAGTCTTCACGCATCGTTGATCGAGGCGAGCAGCACCGAGCCCACCGGTACTACCCTTCTCCAAGCAGTTGTCCAGATGTCACCGGTACCTGTTCTCAAAAGGTGGGGGCAAACCCTGAGTACTAATTACTCAGTAGGACTTAGTGGATTGGCTTGCGGCTGATGCAAAGCTTGCTTACTAGCATGTGAATCCTTAGCCATTGATTTTAAACAGTGGTATATCAATATAGAGCATCAAGATTCATCTTTTGCATATAACTCCATTACAATTTGCAGAAATGTAAGCAATACAATACAAACATGTTGTATTTGAAAACATGAGTAACGGACATAATATATTCAAGTAGTTACTACGCTGCCCGACAGTGATATTGGCATTCCCACACCTGGTGGGCATCAGCGATTCGAATCGATTTTTAATTCCCGAGAATAACTATCATGCCAGGGGTATATGCTTACTAGCCATCGCGTTCCCACATATAGCCCCGATCTTAACCTGCCTCGTCCCAAGTTCGATTCACTCCCGCCTAGCCCCCGGGTTGTGCCCCCATGACGAGCCTGCCGACATCTCGGTCTCCCCGTCATGAGTACCAAGCTCCCCCGGGCCACCTTCCTCTCAACCAGCGGGTAGGAACGTGTCTCTGTGCTTCGGACGAGCCCAGGAAAGACTTTTCCGGTCCCATATCCCGGATAAGCACTCTAGCAATGTTATGCCGATCAGCAGACGAACAGCGGACGGGCCTTAAACGACTCGGGCGGAGCCAAACGCACACCACATAATAAAATTATTCTCCGCCCGGTCTCCATTTAAATCATGAGCATAATATTACTTTCTCAATAGTAATAGTTTTGTAATCTTTGAAATCACCTACGCGACGAGTGACTCCTTTCACTCGTGTCTACTCGCGCCTAGCAGAGCCTAGGCAACTCGTCCTACGAACTCTATATATAGGTGCTAGGGCCAGGGCGGCCAGGAGATCTAATGCAATTGTTTTCAATCAACTCCTAATGCGGATGCGTAATGAAACAATCAATTATTATATTAGCTGGGAGAAAATCATGGTCCTGCCTACCTTTGCTTATTCTTATCAAGCCAACAAACTAAACTAGGTTAGTTTGCCGGGTTGTGAGGCTTTGCCCCAGGCAACCCCTTGATCACTTGGACAGCTCCTCCTTCCAAACACGACTGATGGGCTCTCCAGGTCGTGTCTGGGGCTTACTTGATCTTCTGGATCACCATTGCTTAAAGTAGCTCCCGCACTTGTTTCTCAATCACGTATCTGCAATAAGCGTTGCTATATGAATGCTATGCATGAGACAGTGAATGAGATGCACGATCATCAAGCATACAACTGGTTAAGCAAAATATAAGGCAAACCTCTAGTTACGCATGTAATGGATTACTAGCTCAACCAAAACCTCCCGACTGACACTAGCATTAAAACTACTTTTATGGACCCGAAGCAATCGTGTTTGTGCAATCTCACAAGAACATCTACAAGAATTAAGTTGTCTATCATAAACCTAACATGGTGATGTGAGCCGATAAAACATGCATTAGTTATTTAGTCATTAAGATTACTATAATAAGTGTGGGGGTTTTTATTAGATATACTGGTCTCACATTTTCGATTATTTATGTAAAATTGCATTATTTCTACTATTTTCAAATCAGAGTCACAACCTTACATGCACCACTTCCTACTCAAGCAATGAGTCATGTTCATAACCTAGAGCTCATATCAAGCCCCTAAAGTCACATGGAGCATTTTTCACCATAGCAAACTTTTCTTAAATTAAATATTTGCTTAAATATAAGACAAGGGCAAAATAGTAATTAAATAGTCAGTGCTAGGGCTACCAAAATTTATACAGAGCCTACATATGTTAATAAGGCCTCTGCCCAAATTTCATAATTTTTTAAGCTCATTTTACCCACATTTCCTATTTATTAAGGTTTTTCATGCATGCACATTAACAGGGGCAAAAAGGTCTTTTCATACCCAACCATCATACCCATTCTGTAGATCTACTTAATAGGAGTACACTGCAACAAAGTTTGCATTTTTCTGATTTTTTATTGATTTATTACGAATTTCCAAAGTTTCAGCTTAAGAAAATACATTTAAAAATGAAAACCCTAGATCGGAGGTCTTGTACGCAATTAATTGTAGATCCAGGGGCTACCTCGTAAGTTCTGCGAGACACATACAACAGCGCACAAAATAGAGCCGCAAAAATATAAATCTACAGGGACTAATTTGCAAAATGGGCTGAGTCGTCTTCTACCTTCAGCCCGGGACGGACCGCGCGCGGGGAAGGGAAAGGCGGCGCTCTACCGGCGGCGTGGGGACCGAACTTGGAGCCGAGCCACTTGCGGAAGGTGTCCCAGGCGTAGGGCTTGCTTTCCCCCAAGGTCGCGTCGTGCGGGGTCGAGCGAGTGAGCGAGGAACGGCCGTGAACCGGTGGGCGGCGGCGACGCGCAGAGCTCGGTGGCCGGGGCTCGATCTCGCGGCACCGGCGGAGGTGGTGGCCAAGCTCTACCGCGCGGGCTGCGCGGTGGCGTGGGGAGTCCGGCGGTGGCGCTCTTGAGGCGAGAAGGACACCGGAGAGGGGTTCCCCACGGTGAGGCTCGGCGGCTATGGCGGCCGCGGTGGTGGCGCTCGTGGGTCTCGACGTGGGGGTAGGGAACGGCGATGCCACCTAGTGTTCTGGGTGCGCGAGGCCGAGGCGCGTCCGGCGGTGGTGGCCTACAGGCGTGCGGGCGAGCAGGGGAGACAGCCCGAGCTCGACCAGAGCTCGGTTGCTCCAATGGCGGCGCGGATTGGGAGGCGCGGGGCGGCTGGTGCAGGCGTAGGAGAGGCAAAGAAGTGGGCGCGGAGCTGGGGAGGACGCCAGCTGGGAAGGAGCGGACAGCGCAGGCCGGGCGAGGGCGGCGCGTGGCCGCGGCGTGGCGAGCAGGGCGGCCATGGCGTGGCGCGCTGGCACCCTTCGCTCGCCGCGTGGGCGCAGGGGAGGGGAGAAGGAAGAAGGCGTCGCCTGTGTGGACGCGGTCCATGGACCGGGCGAGGCCGACAGGTGGGGTCGGGGTGGGGAGGAGGGTGAGAGGTCTACGGACCGGGTGCACGGAGCAAGGGAGCCGGTGGAATGCGCTGGCGCGGGCGGCCCGACAGGTGGGGCCCGCTCGTCAGCGACTCACGGAGAAAATAAAATTCGAAAAAAATAGGAAATCCCCTGTTGACTGCAGGAAGACCTGTTTGAATTTTTGAATTTTTGGGTATTCTAGAGTCCGAATTTGAAAAGGACCCAATTGAATGAATCGTTGTACCTTTTAGGATCTACAACTTTGTCAAAAGGAGTAACATCAGATTCCAAGATTAAATATGATTAAATTTGAATTTAATCTGCTGACTCCAGTTTGACCAAGGTTTAATGCAAACTTAGAAATTCATAAAGTCTATTTTATGCCCATTTTCAGAGAAAGAGTATTATACCAATGTTGTGTAGCTTTTAATTATCTACAACTTTCTTATAAGATGTTTTGCATGATAGGGACTTTTGTTCCTTTGAAATTTGAATTTTCCTTACCGATCCAAGTTTAGGCAGATTTCTGCTTTTTCATTAATCGACTCAAAACTCCACCTAAACCTTTGTGTATATTACCACACCCAATAACAAAGTTGATCTACATAAAATTGTCTACAAGTTTGTTATAGAGAGTTTGGTTCCAATCACATTATATTTTAAACTATAGTCACAAATGCATTCAGGGGTTTTGCATATTTCACTGAAAATTTTTGACTTCGTGATTTACTAACCTAGTTGTTGCTCTTCTCTAAACATTATTAAGCCAGATCCTTGACTACCACTAATCTAATCGCGTGTTAAGACTTTCGAGATGCCGGGGGCATCACAAAAATCTTTATGGAAATATGATTTACATTTGAATTTATCTCTCAAGTTTCAACTTGGCCTACAGACCAGGGTTGCTTAAAAATTCTAAAAGCCTATTTTCCAGTTAGTTTCACACAAAGACCTCATTGACATAGTTGTTGGAAATTCCAGGATCTACAACTTCTTCAATTGAGGTTTTGCAAAATTATGGCTGTAAGTTGAAGAAAAACTTGAATTACCAAACAGGTCAAACTTTGGCTGTTTTTGTATGCTGACAGTAAAAGACTCTTTACCCTATGCAAACTTCATTATCTCTCCAAGCACCCATTAACAAAGTTGTTCATCACATCATGACCTACAGGTTTGGTATAAAAAGTTTCACCTAAAACTCAATAGGATTTAAGTTATGCTCACATTCATAGGGTCATTCATGCAAAAACTGAGTGCATCACTTAGCTATTTCCGTCATGCTTGTTCATATGAGTCAAATGATCACTATCATGAGATGAGATGATGCTTATGAGATGTGATTAAGTAAAGGATGCACATGATAATGCTCTGGAGATGCCCAGGGCATCACAGTCTATGCTTTTTCGTTGGACCAAACCATATGGTCCATGTACTTTTCCAACGATCACTGAACCACATACGTCACTATACTTTTGTACGGTATTATGACAGTATGTTAGACCGTACTATATGGTATGTTGTCCAATGGAATTCCACCAAAGCACATACCCTCAAGTTTTTCGGTACGGTTGCTCGACGGTCTTCAAGACCGTACCATACAGTCTGTTAAAATCTTCCACAGCTTCAAACTTCACACCCTCAACCAACTTGGTCAAATCTATAGTCTGGTCTTTTAGACCATACTATACGGTCCATGTAACTTGCTTGCTGGAATGGTCTGGTCTATTCAATCCCCTTGAGACTGTACCTTTCAGTCTTCATAAATCGCCAGGCTCCAATTGTGATGCCCCCGGCATCTCGAAAGTTTTAACACGTGATTAGATTAGCGGTAGTCAAAGATTTGGCTTAATGATGTTTAGAGAAGAGCAACAACTAGGCTAGTAAATCACGAGTGTCAAAAATTTTCAGTGAAATATGCAAAACCCCTGAGTGCACTTGTGACCTTAGTTTAAAATAAAATGTGATTTGGACCAAACTCTCTATAACAAATTTGTAGACAATTTTATGTAGATCAACTTTGTTCTTGAGTGTGGTAACATGCACAAAGGTTTAGGTGGAGTTTTGAGTCGATTAATGAAAAAGACAGAAATCTGCCTAAACTTGATCGGTAAGGAAAATTCAAATTTCAAAGGAACAAAAGTCCCTATCATGCAAAACATCATATAAGAAAGTTGTAGATAATTAAAAACTACACAACATTGGTATAATACTCTTTCTCTGAAAATGAGCATAAAATACACTTTAGGAATTTCTAAGTTTGCACTAAACCTTGGTCAAACTGGAGCCAGCAGGATAAATTCAAATTTACTCATATTTAAACTTCGAATCTGGTATTACTCCTTTTGACAAAGTTGTATATTTGGAAGAGTAGAACAACTTTTGTATTTTGGGTTTTGTCAAATTCAGCTCCTACGATGTTCAAAATCAACAATTTCTAAAACATGTCTCAGCAGTCAAACAGCATTTTTCATTTTCCCGAATTTATTTTTTTCCTTCGTGTCACTGACGAGTGGGTCCCACTCGGCCGACCCACCCGCCACGCGGCGCCGGCGTCCGGCGCTGCCGGCCACGCGCCGCTTGCCACCGCGGGCGCGCGCCGCCAGCGCGCCACGCCGAGGCCCCGCGCCGCCCGGCCTGCCCCTGCCCCGCCCGGCCTGCTCTTCCCCTGCCGCGTGCCCCGCACCCCAGCGCCTTGAGCTGGAAGCCGCCGCGCTCCTCTCTCCCCAGCTCTCGCTCGCTTTCTCTGCCTCCCGTTCAAGCGCACAGAGCGCTGCCGCCATAGGAGTCCATGGCGAGCTCCTCGAGCTCGCATCCCAACCCCCTCCGACCCCCACTCGCTCCACAAACATGAGAAACGGCTCCACCTCCCTCCACTCCGCCGATTCCCCCTACCCGAGGCACCGGTTCCCCACTCCCCCACCAGATCGAGCCGCCGCCCCGTCCTCCGCGTCGCCCGGCTCCACGTCCGGTTCACCGGCGTTCCCCGCCCGCTCCGAGCTCCTCTCGCGACGCCGTCTTGGGGGAAAGGAACCTCTACGCCGGGAACACGCTACCGGACCAGCTCGGCTCCAAGCGCGCACCCTCACGCGGCGCGCCGCGTGCGAGAACCTCGGCGGCCACGAACGCCGCTGCCCCTGTCGAGAGGTTGAAGAAAGACGCAGTTTTTGCTGTTTAGCCCCTGAGATTTCGCCATTTTATGCTTCCGTTACGCGCGCTATTCACTGAGTCTCGGTTTTCTTCCCTGCAGGCCCCTGAAATCTAGATTTAATCGCATTTGAGTCCCTGGAACTAAAGGATTTTCATTTAAGTGCATTTTTATGAGCTGTGAACTTCAAAAAATCATAACAAATCAAATAAAAATCTTAAAAATGTAAACTCAGTTGCATTTGCCTCTTATTAGGTAGAACTGCAGAATGGATATGATGGTTGAATAGAAAAAGACCTTCTTGCCCCTGGTATTGTGCATGCAAGAAAAACCCTAATAAATAGGAAATGTGGATAAAATGAGCTTCAAAAATTGTGAAAAATTGATCAGAGGCCTTGTGAACATGTGTTGGCTCTGTATAAATTTTGGTAGCCCTAGAATTTACTGTTTAATTACTATTTTGCCCTTGTCTTATATTTAAGCATATATTAATTTAGAAAAAGATTGCTATGGAGAAAAATGATCCATGTGACTTTAGGGGCTTGATATGAGCTCTAGGTTATGAACATGACTCATTGCTAGAGTAGGAGGTGGAGCATGTAAGGTTGTAACTCTGATTTGAAAATAGTAGAAATAATGCAATTTTACATAAATAATCGAAAATGTGAGACCAGCATATCCAATAAAAATCCCCACGCTTACTATAGTAATCTTAATGACTAAATAACTATTGCATGTTTTATCGGCTCACATCACCATATTAGCTTTATGATTAACAACTTAATTTTTGTATATGTTCTTGTGAGGTTGCACATACACGATTGCTTCGGGTCCATACAAGTAGTATTAATGCTAGTGTCAGTCGGGATGTTTTAATTGAGCTAGTAATTCATTACATGCGTAACTAGATGTTTGCCTGATATTTTGCTTAACCAGTTGTATGCTTGATAATCATGCATCTCATTCACTGTGTCATGCATAGCATTCATATAGCAACGCTTATTGCAGATACGTGATTGAGAAACAAGTGCGGGAGCTACTTTAAGCAATGGTAATCCAGAAGATCAAGTAAGCCCCAGACACGACCTGGAGAGCCCATCAGTCGTGTTTGGAAGGAGGAGTTGTCCAAGTGATCAAGGGGTTGCCTGGGGCAAAGCCCCACAACCCAGCAAACTAACATAGTTTAGTTTGTTGGTTTTGATAAGAATAAGTAAAGGTAGGCAGGACCATGAATTCTCCCAGCTAATATATGAATGATTGTTTCATTACGCATCCGCATTAGGAGTTGTATGAAAACAATTGCATTAGATCTCCTGGCCGCCCTGGCCCTAGCACCTATATATAGAGTTCGTAGGATGAGTTGCCTAGGCTCTGCTAGGTGCGAGTAGACACGAGTGAAAGGAGTCACTCGTCACGTAGGTCTTTTCAAAGTTATAAAAGCTTACGGTTAAATCATTTGTTATTGCTGCTCATGAATTAAATGGAGACCGGGCGGAGATTTATTTCAGTATATGCTTATCATGAGGTTGCACTTTGGACTCCGCCCGAGTCGCATAAGGCCCGTCCGCTGTTCGCCTATTGGTCGGCATAACATTGCTAGAGTGCTTAACCGGGAAATGGGACCGGTAAAGTCTTTCCTGGGCTCGTCCGAAGCACAGAGACACGTTCCTACCCGCTGGTTGAGAGGAAGGTGGCCCGGGGGAGCTTGGTACTCATGACGGGGAGACCGAGATGTCGGCAGGCTCGTCATGGGGGCACAACCCGGGGGCTAGGCGGGAGTGAATCGAACTTGGGACGAGGCAGGTTAAGATTGGGGCTATATGTGGGAACGCGATGGCTAGTAAGCATATACCCCTGGCATGATAGTTATTCCCGGGAATTAAAATCGATTCGAATCGCTGATGCCCACCAGGTGTGGGAATGCCAATGCCTTTGACGTTCAACGTAGTAATTACTTAAACTCTCGGTGTTTAATACTCATGGTTTTTGGAATACCACATGATTGAATTGAATTGTTTACATTACTGCAAGTTACGGTTGTGTTGAAGGTTATACAAATGATGAAATCTTACTTTTTATGTTACACATGTTACTGTTTAAAACTAAAGGCTAAGGATCCACTTGCTAGTAAGCCGCTTCGCGTCAGCCGTAAGCCAATTCCATTAAGACCTACTGAGTAATTAGTACTCAGGGTTTGCCCCCACATTTTGAGCGCAGGTATGGAGTTCATGGTGTGCACTTGTGTTGGAGGCGGGGCATGCCCTCATTTAGGATAAGGTGACTGAGTGGCACGAGGGCAACATCGGTGGGCTCGATGTTGGTCCTCTAATGCAAATCTTTTGGTGATATCATGGTGACCTCTAAACTTATATTTCCGCTGCGAGAAACTTTCGAACTTGCTATCCTATAACTTTATGTTGGACTTGTATTTTATGTAAAATCTGGTTTGTAACTAAGTCTAACTTTATGCTATTCAACTGCCTGTGATGATGTATCTGTTGTGGCTCCATCGTGGGTCAGATGTGTATGATGTCGGTTCCTCTGGGGAAAGGTAATATCGGGGGTCGAATGACTCTCGACGGACGACCGGGTTTAGTTCGGTCTAATCACACTGCAAGCCAGAGGTGGCAGGTGTGCTTAGTCCGGATTAAATCGGCGGTTCCGCCACACCAATTTCTCCACCCCTTTGGGAAACATAGTCCGAAGGTTGGTACGTTCTTTAGGACCGTACCATTTGGTCCTCACAAAAACAAAGAGGTTCATTGTTAGTACAGCCCCTCAGGCCATGCCTTTAGTTCTTTTTCTTCCCTTCATTGCTTGGACCAACACCTGAGAATGTGCATCTAGACGAGTTCATTAATCCAAGTGTTGGTTGTTAATCAATCACCAAAACACAACCATAGATATATGGCACATGAGGCCACTTTCCTTACAGAAAGCTGCTACCTCAGTGGAGTGTAGACAAGCAGTTAGAAGGTCCTACCCGCAATTCACAGAGCCGACCAAACTGTTAGCAAGAAAAAATTGGCAGAAGCAGTAGTCCGTGGAAAAAGGGAGGAAAGGACAACTCCCACAGTTTTCCCCGGGGACTAGTAACCGCCACAGCGAACGCCGTTGCTGCTCCAGTCTTGTCACCGCATCCACCACACCCACTGCACCAGGCCCCGTCACCCACTCGCCCCTGTCGCCACATATGCGCCACTACCGCTGCCTCTTTGTGCGCACTGCGTCGGCACCACCCACCACCTTGGGTAGAGTGTCCCCTCTACACTGCTAGCCGCACACATCCCCTACCTACAATGTCCCTTGTGCTGCCACATATCACCACCAGTACCCAGCCCCTACTCCACCCTCGCGTGCAAGTCACCGCGTGCCCCTGCTCCACCACCACCACTTGTGTCACCTCAGTGCACAGGACCCCACACCCCAACCACCATCCCCTGCACCCATAAAACCTCCTCCCAGGCTCTGCTCTTCATCCATCAAGCAAGAACCACCACCCCCTCTTCCACCAGGGAAACCAGAAACAATCTCTGCACACATGCTCAATGATTCTTTGGTAGGACAGTTCCTCCTAGGCTTCTACACCATCACTGCTGTCACCCTCCACTTCTGTTTCTTGTTCCTCTGGGCAATCCATTGCCCTCTTCCCTACGAGCAAAACAAGAAAGATTAGCCTAACCACCCCCAAGCCATTGAGTTGGGGAACCTTTTTAGCCCTCCTCGTCTAGTTCATCATCCCTGCCAACACCATCAGATACTGGGTTTGGCTAGCCAACACCCTGTTCAGAAACCCAAAAGAGAATTTCATGTGTAGAATTTTCTATAAGGAGTAAAAAAGAAGAAAGAGGAGAAAAAAGAGTAGCCGCCACACCAACCACTAGATCCACCCGGGTCATGAACCTAGAAGCCAGAGTCTGCATCCCGCTTTGCTACATACTCTATGCTAAGATCCTCGTCCTATGCCTCCTAATCCTCCTCCAACAGTGAACCCATCCTTGGTTAGAAAGAAACCAAGAAGAAGCCTCCTACAAGCAAAGTTGGCAAAGTTGAAGAAATAAAGAAAAGGCTAGTAGCAGGAAAGAAGATTAATGAAGAGGTGCTTGGGATAAAAAGATTCATAATAGGAGGAAGGCTATCCCAAATTGCTAGCCTCTCACCAGCCCTACCTCCACCTACTGATGCAACATCAGTGGATGAAAGATACAACAGCTCCCCACTTCCAGAAGGGATCTTTAGCAGCTTACAAGGAGCTTTTGTCATTTTAAGTGGGGTCCTTCTGCTAACCCTGGTGAAGGAATATCCAGATATCTGAGGCAAGAAAGTGTCTGGATGTGGGTTGCCCATGCTTGTCACAGCGAAGAGCAGTAAGAGAGGAAGAGAAAGTGCCTTGCTGAATTCTGTTGCTGCTTCCACCAAGAAGGCCTCTGTCTGAAGCTACTAGGTGTGGTAAGACAATCTAGGGACCTGCAAGAAGAATCCCACAACCTTCCAAGTACAGGAAGTGAAAGAGATCAAAAGATCTTTTGCATGTGGAAGGCTTGCTCAATGCCTCCCACCCCAAACAAGAAAAGACAAATGAACAAGGGGTCAAGCTGTCCAAGCGATTCGTTGTTGAACTTCCATCTCTCGTTCTAGATGAAGAACCAAGCGTGTGTTGTAATCTATAAGTTGTTTAGCTGAAGTAAAGGTATCCCTGTAAACCCTTCAAACTAAATCTCGAGGACGAGATTCATTTTAAGTGAGGTAGGTCTGTAACACACCAAAAATCGACCCTAAGAATTTTCTCTAAATCTCTCCCTAAATTCAAAATTCGATTTTCAAAATCTTGCCTGCTTGAGTGAGCAGTTGTGAGCTCAACAAAAACCTCCACATATTCCAAAATAATCCCCACGAATTCTTCTAGCAAAATCATCTCGAATTCCTCACATTCAAATCCAAATCAGAAAATACAAAAACCCTCCTTTGCTCTAGGGCCACAGCCCATCTCTCCCTCTCCTTCCCGTCAGGCTGCAGCCCAACTAGCCCACCTCCCTCTCTCATCCACAGGCCAGCCTACCCACGTCCATCGCTTGGGCCACCCTCGGCACAATTCCCTCCTCCTGGGCACACCTCAACTCCCCTTCCCCGCTCCTCTCACTGACGCCTCGGTCCTGCCTGTTAGCCTTATCTCCTTCCACCGCCTAGTACGTGCACGCGCTGTGGCAGAACCGCCGATTTAATCTGAGCTAAGCACACCTGCCACCTCATGGCTCGCTGTGCACTTAGACCAAACTAAATCCAGTCGTCCATCGAGAGTCATTCGGATCCCGATATTACTTTATCCTAGAAGAACCGACATCACATATATCTAGCCCTCGATGGAGCCACAACAATTATATCATCACAGGCAGTTGAATATAGCATAAGTAGATTTAGTTTACAAACTGATTTCAAATAAAAGTACAGTTCCAACATAGTGCCATATGATGAGCAAGTTTAAAAGTATCTCGCAGCGAAATTTTAAAGTTCAAAATTCATAACAACATCCAAAAGACTTGCATTAAAAGAAACAACATCGAGCCCACCGATGTTGCCTCAATGCCACACATGAGGACTCTCAACCCTGATGCAGGCATGCACCTCCTCCAACACAGGTGCACACAAAGAACTCCATACATGCGCTCAAAATGTGGGGAGCAAACCCTGAGTACTAATTACTCAGTGGGACTTAATGGATTGGCTTACGGCTGACGCAAAGCTTGTTTACTATCAAGTGGATCCTTAGCCATTAGATTTAAGTATGGATATAACAACATAAAGTAACAAGTTTTATCATTTGCACGTGACATCAGCATAATAATAAATTGTAGAAATGTAAGCGGTACAATTCAAACATGTGATATTTGAACACATGAGTAATAATACAACATATTCAAGTAGTTACTACGATGAACGTCAAAGGTATTGGCATTCCCACACCTGGTAGGCATCAACGATTCGAATCGATTTTAATTCCCGGGAATAACTATCATACTAGAGGTATATTCTTACTGGCCTTCGCATTCCCAAATATAGTCCCGATCTTAACCTATCTCGTTCCAAGTTCGATTCACTCCCACCTAGCCCCCGGGTTGTGCCCACATAGCGAGCCTACCGACATCTCGATCTCCCCGCAATGAGTACAAAGCTTCCCCAGACCACCTTGCTCTCAACCAGTGGGTAGGAACGTACCTCTGTGATTCGGATGAGCCCAGGAAAGACTTTACCGGTCACATGTCCAGAACAAGCACTCTAGCAATGTTACGCCGACCAATGGGCGAACAACTGACGGACCTTAATCGACTCGGACGGAGTCCATAGTGCGACGTCATAAAAAGTAAATACTCCGCCCGGTTTCCATTTAATCATGAGCATAAGTAACAATTGACATAATAGTAATATCTTTGTGACTTTTAAAAACACCTACGCGACGAGTGACTCCATTCACCCGTATCTACTTATACCTAGCAAATTCTAGGCAACTTGTCCTACAAACTCCATATATTGGTGTTACGGCCAGGGCGGCCACGGGAATCTAATGCAGGTGTTTTCAATCAACTCCTAATACGGATGTGTAATCATTAAGCAATCATCGTTATACCAGTAGAGTGCCCGTGCCTTGCTACGGTCTCTTCAAACAAACAGATAGCCCTTATTTAAATATGAAATTTGTTCAAACACATTCTAAACTATTTTGGTAATATTAAATGTATAAATAACTAAGTTGCAAGGCCACCACCACCAAGATATTTTATTATTTTCATACACGATAATTGTTTCTCAAAAAGTATATTACCTATTCTTGCAATATCAAGTACATCTCCTTGTCTATCTGCATGATTCTTCCATTTATCCGAGACCCAAAGATGGCAGGAAATGGTACAAGTCAACGCAATTAGAATCATCTTTTTTTATTGCTTAAAGCCTTAAACCATCTAAGTTTTGATTACATGTACCAGTACATACCGAATTGCTCATCCATTGCTCTCAGTGCTCACTGGTAAGATTAGTCTCAGCATCAACAAGATAAATAGAAACAATCCTAGTAAGAGAGAATAAATGACAATTTCAAGGTGAGAGAGAAAATCACACCAAATACTCACTGCTTCATAGTGATATCATCCATGTCCTTCAGATTTTATATATGGTCTTCAACTGTAATCGGCATGTGTATGTGTTTGGCGAACTTGTAAACAAAAGGTATATCATCTAAAAAAAGATCCATGCGATACTTGTTTCATAAGCAACATTGCCGTTTGATTAACTCAAATTTACATTCAGAAATCAATCATAATATAATATAGTTGGATATTTATCTACCAATATTGTTAGCTTCTGCAACGTCACTGAAGCAGAATGTAACCAGAGAAGAAAAATGCTGCCATGCTAGAGTTTCACCCAGTATCTTGAAGAGGCAATAAAGAATCTAATTTAAGTCTCTGACTAATTCCCGTGCAGCATTTACAGATGACGATTGTAGTGGACTGTTAGAATCTAGAAGCAAATTGAAAGAATGAATCACCAGGTGATATGCGGCTTGTTGGTCTGGTGCAAATAAGGGTGCGAAAATCATGCTTGACGGTGGTAATAGCAGTTACTCCTTGTTGACGTGGAGAACAAACAAGATGATGAGTGGCAACTGGTAAATAGAGTACCAGCTAATAATTAGGTTCATAAAACAAAAACGAAGTGGGCATATCACGTTTGCCCTCCTTGTCTTGGAAAATGGTCTGGATGCCCTCCTTATTTGTGTGCTTCAAATCTGAAAAATCAAGTAAGAAAATGTAAAGAATCGGCAATTCCCAGAGGATGTTCAGTGTTTCTTGTATCTACAGAACATTCCTTATTTGTGTGCTCTATATCTGAAAATCAAATGAGTAAGAAAATGTAAAGTATCAGCAATTCCTAGGAAACTTGGAGCCTTACTTCTTCCCAAGTGTACTGAGATTTCAACTTGTTTCTCTTCAGCAGAGTATAGTTCTCTATCAAATCCTGTTTGCTCTGCTATGTAAACAAATCCTTACCCTTCAAGTAAATCCTGCTGCAGCAATCGCTGATGTGCCTCCCTCTCCAAGACCAACTCAGCACCCTAAACCACCTTGCTCTAAACCTGCATCTGAAGCCAACGAACCACCTAACCTTCTCATCTCATTCTCCAACCTGCCCAGAAGATGTTTTGTCTCTCAATTTCTCAGCCTCATGCAGTCATGCGTGGCAGTCAGACCAAAAATCATTCTAGGCAACACCATTGTACCGGCACTGATCGCTGCATCACAATCTGTCTCCGCGGAAAGACCAGGACGCTGTACCTGCACCCATGTGGAATGCTCCAGTGACAGGTTGTGAGAGCGAGACAGGACTCGTCGGCCATGCCCGAGCCCAAGCCCTGGAGCGAGGCGCGGAAAGGCCAGCCCCGCAGTGCTGCGGCGATTCGGCCAAGAACAGGCGTACGTGAGGGCCAACCTGGCACCCGCCCAGCTCCAGCAGCTTCGCCGCCGCCGCTGTGTGCATGAGCCGGGCTCAGTGGCAGCGTCCCACGGGAATGGGGAGCGGGGCAGAGGCGTGCGGTGGCGCGCGGGCCTAGCGACGGCGTCCCGCCGAGCTGGGGCGCGCACCAGGGGGCCCGAGACTGAGCCGTGCGGCGGCGCGCGGGGCTGGTGTTGGCGGGTCGGCTGGAGGCAGTGCGCGGGCCCGGCGGCGGCTTCGTTCCGTGGGGCTGGGGTGGGCGCCCCGCGACGGCGCTGCTCCGGCTCGGGCGCCGCCCTTGCCTCCATCTCCGCTGGATCCGGCCTTTCCTGCCGTCGTCCTCCGTCCAGTGCGCGTCCGCCCAGCCACCGCCTCTGCTCCGCCATGGCCGACTCTTCCTTTTCCTCCTCCGCCCCGCCATGTCTGCCGCCGCAGGCTCCTCGGGCCGGATCCGCGCCTCCCCGAGCCGGATCCACGCCATGGCCGCCTCGCGAGGGCCGCCAAGCTCGCCTTCCTCCGGTACGTCCTGCTCCTCCTCCAAGCGGTCGCTCCTCCGGCCTGCTCCCCTCCTCCTCCGCAGCGGTCCGGCCAAAGGCGAAGTACGACCGCGCGGCGGTGCGAGGCGTAGCAGTGGCTGCAGCTCGCGCGGCGGCGGTTACAGAGAGCGACGGGCTGCGGTTGGTGTCGTGGCAGCGGCTGCGTAGGTGTGGGGGCTGCAGAGGGCGATGGGCTACGCCGCTGTGGTCGGCTCACTGCGGGGCGAGGGGCGGCTCGCGCGGACGGCACTTGCGCTTTGCGAGCCGACGCACGAACCGCTTCAAGGAGTAGAGATTAGCTGGAAGTACCACGGTCCTGTCTACCTTTCTCATTCGGATCAGAACCTGCCTCAGGAAGGAAGTTAGGTACCAGCTGCTGGTCATATTGCTGCTAGTATAGTTCCTAAGGCGGCTCTTCGATCGCTGGCTGTTCTTGTGTCGGTCCTTCGTTTGCGGGGTCTACATGCATAATATAATGCAGATGAGTCCAAATGAATGCATAACTTATGCATTTTTCGTGTTCAGTCCTACCTAACACTAAAAAATCGTACAAACCATTACCTAATGTAGATTAAACCAGCTCACATGATAACATAAGGAACTTGCAGCGAGTGGACAAACCCTAATTAAGTAACATTACGCGTGCATAGCAAATCATACCTAGGTAATTTTTTGTCTATTGCTTTAACCTCCTAGGTTGAGTTCAAGTTGCTAAACAGTTTCAAATGAGCTGAAATAATTAGTACATGAAGATAATTACTTTACATTGTCACTGGCCAAATTCCAGCTACAAAGGAGTTATAAATTAATTACTAAAATTCAAGCAATTTCCAAACCATTTAGATTCTCAAATTTATTATAAATCACAAAAAATGTTTCTGACCGTTATATTTTAACATCAAGCATAACATAGTATGAACCTTATGTACAAAAATTAGCAAACCAAATATCTTAGGTATGATAGGACATCTATTTTCCATATAATAACTTTAGCTTATTTCACATGTAGCCCAAAATAGTAGTAATAAAATCCACAAAAATGCTTTCTGGAACCTAGAGTTAACTATAAAGCATCATGATTTTTCTCAGAATTTATTTCACAACCTAAGATCACTTTTTCCTATTATTTACTTTAACAAGCATTATTTTATCATTTTCAAAATAGCTCAAAACTTAGCATGCACAGCTTCATATTTCAATCAGTGAGCTAAATATACAAGGAACAACACATATAAATTTCTAGGGAGGAACTTAGAGCACATTTTACGTAGCAACCATTTTCATGTTATTAAAATACATAAAATACATACTTGGTGGTGAAAGAGCAATCATCCAGCCAATGCTAAGGCTACCAAAAATCAGAGAGTGTTTAGATACCCTAACAAAGCTATTTCCAAGTTTCAAGATTTTTAGAGATCATTTGACCCACATTTTTCATTTATCAAGTTTTATCATGCATGCACTAAACCAGGGGATAATGGTCAATGTAAACCACCCCTCCCCCATCATCATACTCATTCTGTAGATCTAGTGAAGTGGAGTTCATAACCACTGAGTTTGCATTTTTAGCATTTTTGTGTGATTTTTAATGATTTTCCAAAGTTTCAGCCGAAATAATAAGCATTTAAATGAAAAACCTTAGATCTAGGACCTTTACGTGATTGACTATAGATCCCAGGGGCTAGCTTGCAAGCATACATAGACTCATTGAGCAGTGCTCGGGACTTAAACGTAAAAACAAGAAGAATAAGGACCGGGTCTAAAGATTCATGGCCCCTTTTTCAACCTCCGGCCGGCCGAGGTCTCGCGCGCGCGCCGTCGAGCACGGGCTTGCCGCGGACGCGACGAGGGGCGAGGAAGGTGTCCCTGAACCCGACGGACTACCTCAGGGTGTCGGCGGTGGCGGAGGAGGCGTCAACAAGGCTCGCGGCAACCATAAACCGAGGCGACTCATGCGTGAACCGGGCGCTGAGCTCGCAGTGCGGTGGCTCACTCTGGCGACGGAGAGGCGGAACGGCATCGCAGTCTTGAGTGCGGGATGCGCGGCGTCGAGGCGGAGGTGGTGGTGGTGATGTGGTGGCATGGGAAGGCTAGGAGCGTGCAGTGTGGACTCGAGCTTGAGTTTGAGCTCGAGCCAGCAATGGCGGGCGCGGACTGCAGAGGCGAGGGCGCGGGGAAGAGGGCTCGGGAGGACGAACGGGAGAAGGGAACGGAGAGAGGGGTGCATTCTCCACTTAAGGGCGCGGTTGGGGAGGCTGATCCGTGGTCGGGGCACGGAGTCAATAAACCGGCGGCCACGCGGGGCACCGCGCGGATCGCGGGCCCACCCGTCAGCGAGAGGAAAAAGGGAAAAATAGAAAACACATTTTGACTGGTTTTTCACATCTCTGAAAATTGCTTATTTGACCATTTTAAAGGCCGAATTTGGAAAAACCCCCATTAGATCAATTGAAGTACTCTTTGAGATCTACATTTTTATTAAAAGGCTCATACTATGTTCTATTGAAATTTTTGAAGAAATTTGAATTTAAACAATCTGACTTTACTTTGACCAATAGCACCCATAAGTTTAGAAATTCCATAAATCCATTTTAGGTTCATTTTCATGTAAAGTGAAATATACCAATGTTGTTAGGAAGTTTATGAGCTACAACTTTATTATATAAAGTTTGTCATGATAGAGACTTTTGTTTTGGGGAAATTTGAATTTACTAGACAGGCCTGTTTTGGACAAAAATCACAGGTTGTCAAAAAAAGACCCTAAACACCATTCAAACCATTATGCATGTCAACACACAAAATTCAAAAGTTATCCAACATGAAATTATCAACAAACTTGGTATATAAAGTTTCATCTATTTCAGATCAGTATTAAAGTTACAGGGGCAATCGTAAATGTAGTTTTAGAAGAACTGGTTTAATTTGCTTCAAATGACTTAATCCGCTCATGCCCTAAACATGAAATGTTCATAAAATGATGCAATTAAGCTAATGATGCCAATGTAATGCACTTGAGATGCCAGGGGCATCACATGCATGTTCCACGCACGATTGGCACCGTGCCCCGACCCCGCTGTGGCCCCACCTCAAGATCGAACACCGCCTTGGAGTCGCCTCAACGAGCACAACTTACACCTAGCCCCCTCCCTTTACAGTTTGGCACCCGACATTTTTACCCGACCGCCTTCTCCCTCCTCGCGCAGGAACACGGAGCGTAGCAGACCCCGATCTCATCACCCTGGCCGCCTCTCACCCCCAATCCTCCTGCTTAGCCAGCCTATAAAATGAGGCATTGAGCTCTCCATCCTCGCACAAAGCAATCGTGCCATTCCGCTCCTTCGTCTGCCTTCTACCTCTCACCAATATCGCCGGCGTCCGTGTAATACATGACGCAGCCACGCCCCAGCATTCTCCACCTACAGACCACCCTAGTCCAATTAAACCTGTATGGAGCACCTCTACACCTACCTCTATCCTCACCCACCCTTAGAATCTATTTCGCTTGCTTGTGCAGAGCTCTCCACAAGCAGCAGAGGCCGACGGCCATGGTGCCCATGGCCGACCCTCCTCTGCTCACCTCCACCTTCCCAGAACTGCCTGGACAGATTTGTTTGGCTCTCCTCTTCGCACTGGAACCCTCAGTTTCGTGAACGGAGGCAGGGAAGGTCCGTTCCAGCGAAGCTCTGGTGAGACAGAGTTCTGCCAACAAGGAGGCGTTGGGCACCGATTCCACCGGCCAGCCCCGAGCGCCCCTTGCGCGCCTGCCTCACTCGCTGGGTGCATGGGCTGGCCCATAGGCCGCCTGTGCATGCTGGACCAAGAGGCCGGAGGTGAAAAAAAGGCCAGGGTGGGCCAAAAGCTGACCACGGGCCAAATCAGACCATAAAGGAATTGGGCCACGTGCAGTGAATTAGGCCCACATGGTACATTTTCTTTTTGGAGACGATTTATGATTTTCTTTTCTAAAGAATTTCATATCTCGGTCATTCCAACTCAGAATCTGGTGATTCTTGCACCAAAATTCTCCATAAATCGAGCACTACACATCCATGGACTTCTCATGGCCTTCCACCACTGCCACACCGGTCCATTTAACAGGGCCACACTAGGCTATTAATTAGACCGCACATGTGACACCGACACAACTAGCACCAATCGGTTTTTTTGGTCCGTGTCATCGCGCTGTCCTCCCTTCTTTCACACTAAGTGGATGGTTGCCAAGCCACACTCTCATGATAAGTGAGATGGACCAAGCACCCAACCAAAATTCACTTCTTGTCCCGATTCTTTTGTGGCACGCCTCACACACTCTATCGCTGTGTCCACAGAGCCTCCTCATGCGACCTCCGCGCTACCGACGCATCTACCCTCGTTGTGGCTGTCCGTATCCCTAGCCATGGCATCTCTTCAACGACCACCATCGGGCTCGATGGTATGGGCAACCTGCAGCACAATGCCTTGCGTCGCAGCACCTAGCCATGGATCAACTCAGCTCACTAGAGCCAGACCTGCTGGTATGATCCCCGGACCCTCAAATCCTTCACTCAGCAAAAACCAAACCCTTATTGAGCTCCAGTCGGCCTCGTCTCCTTCCACCGCCTAGAACGCATACACGTGTTCCATGTGCGATTGGCACTGGGACCCAACCCCACTGCAGCCCCACCTCGAGGTCCAACCCTGTCTCGGAGTGGCCTCACCTCGCACAACTTACACCTAGCCACCTCCATTAATAGTCCACAACCGATGTTTTTCCCTGACCCCCTTCTCCCTCCTCGCGCAGGAACATGGAGCATAGCAGACCCCGGTCACATCACCTCGGCTGCCTCTCATCCCCAACCCTCCTCCTCTGCCAGCCTATAAAATGGGGTGCCAAGCTCTCCATCCTCGAAAGAAGCCAACGTAAAATTCTACTCCTCCGTCCACCATCTACCTCTCACCAATTTCACTGGTGTCTGTGTAACATATGACGCAGCCGCACCCCAGCATTCTCCACCTACATACCCCCCTAGTCCAATTAAATAGGTAGGGAGCACCTTCACACCTTCCTCTACCATCACGCACCCTCAGAATCTATTTCGCTTGCTCATGCGGAGCTCTGCGCGAGCACCAGAGGTCGGCGCCCATGGCTGACCCTCCTCTACTCACCTCCACCTGCCCGAAACTGCCCGGTCGGATTTTTCTCACTCTCCTCTTCGCCTCGGTACCCTCGGTTTCGTGAATGGAGGCTAGGAAGGTTCATTCCAGCGAAGCTCCGGTGAGCCGGAGTTCTGCCGGCAAGGAGCCATAAGGCAATAATTCGACCAGCCTGCCCCGAGCAACCCTTGCGTGCCTACCTGACTTGCTGGCCACATGGTCTAGCCCATAGGCCACCTATGCATGCTGGACCAAGAGGCCGGAGGTGAAAAAAAGGCCAGGGTGGGCCAAAAGCTCACCGCAGGCTGAATCAGTCCAAAAAGGAATTGGACCGTGTGCGGTGAGTTAGGCCCACGCGGTACTTTTTCTTTTTGGAGGTGATTTATGATTTTCTTTGTAAAGAATTTCATATCTCGGTCTTTCCAACTCAGAATCTGGCAATTCTTGCGCCAAAATTCTCCATAAATCGCGCACTACACATCCATGGACATCCCACAACCTTCCACCACTGCTACGTCAGTACGTTTAATAGGGCCACACTAGGCCGCTAATTAGACCGCACGCATGACACCGACTCAATTGGCACCAATTGGTTTTACCAATCTGTTTCATCGCATTGTCCTACCTTCTTTCGTGCTAAGTGGAAGGTTGCCAAGCCACACTGTCGTGATAAGCGGGATGGACCAAGCACCCGACCAAAATTCGATTCTCATCCTGATTCTTTTGTGGCATGCCTCACACACTCCATCACTACATCCACAGAGCCTCCTCATGCGACCTCCGCACTCCCGACGTATCCACTCTCATTGTGGCTGTCCGTATCCTTAGCCATGGCATCTCTTCAATGACCGCTATCAATCTCAGCGGTATGGGCAACATGCAGCGCAACACCTTGCGGCGCAGCGCCTAGCCCTGGAGCAACTCAGCTCACTAGAGCCAGAGCTACTGGTATGATACCCAGCCTCTCCGAAATCCTTCACTCAACACAAATCAAACCCTTATTGAGCTCATGTTAGCCTCGTCTCCTTCCACCGCATAGAACGCGCATGCGCATTCCACGTGCGATTGGTGCCAAGACCCAACCCCGCTGTGGCCCCACCTCGAGGTCCAACCCCACCTTAGAGTCGCCTCACCATGCACAACTTACACCTAGCCCCCTCTATTTACAGTCCGGCACCCGACATTTTTCCCCGACCCCCTTCTCCATCCTCACGCAACATGGAGCATAGCAGACCCTGGTCTCATCGCCCCGGCCTCCTCTCACCCCTAACCCCATTCCTCCGCCAGCCAATAAAATGAGGCACCGAGCTATCCGTCCTCACACAAAGCCATCGGGCCATTCCGCTCCTCCGTCTGCCATCTACCTCTCACCAATTTCGCCGGTGTCCGTGTGACGCATGACGCAGCTGCGCCCTAGCATTCTCCACGTACAGACCACCCCAGTCCAATAAAACTATAAAAGAGCACCTTCACACCTTCCTCTACCCTCACCGGCCTTCAGAATCTATTTCGCTTGCTTGTGCGGAGTTCTTCGCGAGCACCAGAGGCCAGCGGTCATGGCACCCATGGCAGACCCTCCTTTACTCACCTCCACCTACCCAAAACAGCCCGGTCGGATTTGTCTCGCTCTCCCCTTCGCACCAGCACCCTTGGTTTCGTGAATGGAGGCTAGGAAGGTCCGTTCTGATGAAGCTCTGGTGAGCCAGAGTTCTGCCAGCAAGGAGGCGTCGGGCACCTATTCGATCGGCCTACCCCGAGCGCCCCTTGCGTGCCTGCCTGACTCCCTGGCCACATGGGTTGGCCCATAGGCAGCATGTGCATGCTATACTAAGAGGGCGGAGGTGAAAAAAAGGTCAGGGTAGGCCAAAAGCTCATCGCGGGCTGAATCAGTCCAAAAAGGAATTGGGTCGCGTGCGGTGAATTAGGCCCAGACAGTACTTTTTCTTTTTGGAGACTATTTATGATTTTCTTGTCTAAAGAATTTCATATCTCGGTCATTCCAGCTCGGAATCTGGTGATTCTTGTGACAAAATTCTCCATAAATTGAGCACTACACATCCATGGACTTCTCACAGCCTTCCACCACTACCACGTCGGTCCATTTAATAGGGCCACACTAGGCTGCTAATTAGACCGCACGTGTGACACTGGCACAATTAGAACCAATCGGATTTAACGATCTGTTTCATTGCACTGTCCTCCCTTCCTTCGTGCTAGGTGGACGGTTGCTAAGCCACACTATCGTGATAAGGGGGATGGACCAAGCACCCGACCCGACCAAAATTCTCTTCTCGTCCCGATTCTTTTGTGGCACGCCTAACACACTCCATCCCAATGTCCACAGAGCCTCCAAATGCGACCTCCACACTCCCGACGCGTCCGCCCTCATTGTGGCTGTCCGTATCCCCAGCCATGGCGTAACTTCAACTACCTCTATCGGGCTCAACGGTATGGGCAACATGTAGCGCAACGCCTTGTGGCACAGCGGCTAGCCATGGAGCAACTCAGCTCACTAGAGCCAAAGCTGCTGGTATGATCCCTGGCCACTCCCAAATCCTTCACTCAACACAAACCAAACACTTGTTGAGTTCCTGTCTGCCTCATCCCCTTCAACCACCCAGAACACGCACGCGCATTCCACCCACAATTGGCACCAAGCCCCGACCCCACTGCGGCCCCACCTCGAGGTCAACCCTGCCTTGGAGTTGCCTCACCGTGCAAAACTTACACCTAGCCCCCTTTATAGTCCGACACCAAACGTTTTTCCCCGGCAACCTTCTCCCTTCTCGCACAGGAACACAGAGCATAGCAGACGCCGGTCTCCTCACCCCAGCCGCCTCTCAACCCTGACCCTCCTCCTCTGCCAGCATATAAAATGAGGAACCGAGCTCTCCATCCTTGCACGAAGCCATCATGCCATTCCGCTCCTCTGCCCGCCTTCTACCTCTCACTAATTTCACTGGAGTCCGTGTAACACATGACGCAACCGCGCGCCAGCATTCTCTACCTATAGATCATCCCAGTCCAATTAAACTAGTAGGGAGCACTTCCATACCTTCCTCTACCCTCACTCGCCCTCAGAATCTATTTGCTTTCTCGTGTGGAGCTCTCCACGAGCACCAGAGGCCAGCGGCCATGGCACCAAAGGCCGACCCTCCACTGCTCACCTCCACCTACCCGGAACTGCCCAGAGGGATTTGTCTTGCTGTCCTCCTCGCACTGGTATCCTCGGTTTTGTGAACAGAGGCTGGGAAGGTCTGTTTCAACGAAGCTCCGGTGAGCCAGAGTTCTGTCGGCAAGGAGGCATCGGGCACCGATTCGGCTGGCCAGCCCCGAGTGCCCTAGCGTGCCTGCCTGACTCGGTGGCCAGATGAGCCGGCCCATAGGCCGCTTGTGCGTGCTGGACCAAGAGGTTGAAGGTGAAAAAAAGGCTAGGGTGGGCCAAACGCTCACCGCGAGCCAAATCAGTCCAAAAAGGAATTGGGCCATGTGCGGTGAATTAGGCCCACGCGGTACTTTATCTTTTTGAAGAAGATTTATAATTTTCTTTTCTAAATAATTTCATATCTCAATCATTCAAACTCAGAATATGGCGATTCTTGCACCAAAATCCTACATAAATCGAGCACTACACATCCATGGACTTCTCACAGCCTTGCAACACTGCCACGTCGGTCCATTTAACAGGTCCACAGTAGGCCGCTAATTAGACTGCACATGTGACACTGGCACAACTGGCACCAATCAGTTTTACCGGTCCATGTCATCACACTATCCTCCCTTCATTCGCGCTAAGTGGATGGTTGCCAAGCCACACTGTCATGATAAGTGGGGTGGACCAAGCAACCGACCAAAATTTGCTTCCCGTCCCGATTCTTTTGTGGCACGCCTCACACACTCCATCGCTGTGTCCACAGAGCCTCCTCATGCGATTCCGCGCTCCCGATGCATCCGCTCTTGTTGTGGTTGTCTGTATCCCCAGCCATGGCATCTCTTCAATGACCGCCATCAGGCTTGGCGATATGGGCAACATGCAGCGCAACGCCTTACGGCGCAGCGCCTAGCCGTGGAGCAACTCAGCTCACTAGATCCAGAGCTGCTGGTATGATCCCCGGCCACTCTCAAATCCTTCACTCAACACAAACCAAACCATTGTTGAGCTCCTATCAGCCTGGTCTCCTTCCACCACCCAGAACACGCACGCGCGTTCCACGTGCAGTTAGCACCACGCCCCGACCCTACTATGGCCCCACTTCGAGGTCCAACCCCGTCTCCGAGTCGCCTCACCACACACAGCCCCCTCCCTTTACATTCTGGCACCCGACATTTTTCCACGACCTCCTTCACCCTCCTCAGGCAGGAACACAAAGTAGAGCAGACCCTGGTCTCATCGCCTCGGCCGCTTCTCACCCCTGACCCTCCTCCTTTGCCAGCCTATAACATGAGGCGTCGAGCTCTCTATCCTCACACGAAGCCATCATGTGATTCTGCTACTCCGCCCGCCTTCTACCTCTCACCGATTTTGCCAATGTCTATGTAACACCTGATGTAGCCACGCCCCGGCATTATCCACCTATAGACCACCCCAGTCCAATTAAACTGGTAGGGATCAGCTCCACTCCTCCCTCTACCCTCACCTGCCCTCTGAATATATTTCGCTTACTCATGCGAAGCTTTCTGCGTGCACCAGAGACCAGTGGCCATGGCGCCCATGGCCGACCCACCTCTGCTCACCTCCTTCTGCCTGGAACTACCCGGACAGATTCATCTCGCTCTCCAATTTGCAAAGGTACCCTTGGTTTTGCGAACAGAAGCTGGGAAGGTCCATTCTACTGAAGTTCCGGTGAGCTAAAGTTCTGCTAGCAAGGAGGCATTAGGCACCGATTCGACTGGCCAGCCCTGAGTGCCCCTTGCGCACTAGCCTGATTCGCTTGCCACATGGGCCGGCCTCTAGGCCGTCTGTGCATGCTGGGCCAAGAGGACGAAGGTGAAAAAAGGCCATGGTAAGCCAAAAGCTCACCGCGGGCCGAGTCAATCCAAAATGGAATTGGGCTGCATGTGGTGAATTAGGCCCGCGTGGTACTTTTTCTTTTTGGATATGATTTATGATTTTATTTTCTAAAGAATTTCATATCTCGGTCATTCCAACTCAGAATTTGGAGATTCTTGTGCCAAAATTCTCCATAAATAGAGCACTACACATCCATGCACTTTTCACAGCCTTCTACCACTGCCACGTCGGTCCATTTAATGGGGCCACACTGGGCCGCTTATTAGACTGCACGTGTGGCACCGGCACAACTGTCACCAATCAGTTTTACCGGTCTATGTCATCGCACTGTCCTTCCTTCTTTCATGCTAAGTGGATGGTTTCCAGACCACACTGTCATGATAAGTGGGTTCAACCAGGCACCCGACCAAAATTTGCTTCTTGTCCCGATTCTTTTGTGGCACGCCTCACACACTCCATCGCTGTGTCCACAGAACCTCCTCATGCGACCTCTGCTCTCACGATGCGTCTTCCCTCGTTGTGGCCGTCCATATCCCCAGCCATGGTGTCTCTTCAATGACTGCTATCGGGCTCAGCGGTATGGGCAACATGCAGAGCAACGCCTTGCAGCGCAGTGCCTAGCCGTGGAGCAACTCAGCTCACTAGAGCCAGAGCTACCGGTATGATCCCTAGCCACTTTCAAATCCTTCTCTCAATACTAACCAAAACCTTGTTGAGCACATGATGTGCCTTGTTCTGATAGGTCAATCGCTCATGAGGTTCTGCTCCAACCTTCGATTGGACACCGGGGAGTTGGAAACACAGCCACAAAAAAGTGACCAGCAAGTCCACTAGAATCCCCACTTGATGCATAAATTACCTAGTTTTTACACACACAACCCATTTGATAGGAATATAGGGTTCCCGATCTTCCGAGAGGTATGGATAAGTCGGTTTAGGGGTGGAGAACTCGACGTTGGTGAAGAAGGCTCCGAGCAATCGATCGAATCCTTGCAATCACTACACCACTGTTCCGATGGTTATCGACCGCGTGACGCGTGCAATCGACCTCGCCAAGAAGGCTATCGTTCCTGTAATGCAACCGAGAGAACACAAGCAAGAACGAGGAATAAACGCAATCAAGATTAATCTTGTGCACAAGTGGGGGTATCACAAACCGATACACGAATGGTGAACTGTTCACAATAGAATACTCTTAAGAAAAACCCATATAATCTAATGACGGCTACAGAATATATACAAGAGAGAGGTATAGGGGTGGCCAAGGGGGTGACCGAGCAAACCTAGGGCGTACAAGGCCAGCGGGTCCAAAACCCGGTCCACCAGCACCTTGGCAGATTCTTTCCGTCATCGGAAAGCTTATCTCCTTATCTTTCCAACGATATACAGAACGTCCAAAATGGAGCCCGTATGTGGCCTAGACATCCGTTTTACTGAGACCTACTCCTGCAGTACGAACCGGCCTCGCGAATAAATTGGACATCAACTCGGATTGGGCTTCAAACTTCGTGTTCTCTTGGGCCTTGGTCATATGCTTATTGATCATGTTCTCATCATTCTCCCCTTCTTGTTTTTGAGTCGTCCTCGACTCAAAATCGTCGATGCGCGCGAAAGTAGTTGTACCAGTTCATTAAATCATCCATGCATACTCCCCTTCATGAAATGTTGATCCTGTTGTGACAACTCAAACAGAGAAGAACAAGTGGATCTCGACATCATATGGTTAGTTTTATGGCAGCCGTTTACTTGATTTTTATGTTCATAAATGTAACCCAAAGTATTTAAAGAATTCAGTAATTTTAGCTCATTTGACGCATTAGTAATAGGAAGAAAAGGTCTATTTTCAGCACAAGTGATTGGTTCCAAAGCATAAGTATCATGTTCATTAGCTTGATGTGTTATAGGAATAAGCAACGCATTATGGCATATCTCTTCTTTATGATAACAAATATCAAAATAATCATTTTGTGAGGAAAACAAATCAGAAACAGACTCCACGATTGAAAGCTCTACGTTAGCTTGACTTGTAGCTAAACTTGGCATATTAAATATTTGCTCACCTCTAGGGATCATAGCACTCATATCATTATTGTTGTTTACATGATCGGTGAACTGTGGAACGTATGGAAAAAAACAAACTCATGTTCATTCTCTTTATCAATGTCACAACGCAACACAACAAAATGCAAATCATTAGAATATTCATTAATAGAACTATTGCCTTGATCAAAACGTTGCAATTTCTTCTTCAAATCAGGCTTATAAGTAGGAGGAATAAAAGTACTACACATAGAACATTTTAGCTTGTACCATGTAGAAGGATCTTTACCATGTTTAACTAAACTATTCCACCAAAACATTGCGTAGCCAGTAAATTCACTACTAGCATATCGAACACGCTGATTGACAGGAATCATATGAGAATTAAATTTTTGTTCAACAGTCATCTCCCAACCTAAATAAGTATCAGCCTCATATCAACCATCAAAAGGAGAAATTTTAAATCTGACACTAGCAAAATGGTTATTCTTATCACTTTTTTACCTTTGTTAGCACGATGTGGAGGTAGTTGCTTACCCTTTTTGCCTGATCGCAAGTCTTGAGAAGTGTCCTTTGATGCAGCAACTTTGTTCTCCACAGTTTCAAGCCTGACTCACCAAATTATTTACCGAAGTACGCAGATTGTTCACGACCGGAGGAAGTTCTTTCCTAAAATCACAAATAAGCTTGGTTTGTGTATCAATGAGTTCGCTCAGCTCGTCCTTTGAGGCACAGTCATTCAATCCTTGAGGGGAATCATCTCCTGCCATGGTTAGAGAAAACAAGGCAGAGAAAACAAAACAAGATTATCCCTATCTAGTAGGTAGGTGGAATCTCTCACACTCGAAGCATATACCAAGCGCTTGCATACCAAGCGTATAGTAAGAAGACGATGGTGATCTAGAAGAGGTGACGACGGCCGAAAGGCGATAAGACACCTGGAGCGTGGGATGATTGCAGGACCGACCTATGCTGCTCTAGAGTATATATGTGGGTCTTTGGGAAGACACAATATGTACCAAGGTATAGCAAAATTCGAAATTGGATAGCAAAGTTGAATAAATGTCCAAAGTACTTGTCAAAGTTGTTGGCCTAAACGTGCTCCAAGACTAGTTTAAGCAAACCAAGAGATACACCGAAGTACAAATGACACAAAGGATGCAAGCGCTTCTGATTTTTTTCTTTTCTTTTTCTCTTTTTTCGGCTATTTTTATGCATTTGCCTTTTTCTTGCTTTTTTTTATCTCAAAAGTGCCACAAAGCAAAACAAGATACAACTCCACGCAAACACAAAACTCTCGTCTATAAATCACAGATTTACTATTTTGAGTTGCACAGCATATTAGACAATCTTAATGGCCTCAAATGCAAAAACTTTGAATACCAAAGTTGTAGACCTCCATTTTATGTTTCTCTACAGTATATGGAACACCTTTTTTGAATAATGGATGATGAAGCTATTGACCCCAAAATACAGACTGCTCAGAAAATTCTGGGTCACAAACAGATTTATTCCCAACAGTTATTACACCCTGATAACGATGTTTTCTGGAAACTTCCCAATTAACAAAGTTGTAGATAATTTCACAAGCTTTTCAAAAAGTACTAGAACAAAAAAATCTGAGTTTGTATGATAGAGATATCATGAAAATACCAAACTGGACAGAGACAAAACCGATCTACACGGGGTGACGGAATGGAAACGGACACGATGTCACGATGCAAAACTCAAACTAATCTAAGAACCCGATCTAAACCAGCAACAAGACTATGGACAAGGACACAAACTCAAAGATGCGGACTCTGAAATCAAATTATGCAAAGGCTAAACGGGTTGATAGGATAAGATGAACTACAAACCCTAATTTTTATGGCTTTTTTGGACTTTAGGAATATAAATCACTCAAACTAAGGGACACACGATAATATACCTCAAGGAAACCTGAAGCTCTGATTACCAAATTATAGGAATATAGGGTTCCCGATCTTCCGAGAGGTATGGATAAGTCGGTTTAGGGGTGGAGAACTCGACGTTGGTGAAGAAGGCTCCGAGCAATCGATCGAATCCTTGCAATCACTACACCATTGCTCCGATGGTTATCGACCGCGTGAAGCGCGCAATCAACCTCGCCAAGAAGGCTATCATTCCTGCAATGCAACCGAGAGAACACAAGCAAGAACGAGAAATAAACGCAATCAAGATTAATCTTGTGCACAAGTGGGGGTTTCACAAACCGATACACGAACGGTGAACTATTCACGACAGAATACTCTTAAGCAAAACCCTTCTAATCTAATGACAGCTACAGAATATATACAAGGGAGAGGTATAGGGGGCGGCCAAGGGGGTGGCCGAGCAAACCTAGGGCGTACAAGGCCAGCGGGCCCAGAAACCGGTCCACCAGCACCCTGGCAGATTCTGTCCGTCATCTTATTTCGACGATTCCCGTCGACTCTGATCAAATTCAGAGGTGAGACCACCAGGGTTGGAAAGCTTATCTCCTTATCTTTCCAACAATATGTAGAACGTCCAAAACCGGCCTGGACATCCGTTTTACTGAGGCCTACTCCTGCAGTTCGAACCGGCCTCGCGAATAAATTGGACCTCAACTCGGATTGGGCTTCAAACTTCGTGTTCTCTTGGGCCTTGGTCATATGCTTATTGATCATGTTCTCATCACCATTGCCTTGCTAAATGATAAAACCAGCATGTTTTGCTTGCTAAGGAAACATGGTAGGATAGCCACCGGTGCCAATCTTGGATGTAGCATGCTTAGGTGGATCACGCACTTAATTATATATATCAATCTTGTTGTTGGAAACACGGTGGTGGGTACAGTGTGGGTGTGGGTGGGTTATTTTTGGAAAACATGGGGTTAAGACCTCAGCGGACAACTTCGGTCGACTATGCCATTGTGTAAAGGGTGGAATGCTCGGGTATCATTATCACGGTATATTAAGGGTCCAGGCTCGTGGGGAGGTTTGGATGGTGAGGCTCGTGCGGGAGCATTGGGAGGATTTTCTGCTCTGAAGGA
Source organism: Paspalum vaginatum (assembly GCA_030272315.1). Lineage (NCBI taxonomy): Eukaryota > Viridiplantae > Streptophyta > Magnoliopsida > Poales > Poaceae > Paspalum > Paspalum vaginatum. The sequence goes on along the minus strand of CM059019.1, from coordinate 20,934,909 downwards.
CCGAGTTGGCATCTCATCTTGCCTAACTCTCTTTTTTGCAACCACTCAATGTTGTGTGGGCAACACTGGGTCGAAACCCACATGGAATAACCAGGCGAATGCCGATGGCTGGGTGGCAATGGGAGACTAGGAAGGGGAGTGTCACGTGTCTGCTAGCAGCCTAGCACTGGGTGACGTCTAGTGTCTGCTGGCACTGAGGCGACTAGTGGTCCCAGGGCTCTCATGGTTGATGTTTGGGGAAGCCTTGTGAGGGAAAACCTTAAGAGGATCTACGTGATTTGGTGGCTCTGTCACATAGTCCGAACTTGTGGGTAAAGTGTGCACCTCTTATCAGTGTATAAACCTATCCGGATAGTTCGTTGTCCATTGGTATGGATGGGTTATGGCTTGGTTTCGACCACCAGATGTTTCATAAAATTGGGTGTGGTTGGGAAGGTGTGTGTGTTGGGAAGCTACGAGGGCATGGCCCAATAGCATGATGGAAGCTTGTGTTGGCTTGAGCCACGGTGGACCTGCGAGTCTAGTGGCAACCGTCTTGGGAAAAATGTTTTTAAATTAAAAGTGAGCACTATCGAACCCTGCATACAAAATGTTTTCCTGCGAAAAGTTTATCCTAAGCTCCAAATACACTTTGCATGTAGTAATAGCCTTTACCCCAATTTCTCAAGGAGGAAAGTGGGCTTGCGAAGTATGTTTCATACTCACCCTTGCTTTGTTGTTGGTTTATAGAGAAGACGAAATTATCGTGATCGTGGATGAGTAAGGGTTACGACCTATCCCCAATTGGTGTTGTGGGGAAGCTTGGGTCTATGTTTATGTTCCATTACTGTTGTTTGTTCAGACTGTGCCCCATTTGGTCTATCCCGTTAGGGCAAATTTGTACTACTCTGATGTCAGAATGTGGTTATCATACCCCTGAGAATGATAATAAAGCACATTTTAGTCCCATTATGGACATGGGGCGCTTCAAAGCTGCGGTGTGAAAGGTGGAAACAATATTGATTTAGACTCCCAATTAGAGCATTGTGGGAGTAAGGACCAGGATGGCACAACGAGATAGTTACAAAAATAGCATGGTTACTATGTAGTTTTGTATATTTTTTTACAAAATTTTTAATACAAGAGCCGTTCAACGAACGAGATCCAATGCTTTAAAATTGGTAGTACCAAACAACAGCTACAACTCTATGAACTCTTACTCTAATAAATAGGTGCAGCTAGGAGACAACTCCAAAATTTTTCTAGAGCTCTTCAAAAAGTACTCAGAAATTATATTTCCATAACTTACCACCGACGACACAAGCAACCATAATGCTTCATCTCGCTTGCGAAAAGAAATCGTATCCTACTTCCCTATTTCCAGTTACTCAACCTGCTTCGTCCTCCAAGCGCCATCGCTGCCTCACTTCATCCTAGCACTGGCGCTGGCTACCTGCTCGATCCCCTAGGTACTGCGCCCTGTTGGCGTTTCTTAGCCTACTGAAAATCCACAAGCGCACGGAAATACATTGTAGCTTTTCACCCAAGAGTATTCTAGGGTATCGAAATCCACGAGGAACGAGGAGTAATTCAACATAAAACGGATAGGGCCAAACAGTAAAACCAGCAATTGTAGAGGTAGTTAATAGAGCAGAGCAGGATCACTACTTTAGATAAAACAATGTAATTTTACTAAACAAACCAGAACTCTACTCAGCAGGTTTACTTGGACACCGAGACTATTGAACCACTTCCGGGCACCAGAGTGCTGATAACCCAGACGAGAAAGGTAGGCGCTACAGGACTCAGCTATGAGTCAATGACTACTTATCCGAACAACGGGGTTGGACTACATAGGACACACACCCGCTGTCACAAGGTGGGACTACCAACCAAAACTGCGTGGGACAAGACACCTTCCAAGGCAAACTCTAGTCTAGACACCACGTCTACACAACCGAGTTTACTACTACACTGGTTCGAAGCCAGAGAGCAAGCACAACTGTATAGCTAAACTACACAGAGCACACTTGGCACCCGTAAACTACTAAGCAGGGACTAAGAAAGTAAGTAAAGTGAGAATGAAATAAATAAAGCAGAGGAGCAAGGAACTTTACTGTATCCTAAAAATAGAGTAATATTTCTTCTGAGAATAAGAGCTCGGGAACAGAATACCAAAGAGGAATCTGACTCCTTCACTCTACAACTCACTACTCACTCTTGATACAATTGGCTCTCTCTACAATGTCAAGGGTGGCCTCACTACTATACTCTACACTCAACTACACAACCACATTATTCTTCTATTGATCCACCACACCTTGCAAGTGACCTACCAGAGGGTATTTATAGCTTGGAGACTAAGGGGGGTACTTATAGGTGCACTAGGTCAGTTGTGGGTGTAGGTCGGTGGCTGGGCGGCCATGGGGGTGGCCGGCCGACCATAGGTGGTGGTCGGGCAGCCATCTGATAAACCAACTTTGTTGATCCTGTGGCTGAGATGCATTCCTAATGTCGGTTGGTAGTTGCCCAAATCAGTTTGCATGTAAGACGGTTATGTCACATGGTCGGCCGACCACATGATTTACCGACTTAGTGCATCCGACGGCTGAGAGGGCTCCCCCAAGTCGGTTGGCGGTTGGAGTAGTTGATGCACGTGCAAAACGGGGTCGGTGCATGGTCAGGCGGCCACATCCTATCGACGGGCGACCACCTGATTGGCTGCATGTAACTTCCCCTGGATTGCTGACGTCATCGATCCTTTGTATGATGGCCTTCCGATGCTTGGATGCATTGGATACTTGATCCAACGGTTGCATTTGACTTGGTTCGTGTTTCTTTGCATGCAGGTTGAATGTTGGCCAAAATGACATGGTCGGGTGGCCATATGTTATGGTTGGGCGACCAAGCCTCTTGGGCCAAAAGCCTGTATTGGACTATTGGAGGGCAGCCCATGGCAAGAGGTGGTCGGGCGGCCATGTTGGGTGGTCGGCCGACCATGGTGTATGGTCGGGCGACCATGGGTGATGGTCGGCCGACCATGCCCAATTGCATGGTTGCCTTCCTTTGTGTCATTTCACATGTTTTTCATTGTTTCCTTCATTGTTCTGAACATGACAAGCTCCTGCATACAACTTTCATGCACAACTCGTGGAACTAGTTAGTGATATATGAAAACTTGGTAAATCATACTCTCAAACATGAAATGTTGATGGTCAAAATGGGTTTTATCGGCCGCCAACACGCCCTCACTTCGTCCCCAAGTACGGCCGCTACAATTTGTCTGAGTGCCCCTATACGGCCAAGCTGCCACCACCATGCATCCACTGGGGACACGGTGACCTTCACCAACCATCGGAACATCCCAGCCGACAGCCTCTGTAGCATCCTCGTTCGTGGCGGTGGGCGGGGGCGGCGCCATGCGGTTCACACTCTGCTCTGACGCAGAGGGTGTGGGGGCGGCATGGTTCAACCAGTGTGGTGCAGCGGGTGTGAAGGACGCACGGGAAGGGACGCACAGCCTGGGGGTGTGCCGACCAGTCTGGGCACCATGGCGACCTCTGAGTCATGGCAGAAGGCGGCGAGCCGGCGACGGGAATCCAGAGCCTGCGAAGAGCGGCGGAAGTGCAGCAGCGATGCACGTGGAGGCAGAAGCATGGTTGTGGCGACATGCGTAGAGGCGGGAGCGCGACAGCGGCTTTGGTGACGCGCGCGGAGGCTGGAGCATGGCAGCAGTGACGCATGCGGGCCAAGCAATAGTATGCGAGGGAGCTGGTGGGATCCGAAACCGTTGGATGAATAGCGGACGTGCGGATGCAACAACTGCAGAGGGAGGTTATCTGTGCCAACTTCAGAGGATCTGGTTCCACGTATGTGTCCTGTGAGGAAGAAGAGAAGACAGAGGGACGTCCGCGCGAGCCAGCGATAGGAATAGGATAAGGCCAAGCACTATTCAGTCCTCCACCCATGAGGCCATGACGTGTGTGTGGTCAGAAACAGAACGTGCCAGCGCTCCATGGTCATACACCAATACCAGCCACGTTTCTTTCAAGAAAAAAGAAAAAGCCATGCTAGGCTTCGAAGTGAGAAAAAGAACAACAACAGTACAACACTACAACGAAAGAGATAAAGGGAATAGGTGTATTATGGGATATTTATAGTAAAAGTATCCATTCTAAAAACTTGAGTTGCCACTTTTTTTTAGCTCCGCTCCAACTTTGACCGGTTAAATAGGTACAGCTCCGCAAACTCTAGCTCCAAAAAAACTTATAGCTAAAGGCCAACTCAAAAAATTTCTGGACCCATGAAAAATCCAGATCTAGATCCTCTAACCTCAAGCTATTTGACTGTGCTCTGCAGTCGAATCATCCCAGCCGTTGGCTAGTATCCAATGAACCAGCTCACACGCGGCCACACAAACTTATCACACAGGCCGCAAGCAGCTGGATGACTGGCCCGTCATAGCCCATGACCGCAGCCAAGCGACTTGGTCCTTCCGCAAGCCCAGCTGCCTCAGAGTTTCGCCGCCGTTGCCGCTCTCTTCTCATCCCTCTGCATATCCATGACATCAGGAGACGGCAGACGGCTGCAGGGACAGCACTGGCGCCTTGCGTGATGTGTGATGGGTCCTCTGTGTAGAGCCTCCCAGCCTCCTAGGCAAGCGATGCGCGTGTGCCCAGCCGAGGATGAGGAGCACAACTGCGTGATGTCCGGCATGTGGATGCGGGATGCTGTCATTGTTGAATGTTGAGTAGGGCATTGGTGGGCTTGACATTACTTGGAGCACGCCGGACGTGCGGCACTCAGTGGTGGATGTATGCTAGCCCACGGTCCGCGCCGAGTAGCAATCACGCCCGCGTCGTCAGCCCAACGGCAAGCTTCTCCTGCCTAGCATAAAAGAACTGTCAACCGTAGAATCCCGGCAAGGGAACGAGGTGCAGGCGGCGGAGCTGGCCGATGATGTCCAAGTAGCGGTGGAAATCCTCGCACATGCAGGGTTAACATCTCGCAGCTGCTTCACGGCAAACCTTGTCCTCCGGCCGGCGCTGCGTCGCTGTTGCTACATTTATATACCTCTGTGGGCTATGATGGGCCATTACTTTGACTGTTGCGGCCTGTGAGATGCTTTTGCCTCAGTTGTGTGCCTGCGTGGGAGGACTAGGAGCCTTGTGGGAGCTAGCCCGTCCGATGATAACGAACGGTGTAGATGCTTGACTCCAGAGGACAGTACCTTGACATTAGAGGATCTGCATCCGAAAAATCTCAGACACCTCGTACCGGTTCGTCGTACAGGTTCGTCTACTCCCGAAAAGAAAAATCCTGACGATTTCGTCCTTCCTCGATTTCCTTTGCCCACAGGGAGGCTCCACCGGTGGAGGCCACTGCATGGATCCCGTGATGGACGATGACGGCAGCCAACATTCCACAAATCCTGAGCCTTCCTTCCGCACCTAAGAGATCGACCGCATTTTAGGTCTTGGAGGCGTCCCCATCGGCCATGGGAGGGCGCCGGTGTGGTTCTTGGTCAGGGCTTCGCCGGCGCGGCTCTAGGGCGGGGCACCGCTGTGGGTCTTGGCCGGGGCGGCTCCACTACCGGCCTTCCCTTGGCCGCGCTGCCGCCTCCCCATGGCGCGCCTCGTCCCGCCCATCTCCAGACGGGCGTGCAGCCGACTCCCCATGGCGCGCCACCCGCCAGCCACGGCGTGGCATTCTGGGCGGCGCCTCCCCATTGTGCTCTACTAGTCGGCCATGTCGAGGCGGCCTGGGCGGCGCCTCCCCATGGCACGCCACCCCTTGGCCACATCGAGGCAGCCTGGACGTTGCCTCCCCATGGCGCACCACCCGTCGGCCAGGTGCAGCTGGCTGGCCGTGGCCTCAGCCTGGTAGCCCCGTCTGGTCATGGCCATGGACATGACGTCGACGATGGATAGTCTCTGTATGGCCATGGCGTCAATGATGTAAATGGTTTTGGCGATGTTGAAGTGCATTACTATAGAGAAGCAGACGCATCCCTTCCCATGCCATGGTGGAGAACCAGTACGGTGCGGACATGACCGTAGAGGGCCGTGGGCGTGCTCCTCCTAAACCACGTCAGGATGCAGAGCAGTTCCTGCACGGGGGTGTGGGTGCGGTCGTGGCGTGTCTGCAGCCACAACTATGAGCGCGGTCGAACCGGTTGGGCAAAGTGCAAGTGCTACTGTGGTTGGATTGTCGTTGTCGCAACGATCGGCTAAGAACAATGCCGATTCGCAGGTATAAACCATTCTCGCACACATTTTGATGCACAAATATGCGAAGACTACCACATTGAACTAATAAGAACCTTTGGGTGTAGAATACCCTATTGATATATTTAATATTACTTTCCTTATATTCAATAGACCTGGAATGGATACCTAAACATTTGACTCTACTTTGCGAATTGTTTGCGGAACAAGTAGAAAAGGGGAGCTGACCAAATAGTCATTTCAACGGAGTGGATTATGTCGAGGTGTCCGTTAAATTTTTTCAAATGACTCGTATTGAGTTAACAAGGACTAAACTTAAGAACAAGTGGGACAAGTTGAAACCTGAATTTGTTGCACGGCAAAAATTGATGAGGAGGCAAAGTTGGGACCATTTGTGGAAGACGATTGATATGGACCCTGGTTGGTGGAGGAAGATGAAGGCGGTTAATGATAATTTTTTTTACATGATGGTATACAAATTGAACTATAATGTGTGGTCGAATTTTATTTCTGTTGAAAATATGACGTGTGGTTGAATTTTATATATGTTGCACATGATGTGTGGTTGAATAATATTTCTATTCCAATATAACGTGTGGTCGATTATCTTTTCTGTTGTGAATTTTATTTCAAGTCATTATTTTTATTTGAACTCAATTATTATTCACGATAGACACTCATTTGATGTTGGCCAAAGAATCCTAATTTCACTGATGTTCAGAGAACCAGAGATTACAGAAAAGCCTATCCACATTTCAATGACTGTATCGGTGCACTTGATGGTACGCTATTCATGTAAGCCTCTCACCAGATGACCAGATAAGATTTGTTGGAAAATCTGTAACACCAATACAAAATGTTCTAGTTGTCTGTGACTTTGACATGCAATTCACTTATTTGTCGACGGGGCAACCAGGCGCTATGCATGACACAAGTGACCTCTACAATACAAGTTGACGAAAAATTCTTCCACACCCTCCGCGAGGTAATTACTGTACTATGATTTTATCGTTGTATATACAGTAAAGTGCAATATTATAAATTCAATATTTTATCCTTGTATTCACAGGAAAATACTATGTGGTCGATGCGGGATATCCTAAATGTCTTGGATACCTAGCTCCATAGAAAGGTGAAAGATATCACATGCCCGAACGGTGTAGATGTATGGATCCAAAAACTCCAAGGGAAAATTCAATCGGATTCATTCATCCATCCAAAATGTTATTGAGTGATATTTTGGAGTACTAAAAATGAAGCGAATCTATACAACATGCCACCATACTCCATAACCACGCAGAAGAAGATTGTTGTTGCTACTATGGTCCTCCATAATTTCTTCTGAGAGCATAAGATAGAGGACTCGGAATTTGCTCAGTTCGTCTGTAATCCTGATTATGTTCCAACAATACCTGAAAGGTATAACAAATTCACCATGGGCTCCGATGGGTCAACGACTATGCCTAACGCACCGACTATGAATGCGTTTCGTGATGAGTTGGCCACCACTCTTGCTCTTGCTTGGAATTAAAATTGAGGCATGTCCAAAACTTACGTTGTTGATGAAGACTTGATGTTATGAAGATTAACCGTGTCATTGTTGTGTTATAATTATGAAGATTAGCCATGTCATTGTTGTGTTATACAGCCTGCATGAACAGGCCCTATTGCTAGCCCACCACCGTGCAGCCCACTCCAATCCGGCCACCGCAGCCCAGAAGTCAAGTCAAGGGTAAAATAAGCAACTCATAGAAAAAATGTATTAGAGAACGCAGAGTTGATTTGCAAGCCAAATACTCCTTCCACCCACTCTAATTTTTGAGTGGAGCTGTTCCATGATATAGTTGTGAAAGTGAAGCTTAAAAAAAAGTGAAAAGTGGAGTGAAGCTTTCTACCAAATAGGCCAATTAATCCATTGCTGCTTGGTGCCATAAATTTGGTAACATTTTATTTATTAAGCTTAATAAAATGTAATATGCTTTTTTAAGGCGTAATTGTTTTTTTTACGGGCAAGGGCATGCCCACTGGCTCAGAGGCTCAAGGGCAAGGGCAAGGGCGTCCTTGTCTCAATGTGCTCAAAATGCAGACCCAGAGGCTCGATTGGATGGTTCGCAAGAGCGCTCACGCCCACGCAGCCAAGCAGTAGTGAAGAGAAACGCTTGGCCATCCCGACCACAATATCTGCATCGAGCACGAAGAAGCAAATATATGTATTAGCCTTGGCATTTAGAGGCAACCAGCCAATCAAGGATAAAGACTGTCAGAGTGATTCTGATCGGAAGAGACAATAGAGTTCTGATAAATGCACGCCGTTGGAGAGAAGGTCAGCACAGCAGAAACTCCATTCCATTGCTACCACTCTTATCAGTGGGGTCCATAGTCCGTGGATGATAGGAGTAGCATTGGGTACACAAAACGAAACAACTACATTCAGCGAGAGTATTTCAGAGACTGTTGCCCACCATACAATGTCATATGAATCGACAAAGCAAGGCATAACAAAATGCAGTTAAAGATCGAGGCCGGCAAGAGTATCACATGGTGCGAAAATATCACAATTACTACGTGATCACCGCTACTGCTGCTGCTGCTGCGAGCATCCATACAGCGACAGGAATGCCACCAGAACCAGTGGCCGCAGTGGCTGACCGAACCAATGACCCAGCTGGTGGAACCGTCTCCATTGGCTTGGATACTGACTCAGAGAGAGCAGCTACATCCAACACATATGGTTAAAAAGATTAGTTCAGCTAATCTTCCATGGAAGACCAGCATGCCATAGAAGTAATTCAAGTGTTCACTAGCGCAAAGTACAGAACAATTCATCAAAGTACATAATAACAAGCATTAAGCATTTTTCATTGGTGCGGAATAAGAATAGATAATAAACAACAACATGAATCGCTAAGAAGTATTGAGTAGGCAATGTGCATCACATGCTGTGTCAAGTAATAATGTTACATCACGGATTTCTACAACCTGAAAAACACAAAGATAGTATTTGGTTCACCCAATTTGCTCCGGTAACTGACTGCAGCGTGAACAGATAACGTTGTTCGGCGTTTGGTTCGAGTGTTCCATAAAGCAGTGCCGGGTAATCAGATCCTGTCTTGTTAAAAGCCGATAACGCCCGACCAAGAGGGGGTTCTTGTAACTCCCGCTGACCCCATGGCCGCTCGCGTTCGTCGAGTAGTTGTGGTGCCAGTGGTTTCATCTACAGCGATGTTGGGTGTTGGCCTGGCATTGTTCTTCGTTTCAATCATCCATGGCTAGCTCGAGAGACAGACTCACCATCAAGAAACGAGAGCAGCCATTGAAAAAAGATCGATGGAGACATCTGAGAAAGAAGAAGACAGATGCCACGCACGCCTCCAAGCCAGTGGGGACCGGCGGACTACTCCAGCGCATGGGTTTTGGCAGAAGGAATCGAATGAATTCATCACCTTGTTTCATTAGCAGATTGGAACGGCAGCCATGGCCGAAGCATCTGTTATGAGGAAGGATGAGCAATCACCGGTTTTCCCTTTCCATGGTTACGAACCAAGCAATCATAGTATTTTGTTATAGTTTTCAGATCCCGTTCACCAATTAGATTACCGTTTGCGTTTGCACTCCACTAACCAAACACCCCCAGTGTAATTGCACAAACTCATAATGCTGCAGACAGATAAGCAGGGACAGCATGTTTTAAGATCAAAGTGATAAGCTGAGACCCAAATCCAACATGCCCAATAATTTTGTTGCAGATTTGTATAAAATCAATGGGAGCAGGAGACATATGTTCACCTGGGGACATTTCTGCTGTAGTTGTGGACTGGGGTGTGACATGCAATTCTGGCAGTGCCTTGAGCTCTACTCTAGCAAATGAAATGACAAATGAGTCAATAACAAATCAAGGGATGGTGTGGATTCTACCCTTGTCTCACTTTGTAAAGGATCCTGCATATCTAGAAGAAAGATAGAAAAGCTCTGCAGACCAAAAATCAACGAAATTGGAGTAGTCAAATAGTAGTTTGATAATTACCAAGCAACAATTAATGATTTGCATCCCTGGATTTCATTATTTCAGGCAGCAAATAAATTCGATCCAAGGAAACTAACATGAAACAGGAACTTCACTGACACATATCAGATGTAATCTAACCGTCAGGATATGACATTTGACCAAAACAGAACAACTAAGTACCAATACCAATTAGCAAAGGACACAGATGTCATTGTCATAGAAATTCCTTTGAGCACAGAGAAGACTTTTCTTACAGAACTGATTAAGACGGCTAACAACTCATATGGTTCCAATAAAAATTGGACATTGGAGTACATTTGCTGGGGAACAAAGCAAACAGATAACATACCGTTGGATTAAAAAAAAAAGAAAGCAATCCGAAAAATGCACCTTCCCACTACAGGAAAAACAAGGGTCGAACAAAGAACTACTACAAACTACAGTAGCATAGGGTCTAAACAGAAAATTAGTATGGCTTGCTAAACATATACTGCAGAAACTAAAAAGAAAGGAGAACGTCTCTGACTCACGCACGACCTGATGCAAGCACCCTGACAAACATCAGGATATATTACTTGAGGACAAAAATATAACATGCCAAAATAGTACCAGTACCAAAGAGCAGAAACGCAATTTTGCTGTAATTAATTTGGAGGACAAAACAGGCTCTCTAAAATAAAATGTGGACGACTGATTTGTCATTCCCATGACTAACCGACTAATCATCCGACAAACGAACGATACCATCGAGGACAGACAGAAGCCCTTGTTATTTTTTATCCTTCTGCGCGTTTGGGAGCATCGGCCGCTAGAAAAAAAGCTAAAGCTGCCTTTAAGTCGTTCCAAACAGGTATGCGGTTGCTGCACAGCCGCCACAAGCGAGAACAACAGAGCCTCAACAAATTAACCAGTTATGACTTGTGGCCAAGGACGCGAGAACACTATCGCGGCTAGAACGTATTTACGGGAACTTGAGGAAACAACTCAGATGGTTCCTCAGTCATGGAGCAAGAGAGGGAACAAAGGGCGTGTATTAGTCAATCAGTGTATGTGTGTGCTCACCAAGGCAGGCGTCGGCGAAGAGGGTGGCGGCCTCGACGGTTGCGGCGGCGAAGGCGTTTCCCGCGGCGCAGGCGGGGACGAGGGCGGCGAGACGGGCGGCGTCGATGGGAAAGCCGAGGAGGAGCGGGTTGCGGAGCAAGTGGCATAGGCAGCCCTCCCCGCCACCTCCATCCACTGACGGGGAGACGGCGCGGAGGAACGGGACGCAGCAGGCCTCGGTGGGCGTGGGCGGGGACCCCGCCAGCGGCGGCGCCACGGCCGCCACGTGTGGCAGACACGGCGAGATGGACACGATCGTCGCCGCGCACCGAGTGGCTGCGTCCTGTGCGGAGGCGAAGGCTTCGTCCGCGGCGGAGGCGGAGACGGGGGAAGCGAGGAGGGACACGGCGGCCGCGGCCGCGAAGAGGAGACGAGCGGCAGTCGGGTCCATGGTGCGTTCCGATGTTCGGAAAAAGTTAGATAACCCCTTGACTTCATCCCACTCCGTGGGTATTGTGCGCGTTAAGACCTTGCTCGGATAAATACAATGGTTAATTACATATAAGTCATTATAATTTTGCTCGTTTTTAGGGATGCCATTACAATTCAAAAAATATGATATAGGTCATTATAATTTCATAAGAATTTGAGATATGCCATTATGTATGTTTTTAGGCCAAATTGCCCTGTCTTCAACCTCTCTCCCCTCCCTCCACCTCTCGCCTCGCCGCCACCACACGAGCTCCATGGCCGCGCGCCCGGCTCCGGCAGCCTCGGCGCGGCCATGGTGGCACGACTCCCCTCCCCTCCCCTCCTCAGGTGCCGGCAGTCGGAGCTCGCGGCCGCAGCCGTAGCCCCGCCAGCGCTCACTGGCGGCCAGAGCTCGCACCTGGTAGCCGCCATGCCGCCCGCGTGCCTGGACGGCTCGCCGCCACGCGCCCTGGCGGCCGGAGCTCACAACCGGCAGCCGTCACGCCGCCCGCACGCTTTAGCCGCCGGAGCTCGCAGTGCCGCGATGCCGCCCACGGGCGGCAACGGGGATGAAGGGCCGACGCTCAGGAGGGAGCCTAGGCGGGGCCGCCGGCGCTCATGGGGAGGCGGGGGCGAGACCGGCGCATTGCGGGTGGGAGGTAGGGCAAGGCGTGCCGGGGGACGAGGCTGCCGAGCTGGGGCACCGAGCAGAGGAGGAAGATGAGGGAGGGATAGGTTGGAGGTAGAAGAAGACATGGGCAATTTTATCCAAAATGGCATATCTCAAATTGTTATGAAATTATAATGGCCTGCATACTATTTTTTTTATTGTAATGGCATATCTCGTAAAATTGCAATAATTTGTATCTAATTAACCCTAAATACAATGCATGTGCATTGAAGGTGGAGTGGAGAGCCTAAACTCTTCTATCCAAAACGAGGCCCGGGCGTCCCGGCGTGGTGCAGGCTTCCTGGCGGGCAACACCGCCTCGATGCAAGCCACGTGCCCTCTCCCGAATCTCAAAACACATCGTCGCTCCAGCAAACTCGCGAGGCCGAGACGCGGTTTCCTTCACAGCGAGCCGTCCTGGAGCTGAATCAAAACAGATCGAGACGTGCGTGTGTGCTTCCTTGTTGCACGACCGCCACCAACAAGCACCGCGGTCCCCTTAGCCAGTACCGCCGTCGGCGTCGTCGGCACCGTCCGCGGACACTCGGGTCACCTGTTCCATGGCCTGCCCCCACCGGTGGGAAGATCATGGCCTCGTCGCCTCTAGCATTGCCAGGCTTGCGCTTGCGCATCTATCTATGGTGTAAAATTGCCTTTCTTCAAATTTTCACTATTGGATTTCGAAGTAGAAATTGAGTCCGACAAGTGACAACTAATGGTACTCATTGATGGAATGGTGGAGATATGGCGATGCAGTGATCTGTTATAGATGCGTGTTGTGAGCTTTCAATTCTGAACTATTTCCTGCAGGATCCAATTTCAGAGATTTTACGGTTGGTCAGGTGAACCTTTCGTTTCTTATTCAAAACTTCAGATATTATAGTGTAAATCTGTCTATCTACACCCAAAATTGAACAACAGAAGACCCGAACCTTAAAGAATTGAATGCACTGCTGTGAGGATACAGCAGAACAATTGTATGATCTTGAAGTGAGACTAATGCATGGTTAGCTAATTTCAGGCGAAGTGCTGATGTTGCTGTTTGCTGGATGGCGGCACAACACTACGGTCGATGTTTGTGCTTCTGGTAGACTCGAATGCCAATAGTTTCTGTAGTACAATGGCAATATCTTTTATTTGTCGATACATGTAATTTCACATCTGTGAAGCTTCTTTTGCTTCAGCTTTCATGTAAACTTATAACCATGTGCTGAAATTGGCGTTGCGTAATGAAATGGCTTTGGTATGTCGTCATTGTCCTAAAAGATATGAAATTTCTAGATATTGTTTTACAGCATGGATCAAATGTACACGCTGTTACATATGATTGTTTATTACTAAAACAGTGCAAATGAGAAATTACAGTCCTGGTCCCATAAATTAAAAATAGCAAAACACCACTACTCTCAGTTGATTAATTATCTAGAGATTCATCAAAATGTAATTTTCGAGAAGCTGATGCATCTTGATGAACCCCAAGTAGGAGACCTGTGTATCCTCCTTGTGTAGAACGAGCAATATTAGCACCACCCATGTTTGGAAAGTATGGCAGTGCAATATTAGGACCTATACTTGTATATCCTTAATGCATTGAGGATACATGCACCAAACATGTTGTTTGGGAAGCACGGAACTGCTATATTAGCACCAACGCTGGCATCAAAAGAGCTCTGTACAAAAACACATGGAATTGGTCAGAACAAACGCAAATCTGAATTAGTAATATATTAAAGAGCCAATGTCATTATTTCACTATAAACTCCTCTGGAGCCTGTGCAACTTTTATGTTGTCAATTGCATCCTTTGGATCTCCTCCTACGGATTAGACATACAAATGAGAAGAATTTTTTATAGAAATAAAAAATAAATAAAGTATTTCAATGGGTAGCATGGTGCCCGGTGAATACCCAATACCCTTCCCTGTATAACATTGCGAGACCCAAATTTATAACGATAGAGAAAGCAATGAGCTCCTCTCCCCCTAACATATCCTGATGGAGGCAACTATTTGGGACCAATTTGAATGATTGGAATGTATCGGGGGGTTGGAACTATTGTGATCGAGATGTCTTTCAGCGGAACCTAACCCAAATGGTAGGTTCTCGGTAAAATGTCATTGTACCGCCATGATGCTCAGAAACCCCCCTAACATGAATAGAGATATATGGAAATTGAAGGCCCCTTTGAAAATTAAAATTTTCTTATGGTATCTGCACAAGGGTGTAATTCTCACGAAAGACAATTTGGCTAAATGTAATTGGCAAGGAAGCTTGACTTACGTTTTTCCCCCAAAAAAAGAGACTATTAACCATCTGTTCTTTGAGTGCCGGATGACCCGCTTAGCTTGGGGTATCCTGCAGATAGCCACGGGTATAATCCAACCACCTAGCGTGGACCATATGTTTGAGGATTGGCTACAGGGCTTTAATAGAACGATGAAACATTTGTTTCTACTTGGAGCGGCAGTCCTATGCTAGGCGTTTTGGCTTTGTAGGAACGACTCAGTTTTTAAGAAAAAATCCCTATGTTGTCTTTTATAGGTTATCCTTTCAGCGACACGCTGGCTCTTGAGTTAGGCTATCCTTCAACAACATGAGTTTCGGCCATTGGTTGCCGTGGGATCGCGACTCTTAGTGCAGACGGCCACGGCGTTTTTTTCCCAGGCACATAGGTGGCGATCTAATCTTCGGTTTGATTGCTGCTAGTTTTCTTCTTTTCGAGAAAATTTGTTCTTTTTACCTTTTATCACCTTAGGGACTCTAATTGACACTTTACCTTTTAATATATCTCCAGCAAGAATCATTAGAACTTTGAGAAACCCCACTAGATTTGATAGGTCTTTGGCTTAGTGCATTATCTGCTTCCAAGTTCAACTTGTCTATAGCTTTCTCTAAATAAAGAAGGTCTTTCTCACGTGAGCACTTCAATGCAACGGATGTGGCTTTACCAGAAATATGTGCAGCACGTGTTTTCAAAGTTTCATCCTCACTAATTTGTTTGTTCCCAAAAGAAAAATCTCGTTTAGCATATTTTGTCCATCTACTCTTTATATATTGAGTTGGGAAGATGAAAACTTCATTGATATTAAATACTCTGAGAGCATGCTTGCACAATAGTCCTGTCAAACATGGATCAAAATTTTTAAGACAATTTATCTTTAAATGGTATTAATATAAATCAATATACATACCTATGCATTCATGCTTTCTGCAAGAGTATGTTATTGATATATCTTCAGAATTGAAGACAACTATTGCTACATCTTCAAATTTCAATGGAATCACCTTGTAAGTCATAGGTGTTCCCTCCGACGGTAACAATTTGCATGATAAAAAAAACTGTTTTTTAAATTCTTCCTCAAAATCCGAATAAATATTCTTTGTATATGATTCAGCTGCAGTTATCAACATTGGTAAACTTGGGATATAGGCAATTGGAATAGAGTAACATGACTTATAGTCATCATCCAAACTCTTTCTCACAGAGATTCACGACACACCTCTCACATTCTTCAAGGAGTTCTGAAAGCGAAACCTTTTCTTGAAAACACTATTCATACCCTCACTCCTTTGAGTTGTTGTCATATCAGCAGCAAAAGGGTCACGAAAGACCGCGGCCCAATGCGCCCACAACTCATATAGGTTGTTCAGCCATGAGTTCTCCTTAAGCTCATAAGTTTCTAACAAATCATGCCACATCTTATCAAAGTACTCAATATAACTTTCTTCATATATACATTTCTTAGAATCTGTAAGAAACTTAGGATGGTCCTTAATTAATGTTTTGCAGCATCTATCTACACTGTAAAAAAGCGAGTTTTTTGAAAACATTTTTTATCTAGGTTGGTTCCACTGTACCTGTGATACCCCAATTTTTCTAAGTATATTTAAACATATCATCTTATGCATAATTCAAAATTTTGAAGATTTACATTTTTAAAATTAATTTTAATCAAATATGAATTCAAATCCTTTCAAAATTTGTTTTATCCAAAGGCAAAAGTGCAAGGTAATAGTTTAAAATACACCCTTTCACTTTTGTATTTGGACCTTGATGTAATTTTGTTTACAAAATGGGTTAATTGTGAAAGAGTTAAAAAGATAAAAAAAAGAATGGGGGAGAAACCGGTGGCCCAAAGCCATAGTGGCCCGGCCCCGGTTTCTTCATTTCGGCCCAGCCAAACCATGGGCCGGCGTTAACTGCTCAAGGACATGCCACGCGGCCCAAGAACCACCGGCGGCCCAAAGCCACCAGCGGCCCATGGGATCCGCCCATGGCTTCTTCTTCCTCATCCGACCGGGCAGAGGCGAAGCTGAGCTTCGCTCTCGCTCCCGCCGCCGCCCACAACCATCGCCGCCATCTCCATCCTCATCCCGCCGCCAACGAGTTAGTATAAATACCCCTTCCTCGTCGTTGCTGTTCAATCAACCTCACCGCCACAGCCTTTCTTCTTCTTTCAAACGCGAGAGAGGCGGAGATAGAGCTGCTCGCTCAGCCCCTGCCGCCAGCTAAATCCCGCCTGCGCACTAAGCCATTTCTCGATTCCAACCGCCACAACCTCAACCCCGCCACCGTGTACCTCGCGTGCATCTCCCTGCTACCATTCCACCCTCCATCAGCCCACTGCTACACGAGAATATCTCGCCGCCGACACACACCGCGACGCTGCCCCGTGGTAACCCCACTTCCGTCGGCCTACCCATGCCGCTAACCCCATCACCCAATTCGCCGTTTCGTCGTAGTGCTCGCCCTGGTGGCCGCGTTGCCAAAACCGCCACCGGCGGTGAGAACCGCCGGCGAGCTCCCCATCCCGGTCCGTCCCGGTTCACCCTAAACCAACCGGCCCGACCGCCGTTCTCCCTCCTAACGCCGTCACCCTTCCTCCTGTCACCGACATGTGGACCCCACACAAACGACGTCAGCCGCGCTGTCCCACCTCGTTGGGCCGACTTGATTGGGCCAAGTCGGTTCTAATTGGGCTGGGTCAAGAAAGGGTAAACCCCGCGCCTAATTGAAGGAGTGAAATAGAACTTTTCTAAAATAAAACTTTGTAGGCCTTGGGCTTCTTTTTAAACACTGATTTTCTAAATTTTAATTTCCTTATTTCAAGTTACTATAAATTAGAAAGGATTTTACAATTTAGTTTTAAAATAATTAAGTTTTATGTTATTTAATATAAATAAATAAATGTTCACTTTATTATTTTGAAAATACTTTTTAATTTCTATAATTCATTTTAAACTTTAAGAAAATTTATTCTAAAACTTTATGAAATTGTTTTATTATTAAAAATACTTATTTAATTTTAATAATTTCTTTTAAGCTTTTAAAAATACTAAGAACTACAAAGAATTATTTTTAAAATCCTAGAAATTATTATTTCAACCTTAGAAAATTATTTAATTTAGAAAAAGACCTGAATCTTGATTTTAGTACCCCACCTTTTCTTTTTAGGAACAATTATAATTCTTTTTAATACAGGTTGATCATCCTCATACTTATGCATTATTCATATCATGCATTTAGATACGATAAGTCGAATAGATCGCCAATAAAAGATATCAACGAGAAGTCCAAAAGTCAAGTTCTACAATGCGACAACAGTACCAGGAGGAGCATTACTAATCAAGATACTAATTTCTGTGCCTCAAACCTTGGAGTAATCCAGGCAAGCCCCGATGCATTTACCCTTTTTATTTTGAGTCTTAATTAATGAGTTACGAATGCGCATTAGAGTTAGGAATTGCTTGAAACCCTAGAGCATATCGAATTCCTGATTCGAGCATAATAAATCCTATGCGTATAGATTAGATGCTTAGTTAAGCTCAATAATAGGTTACGCTTTCTTTGAAAAGAATACATCTTAATCTTTGTTACTTTGAGACGAATCCAAGACAGTTTTCCTGAATTATGTAATTGGAGACAGTGGACGGGATCAGTTATGCTTTTGAGACATGATGAATATTAAGAGATTAATGAATGAACATGGTTGAGATCCTGATCCTGTCTATGTCGTATAAGGCCGTCCGATGTTTGTCCATGTTTTTAGCTTTCGAACGCGCGTCTTTCACTTGTCGTCCTCGTCACGGGCTCCGATAAGCCTCTTATCCTTTGTACCTAGAGTTGAACTGTGGTGAGACCAACTAGATGGAGGGAGACAGGCGAGTGTCCGAGTACACTCGGGTTCGGTGAGGGCAGTTCAGACTAGGTGGCAACGAGGATGTTAGGTTGTCATATGTAAGGTCGTCGTACATGCATATGACTGGTGATTGGGTACTATTCCCGAGAGTATAAAAACCGATTCGAATCGCTGGGCTTACCAGGTGTAAGAGCTGAATCATCACCGACATCGTAGTTAAGAAGAATAATGTTTTTAATAAGTAATGATATTACCAAGTGTTTGCTTTGTTTGCTATTAGAATAGGTATTACTTACTATAAATAGGAACAACTAAAAGAAGTAGCACGCTAAGAGCTAAGGACTCAATTATAGGCCTGCCGCGTGTGAGTTAACCTAACTAGTTTCGGCCATTGGTTAGAAAGTCGGGTTTATACCCAGTGGTCGGATAAGTCTTGCTGAATAATTAGTACTCAGGATTGTGGCTTTGACGCTTTTCAGGCATGAGGTCTTTAGCTTATCTCTCTTATGCAAGAAAGCATTGAAGCAAAGTGTTCTCCCGATGGCTTATTTATATCTCTTAAAGTTGAAGAAATAAAGGAACCAGATGCTCAAGCTCCTTACTATTCTTAGATTCGTCTAAAATGAAACGACACCAGTGGGCTCGATGTAGATTTCAGGTAATATAACAGGGTTCCATCATTTGGATCTTGTTTCTGCTGTAAGTTTTTACACTTTTGTCTTATAATCTATAAAAACTCTTGTTTTATTTGTTTTGTTTTATTAAAAAATCTATTATTAGAACTTCTTGTATTGGAATAATCCAAGACTCTTAAGGGTCACTCGGTGTATATCGATCCTGTTTTGGTTTAGTCAGGGCCTTTTTAGGACCTGACGGACTACTAGGCTTAATCCGGTTTAGGCGCAAACTCGTGTTTTATGTTTAAACTAGATTAAACTGATCGGTTCCGCCACAGTAACTCTCACGCTAATCCCACTGTGTAGTTTGGAGAAGATCGGAAAAAAAGGGGAAGATCTAAAACCAATAGATACAAAATCTTTATGCTATCTCCTCTCTTTTTTTTCTCACATAAATCATACCCCATACCGTATCTTTTTACTGAATGATCTAATTTTGGATCCACGAGCCTCCCGGGCCTCTTATTCCACGCGCGGGCGTCGGCATGCGCACGCAGCGCCCGAAATGCTGGGAGCGATACTGTTCCCGTGTCGGGCACCGTTGGCCAACTCGCTTATCACACGGAGAGCTGCTCGGGGCGCGGCGCGGGACGCTTTGCTCGGGGCGCTCTGGAGCAACTGGCAACGTGTACGCCGTGCGGCAGTGCAGATTCATTTGGCAGACTGCACGTATTTTCCCCGCCTGCTTCTACTCATGTCACTTATTTTCCTTTCTGCACTGCCACATGTTCCTATTTTACTCATGATTTCATTTCCCAATGCCTATATCAATCTGTTACGTGTTTTTGGCTCATATTCTTTCCCTGTTGCATGCATTTTTCATTGATATATCTAATATACGATCTTTTTTCTGTATATTAAAAATCTTTATATCTAAAAATTTAAAACTTCCATATTATATATTCAAATCTATGCACACACATATAGAGTTTTTATGTCAAATACATGCAATCTTTGTACTTTGAAATAAAAAACAATTATATATATATATATTAAAAAAATTATCTTTCAAAATACATATGTAAGTCTTTGTGACAAAATTTTTAACATACTTTATGATCGTATATTTAAAAAGTGTGTACATTATCTAGCTTTAAAAATTACACGATAAAAATTTACAGTTCAAATAAAAAAAATTTAGATTACATCACAAAAACTTTGAACTTATATATTAAAAACTTTGTATCCAAGATTAAATAACTTTGACATTGTATATTAAAATTTTCCTTTATCTCTATTTTTGAAGTTAAATATAAAAACTTTGGCTATAATTCAAATGCTTTATATTTGAGTATTGAAAACATTATATTTGAAACTTTTATGAATTTGAAAACTTTCAAAAATGTTAACAAAATTTATCATATATTCAAAATTTTGCACATTATCTAGATTTTAAAATTAAATGATAAAAATTTATAGTTCAAATTAAAAACTTTCAGATTACATACAAAAAACTTTAAACTTATATATTAAAAACATTGTATCCAAGATTTGAAATCTTTTAAAATTTCCCTTCATCTCTATATTGAAGTTAAATAAAAAGTTTGTAGCTAGTATTCAAATACTTTATATTTGAATATTGAAAAAAAATTATATTTGAAACTTTATTGAATTTGAAAACTTTGAAACCAAGTACACATAAAAACCACGTTAAACACTTTATGCATATACACAAAAAAACTTTGGGTATTACATCAAGAACCTTTGTACTCCCTCCAGTCATTAATATATGACGTTTTTAGTATAATTTTAACTAAAACATCACATTAATGACATGAGGGAGTACACAAAATTTTTTGTATACATTGTTTTACAAATAATGTCATACGGCTTATAAGCAATATAAATTATATAATTATTCTCAAAACAACTTTTATGCCCGTGGCAAATAGTCTACATACTATAAAATAAAATGGATTCGTAGGGATGGTCGCGGTGAGAAAAACAACAGTGGACAGAACGAGCGAGCAGGTACGTACAGGTGCACGTGGCCACCTTTGCTGGGCAGGCTGTGGGAGCCTGATTGCAGCCTGCGTTCGCACGTGAAAGACCAGCGAGCCCGCGTCGCTGCAGGAAGCAACGCTCGCGTAAAATATAGTCTACACTATGATCTATAAAAGGGCAAGTTGGTCCCAAATTTATTTTTACCTAGGACGGTCTCACTGTAACTTTCATATTAGTTTTACTATGCAGATTGAAAAGTGTTAGAAAAGATGGAAAAGTGTATAAAACCGATAGAAAAAAATTGTTTTCACCATTTTAGGATTATTTTTTTCACCAGCCTGTGAGACTTACCCGCCCGCCGTACCCACTGTCCCCGTAACGATTTGGGCAACTCCCCCGGTGATTGCGCAGGCTGCTGTTTCGGATCGATTCTGAACCCCGCCGGCCGCCGCCTCGCCCTCGCCCTCACCTCCATCCTCGATCCCGCGCCAGGCCCCATCCTCGCGCTGCCCCCACCAGCCTCGTGGAGGAGCAGGCGAGCACGCCGCCGCGCCTCCACTCCTCCGCCCCTTTCTCTCCCCAGCGCCCGAGCCTCGTCCTCGTGTCGCCGGCGTGGTTGCCCTCGCGCGCGCCTCCCCGGCCTGCTGCCACGGCACGCGCGCGCCGGCTACGCCTGCCTCATGGGTAGCCGCCGCCAGCCGTCCTCCCCGCCGCGGCGCCCCCACCGGTGCGCCGGCCCCGCACCTCTGCCGACACCGACCCCGCGCGCCGGCTCCGCCTGCCGCACGCGTAGCCGCCGTGACGGTCTCCCCTGCCCCGCGGGCCACCTCACCCCTACGCCGTTTAGCGCCCATCGGCAACCAGCAGCTCTCGTCCTGCCGTCGTCGATGCGCGCCCTTTCCTCTGCTGCGACCGATCCTCCTCAACATCAACGTGGAAAGCGGTGAGTCCTCCACGTCCAATACGTGTTCGATCAAACGCCACGACCATGCCAGCCCTCTTATTATCCCCTGTATTGGTTCCTCCAAATTGGCTGTAGTATATTGATTTGAGTGTTGCTACAACAATACTTGTGTCATGCGTTTTGATATGCATCTACCGGTATACTATTATTGACTTAATTAAGTTCGTCTCAACAATATCTAAGAAATATACTTGTCAGCAATAGTTCCCCGTTCCCGATTCAGAAGGACGTGAACTCAATAGCATTTGCACTAACTGCTTTGTGTGTGTGTTTTTTTTTTTTGGTGGACAGTGTTGTGGTAACAAACCATAACTGGCATACATGGGTCAAGAGGACGGGGACGGTGGTCGCACACCATTTCAATACAGGACAAACTATCACAGTGGAGGTAAATTGTGAAATCCAATGTTTCATGACTTATCTGCAAAGAAAAAGGAGTCATCTAATTACTTTTTTTCTAACGAATAATTTCAATGTAGGTGGTCAAAGTGCTTTCAATCTAGCGCCACGAGCCATTGATTCAATTGAACGTAAGAGGGAAAATATGTAACATGTGCATCTTCACACTAACCATCTGAATTTTGTGTGCAAATATTTTTATTTTTTTCTAGATCAGTGACCTTTCAACTTCAGCAACAGGAAACAAGAATATTGAAGTGACAAAGAAAAAGCAGGTGGGCAAAGTTGGGAGGGCCAAGCCTAACCTTGCCTCACTGGTCTGATAGTAAGGTTTCTAATTATTTGTTTCATAAATCTGGAATCTATAACTTGGCAATTTAACATTTCCGTAGGTCTTGCTCTCTGTTTTCATTATTGCACTTGGCAACCAAGAAGTATAACAATCCTCCAATTTCTAAACTCATTCATTTCATGGTTCTATACCTGACCATGGAAGGACATAGTTTACACTCATGAGCTAGACTATTTGAGTTACTTTCATAAAATCCTAACACTATACCAGGGCTTGTGCCTTGGTTGGATTGAAAAACAGACACTTATAATCTCTGTTTCTCATCATGTTTTTAAAATTAAAACCCTGTATATTTTTTCCATCATGCATATGAGTGCATTCAGAACTAGGAAGAATAGGAGGTAAGATCTGCATCCTAATTCCTAATTAATTGTTTCAGACAGAGATGGTAGGTAGCCTACGTGTGGTAGTTCTTCGTTGTGCTTGTGTTTTGCCAGGCTTCCAGGATTGGATTGCCCCATGTTTGAAGGGTGAGATTGTGACAAGGTTAGGTTGGTTTTTATGTGAGTTTATTTTATTCAGTTGATTGTGATGAACAAATGAAAAGGAATTGGAATGGGTTATCAATAATTAAAACAAACCGCATGCTATTATAACCTTGTCACCGTACACCGTATTGCCATTTACCAAAATTTTGATTATGTTTTTTTAAGATAATTCACAAGGTGTGTTTGTGTTTGTAGACACCGAAGAAGCTTCACTAAGCTGGAAATGAGAAAGTTATGTGTTTTGCTCACTTGATGTGTCAAGTGTCTATGCTGCTTCAGAAGTTTCATTTGCACCCTGTTGTGGAGTGAGGGTTGATGGATGGAAGCAGGCCTGCGGCCACGCCTCTCCCTCGCCGGCGCGGACCCGTGTTTGGAGGCCTCCATCTCATCGCCGGCTAAGGTCCCCAAATCTCATATCGGATCTTGTTAGAGTGTGGTCCTTCCCTTCTCTTTCATCTCTTGTGTCATGCTTCTAGGATGGTTTTGAGGACCTGGGGTTCTATGGCTTCCTCCCTTTTCTTGCTTGCATGCTCCATGCCAGCAACCGGTGTTCTTCAGTTGTTTGATGCGCATTCTGTTTCCTGTGTCACTTCCAGGACGAAGAGCACTACGGGTGAGGGTCTCTGCGGCGTCTGTCTCCACTATGTGCTAGGTGGTGACTGGTGCCCAGCTTTTTAACTCTTCGCCTTCATTATTGCTTAGTGGGTCATGGCCTCCCTGGAGCTCATTCTCATTGCTACTGCTTTCTTTCCAGGTGCATATGTTCCAGGAGACAGCCATTGGATCCTCTGCCTAGGAACGGTATAATATATAATTTCTAAGCATTGATAGTTTACCAAATTATCTACTTCATAAATTTACAAAGAATGTTATCCGATGGAATTGGACTGTTGTATCTTTGCAAAGAAAATGTACTAATGAGTTACAGTTTCTTTTGGCTACAAAAAAAAGAGTTGCGATTTCATGGCCTGAGAAAATAGAGTGATATGTTTGAGTGATCTTACTTTACTGTCATGTAGTTGCAGCTCATAATGCTAGACAATTAGGCTCCTGCTATTTGACTTATCATACATTCTCTAATTGTGGCTGCAATAGGGTGTGGAACCTGTAGAGTCTTTGTCTGTGTATAAATTCTTTTTTGAATGATAAATTTTAGCTGCCACATGTAGTCAACAAATCTTGCAATTTTTAGCAAGTTTTTTTATTTCATTCTGTAGTTCAGAATAAGCCTTCTCTAACTAACTGAGGGTGAGGTAAAAGAAAATCACATCTGGTTGTTCCATCCATTTCTCAAATATATGAATTAAGTGCTATCATTCCATTTTATTTATGTTTGCTACAACCACGGAAGGGAGCTCTTCATATTTCCTTTTTGAGTGCGGATACCACGGCAGAGAGCTCTTTGTTTGATACCATAATATGCACTTGATTTTCTCTTTGTTTGGTACCATATGCGTTTGCTTTTCTCTTCGCTGCAGCAGGTGCCTGCGGTCATCTATTAATGCAGCATGTTTTTCCCACCTTCCATTGCATATTTCGTGCTTATGTTGAAAGCTGCCCCAGCGCAAGAAAGCTGAAGCAAATTCTATAGGTATGCAAGAAACCATCTTGCCTTTCTCTATATCAGGCATTCATTTTGCATCTTTGACAACGTGGCCTGCATGCAATTCTGGTCACTAAAAATCTAATTTAGGCTGTGTTTCTTAATTCTCTTAGCAGGATTTTATTGTTAAACAATTAGTACATGTGAGGATACATCAGACAGAGTGTCCATTTGTGAACTGGAGCATTTTAACCCGCGTGGATGTGTTGTTATGCCAACATTTCCCCTGTTTTCATTTTCAGAGATACTGAGCAGGTAAAATATTTAGTTTGCAACTTATTGGTCTAAGAAACTTTCCAATATTTCATATATCTCTAAAGAAATATGTGTTCCACTTGCCATCAAACACACACAGAAAAATAATGCCTCAAATTCTAGAGCATGTGCTTTTTGATGCCTCAAACCCACACTTTGGCAAAAGTTCCTCTAAACAAATAATGGATGTGCACCAAAATTCTAAACAACATGCCACCTGCAAAAAATTACCTACAAAGGCTGACATTTGAACTGCAGCAGAAAATGATATTTCCTCAACCTACAAAGTTAATGTATCTTGATTCTAGCATTCTACCGTGTGCATTTCTTTAGTATCTGGTCAACTTTTTTTTTATCTGTGCTCTTTTATGCGCAGTCTTAATATACTGCATCAGTGCCAACGATAGAGAGAAATTGTTTCCATTCTGTGTTTTGCAAACTTCTCATGTCTTCTCCAATAGTGCCATAGATTAATAGAGGTGCTTTTTTACTATTTCTCAATTTCCAAAATTTACTGATGAGCTTTTAACAATGTCTGCAAGGTCACATATAGCATTGAGGAGCAATACTGAGGAGCCCTACCTAAATATCTGTCACTCTGAAGGTAATCTTGTTGCATTCAATATTCAACATCACACTATTTATGCATCTGTGTGAAGAAGGTTGTCAGGTCTATAGTGTAAAGAGAAGTGGGTACCACTATGCTTGCTAACCAAGATACATAGATATAGTTTCTGTATAAAAGGCTGGCTAAGCTAACTTATTCTATTTTTCTTAGGCTGAGTTGTTGATTCTGAGTGCCAAAAGTAATAAAGGGTGTTGCCTGATATTTCCGATATGTTGGTTGAGATAGCATTTGCAGTCATGAAGGTGGGATCAGTATGGAGAAATTCAGAAATTGGCTTCCGAGGAGCTGTGGATACGAGGTTGATAATTCAAAGACAAATAATATAGCAGTAGTAGATACGGTATGAACCATGGTGCAGTCTTATTTTGTTTTGTTTAATGTATCCGGGTACTGGGCTAACGATGGCCATTTTTTTTGTTCTCATCAACGTGCTCTTTTTCAAGATTTAATGCCACCATAAAACAATCTTTTATTCAGTTGTAAATAGGGGAGTGGAAAATGCACTTGAATTTTTATATTACCAACAACTACTTGTTAAACTCATTGATCTCGAGCCTCTTCAATCAAAGTCCGTAGGCTACTTTATACAGTATTTTTTTTATCAATATCTTACTCCATTAATGTTGTTGATGGAAATTTATTACTATTGACATCAATAAACATTAGAAACACATGCAAAAGGTCAAATCATATCTACTAATGCAAGTGAAAACAAATAAAAATAATAATTATTGCTTTTATCGATCAAACATTCAAAGAAAAAGCTATCTAGGAATAGAAAAAATAAATAAAAATGAAGTAAATGAATCAAGATAAATTTAAAAGGCTTCCCATTGCATTATTTTTTAACAAACATGCATGAGGGAAAAAAATATCTGGTCCACAAGTCCACAAGTCGTGTATTGCGATGTGGTTCGGGAGTACCGCCATATATATCCCATTTTGTTTCTCTATGTATTCACTATAATCTTTATGCCTACCATTACGATATATTTATGTTTTTCATTGCAAACGATGATTTTGTGTAGTCCGTTAATTTTTATTAGATGTTTGATGTCATGTTGAGCATGCAGTTAAAGAGATATTATTTTGAGACAGCAAAATTACAGAAGAAAAAAATATTTTTTCTATTCACGTGTGCGTTTCGCACGTGCATATCTACTACTAGCATTAAGTAACGACGGAACGAAGGCAGGCAGGCACGTGCATATCTACTATTAGCATTAAGTAACGACGGAACGAAGGCAGGCAGGCACAAAAAGCAGCGCGGGCGAGCGGGTCAAAAAACCGCGCGCTCAATAAGGAACGGGCGAGCCTCCATCCGGTGCCTAATTTTGGGCCACCTTCCAAACGGAGATACCTTGGCCAGCGCCCTGCAGCCACAAGCCCCCGGCGGCCCAGACGCCAGCGCTCTGCTCTAGACCGCGCCGCATGCAGCGCCCCGCCAACGGCTGCGTGGAAGCGGACGCCAGCGATCTGCCACCGGCCGCCCGCAGGACAGCGCTCCGCCCAGGCTACCCGGACGGCAGCGCGCCTCGGCCGCCGGCGCCGAACGCCGCCACCGGCCGCCCGGACGGCACCGCCCCGCCTACGGCCGCCCGGACGCGCCAGCTATCCCGCTTCCCAGGCGGCAGCGTGGCCCAGCCGCCCGGACCCGGCCGCCGGCGCCGAACGCCGCCCCCACGCCGCGGCCCGCCTGTGCTGCGCGCCGCGCGCTCCGGCCGCCCGGACGCCGTCACCGTTACCGCCCGGACGCCGCTGGCCTTGTGGACGAGCGGGCTGCGGGGCCCACCGCCTGCCCTTCCTCTCGCTCCCTAGTGCCGCCGCCCCTCCCCTTTCTCGCTCCCCATCACTCCTGGGCCGTCGGCCTCACGAATGCGCAGACCGCAAAGCTTGCGGCGGCTGTCGCAGCCCAACCCTATCTCCCGTACGGTGGTACGAGAGGGGATGACGGCGAGCGGCGTCTGCAGAGGCCCCGTGCTGCAGCTCCCTTCGTCGCGGGTAGGAGGACGCTTCTCTATCTTTCGTCGTGTATGTGTGTGTCAATTGTGCAGAACATGCACTTTGCCCCGTCGCAATACCTGGCACATGTTCGCTCTAAATCCTCCATGCCGCTGACCTGATTTTGATGGCCACTGTTCAGGTGCCGGCCAAGAGATTGCTGCCTCGGAGAACTGCCATTGGGGCTCCGGCAGGTACTCTTCTTATCGCACAACCGTTTTAGCAGTGGCATTCGTGTTGGTTAGAATGTAGTAGGCCTATAAGTGGTCGGAACACCTGCAGCCTTTTTATCAGTTCTTGTTACTCCGGTCAATAGTTTGGTTCGGCTGCATTGCATTAGTTTTTGGAATCGAGATGGCGAAGTCTTGAGGGTAGTAGGTCACGGTTCTGCAGCTCCTATGACGAAGTATGTGCTGCGATTTGCATTGCTACTGTGCATTTGTAGATTGCAATGTAATGTGCACCATGAGCAGGTGATGCATGCAGGTCGTATGAAGCGTTAAGATACAACGAATTGTAATGTGGAAGATAATCATATAACCGACTAATTGTTATGTTTCACTAGGTGAAGAGAGATGTTGCATATAACGGAAGTAGCTACCACCATTCTTTACCATTGAGGCAAAGAGGAGGTTTGCAAGCAGCAGTAATGACGGTTACTCCAATATTATATGATGAGGAGAAAAGGAAGCAAATGGCTGAATATTACGGGTTCACGCAAATTGGCGAACAACTACCAGATAATGTTACTCTTGAAGATGTCATGGGTACTCTACCTAAAGAGGTGTCAACTGTCAACAGCGGTATGCTTTGATATTCCCATCCATACAAATTCTGAAATATTTTTTCTATTGCTAGGTATTTGAAATCATTGATGTAAAGGCTCGGACATCTGTTTTAATATCAGTCACTTCTTATGCACTGGGTCTATTTTTAGCAAAATCTCCATGGTACCTTCTACCCTTGGCTTGGGCTTGGACTGGCACAGCAGTGACCAGGGTTAGCTCCCTCCCTTGCTCTCAAGCTTGTGTGTGAATGTGCCTGAATGCACGGTTTTTTTGGGAGGGGGTCTGTGGTGTCTCCACATTTTCTAATTGATGCTTTTGTAAAGTTTTTTTGTCATATGTCATGATTGTGCCCACAAATCATGTTCGAGGAATAAGTTGGTGGAAGATATTATTGGAACCTTAGCTTTCATGCCATTGATATGTCCTTATGAACCTTGGAGATTTAAACATGACTGACACCATGCCAAGATAAACATGTATGCACATACCTCCTTGTATAATAATCTTCAATGACGCTTAGTCCCCAGAATGCTCTCTAGGGTCAGTATAATTTCTACTTCTATTCCAGAAGTTTTGCCTTTGTGCACTGCATTGCAATAAGAATTCACCATACTGTGCACTTATCCACACAACATTCCATAGCATGTTTTAGTTTTATTATTGCACTTCACATGGACTTAATTTTAATTTTTCAGGTACATAAATAGATGTTTTTACTGGCACTGAGTGTAGACTTTCGATGGGCTAAGATTGAATTGGATGCACAAATAATCAGTGTTCTAGAAACAGGTATTCTAGGCCACATATCATGATCAGGCCTCCTACATGTTATCGTGTAATTTGTTTGTTGTTGGGACCTATGGTTGAGCTGATAGGCTTTGCAGTCAAATGAGTTGGGCGACTGAATGGATACTACTATCTGCATTTAGAAGCTTGCAGGTGATAGTGAATATCATTATATTTTCTTACTGAAAAAGTGATACACTGCTCCAAAGATTACATAGCTGCGGTGTATTAAATGTTCTGCTGCGTGCAGAAGTTAAGTTCCTATTTTCCAGTAAGTAGAATGCACTAAAGATAGCACATGTGCATATTGCATGATTCAATGCTTGCCTATTTCTTGATACAGACACGCTGATGGATTTAATCATGAAATCTGTTCTGTTCAATTGTGCATGTGACACTTCATAACAATATTTTTCTTTTAGAACAATATGGAGTGATGCATCATAAACAATTCACAAGGATTACCCAGTGTGTCTTTGGCGGTTCATAAGGCACACGAGGTAACCCCTGTTTATAATTATTTACTTTCCTCTTATTCAGGTTGCATGAATTTTTTCGAGTTAGGCCATTGCATCTAGACTTAGAATCATTTCCTACTTGTCAACCAGCTTTGTTATGTTTTAATGGAAGTGTTAGGTTTGTCTCGTCAGAAAGAGATGACTCTATGCAATAACAGTAGAAGAGTCAAATTTGTGGCAACAGGTTAGTGGGTCTGTAGATCAATAATATTTTTGGAGAAGGGGTTTCACACCTAAAGATTAGGGAGGATTTGTTAAATTGAAGTCTGTACCTAGGCACCTCATATCTGTTAGTTTGTAACTATTCAGGTTTGAGTGAAAATCCATGTTACCTTCCATGTGTCATAATTCTGTAGTCTGTACAGTCAAGTTCGCATATCTGTTAGGAGAGCCCTCTGCATAGTATCATAATTGTTGTATCTTTGATAATTTTCTCAACCTCCTGTTTACTTCTCTTGGTCTCCTGTACACTATGGGGTTGCTTGCTCTGGAGCAAATTTTCGCCAAGTAAATTGGTCGTGACAGACGGCCGGTCATGGCTGGCTCTCTTGCAGGTGCTCCTGAAAGGGACGAGTGACCACAGGGCGAAGAGGATACAGGTGCACGTCCTCACCGACGGCCATGGCGTGCTGGATGGCAGTAGTGCCAGGTTTGTGGAGATGCTAGAGGAGGACCTCGCGAGGCTACGGGAGAAGGGCGTTGATGCGAGAGTCACGTCCGGCGGTGGCAGGATGTATGTCACGTCTGGGAAACCACTCCGTGACAAATACGGGAGGGTTCAGACCATTACCTCATACACACTGAATCCGGTACGTGTACACCGAATCTGGTACGTGCACTCGAGATATGTTACTGTAAGCCTGTAATCCATACACCGGCCTGTCTGTGTGCTCATAGATGTAATTCTGAAATCGTCCATGTGCAGGTTCCAATAGCAATTGGTGGTCCTGGACTCCTGGGCTTGCCCCAGGGGTCCGGTTCCAGACATACCTCTCAAATGCCGTCCTCGCAAATGTTGCAGCGGCACTCATCGAAGTTGTTGACAAGTGATCCTTGATCTTCGCTACTTGCAAGTTCCAATCCCAATAATTCTTCCGCCACAGCTTGTGCGGGTGATGTATGTTCACGAATAAATTTAGTTCCAGCTTTGCTGCTTGTGGTGGTTGCACTGCAGTTTTCAGTCGAACTGATTCCTCTTGTGATTGTGATGTGGTGGTGAAACTGTGTGCATGTGCTGCTAACAGGTCTCTCTCTGGATTGGAGGATTTTCAAAGGATTTTCAAAGGAATTCAATTTCTATGCTTTGATCACATTACATGGTGTTTGGAACGGAGGAATAAAGTTTTCCTTTCCTATGGATAGGCTCACACCCCTACACATAACGGAGGAAATAAAACATCCATCCAAAGCTCTTGGAAAATTTTCATGTGTGAAGAACTTTGTTAGTGCACCAATTCCTAGCTACTCAGATTCCTATGTTCTAAACACTTGTTCCTTTGAAATTTCTCCATATTCCAATCTCTGTTTTATGTATGCATTTATTTTCTATTCCTACCTTTTCTTTATTTCCTCTGGTTTGTATTTCTTTGTTCCAAACAGCCTCTAAATTGTTTACCCCACATCCTGTCCCTAGATCAGTTTCCCCATGGCCTTCTCCGTTTCCCAGTATCTGTCATCAGTCATGCCCGTGCATATTGACTAGTTTTGATAAATGTGCCACAAACAAAGACGATGACTGGTATTGGGGAATACAATTCTAATTGCTGCTGACATGGCTGCACACTGATCCGTGAAATTTGTGCTAGGATGTTTGCCAGACATGGCTGTTAGAAATGTGTTAAATAGCCAAACAAAGGATTCAATAGTTTCATTATAATAGTGCAGCCCCAAACATAATTGTTCGCTTATGATGATTGGTTCTAAGAAGTGGAGCAAAGGGCATTTCAAACTTGTTAGTTTGAAACGTGGTGTCAAATGACACGGCGTGACCAAAGCATGCATAATCAATGATAGATTGACCATCAGCCTAGAAAAAAAATAGCTATCTAACCACCCTCCCCATCTATTTGTATGGCATAAAAAAAGCAGGATCTTCTATCTGCTTGTTCTTCAAATATTCCAAAAGTGTTTGCGAATCATTGGCTGGCAAATACTTCTTCCGTTGACGTCCAATTGAATTATTCCATTCGGGAGAAGGGAACATTCTCAGCTCCTCCATATCACTCTGAAAAACTCATAAACTTCCGCCGGTTTTATTCCTACATTACGTATTTGACCAATCAATAATTTATCTGCCTCGTCAATGTGTCGATGGGACCTCAGCTTATGTACCTTATTCGGACTAGCAAGATAATGATTGTGATCGAGTACAACCTTTTGCACTGCCCATACTCCCTCTCGACTAACATAAAACTGCACACGAGCATTGCAAGAAGTCCTAGTGCTAGCATTTTTTTTTCAAAGTGTCATGTGACGGATGACCACTTTGTACTCCTTGGTTACTGCAAACTGTGTGCTTCTGATAAATTGTTTCATCTGCTCTCTGTTTTGTGTTGCTTTTTCTAATACTAAAACCAATCTTTCTACCATAGGAGTTATACATCTCATATGCATCGTCCTCTGATTTGAATACCATTCCTATCTGAGGCACAACAACTGTATGACTATCTATGTTATCCACCTATATTTCATCAGTAAGAATAAAAATTATAATGATGAAAGTATGCAAGTACGATACGTACGGAAAATATGTCAAGTGCCTGTTTTATTAACTCAAATTACCTGACTAGTGTGCTGATCTTGAGGTGCCATAGCATCAGACAACGCTGAAGCCACGTTGGTTGCGTTTGGCGGCATCAAAATCCCCGTTGAGATCGTGGAAGTACCAGAGAGAGACTCAATGTCACGGGTTGATGATGATCTCGATGGTCCATGACGAATTTCAACATTAGCAGAGACAGCCCCCTCGAAACCAATGGTGGGCGGCAACAACGTCTGTAGAGCAGTTACAGACGCGGTGGCCGGTGCGGGCGAGGACTTTGGCAGAATTGTATGGCTCGTGCTCCCATGATCTACATCAGGTTGTCGATTCTGGTTATCCATCAATGGCAACCGAAGTCAATGGTGAGTCAATGGAGCAAAGGGCAACGTCTGTAGCAGATGCAAAGTAAAATGTCGTGGCAGCGGAGAGAAATTGTGTTTAAGAGGAAAGGCTTGCGGCATTAGCGGCAGGAAGCACGCACGCTGCTCGCACGGCTCGATCTGTTTTGATTCGGCTCTGGGCGGCTTGCTGCGAAGGAAGCTGCGTCTCGGCCTCACGAGTTTGCCGGAGGGACAATGTGTTTTGAGATTCGGGAGAGGACACGTGGCTTGCATTGAGGCAGTGTTGCACGCCAGGAACCCTGCACCATGCGTGCATACAATTTTCTTTCGGTGCGCAGTGCGCTGTCCCTGCGCCACTTTGTCAGTTTCCACCCCTGTGCATTGCCCAAAACACTTGCCGCTGGGTGCTGCCGGCTGCCGCCGCGTGCTGTCGCATGTAGCCCACATCGCGCGCACCATCTGCGGTCTGCCGTGCAAGGGAGAACCCCGCACGTGGCTCTCGCCCTCTCCGACATGCGTCGTCACCAGCAGCGTGAAGACACTCTCCACGCGCGGCTCTTGCGCTCGCCATCGTTTAGGGCTCCCGGTCGCGTGTTGCCACCGCCTACGGGCTACAGCCCGTGAGCGCCCCCATGAGCAGCTCATGCTAATCGCCATCCAAGTCCCACGGCTGTGCATCGCCACCTACAGCGGCAGGACGCCCCTGACGCGCGGCTTGCGCTTGTCACTGTTCGGGACCGCGTGGATGTGCACGGTCACCTGCAGTGTGAGGGTGCCCCAATGCATGGCTCCGGCTCATCGTCGTTCGGGCCCGCGGCCGCGTAGCGCCGCCTGTAACACCAAAGCGCCCACAGATCCTATCCATGCTCACCGTTCCTCCCCTAGCCCTAGGCCCTATCAAATTAGAACCAAGTCCAACACGGCACATGCCCCAACTCTGGGGACGACGTGCTCCAACGGCCACTCCGGTGGTGAGTGCAGGCAGCTAAAGTGGTGCAGGTGGCGGCGCACGGAGGTGACCTCCACATGACGAAGCAAGGAGAGAGCAGAAAAGGCGATGGTAAATTAAAAAGAAAAAATATCTCACATGTGGACCAAAGTGACACGTGGAGCGTCACATCATCAAAACCGGTGAGCAAAACCGCCCAGGGGTCATTTGTCGGGTTTTAGAAAATTTAGGGGTAAAGGGTCCTGTTTTGTAGGTTATAGCATGAAGTGGACTACCTTTAAACATTTGGGGGTTACATAGATTTTTTCCCACCCTCTCTCAAAAGTTGGGCAGTGGGTTTGGGGGTAAATGGTCATGACTTTCTGAGTAGCGATAAAGTAGGATGCAATGCATTGGCGCACGTGGGTTTGTACCCCTACGTTCACAAAAGTGGTTAATTCTTTCTAAAACTTCGATCGTTCGTTTTATTTAAAAAATTCATAATTTATGATTTATTTTATTACTTAACATAGTACATAGTTTGAGTATGTGTTTTGTTTTTACGTGTTTGAACAAATTTTTTCAATAGGACGAATGATCGAAGTTATAGAAAAAATCAACCGCGTCGTACTTGTGAACAGAGAGAATAGTAGCCTTAGCGTGGTTCTTCTGGGTACTCAGATTGAATATTGAACCTTCCCTATCCATTCTAATCCATCTCGATTCATGACTTATCGAACTAGGTCTTAGGATCTCAAACAACGAAGTAAAATAGAAATATGGCCTTTAAATAACCAAATTGTGTCATGTACACCGTGGAGCCTAAAAAAATTAGAAACTAGAATTTCTAAACAGCTATTGTGTCACCTGGATCCTGAAAAGGATATCATCCCTCCAAAACTGGTTTACAGATAGGGCATTTTTGCCATCAAATCTTAGTTGATCTGGGATCAACATTGGATCGACCGATGAGCTTAACAGGCCGTCCACGCAAAGGCGGTTTTAATTGTATCAATTGGGTCCGATGGGCCATGTATCTTAGTCGATACGGACGTGTCATCCAAGTTTCTGGACTATAAATATGTAACCATTCCATTCATAATAAACATGACAACATATGTTCCAGTAGTGCGTGTCTTGCCATCAACTCTCGGTGCACTGCCACCCCAATTCTTAGGGTTTTTTCAAGTAAGTTCCAGACTGCTGTAATATGTTCTCTAGTAGATCGTGCTAGGGATGTTTGGTATTATGACTACCATGGTAAACCTTGTATTGAAGTATTTTTTTATGGCAAGGTTTGCTAGTTATCCCATATGTTATTGATCTACTTTTTAGCTATGCTCAACACTATAGATTGATATCATGGAGCTAGGTATATATAGCTCGTCCAGTTGCTACAATCCATGATATGTGCTGCAACATATGCATAAGGCAACTTCAGAGACCGATATGCACCTAGCACCTTGTCTTTGCATGTCCTAGATGTGTTTTCTTTTCTAGATGAACATTTTTTGAGTTTCGCCAATTTAGAGTTGTTAATCATCAAGATCATGATCTTAGGCAGGTTTGTTGTCCTCTTGTCGTTCTTTATTGTTTTTATCTTCACAAGAAGACGCTCGACTACAAGATGAGCCGATTGGCATGTCCGTTGGAAGCCGATCCAAGCGACCTGGTTAGAATTTAACGTTTAGCTGTGTTGTGCATCTGCAAGGCGATTCCCTAATGACCACAACGCTCATCTCACCCTCCCAAGCTAGTAGGTCAAGCCAGGTGGCACTCCTGCAACCACCACAAGCTGAACCGTCCCCCAAGCCGCAAGGCTGGTCGAGCTGTGTCACAGGAGAGACGACCGCAGCAGCAGTGCATCTTGTGGCTCATCGTGTGCCGCCCGCCGTACTATCACCCACTGATTTGCCACGATGACACATGTTTGGCACACCCGGTGGGACCAATTGCCAACTTCTTCATCAAGCAATGGCTCCATCCACGGCTAAGCCCAATGGAAAAGGTGTTCTAGTCCTTTCAGCCCGCCATGACCCTAGTCAATGGTCGCAAGAGAAGGACCCCCAATCTCGAAGGCCTCATGCCAGAACACTATGGGTCTACACCTTGCGAAGGAGATTCTAGATCACTTCATGTGGACCTAAAATGACAACATCAAGATAGTCAGACACAAAGACTTCAGCTCTCTATCAGGAGATCTACTACATGGGTCATCACGCACTGGTATGTCACTCTGAAGTCCTTGTCAATTCCCTTGAGCAGACCATCGCAAAAGTTGCCAAGGCTATCATAGCCAACAATATATGACTCTAGGAACTACCTTTGGTTTTTCCAAAGGTGAGAAGGCATTATTTGATCGGCATATGCAGCTGATGCAATTTGAGCTGCTAGAAGGAATGAAGGCCGAGTTCATCATTTATCAATTGGAGCTCCTCATGATATACATACCATCCATATACGAACATCCTCCTACGTTCATACTAGAAGATTGTGTATGTAAGATGCAGTACTTGCCACTACATGAGGTGGAAGAGCTACCTCAACGGCCAACAAGCTTTGCCTAAGGAAGGACAAGACCACAGATACAGGACTATTGCAATGGCAGATGAAATATGGTGGAGGGCAGACTCCTAGCAGTTAGGTCGTGCTTTACGGGACATCCAACCTGTTCACCTAGGATGATGAAATTGCTAACGTCCTAGAGAGCCGATTTGGGATGAAGCCTAAGCTTCCAATGATTCATTATGTGAAGCCCTACCTAGAGGAGTTCGATCATGTGCCACTGCCACCGAAATACAAAAAGTGCTTGAGTTTTACAGGTTCAACAGCACCGATAACACAAGCACGGCCGAACATATTATTCGATACATGGCACAACTCGCAGTCATTGCTAGCCTAACAAATGAAAGTTCGGCTCTTTTCGTTATCACTATCGGGTCCAGCGTTCGACTGGTAGACATAGCTCGCTATAGGATCCATCACCTCTTGGAAACAAATGGAGGACCAATTCCATGATCACTTCTTCTCTAGTATTGGCGAGATGACGATTAATGATCTCATGGCTCTTTCTTAACAATAGGGAGAAACAGTAGCACAATTCATCCAATGCTTTGGGGAAACTAGTAATAGGTGCTACTCGTTGCGCCTTACTTAAAAGCAGCTCACAGGCATAACTTTTGTGGGACTGTAGCCAGCTATGCAGCAAGCTTACAGGCCCACCGATTTTAATGCAATCGATGAACTTTTAACAAAGTATCGGCTTTTGAGAGAAGGCATGCTCAAGACTATTAAGAGAGATACAAGAAGCCGATCTCCTACATTTATGCACTATAAGACCCTAAATCGGCTGATGAAGACAACATCACAAGGAGGGCAAGCCCGTCCCATGCCAATTGGTCAAGGCACTAGAGGCACCTGTCGGCTTTGACTTTAACTTCCCCAAGACTAAGCCGATCTTTGATCTCCTGCTCTAGGAGAAGCAATTGAAGCTATCAGCCGATCATCAGATCCTGCCGGCTGAAGAGTGGGACGCAAGTGCTGCATGTACACAAATCCAATACACATGAGACCCATGAGTGCAAGGTACTACGTCAGGAGATCCAGTCGGCCATCGAGTAGGGTCGGATAATTTTTTGGAAAGAAACAGATGAAGGTTGACACAAATCCTTTCTCTTTGGAATTCAACATTGTCAACATGGCCTCAAGTTCAAAAGGCAAAGGCCAGGCCGATCCAAGTGATCATCCCCTAAATTTTAAAGTAGAATATCACATGGCTGAGTAAGAGGTCACTCAATACCGCAGATATCGGCCTAAATCCAAGCAACTCATCAACATGTGTGCCAGGCCGCTATCAGCGGGAGGAAAAGTGCCAATGCCGAGCCGATGAGGAAGAGCGACATCACCATCAACGTCGCTGACACTCGTGAGACCAACGTTTCTATTATGACAGGCACCGTGAAGAGGAGCGGTATCGCTATGACAAGAATCACGAGGAGGAGTAGTGCTACTACGAGACACGTGACTACTACGAACATTGGGCATGCCCCTTCTTCCATTTTTGCTAGAGTGAAGGTGTGCTTAGGCTACCAAATGTCGATGACTGCCCCGAATGCTCAAGACCCCAACACTCAGAGTGCCACACATCCTTTTTTTCATTGCCTTGGTCATGCACAGTATTGTCCTCAAGGCCGCAGATGTGGACTAGCACGGCCCCATGAGTCAACTAATGAAGAATAGGAGGAAGCCAAGTATCCAGAGCCTTGCTGGTGCCCTGATGGTCTCTCGCATACTCAGAAGCATAGAGTGAAATGGCTCCAAAACCTAGAATAAGAAGAAGAGGGGTATTTGCATCTACTGCAGAAGGCCAAATTGGGGTTACAGCCGCCAATGCATCAACAACCACCCTGACTCATTTGACAAAAGAGGAACCAATAGGGTGCCAATGAATAATCGACAGAAGTAGAAGCTGATGTTGCATACAATGTCAACATGGTATTCGTTCTCCCAGATGAGTTTCATCTCTAGCCCATAGATGAAGTGCCCACAGGGGAGCTCAGCATCTGAGTGGCTACCATCATCTTCAAAAAGCTATAGGAGAAGTACCGCCATCTCAAGCCACTATTCATCAAGGGTCTCACCAATTGCAAGCCAATGATCAAGATGATGGTGGACATAGGTGCTGCAATTAACCTCTTGCCATACTCCATGTGCTGCAAGATTTGTAGATCAGACAATGATTTGATCAGGACCAACGTCGTCCTCAAAGACTTCAAAGGCAACTCGACTCATGCCAAGGGAGTACTCAATGTGGAGCTAACGGTGGGTCGCAAAATGATTAACATGACATTCTTTGTCGTCGATAATCAAGGTCCATACTCTGCTTTGTTAGGCCGAAATAGGATTCACACCAATTATTGTGTGCCATCATCAATGCAGTAGTGCCTATTACAATGGGATGGTGATGAAGTTGAAGTGGTACCCACAGACAACTCCCAAGATGTGTCAACAATGGGCATTCCTCTTTGGAACAACAAGACGGAATGTCTCATTTGACGGGATTTGGGAGAGTGCGAGTACATAGAGGCTTGCTGACAGATATGAGGTCAAGCAACATTTGTAAGGGAGATGGTGAGGCCGGTCCACGTGGTCAGCCAGCAGTAGAGCACATGCCCTTTTGACATGCCAGAAGAAGTGCTCTCACTCTGGGGGCAGGGTGGCCTGCCTCAAGATTACAGGGCTTGTGATGTTGTGCCTTCTACTATGTTTCTTTTGAGACAGGGAAGGCCACCTTAGAAAAATAAAACATGGTGGAATGGCTAGCACAATACTGTCGGCTTTGCACATAACATCAAGACACAAGTAGTATGAATAGGATGCAGTGCATACAATAGTGTCGATGTTTAGCCACCAGCTTCAAGAATTCAAGCCACATGGCAGTAGATCACGAAGCCATCATCACTACAGCCGGTTGATCTAGTCACCAGTGCCTCTATGGCACCATCGTCATTGGCTTCTTTGGCTCCTATGCTCCAGTGTCCATCAGTACAGCCGGTTGATCTAGCCACCGTTGTTCTTGTTGGTGGTTCTTAGCCTATCGGATTTTACTCCGCAAGCACATGGAGACCGCTGTAGCCTTTCAGTATTCCAAGGTATCATATTTATTTCCATAGGGAAGCATTGAGATAGAAATATCAAACTATCATTTATCCAGCTATTACTACTCATTCATGTCAACCGATAGCTAAGAATGATTGACACCAAACACCATGGGATATAAGCCAAGCACCATTGACAAGAAAGTAGGTAAAGCTAGGAGGACAACGAGGTGAAAGCTTAGATTCTTGACGAGGACTTTCTATACTATGGTGAGCCACACAGACTAAGCTAGACCAACATGTTGCTCTGACTGAGGTAATGATTTATCTAGTTGTCTTAGATACCTACTTCACCACCCAGGCTGCTAACCACTTCTGAGCACCAGAGTGCTGGTAACTCAGATGAAAAAGGCAGGTGTCACAAGGAATCGGCTATTCGGCTACAACGCAACCCGAACGACAAGGGTGGACTACACAGGGTACACTCCCGCTATCACCAAGAGGACCTTCCAAAGCTAAGTGCGCTTGATCTGTACGTGCACACTAGCTACCCAAAACTGCGTGGGGTTTGAGTGTGAAACCAAGGTGATTGCAATTGTAGATACCACGTCTATGCTTGCAGGCACTACTTTTACTGGTATCCCACATAGAAGCATACACAACCATATAGTCAAATGCTATAAATATGAATCTATAAGCATGACAACTAAATATTCATTACCTCTTAGAGCAACTCTAACTATAGTCTAAAAGGCATTATTATGCTAAGGCATGATTAATACCGAAAGCAAGAATAATGCAAATGCTCACAAAAGTAAAGAAGGATAATGCATTATATAGCTATGTCTTACAGGAAAGTAAAGATACAAAAGAATTCATACCGAACTCATGAAGAAGGCTATGGAGGATAGATATCCCTTGGTCCCTCAGGCAACATATTTGGTGCATGGGCCAACGAAGGGCCCAATCCAGGGGCCGACCGACTGACTCGGGCCTGAGGTGATAAACACCTTGGCGCACAAGACAAGGACTCTTTAGGAAAGATATGGATCGTGGATTCTATGTGATCTCTTGTAATTTGAACCATCTAGGAGACATAGATGGAAATAGACTTGTAACCCAAGCCATGCTGGACTATATAAGGTGAGCTAGGGACCCTTCCAACCGAGGCTCTCGGTCTCTTTCTCTAATTCCTTAAAGGCGGCTCCCTCAATTCGCTCCAAACCCTAGTTCTCTGATACATCAATACAAACCACCGCACACAGGACGTAGGGCATTGTGTGATTTTGCTGGCCGAAACCTATCTAAATCGTGTTCTACCTTGTGTTCTGTTGACCATGGAGGTATAGTCGATCTCGCCGACCACAAAAAGCACCCCGTGGTACATCTCATGGTGCACTGCCAGTACCAAACACCGACAGTTGGCACACCAAGTAGGGGCATCTACATTGACATTAGGCTAGCTCCATGGCTGATCTTCACCAACACATAAGGCCTGCACTCAGAGATCTTTCACTCGAGGTTTATCTCCTCGGTCGCCAACGAGGAAAGCAATCTCCTACATCAACTTCAAGCCAGGGGAGATCTTCACCTATGGCTCCATCACGTCTGTCATCGACAAGTTTGGCGGCATATGCATCTCATCCACAATCATGTGCCATCATAGGGAAAGTGGTCTGCACGACGCCACATGTGATGCCCTAGGCATCTCAAGTGCATTACACTAAAATCATTAGCATAATGACATCTTTTCAAAGGCATTTTATCTTGAGAGTATGCATAAATTAGGTCAATTGAGCAACTAAACTTAGTTTTCAGAAAAGCTGTGTTTGTATTGCGGATATAACTTAAATACAATTGTGATTTTTATAAAACCTTACATACCAAACTTGTAGGCAATCCCATAAGGAATGACTTTGGTATTTTGTGTTTTGGCATGCATGAGTGTTGAAATCTAGTTTTGGGTCATTTTATGTGAAAATGTGACTTCTGCCAAATTCAGCCCTGTTTGGTAAATTCAAAATTTTGTGAAACAAAATTCAAAATCTTGCCATGTCATGAATACCAAAGTTGTAGTTCATGAGATTCTATGCAACATTGGTATATTTCACCTTTCATGAAAATGCACCTAAAATGGACTTTTATAATTTCCAAGTTGGGGGTTTCAAATGGTCAAACAGGAGTCAGCAAGTTAATTTCAAATTTAAATCATTTTATACTTGGAATCTGGTATAGGTCCTTTTGACAAGGTTGTAGATTTCAAAAGGTACAACATTTCATTCAATTGGATCTTTTTCAAATTCGGCTCCTAAATTGGTCAAATTTGCGAAATTCAGAAACCTGATCAGCTGGTCAAAGGGGGTTTATCTTTTTCGATTTTTCTTTTATTTTCTCGTCTCTATGACAAGCGGGACCCACCTGACAGGCCCGCCCGCGCCAGCGCACGGATGGATTTCCCTGCTCCCTCGCCCGATGCACCAAGTCCATACACCGTACTCTCTAATCCTGGGATTGACCCCACCTGTCAGCCATAGTGGTCCATAGACCCGGTTCACCCGCGCACCTCCCTCTTCTCTCCCCGCCCGCGCGCGCCCACGCGGCGCTGCGCGCCGAGCGGCCGTGGCCACGCGCCGGCCTTCCCGGCCGCCGCGGCCACGCGCCACTGCCGCGCGCGGACAGCGCGCACGGCGCGCCACCGGGGCGAGGGCGAGGCCGACCCTATTTCCCGAGCCCTCCTCCACGCGCTCGAGCTCTCTGTTCTTTTCCCCTTTCAACCTCGCGCGTCCGCCATTGCCGGAGCTCGCGCGAGCTCGCCCCCGGCCACTTCCGCCCGCTCCCGAGCTCAACCGTCACCACGCCAGGCTTCGTCGCCCTCGACTCCATCCTACCGCACTAGCCTAGGCCACTTATTTCGTCCCGACGCCGCCCGCCGCGCCGCCGGAGCTCGTCGCCCTCTGCTCATCGTCGTCCCACCTCCTCGCGCCCTCTCCCGTCGATTGAAGTAGGGGGTAAGACTCCCCATACTCCTCTCTCTCTCCCCGGCACTCCGCGGCGAGCTCCCGAGCCCCGCAGGGCCGGGATTGGCCGCGCGCCACCGGAGCTTCCCCTCCCGTCGCGAGGAGGAAGACGACGGGAGGAGGAAGATGAACTTTTTGCGTTATCGCCCTCCGAGTTTAACAGTTTTATGTTTCCATACCGAGTACTGTGTACTGAGTCTTGTAAATCTTGCACGGGAACCCTCAGAAGCTATGGATAATTATATATAGGTCCTGGATCTGTTCAGTTTCGTTTTAAAATGCTGAAACTTTGAAAAATCATAGTAAAGTGGATAAAAATCGAAAAATAGCAAACTTTGTTGCACTGTGTTCCTAATAAATAGATCTACAGGATGGGTATGATGGTTGAGTAGGAAAGGACAGTTTTGCCCCTGTTTTTATTCAAACACTGAAAAACCCTAATAAATAGGAAATAAGGACTAAATGATCTCCAAAAATAGCCAAATTTGAGCAGGGACCTTGTTATCATGTGTAGGTTCTGTATAAATTTTGTTGGCCCTAACACT
The DNA here is from genome assembly GCA_030272315.1 of Paspalum vaginatum. NCBI lineage: Eukaryota > Viridiplantae > Streptophyta > Magnoliopsida > Poales > Poaceae > Paspalum > Paspalum vaginatum. The sequence goes on along the minus strand of CM059019.1, from coordinate 20,891,784 downwards.
TACTATTGAATTACTATTTTGCCCTTGTCTTGCACTAAGCACATATTAATCTTAAGAAAAAGATTAATATGGTGAATAATGTTTCAAAATGACTTTAAGTTTGATATGAGCTATAGTTATGGAGTAACTTGCTAGAGTTGGAGATGATGCATGTAAGGTTTTGACTCTAATTGGAAACTGGTAGAAATAATGCATCTTTATGTAAACTTCGGTCGCTTCACATGAAGCGATGCTACCTCGCCACGCACACCCCACGTTGTTTTATGTGACAAGCTAAGCTATCGTAGATGATGGCTTGTACGATTTCTTAGTACGAAACAACTTTCGCCTCAATATGCATAACTCTATACCATAAATCATAAGTTCACTGATTTACTGCATTACACTCGCATCATAAAGCAAGCATTTCACTAATACATGCTCCAATTGCATCATGTCATGCATATAGAGTCAGCGAACGAAGAACCACCGCCGAACCAGCCCGACACAGAGGAACCAGAAGAGGAGTTGCACCAGGAACCAGAGGGCCAGCAGCAGGAACCCGACTACGCTCCGGAGGAAGCTACTGACCCTAGTGAAGAAGGTAGGCAGGACCATACTCTACCCAGCAAATAAATTATACTTGATGATTACGCATATGCATTAGGAGTTGCTTGGAACCAATTGCATTAGACTTCCTGGCCGCCCTGGCCCTAGCACCTATACATAGAGTTCGTAGGACGAGTATGCCTAGAAATTGCTAGGTACGAGTAGACACGAGTGTGTGTACTCGTCACGTAGGTGTTTTCAAAATCAAAAGCTTACAGTTATATCACTTGTAATTGTTGCTCATGAAGCAAATGGAGACCGGGCGGAGATTTTATTTCAGTATTTACTATTCATGATGTCGCACCCGGACTCCGCCCGAGTCGTTTAAGGCCCGTCCGCTGTTCGTCTGCTGATCGGCATAACATTGCTAAAGTGCTTATCCGGGGAATGGGACCGGAAAAGTCTTTCCTGGGCTCGTCCGAAGCACAGAGACACGTTCCTACCCGCTGGTTGAGAGGAAGGTGGCCCGGGGGAGCTTGGTACTCATGACGGGGAGACCGAGATGTCGGCAGGCTCGTCATGGGGGCACAACCCGGGGGCTAGGCGAGAGTGAATCGAACTTGGGACGAGGCAGGATAAGATTGGGGCTATATGTGGGAACGCGATGGCTAGTAAGCATATACCCCTGGCATGATAGTTATTCCCGGGAATTAAAAATCGATTCGAATCGCTGATGCCCACCAGGTGTGGGAATGCCAATATCACTGTCGGGCAACGTAGTAATTACTTAAACTCTCGGTATTTTAATACTCATGGTTTTTGGAATACTACATGTTTGAACTAAGTTGTTACCTTATGGAAATTTACTATTATGTTGTCAATCATACAGACAATGAAACTTGTTGTTTATGTTAATTAAGTTGCTGTTAAAAACTAAAAGCTAAGGATCCACTTGCTAGTAAGCCGCTTTGCGTCAGCCGTAAGCCATTTCCATTAAGACCTACTGAGTAATTAGTACTCAGGGTTTGCCCCCACATTTTGAGCGCAGGAATGGAATTCATGGTGTGCACCTGTGTTGGAGGCGGGGCATGCCCTCATTTAGGATGAGGTGACTGAGTGGCACGAGGGCAACATCGGTGGGCTCGATGTTGTACCTCCAATGCAAAACTTTTGGTGATAACATGGTGGTCTAAACTTATATTTTCCGCTGCGAGAAACATTCGAACTTGCTACCTTATAACTTTATGATGGACTTGTATTTTATGTAAAAACTGGTTTGTAACTAAGTTTAACTTTATAACTGCCTGTGATGATGTATCTGTTGTGGCTCCATCGTGAGTCAGATGTGTATGATGTCGGTTCCTCTGGGAAAAGGTAATATCGAGAGTCGAATGACTCTCGACGGACGACCGGGTTTAGTTCGGTCTAATCGCACTGCAAGCCAGAGGTGGCAGGTGTGCTTAGCCCGGATTAAATCGGCGGTTCCGCCACAGCTGGTATCAGAGCCGATCATACACAGACAACAGACATATCATCCAGTTTTGATTTGCAAACCTATTTTCGAAAACCCTTTTCGAAGTATTTGAAAAATGAGAATATCGATATGCCCCTATTAAGGATGTTAGTGAAATACCAGGTGACATCACTAACATTCTGACCTAGATAGAACTCATGTGCATATTCGGCGCTTTGGGAAGCAACATTTCGGCCATAGCTATCCCCAGTACTGGCGGAGCGCTATTGGGATTTGCGGACTGTTGCGAACCCTGCATTCATGCTGATAAGGCAGAACTCTTTAAGGGGGGTGGTCACGCCATTGGAGTGTTTCGTGACCACTTTTCCTTCAACCAAAATTATAGCTAGATCTTGTTGGCCACCGTTTCTCTCCCCAGTAATTCCCCAGTACTGGAGGAAGACTGGGTGTGTTGGGAGAAATGGCGCCACTACGTCGTCCACCAGACGTAGCTTAAAGAAATTCGTGGATACCACTTCTAGGGTTAGAGTGGTAATGATTGGTCATGGTAATGATGTTGGTATGAGCATGCATTTTTCTGCAGGTACACTAACCACGAGCGAAATTAAGAACGAGTAGAAAACGACTAGTTGCATTAGAGAGTGCCGTGCATATATGTCACCGGATACTCGCTAGATATATAAATTATGCTTAAGGTGTGTGATGTGAGATCGAATAGGACGAGTCATGCATCATGTTTATTCTTACTTGTTCATACTTGGGGGATTATTGCTAAAAGTCAAATAAGTAAAATGAAAGTCCAATGATGTTTTCCGCACCCATCACCCACTTAACCGTTAAAATTATATGCAACCTATGCCTATCACTGATTAAAGTCTCTTATCTAAAAACAGATGGCCAGGACCAAGCAAACCGCCCGCAAAGCCACCAGTGCGAGGGGACTCCGCGTACAGGAGGGAAGGGCTGCTCCCCTCCCACCAGTGACCCACACCCCTCCTCAGCTTGAGAATGGGATGGTCCACACCCGTTGCCGTGAGGAGAACGGCCTTGCGCAGATCCTTTGTCGAGCTCTGCGTGAGATGAGGCGCAGACCGTGCCCCTTCTTCTCCGTGCAGACAGTGCACGCGGAGGGACACTGCATGGCCAGTGTTGTCCTTCCTTCGAGCCACACCGCGGTCCGGCAGACGATCACCGTCTACGGGGCCAATGAGGAGGACGCTTACGACAAGGTCACCCTAGCAGCCATCACCTCACTCAGCTCCTCGGGTGCAGCAGGGATGTCAGTGCTGCGCTACCTCCCCACCGACGGCTACGACGACGAGTGGCTCCGTCGTCACAACATGCTGGAGGAGCGGATTGACACCAGGCCCTATGCTGCGACCATGCAGTTTGCTCACAGCGTACACGGGATGTACCTCCGTGCCGAGGACCGTGTCTCTCACTACCGCGACCAGCACATGTATGCACAGGACCGTATTGAGGAGCTGGAGGCAGAGTTGGCCGAGGCACAGCAGCGCCTGGCACAGTACGAGCAGGACCCTTCAGTTGCCCCTGTGGTGGAGGATGAGGGCAGCATGGTGTCTGACGCGCGTAACGGGCGTTAGAGAGTTTGACAATAGCACTGTGTGGTGAAGCTTTTTGTAAATGGTGCACGTTGTGAGCGATGTTTTGTACTATATCGCTCTGTGCAGTTTGCCATGACTGTACTAAACAGTGGTGAGGTCGAGAGAACTCACTTATGTACGTCATGTAACCCGATGTAGAACCTTAAGCTAGTGTTCCGATGTGATGGACGAGATGGCCCACGTGTGTACTAAGTAAACCCTTAGTTTATTAAGACTCTATAAGTATGGTTGTAGTAACTGCTGAATGCGCATGGACAATGTGAATGATGCGATGCCGTTAAGCTTGGCCTTGCGAGATAGAGTCTAACTGTTTTATTACAAGTTTACTTGTACTCACAAATTGCCTATAGTCCTATGATCTTGCTGTCACCGTATTTCTGCGCAAGGGCTATTGGGCTGAACCCATATGACTCCATTTTGCAGATGGTGAACACTCGCACTGGACAGTCATCAGGGCAGTCGGCGCAAGGCGCTCCACCCCCGCCGGAGCTGGCCACTTTGGTGGTCCAACAAGCTGAGCTGATTCGATTATTAGCAGAAGACCGCCAGGCCCGTGGGCAACAACAGCCGCGGGAGTACCGGCCACATGGCATTACTTACCAGGACTTCGAGGGGCTGCGACCCCCGGTTTTCACCAATTGCCCCGAGCCACTGGCGGCAGATGACTGGCTTCGTACCGTCCAGTCCAAGTTCACCCTTCTGCCAGGGATCAATGAGCAAGAGAAGGCTCGATTTGCTGCTCAGCTTCTTCATGGGCCTGCGGGAGCATGGTACGCCACTTTCCTCGCCATGCAGGAAGAGGGCCACGAGCCCACATGGGAGGAGTTCCGTCAGGCTTTCCGGGCCCACTACATCCCAGCAAGTTTGATGGAACAAAAGCGACGTGAGTTCCGAGACCTCAGGCAGGGAAACAGGACCGTTATGCAGTATGTGCAGACCTTTATCCACCTCTCTCAGTATGCCCCGAGAGATGTTGCTACTGAGCCGGAGCGGGCCGAGAGACTCCTAGAGGGCCTTGACCCTACCCTCCGGACTCACCTGGCACGGCGCTACCAGAGCTTCACTGAGCTGGTAGATACTGCTCTCGACATGGAGAATTGTCTCCGTGCTGCTAACGAAGATCAGAAGCGCAAAAGGCTAACCAACACATCAGCGACTGGCCCTTCACAGAAGCAGAAGACCGCATACAAGCCTCAACAGCAAAATTATCAGCAGCCTCGTTATGTGGTCCGACCCAACCAACCAAGGTGGATCCATCGGGCAGCACCACAGCAACAGTACCCTATCTATCGAGCACCCGCACAGTTGCCAGCTCCCCGTGCTCCCATCGTTCCGGGGCCGGGTGCTCCGTGCTTCAACTGCGGCAAGATAGGTCACTTCAGTCGTGACTGTAGGGCATCCCGCAAGATACAGGGTCCTACCCCAGCTGGTGGAAGTCAACAAAGCAAGTCGAAGGGACCCATGCCCAAGATGGGTCGTGTGCACTATGTGCACATGGATCAGATTTCCGCCGGAGAACCGGTACTTGCTGGTACGTTCATGATCAACGGTCAACCGACCGTCGTGTTATTTGATTCTGGGGCCACACATACTTTTATCAGTAAAACATATGCATTGAGGCATGGAATAAAAATGTACAAGTTGAAAGAAAACTATCAAATTACAGCACCGGGATCGCCTATTGAAACCAGTTTGGGGGTTAGACAACTTAAGCTGAGCATTGGCACAGAAAATTTTATCATCAACCCCGTGGTACTACCACACCAGGGGATTGATATTATTTTAGGTATGAATTGGATGAAAGAACACGATGCAGTCCTGGATGTTGGCAGCAGGACAATACAATTAAAGTTAGTCGTGAGTGGCAAGGCTATGCAAATACACATGCCAAACCAAAAACACATGACCCCCACGGTCAATGCGACTGAACTACAAGAGGTTAAAAAGATACCGGTAGTGTGTGAATTTCCGGACGTGTTTCCGGAAGAACTTCCGGGACTACCACCAAAACGGGATGTAGAATTTGCCATTGAACTCGTTCCAGGTACGGCACCTGTGTCAAAAAGACCATACATGATGCCACCTGATGATTTGAAGGAATTGAAAACACAGCTACAAGAACAATTAGACAAAGGGTTCATTAGGCCTAGTTCATCACCGTGGGGTTGTCCAGCTCTCTTTGTTGAGAAAAAGGATCATGGTGGGAAGAGGCTGTGTGTTGACTATCGGCCACTAAATGCAGTGACCGTCAAAAATAAATACCCACTGCCACACATCGATATTCTATTTGATCAGTTAGCTGGGGCTAAGGTCTTTTCTAAAATTGACCTAAGGTCTGGCTACTATCAGATAAAGATTAGAGAAGAGGATGTACCCAAGACAGCATTTTCTACCAGATACGGTTTGTATGAGTACTTGGTCATGTCATTTGGGCTAACCAACGCACCGGCTTTCTTCATGTATATGATGAACTCGGTGTTCATGAATGAACTCGATAAGTTCGTGGTGGTATTCATAGATGACATACTAATCTACTCCAAAAATGAGAAAGAACATGAAGAACATTTAAGAATCGTGCTCACTCGGCTCAGAGAGCATAAGCTTTATGCCAAGTTTAGCAAGTGTGCATTCTGGCTGAAAGAAGTGAGTTTCTTGGGTCACGTACTATCTGAAAAGGGAGTCGCAGTTGATCCTAACAAAGTAGAAGATGTGCTAAATTGGAAGCAACCAGAGACCGTGACTGAAATCCGGAGTTTTCTTGGTTTAGCGGGCTACTACCGCCGCTTTATCAAAGATTTCTCCAAAATTGCAAAACCCATGACTTCATTGACCAAGAAAAATGCCAAGTTTATTTGGAATCCGAATTGTGAAGAAGCTTTCCAAACCTTGAAGAAATTGTTAACCTCAGCACTAGTGCTAGCTCAACCAGATATTACCAAGCCTTTTGAGGTATACTGTGATGCCTCCGGTAATGGGCTTGGCTGTGTCTTGATGCAAGAAGGAAGAGTAATTGCTTATGCCTCCCGTCAATTGAGGAAACATGAAGCCAACTATCCAACACATGACCTTGAGTTAGCTGCAGTCGTTCATGCACTAAAAATATGGAGACACTATCTGTTAGGCAACACATGTCACATCTACACTGGCCATAAGAGTCTCAAATATATTTTCACACAACCCGAAATCAATATGAGGCAGAGACGATGGTTAGAGTTGATAAAAGACTATGATCTGGAGATACACTACCATCCGGGCAAGGCCAATGTAGTGGCCGACGCCTTAAGCCGCAAAGTCCATTGCAATATGATAGAAGCCCGACCTACAGCAAGAGTGATCTGCTGCGAGATGAATGACATTGAAACACCTCCGGGACAGCATGCAGAACTCTATAATATCATTATTGAGCCCACCATCAAGGCACAAGTCATAGAAGCTCAGAAGCAAGATAAGGGTATGGCACATATCCGTGAAGATATTAGTGAAGAGAAGAAGGCGTGTTTCACACTGGATGACCAAGGCGTCCTGTGGTTCAAGAATCGTCTAGTGGTACCCAAGGACATGGAGTTGAGGAAGAGAATACTGGATGAAGCGCACACTTCAATACTCACGATACATCCCGGCAGCAATAAGATGTATCAAGACTTAAAACAGAAATTTTGGTGGACCCGCATGAAGCGGGAGATCGCCAGGTACGTATCTGAGTGCGATGTGTGTAAGAAAGTAAAAGCTGATCACTTAAAGGCCGCTGGAATGCTTCAACCACTGGATGTTCCAGCATGGAAATGGGAGGATATACACATGGATTTTGTTGTGGGTTTGCCGCGTACCCAAAAGGGATATGATTCTATATGGGTAATAGTCGATCGGCTCACCAAGTCGGCACACTTCTTACCCGTCAAGACTCATTATACTGCCGCTACCTATGCAGAGCTATATATTGCACGGGTTATTTCCCTACATGGGGTGCCCAAGACCATCACTTCCGATCGAGGTTCGATATTTGTGTCCCGCTTTTGGGAACATTTGCAATCCGCTCTCGGAACCACTGTAATTCGAAGTTCAGCATATCACCCTCAAACCAGTGGTCAAGTAGAAAGAGTGAATCAAATTCTAGAAGATATGTTAAGGGCTTGTGCACTGACATATTCCACCAAGTGGGATGAATGCCTCCCCCTGGCGGAGTTCGCTTATAACAACAGCTACCAAAAGAGCTTAGAAATGGCTCCTTTCGAGGCTCTTTATGGTAGGAGATGCAGAACACCACTAAACTGGTCCGAACCAGGAGAGCGTGTTACCTTTGGCCCTGATTTAGTGGTAGAAGCCGAAGAACAAGTGAAACTCATACACCACCATCTCAAAAGAGCACAGTCCAGACAGAAAAGTTACTCGGATAAAAGGAGGAGGCCACTAGTCTTTGATGAGGGGGATCATGTGTATCTCAAAGTATCTCCGATGAAAGGGATACAACGGTTTGGGATGAAAGGAAAGTTAGCACCAAGGTACGTCGGTCCATTCAAGATCATTGAAAAGTGCGGAGCCGTCGCTTACCGGTTAGAACTACCACCACATCTGGCTGCGGTTCACGATGTGTTTCACGTTTCGCAACTAAAGAAGTGCTTAAGAGTGCCTGAGAAAGTGGTAGATACCTCTCAAATTCAAATTGAACCAGATCTCACATACGAAGAACATCCTATAAAAATCCTCGATCAAAAACAAAGATCAACCCGTCGGAAAACAATCAACTTTTACAAAGTTCAATGGAGTAATCACTCCGAAGAAGAAGCCACTTGGGAGCAAGAAGAATACCTACACACTAAGTATCCTAGTTTTCTACCATCCACTTCAAATCGGTATGTTACAACAGCTTAACTTCAGGATCTAAACTCAATACATGCACACAACATTGACTACAACCAACTTCACCACCCACGTCACGTCAAAAATCTCGGGACGAGATTTCTTTAAAGGGGGTGGGTTGTGATGCCCTAGGCATCTCAAGTGCATTACACTAAAATCATTAGCATAATGACATCTTTTCAAAGGCATTTTATCTTGAGAGTATGCATAAATTAGGTCAATTGAGCAACTAAACTTAGTTTTCAGAAAAGCTGTGTTTGTATTGCGGATATAACTTAAATACAATTGTGATTTTTATAAAACCTTACATACCAAACTTGTAGGCAATCCCATAAGGAATGACTTTGGTATTTTGTGTTTTGGCATGCATGAGTGTTGAAATCTAGTTTTGGGTCATTTTATGTGAAAATGTGACTTCTGCCAAATTCAGCCCTGTTTGGTAAATTCAAAATTTTGTGAAACAAAATTCAAAATCTTGCCATGTCATGAATACCAAAGTTGTAGTTCATGAGATTCTATGCAACATTGGTATATTTCACCTTTCATGAAAATGCACCTAAAATGGACTTTTATAATTTCCAAGTTGGGGGTTTCAAATGGTCAAACAGGAGTCAGCAAGTTAATTTCAAATTTAAATCATTTTATACTTGGAATCTGGTATAGGTCCTTTTGACAAGGTTGTAGATTTCAAAAGGTACAACATTTCATTCAATTGGATCTTTTTCAAATTCGGCTCCTAAATTGGTCAAATTTGCGAAATTCAGAAACCTGATCAGCTGGTCAAAGGGGGTTTATCTTTTTCGATTTTTCTTTTATTTTCTCGTCTCTATGACAAGCGGGACCCACCTGACAGGCCCGCCCGCGCCAGCGCACGGATGGATTTCCCTGCTCCCTCGCCCGATGCACCAAGTCCATACACCGTACTCTCTAATCCTGGGATTGACCCCACCTGTCAGCCATAGTGGTCCATAGACCCGGTTCACCCGCGCACCTCCCTCTTCTCTCCCCGCCCGCGCGCGCCCACGCGGCGCTGCGCGCCGAGCGGCCGTGGCCACGCGCCGGCCTTCCCGGCCGCCGCGGCCACGCGCCACTGCCGCGCGCGGACAGCGCGCACGGCGCGCCACCGGGGCGAGGGCGAGGCCGACCCTATTTCCCGAGCCCTCCTCCACGCGCTCGAGCTCTCTGTTCTTTTCCCCTTTCAACCTCGCGCGTCCGCCATTGCCGGAGCTCGCGCGAGCTCGCCCCCGGCCACTTCCGCCCGCTCCCGAGCTCAACCGTCACCACGCCGGGCTTCGTCGCCCTCGACTCCATCCTACCGCACTAGCCTAGGCCACTTATTTCGTCCCGACGCCGCCCGCCGCGCCGCCGGAGCTCGTCGCCCTCTGCTCATCGTCGTCCCACCTCCTCGCGCCCTCTCCCGTCGATTGAAGTAGGGGGTAAGACTCCCCATACTCCTCTCTCTCTCCCCGGCACTCCGCGGCGAGCTCCCGAGCCCCGCAGGGCCGGGATTGGCCGCGCGCCACCGGAGCTTCCCCTCCCGTCGCGAGGAGGAAGACGACGGGAGGAGGAAGATGAACTTTTTGCGTTATCGCCCTCCGAGTTTAACAGTTTTATGTTTCCATACCGAGTACTGTGTACTGAGTCTTGTAAATCTTGCACGGGAACCCTCAGAAGCTATGGATAATTATATATAGGTCCTGGATCTGTTCAGTTTCGTTTTAAAATGCTGAAACTTTGAAAAATCATAGTAAAGTGGATAAAAATCGAAAAATAGCAAACTTTGTTGCACTGTGTTCCTAATAAATAGATCTACAGGATGGGTATGATGGTTGAGTAGGAAAGGACAGTTTTGCCCCTGTTTTTATTCAAACATGAAAAACCCTAATAAATAGGAAATAAGGACTAAATGATCTCCAAAAATAGCCAAATTTGAGCAGGGACCTTGTTATCATGTGTAGGTTCTGTATAAATTTTGTTGGCCCTAACACTTACTATTGAATTACTATTTTGCCCTTGTCTTGCACTAAGCACATATTAATCTTAAGAAAAAGATTAATATGGTGAATAATGTTTCAAAATGACTTTAAGTTTGATATGAGCTATAGTTATGGAGTAACTTGCTAGAGTTGGAGATGATGCATGTAAGGTTTTGACTCTAATTGGAAACTGGTAGAAATAATGCATCTTTATGTAAACTTCGGTCGCTTCACATGAAGCGATGCTACCTCGCCACGCACACCCCACGTTGTTTTATGTGACAAGCTAAGCTATCGTAGATGATGGCTTGTACGATTTCTTAGTACGAAACAACTTTCGCCTCAATATGCATAACTCTATACCATAAATCATAAGTTCACTGATTTACTGCATTACACTCGCATCATAAAGCAAGCATTTCACTAATACATGCTCCAATTGCATCATGTCATGCATATAGAGTCAGCGAACGAAGAACCACCGCCGAACCAGCCCGACACAGAGGAACCAGAAGAGGAGTTGCACCAGGAACCAGAGGGCCAGCAGCAGGAACCCGACTACGCTCCGGAGGAAGCTACTGACCCTAGTGAAGAAGGTAGGCAGGACCATACTCTACCCAGCAAATAAATTATACTTGATGATTACGCATATGCATTAGGAGTTGCTTGGAACCAATTGCATTAGACTTCCTGGCCGCCCTGGCCCTAGCACCTATACATAGAGTTCGTAGGACGAGTATGCCTAGAAATTGCTAGGTACGAGTAGACACGAGTGTGTGTACTCGTCACGTAGGTGTTTTCAAAATCAAAAGCTTACAGTTATATCACTTGTAATTGTTGCTCATGAAGCAAATGGAGACCGGGCGGAGATTTTATTTCAGTATTTACTATTCATGATGTCGCACCCGGACTCCGCCCGAGTCGTTTAAGGCCCGTCCGCTGTTCGTCTGCTGATCGGCATAACATTGCTAAAGTGCTTATCCGGGGAATGGGACCGGAAAAGTCTTTCCTGGGCTCGTCCGAAGCACAGAGACACGTTCCTACCCGCTGGTTGAGAGGAAGGTGGCCCGGGGGAGCTTGGTACTCATGACGGGGAGACCGAGATGTCGGCAGGCTCGTCATGGGGGCACAACCCGGGGGCTAGGCGAGAGTGAATCGAACTTGGGACGAGGCAGGATAAGATTGGGGCTATATGTGGGAACGCGATGGCTAGTAAGCATATACCCCTAGCATGATAGTTATTCCCGGGAATTAAAAATCGATTCGAATCGCTGATGCCCACCAGGTGTGGGAATGCCAATATCACTGTCGGGCAACGTAGTAATTACTTAAACTCTCGGTATTTTAATACTCATGGTTTTTGGAATACTACATGTTTGAACTAAGTTGTTACCTTATGGAAATTTACTATTATGTTGTCAATCATACAGACAATGAAACTTGTTGTTTATGTTAATTAAGTTGCTGTTAAAAACTAAAAGCTAAGGATCCACTTGCTAGTAAGCCGCTTTGCGTCAGCCGTAAGCCATTTCCATTAAGACCTACTGAGTAATTAGTACTCAGGGTTTGCCCCCACATTTTGAGCGCAGGAATGGAATTCATGGTGTGCACCTGTGTTGGAGGCGGGGCATGCCCTCATTTAGGATGAGGTGACTGAGTGGCACGAGGGCAACATCGGTGGGCTCGATGTTGTACCTCCAATGCAAAACTTTTGGTGATAACATGGTGGTCTAAACTTATATTTTCCGCTGCGAGAAACATTCGAACTTGCTACCTTATAACTTTATGATGGACTTGTATTTTATGTAAAAACTGGTTTGTAACTAAGTTTAACTTTATAACTGCCTGTGATGATGTATCTGTTGTGGCTCCATCGTGAGTCAGATGTGTATGATGTCGGTTCCTCTGGGAAAAGGTAATATCGAGAGTCGAATGACTCTCGACGGACGACCGGGTTTAGTTCGGTCTAATCGCACTGCAAGCCAGAGGTGGCAGGTGTGCTTAGCCCGGATTAAATCGGCGGTTCCGCCACACCACAGGACCCAGCCGCTTCGTCATCGTCACCCGGGCTTGTAGGACGTGTTTGACACATTAATTGACATTGGCTTGGTCTACGCGTTTACCATCGCCCATATACCAGAAGCAGTGTCGAAGACTATAAGGAAAATGGGCCCTAAGCCTTGTTCTTAGTTCCATAATATGATTTTGGTGGTTGAGGTGACAACATGTGCCATTGGGACTAATTTGTGTGTGAGAATATTTGTCTAAATCCTAGGGTGCAAGTAGAAGACTTGAGGAACAAACACCTCAAAGGAGAAAGCAAGAATATCAAGTCCCAGCGATTTGATATGCATCGGACGTACCACCAGACATTATAGATAGAAGGTTTGCAAACTCAAGTCCGCGACCAATTTGTACGCACCGAACCATACCACCAGACGGTCCTGTGGTACCACTACATGTTATAGATAGAAGGTTTGCAAACTCAAGTCTGCGACCAATTTGTACGCACTGGACCGTACCACTGGACGTTTTGGACCACTGGATCGTACTGCCGGATGTTCTGGATAGAAGGCTACAAACTGAAGATCGCGAGTTATTTGTACGCACCGGACGGCCTGATGGTACGACCGGACGGTCCGGTGCTCACAACAGTCAAATGAAGATTTCAACGGTCGACTCCAATGGCTATTTGGGAGTGCACACCGAATGGTTTGGTGGTGTATCATCGGACGGTCTGGTGGTCAAGTAGAAATGTGCAGAAAGCTTCGAATGGCTAGTTTTGAGGCTTGGGCTATGAATACCCCCTTGTCCGACCTCTACAATATGGTTGGTGACTCCTGAGCTCATTGTAGTGTTGAGACACATTCTCCATGCCCATTTGAGGTGTAGGAAACATTTTGTGAGCTCAACCATCACTAGGGCATAACTAGACACATCCAAGCATAGCTAGTGCTTTGTGCATCTTTACTTAGGCCTTGTTGTCTATCCTACGTGCCTGCGTGCACGTCTTTGTGTACAAGTATAGCTGTAAGTCTTGTGAGACCCTCTAGAGTGTGGAGTGGCCGCCACCGTGCTTGTGAGACAGAGGAAGGCCCTCAACACATTGGCCAAAAGGTTCCCATAGTGGAGACAGTGGGGTAGCTCTGTGAGAGGGACTCAGAAGACCCCAACAACCCCGACAATCCTCTACCCTTGTGTGGGCGAGGCCGTAGTCATAGACTACGCGAGAGAAGGGCTTGTGTGGGTCTGTACCGAGGATATCCAGAGACCTGACCGTGGTTGCTTGACTTCTGCGGAAGTCACTTTGCCATGCTCCACCCTTGCGTGGGTGAGATCGCACTCCTTTGAGGATTGTGCGAGAGCAAAGCCTGCAGGGCACCAAATGAGGAGTAGGGGGTAGAGGCATGTTGGCCTCCCCAAACCTTAGGAAAAATTCTCCGTGTCTCCATCGTGTGCCATCGCCGACATCGTCATCGTGAGTTTGCATATCTCAACCCATCTCTTTAGCTTCCGCATTTACATTCTTACAGTTGTGTGCTTACTTTCCTAGACTAGCTTGATAGGTTAGTTTATTGGAGGAACTAAGTTGCAATACATGACCTCGATAGAGTTAGCAACTCTTAGCAAAACCATAGTGCACATATTTAGATTTATATTGCATAGGTTTTGCTTAGTAGTTGTAGTTTTAGGGAGCCATAGTTTTAGAAATTCTAATTCACCCCCCTCTTAGGCATCGGTCCAACCTTCATTTGGTATTAGAGCTGGGCCGCTCAATCTAGTCCATTTTATTGTCATTAGAGCTCACAACTCATATTTGTACTTTTGGCTTCACCGCGAGATTGAGTACCTGAGACGTCTTAGAGTGGGAGGATGAGTACCGGTAGCGCTCCTCACTTTGAAGGCACGAACTACCCCTATTGGTGTGTTAGAATGGCTAGTTATCTAGAGGATGTAGGGTTGGATGTTTGGAGAGTGATGAAGGAAGGAATGAAGCCCCTCTCTTGGCCGAAAAAACCGACAAAAGCCAATGAGAAAGAAATACAATTCAATACCATTCCTCGCAATGCTTTGTTCGGGGCTTTGAGTATTGATGTATTTAATAAATTATATAGCCTCTCGAGCGCACGTGAGATTTGGCAAATGCTCCAAGCACTCCATGACGGCACTAGTGACGTCAAGGAGCAAAAGCTTGCCTTGGTTAGAAGTGCTTTAAATTCTTTTAAAATGCTTCCTAATGAATTGGCTAATGACATGTACTCATGCCTAAATGTTATTGTCAATGAGTTCAATTCAATCGGTGACACCAATCTAAGCAATGCCAATGTCTCAAGGAAGATCATCAAAGTGCTTCCATATGAAAAATATGCAAGCATCATCACCTATCTTCTCAATCAAGACATGAGCACCATGACGCCCACCAAGGTTCTTATCAAGGTCATTGCATTTGAGCATTACCAAGGGATTGGCCAAGACACCTCTTCATCCAAGTCACTTGCACTCACAATTCATGGTGAAAAGAAGAAGATGAAGAAGGAAAAGAGGAAGAAAGAGACAAGCTCAAGCTCAAGTGAAGAAGAAGTAGAAGATAGTGATGAGGATGATCAAGCCCAATGCTCCTCCTCCTCCTCTGATGATGAAGAGATTGCTATGTTGATCAAGAGGATGGACTATTGGGGTTTACTCTCGAATGCTCAGCAAGAACATGCTTTGAAGCTTACATAGAATGTAGCTTCAGAATTAAGATCACACTTACTTCGAATTGAGAGAGAGAGAGGTAGCTTCAAAGTTAGAGAGAGATGTAGCTCCGAAACTACCCAACATATATTGAAATACAGTCCGTGAGGTAGAGGGAAGAAGGTCCATCATCCATCCAAAAACCCCCTTTCTATTACACCTCCTCCCCTTTTATAGGAAACAAGGGGAGGGACTCACTTAGAGTTGCAAGGCAAGTGTTATATGGGCCTCTTGGGCCTTTTTCCCTAAGGGTGGAAAGTCATCTTTTATCCTTTTCCCCAATAGTAGCCCCTCGTCTACTAGGTTTTGCCTAGTACAACAAGACCTAGTAGATGCTCAAATATGGGGAAAAGGCCAAACTATTGTACAACTCGAGTTGTGAGAAATAATTGTGGTGGGTTCTCACAACCTCCACCTGTGTGCCTCGTTAAAAACTCCACCCCAAAAACCCAGTGGGAAAAAAGGTGTGGAGAAAAGAGTACACACATCTGGTGGGCTAAACTGAACATGGTGTATCTCTATAAGGCTCCCCCATGGTTCGCTTTGTTTGACTTCATCGTGACGGAGTCTTTGAGTCCTTCAAAACTGCTTCATTTGCAATACTGAAGTTGCTTTAGCTTCCTCCATTTTGATGGAGTCTTTGTCCTCTGATCTTTATGCCCAAACTTGTTCTCGTGCAATGCTGAAGTAGGTGATGTAGACGAAGTAGATGTCCTTATCTTTATGTGGTCGATGTAGTCGACGAAGGTGTAGTCGAGATAGTAGATGAAGTGTTCTTCGCTTACGGTCTTCAGAGAAGACTGAATAATCAGCCCTCCGGTGCTCCCCTAGCCCCTCTGGGCTGGAGAGCATGAGTGAAGACGTTGAGGATGTTTGATGTAACGGATGTTGAGGTGACTTGAATCCTCCAAAGTTGCACCAAACTTGTTGATGAAGCACTTGGTCCGAAGCTGATGAAGGTTCAGCTTCTAGGCCGATGTTGTTGATGGAGCAATTGGTTCGAAGTCGATGAAGCTTCGGCCCCTAGCCGAAGTTGTTGATAGCAAAGATTATCTCTCCTTTTCTATCGAGTGTTAATTAATTGCCAACCTGCATAGAACTATGCTGCAGGGTTTTTGCATGATATCGGGTATTTTGTTAGTAATAGAAAGGCTTTGATTTGAAATGCATTTGAACATACAAAGGATTTCATTTGGTTGTACCTATGAAGCTTGATGAATGTCGTGCGAAAAGAGACACAATAGTAAGAAGCCGCATTGTTAGCGGGCTATATATTTTGAAAGAAATAGCAACACATCTGACTATATGCTATGATTTCTATAATGATAACTGAACGCATGTAAGATTCGAAGCTTATTTCGATTAATTTGGAAAGTTTCAGATTTCTTTGTCCCTACAAAGACTTGTAGTATGAAGTTAATTGTGGTATTTGAATAAACTCAAATCTCTCCCTTGGGAGCTCTGGCCATGGCCATTCTTTCACTGCACAACGATGCATGTATGGTATGTTTAGAAGAAGAATACATATGTACGAACCAAGTAAGGAATTCATATAGACGAAGTTATGAAACTTTGGCATGAGAAGCTGTGGATAGAGAAAGGAATACTTACAAGAATGCAATATATATTACTGATGATTTAAACACATGCAAAGGAATAAGTACAAATGAAGAGAATATTCATATTAATGGACCTGTATGGTTTGTGAGAAGAAACATTTTGACAAAATAACAGTGAGGGTTTAAACAAGTGCAAAGAAGTAACTTTGAAGGGAGATGATACTCACATTGAAGGGAGAACTGCATAGATAGTGAATGGAAATAATACAATACAATAGTAATGTCTCAGCCCTTTAGGGTGATTCAACTAGTGAGAATATTGGTGAAGACTGAGCCCCTCAGCCCTTGAGGCCGATTCAATATGAGAGAACACCCAAGATCTTAGAACTCAGAAGGAAGCTTTTGCATCTCTTGGTGCTAAGCACTCAAGTTTCCTTGCAGCCTGCAAGGAATCTTCCAAGTTTTACACTGGATATCCATTCTTACGAATGTTTTGAATTTCATTGAATATTGCAATGGTTGTGGTCCTGGTAAAAACAATTGTGATATCTAAAAGAATGATATTGATCAAAATGTGTGGCTTTTAGCCAAAGGTATGCTTTTTGTGTGCTCACTGCGAGCTTAGCCGACTTTTGTGAGATGTTCACCTTGCAAGGTCTTTTACGAAGTTAACTTCTCCTTATGGGAGAAGATAAACAAGACAAAAAATTTTCCTATAAGATGAAGTTAGCTTCTCCTCATGGAAGAAGGTAAACAAGGAAGGAACTTCTTCCTATGAGAGGAAGTTAGCTTCTCCTAATGGGAGAAGGTAGACAAGAAAGGAATTTTTTCCTGCAAAGCATGAAGTTAGCTTCTCCTCACAGGAGAAGATAGATAAGAAAGAATTTTTTTCTGCAAAAGATGAGGTTAGCTTCTCCTCACCGGAGAAGGTAAACAAAAAAGGAGCTTCTCCTCATGGGAGCAGGTAAACAAGAAAGGAACTTGTTCCTGTAAAACGAAGTTAGCTTGTCCACATGGCAGAAGGTAAACAAGAAAGAAATTTTTTCCTGCAACCTGCAAGATGAAGTAGCTATGATTGAATAGTAATGGACAAGGACTTAACTCAATCCGAAGCTATATGTGATGAAGTTAAAATTCAAAGCTAGGTATGAAGCTCAATCCGACGCTCCATCCAAAGATGATATTAAGATGTAATCCAAAGCTTGATTCGAAGATCAATGTGAAGCTCAATTGAAAAATGTTATCTAGATGTGATCCGAAACTCAATGTGGAGCTCAATCCGAAGCTTCATATGAAGAAGCAGAATATGAAGAAACTCAATATGTAGAAGCTTAATCTGATGAAGCTCAATATGAAGAAGCTTCATATGAAGAAGCTCAATATGAAGAAGCTTCATATGAAGAAGCAGAATATGAAGAAGCTTAATATGAAGAAGCTTAATTTGATGAAGCTCAATATGAAGAAGCTCACTATGAAGAAGCTCAATCCGAAGCTCATCTCAAAGATGTAATCCGAAACTCAACTCATAGATGATATCACAGATGTATTCTGAAGCTCAATTTAAATATGGATTTGATTAACTCCGGAGCTGAAGCCCCCCTTTTCTAAAGATATGGACTTAAGCTGTGACAGCGATATCTGAAAAGTGCACTCCGAAGGTGATATTTGTAGTTGAATTCCGATGTAAAAGAGAAGATAAAGTTGCTCCTACAAAAAGGGTTAGTCTGAAGGTACTTCAATTAAGATATCAAACAATTAAACAATATGCTTCTTCTCATGGGAGAAGATAAAAGATAAGAAGTTTTTCCTGCAAGACAATGGTAGTACTATGATACAAAGATACTTTAATAGCCAACAAGAAGCTCCTTCGAAATATTACAAAAGAAGCATCTCCACTTGGGACAAGGTGAAAAGAAGAGAGGCTCTTCCTGCAAGCATCAAGATTAGGTCATCGAATTTGAAAGCTGAAGCTAACAACATGTTTGTTGCAATATCATTTAATAGATACTTAGCTAGACTGTGTCACTGTTGATTTGAAAATTAGAAGTCATAGTTGGAGCCCCGAAGTTTGCTTCGAAGTTGATTTTTCGGAGATGATTTCCAAGACTTGCTTCGGAGTTGATAGCATCAAACATTTGCTTCGGAGTTGATGACATCAAAAACTTGCTTTTGAAGGTAATATTCCGAAACTTGAGTCCGAAGGTGATACCAGAAATTCGATCCGAAGATGGCGCTAAAAGTCCAATCCGAAGATGGCACTAAAAGTCCATTCCAAAGTTTAACGATTTGGGAACTCCATCTGAAGCCCACTATGATTTGTTGATGTTCCATAGCTCCTTAAATCCAAAGCACCATAAATTGTGAGGTTGGGCTCGACAATCCAAAGGCCAATATGATATGACACCTTAAATTTGAAGTATTATACCATCCGCTGACAATCCGAAGGTGACTCACTCGAGAGATGATATTTGAGATCCTAGAATTCACTTTCTAAGAATATCAAAAATTGAATCCAAAGTTCCATAAAAAACCCTAGGATTGGCTCAGGAAAAATGTTAGGAAACTTCAAACAGAAGGAATGACAATAAGGATTCATCAAGTAGACACCTAGATTAGAAAAGGTAATACTAAAGAATGATTCAAAGTTAATGCAAGAAAATGCAACATACACATCAATAACTCAGAAGTATGCAGATTATGTCCATGCCTGCAAGCCTAGACCTAAAAGCTTAACTTCCAGTTAGCAAAAAATATTCAATGAACCGAACCCAAAAACTTTGGAGCCCCAAAACTCCATCTTCTGGGCTGATTTTTGCAAAAATACAATTGTTGAACCCAGCAAAGCTAGGGACAATGAGATGCGAAATTTTCTGCAGATTTCCGAAATGTACTTATTTGCCCTGTTTTGAGTCCGTATGAGAAAGTTATGGCCATTTTACCGATGGACACCAAAAAGCATTTGTTAGGAAGGATGTGTTATGCAAAAAGGAATGGCTCATCCTTAGAATTTATAGGGGCACTTGGGAATACTTATCTGGGCCAAAAGTGTGAGGAGCACTGAGCCGAAAATTCAAAGCTCTCAAGTTCGAAGCTCATATTACCTCAGATGTCGAGGTTATGAAATCAGAAGCAATGAAATCCGAAGGTGCCATGATTGACCAAATTCTTCAAATCTGAAGGTCATTGTGATGAGGACATCACTCCTATGATTATGCAAGGCCCTATTACAAGAGCACGTGCAAGACAATTGAACCAACAAGTGAGCTCGTTCCTAAGTGTCCGTACATATACTTGTGAGGATGGTATGCTACCTAATGCTATAGTTGATTATATTGTACTTAGGAACTTAGGAGAGGACCATAAAGGCCTTGGAGAGCAGTTCGGACTAGGAGGAGGGCAAGAAGAATGTCCAAGTCAAGATGGAGGCCCTATTCTCCTCGAAATCGACTTCCTTGGCCTCTAGGACCAGTCATCAATAAAATCGTCGCCCAGGCCACAAACGGACTCCGATTTTGATGATCCACATATGCCTGGAAAGCTAAGAAGATAAACTTTCCAATTCCACCAGTTTCAGGTCATTTGGAGTTCGGAGTCATTGGTAATTCACATCGCAGGTTAGAGATCAGAATCTGTCCAGGGGCTATTTCCCCTCTTTTTGGGCTGTTGGCCCATGTATCATCTAGGAGTCCATCATAGACGCGTCTAGGCCTTGTCGGTCAAACTAAACTCTATATAAGCAGTAGCCGCCACCCAAGTTAGGGTTTGGGTTTTGCTTAGATTAATCTATCATCGAACAGTTTCGCCGTCATCGGTTTGTGAAACCCCAACTTGTGCAACTCAATTGAGATTTGCGTTTTTCCTCGTTCTTGCTGGTGTTCTTCGGTTGCATTGCAGGAACGATAGCCTTCTTGGCAAGGTCGATTGCGCACGTCACGTGGTCGATAACCATTGGAGCAGTGGTGTCGTGATTGCAAGGATTCAAACCTTTGGCTCGGAGCCTTCATCACCAATGTCGAGTCTCCACCCCTAAACCAACATACCTCACGGAAGATCGGGCCTATCCTATATCAATCGGTATCGGTTTCCAGGTTGCCCATTAGGTAATTCCGCTTATCCTTTAGATTAGTTTTGTTTTCGTATACCTATAGTCCAGAAAAAGCCAAATTTTTTTCCCGTTGTCCCATTACCTATAGTGCCGCAATAGTCGTTTTCAGTTTGGTTTGTTGAGTTTTCATCCTTTGTGGTTGTGTTCGTTGCTGGTTAGGGTTTGTTCTTCATCGTTGTGCTTGTGTTTCCATCCCCATCCTTGTCCACAGTTTGCTTTCGCCTTCATTTGTCCTTCCATCCACTTCCGTGAAACCCTAATTTGAGGTGTCATCAGTAAAACGGCCGTAACTTTTCGCTCCAGACTCGGAATAGGGCAAAAATATACATTTCCGGAAACGACAAAAAATTTCGCAACTTGTCATCAGCTCCACCCCAAATGGCAGAACCACCAGCTAGCGTAGCTCATGATCAGTGGATGGGTCTGAGGCAGCTTCATCAACGTCCACACAACGGCATCCGCCTCAGCAGCCACCTCGGCCACCTCTCCCTCGAGAGGGCGGCGAGGCCTCCTACCCACACATGATCTATAACCTGGAGTCTCTCAACGCACCTGAGGCTAGGTCAACTGCGACTACAGAAATAGGACCCATGCCTCCCGACTCTGGGCTTCACTCGCAGGGAATGCCAACGCTCCTCGATAATTAGGCAAGCTCGCCTCCAAGGTCGTCCACCCGCTTCTCCGAGATCCTTGTCATCGATGGCCAACCGGAAGAAAACCCTATCTCTGATGATGAGCCATCTATGAAGGGGGAAAATTAGCAGCAGCGCGAGAGGCGACGATGCCGTACCTGGCGCCGTAATATCTGCTGTCATCATCATGCGGGGAACAAAGATCCAACTCTTCCCATCTCCTAGGACGAGGCGTCCGAACCTAGAGAGAGACCAGAGGAAGCCGAGTAACGTCATCAAAGGAACGGTCGATGTCAAGAATGCCAGCACACGCGGGTTCAACAGCATGACCACGACCACGGGAGAGGACGTGATGGAGACAATTGCATTCAGCCTCACACGCCGCTGATTTCGGGGTGCAATTTGTTGCCTGAGTTCATCGCCGCCAAGGGAACTCCAAGTCAAGAAGGAGGAGTGCTGGCAAAACTCACGGATGTTCTGCCTCACACGCCGAATGAGGAACTCTACCGCCAAATCTTCACTCAGGCAACTAACCATCTTCTACTTGCCGATGCCCCTGCGGCTGCTGACGCCCGCCACGCCATCAACATGGGGCGTGACACACGCTGCAATATTGAGAGATCACGTGCAGACCGGCATGAGGAAGAAATTCGGCGTCGCAACGAATATGATGGGGACTATGGCACTCCCCACCATGATGACGGGGACAGGGCTCACTCTGGCAGGGCCTCTGTCAATAGCCCGACACCTCGCCGCTCAGTTCACGACCGGCTGGAGGATGGCCACCCTCGGTCCCCACGGCGTCACCAAGGAGGCATACAAGATGGAGCTCGAGGCGAACTAGCCCATCGAGGCATGGTCGGCATCCTGACCTTCACTAAACGGCTTCATGAGGTTGCATGGCCCCAAAATTTCAAACTCTCCAACATCGACAAGTACGAGACGAAGCATGACCTGAGCGTCTAGCTCACTGTATATTCAACCACAGCCAGTGCCACCGGTGCAAATGAGGATGTGATGGCAGCCTATGTCTCGATCATGCTGGGGCAAGACGCGCTTTAGTGGCTCCGCCACCTCCGGCATGACTACATGGACACCTGGGATGACTTCTGCCGCCGATTCATCGGCAACTTCCAATCTCTCTCCGACAAGCGTAGGGACAACGAGAGCCTCCGGTCACACCTGAAGCAGTTCCAGTCGATGCGGAATCACATCCCTAACATCGTTGACGAGGCGGTGATTAAAGATTTCTTCCACAGCTCCAACGATGAGGCCTTCGTGAAAAGCATCTTGCACAAGGCCCCTATCACTTCAGAGCAGCTCTTCCGCAATGCTGACTAATACATTACCACGGATAAGCAGGCTCGGGACCTGGTCAACGCACGTCGAGATGACTGAGGCAAAGACAAGCGTGAAGACCCCCCACGGCAGGAACGCCGCTAGGACAATAGGCCTCGGGAGGAGGTCCAAGCTGTGGGCCCACCACCCATGCGCCCACGCGTCCCTCCTCACGCGAGAGGCGGACACTCGCTCGACCAACTCCTGGACATGCCGTGCCCCAATTACAAGGAGATGCACCACTCCTTGCGCGATTGTCGGGACTTCAGGGCCTCGATCACCAACGGCCGACCCTTCATACCGCTGCCTCCGTCGCCACCTCTGCCACGAGACCAGGGGCCGCCACCTCAACAGAATAGGGACAATGGTGCCGGCTTCCCCAACATCAACAGGCAGGTCAATGTCATCTTCGGGGGGCATGGCTCCCAAGAAAGCAAGAGGCAGCAGAGTCATGGCAGCCACCCAAGAGCCTCCCACGCCATACAATTGGTCGGACATGCCTATCTCTTTCAGTCGGGTGGATCATTGGCTCAACTTTGACCACCCATGCAAGTACCCTCTGCTTGTGAGCCCAGTGGTCCATGAGAGCGGACTCATGAGGATGCTGATCGATGGGGGAAGTAGCATCAATGTGATATTCCCCAAGACCCTGCTATCTCTTGGGCTCTCCATCGATGATCTACAAGAGTCGGATAGCCCATTCTTCGAGATCTTGCCTGGCGAGGGAGGATATCCATTGGGGCACATTAGCTTGCCCGTCACCTTTGGAACAGAGGACAACTTCCATATTGAGACCCTTCATTTTGAGGTGGCAACTGTCGACTCCACCTACAATGCCATCATCGGGTGGCCCGGGCTAGCCAAGTTCATGGCTGTCCCTCATTACTCATACCTGGTCTTGAAGATGCCGGCCCCACGTGATGTTCTCTCTGTTTGGGTGGACTTCAAGGGCTTTGCAATCTGCGCTTGAGAGGCATTCTAGATGGCCCTCGCAGTAACTACCGCAGTGGCTCAGTGCCGGCTGGCCGCTGATGCGGCTCAACTCTCGAAGGACAACCTGCCGATCCTGACTCAAGAGTCAGCCCCCTAGGTCAGCCATACATGCGATCGTGGCGACCAATGAAGTGAGCCTCAACCTCCCTGACGCCTCCAAGACGGTGACCATCAGTGCCATCCTTCCTCCCAAATAGGAAGACATGCTCCTCCAGTTCTTGACAGACAACTGGGACATGTTCGCATGGAAGCCCGCAGATATGCCTGGAGTCCCAAGGGAATTGGCCGAGCACAAGCTCAAGGTTTTTCCCAACGCAAAACCAATCAAGTAGAGGTTGCGCCGATTCACTCCAGATAAGAGGGAAGCGATCCATGCAGAGCTCACTCAGCTCCAAGCTGCTGGGTTTATTAGAGAAGTCATGCATCCCGAGTGGCTTGCAAACCCCGTACTTGTGCTAAAAAAGAATAAAATAGATTGGCGGATGTGTGTTGACTATATTGATCTCAATAAGCACTGCTCGAAGGATCCCTTCGGGCTGCCTAGGATTGATCAAGTTATAGACTTTACGGTAGGATGCTCCCTGCTCTACTTCCTAGATTGTTACTTGGGCTACCACCAGATTATTTTAGCGGAGGAAGATCAGGAGAAGACCGCATTCATTATGCCCTTTGGGGCATTTTGGTACACCTCTATGTTGTTTGGGCTGAAAAATGCTACGGCGACATACCAATGCACAATCCAAATGTTTCTGGCTGAGCACTAGGGCAAGCGCATCAAGGCTTATGTCGATGACATGATCAAGACAAAGCATCCAGAAGACTTCATTAACGATCTACAACAAGTCTTCAACATCTTAAGAAGGTTCTGCTAGAAGCTTAACCCCACTAAGTGTGTATTTGGGGTCCTAGTCGGGCAACTACTCGGGTTTGTCATCGGCAAGAGGGGTATCGAAGCCAATCCAAAGCAGATTGATGCAATTCTTTGGATGGAGCCTTCTAGGTTGTAGAAGAAGGTCCAGAAGCTCACTGGGTGCATGGCAGCCCTAAGCCGATTCATCTCGCAGCTTGGGGAGCGCGGCATGCTATTTTAGAAGCTACTGAAGAAGGTGGACAGATTCCAATGGACACCAGAAGCCCAAGATGCTCTCAAGAAATTCTTGACGACCCCCGGTACTCAAGTCACCAAACCAAGCCACAGCGGACCACGCAGCTGAGGACCTACTTCTGTACATCTCTTGCACGACTCATGTGGCCAGCACTGCATTGGTGGTCGAGAGGCTGGAGGAAGGGCATGTTTAGCCGACTCAACACCTGGCCTACTTCATCAGCAAAGTACTCAGCCTGTCTAAAATAAGGTACCCTCAGGTTCAGAAATTACTGTATGCGGTCCTTATTACTGCTCGCAAGCTGTGTCATTATTTCAAAGAGCACAAAGTGGTGGTGGTCACCTCGTTCCCCATCGGTGAGATTCTGCGGAACACAGAAGCTACTGGGAGAATTGCCAAATGGGCATGTGAGCTAGGAGCACATGACATCGAATTCCGCCCATGCACCGCCATCAAGACATTGGCGTTGGTTGACTTTGTCTCTGAGTGGACAGAGAATTAGGTACCAGAGAACCCAGAGCCTCTAGAATTCTGGAAGATGTACTTTGACGGATCCCTAAAAATAGAGGGAGCAAGGGCAAGAGTCGTCCTGAGTTCCCCAAAAGGCGAGAAGCTCAAGTATGTGCTACAGATCCTTTTTACAGTGTCCAACAATGCAGCAGAATATGAAGCTATGCTACATGGGTTGCGCATTGCGATCTCACTCGGTATCAAGCACCTCATGGTCTATGGGGATTCTTTGGTGGCGATCAGTCAGGTCAAAAAAAGATTGGGACTGCTCTACGAAAGTAATGGACAAGTACTGTGATGAGGTTTGCAAACTAGAGGATAAGTTCGATGGGCTTGAGTTTCATCACGTAGACCATAATAACAATGCAGATGCTGATCTACTGTCAAAGCTCGGCTCCTCCCAAGCCAAAATACATCCAGGGGTCTTTGCCAAGAGTTGTCTCGCCCATCCATTGATCGAGAGCGGGAACCCCTAGAGTAGTACGTCCTGAGCTTGGAGGAAACTCTGACTGACTGGCGAGTCCTAACCATCAGGTACATCAGAGATGGGGATGAGCCTAACGATAAAGCAGAAGCTGAGTGACTCGTTCAGCGTGTGGCTAGCTATACATTGATTAGCGGTGATCTGTTCATCGACATCCCTTGTGGTAAGAGTTTACTGATGGAGATTCATGCCAGACAATGCAACAATCATGCTGCTTCTAGGACATAGGTAGGGAAGGCATTCAGGACCAATTTTTACCGGCCAACAGCAAAGCAAGATGCCACAGAACTGGCCAAACACTGTGAAGCTTGTCAGTTCTTTGAAAATCAACATCACCTCCCGGCACAGTAGCTGTAGAACATTCCTGTCTCATGGCCCTTCGTATGCTGGGAGCTCGACATGATCGGGCCACTCAAGAGGGCTCAAGGTGGATATACTCATGTGCTAGTGGCCATCAACAAGTTTACCAAGTGGATCGAGGTCAAGCCGATCGTATCTCTAACCTCTGCAAAGGTAGCAGAATTCATCCAAGAGATTATATTCTGCTTCGGGATTCTGAACAGCATCGGAGTTTTTTTATTTTTGCAGTGAAAAGTCCATACTTGTCAAATATGTCTCGGTGGCGCATCGCCGTGCCAATGTTTAGGTCGAGCGTGTAAATGGGATGATTCTTGATGCCTTAAAAAAGAGGGTCTTCGACAAAGACGAAAAGCTTGCAGGCAAGTGGATCGGGGAGCTCTTGTACATAGTTTGGAGTC
This sequence comes from Paspalum vaginatum, assembly GCA_030272315.1. Taxonomy (NCBI): domain Eukaryota; kingdom Viridiplantae; phylum Streptophyta; class Magnoliopsida; order Poales; family Poaceae; genus Paspalum; species Paspalum vaginatum. The sequence continues at coordinate 20,865,102 of CM059019.1, read as the reverse complement.
TTAGAACTCAGCCCAGTAAAGTGCTCAATGGCAATGCACCCTTCTTCATGGTGACGTCTCAGAAGCAGTGCTCCCCACTGACTTAGCACATGGGGCACTTCGGCTCGCATTCAATGACATCGTCGAGGCAGAGACCACTCGGCTAGAGGAAGTCGACCTACTTGAGAAGGAACGGCTCAACTCAGTGATTCACTCGGCACGGTATCAACAAAATTTTCGGCGTTATCATGAGCACAATATACGTCCTCGTGCCCTTTTAGTCGGAGAACTGATCCTCCACAGAGTCCTTAAGGGGGCAGGGTGTCACAAGCTATCCCCTCCTTGGGAGGGGCCCTATATCATCACAGAACTCACTAGGCCATGGTCTTATTGCTTGTCTCAAATGGATGGTACTCCGATCGGGAACTCCTAGAATATTGAACATCTTCGCATGTTCTGTGCCTAAAGCCACTACAAACCTCTGAGCATTGTGTCTTCATCTGTATTCATGATCAATATTGTGGTTGTCACAACGTCGAGGCAACTCGTCCTCACTCGTATTCAGTTGGTTGTAATCAAGTAATAAAGAATGCATGACCTCTGTGCACATGTCTCTATATGACGCATCTTGCATTGACGTCTTGTCCTCATTCTCCATAACAAGGCAATTAGTCATGGGTACTGACCCAACTCATGACTGGTGTTACATGCCTATGCATACTCAAGATAGGGTGCAGTCCGACCCTAATTACGGGGCAATCAGCCTAGGTCGTAGACCGACAGTTGGTGTTACATGCCTTCGGGTACTCATAATAGGGTGCAATCTGGCCCTCCTTATGGGGCAATTAGCCTAGGTCATAGACCGACAGCTGGTGTTACATGCCTTCGCGTACTCATAATAGGGTGCAATCTAACTCTCCTTATGGGGCAATCAGCCTAGGTCATAGACCGACAGCTGGTGTTACATGCCTGCGCTTACACTCATAAAAGGATGCAGTCTGGCCCTATGCATCGTACACTCAGGGGTAATCAGCCCGAGCCAATGTAAAGGCCTGAGTTGTGTATTTGCGCACGCGTTCAAACTTAGAATAACACGCATGAACTCTATACTTCAAGCGAAAGCCCTGAGTCGTGAGATCGACTCAAGGACTAAACATCACATATCGTTATATCTGCAAAAACATCTAATTCGATCTTGCAATAACTTAGAATAATAATTTTGTTTCTTGCAGCTTAAGTAGTCAGTAGCAGGCCTCATTCATTTACAAGGACATGATGTCATCTACATGATGTCATTTATAGGGATAATAGAAAATGTACTCATTCATGGCTCAAATTCTGTTACAAGCCTTTCGACTACAGCTTGAACCTCTACACCATAGCTATCTATCGTAGAGTCACTGGGATCAGCCGCAACCCTCCTTGTTAAGTCAGATAAATTCAGATCTAGCTTGGTTATCTTGAGCATTAGTAAAACATGCTGCATGATTGATTTCAGTCTTCCCCAGAGGTGGTCCTTGATATCTTCAACCAGAGTTGATACTCGGTCTTCTATTGGTCACGGGGCTCCTACCTCGGGGGCACATTTATTTAGCCTGGTTGTCATGGTAGATGTTGCGGACTTCATTAGCTCCTTGGCTTTATCATAAGCAGCTTTTAGCTTCTCACAGTTCTTCTTGAAAATTTCATAGTTCCGTGTTGCAAGGTCCAAGTCCTCGTGGTGCTTCTCTGCCAACTGCTGTGACTCCTTGAGCGCCTGCCTCATGGACTTCAGCACCTTCTCCAAGTCTCTATTCCTGCTCTGGATTTCTACTTGAATTTTGTTGGCTTCAATTAACTCGGAAGTCTTTCTCTCAAGATCTTTGTGGGTTAACCTGTGGCTCGTCTCAAGCACAGCCAAGGCACTGGATATATTCTGGAAAGACTTCTCAAAACCATCTCGTGATTCTCGGAGTTCTTGAATCTTATTCTTTAGTTGCAGTGCCTCATCCTGCGGATCGGTGTAACTTATAGGCCTCCATAAGTAAAGAATATGCAAGCTGGGTTTCTTGCCAGGTTACCTCATGCCCTTTCTTCTCCAGTTTAAGCTTCCATTGCAAGTTCTTAGCGACATCCCAGACCTCGTCACGCTCGAGTATGGCATTACGATATGTGGTTTCACGTTGGGCCACGGCACTCTCCAGATCAGCAATCCTTTTAGCAGCAACTGTTAGATAATGCGTACACAATGTAAGTACACATGATGTTGGAGTGAGTTGAGGATTAAAATAAGGGGGTAGTCATTTACTAGGGGCTTTAGCAGCACAGGCGGCTTTGGAGTTAGCTAATCGTCATCGTAGCATGGTTGCATCAGTCCCAAGCATAGGAGCAAGACTCTCACGCCACACCGGAGCTTGATTCAGCCAATCCCTTGCAGAGTTAGGCCGCATGTAAGTACTACTAATGGAGGCCACTGCAACAATGATCGATCAATGACTTACCTCAAAGGCTGCAAACGACTATGACTCGAGAAGAACTATAGCCACTTGCAAATTTGTTTGGGTCGTATCAAGATTAGTGGTGTTGATGATCTCGTCCGCGTTATCAGATGGCACCATGCTCGATGTGTGGGGGCTTGGAACCGGCGTAGATGTATCCAGTGTGGTCTCGGTACCAGCTGGCTCACCTTCAGATATTGTCTCTTCCTCGTGTGTTGGCTCATGTTCATGTGAGGGGTAGATCTGGCTGTCCAGGGCATCTCCTCCTCTCAGGTTACTGAGTGCGTCGCACTAGTCTACCAGTGACCTGGTGTCAGGGTTGCATTGATCATTGCCTGCAGTCTCTGGTGTGACTCCAACCAAGCGGTCAGGAAGTTCAGACTCGGGGGCTCCAGTTGGTTTGGCCCCAAGTTCAGGGGGGCACTATTTCTTACTCCGGTGCAGTCCCCTTCGGTTGCTCACTCGAAGGATTTGGAGAGCCTTGGGGGCTCGACACAATGCCGCCTCTTGATGGGGCCTGATCCGCACTCCCCGAGTCAGTTGGCTTAGTGGGACTCATTGGTCGCACTGGCATAGGAGATGGCCTGTACAGGCTTTCATTCAGTCGGGAGGCAGATGGCAGAGGTAGAATTGAGATATAACAGTAAAGGAAGATGTACGTACCTTGGTGGTGTGATATTGTCCTCAGTCGCTCCGCTGAAAATAAGATGCGAAACTGCCTTCACAAATTTATCCAAATCAGGGTCAACATCAGACAGGCTCAGTTCCTTTTCCATTGTCATGGGTTGTTGGGTTGGGAGAGAAGAAGATGGCCCAATATCCTGCAACCTCTTTGATCTTCTCTCACGTAGATTGAAGGGACTTTCCTCCTCTTCTTCTTCCTCGTCCGCCAACCTGTTCTAGTCAATGTGGGGTGGGGAAGCTACATTACTGTCATCTGTTTTCTCCTTTGTTAGCTTTAGGGTAGGTTTGCTGACCGCCTCACTGACTTCTTCGTCGGCTCAGGGGGCTAGGCTGTTGGCCGCCTCGCCGACTATTTCGATGACTCGGGGGGTTGGGCTGCTACCCACCTCGCTGACTTCCTGCTTCATCCACTCGGGGGTAGCGCCGCTGCACGCCTTGCTGAGTAATTCATTGACTTGGGTGCCTCGCCTACTGCTTTGCTGCCTCACCATGATCACTTAGAGGAATAAGGCACTTGACCCTCAACCTGATTATACAAATTAGCTTAAGGCTCAGGGGCTGCATGAACGACACTATCACGTTTTTTCAAGACTTCAAACAAGACTTTCTACAAGACCTTCAAGCCGATTATTGCTCAAGTAGACTTAAAGCTCAGGGGCTTGTGAGGGATAGATATTCCCTAGTCCCTCAGGCAACATATTTGGTGCATGGGCCGACGAAGGGCCCAATCCAAGGGCCGATCGACTGACTGGGGCCTAAGGTGCTGAACACCTTGGCACGCAAGACAAGGACTCTTTAGGAAAGATCACGGATTCTATGTGATGTCTTGTAATCTAAACCATCTAGGAGACATGGAAGGAATCTGACTTGTAACCCAAGCCACGCCGGACTATATAAGGTGGGCTAGGGACCCCTGTTCTATCATATGTTGTCCTCTTCGTCAGCTTAGGGGCTGCGCCACCTCCGTGCCGCCTCACCGTCTACTTCGTCTATTCGAGGCCGCGCCGTCACCAGGCTGCCTCGTCGGTCGACTCTTTGTCTACTCAAGGCCATGCCATCGCTACACCATCTCATCGACTGACTACTCCATCTACTTGAGGTCGCGCTGCCACCGCTCTGCCTCTCTGAGCGACTCTTCGTCTAGTCGAGACCTACACCATTGATGCGCCACACGCTATCTACTTCGTGTACTCAGGGCTGCACCGTTGATGCGCTACCTCGCTGATGCCTCGTCAGCTCTAGGGGCTGGGTTGCTGCCCACCTCGCTAACTCTTTCGTCGGCTCAGGGGTCTAGGCTGTTGCCCACCTCACCAAATATTTCATCAGTTCGGGGGGTTGTGCTGCTGCCTCCCTCACCAACTTTTTCATTGACTCAGGGGGCTAGGCTGTTGCCCGCTTCGTTGACTCTTTCGTTGACTCAGGAGCCGCGCCGCCGTGCATCTTGCCTACTCCTTGGTCAGCTCGGGGGCTAGGCTACTACCTAACTCGCTGACCCTTTCGACGACTTTGGGGGCCGGGCTACTGCCCACCTCACCGACTCTTTTGTTGACTCAGGGGGCTAGGCTGCTGCCTGCCTTGCCAACTCTTTTGTTGACTCGGGAGGCTGGGCTGTTGCCCGCCTCGCCGACTCTTTTGTCAACTTGGGGGCCTACGCTGCTGTGCGCCTCGTTGACTTGCTACTTCGTCCAATCGGGGGTTGCACCACTACGCGCCATGAAAACCACTTCGTTCACTCAAGGGCTGCACTGCTGCATGCCTCACCGACCACTTTGTTTGCTTAGAGGATGCATCGCTGCGTGCCTTGCCAACCACATCATTGACTCGGGGGCCTCGCCTACCGCTTTGCCACCTCACCAAGATCACTCGAAGGAATAATCGGTTGACCCTCAACCTGATTATACTAATCAGCTTGAGGCTTGGGGGCTGCATGGAGGATACCATCAGGTTTTCTTCAAGACTACAAACAAGAGTTTCTACAAGACCATCAAGCCGATTGTTGCTAAAGTCGACTTAAATCTTGGGGGCTTGTGGGGAGTAGTTATCCCCTCATCCCTTAGGTGACATATTTGGTGCATGGGCCTGTAGGACGGACACATGCGACTAGAGGGGGGTGAATAGGAGCACTTAAAACTCAAAACTCACAACCCTCAAAACTAGTGCATGAGAAAAGAACTAGACACCGTCCACTGAATAGATACATGTCTAGTAGCGCAAGGTGCCGTCCACTGAGAGGATACGCCCCAAGCAAGCGGAAGCACTCAACTCAACGATCACAAGGACCGCAAGCCAAGCGGAGCGACAACTCACACCAAAGTGTCTCGCTAGCCACTCAATGCACCTAGATGCGTCTCACTGATACACAGCAAGAAAAAGAGTATAGGCATACAACGAGAATCACCAAAGCGAGGTTGAGGCAAAAACACGGAAGCAAACGAACACAAACCAACCAAAATGAACACGCCTAGTGATCACCAAGATCTCTTAGCAAATGAAGTGCTAAAGACCTTAGGAATGACCCTAGGCACCCCCAAACCCACCCGAAACAAGCCACAAACCCTAGGAACAACTCAAACCAAATCTGAGGCCAAAAACCCTGTCCACACCGGACTATCCGATAGGCTCTATCGGATAGTCCGACAGGACTTTTCCAGGCAGACCAGGTTGCAAAGAAAAACGCCAAAACCTAGTCAAACGGACTCCAAAAATCATGAAATTTTAACCACAGGCTGAGGAAAACATGGGGAACCACATACTAAAATTCAGACCATTTGGGGACTGTTAAGTCCACCAGAGTATCCGGTGAAGTTGCACCGGACTGTCCGGTGTGCCCAAAATCAGCCTCGGACTTTGAGTTTGCAAACCTCAAACTTGACCAAAACTTCTCGGATCTTCACGAAATTTTGCACAGGCTATCCTAGTACTATTCCAAAGCTATTCTCAAAAGATCTACTCAAAAAGATCAAGGGATTAGCAGGAATTTCAGATCTCATGAAGAGGGGAAAATGTGGGCAGAAAAGGGGAAAACTCAAACTGACTTGCTCGTGGCAATCCAACTGGATTGAGATGATCTAAGGCACGATCTCCGTGTCCTGACAAGTCCAAAACAACAGCAATAGAAGGGATTCCAAGCTTGGCCAAAGCAAACACCCAAAAAGCAAGGATTGGAGCCAAAAACCAAAGGGAGAAAGGGAGGAGAAGAACACAAGGTTGCTGCACGAAATCACTTCAATTAGATGCCCAAGAAGGGTCTAAAGATTCAGTATACAAGCAGGATTTCATTCCAAGCAATCATCCTCACCGTCCCTCTAGATTTGGAGGCTGAATCCTACTCTAACCTCCCTAACAATGGAGCTCAAGGCTTGTCACAACCAAAAATTTCTAATTTTGGGATGTGAATAGATAATAATAAATAAAATGAAGGATTTCTTAAATTTTCAAAATTGTAAGTTTTGTTGGATTGAGAGAAAAGCATGCTTTAAAAAATTTTTCCAGATAGAATTCGATTATTTTGTTGCATTCATGCCGAAGTGCATTGTGTTTATGTGTGTAAAATGAGGTTTCAAAATTTTTCAAAACCAGCTAGGTTTCGAGTCCATCTCAATCCATATCTCTAAAATCCTTGTCCTTTTTCTCGCCAACTCAAACCCAACCTCTAAAACCCTTGGTCAATCTCTAAAGTCTCATCACCTTAAAAATCATAATCCAATCTTGTCAACCATCCTCTATACCAAGTCACTTCTTTCCATTCATCCATGTCAATTTTGAAACCCTAGACAATATCACTCGGACCTCACTCTCCTCTCAACATCTTTGATATCTCATCTTCGCGTTTACCTTTTCATCATCTATTTTCGTTGACACCCTTCTCTCTCTCTATATATAGCATAAATAATTACCGTTCTGAAGCTCAAGATCAATATCAGGTCCAACTAATTCCCTCCCTCTATCCATAGACACAAGAAAACCCTAATTCAAGCTCATGTCGTCAATATTTCATTATTATTCTCCTACATGCATGACAAATACATGACCCACCCTGTCTCCATTGATGGTTCAAGGCACCAAGCTTCTTATCCTTTTTGCATGGACACAAGCCTAACATTCCTATCATTTTGACAATGGTCGAAGGCTCGGAATCCTTTATTCTTTTATCCACCTCTCTCTACGGTTGGGGCCAGCACTAAACCTCCACAAAACAGCCCAAAACAGCCCCTATCCTCCCCTTATCCTCTCTCCCCTTCACAAAGGTCGCCCCAGCCCCTTTCCTGGTCGATCTCCCCTCCTCCTGCACCAATTTCTTGAACAAACAGCAGGGGATGTTGCCCCTACTCCACCCTTGGTCGTCCTCCCCTCCCACTTCTCCTTACCCCTTTAACTCTCACTAATCCCCATTGAATTCCCCACCATTTACTCCCCTTCCTTCATTTCCCCTCCATTTTCTCCTTCACTTTATTGCCTTGGACGCCCACTCCTTCTCCCTCACACCCTAAACAGATGGAGAGCAGCCATGGATGCCCCTTTGCTGCCCCATGGCGCCCCCTCACCTCCCTCAACTTTCTCCCACCACAAATGTAAGAAATGGGGTGTGGTCATCGCAAGGAAGGAGATCCACCGCTGCGTTCTTTGATCCGTGCCCTCATGTGCACCATGGAGGATGTGTCTCACTGCTGCCCCTACTGTCCATGATGTGAAGGACACCATGGAGGGCGCCCCATCAATGCCGACATGAGCAAAGGCACCCTGCTGCTTTCTGTCATCACCCATTGATGTTGTCCCCATTGTCGCCATCGAATTCTTCATGGCTGCCCCAAACTCCCAATGTGAGGAACCCTCATCATTACCCCATCCATGTGTTACATGTTCCTTGCAGTGAATCATGCCCCAAAGGTCAAGTTCTGTCGAGATCCGGCAAGGTTTTACTATGTAACATCTCACTGCACTAGTGGACAGCCACGCTGCCCTACTTGGCATGTGCGTTCCCTACTGATTTGTTGATCCAAATGACAAATCCTTTTATGAAATCATGGAACTTATCCTTGAACATGCTGCAGTAAATTTATTTGTCCATCGAAGCCACGGAGACCAGCTTTTCTGTGGTCGACATGTCCGCTGTTCCTGCTGTCCAAGACAGCAGTGTTGCGGCCTTTCGTTCATGTTTCGCCAATGCTCTAGAAGTCTAACGGTCGAGCCCTTCGACTGAGACGTGCCTAATATCTTTGTACACACCTCTATAGAATGGTTTGGCCATTAGTGCAGCAATGAGAAAGATATGGCCATTGCCGTGCTCGCTGTCCTGCGGTTCGGACAGCAGCAATGCTGCTCCTTTGGAACATGTTTTCTCAGTGATCTTGCAGTCCAATCATAAATCCCTTCCACTGAGACATGCCTTATATCCTCAAACATACCCTTGTAAATTGGTTTGGCCATAGGAGGTACAGGTCCGGAGATTTTAGCATTACCGCGAACCCATCTCTGCAGCCCGGACAGCCGAGCTTCTACCTAATGCAAGGGGCTTTTCTATAATCCTCTTGTCCAATCATCGAATCCTTTTTCCACGTCATGTATATCATAGTACCACACCTCGCTGTGAATTTCTGCAGCCATTGGATCAATTTACGCCAGTTGTTGGAGGGTCTTTCCGATCGGTGCGGTTGCTGTCTCTACTGCAGAAAAGTAGCTACATACGTCGGTCTTGCGTCTTCTTTTGCCATTGACCCATTCGTCGAATCTCAGCACCCTTCATTCGGAATCTAGTCCACATATCCCTTATCAATTCCAAAGATAAGATCCTTAAATGGTGTGCCAAGGAAAGAGTTCCGGTGCCCGCATTACCGTTGTCCTGTCATGTGCAGTTTCAGCACAAACACCACTGTTCTCTCATTCTATGATTTTATTTGTTCAACAGCCTTGTCTTGATGTTTCCTCTTATCAAGATGTGTTCCTGTGTAATATGGACATAATCCCACATGATCTCCCAAATATTGCAAACAATTGGTCAAATGCTGGCAATGAGCATCGCATCTTTGATTCTCCATCTTGAAGCCCCTTTGTCGGTTATGAGTTCTCATCTTTATAACCACAACACATCTCTCAAGCATCATGAAATTGTGTATCACCTCCACTCATTGATCCACTTTTGTCAACATCTATCTCCAGCCAACAAAAACTCATCTCCATAGGAGCATCACTCATATTCTCCCCATGGGTATCAAAGTTATGAGTCTTCCACCATCCATCATAACTTTGTATCATCTTGTGACCTCATCCTAGTCGATTGTTCCATCTCAACCACGTCATCACCAAGTGTACAACACGACTTCAAGACAACACAACTTCAAGATCAACCATATCCCTCTCTCTTTTGCACCCCAGTTCCCTCACGACCACTCATATCCTCCACTAAAATAATATATATATATGCAAACCATGCCCCACCATCATCATTCATTTTTTTTAAATGTGTATATCCCCTAACTCATAGCCCTATCATAGTTCTTCTTGCGCTTCCATGTTATTAGTAATGACTAGTGTTCTTTTTATGTTCTTTATAAAATTATTTGTTTGTATGGTGTATCGTTCTTAGTTTCCCCGTTGTTTGTTGTTCCAGTTGTTTGCGCTGAGGATCGACATGTGTGAGTAGCAGCAAGAGCACTCATAGGAAGGCAAGTATAACATGGACAACCTAATAACCCTTTAATCACTTCATATGCATGTGTCTAACTTGTATGCCTATAAGGACTATACGTTTGCCTCTTTACTCGATGCTTTACCTATGGGGATGCATGTTGGTTAAGTGTTGCTAGTTGCTGTGCAAACACATGTTGCCTTTGTTGATAATCTTGTTAATGGACCTATGCAATATATTTGTGAGCGTGACCTTCTGTGCTGAGGTGCTTGAGTGGTTCATGTCTCTCTAAAATTGGCTTTTAGCAACATGGTTTAGGGGGCATGAGCACTGTGCTTAGTGGTTTTCCTCATAGCCATTCTCCGTAAGGACCGGTTCGCAAAGCGACAACCTGGGATAACCGTGCTACCATGAGACTGGAATGGGACGGTCTTGACCTATTAATTATGTCATTTTGGTTTGAAGTAACTTACCTGCGGGGCAAGAGGGGGAGTAAGCTTCTGTGGTCGCTGCACTACCTTAGGTTGAGTGTGCTATGTGCTTCTCCCTTTGTGAGGTGGACACCACCTTTACGGCGCTTGATTCCTTGCGATTGCTTTTTACCAATGTGATTTTTGTAACGGTCTCGTAGTGTGCTTGGTAGTCATCTCATCTAAGGCAATGAGGTGAACCACTAGCGTAGCTCGCGACTTGTGGGTAAAGATGTACAACGTCTCGGTAGTGTAAAACTGACATGTCAGCCGTCCTCACGGTTATGAGCGGTCCAGATCCTTCATGCTGATTAGTGGTTCTTGGTTCCTGGCTTGGTTTGAGAGTTGGTTATGTTTCTAAATATGTTTATTAATTCTTTATGCAATATCTTTTGTGCTAATGGTTTATCTACTCACCTTAGTAAATAGTTGATAATAAAACTTGACCAACTAAAAGAAAATGCAGTTGTGTTAGCCAACCTTAGAGCCTCATGGTTCATGTTATGCTTGTTGAGTACAGTTGGGTACTCATGCTTGTTCCTTTAAATTTTCTTTTTGTTGGATGGATACCCAACTGCTGCTCAGAAGATGGAAGCCTAAAGGAGTACAAATGAAGGTTCATGGAGGTCTAGGTGAGCGACCCCCAGTCGGCTTCCCTGTTGAATGGCTCGGAGTTATAGTTACGCTTCCGCTACTCTGTGTTAAAGACTTGATGTCTTAATGTAAATCTTGCTTAAACGGTATGTAATAAAGCATTGTCTATGATATCACTGTTAATTGTCTCTAGATGTGTGAGATTAGATCCTGGCACACATATGGTTTTGCTCTGGTTTTGTGTTGAAAACCAGGGTGTGACAAGGCTTGAGGACGAAAATCACAAAGAAAAGACTAATCCTAGCAGCCAAGAGGACTTTTAATGACCTGCCTTGGACCTATTTGTACCCTAGTGTTGATAAGGCAGTTTTGCACTTAGGTCCCTACAACTAGACAAACCCCAAAGACTCAAACGAAAGATTACAGGATATTTCGGGATAGACGACCACGATGAAGTCTTGATCTTCGTAGGTTCCACGCAATCCTATGATGTTCTCTACGTGGCCAGTAATCCAATCCACGATCCGCCTCCGGTTTTGAAATCAGAAACCGGGAAACTTTAGGAAGTCTTTGCCAGGGCCGGATTTGGCCCATCTTCTCTATCTTCGCGAGTCAAGGCCCAACTCACCAAGGCTTGGGTAGCTTGGTTGGCGGTTTTGAGCTAAAGCCGCCAAAGCCTCCATCGCATGCCTTCGCCCCACGCACTCGGGTTGAAGCACCGCGGTGGCACACAACATCACCTATCCATCCAGCCTCGCAGTCCATTGGAGGACTTACTGTCACACCCCAAAATTTCTAATTTTGGGATGTGAATAGATAACAATGAATAAAGCAAATGTTTTCTTATTTTTTTTCTAAAATTTTCGAACTTGTAAGTTTTATTGGATTTAAAGAAGGGTATGCTTTTAAAAAAAATTTCTCAATTTCAATTCATTTGTTTGTTGCATTCATGCCGAAGTGCATAGTGTTTATGTGTGTAAAATGAGGTTTCAAAATATTTCAAAACCAGCTAGGTTTCGAGTCCTTCTCAATCCATGTCTCTAAAATCCTAGTCCTTCTCTTTCTTGCCAACTCAAACTCAACCATTGAACCCTTCGATCAATCTCTAAAGTTTCAGGTTGACTCAAAACCCGAATCCAATCATGTTGACCATTCTCTATACCATGTCCATTATTTATGTTGATCCAAGTCAAAATTCTCAAAAACCTTAGATGAACTCATCCGAACCTCACTCTCCTTGCCTCTTTTAAAGTCAACATCTTAAACACCTCGTCTCCATGTTTATCTTTTTATCATTTTTTTTCCATTGACATTATTCTCTCTTTATGTAACAACTCAGTTTCATTCTCAAGCTCAAATCAATATTGACTCTCAAGTCAACACTCTCCCATTCCATAGGCCAGAGAAAATTCTGATTTGGTTAAGCTCATGTCATCCATATTTCATATCTATTCTCCCACATGCACGACAAATACAGGACCTACCCTTTCTCCATTAATGGGTCAAGCCCCAACGTTCTTATCCTTTTTGGCATGGACATGAGCCAGACATTTCAATCATTTTGACCTTGCACAAAGGCCCGGAATCTGTTATTCTTTTCCCCACCTTTCACCACAGCTTGGGCCAGCCCTAAACCTCCAAAAACAGCCCAAAACAGCCCCTTCCTTCCCCTCCTCCTCTCCCCCTTTTACCCAGGTCGCCCCAGCCCCTTTACTGATCGATCTCTCCTTTCTCCTCATGAAGAAACAGCAAGGGCACCTCTCATGGTCGCCCCTTCCCCTTCCTGGTCACCCCCTCCTCTCTCCCTTCACCTCCCCCTTCTAACTGCTCTTAATTCCCTGCCATCACTCCCTCCCTTAACTCCCCTTTTATCATTTTCAGTTTTCCCTCATCAACATGAATAAACAAGGGTCTCCCCTTCTGCTACCTTCCTGCCAAGGCTGCCCTCTCCACCTTCTTCCCTCTCCCTCATCTTCACCAAATTGGAGTGCCCCTGCCATGGAGAATCAATCCTACCACTGCGTTCAAAGTTCTGGACATCGGTGTCGTCGACCCCTTCGCTGTGCTGCAAGTCTCGTCCATGGGTGAGCTGCGCCCCTCCCTATTCTTCCCTCTCTTGTCCAGCTCTCTCACCCTCCTCGCTGTGCAGAATATGGAACATGCTGTCCCGATCATCCTCGATGTTGAGACAAGGCCTCATCCCTGCCACATGGGCACAGCACGCACCATCGCTGCCGGCATCGCTCTCCGATCATCGCCGTTCATCATGGCTGTGACCAAACAATTGATGTGAGAACCACCATAGTTATATCCCTACTTTTACTTTCATGTTCCTCACTGCGATCATATGCCAAATGTCAATTTCCGTCGAGTTCCGATATTGTTTAACCGTTGAACGACTTGTTGCCCGTGCGGACAGCCGCGTTGCCACCACTTGGCACGTGCGTTCCCCAATGATCTGAGGATCCAAATACCAAATAATTAAACCATGACATGCTATATATACTTGGGAATGTCCCTGCAAATCAGTTTTTCGATTGGTGCAGCAAAGCGAGAGCGATGGCCATCGCCGTGCCCACTGCTCCTGCTGCAGAACTGCTGCGGTGCCACTGAACTCAACCTGCGTTCCCCGCTGATCTGGCGGTCTAGGATCCATGCCCTTTCACCAGATCGTGCCTTGCATCCTAGAACATGTCTCTGTAAAAGGAATTGTCCACAGCCATAGCAATGCGAGAGTTATAGCTCTTGCCATGCTCATTGCTGCTGCTGTCCAGACAGCAATGCTGCTCTGAATGTGATCATCGTTCTCCAAAGATCTATCAAACCAAATGCCAAACCCTTTAACCATAGCATAGCTCATGCACTTGCACATGACTTTGTAAATTGTGGTGACCATTGGATCATCGTAGACCAGGTTTGGATGGTCCTTCCGATGGTTATCCGGCTGCCCGCTGTTTTCAGCACATGCACCAGTTAACAAATCCCTATTCCTGTTGAACTAGCAGCCCTCTTGATGTATCCTCTGGTTAAACTATATATGTTCACAAGATACCTCCACAATATACCAAAAGAACACAATCATAAACCTTACCCATGACCATAGCACGAAGAATTCATTTGACACCTCCATTGACAACCACCCCTGATCCGTTGTCCTTGGAAAGTTTCAGCGAGTATACCCACTACCTCCATCCCGGTCATGACATGTTTTACTCCAGAAGTTTGACCTCCTTACCAAAGCCTTGCTGCAAGTCTTTGTTCCTTAACCCATGAATTACACTCATCGGCCATTCGACAAATCAAATTCATCACAAACTCACATCAAGCTCTTCATGTTTTGCATACACTACCATATCCTTTCTTCTACCATCAAATCCCTCAATGTGGTACTGTTCTTTCAGTCCCTTCCTTTTCTAACCATCTTTATCTCCTTGTTAGTCGTTTTGTTGTGCTCCCATGTTATTAATAACGACCATTGTTGTTTTTATGTTTTTTTTATAAAATCATTTGTTTGTATGGTGTATTGTTCTTAGTTTCCCTTGTTTGTTGTTTCAGCTGTTTGCGCAAAGGATCAACGTGCATGAGCAGTAGCACCAAGAGTACTTTGAGGAAGGCAAGTATAACATGGACAACACCTAATAACCTTAAATCACCTCATATGCATGTGTCTAACTTGTATGCCTATAAGGACTATACATTAGCCTCTTTACCCTATGTTTTACCTATGGGAATGCATGTTGGATAAGTTTTGCTAGTTGCTGCACAAACACATGTTCTTTTGTTAATAATCTTGTTAATGGATCTATGCAATATTTTGTGAGCGTGACCCTCTGTGCTGAGGTGCTTGAGTGGTTCATGGCTCTTTAAAATTTGGCTTTTTAGCAACATGGTTTAGGGGGCATGAGCAATGTGCTTAGTGGTTTTGCTCATAGCCACTCTCCATAAGGACCGGTTCGCAAAGCGACAACCTGGGACAACAGCGCTACCATAAGACTGGTATGGGACGGTCTTAGCTGATTAATTAGATTGCCTTGGTTTGGGAGTAACTTACCTACGGGGCAAGAGGGGAAGTGAGCCGGGATGGGCCTCGGATCTGCTTTGGGTTGTGTGTGCTGTGTGCTTCACCCCTTAGAGTAGGGCCCATCTCTGCGGAGCTTGAAACCTCAGCAGTTACACCTTACCAACGTGATCTTTGTAAAGGCTTCGTAGTGTGGCTTGCTAGTCATCTCATCTAAGGCAATGTGATGAACTTCTAGCGTAGCTCACGACTTGTGGGTAAAGATGTGCAACCTCTCGAGAGTGTAAAACTGACATGTCAGCCGTGCTCCCGGTTATGAGCGGCCCAGATCCTTTATGCTGATTAGTGGTTCTTGGTTTGGTTTGGGAGTTGGTTATGTTTCTAATAATGTTGATTAATTCTTTATGCAATATCTTTTGGGCTAATGGTTTATCTACTCACCTTAGTAAATAGATGATAATAAAACTTGACCAACTAAAAGCAAATGCTTTCGTGTCAGCCAACCTTAGAGCCTCATGGTTCATGTTATGCTTGTTGAGTACAGTTGGGTACTCACGCTTGTTCCTTTAAATTTTCTTTTTGTTGGGTGGATACCCAACTGCTGCTCAGAAGATGGAGGCCTAATGGAGTACAAATGAAGGTTCAAGGAGGTCTAGGCAAGTGACCCCCAGTCGGTTTCCCTGTGGAATGGCTTGGAGTTATAGTTACGCTTCCGCTACTCTGTGTTAAAGACTAGATGTCTTAATGTAAATCTTGCTTAAACGGTATGTAAGAAAGCATTGTCTATGATATCACTGTTAATTGTCTCTATATGTGTGAGATTATATCCTGGCACACATGGTTTTGCTCTGGTTTTGTGTTGAAAACCAGGGTATGACACTTACTCCTGCTGTCGCCATGCCACTCCTCCGTGTACCGAACTCCCATGACCGACAGACGCCGAGCGTGCCTCCAGTCCTTCGGAAGACTTTCTTCTCCATCTACCTCCAGTCCATCGGAGGGCCTCCTATCCATTAGAGGTCTTGTGCCCAAGTCCTTCTGGGTCTTTGGCTTCTGTTGACAATCACTCATCACTCCAGAGGCAATGGAGCCGGTCCATTGGCTCTCAATCTCCCCCTTGATGAGTGCAATGTCAACACCTTCAACCTGTAACCTGAAATAGAACAAAGACAAGAAGAAAAGCGTAAAACCAAAAAGAAGAAGAAAAGAAGAAGTTGCTCAAGATACTCAAAAGCCAAACACAAGCAAAAAAGGGCAAATTGAGACAACAAAAACAAATCCAAAAATCGACCCCCTAAGATACGGGAAACCGCTCAATGCAGTCGATCAAACTAAAGCATGACCCCTCAAGAAAGAGGCAAACCGGCTCAACACAGTCATGCTTAGGCAAAGCATCGGCTCCTCTAGAAAGAGGCAAAAGGCTCAACGCACCAATGCAATAGCATGCTAAAAGCTCAATGAAATGCATCCTCACAAATTTTCCCCCTTGGTCCATTAACACCCCCTGGGAGCAACAATCTCTCCCATAAGTCAACATCTCTCCCGCTTGTTGACAATGGACACATCAAGGGTTCATAGAACTCAACTCCCCCTGAACTAGACAACTCCCCCTCAAAATATGCCATGAAATGCAGAAAGTGTACGATGAAGAGTTCAGCTGGGATGAAAAGCTAGTAAATACAAGTTCTAGCATACAGAGCAAGTGAGGGCAAGGAAGCATGCAAACAAGATCAATTGAATCTATCTTATACAGATCAGGAGCATGTTTTTCAGGGTGTTGAACAGAAAGCATCACCAACATGAATAGCATCTAGCAAGATAGGCATGAACAGCAAGATGCTAGCAAAACATACAAGGTGTGCTACTCTCAACCAAAACATATGCAACATGCCATAAGCAATTTGGAGACTTGAATATTTTAGATTTAGCAATTTGACACTTCATGCAAATCACATCCTGTGCCAGGGGTTATTCACTTTTCTTTGCCACTTCTTACCAACCAATTCCAAGCCTGGTTCAGAAAAACCATCAGAAGCTTAAGACATGGTTTTGGTCATACACAGCCTAGTCCAAGTTCATGCCAAAGTGCAAAGGCAAGCTATCTCAAACTAGATCAGTGTGACAAGTGAACCCACCTGGATATTTTCAATTTGGCTCATAGGACACCACTTGTAAACAATATTAATTCAGATTTCAGATTTAGGCAAGGTGTCATAAATGCTTAGGCATCATATTAACAAAGGCACACGAGTAGCATATCCAAGCATGAAAAGATAGCATAGCATTCAACATTCCTACACATGCTAGGTAGCAAAGTCAAGTGGTGATCATGGTTTTTGATTTTCAAGAAACAAAAGTGACTGAGCTCACAAAAGATATTAGACAGATTCAAGGAGCTGAGCCAACCATGACCATGCATGCAACTGTACAATCCAGCACAAGCAAGTACTAACTCGTCATAACAGAAGAGCTCTAGTGCTAGTGTAAGTGAAAATGCATATGTTACTATGCAATGCATGGTATGATACAAAATGCAAGAAAAACAAAGAAAAGGAAAGAAAAGACAAACCAAATAACCTAAACTACAACAAAGTTACCCCCAACCTAAAAGGGGTAACAAACACCAAGCTCCCCATGCAAGCAAGCAAACACGCTAAGATCTAAGGGCTTGGTGAAGATATCGGCCAACTGGTTCTCAGTCTCCACATGGATCAAGTCTATATCTCCCTTCTCATAGTGATCTCTCAGAAAGTGAAACCTCACGTCTATGTGTTTGGTTGTAGAGTGCAAGACGGTGTTCTTAGCTACAGAAATAGCAGAAGTAGAGTGTACTAGGAGAGGGATCTTCCTAAAACTAAGGCCAAAGTCACTCAAGGTTGCTCTCATCCAAAGCAGCTGGGAGCAGCAACTAGCAGCAGCAATATATTCAGCTTCTGTGGTGGAAGTAGCTACACTAGATTGCTTGCGTGAGGACCAAGAAACAAGAGAAGAAATGAGAAACTGGCTGGTGCCGGAAGTAGACTTGCGATCCAGCAGACAACCCGCAAAGTCAGTATCCAAATACCCTCTCAGAGAGAGCATCGAAGCTGAAGAGAACCAAAGTCCAAGCTCAGGAGTGTATTTTAGGTACCTGAAGATGCGCTTCACCGCTTGATGGTGTGATGTTCAAGGTGAGGCCTGAAATCGTGCACAAAGGTAGACTGCGAACTGGATGTCTGGCCTAGTCGCCGTCAGGTACAGAAGTGAGCCAATCATCCCTCGGTACTCTCTTTGGTCCACCACCTTCCCTTCTTTATGTGCATCAAGTGCCGTTTGTGTTGACATGGGAGTCGCCATGGGCTTGAGGTCTCCCTTGTCAAACTTCCTCAGAATGTTCTTTGTGTACTTGGCTTGATGGATGAAGGTTCCTTCTAGGCCTTGCTTGATCTGTAGCCCGAGGAAGAACTAGAGCTCACCCATGAGGCTCATCTCGAACTCACTGCTCATCTGTTCAGCAAACTTAGACACCAAAGCGTGAGATGAACCACCAAAGATAATGTCATCAACATATATCTGAACTAGAAGGGTGTCACCGCCACGACTCAACAGAAACAAGGTCTTGTCTGTTGAACACATCACAAACTCAGATTTGAGCAGGAAAGCTTTTAATCTAGCATACCAAGCTCTAGCAATTTGCTTCAGACCATAAAGGGCTTTTCTCAACTTATACACTTGGTCTAGAAACTTGGCACTCTCAAAGCCAGGAGGTTATCTCACATATACCTTCTCCTCTATGTAACCGTTTAGGAAGGCTGACTTGACATCCATTTGCTGCAGTTTGAAGCCTTTAGAGGCAGCAAAGGCAAGCTGAATCCTAATGGCTTCTAAACGAGCTATAGGAGCAAAGGTCTCCTCATAATTTATCCCCTCCTTCTGACAGAAACCCTGGGCAACCAATCCCACTTTGTTCCTCACAACCATCCCATCCTCACCCTGTTTGTTCTTAAAGACCCACTTGGTTCCGATAGGGTGGCAGTTTGGTGGAGGTTCAACTAAATCCCAGACATGGTTTCTCTCAAAGTTCTCCAACTCCTCATGCTTGGCGTTCACCCAACTAGGATCAGATAATGCATGTGACACATCCCGGGGTTCGAAAGAAGCAACAAATGCGGAGTGACAGAAAAAGGCTAGAGAGTTAACCGAAGAGCGTGTGACACGCTGGTGTAGATCTCCAATCATCCTGTCTGGAGGGTGATCCCGCTGGACCTGCCGAGATGGAACAATCTCAGAGGTCATCTCCCCTTAATCCTCAGTGGGGCCAGCCTCTACTCGAGCTTGCAGTCAGGAGAGCGAGGAGGAAGCCATAGGCAAAGGTCCTCCTTCATCTTCAGAGCTCGTAGCAGAGGGGGCAGGAGCTGCAGCCGGTGCAGTGGCTCCTGCATTACCAGCATCTACCTGAACTTCCTCATCTACAAAGATGGGAGTTCCTTCTTCATCATCATCTGAAAGCTCAAATGCAGGGGTTGTGCAAGGCATAGATTCATCAAAGGAAACTTCACAAGTCTCAACCACTTGTTTGGTATCGAGGATCCACACTCTATATGCACTAGAGCTAGAGGCGTACCCAAGGAAAATACCATCCAAGCAGCGAGATTCAAATTTGTCCAAATGCACCCCCCGTTTTGAGCACAAAGCATCTGCAGCCAAATGCACGCAGGTGCTTGACGCTGGGCTGCCTACCAAACCATAGCTCACACAAAGTCTTCCCTAAGAAAGCTCGTAGGAAAATGCGGTTGGCAATGTAACAGGCCGTATTCATAGGCTCAGCCCAAAAGCATCGCGGAGTCCTATGCTCATCAAGCATCGTCCGCGCCATCTCAACAAGTGTGCGGTTCTTCCATTCCATGACACCATTCTGAGGTAGGGTATAAGGAGACGAGAATTGGTGATCAAGACCTAGGTCACGACAAAAGGTTTCGAAACGAGATTTACGAAATTCTCCGCCATTGTCGCTGCGGATAGCCCTCATAGCCTTATGACTCTCATTCCTTAACCTCAAGACCAGATCCTGAACAAAACTGAATACCTCATCTTTGAATTCCATGAAGAACACCTACAAAAAGCGAGAAAAGTCGTCTACTACCACAAGCACATACCACTTCCCACTAACTGACTATACCCGAGCAGGACCAACCGTGTCCATATGCCTTGACCATTATCCCCGAATGTGATGTACTCCTTGGTGCTCACCGGGTTGAGGCTGGAGAACCATCTGCGGTGCCCTGTCATGTGCCTAGAGCAGCCGGAGTCCATGATCCATATGTCCTCCCGGCCTCGATCCTACAAAATCAAGGAAAGCGAGAGTGAGCTAATGGTCCAGCACTAGGGTTAGTAAAACTGCTGAACCAGTGCCAAGCCATCTGCTCAAAAGTGGGAAAAGCACAATCAAAGTAAGCATCAGGACTATCTGGGTACCCACGACCTCCAAAGCGTGAGCTCTCAAACCCTCTACCAAAACCTTAGTCACGAGGTCCATAGCCGCACTGAAAATAACTAGGAGCTCGGTCGGCAAAACATCTCTCACCACTAGGAGCACGGGCCTGAAAGCTGCCGCCTCTCTCACCACGAACAAAGCGGTCTCTCATCTCACCGCGGTGGGGAGGATCCTGCCTACCACCCTGGTAGAACTGATCCTGGTTCTCCCAGGCTCTCTCCTGCCTCTCAACTCGCTTGCTCCTGAAGCAGAACTCCTCCAAGTGGCCATTCCGCTGGCAAAGGTGACAGTGGTAGACATGCCTCTTGGGAGTGGGGTTAGGCTGGGCCTTGGGCTTAGGTGGAGTAGCCTTCGGTGGAGCAGGCCGCTGGACTCTCCTTGCTCACAGGAGGCTTAAGGATCTCAGTCACTACACTGTCCAACTTAGCTTGTGAGGGCTTGGGTGTCCAGAATTGCTTCTTTGGGGCAGCCTTGGGAGGCTTGTGGTAAACCCCATCAACAATAGGATTAGGCTGAGGAGAGACAGTCTTAAGCTTAATTGGGGAACTCTTCTTCTCACCGGAAGTACTGCGCTCTCCTAACCCAAGTCCACTCATATCACCCTCAGCTCTCTTGGTGCTCTCTAAAATCATCCTTAGTTGGGGCTCTCTAGCATACATCCAACTGAGCACCTCTCTCAAACGGTTGTTCTCATCAACCAAAGTCTGTTTCTCCTCTGTTAGATCCTCCAGAACTAAAGTCTAGGCAGCACAAGTGGGGCAGTCTAGAGAGGGAATAGAGGGTGCAGACTTCTCTAACTTCTTAATGGTGGCATCCCTATCCACCAACATCAACCTCAAAGTGAGACAGTTCTCACACGTGTTAGGGGGTGCTGAAAGCACCTCAAGATTAGCTCTCATCTGCTCAAGCTCACTCCTCAAGGTAGGATAGACCATGCACGCACCCAAAAGCGTGGGTCTAGCCCTAAGGTCTTCCAACTCCTTGAGCTATCCCTTACACCTCACTTTTAGCTCAGGTATGTCAACAGCTAGATAGGGGCACATCTCACACTCAGGTTCATCACTCAAAATAGGCTCATCCACTTTAGACTGGAGCTTGCCTAACTCTACCTTCAGCCTATCCATCTCCTCTACCTGATGAGCATACTTGCTATTCTGCTCACAGAGATCTCTCATCAAAGTCTCACAGGTAGGGCACTCAAACTCACTAGGCTAGGCTGGCACTCTCTTCAACCTCTCAATCTCAGCTAAAGCATCAGCAAGCTTTGCTTTTTGCTTCTGTAGCTTCTTGGTTGCCATCTCCAACATCTTATCCTGGGCTTTCAACTCACGATTGTTTGCCTCCAACATCTCAAGAATTTCAGCTTGCTCAGGAGTTACCTCTTCATCGGAGAAGTCATTGTCGTTGCCCTTGTCGTCCTTGTCCTCAAGTTCCATGGAGCAAAAGGATCTCTAGTGCATCTTGTGCTTGCGCTTGGACTTGGTGGAGATGAAGCAGAGTCCAGCTGGACCGCCTTGGTCCCTTCTCTTGTCCCACTTGGTGACGATCTCCTCATCGCTTGAGCTTGACGAAGATGAGGAGGAGGAGGACGATCCGCTGCATAGACCACCAAGCTCGGCGAAGAAAGCCTTGTCCCACTTCTGGTTGTCCTTCTGGTAGTTCTTGAAAGCCTTCCTGAAGTTCCTGATCTTGCTGGAGCGGTGCTTGGTGTGGTCATGCTTGCCGTAGTCGTGCTGGCCGGAGTGGTACTTATTGGAGTCATGGGAGTGGCTCTTGCCCTTCTTGTAGTAGTCATTCTACTTGTTCGGGCATTCGGCGATGAAGTGGCCGACCTCTCCGCACTCGAAGCACTTGGGCCTCTCGCCCCTCTTCTTGCTCATCCGGTTGTCATAGGCGCACTGAAAGCGACTAGACACCAAGCAAAGCTCATCATCCGCAAGTGATGCTAACTGCTCCTCTGTAACAGACATAAGAGCAGAAAATGAAAAGTTGTGAAGCTGGGGGTTAGTAGCAGCCTCAATGGAGGGAGAAGCCAAGGCCAGGCTCTTGGAGCCAGTACAAGCGAGAGAATCTCTCAACTTGTAGTCCACCTCTGTGGCCTTGAGCTTGCTGTAAAGAGCCTCCACTCCAATTGTGTCATAGGCCTCAGACTCGATGATCGAGTTAACTTTGATCTCCCATATCTTCCTGTCCAACGCATACAGTTTGACAGCCTGCTGATGGTCGGTGTATGGGATCCTCTCAGGGCTGGAGTTAACGCGCAACTTATTGATGATCGATTAAAAACGACCAAACAAGTCATCAATGGACTCACCAGACTTCTGAACGAAATTCTCATATTCGCGCTTGTAAGTCTCAATAAAATGCCCCTTGATAGTAGCAGTGCCCTCATGGTGTGTACTCAGCAGGGACCAAATTTGATGGGCAGTCTCGAGGTGGCTCACTCTCTCATAATCAACCGGACCAAGTCCTGAGAAGAGAAAGTTAACAGCTTTGGCATTCGCCTCATGCTGAGCCACAATCGCAGGGGTAGTGCGCTAAGCAACTGGAAGCACCACAATGTTCACACTCTGAGTAGCATCCCATATGTCCTGGCCCTCGCTAAGCAAGAATGCTTTCATCCTACCCTTCTAGTAGGAGTAGCCATCAGAGCCAAGGATCGGAATCTTTCCAAAGCGAGTCATAGTCGCTACTGGTTTCTCACCGGTAAATGTATGAAGAAACCTAACCGGCTTTGATACCAATTGTAGGACTGAGACGTACGACTAGAGAGGGGCTGAATAGGAGCACTTAAAACTCAAAAGTCACAACCCTCAAAACTGGTGCTTGAGAAAAGAACTAGACACCGTCCACGGAACAGATACGTGTCTAGTAGCGCAAGGTGCCATCCACTGAGAGGATACGCACCAAGCAAGCGGAAGCACTCAACTCAACGATCACAAAGACCGCAAGCCAAGCGGAGTGACAACTCACGCCGAAGTGTCTCGCCAGCCACTCAACGCACCAAGATGCGTCTCATTGATACACAGCAAGCAAAAGAGTATAGGCATACAACGAGAATCACCAAAGCGAGGTTGTGGCAAAAACACGGAAGCAAACGAACGCAAACAAACCAAAATGAACACGCCTAGTGATCACCAAGATCTCTGAGCAAATGAAGTGCTAAAGACCTTAGGAATGACCCTAGGCACCCTCAAAACCACCCGGAACAAGCCACAAATCCTAGGAACAACTCAAACCAAATCTGGGGCCAAAAACCCTATCCACACCGGACTATCCGATAGGCTCTATCAGTTTCAAGCAGACTAGGTTGCAAAGAAAAATGCCAAAATCCTGTCAAACGGACTCGAAAAATCATAAAATTTTAACCACAGGGTGAGGAAAACATGGGGAACAACATACTAAAAATTCAGCCCATTTGGAGACTATTAAGTCCACCAGACTATCCAATGAAGTTGCACCGGATTGTCCGGTGTGCCCAGAAATCAGCCTCGGACTTTGAGTTTGCAAACCTCAAACTTGACCAAATCTTCTCGGATCTTCACAAAATTTTGTACAGGCTATTCTAGCACTATTCCAAAGCTATTCCCAAAATATCTACTCAAAAAGATCAGGGGATTAGCGGGAATTTCAGATCTCGTGAAGAGGAGAAAATTTAGACAGAAAAGGGGAAAACTCAAACTGACTTGCTCGTGGCAATCCAACTGGATTGAGATGATCTAAGGCACGATCTCCGTGTCCTGACAAGTCCAAAACAACAGCAATAGAAGGGATTCCAAGCTTGGCCAAAGCAAACACCCAAAAAGCAAGGATTGGAGCCAAAAACCAAAGGGAGAAAGGGAGGAGAAGAACACAAGGTTGCTGCACGAAATCACTTCAATTAGATGCCCAAGAAGGGTCTAAAGATTCAGTATACAAGCAGGATTTCATTCCAAGCAATCATCCTCACCGTCCCTCTAGATTTGGAGGCTGAATCCTACTCTAACCTCCCTAACAATGGAGCTCAAAGCTTGAGGACGAAAATCACAAAGCAAAGACTAATCCTAGCAGCCAAGTGGACATCTAATGACCTACCTTGGACCTATTTCTACCCTAGTGCTGATAAGGCAGTTTTGTACTTATGTCCCTACAACTAGACAAACCCTAAGGACTCAAACAAAAGATTACAGGATATTTCAGGACGGACGACCACGATGAAGTCTTGATCTTTGTACGTTCCATGCAATCCTCAGATGTTCTCCACATGGCCAGTAGTCCAATCCGCGATCCACCCCCGGTTTTGAAGTCAGAAACCGGGAAACTTTAGGAAGTCTCCGCCTGGGCCAGATTTGGATCATCTTCTATATCATGGCGAGTCAAGGCCCAACTCACCAAGGCTTGGGTAGCTTGGTTGGCAGTTTTGGGCTGAAGCCACCAAAGCCTCCATCGCGCGCCTTTGCGCCACACACTCGGGTTAGAGCCCCACAGTGGCGCACGGCATCCCCTGCCCATCGGGGTAGCCTCACAGTCCTTCGGAGGACTTACTGTTGCTGTCGCCGTGCCGCTCCTCTGTGTACCGAACTCCCATGGCCGACAGACACCAAGCATGCCTCCGGTCCTTTGAAGGACTTTCTTCTCGATCTACCTCCAGTCCATCGGAGGGCCTCCAGTCCATTGGAGGTCTTGTGCCCATGTCCTTCTAGGTCTTTGGCTTTTGTTGACAATCACTCATCACTCCAGAGGCAATGGAGCCGGTCCATTGGCTCTCAGGGCCGACGGAGGGCCCAATCTAGGGGCCAACCGACTGACATGGCCCGAGGTGCCAAACACCTTGGCGCACAAGGCATGGACTCTTTTGGAAAGATATGGATGGCAGATTCTATGTGATCTCTTCTAATCTAAATCATCTAGGATAGATAGAAGGAAACCAACTTGTAACCCAAGCCATGCCAGACTATATAACGTGGGCTAGGGACCCTGTTCTATCATATGTCGACCTCTTCGTTAGCTTGGGGCTACGCCGCCGCTGTGCTGCCTTGCTGTCTACTTCGTCTACTCAAGGCCACACCATTGCCACACCACCTTGTTGGCTGACTCTTCGGCTACTCGAGGCCACGCTGTCGTTGCGCCATCTCATCGACTGACTACTAGATCTACTCGAGGTCGCACTATCGCTGCGCTGCCTGACCGGCCGACTCTTCATCTACTCGAGAGCTGTGCCGTTGATGCACCGCTTCACTGTCCACTTCATCTACTCGAGGACAGCACTGTTGATGCACTGCCTCGCCGACCCTTCGTCAGCTTAAGGGGCTAGGCTGCTGCCCACCTCGCTGACTCTTTCATTGACTCGAGTGTCCGGGCTGTTGCCCGCCTTGCCGACTCCTTCGTCAACTTGGGGGGGGGAGGGCTGTGCTACTGCCTGCCTCGCCAACTCTTTTGTCGAGTCAGGGGGGTTGGGTTATTGCCCGCTTTGCTGACTCTTTCATTGACTTGAGGGCCGCATCGCCGTGTGTCTCGCTAACTTCTTCGTCATCTCAGGGGCTGGGCTACTGCACGCCTCACCGACCCTTTTGACGATTCGAGGGACTTGGCTGCTGCCCGCCTCGCCAACTCTTTTGTTGATTCAGGGGGCTGGGCTGCTGCCCGCCTCGCTGACTCTTTCATCGACTTAGGGGGCTAGGTTGCTACCCACCTAGCTAACTCTTTCGTCAACTCAGGGGGCTACGCTGTCATGCGCCTCGTCAACTCTGTACTTTGTCCTCTCAGGGGTTGCGCCGCTGTGCACCATGCCGACCACTATATTGACTCGAGGGCTACGCTGCCGTTCGCCTCGGTGACCACTTCATCCTTCCAGGGGATTCATTGCTGCGTGCCTCGCTGACTTGGGGGCCTCGCCTACCGCTTTGGTGCCTCTCCAAGATCACTTGAAGGAATGATCGCTTAACCCTCAACCTAATTATACTAATCAGCTTGAGGCTTGGGGGCTACATGGAGGATAACATCATTTTTTTTCAAGACTTCAAATAAAACTTTTTACAAGACCTTCAAGCTAATTGTTGCTCAAGTCTACTTAAAGGTTGGGGGCTTATGGGGGATAGATACCCTTGGTCCCTCAGTGACATATTTGGTGCATGGGTCAACGGAGGTCCCAATCCAGGGGTCGGCTGACTGACTTGGGCTCAAGCTGTCAAACACCTTGGCGTGCAAGACAAGGACTCTTTAGCAAAGATATGGGTCACGGATTCTATGTGATCTCTTATAATCTGAACCGTCTAGGAGACATAGAAGTAAACCGACTTGTAACCCAAGCCACACCAGGCTATATAAGTGAGGGACTTAAGCGTATCGAGTCCTGTCTTTCACCCTGCAATGATGAGCGCTTGTCAACACCAAAGACTTGTGGAAGGATGAGTGAGCACCTCCTAAGCATGACCCGGAGGAAAGTTTACCTAAGCATGACCTGGTGGTGGCATCCGAGTGCTACCGTGGCGTGACAAAATCCCTGCTGAGCGGACTGGCCAGTGGCTTGGGTTGTGAGCCAAGTTAGGTTTAGCCCATAAGAGAGATCTTGGGTGCAGGATAGTGTCATGAGCTATAAAATCACTCAAAACTAGAGGCCGAACAAGCGTTTATCGATTCGAGCGTCAAAACTGGGCCCAACTATTGTGTCCTTGTTTGAGCGTCAAAACCAGGGGCTTGATTGTCGGTATCCCAAAACTGGAGTTACCCCCAAGGGATGAGCTACTGGACACATGGAGGACATCAGGAGAAGGTGGAGAAACCGAAGTTGCAAGGACTCCATTGTGGCCATTCATTCGAGTTATTGCGGTCTTTTCTAGCCTTTACAGCCGTTTTAGTGTAATGAGTCTGTAATATAGGGGGTTAAGTGCATACTACCTTAGGGCAATAGAGGTGTAGTATAAATAAGAGGTTGGCTACTCCAAGCCACCCCTCTTGGCTGGTTAGACTTTTTTTAGGCTAGGGTTAGAGTCCTATTTTTGTCATCCAAGCAAGAGCGCCATGTTTAGTGAGGTGAGTGATCTAGCCTCCACAAAAATAGGGTAGGAAGTGGGAGGAAGCTTGGTGTATGAATCTTCATCTTGTAATATAGATCTAAGACCTCTTTGAGGCAATCAATAGATGGAATTTCGGGCAGCCCCTTGAGTGCTTGTTCCTACCCCTTCTAAGTTGGTTTTTGGGCTCAAATCTTGGCTTTTTAGTGTTTGTGTTTTGGCCAAGTTTGAGTGCTTCCTTTTGCTACATTTTTGGCTTGCTAGGAACTGGTGGATTTGTGCTTTAAAGTGCCAAATCTATTGGTTCCACGAGTAGCCCCCGGTAACTTTTTCTTGACAACGTGCTTCACTTCTTGAGGAGTCAAATTTGTGAAGAATCCTAGATCTTTTGGAGTGGATCTTTATAGAAAAGTTTCTTCATGTCTTAGACAAGCTTCCCTCAAAGTTTCGTGAAGTTTGGAGCTCATTTGGTCAAGATTTGGATCGGTGTTTTAGTGGATTTGCGGGCTGATTTTGTCTACTGAGAACCATCAGACAAGACCATCGGACCGTCCTATGGTGTGACCATTGGACCAGTTAGAAACCATTAGACAAGACCATCAGATGAGACCCTCAAACCGTCCTATGGTGTGACCATCAGACCATCGTATGGTGTGACTATCAGACCGTCCTATGGTCTGTAGGTTCTGGTTTTTGGCTCGTTTTGCATCATTTTTTATCAGTGTTTGAGCGAGTGCTTTTGCGTGGCTTTTCTCTACATGTCCTAGGGTTATTTGCCTTGTCTTGGCAACATGATCTTGCACGTTTAAGAAGAGAGGGATTTTTGGGTTGTAGGTTTTTGTGAGTGACCTATTCACCCCCCTCAAGGTATCAGAGACAACTTAGGGTCTTCTATACCTTAACTGGATCTAGATTCATATAGAGGTGACCATGGATTTATCTGTTGGCAAGATTCCAGGGTTTGATGGCTCGTATTTCACATTCTAGAAGCAGCGCATTCCTGCGTTCCTTTAGAGCAAACATTCATCCATCTAGGATATTTGTTAGGATGCTAGCTACCAAGTGGTAGAGAACCATGTTACCCAACAGCAGCAATAGGAACACAAAGTAAACGACAAGGCAAGGAATGTTTTGCTTACTGCCTTGTTAGGGTCTTCTATACCTTAACTGGTTCTAGATCCACAGAGCGGTGACCATGGATCAGTCCGTTGGCAAGATCCTAGGGTTCGATGGCTCAGATTTCCCATATTGAAAGAAGCGCATGTCTGCATTTATCTAGAGCCAACATTCACCCATCCGGAATATTTGTCAGGATGCTGGCTACCAAGTGGTAGAGAACCGTGTTACCCAACAGTAGCAATGGGAACATGAAGCAAACAACAAGGCAAAGAACTTTCTGCTTACTGCCTTGTGCCGCCCTGAGTTTGATAGAGTTGTGCACTTGAAGACGGCACATGAGATCTGGACTACCCTCAGTAACTTCCATGAGGGGACTAGTTAGGTCAAGGCTAGGTTGTTTGAGGTGCAAGAGAGAGTATGGGAACTTAACCTGGTGAGAGCATCGACAAAATGTTCAGTCATTTTCAATTGATTGTGAACAAGATCCATGTGAATGCAAGAAATGGGGTGTTGCCTTACGATGACCATGAGCAAGCTTCTCTATGCTCTGGATCAGAGTATTTGGCAACTGAAGAAAGAGTCTATAGTGGAGTCAGCTGGCTATGAGACTCTTTCCACAGATGAGCTTTATAGCAAGTTGAAGGCTTCAGAGGTTGACTCTCAGGCATATGCCAAGATGAGTGGAACAACTCCTAAGAGCCTAGCTCTTATGTCTGGCCCTAGCTGTGGTGGTACTACTGACCCTAACTCTTCTGTTGGCTATGCTTTGTCTTTGATTTTAGCTATAGAGGAGGAGCTTGAAGGACTAGATGATGAGAAGTTGTGCTTACTATCAAACAAGTTCCAACACCTCCACTCCAACAGGATGAGCCACAGAAGAGGTGACAAGCTCCAGTGCTATGAGTACGGGAAGACGAACCACTTCATTGCCGATTGCCTCAAAGGAGGGCTCAGGAGAAGTACTCCGCTGGAAGCACAAGGGCGAGTACATCTTTGACAAGAAGAAGGGCAAGTACAAGGGCGATAAGAAGAAGCGGCCGTTCTTCAACAAGAAGGAGTTCATCAAGCAGTACTAGCAGCATACCCAGGAGCATGACCGTGCTTTCCTCACGAGCCTTAAGGATTGTGATGGCAGCTCAAGCGACTCTGGCTCTAACAGCGACGACGATGATGAGAAGAAGATCATCGGACACGCTAGACTCTGCTTCTTCAGCGACGAGACCAGCTATTGCACCATGGCGCTTGCAGGAGATCAAGCCGTCTCCACCGACTTAGACGTTTGCAACAAGTTTGACACCGAGCCTCAGGTGAGCGTTGATGAGGATGATGCCATGTACACTGCTTTGAAGAGCCATGATCGCTTGTTTAGAGTGGCTGCTAAGGACCTTAGGCTTGCAAATGCTAAGGCTGCTACTTTAGAGGCTGAGCTTGAGCCTGTCAAGTCTAAACTTGCATGTGCTTTGGATGATCTTTCTGTGGCTAAACAAGCTTGTGCTATTGCTGATGAGATAGAATGCAGTGATTGTCAAGTCCTAGTTGTTGAGTTGATTGAATTACGCGCTAAGCATGCTAGTAATGTAGATTTTCTTTTCTCTACTACTACAGCGTTAGAGGAGTTGAAGGCTAGGCTAACTTTGCTTGCTACTTGTGTTGTTTGCCCAACCCTTAGGAAGGAGTTGGAAGAGACTAGGGCTGCTCTGAGGAAGTCTGAAAAGAATGCTAGCCCTATTAGTGTTGATTGTCCCAAGTGTGATGACCTTATAGGTAGGCTTGATGATTTGGCAATTAAGAAGGTCCAGTTGGAAGATGAGAATACCTATCTTAGGACTATTCTTAGTTGGATTTCGGCTAAGGAGCCGCCGCTTGGCATGATTGTTTACTCTTTCAAGTTGAGTGAGAAGTTGGGGGTTGGCTACCACTCACCTTCTGAGAGCTCTATGCAAGGGGCTAAGAGGAATGCTCCTCCTAAGCCCACTCGATAGCCTAAGGGACAACCCGAGAACCAAAGTCAACCCATGGGTGCTCCACCCAAGAGGTACATATGTGACTACTGCCATAGGGAGGGTCACTTGGTGGAGTTTTGCTACTGCAAGTTGAGGGCTAAGTGTAGAGTGGTTGAGTGGAGGAATGAGGACAGGTACTACCAGGGTGGTAGGCCTGAGGTTGCACCTCGGTGTGGGGATAGGTGAGACCACTAGCCACGTCATGTAGGTGGAGGTAGAGGAGACCGTTTTCGTCGTGGTGCTCTAGGTGGCGGACGCTGTGTCGGCTGGGCACCAGGTCATGAGCAGTGCAACTTTGGTCCTCCTCGCTGCGGCTTTGAGAGCTACAACAGACCATGCTTTGCTAGACATGGTGACTGGCAGTCTCAATTTGCGCGGGATAGGGGTTTTGGGATGTTTTGTTGTGATATTGCTAACCCTTCTTTTGAGCAAATGGCTCTACACTGGTTTGCTTCTTTTCAGACCCTAGTGTCGGACCATATGCTCACCCCATGAACTAGTATTGATACAGGATGGAGGCCTGGAGAACATATGGCTCATGGATTCCAGTCGTTCGCACCACATGACCGACAATCACAGATGGTTCTTTAGTCTTACCCAGTGAGCTCTAGCGAGCACATCATTTCAGGGGATAAAGGTGCATGTAAGGTGAAAGGTGTTGGTGTTGTTATTTTTAAGAATTTTGTTCTGAGGGATATTGCTTTGGTTGCTAACCTTGGTTACAACCTTTTCTCTATTTCGCAACATCTCGATGAATACTTTGAGGTTCGTTTCAAGAAAGGTTGTTCGCGAGTTTTGGATTCTCGAGAAAATCTTGTTTGCCCTGTGATGCCTTTTGGGAAGGTTTTTCGTGTTGATTTCTTGAGCTCCCCCGGTCCTTCTCACTGTTTGGTGGCTAGTCCCTCCACTGATTTGTGGAAGTGCATAGGAGGCTAGGCCATCGCTTAGCTCATTTGACCTAATCTGAGGATTGCCCAAGTTGAAGAGTGAGCGTGATCTTGTGTGCCATCCTTGTCACCACGGGAAGATGGTTGCTGCTTCCCACACACCTATGAATCAGGTGATGATGGCTCACCCTAGAGAGCTTCTTAATATGGACATAGTTGGTCCTGCTCGGGTGAGGTCTATCGGTGGGAAGTGGTACGTTTTTGTGATCGTGGACGATTTTTCTTGCTAGTCTTGGGTGCATTTCATGGAATCGAGGAATGAGCCTTTTGAGTTTGTTCATGACTTGGTTTTGAGGTTGAGAAATGAATCTAATCATGCCATGAGAGCTATATGCAGTGATAATGGCTCGGAATTCAAAAATGATAGTTTCAAAGCCTTTTGCCATATCCAAGGTATTGAACACCAGTTTTCATCCCCATATGTCCCCAAGCAGAATGGTGTGGTAGAACACAAGAATCAAGACCTCATTGAGATGGCTAGGACGATGCTCGATGAGCATAGGACTCCTAGAAAATTCTGGGCTAAGGCGATTAACACCGCGTGCTACGTTTCCAACCACATTTTTCTCAGAGCTCTTCTTCATAAGACCTCATATGAGTTGCGGTTTGGGCGGCAGCCAAAAGTGAGCCACCTATCGGTGTTCAGCTATAGGTTGTTGACGTCTCTTAGCGTAACAGATTTTACTCCGCAAGCGCACGGAGATTTGGTGTAGCTTTTTCACCCAGAGTATTCCAGGTATCGTAAAAATCCACAGGGAAGCAAGGGCTAATAGGTGGAATGATATGTTCGAACTTCAAACAGTACTGTAACTTAGATAAACACCAGCTATTCATACAATAGGGGTAAGATAAACAAGATAGTGTATGGTGGGAAGAGTAAACAAGGACCAAAGCTGTAAACAACTAGGTAGTTGCCTGGGAGGACAACGAGTGAGATTAAGATATCCAAACTATATTCCTTAACTACTGCATAGGAGTATTCACGGTTGAATTGAGTTAAACAAACACGAACTAGGATCTTGCGTCGAGCAAAATTCCAGACTACACCGAGGAGGCGTGGGGATAGATAGTTGGCCAACCGAACGGCAACTGGCTAACGCCTATAGGCTTACTGAATGACGGGGCCGGATTACAGTGGCTCCCTAATGCTGTCACCAAGAGGGGCTACCAACCAGATCTGCGTGGGTAAGATGGCACGCTAAACTAGTGATCAAGTGAGAACTTGATCATTAAAGTCCGTCCTTGATCAGAGGGTTAGGACTGACTTGACCTTAGATCAGAGCCTAAGGAAAGCCTATAGCACCGGCAAGTCTAGCAAGATTTAGATAACTCAAGAACAACACAAACCTAAGGCTTGGTCTAGTATACAATAAGGTACACCACACTAGGCAAGTGTAATAAATAAAGTAAAGTATAACTAACATGATAGAGCAACAAAGTATATTATACTAAAGTAGCAAGAGTACAAAGATAGAAAGATACAAGAGCTTTACCAGACTCGAAGCTAACTTCGGAACCCCTGAGGAAAAAACGTAGACTCATCTCTAACTCCCAGGACTATCCTAGTGCTACTAAACTAGACAATGGTGTGTTTGACTCAACTTCCACACTTTACAAATGAGAGCTCGGGGGTATTTATAGTCACCAAGTGAGTGGGGGGTATTTATAGGGTAGGTAAGGTGGTTAAGGGATAGGTGGCCGGCTGGGCGGCCTGGTAGGGATGCCGGGCAGCCTGGAGGGGAGGCTGAGCGGCCCCACCTCAGGCCGGGCGGCCTGGCCCACCATCGGATCCACCGCCATACAGCATCTTGTGGTCCATCTTCACTCCCCAAGTCGATTGCATGGCGGTTAAGGCGGTTATCTTTGTGTTTTCTCCCGAACCATTGGATCTCACTTGTGTTTCTTCCTTAGCTGCAGGATTGAAGAGCTGAGGATTACTGACTTCACCAATCTAGGGGCTGGATCGATGATGTAGCAAGGCCTTCTGGTTGATTGCAAGCGACTTTCGTGGATTCCACCTAGGAGATGTGTTGACATGGCAAGTGTGTGCATGTAGGTCGAAGTTGGTGCCAATTGGACCCAGACACAGGTCGGGCGGCCTGGAGGTGGGGCCAGGTGGCCTCTGGTGGGGCTGGGCGGCCTGGGGACTTAGCCATGTGGCCAGTCACCTCCTGGTTTGGCTCCATTTTACCATGTTTGAGTATGTTTTGTCACCTGCATTCAAATATTTCAACGCAACTCGTGGAGATATGTTAGTAGCAAAAGTTGGTCCATACTTTGATACGTTCCCCTTCATATTCTTGGATAGTTGATGGTCGTAGATAGTGCAATAACAACCGTCAACACCCCCAATCTTTGACCTCGAGTAAAGCCAAGATGGGTTATGGATCAGGAGTTGCTGCAAATATCAGTGTTCCAGAATAGAAACTATGCATAACCGACACTCATGCTCTGATTTCAAACCTTAGTGTATGCAATGATTACCTTTTCCATACCTGTGGTGCATCTTTTGACTCACCATGTCTTGGGTGGTTGATAGAAGGAATGACTCAGTTGCAGGCTCAGCTCAAAACACTTCTTTTGGGACTCCCATCTTAGGTGTTTTTGCAGATTTTCAAAATAAAACAAGTTTCCCTAGAGGTACTCTTGATCGCTCATAAGTGTATCCTCACCTTTTAATGCCAAGAGCACAGCCAAGAACTTCCTATACAAAAGCTTATGTGGAGCTCAGGGTGTGGGAGAACTTAGCTTACTTAGGTTGTTTATTTTGCAAAGCCAAAGATTGGACCAAAGAAATGTACTACATCAGCTAACCATGTTCATCATTGGAGCTTATTTGGTGGTTGTGGATGGATGGATCTCCTTGTTTCCTTTCCTTCTCCTTCTCTTTGTATGCTAGGTATGAATGTGGAGCCTTTTTGTGTTTTTCACTCTTTTTGCCATGCTTGACTAGAATGCTTTTCTTTTTCATATTTTTGCCATGCTTGACTAGCATGCTTGTTTTTTTTTCTTTTTGATGGCTCCACATCCTACCTCATTTTGCTTTGGAAGGAGTAAGGTCAAAGGTATTGATTTGGAGATATATGGATGCATACCCGGGGTAGGTAAATGCATATGTGGTGGTGGTATTTTGCTCCAACAATTCACAAGATAGTGATGATTCCATTCAATGAGACTCAAAATTTGACAAAGCTCAAAACAACACTAAGTAGCTTTAAACAAGCTAGGCTCAGATATTTCAGTGTATTTGGCTCTGGTATGTGTTTTGAAACCAATGGATGAACTTTATTTCCATTTTTCAAGAAAATAACTTGAGATGTTCATCTTACTTAGAAAATGTAGGGCATGCCTAGTACTTAGTCATATCACTTCTCACAACAACTTAGACAAAGTTTATACAATGGCATCCACAAAGTAATAGGTCAGGCTTTCACTTTATACACACAAGCTCGAAATTAAGCTAAGCATAGTTTGTGCGTAGAATACTAAACAAGAACATGATAGATCAATTATTCATCATTTCCATATATGAAAGTAATATATCAAAGTTGGGAGTTTATTTTATTTGACTTGTTTTTTATTTTATTTTTATTTTATTTATTTATTTATTTTTACTTTTATTTTTTTAATAAAGAAACAAAATAAAGAGTTATTAATGCTTACTCTCGGTCGGACGGGTGTTGCTGCTGCTGCCGGTGAGATGGGTACTGCTGGACGAGTACTGCTGCTGACGGGTACTGCTGGACGGGGGCTGCTGCACAGGAGAGGACAAGGACGAGGAATTGGGGCCTTGCTCTGAGGTTTGGGCACGAAGAAGCATGCTCATGTTGTACTACCATCCCCCCAAGCTTCAATGAAGCTAGGAGTTTTGGTAGTAATAGCTGTAGAAGTCCTGAGCATTGATGAAGCCGGCTTCCACCATTTCGTTCAGGTTCTGAAGCATGGTGCTGTTCTCCTAGAGCTGTTGGCTCATCGCCCTGGTACGTCGGTGGATGTCGTCCACCTGCTGGTATAGCCTCTGGTTGTACCGGCCTATGTTCATCACCTCCATGGCAGCGTTGAGGCCGATCATGTTGTCGGTGTTGAACCGGGCTGATGCAGATGGACCTGCACTCCTGTCAAGGCCATGTGACATACCTACCCCATAGTACTCAGGAGCATATGGTGGTTGGTGGTATGAACCACCACCATCCATGTTGCTGTTGTACCATGGCTCCGGTTGGGCATAGCATTGGAGTCGTGATAACTCCGAGTCTGTGTCTGACGGGGTTGCCATATGGGGTGCCCACGAGTGGTCTGCTTCTTCTTCTTCGGCTTCCTGTTGTGCCCTTCGGCGCTGTTCTACTTGTCGTCGTTGGGCCCTAGTCATGACGCCGCTGATGCTTTGGCGGGGTGCCTCCATGTCGAGCTGCATGGTTAGTTTTCTAACTCTGTACATATCGTACTGCGGCGGGGGAAGCGGTAGCTGGAGATTATGCCCGAACCATATCATGACTAAGTTCTGGCCATCCCTTTTCATAAAATGTGCCTGGATAAAGTGCTGTTCCCCAATAGTGTGTGATGAGTCATTCGGAATGTATTCAATCTAGGCGTTCTCTAGGAGGCCCAGGTTGGATGCAATCAGTGTGACAAAAGAGGTGATGTTTATGGGGCTATTGGTCCTTGGCATATCCGCCCAGTGATGGACTATGTCTAGGACTGGTGCATAAGGTTTCTTCTTGCACATGGCATACAGGCACTTAAGGTCATCGTTGGGTGCACAATGAACTTCACTACGTGGGAAGACCACGAGTGAGACCTAGTGAGCCAGAAGTCTCAGAGTAGGGTTGTGGATTTTGGTAGTGCTGTGCCCTTTGGGCCATTAATAGATAGATTTTGTGCAGCTCTTTGTGTGTGCTTGTTTCCCCTCTCTTGATTGGCTTTTGGTTTAGATTCTTTGTCCTTTGGTGTGTTGTGCTTGGCTAAAGCGTCCCCAATTTTTGGAGATCTCAAATGTGATACAAATACTAGTCCCAGTGTTCTAGCAACACATTAATTTCAAGTAGTATAGAGTCGATGTAGCGGTTACAAACCAAGTACATAAATATGCATGAAAGTAAGATACAACAGAAGCTAATCCTTCAGGACCCAATGCCATAGGCTAGTTGGGAAGCAGGATCGCGACCTATCCAAAGAGCAGCACGAACAGTTCATTGGAACTATCTGAAAATCAACAACATAGCAATGGTGAGTACATACGTTATCCGCAAGCCCACCTTCATCTTATAGAGTTGGGGAAGTTTGGCTATCACTATATGCAAGGTGATATTTGGAGCTTAAGTAGTTTTGTAGAAAAACGATGCAAGGTTTGTTTTGTTGGTAAGTTTTAGTTACAAAAACGGAGCTTTAGTTCATAGGGTTGCCACTGGACTTGCTGGTCCACGTGGCTCTTTTCTTAACAACCATCATCCAGCATTTACTGCCATCCCATAACCACAACCATTCCATCCCAAGCCATTCCACCGTTTTAGTTTATGAAAACTTGCTATTTAAAGAACCAAGCCGTAACCCATCCATACCAGTTGACGCGAACTATTCGAATGGATTTTACTCTGATCAGAAGTTGTACTATGTCCCATAAGTTGGACTCAGTGGCAATTTACCGTCGTAAACGCTCGAATTCCAAACCAAGCCCTCACCTTTGTTTCATCACCTAGCAGTACCTTAGGGATTTGAGCAACCAAGTCACTCCAGTATCCCGCAATATTCCCATGACACCCAACCCCTTCCCTAGCCCCTTGTGCGCCAACACAGCAGCCACCTGGCTATCTACTCCGGCTTGGGCCCAACCAATGCATTATACAGAGTGAGTGGTTGTACTAGAAGAGTTAGGGAAGATGAAAATCAACTTGATCCTTATAGGGCACAGGTAGAACCATTCCCCCTTTCCATTGCTCGACACCGCGAGCATCGGAGAGCCAATGGACTGGCTCCATTGCCTCTGGAGTGATGAGTGATTGTCAATGGAAGCCAAAGACCTAGAAGGACTTGGGCACAAAACCTCTGATGGATAGGAGGCCCTCCGATGGATGGGTGGTAGATGGAAGACCTCTAAACGACTGGAGGCATGCTCGACATTGGTCGGCCATGGGAGTTCGATACACAGAGGAGTGGCATGGCGATGGCAGGAGTAAGACCTCTGGAGGACTGTGAGGTGAACCCGATGGATAGGGGACGCTGGGTGCCACCGCGGTGCTCCAACCTGAGTACATGGCACGAAGACAGGCGAGGGCATTAGTGGATTCTCTCAAATCTGCCACCCTACCACCAAGTTACTAGACTCGGCGAATGGGCTCATTCTCGCAGAGAAAGAGTGGAGTGGGCCATTGCAAGTCCAGGAAGGAAACCCTAAAGTTTCCCGGTTTCTGACTTCAAAGCCGAGGGTCGATCGGCGGATTTGGACTACTGGCAACGTGGACTTCATCCGGAGTTAGCGTGCATACGAAGAAGATCAAGACTCCATCACGGTCGTCCGTCCTCGAGATAGTCGAGTCTTTTCCAGTTTGGCCTGGGCTATCTATACCTAAGTGGCTGGTCATTTAGGTGACTCTTCCACCTCTAAAAACCCTAGGCTTAGTTTCCAACCAGCTAAGAGCTTAAGATTAAACCGTGTGCTTAGCTTAGGATTTGAGAGTCCCCTAGGCTTGCATTAGTGGAAGGATGAAGGGTGGTAGGCTGTGAGGAACATCTTGTAAATTGTTTTCCACTCATAATCAAGGCAAGATTCGTCCCCAATTCGTGGACATGTGTGCAGCCATCTCCCTTTCCCTTTTTTAGTTGGATTTTGGATGAAACTCAAAGGCTTTTGGTGGTTTGCTTTGCCCGCAAGTTAATCCTATTCATTTGGCTCTTTTGGACTTGCTAGGACATGGAGATTATGATTTAGATCATCTCAATCCTACTGGATTGCCACGAGCAAGTCTCCCTTGAGTTTTCCCCCTTTCTTGCCCAAAGATTGACATCTCACGAGATCTGAAATTTCCGCTAATCCCATGATCATTTTGAGTTGATCTCTTGGGAAAAGATTTGGAATAGGGTCCAAATAGCCTATACAAAATCTCGTGAAGATTGGACAAGATTTGGACAGATATGGGTGTGAAAACCACCTTTCCTACGACTTTACCAGACTACCTGGTAGAGCCAGCGGAGTGTCCGGTGGCCCTCACTGGACTTTCCGGCATCGGGTGCCCAGGCAGGGTCTGCACCGAACAATCTGGTAGCCCCTGCTAGACTGTCTGGTGGAACCAGACTGTCCGGCCCCTGACACCAGACTATCCGACGTGTCTAGGGCAGGAGCTGTGTTTTTGCTGATTGCTTCTTCCGTTGTGTTTTTGCTTTGGATTTTTGCATTCCCCACTTCTAGACTATTCTCTTTGCTTGCTGTGAATCAATGAGACGCACTTTGGTGCGGTGAGCGTAGTGTGGCGGACTTGCATGATCCGTTGTGTCATGCCCAGTTCTCAACCAACGGAACCAGAGCAACATATATGTGCCAGGAACATGTCTCACATATATTATGACAAGAGTGACAGCACAGAATGTGCATAAAGGTAAAATAAAATGTTACATAGCTTATCATCACATTATTACATCCAGACCACAAGTCTTTATAACAGAGTCATATTGCAGAAGCGTAAAAGATATCATAACGAGCCGCCACAGGGACGTCAACTGTAAGTCTGGTAAACCTAGTACTCTTCATGACCTTGGACATAATCTTCCACACCTTCCTCAACTGAACAGCGGTTGGTGATTCACCCAACATAGGAAGAAAAAAAAACACCAGCGTGAGTACACAACTGTACTCAACAAGCATAACATGAACCCTGAGACTCTAAGGTTGGCTGGCACGTATGTATGAGCTTTTAGTTGGTCAAATTTTTATTAAGCAACTAATTACTACAAGTGAGTATAAAAGCCATTAACCCATGAGTATTGCATAAACATTAGTCAACATTATTTACAACCGAACCAACTTCCAAACCAAACCAGAACCCACTAATCAGCATAAAGGATCTGGGCCGCTCATAACCCTGAGCACGGTTGACATGTCAGTTTTACACTCTCGAGAGGTTGTACATCTTTACCCATAAGTCGCGGGCTACGCTAGTGGTTCACCTCATTGCCTTAGATGAGGTGGCTAGCAAGCACACTACGAGACCGTTACAAAAGTCACGTTGGTAAAAAGCAACCACAAGGAATCAAGCGCCGCAACGGTGGTGTCCGCCTCACAAAGGGAGAAGCACTCAGCACACTTAACCTAAGGCAGTGCAGGGACCACAGAAGCTTACTCCCCGTCTTGCCCCGTTGGTAAGTTACTTCAAACCAAAACAACTTAATTAATAAGTCAAGACCGTCCCATACCAGTCTCATGGTAGCACGGTTGTCCCAGGTTGTCGCTTTGTGAACTG
Organism: Paspalum vaginatum; assembly: GCA_030272315.1. Lineage (NCBI taxonomy): Eukaryota > Viridiplantae > Streptophyta > Magnoliopsida > Poales > Poaceae > Paspalum > Paspalum vaginatum. The sequence goes on along the minus strand of CM059019.1, from coordinate 20,825,271 downwards.
GTCCTTATGGAGAGTGGCTATGAGCAAAACCACTAAGCACATTGCTCATACCCCCTAAACCATGTTGCTAAAAAGCCAAATTTTAAAGAGACATGAGCCACTCAAGCACCTCAGCACAGAGGGTCACGCTCACAAAAAGATTGCATAGATCCAATAATAAGATTATTAACAAAAGAACATGTGTTTGTGCAGCAACTAGCAAAACTTAACCAACATGCATCCCCATAGGTAAAATATCGAGTAAAGAGGCTAAAGTATGGTCCTTATAGGCATACAAGTTAGACACATGCAAATGAAGTGATTAAAGGGTTATTAGGTTGTCCATGTTATACTTGCCTTCCTCAAACTGGTCTTGCTGCTGCTGCTCAAAACCTTTAGGCTGCTGCCCTTCGTCTCCAACGAATGGTTCACGGTCTCAACACGTTCATGGCGGCACACAAGCATTCCCATTCACGCATACATGCAAACAAATGACAAAGGATAAGCAACAGTACACCACATCATAAAAACAGAAGATAAAACTGTTATAAAAACATTCTACGCGCTGCTACAATCACATGAGCTCAAGAATCACTCAAAGCGGAACTAAAACGTGAATGTTATGCATAAAACAAGCTCCTAAGGGCAAAACTATGATAAACAAACTAAACCAGGGGCTAACTTTGCAAAACTGAGGGCCTAAATGTAATTAAACTTAGCTGCCGAGGGTTTTATAACAAAAACTCCAGAGCTTGGACTGCGGCTTCAAATCCCGGAAAGCTCAGGGGTCAAACTGAAGAAAACAGGACCAAAACATAACTACTTTTCAAAGGAGATGGACTGCGGGTTGATTCTAGGGAAACGCGGGGGCTTTTCTGCAAAAGTCCCATGGTTGACTCGGTCTGTGCTGACGCAGTGGTTACGTGTCAGTGATGTGGTTTGCCACGTTGGCCTATCATGCGGGCCAGGTGCTGACTTGATTAAGTGGTGCGACGTGGCGGTCTGTGATTGGTTAGCGAAGGGGTATCTCACATTATAATCGTGGCCGTCCAAGATAGATCCAAGGGCCAGGATGAAAGGGGCATAGGGAGGCACCGGTGGCGACCAAATCCCACGGCGGAGTCCGCGTTCCGTAGCGGTGGCTCGCCGGACATGCGTGCGCCGTGGCCTGGAGCCAGCCCCGCTGCCCTAGGGCTAGCTCGGGAGGGAGAGGAGACCATGGCAAAGCTTACCACGGGCTTGTGGATGTCGGGGAGTGAACGAAGCGGCCTGGCGACGTGGGACGGCGGAGGATAAGGTCGGGTGCTCATGGACAGGGGCGTCGGAGGCACGAGCTCGCGTCCAGGTCCTGTGGACAGTCTCGGTGACGACCCTACGAACAAGGATACGGCCGCATGAGGACCGGAAAAGGCTCATCGACACCGAATTTGGCAGCGGAGAGGCTTACCGAGGCGGAGCTCCGGCGGTGGATTGCAAACATGACGATGGTTTAGAGTGCAATTGAAGCGGTGGAGTGGCAAAAGGAGCTCGAGGTGAAGCTCGGGGTCGGGTTTTATAGGGGTTTAGGGAGCCATAGCGTCACGGACGAGAGAGAGGAGGCCACGGCTTTGAAAGATTGCGCTGGTGCAGTGAAGGAAGGGAGGGAGAAGAGGAAACCGGCGCGAGACTCGCGGGATTGATGGTGGGGTGATTAAGGCAGGGGAACGTGGGCTCGGATTCGCCTTCCATCGGCCGGAGCACCGATGTGACCGAGCGAAGCATGAAGGAGCGCGGGATTTGTGGCGAGAGGGAGGGGTAGAAGATGACAGGCGGGACCCGGTGGTCAGTGAGAGCGGGGACGCGGCCCACTTGTCGGTGGCGTGCAAGAGAGAGAAGAGGGGGGCTAGCTCGGAGTTGGGCCGGCCTTCGGTCCAGGTGGGAAGGAGGAGGGGAGTGGTGCTGGGCTGCAGGCTTGGGCCGACTGGCTGGGCTGCTCCTCCTCTTCCTTTTCTTTTCTTTTTCAATTATTTTGAATAAGAGAGCAATAGATCTATATATTCAAATAAATTTGAATTTGAATCCTTAGTTCATACAAACAAAGAAAATAATGCACCAGCATATATGCACAAGAATGTTAAACTTATGTTTGATTTTATGCCTTTGCTTAAATAAATCATGATGAATGCAAACTAAGCACATGAGCCTTAGAAAATTAAATAAATTGCTTGGAATTTACTATAAAATGCTGGAATTTAAAACTAGGGTGTTACACGTTGCCTCGGTCCCTTTGTTGAGTTGGCTCGTGGTTTTCTCGCTTGGTGCGTATCCTTTCAGTGGACGACCTTTGCACTGCTAGGCACGTATTTGTTCAGTGGACGGTGTCTAGTTCTTCTCTCAAGCACCAGTTTTGGGGGTTGTGAGTTTGAGTTTAAAGTGCTCCTATTCACCCCCCTCTAGTCGCACGTCTTGGTTCTACAATTGGTATTAGAGCCGGTTAGGTTTCTTCATACCTTTACCGGTAAGAAACCAGTAGTGACTATGGCTCACTCAAGGAATGTTCCGGTTCTCGGATCGAATGGCTATCCCTACTGGAAGGGTAGGATGAGAGCTTTCTTGCTTAGCCAAAGCGAAGACATATCGAATGCTACATAGAGTACGACTTTCACGGTGCTCCCCGTTGCCGAGCGTACCACACCGGTGCTCGTTGATTAGCACGAGGCGAACTACAAGGCGGTGAACTTTCTCTTCTCTAGACTTGGTCCTATGGACTATGAGAGGGTGAGCCACCTTGATACCGCCCGTAAGATTTGGTCCATGCTGAGTTTACACCATGAGGGGATGGTGACAGTTAAGGGTCAGCTTGTTGAGACTTACCGGCACGAATATGAGAACTTTGCCCAAAAGCTCGGAGAGTCTGTGGATGCCTTGTTTGTTCATTTTCAGTTGATCAACAACAAGCTTCATGTCAACTCTACCCCCACTGCTCTTCCATACATTTACCATCAGCAGGCTGACAAGCTGCTGTATTCCTTCGACAGGAAAGTATGGGAGATCAAGAAGAACTCCATTCTTGAGTTGGCCGGGTAAGACACCTTGGGAGTAGAGGAGCTTTATAGCAAGCTCAAGGCCACAGAGGTTGATTACCAGATCACAGATATTCTCGATGGTACTGGCTCCAAGAGCCTGGCCTTGGCATCTAGCTCCAAGGAAGTTGCTACTAACCCTCCACTTCACCGTTTTTCGTTCTCTGCTTTGATGTCTGTGACAAAGGAGCAGTTGGCGACACTTGGGGATGATGAGCTTTGTCTGATGTCTAGTCGCTTTCAGTGCACCTATGACAACCGGATGAGCAAGAAGAGGGCTAAGAGGCCTAAGTGCTTAGAGTGCAGAGTCGGCCACTTCATCGCCAAGTTCCCAAACAAGCAGAACGACTACTACAAGAAGGGCAAGAACCACTCCCGCGACTTCAGCAAGTACCACTCCGGCAAGCACGACTACGGCAAGCGCGACCACACCAAGCACCGCTCCGGCAAGATCAAGAACTTCAGGAAGGCTTTCAAGAGCTACCAGAAGGATAACCGGAAGCGTGACAAGGCCTTCTTCACTTAGCTTGGTGGTCTTTGTAGCGGATCCTCCTCCTCTGTCTCCTCGTCTTTGTAAAGATCAAGCAATCAGGAGATCGTCACCAAGCGGGACAAAAGAAGGGACCAAGGCGGTCAGCTGGCATCTGCTTCATCTCCACCAAGTCCAAGTGCAAGCATAAGGTGAACCGGAGATCGTTCCGCTCCATGGCGCTTGAGGACAAGGACGACAAGGGCAACGACAACAACTCCTTGGATGAAGAGGTAACTCCTGAGCAAGCTGAGATCCTAGATATGTTGGAGAGGAACAGTCGTGAGTTGAAAGCCTAGGATAAGTTGTTGGAGAAGGCAGCCAAGAAGCTGTAGAAGCAGAAAGTCAAGCTTGCTGATGCTTTGGCTGAGATTGAGAGGCTGAAGAGTGTGCAAGCCCAACCTAGTGAGTTTGAGCGCCCCGCCTGTGAGTCCCTCATGAGTGACCTTTGTGAGTAGAAGAGTAAGTATGCTCATCAGGTAGAGGAGATGGATAGGCTGAAGGTTGAGTTTGGCAAGCTCCAGTCTAAACTGGATGAGCCTACTTTGAGTGAGGTGCTTGAGTGTGAGTCTTGCCCCTACCTAGCTGTTGACATAGCAAAGTTGAAGGTGAAGTGTGAGGGGCGTCTCAAGTAGTTGGAGGAGATTAGGGCTAGACCCATACTTTTGGGTGCATGCACAGTCTGTCCTACCTTGAGGAGTGAGCTTGACCAGGTGAGAGCTGACCTTGAGGTGCTTTCGGCACCCTCTGATACGTGTGAGAACTATCTCAGTTTGAGGCTCCAGTTGGTGGAGAAGGATGCCACCATTAGGAAGCTTGAGAAGTCTGCTCCTGTGATTCCCTCTCTAGACTATCCCACTTGTGCTGCCCAGACTTTGATTCAGGACGATCTGAGAGAGGAGAAGTTGATCCTTGAAGAGGACAAATGTAGGTTGAGAGAGGTGCTAAGCTGGATGTATGCCTGGGAACCTCAGCTTAGGATGATCATAGAGGCAAACAAGAGTGGTGAGAGTGACACCAGTGGACTTAGGTTAGGAGAGTGTAGTACCTCGGGTGAGAAGAAGAGAGCCCCAAACAAGTCTAACACTGCCTTTCCCAAGCCTGACTCTACTGTTGATGGGGTTTACCATGAGCCTCCCAAGGATGCCCCAAGGAAATCATATTGGACACCCAAGCCACCACAAGCCAAGCAGGACAAGATAGTAGAAGAAGTGCTTAAGCCTTTAGGCAAGAAGCAAGTCCAGCAGCCAGCACCAACAAAAGCTTCACCACCTCACCAGATGCCTAAGACCCAGCCCCAACCTATGCCCAAGAGACCTGTCTACCACTGTGACTTTTGCCAGCGGAATGGTCACTTGAAAGAGTTTTGCTTTAGGAGGAAGCGGGCTGAGAGGCAGGAGAGAGCCTGGCGGTAGGCAGGATCCTCCCTGTCACAGTGAGATAAGAGACCGCTTTACTAGTGGTGAAAGAGGAGGCGGCTTTCATGCCCGTGCTCCTGGTGGTGAGAGACACTTTGCCGGCCGAGCTCCTAGTCATTTTTAGCGCGGCTATGGACCTCGTGACCGAGGCTTTGGTAGAGGGTTTGAGAGCTCACACTTTAGAGGTCGTGGGTACCCAGATCATCGTGATGCTCACTTTGATTGTGCTTTTCCTACTTTTGAGCAAATGGCTCGGCACTGGTTTAGCAGTTTCTCTAATCCTAGTGTCGGACCATTTGCTTACTCTCGCTTTGCTTGATTTTGTAGGATCGACGCTTGGAGGACATATGGATCATGGACTCTGGCTGCTCTAGGCACATGACAGGGCACCGCAGGTAGTTCTCCAGCCTTAACCCTGTGAGAACCAAGGAGTATATCACATTCGGGGATAATGGTCAAGGTAAAGTGTTGGGTGTTGGTTCTGTTGCGATTTCTGGCAAGCTTTCCCTAAGAGAAGTTGCTTTGGTGAGGAATTTGGGGTTCCATTTGGTTTCTGTCTCGCAACTTCTCAAGGAAGGGTATGAGGTTCGCTTTAAGGAGGGTTCTTCTTGTGTGCATGATGCTAAGGAAAACCTTGTTTGTCGGATTTTGCTCTATGGGCATGTTTTTAAGGTTGACCTTGCATTTGTTTCTGGCCCTCCTCGGTGTTTGGTAGTTGGTCCTTCTGTTGATATTTAGAAGTGGCATAGGAGGCTAGGCCATTTGAGTTTTGATCTGCTTGCCAGGTTGAGCTCGATGGGTCTGATCCGAGATTGCCCAATTTGAAAGCAGAAGAGGACTTAGTGTGCCACCCTGTCTTCATGGCAAGATGGTTGCTGCTTCACATGCGCCTGTCAATCAGGTGATGACCTCTTACCTAGGTGAGCTTCTACATATGGACACGGTTGGTCCTGCTTGGGTATAGTCGGTCAGTGGGTTGGTCCTGCTTGGGTATAGTCGGTCAGTGGGAAGTGGTATGTGCTTGTAGTTGTAGACGACTTTTCTCGCTTTTCGCGGGTGTTCTTCATGGAATTCAAAGATGAGGCTTTTGGTTTTGTTCAGGATCTGGTCTTGAGGTTAAGAAATGAGAGTCATAAGGTCATGAGGACTATCTGCAGCGACAATGGTGGAGAATATGGTAACTCTCATTTCGAAACCTTCTATCATGACCAAGGTCTTGATCACCAAATTCTCGTCTCCTTATGCCCTACCTCAGAACGGTGTTGTGGAACAAAAGAACCGCACAATTGTTGAGATGGCACGGACGATGCTTGATGAGCATAGGACTCTGCGACGCTTTTGGGCTGAGGCTATGAATACGGCTTGTTACATTGCCAACCGCATCTTCCTACGAGCTTTCTTAGGGAAGACTTCATACGAGCTACGATTTGGTAGGCTGCCCAGCATCAAGCACATGCGTGCATTTGGCTGTAGATGCTTTGTGCTAAAAAAGGGAGGCATTTGGACAAATTTGAATCTCGGAGCTTGGATAGTATTTTCCTTGGATACGCCTCTAGCTCTAGGGCATATAGAGTGTGGATCCTCGATACCAAACAAGTGGTTGAGACCTGTGAAATTTCCTTTGATGAATATGGCCTTGCACAACCCCCTGCCTTTGAGCTTTCAGGTGATAATGAAGAAGGAACTCCCATCTTTGAAGATGAGGAAGTTCAGGTAGATGCTGGTGATGCAAGAGCCACTGCACCGGCTGCAGCTCCTGCCCCCTCTGCTACGAGCTCTAAAGACGAAGGAGGACCCTTGTCGATGGCTTCCTCCTCACTCCCCCAACTGCAAGCTCGAGCAGAGGCTAGCCCCGCTGAGGACGCAGGGGTGGTGACCTCCGAGATTGTTCCATCTCAGCAGGTCCAGTGGGATCACCATCCACATGACTTTCTTTGCTCATGCTGCATTTATTACCTCCTTTGAGCCCAAGGATGTTGGACACGCACTTTCTGATGGTAATTAGGTTAATGCCATGCATGAGGAGTCAGAAAATAGTGAGAGGAATGAGGTTTGGGGTTTGGTAGAGCCCCCGCCACAATGCAATCCTATTGACACAAAATGGGTTTTCAAGATTAAGCAAGGGGAGGATGGCATTGTTATGCGGGACAAGGCTAGACTTGTGGCTAAGGGTTTTTGTCAAAAAGAGGGGATAGACTATGAGAAAACATTTGCTCCAGTTGCACACGTGGAAGCTATACGTATTCTCTTAGCCTTTGCAGCTTCCGTAGGTTTCAAGCTTTTTTAAATGGATGTGAAGTCTACTTTTCTAAATGGTTTCATTCAAAAAGAAGTTTATGTCAAACAACCCCCTAGATTTGAAAATGCTAAATACCCTAACCATGTTTACAAATTGCAAAAAGCCTTGTATGGTTTGAAACAAGCCCCTAGAGCCTGGTACGAGAGATTGAAAACCTTTTTGCTAAACCAGGGTTTCAAAATGGGCAGTGTGGATAAGACCTTGTTTCTCCTCAAGCATGGTAGTGATCTTCTTATTGTTCAGATATACGTGGATGATATCATCTTTGGTGGCGCGTCTCACTCTCTTGTTACCAACTTTTCTGAGCAGATGTCGAAGGAGTTTGAGATGAGCATGATGGGAGAGTTGCAGTTTTTTCTTGGACTGCAAATCAAACAAGGGCGTGAAGGGACCTTCATCCATCAAGCCAAGTACACGAAGGACATTGTGAGGAAGTTTGATATGGGAGACTCCAGGCCTGTGGCGACTCCCATGTCAACACAAAAGACGCTTGATGCAGATGAAGAAGGGGAGGTGGCGGTCCAAAGAGAGTATCGAGGGATGATCGGCTCACTTTTGTACCTGATGGTGACTAGGCCAGACATCCAGTTCGAGGTTTGTCTTTGTGTGCGTTTTCAGGCCTCATCGAGGACACCACACCGTCAAGCGGTGAAGCGCATCTTCAGGTACCTGAAATACACTCCTTAGCTTGGTATTTGGTTCTCTTTTGCATTGACGCTCTCTCTCAGAGGGTATTCAGATGCTGACTTTGCAGGTTGTCGGCTGGAGCGCAAGTCTACTTCTGGCACCTTCTAGTTTCTCAGTTCTTCTCTTGTCTCTTGGTCCTCACTCAAGCAATCTAGCATAGCCACTTCCACCACAGAAGCTGAATACATTGCTGCTGCTAGTTGCTGCTTCCAGCTGCTTTGGATGAAGTCCACCTTGAGCGACTTTGGTCTCAGTTTTAGGAAGATCCCTGTCCTAGTAGACTCTACTTCTGCTATTTCTGTAGCTAAGAACCCCGTCCTGCATTCCAGAACCAAACACATAGATGTGAGGTTTCACTTCTTGAGAGATCACTATGAGAAGGGAGATATAGACTTGATCCATGTGGAGACCAAGAACCAATTGGCCGATATCTTCACCAAGCCCTTAGAGCTTAGCGCATTTGCTCGCTTGCGTGGGGAGCTTGGTGTTTGTTACCCCTTTTAGGTTGGGGTAACTTTGTTGTAGTTTAGGGTTTTGTTTTGCCTTTTCTTTTCTTTTCTTTGTTTTCTTTGCATTTTGTATCATATCATGCATTGCATTCTATCATACGCATTTTCACTTCACCAGCACTAGAGCTCTTTTGGAATGATAAGTTTGTACTTGCTTGTGCTAGATTGTACAGTTGCTTGCTTGATCATGGTTGGCTAAGCTCCTTGAATCTGTCCAATATCATTTATGAGCTAAGTCAATTTTATTTCTTGAAAATAAAAAAACCACGATCACCACTTGACTTGGCTACCTAGCATGTGTAGGAATGTTGAATGCTATACTATCTTCTCTTGCTTGGATATGCTAGTCGTATACCTTGGTTGAGTTTTTGCTAAGCATTTATGACACCTTTACTAAACCAGAAATTTGAATTAAATCTGTACATTTTGTGTCTTATGAGCTGAATTGAAAAGATCTAGGTGGGTTCGCTTGTCACACAGATCTAGTTTTAGATAGCTTGCCTTTGCACTTTGGCATGAACTTGGACTAGGCTGCGTATGACCAAAACCTTGTCTTAAGCTTCTGATGGTTTTCTGAACCTAGGCTTGGTATTGGTTGGTAAGAAGTGACACAAACAAGTGAATAACCCTTGGCATATGATCTGATTTGCATGAAGTTACAAATTGCTAAATTTGAAATTTGCAAGTGTCTAAATTGTTTATGGCCAGTTGTATATGCTTTGGTTGAGAGTAGCACAACTTGTATGTTTTGCTAGCATCTTGCTGTTCATGCCTATCTTGCTAGATGCTATTCATGTTGGTGATGCTTTTTTTCAACAACCCTGAAAAACATGCTCCTGATCTGTATAAGATAGATTCAATTGAGCTTCTTGCATGCTTCCTTGCCCTCACTTGCTCTATATGCTAGAACTTGTATTTACTAGCTTTTCATCCCTGCTGAGCTCTTCATGGTACACTTCCTGCATTTCATGGCATATTTTGAGGGGGAGTTATCTAGTTCAAGGGAAGTCGAATTCTATGAACCCTTGATGTGTCCATTGTCAACAAGGGGGTGAGATGTTGACTTATGGGAGAGTTTGTTGATCCCAGGGGGAGTTCGCGGACCAAGGGGGAGAAGTTTGGAGAGATCTTGTTGAGGGGGAGCTGTGCATTTAGGGAGTTTGAGCTTTTAGCATGATCTTGCATCGGTGCGTTGAGATTTTTGCCTCTTTCTGGAGGAGCCGATGCTTTGCCTAAGCATGACTGTGTTGAGCCAGTTTGCCTCTCTCTTTAGGGGTCATGCTTTAGTTTGATCGACTGCGTTGAGCGGCTTCCCTTGTCTTAGGGGGGGTCGATCATTGGTTTTGTTTTTGTTGCCTCAATTTGCACTTCTTAGTTTGTGTTTGGTTTTTGGGCATCTTGAGCAACTTTCTTCTTTTTCCTTTGTTTTCTATTTTATGCTTGTTTTTCTTGTCTTTGTTCTATTTCAGGTTACAGGTAGAAGGTGTTGTCAATGCACTCATCAAGGGGGAGATTGAGAGCCAATGGACTGGCTCCATGGCCTCTGGAGTGATGAGTGATTGTCAATAGAAGCCAAAGACCCAAAAGGACTTAGGCACAAGACCTCCGATGGACAAGAAGCCCTCTGAAGGACTGGAGGCATGCTCGACGTCGGCCGGCCATGGGAGTTCAGTACACGGAGGAGCGGCACGGTGACGGTAGGAGTAAGACCTCCGATTGACTGCCAGGTGAACCCGATGGATTGGGGATGCTGGGTGCCACCGCGGTGCTCCAACCCGAGTACATGGTGCGAAGATGGGTGAGGGTGTTGGCAGATTCGCTTAAATCCGCCACCCTACAACCAAGTTACCAGATTCGGCGAATGGGCTCATTCTCGCCGAGATAGAGTGGAGTGGGCCATTCCAGTACTAGGAAGGAAACCCTAAAGTTTCTCGGTTTCTGACTTCAAAACCAGGGGTCGATCGGCGGATTTGGACTACTGGCCACGTGGACTTCATCTAGGAGTTAGCGTGCATATGAAGAAGATCAAGACTCCATCACGGTCGTCTGTCCCCGAGAAAGTCGAGTCTTTTCCAGTTTTGCCCCTATGGGTGCTTAGCTTAGGATTTGAGAGTCCCCTAGGCTTGCATTAGTGGGAGGATGAAGGGTGGTAGGCTGTGAGGAACATCTTGTAAATTGTTTTCCACTCATAATCAAGGCAAGATTCGTCCCCAATTCATGCACATGTGTGCAGCCATCTCCCTTTCCCTTTTCTAGTTGGATTTTGGATGAAACTCAAAGGCTTTTGCTGATGTGCTTTGCCCGCAAGTTAATCATGTTCATTTGGCTCTTTTGGACTTGCTATGACGTGGAGATTATGACTTAGATCATCTCAATCCTACAGGATTGCCATGAGCAAGTCTCCCTTGAGTTTTCCCCCTTTCTTGCCCAAAGATTGCCATCTCACGAGATCTGAAATTTCCGCTAATCCCATGATCATTTTGAATTGATCTCTTGGGAAAAGCTTTGGAATAGGGTCCAAATAGCCTGTGCAAAATCTTGTGAAGATTGGACAAGATTTGGACAGATATGGGTGTGAAAACCCCCTTTCCTGTGACTTTACCAGACTATCTAGTAGAGCCAGTGGAGTGTCCAGTGGCCCTCACTGGACTTTCTGGCATCGGGTGCCCAGGCAGGGTCTGCACCGAACTGGCCTGTTGGTTACTTGGGTTCTGCCCCATATTATTTCAAACACATACCCACATAACCACTTTCCCCATACCCGACAAATTCCACAACCATAATCCAACTCAACGCCAAGATTATGATAGGTATAGAGTTCTGTGCATTATTTACCTAACTCTAATGAATTCAACGAGTTTTGGTGGTTTTTGATGTATCACAGGGAGATGCTCAAATTCCATGCAAAAGCATACCATATGGAGCAAGAGAGAATTAGGGTACAAATGGGCATGAGAACAAATTTCAAATTCCATCACTAAAAAGTATCTCTAATGCACTCATGGACCACACCATTGCATAGAGCTCATCGAAACGATTCCAACAGACATATTGTTTGCATCGTTTGGAGCTCGGATATAAAAGATATGGAAAACGCAAATTAAAAAGGAGTGCTGACGTCATCCCTCACGTTAGCACCCCTGTCCGTGCCGTATAGTGAGCAGGAGGCTCCCCGGAGATGACACCTGGCGGTGGTAGCGCTACGCGTGCGCATGCCCGTGCGTCCTCACAGGGACCAGGCGGGCCATCTAGGGGGCAGTGGAGCTAGCCAGGATGCACCGCGTGGCGGCCAAGGTGGGGCAACGCGCGCACCTGTTGCGTGAGCCGGTTGCTCGCTGTGGCTAATCGGAGGAGGCCACGTGTCGCGTGCATAGGGCGCCAAGGCGGGGTTTGCCCACTAGGCCGGACGCGTGGCTAGCAGGGACAGGCCTGGGCATGGTTCGAACTTCGCCTAGGACAGGTGGTGTGCCAGGATCGCTTGCCGCCTGGTTCAACTGCCCCAACGGCCGGTTTTTGCACCAAAATGCCTGCAAACACCCGGTTCTCACTTGTAACTACCGGTTCACCCTCTTAGGATCCGGTTTTGGACTGGTTCTCAATGCCAGCATGTGGGGTACAAGTCCACCGACCTTTGGAGGTCGGTTGGACACTAGGTGGCACCATGGGAGAGGTTTGGGGAAGGCTTTCTTGACCTAGAAGGCACCCACTCCCTCCTATAAATAGAGGGGCGCACCCCCCTCTCGTATATGTACCATTCACCATGTGAAATCTCTCTCTTCCTCTCTAGGAGGCACCCTATGGGAGGTGCCTCCAATCTAAAAGTAGTGTTTGGTTAGGAGTTAGAGGTAGGGCTCTGTCGTTTCGAAGCCGTCTTCTGGAGTTCGGTATGAATTCTTTTGTATCTTTACTTTCCTGTAAGACTTGAGCTATTTAATGCATTATCTTTCTTTACTTTTGTGAGCATTTACTTTACTCTTGCCTTTGGTATTAATCATGCCTTAGCATAGTAATGTCTTTTAGACTATAGTTAGAGTTGCTCTGATACGTAATGAATATTTAGTTTGTCATGCTTATAGATTCCTCGTACGCTCTTTGTAGCATTTGACTATACGGTTGTGTATACTTCTACCAGACAGCTTCAGTAGAAGTAGTGCCTGCAAGCGTAGACGTGGTGTCTACAATTGCAGTTGCCCAGGGACTCAAGACACTCCATTAAGATGTTCTAGGAGACCATCTTTCCTCGCTTTGGAGTACCACAGGTCATCATCAGTGATGGAGGCGCACACTTCATTGACAAGTGCTTTAGGAAGTGTCTGGCTAAACTCGGTGTGGACCACTGTGTAGCCACCCCTTATCATCCGTAGACAAGTGGCCAAGCTGAGACGTCAAATAAATAGATCAAGAACATATTGCAACAAACGGTCAAAGCTATGGGAAAAGAATGGGTATCCAAGCTACCCGACGCTCTCTAGGCATATCGCGTAGCATACAAGACTCCCATTGGCATGACACCATACCAGATGGTGTATGGCAAGACTTGTCATCTTCTAGTGGAACTCGAATTCAAATCTCACTGGGCGGTGAAGAGGTGGAACATGGATCTCTAGTCGGCAGGCATGAGAAGACAGATACAACTGGTCGAGTTGGAGGAATGGAGGGAGAAGGCAAACCACAGTGCAAAGCTATACAAGGAGCACACCAAAAGATGACACGATAAGCAGATCAAGATCAAAATATTCAAACCAGGAGATAAGGTACTACTCTTTAACTCTTGTGTTCGTCTTTTTGGACATGGGAAGCTTACAAGTAAGTGGGAAGGATCTTTTATGGTTCTTTATGCCGCTGATCACAGCATCGTCACCCTCCAGGACGATGACGGAAGGGTTTTCAAGGTGAATGGGCAACGCCTTAAAATCTTTCTTGAGCCCAAAATGCCTACGCTTGAAGAAGTGGACGTCTTCGAGCTACATGAGGTAGTCTGATCACCCGTCCATGGTTGAGCTCAGACCTTAAAATAAGCCATGTACACTATTTCTTTTCTCCCTTAAAATTCCATCTAATCTCACCTTTCGCTGAAAATCTCAACACAACCACTGTTCTACACGAATAGTCGGGTCCACAACTCGCATATGAGGGCAACCTAAGCTTGTGGCATGTCCAACCCAAATTAGGCATGGCCGCCAAGCCATGGGCCTTGCCGCTCGACCCTAGGGTTTGGCCGCATGGCCACCCCCGTGGTCGCCCGGCCGCCAAAAACTCAAATTTTGAATTTGGGAGCGTCAATCCAATATATCCGGGACTGTTGTGTGGATGAGGGCAAACTTCTCTGACATTTTAAGGAAGGGAAAGCTGTATTCTTCCCCACCTACACTCCACTTCCCCCTCCACTCAGCCATGGCACCCCTTTCCCGTCAAGGCAAGGGCAAAGCTGCCATCTCCATCTCCTCCGACACCACCGCAACCTATACCCCCACATCCAAAGAGTCACCACGACCTCTCTAGGCCATCCCCTTCGAGGGAAACCCTAAGAAGCTCATCCAGAGGTCGCCCTATCCCATGGGGCTCGGTCCCCATGGTCGCCCGGCCATAGGGGATGGCCGCCCAGGCCATGGAAGCCACCCCCAGTGGCCGACCGACCACCCACAAAGGCTAACCAGACTCCCCACATCAATCCCACAGCGTAGACAAGCTAGGAAGGGCCCTGTCTCTGGCGAGGACCATCGCCAAGAAGGTGGCGCGCCCATCCCCTCATCCTACCCGAGGGGTTATCGTGCTAGTGAACTGCGTCAAGAGCTTGTTCCAAGAGGAGGCCACTGGACCATCCAAGTATCTGGCCTTCCCTAGTCCATCCACCCATACTCTTCGTGGGGTGAAAACACCCACTGGTGGGTATACCTTGGGAGCCCAAGCCGGATGCATCTATTGATGAGTCCATTGACTCCACACTGCCGCAAAGGACGGTTAACAGGGTGGCCAAAACACCTCCCATCAGAGGACCACCGAGGTAGTTTGAAGATCCCTCATATGAGGAGGAGGAGGACATGGTAGCCTCTCTTAGGGTGGAACTCGCAGTGCTTAAGGCTAAATTTCAGAAACTAGAGGAGCATTGCAGAGAGGGCGAACTTTGGCGGATGGAGATCGATGACAAGATCAGTATCCTTAGGAAGGGTTTCTTCGCTAGAGTCCGTCGTCTTGCAGATGCAACTGGGTGCCCTGATCTCCATGATCCTCCCTCACCATAGGCGCCCAGCGCATCTAGTTATCATAGGCGCATTTATTTTCTAGTCCATTTAATGCTTAGGTTTGGTTAAACTCATTCATCCATATAATAAGTGCCTTTCATGTATTTCATTTTACAAAGTTATGATAGTTTCCCTTTGTTGAAAAATGTGTCTGGGAAGAATGGGCAAAGCCATTCGTTCTCCTATCACTAACCCTGCAGAAACCAAGAGCAAAACGCGATACACAGGGTAAAACCACGCTACTCACAAATTTCTAGGGAATATGGGATGCCCGCCCGACCACCACTATGGCTTCCCGGCCATCACTTTTCATGAAAACAAGTCATACAGACCTTTCATGTTTCCCTGAGGCTCCCTCAACAGAAACGAACAAGCGCACGGGTCAAATACACAAAAGGTGTGGTCGCCCGGCCATCAAAGTGGCCACCCGACCATCAACTTGGCCGCTCGGCTAACTCCTTGGCCACCCGGCCAGGGTGTTGGGCTGGTTCACCCATCTTCAGCTCGAATCCATACGTGGAGGTTAGGCATACACATTTACATTCATGTACCTCTAATTTCTTTGCGCTTCACACATGAACTTGATCAAATCATGCTCTACATGTTCATAATGTCACATTTAACTTGTGCTTGCACCATTATATTCCTTATGCTAGATTAATCTTGCCTTTGGATACTCTAATGATTAGGGAACCATTTAAGTTTAAGTTGTTGATTCATGCGAGATGAGATAATTAGAGGAAAAATAAAAGAACCTTCCCACATGAGTAAGAGTTTTATTTGCAAAATAAAATGAGGGTCCCATCTCGGATGATCTCAAGCACCGATCCTTTGTCCCACCAGTGCCACATATGAAAAAGAAACTTGTTCATTCATGCTTCCTTGACTGTTTTGAGTCTTGTCAAGTCTTGTGCCATTAAACGAGTTCATATCAATTGAGACTTTGGCCTTCGCACGCACGTTCCATGAAATGAAGTCTCTTAAAAAGGTGTGCATAAAATGC
Organism: Paspalum vaginatum; assembly: GCA_030272315.1. Taxonomy (NCBI): domain Eukaryota; kingdom Viridiplantae; phylum Streptophyta; class Magnoliopsida; order Poales; family Poaceae; genus Paspalum; species Paspalum vaginatum. Next base: position 20,809,543 of record CM059019.1, on the reverse strand, counting down.
CAATGATCCCATTCAATTCTTGTTTGAAAGAAAGAGAGGCATGGAGATTCGAAAAAAAGAGAGTTTGAGAAAAGATGAATGGAAAAGAAAGAAGAACTCCATGCCCTCTACCCAAACATGGGAATCAAACAAAACACCTACAAGAGACGAATCCCTACAATACACTTGCACATGGCCATATCTCATTTGATTCTGGATTTCTTTCTTGACACCTGATTTGATTTGATGATATAAACATGACGGGAAAGCCTCATTCTCCCAACTACCTTAGCTCCACAAAGGCCTTGGTAGCATAGGATGTGAGGAAAACAAGATTCCGAAAAGGACTCCTTGTCCTACGAGTGACCGAGAGCTGGTCTTGATATCATAACAGTTGGTAAACCTTGCCTTTGAAAATTTTGAAAACCTCTTTACACATGTGTGGGGGGAACCTGAAGTTGACTCTAATATATTTTTGTTCCATGTTTCAACATCTCAAAACTAAAGTGTAGACACCACTGAAATCCTGGGCAGGATGAAATAGTTGGGAATAATTTAGTGCTTGCTATGGTGAACGTTGATGTTATGTCCTTTCCCACTTATGCTCAAATCTACTCAAAGGTTTAAGTGCGGGGGATGGGGTGGCATTGGCGGTCGATAAAACTCATTTCGACCACCAACATTTCATGTTTGAGAGCATAATTTATCTAGTTTTCATGTATTACTAATTGGTTCCACAAGTTGTGTACAAAAGATGGATGCAGGAGCTTGTCACGTTCAAAATAGTGAAGGAATGCACAAAATAGAGGCAAATAAGCAATGTAAAGGCAACCAGGCAGGAGGGCCTGGCCGACCGGCCATCACCATGGCTGCTTGGCCACCCACCATGGCTGGCCAGCCAACCCCCTTGGCCGCTCACCCACTAGAAAGGCCCCAGCCCACATAACTTTTCAGCCCAAGTATAGTGGCCACCCGACCATGACACATGGCCGCCCAGCCATATCACGTATCCATCCTTCAACCTGCATGTAAGGAAACACAACATGAGTCAACTCCAACTGTGGGATCAAGTATCCAATGAAATAAAGCACCGGAAGGCCATCGCACGAGTATCACAATCTGGGAGAACAGACATGTAGCCAACCCGGGAGGAACACATGGCCGCCCGGCCATATGTTCTACCCGCATGTGCACTAACTCAAGTAACTGCCACCGACCTTGGAGAGGCAAAATCAACCGAAGGATCAAGCAAGACGGTGGATCGGATGGCCGCCTGGCCACCTACATGGCCGCCCGGACTTCCACGTGGCCGCCCGGCAACCAACCTACCCCAACTACTGACCTAGTACCTCTATAAGTACCCCCTTGGCTCTTAGACTATAAATACCCCCCAGGAGGTCACTTGTACAGTGTGGTGGATCAATAGAAGAATAGTGTGGTTGTGTAGTTGAGTGTAGAGTATAGTAGTGAGACCACCCTTGGCATTGTAGAGAGAGCCAATTGTATCAAGAGTGAGTAGTGAGTTGTAGAGTGAAGGAGTTGGATTTCTCTTTGTTATTCTGTTCCCGAGCTCTTATTCTCAGAGGAAATATTACTCTATTTCTAGGATTCAGTAAAGTTCCTTGCTCCTCTACTTTATTTATTTCATACTTACTTTACTTACATACTTAGTCTCTGCTTAGTAGTTTACGGGCGCCAAGTGTGCTCTTTGTAGTTTAGCTATACAGTTGTGCTTGCTCTCTGGCTTCGAACTAGTGTGGTAGTAAACTCGGTTGTGTAGACGTGGTGTCTAGACTAGAGTTTGCCTTGGAAGGTGTCTTGTCCCATGCAGTTTTTGTTGGTAGTCCCACCTGGTGACAACGGGTGTGTGTCCTGTGTAGTCCAACCCCATCGTTCGGATAACTTGTCATCGACGCATAGCTGAGTCCTATAGCACCCACCTTTCTCATCTGGGTTATCAGCACTCTGGTGCCCAGAAGTGGTTTTATAGCCTCAGTGTCTAAGTAAACCTGCCGAGTAGAGTTCTAGTTTGTTTAGTAAAGTTAAGTTGTTTTATTTGAAGTAGTGATCCTGCTATGCTCTGTTAATTATCTTTACAATTGCTGGTTTCACTGTTCGGTTTTGCTTGTTCTACGTTAAGTTACTCGTCGTTACTCGTGGATTTCGATACCCTAGAATACTCTTGGGTGAAAAGCTAAAATGTGTTTCCATGCGCTTGCTGATTTATTTCAATAGGCTAAGAAACTCCAACACCGGCGCGATGACATAAGAAAATCACCAGCCAAGGGCTCTAACTACAAGAAGACTAGAAGTTCTAGGGCACGGTCTCCTACTCCATCTGTCTCTAATCATGTAAGTATCCCAGAATAACTCCTTTGTCTTTCAACAATTTTGTGTAGTTTATGTACGTGCATAATGAGAGCAATGCTTCACCACCTCATGAACAAGTGCTAGAGCCTTCTACTGAGACTCTCTTTTCTGATAGTCTTGATGTTTCTCATCAGAAAACCAACCTTGAACCTGACGTGCATCATTATACCGATGAAGAAACACCTGCAAATACTAAGGTAAATATGACACTCAACCAAGGTTGCTCTTAACTCGGCTCTTGATTCTCATTTCCTTCTATAGACCATCAATTCATTAGCGTTACTTAACTTTGATCCTTCAACACTGGACATTGGCTCGGGAAAGGAGCAAGAAAGGGCTCCTTCTCCTCCAAAATCTGTATTAGCCGACGTAACGGAGCGCCTTCAGGAGATGGCAAGGCTGCTTCATGAATCGGTCATGCGGTTGGTAAAAGGCAGTGAAGTACTCCGCACGGCCTTGGAACCAGTGGTAGACCAATTGCCTGCTGACCTGAGACAAGTACTCTGTCCAGTAGCATACCTTGGCTTCTTTAGAGAAGAGGTAGAAACTGCTACAACTCATATTGCATCTCGTGAAGCCCAAGCACCTTTGAGAAAAAAATGGCTGACAAATGCACAATCTTGAATCAACAAAAGATTGCTCATGATGATAATAAACTTCATTCAGAATTATCTTCAAAGTTGAAAGATTTGCAGAAGTCTAGAGACAAAAGTTGCTGAAGAAATTCAACGTCTTCAGCAAAAGCTTTCCACCATTGATGATGACATCAAGACCACATCATCCACAATTGAAGAGGTTGATGTGAACAAACAAAAACTGAAGGAAAACTTATTGACAGGTCTTGCCAAGGTCAAAGCTCTAACCAATCAAGTGATACCCAGCACAAATGAAGCTGACAACGCAGTTATTTTTTCTATTGACTACATACGTTTGAAAGCTATTCTTGCTATCAAAAAGTTCCTTCAGTAGTCCATGTTAGCATGCCTTGGACTGGTGACACTGTAATTATGCCCCCTAGGCATATTATTTTGTAACCTGGTAGTAGTCTTGCTTGATGATGATGTATCAATAGCTTCTGTTGGAAATTTTTTTTGTGGGGTACCTAAAGTTGATGGCAATGCATCGACTTGATTTTGTGTGGGGTACCTAAAGTCGATGGCAACGCATCAGCTCATTGAGTTTTTGTGGGCCCATGGTAAAACATTGGCCTCAGCCATCTATCATGACAATCATCCTAATTTTTCGCCCCCAAGCCGATTTTTTCAAGTTACTTGGGAATATCGGCTTTTCCAACCTTTAAAGGATAGTTAAATAGATTGAACCAAAAAATATCTCATATTTATTTTTTCAGGCCGAGTGCTTGGATCGGCCATTGTTTATCAACATCAAATTCTTGTATAGGTCGGTCGATCGTTTAGATCGGCCATTACAGATAGATTCATAATCTAAACATCAATGCCGGCTGCTGGAACTGGTGTTAGTCCGTTTTCTAATCCTTCTACGAAATCCCAATCCAATTGCTTTCTTCTGGTTAGACATTCTACTCATTCTGCCCCTAGAACGAAGATTGAGCAATAATAACATCATTTGAATCATCTGCAGGGACCAATTCAACCTCATCGCCTTCCCACTGTATAAGACATTGGTGCATTGTTGATGGCACGCAACAATTTGCATGAATCCAGTCTCAGCCAAGTAGAGCTGAGTAAGGTCCTTTAGTATCTATGACAAAGAACGAAGTATCAACCGACTTTCGCCCAATGGTCAATTGTGCATTGAAAATGCCCTTAGCTCCCGTCGGTTCTCCTTTGAAATCATTGAGAACAACATTTGTCTTCATAAGATCATTGTCAACTCTTTCAAACTTTTGAAATACCGCATATGGCAATAAATTTATTGCTGCCCTAGTGTCAACCATCAACTTGTTCACTGGTTTGCCATTGATATAGCCCTTGAGGTAAAGCGGCTTCAGGTGACAACATTTTTTATTGACTAGTTTCTCAAATACAATCACTGCCGGCCCCAAACTGAGCTATGTCACTGACTTCTAGGTAGCATAAGGATTGCAGAATTCATTAGGCAGGAGAAATACCATATTGACGTCAGTCAATCCATCGGTTGTCTCATCATCAAGCAAGTCCTCCGCATCATCCTCCATTGGGTCATCCTGTTGCTCCGGCTATTGCTGCTTTCTCCTCCATACCACCGGACGTCTAGGTAGTTCCCTCGACAGTCGATGTCCATATGCCGGTATGGCCATAGGACCCGAATTACAATGGTATGGCCACATGACCCGAATTCACTTGCCTTAATAGCCAAAGGCACTGTGCTTGCCACAGGACCCGAATTACGCTGGTATGGCCACAGGACTCGAATTCACTTAATAGCTGAAGGTACTGTGCTTCGGCTAACTCCAGACTACGCAGACATTACACCCTACCTTTTTGTGAGTGAGAAAGTCCATCGGGGCACCACCTGGGTTGGTGGCACTCCAAATGTTTGGAGCTTGACTCCCCCTGATGATAAGATGGTGTGTCCCACCATCGCAGCTATTCTTGTCCTGATCCTCCTTTTTGCTTTTGTGACAACCTGTCTGGTGACAACTGCAAACGGTGCCGAGGTGAAGAACGTGGATGGCCTAGTCGCTGGAAAACACTATTTGGAAGGTAAGGGTTTGAACATTTAGGACAATCTTCAACTATCGATAGTCGTTTCATGCCCAGACTCCAACAATACTGAAAAAATGGACAATCCCAATGTCTTTCCAGTTCGCGGTCTCTATGAGAGCCGCATCCTTCATCATAACGGCTTTGAGAATAATTTGATTCCCAATGGCATTGATCAAAGTAATTAAGGTGTCGACACTCCTCTTGCTCATAGCAGTACCCGCGTGGACCGTAGCTTGATTGGTTGCGATGTTCTTGCTACCAAAATCGTTGCTCTCTTTGGTAATCTTCCTCCCTCTCTTGCCTCTGACGTTGTTCACGTCGTTCATGATGTTGTGCCTAGATAGTAATTATAGTGCCTGAATTAGGGAACGAACAACGATTCCTTGCGATCTGTTCCTCAGTCAAATGCTCTTCTAGCTTGAACTCCATCGGCCGATCACCCTCAGGATCAGCCTACACTTTACCCTTGTCTTGCGGACCATGCACAACATTTACCATATTGATACTTAGATGATAAGGTCCTGGTTGATTCTTAGTAATAACTTAGCCACTTTCCAGTGCGGTCTGCACTTTGCTCATGAACTCTGAAGATTCGACCGAAGACGCAAACCTGACCTGTCTCTGACTTGAATCGGCTAACTTGACTTTCCCCCAGCATTAGACACCACGTCGATCATGTTTACATGATGGAATGGTGTGTTGTCCACTTTCATGGGGCTCCTTGGATAAATCAGCCATCCTTGTTCGATTGTGGCTTGAATCTGCTGTCGCAACACCTTGCAATCATTGGTAGTGCGAGAATCACGATTATTATGCCACTTGCAATATTTGTGACCTTTTAATTCTTTTGCTGCTATAATTTTGTGTCCTGGTGATAGCTCGAGACTTTTCTTTGAGTAAGAGATCAAAGATTTGCTCTATCCTATTCACATCAAAATCATAGCCAATAGGCGCCTCAAGGCGTTTGAGCCATTGACACGACAACAACTCCTTGGATTTGGTCCACTGTACGAAAGATACCTCAGACTCTTCATCGGCCAATTCTTCTTCTTGGAGAAAACTAACATTCCTCCGCAGCCTTTCTTGATAATGCTCTGCGTGAGTACGCTCATAGGTTGTCACTTTAGATAATAAATGGCTGATGGAATTGAAATCACTCAGCCCCTATGCAATACTTGTGTGATGATGTAGCCCATTATATGTTATCTGAACCAGATATTTCTCTGACAGCTGCAGAGAATAACATCTATTCCTCACTTCCTTGAATCGTTCAATATATTGATTAAGGGACTCGCCAGGACGTTGGCATATCGTCATCAAGTCTGTGAAAGTGGCTTCTTCTGATCCTGAGAAAAATTGAGCATGAAATAATTCTTCCAACCGCTTCCATGTAGTCATAGATCTTGGAGCCAATGTGTGTACCACCCAAAGGCTGGTCCCATTAAAGATAGCAAAAAGAGCTGAATCCTCATATATTCAGCCAATGCTGCAATGCCCAACTGAGCCAAATATATGCTGATGTGCTCCACAGTGCTTGTGTTATCATTACCACTGAACTTGGAGAATTCTGGCACCTTGAATTTTGGCTGTGGAGCAACTGATCATACATCTTGGATAGGGTTTTGAATAAGAAACGGTGCCTCTCACCGGTGTTATGCCAAAACGATTCTTAATATATTCATCTAGATCGGCTTGAGCAGCCGATCCACCTTTAGCATAAAACCAGCCTGGTTGTTACAAACCGCCCCTGTCCCAAATTGTGCTTGCCAATTAGCAGTTTCATGGTCACTGGTCTTGTCTTTGACACTGCCCATCTTGCCTGTATTGTGCGACTGCTTGCTTGACAGTTTGCGAGGAGGTTCTTCTCCATCCTGTAACGGCCTGTACCTGAGTTGGCAAATCAAACCATCCAAAATGAATGCTGGCGTCTCATTGTAGGATGTAGGCTAATCTCCTAGGCTATTTGGCGCGTAGATAATGAACTCGGCCTTAGTGTTTTCCTGTATCCTGATTGGAGGCACGTAAAGTGGCTGAGAGTAGAACTCGGTCTCTCCGAAGTGAGTGCCGATTTGAGGATCGGTTTCCTGATATTCACCAGCCATAATCTCTCTGATTATGCGTGCCACTATTGTGATGCCCTAGCATCTCAAGTGTATTACATTTGGCATCATTAGCTTAATTGCATCATTTCATGAACATTTCATGTATAGGGCATGAGTGGGTTAGGTGATTTGAAGCAAATTAAACCTAGTTGTCATGAAACTGCATTGATATTAATGTGAATTGGGTAAAACTTTATATACCAAATGCGTAGACAATTTCATGATGAATAACTTTGGTAATTGGTGTTTTCACATGCACACATGTTTGCTTAGAGTTTAGGGCCTTTTGCTGTCAACATGTAAAATCTACCCAAAATAGGTCTGCCAAGTAAATTCAAATTTCATCAAAGCAAAAGTCTCCATCATGCCAAATTTCATATAAGAAACTTGTAGCTTATGAAATTCCAAACAACATTGGTATATTTCACTTTCCATGAAACTGAACCTAAAATGTGAGAGCCAATGGACCGGCTCCATTGCCTCTGGAGTGATGAGTGATTGTCAACAGTAGCAAGACCCAGAAGGACTTGGGCACAAGCCCTCCAATGGACAGGAGGCTCTCCGATGGACTGGAGGTAGAGGAAAGTCCTCCGAAGGACTGGAGGCATGCTCGGCGTCTATCGGCCATTGAGTTCAGTATACGGATGAGCGGCACGGCAATGGTAGGAGTAAGTCCTCCGAAGGACTGCGAGGCTGCCCCGATGAATAGGGGATGCCGGGCACCACCGCGGTGCTATAACCCGAATGCGTGGTGCGAAGGCGTGCGAGGGAGGCTTTGGCGGCTTTGGCTCAAAACCGCCACCCAAGCTACCCAAGCCTTGGTGAGTTGGGCCATGACTCGCCAAGATAGAGAAGATGGGCCAAATCCGGCCCAGGCGGAGACTTCCTAAAGTTTCCCGGTTTTTGACTTCAAAACTAGGGGCGGATCGCGGATTGGACTACTGGCCACGTGGAGAACATCCGAGGATTGTGTGGAACTTACGAAGATCAATACTTCATCGTGGTCGTCCCTCCCGAAATATCCTGTAATCTTTCATTTGAGTCCTTAGGATTTGTCTAGCTGTAGGGACCTAAGTGCAAAACTGTCTAAATAGCACTCGGGTATAAATAGGTCCAAGGCAGGTCATTAGAAGGCCTCTTGGCTGCTAGGATTAGTCTTTGGTTGGTGATTTTCATCCTTAAGCTTTGAGCTCCATTGTTAGGGAGGTTAGAGTAGGATTTAGCCTCCTAATCTTGAGGGAAGGTGAGGGTGGTTGCTTTGGACGAATTTCTGCTTGTATGCTGAATCTTTAGACCCTTCTCGGGCACTTAATCGAAGCAAATTCGTGCAGCAACCTTGTGTTCTTCTCCTCCCCCTCTCTCTTTTCGTTTTTGGGTTCAATCCTTGGCTTTTGGGTGTTTTTGTCGGCCAAGCATGAATCCCTTTCCTTGCTGATGTTCTGGACTTGCTAGGACATGGAGATCATGACTTAGTTCATCTCAATCCTGCTGGATTGCCACGAGCAATGCTCTTGTGAGTTTTCCCCTTTCTTGCCCAAGGATTGCCATTTCACGAGATCTAAAATTCCCGCTGATTCCGTGGTCACCTTCAGTTGATCTTTAGGGAAAAGCTTTGGAATAGGGTCCAGATAGCCTGTGCAAAATTTTGTGAAGTTTGGACAAGGTTTGATCAAGTTTGGGTTTGAAAACGCCCTTTTTGCGACTCTACCGGACAATCCGGCAGAGGCCACTGGATAGTTCGGTTCTATCGGATATTCCGGCAGCGCCCACCGCATAGTCCGGTGTGAGGTACTGTCTGGGCCGTGCCATCGAACAGTCCAGCAGTAGGTACCGGACAGTCCGGTCCCACCGGATAGTCCGGTGTTGGCCACCAAATAGTCCGGTCCTGCCAGGTTGCTGCTGTGTTCTTCCCAATTTTTTTTCCGCTATGTTTCTGCTCTGGTTCTGTGCATTCCCCACTGTAAGACCATTCTCTTTGCTTATTGTCAGTCAGTGAGACGCACCTTGGTGCGGTGAGTGTCGTGTGGCGGGATTTGTATTATTTCGTTGCCTCGATGCCATTCTTGGTTGGATCTTGAATTTTCCCGCATTGGTGCGTATCCTTTCAGTGGACGGCATCCTTGCGCTACTAGGCACGTATCTATTTAGTGGACAGTGCCTAGCTCTATTTCTCTTGAGCTTTGCAGAGCATTTTCTTGGGGGTTGTGTTTTTGAGATTTCAAGTGCTCCTATTCACCCCCCCTCTAGTCGCACTTCTCGGTCCTACAATTGGTATCAGAGCTGGTTAGGTTTCTTCATACCTTTACTGTTGAGAAACCAGTAGCGACTATGACTCACTCCGGGAAGATTCCGGTCCTTGGTTCCGATGGCTACTCCTACTGGAAGGGTAGGATGAGAGCTTTCTTGCTTAGCCAAGGCCAGGACATATGGGATGCTACTCAGAGTGCGAACTTTGTGGTGCTTCCAGTTGCTCAGCGAACTACCCCAGCGATTGTGGCACAGCATGAGGCAAACGCCAAAGCTGTTAACTTTCTCTTCTCAGGACTTGGTCCAGTTGATTATGAGAAAGTGAGCCACCTTGAGACTGCCCGTCAGATCTGGTCCCTGCTGAGTGCACACCATGAGAGCACTGCTGCTATCAAGGGCGTCTTGTTGAGACTTATAGGCACGAATATGAAAATTTCGTTCAGAAGCCTGGTGAGTCCATCGATGACTTGTTTGGTCGTTTTCAATCGATCATCAACAAGTTGCGCATTAACTCCAGCCCTAAGAGGATCCCATACACCAACCATCAGCAGGCTGTCAAGTTGTTGTATGCATTGGACAGGAAGGTATGGGAGATCAAGGTTAACTCGATCATCGAGTCTGAGGCCTATGACACAATTGGAGTGGAGACTCTTTACAGCAAGCTCAAGGCCACAGAGGTGGATTACAAGTTGAGAGATTCTCTCGCTTGTACTGGCTCCAAGAGCCTGGCCTTGGCTTCTCCCTCCAGTGAGGCCTTTCCTAACCCTCAGCTTCACAACTTTTCATTTTCTGCTCTTATGTCTGTTACAGAGGAGCAGTTGGCGTCACTTGGGGATGATGAGCTTTGCCTGGTGTCTAGCTGCTTTCAGCGCACCTATGACAACCGGATGAGCAAGAAGAGGGGCGAGAGGCCCAAGTGCTTCGAGTGCGGAGAGGTCGGCCACTTCATCGCCGAATGCCCGAACAAGCAGAACGACTACTACAAGAAGGGCAAGAGTCACTCCCGCGACTCCAACAAGTACCACTCCGGCAAGCGCAACCACACCAAGCACCGCTCCGGCAAGATTAAGAACTTTCGAAAGGCTTTCAAGAGCTACCAGAAGGACAACCGAAAGCGGGACAAGGCCTTCTTCGCCGAGCTTGGTGGTCTGTGTGGCGGATCATCTTCCTCCTCATCTTTGTCAAGCTCAAGCGATGAGGAGATCGTCACCAAGCGGGACAAGAGGAGGGACCAAGGCAGTCCAACTGGACTCTGCTTCGTCTCCACCAAGTCCAAGTGCAAGCACAAGATGCACCGGAGATCCTTTTGCTCCATGGCGCTTGAGGACAAGGACGACAAGGGCAACGACGACAACTTCTCCGATGAAGAGGTAACTCCTGAGCAAGCTGAAATTCTTGAGATGTTGGAGGCAAATAGTAGTGAGTTGAAAGCCTAGGATAGGTTGTTGGAGAAGGCAGCCAAGAAGCTGCAGAAGTAGAAAGCCAAGTTGGCTGATGCTTTAGATAAGATAGAGAGGCTAAAGAGTGTGTCAGCCCAGCCTAGTGAGTCTGAGTGCCCTACCTGTGAGACTTTGATGAGGGATCTCTGTGAGCAGAAGAGCAAGAATGCTCATCAAGTAGAGGAGATGGATAGGCAAAAGGTAGAGTTAGGCAAGCTCCAGTCTAAACTGGATGAGCCTATTTTGAGTGATGTGCTTGAGTGTGAGATGTGCCCCCACCAAGCAGTTGACATAGCTGAGCTGAAAGTGAGGTGTGAGGGACAACTTAAGGAGTTGGAGGAGCTTAGGGCTAGACCCACACTTTTGGGTGCGTGCATGGTCTGTCCTACCTTGGAGAGTGAGCTTGTGCAGTGGAGAGCTGACCTTGAGGTGCTTTCAGCACCCCCTGACACTTGTGAGAACTGTCTCACTCTGAGGTTGATGTTGGTGGATAGGGATGCCACCATTAAAAAGTTAGAGAAGTCTGCTTCCCCTATTCCCTCTCTAGACTGCCCCACTTGTGCTGTCCAAACTTTAGTTCTGGAGGATCTGAGAGAGGAGAAACAGACTTTGGTTGATGAGAACAACCGGTTGAGAGAGGTGCTCAGTTGGATGTATGCTAGAGAGCCCCAACTTAGGATGATCATGGAGAGCACCAAGAGAGCTGAGGGTGACATGAGTGGACTTGGGTTAGGAGAGTGCAGTACTTCGGGTGAGAAGAAGAGTTCCCCAATTAAGCTTAAGACTACCTCTCCTCAGCCTAGCCCTACTGTTGATGGGGTTTACCACGAGCCTCCCAAGGCTGCCCCAAAGAAGCAGTTCTGGACGCCTAATCCCTCACAGGCTAAGCTAGACAGAGTAGTGACTGAGATTCTCAAGCCTCCAGTGAGCAAGAAGAGAGTCCAGTAGCTTGTTCCACCCAAGGCTACTTGACCTAAGCCCAAGGCTCAGCCTAAACCCACTCCCAAGAGGCCTGTCTACCACTGTGACTTTTGCCAGCGGAATGGCCACTTGGAGGAGTTTTGCTTCAGGAGGAAGCGAGTTGAGAGGTAGGAGAGAGCCTAGGGGAACCAGGATCAGTTCTTTCAGGGTGGTAGGTAGGGTCCTCCCCATCGCGGTGAGATGAGAGACCGCTTTGCTGGTGAGAGAGGAGGCGGCTTTCAGGCCCGTGCTCCTAGTGGAGAGAGACGCTATCCCGATCGAGCTCCTAGTCGTTTTCAGCGCGGCTATGGATCTTCTTACCGAGGCTTTGGAGGTAGAGGGTTTGAGAGCTCACGCTTTAGAGGTCGTCGGTGCCCAGGTAGACATGATGCTTACTTTGACTGTGCTTACCCCACTTTTGAGTAGATGGCTCGGCACTGGTTCAGCAGTCACACTAACCCTAGTGCCGGACCATTTTCTCACTCTCGCTTTCCTTGATTTTGCAGGATCGAGGCCAGGAGGACATATGGATCATGGACTCCGGCTGCTCTAGGCACATGACAGGGCACCGCAGATGGTTCTCCAACCACAACCCCATGAGCACCAAGGAGTACATCACATTCGGGGATAATGGTCAAGGTAAAGTGTGGGGTTTTGGTTCTGTTGCTCTTTCTGGCAAGCTTTCCCTAAGAGAAGTTGCTTTGGTGAGGAATTTGGGGTTCAATTTGGTTTCTGTCTCGCAACTTCTCAAGGAAGGGTTTGAGGTTCATTTTAAGGAGGGTTCTTCTTGTGTGCTTGATGCTAAGGAAAACCTTGTTTGTCGGATTTTGCCCTATGGGCAGGTTTTTAAGGTTGACCTTGCATCTGTTTCTAGCCCTCCTCAGTGTTTGGTTGCTAGTCCTTCTGCTGATATTTGGAAGTGGCATAGGAGGCTTGGCCATTTGAGTTTTGATCTGCTAGCCAGGTTGAGCTCGATGAGTCTGATCCGAGGATTGCCCAATTTGAAAGCAGAAAAGGACTTAGTATGCCACCCCTGTCGACATGGCAAGATGGTTGCTGCTTCTCATGCACCTGTCAATCAGGTGATGACCTCTTACCCAGGTGAGCTGCTACATATCGACACGGTTAGTCCTGCTCGGGTACAGTCGGTCAGTGGGAAGTGGTATGTGCTTGTAGTTGTGGACGATTTTTCTCGCTATTCGTGGGTGTTCTTCATGGAATTCAAAGATGAAGCTTTTGGTTTTGTTCAGGATCTGGTCTTGAGGTTATGGAATGAGAGTCATAAAGCCATGAGGGCTATCCACAGTGACAATGGCGGAGAATTTCGTAACTCTCGTTTTGAAACCTTTTGTTGTGACCTTGGTCTTGATCACCAATTCTCATCTCCTTATACCCCACTGCAGAACGGTGTTGTGGAACGAAAGAACCGCACACTTGTAGAGATGGCGCGGACGATGCTTGATGAGCATAGGACTCCGCGACGCTTTTGGGCTGAGGCTATGAATACGGCCTGTTACATTGCCAACCGCATCTTCCTACGAGCCATCTTAGGGAAGACTTCGTACGAGCTACGGTTTGGTAGGCAGCCTAGCGTCAAGCACCTGCGTACATTTGGTTGCAGATGCTTTGTGCTCAAAAAGGGGGGGCATTTGGACAAATTTGAATCTCGCTGCTTGGATGGTATTTTTCTTGGGTATGCCTCTAGCTCTTGGGCATATAGAGTGTGGATCCTTGACACTAGGCAAGTGATTGAGACTTGTGAAGTTTCCTTTGATGAATCTATGCCTTGCACAACCCTTGCATTTGAGCTTTCTGGAGATGATGAAGAAGGCGCTCCCATCTTTGAAGATGAGGAAGGCGAAGTAGATATTTGTGATGCAGGAGCCACTGCACCGGCTGCAGCTCTGCCCCCTCTCCTACGAGCTCTGAAGATGAAGGAGGACCCTTGCCTATGGCTTCCTCCTCACTCCGCCGATCGCAAGCTTGAGCAGAGGTTGGCCCCGCTGAGGACGTAGGGGAGGTGACCGCCGAGATTGTTCCATCTCGGCAGGTCCAGCGGGATCACCCTCCAAACAGGATGATTGGAGATCTACACCAGCGTGTCACATGCTCTTCGGTTAACTCTCTAGCCTTTTTCTGTCACTCCGCATTTGTTGCTTCTTTCGAACCCCGGGATGTGTCACATGCATTATCTGATCCTAGTTGGGTGAACGCCATGCATGAGGAGTTGGAGAACTTTGAGAGAAACCATGTCTGGGATTTAGTTGAACCTCCACCAAACTGCCACCCTATAGGAACCAAGTGGGTTTTCAAGAAGAAACAGGGTGAGGATGGGATGGTTGTGAGGAACAAAGCGAGATTGGTGGCCCAGGGTTTCTGTCAGAAGGAGGGGATAGATTATGAGGAAACCTTTCCTCCTGTAGCTCGTTTAGCGGCTATTAGGATTCTACTTGCCTTTACTGCCTCTAAAGGCTTCAAATTGCACCAGATGGATGTCAAGTCAGCCTTTCTAAACGGTTACATAGAGGAGGAGGTATATGTGAGACAACCTCTTGGCTTTGAGAGTGCCAAGTTTCTAGACCGGGTGTATAAGTTGAGAAAAGCCTTGTATGGTCTGAAGCAAGCTCCAAGAGCATGGTATGCTAGGTTGAAAGCCTTTTTGCTCAAATCTGGTTTTGTGATGGGTTCAGTAGACAAGACCTTGTTTCTGTTGAGTCGTGGCGGTGACACCCTTCTAGTTCAGATATATGTTGATGACATTATCTTTGGTGGTTCATCTCACACTTTGGTGTCTAAGTTTGCTGAACAGATGAGCAGTGAATTCGAGATGAGTCTCATGGGTGAGCTTCAGTTCTTTCTCGGGCTTCAGATCAAGCAAGGCCCAGAAGGAACCTTCGTCCATCAAGCCAAGTACACGAAGGACATTCTGAGGAAGTTTGACAAGGGAGATCTCAAGCCCATGGCGACTCCCATGTCAACACAGACGGCTCTTGATGCTGATGAAGAAGGGGAGGTGGTGGACCAAAGAGAGTACCGAGGGATGATCGGCTCACTTCTGTACCTGATAACGACCAAGCCGGACATTCAGTTCGCGGTCTGCCTCTGTGTGCATTTTCAGGCCTCACCAAGGCTATCACATCGTTAAGCGGTGAAGCGCATCTTCAGGTACCTGAAATACACTCCTGAGCATGGTCTTTGGTTCTCTTCAGCTTCGTTGCTCTCTCTCAGAGGGTATTCGGATGCTGACTTTGCGGGTTGTCGGCTGGAGCACAAGTCTACTTCTGGCACCTTCTAGTTTCTCGGTTCTTCTCTTGTCTCTTGGTCCTCACGCAAGCAATCTAGCATAGCCACTTCCACCACAGAAGCTGAATACATTGCTGCTGCTAGTTGCTGCTCCCAGCTGCTTTGGATGAAGTCCACCTTGAGCGACTTTGGTCTTAGTTTTAGGAAGATCCCTCTCCTAGTAGACTCTACTTCTACTATTTCTGTAGCTAAGAACCCCGTCCTGCACTCCAGAACCAAACACATAGACGTGAGGTTTCACTTCTTGAGAGATCACTATGAGAAGGGAGATATAGACTTGATCCATGTAGAGACTGAGAACTAGTTGGCCGATATCTTCACCAAGCCCTTAGACCTTAGCGTATTTGCTTGCTTGCGTGGGAAGCTTGGTGTTTGTTACCCCTTTTAGGTTGGGGTAATTTTGGTGTAGTTTAGGTTTTTCTTTTGCTTTTTCTTTGCTTTTACTTTGCTTTTCTTGCATTTTGTATCATACCATGCATTGCATTGTAACATATGCATTTTCACTTACACTAGCACTAGAGCTCTTCTAGTATGACGAGTTAGTACTTGCTTGTGCTAGATTGTACAGTTGCTTGCATGATCATGGTTGGCTAAGCTCCTTGAATCTGTCTAATATCTTTTGTGAGCTCAGTCACTTTTGTTTCTTCAAAATCAAAAACCATGATCACCACTTGACTTGGCTACCTAGCATGTGTAGGAATGTTGAATGCTATGCTATCTTTTCTTGCTTGGATATGCTAGTCATATGCCTTTGTTACACTGACGCCTAAGCATTTATGGCATCTTTTCCAAATTTGAAATCTGAATGAATGTTGTTTACAAGTGGTGTCCTATGAGCTAAATTGAAAAGATCCTGGTGGGTTCACTTGTCACACTGATCTAGTTTGAGATAGCTTGCCTTTGCCCTTTGGCATGAACTTGGACTAGGCTGTGTATGACCAAAACCTTGTCTTAAGCTTCTGATGGTTTTCTGAACCTAGGCTTGGCATTGGTTGGTAAGAAGTGGCAAAGACAAGTAAATAACCCCTGGCACATGATCTGATTTGCTTGCAGTTCAAAATTGCTAAATCTAAAATCTGCAAGTCTCTAAATTGCTTATGGCCTGTTGTAGATGCCTTGGTTGAGAATAGCACACCTTGTATGTTTTGCTAGCATCTTGCCATTCATGCCTATCTTGCTAGATGCTATTCATGTTGGTGATGCTTTGTTTTCAACAACCTTGTAAAACATGCTCCTAATCTGTATAAGATAGATTCAATTGAGCTTCCTTGCCCTCACTTGCTCTGTATGCTAGAAATTGTATTTTCTAGCTTTTCATCCCTGCTGAGCTCTTCATGGTACACTTCCTGCATTTCATGGCATATTTTGAGGGGGAGTTATCCATTTCTAGGGGAGTTGAGTTCTATGAACCCTTGATGTGTCCATTGTTAACAACGGGGAGAGATGTTGACCCTTGAGGAGAGAGAGATGTTGGACCAAGGTGGAGGACTCTGTAGAGATCTAGTTGAGGGGGAGTTTGAGCTTTTAGCATGCTCTTGCATCGGTGCGTTGAGCCTTTTGCCTCTTTCTGGAGGAGCCGATGTTTTGCCTTAGCATGACTGTGTTGAGCTAGTTTGCCTCTTTCCTGAGGGGTCATGCTTTAGTTTGATCGACTACGTTGAGCGGTTTCCCTTGTCTTAGGGGGTCGATCTTTGGCTTTGTTTTTGTTGTCTCAATTTGCCCTTTTCTGGTAGTATTTGGCTTTTGGGCATCTTGAGCAACTTCTTTTTTTTCTTCTTTCTTTTCGATTTTACGCTTTTCCTTTTGTCTTTGTTCTATTTCTGGTTACAAGTTGAAGGTGTTGACAATGCACTCATCAAGGGGGAGATTGAGAGCCAATGGACCGGCTCCATTGCCTCTGGAGTGATGAGTGATTGTCAACAGTAGCAAAACCCACAAGGACTTGGGCACAAGACCTTCGATGGACAGGAGGCCCTCCGATGGACTGGAGGTAGAGAAAAGTCCTCCGAAGGACTGGAGGCATGCTCGGCGTCTGTCGGCCATGGGAGTTCGGTATACGAAGGAGCGGCACAGCGATGACAGGAGTAAGTCCTCCGAAGGACTGCGAGGCTGCCCCGATGGACATGGGATGCCGGGCGCCACCGCGGTGCTCCAACCCGAATGCGTGGCGCGAAGGCGTGCGAGGGAGGCTTTGGCAGCTTCAGCTCAAAATCGCCACCCAAGCTACCCAAGCCTTGGTGAGCTGGGCCACGATTCGCCAAGATAGAGAAGATGGGCCAAATCCGGCCCAGGCGGAGACTTCCTAAAGTTTCCCGGTTTCCGACTTCAAAACCGGGGGCGGATCGCGGATTGGACTACTGGCCACGTGGAGAACGTTCGAGGATTGCGTGGAACTTACGAAGATCAAGACGTCATCGTGGTCGTCCATACCAAAGTGCAAAACTGTCTAAATAGCACTCGGGTATAAATAGGTCCAAGGCAGGTCACTAGAAGGCCTCTTGGCTGCTAGGATTAGTCTTTGGCTGGTGATTTTCATCCTTAAGCTTTGAGCTCCATTGCTAGGGAGGTTAGAGTAGGATTTAGCCTCCTAATCTTGAGGAAAGGTGAGGGTGGTTGCTTGGGACAAATTTATGCTTGTATGCTGAATCTTTAGACCCTTCTTGGGCACTTAATCGAAGCAAATTCGTGCAACAACCTTGTGTTTTTCTCCTCCCCCTCTCTCTTTTGGTTTTTGGGTTCAATCCTCGGCTTTTGGGTGTTTTTGTTGGCCAAGCTTGAATCCCTTTCCTTGCTGATGTTCTGGACTAGCTAGGACGTGGAGATCATGACTTAGTTCATCTCGATCCTACTGGATTGCCACGAGCAAGCCTCTTGTGAGTTTTCGCCTTTCTTGCCCAAGGATTGCCATTTCACGAGATCTGAAATTCCTGCTGATTCCTTGGTCACCTTGAGTTGATCTTTTGGAAAAAGCTTTGGCATAGGCTCCAGATAGCCTATGCACAATTTCGTGAAGTTTGGACAAGGTTTGATCAAGTTTGGGTTTAAAAACGCCCTTTCTGCGACTCTACCGGACAATCCGGCAGAGGCCACCGGACAGTCCGGTTCTACTGGATAGTCCAGCTGCACCCACCGGATAGTCCAGCGTGAGGCGCTGTCTGGGCCGTGCCACCGGACAGTCTGACTACAGGCACCGGATAGTTCGGTCCCACCGGACAGTCCGGTCCTGCCAGGGAGCTGCTGTGTTCTTCCCAGTTTGGTTTTTCCGCTGTGTTTCTGCTCTGGTTTTGTGCATTCCCCACTGTAAGACCATTCTCTTTGCTTATTGTCAGTCAGTGAGACGCACCTTGGTGCGGTGGGTGTCGTGTGGCGTGATTTGCATTGTTTCATTGCCTCGATGCCATTCTTTGCTGGATCTTGAGTTTTCCCGCATTGGTGCGTATCCTTTCAGTGGACGGCACCCTTGCGTTACTAGGCATGTATCTGTTCAGTGGACGGTGCCTAGCTCTGTTTCTCTTGAGCTTTGTAGAGCATTTTCTTGGGGGTTGTGTTTTTGAGATTTCAAGTGCTCCTATTCACCCCCCCTCTAGTCGCACGTCTCGGTCCTACAAAATGGACTTATGGAATTTCAAATCTGGTGAGTACTGTTGGTCAAAGTTAAGTCAGACTGTTTAAATTCAAATTTCTCCAAAAAACTCATCAGTACTTGACAAAAATGTAGATCATAAAGAGAGCTCCAATTCATCAAATTTTAGAGGATATGTTGAGAGCATGTGCACTAACCTACTCCACCAAGTGGAACGAATGCCTACCCTCGGTGGAGTTTGCTTATAACAACAGCTACCAGAAAAGCTTAGAAATGGTTCCTTTTGAAGCTTTATATGGTAGGAGATGCAGAACACCACTCAACTGGTCTGAACCGAGAGAACATGACAGATTTGGCCCGGACTTAGTGACACCAGCCGAAGAACAAGTAAAATTCATACAAGATAATTTGAAGAGAGCACAGTTTAGGCAGAAGAGTTACTTGGATAAAAGAAGGAGACCACTAGTCTTTGATGAGGGCGATCATGTGTATCTCAGGGTGTCACCTATGAAGGGAGTACAATGGTTTGGAGTGAAGGGGAAGTTAGCACCATGGTACGTCGGCCCATTCAAAATCACTGAAAGATGTGGAGCCATCGCTTACTGGTTGGAGTTACCACCACACCTTGCCGCGGTTCATGATGTGTTTCATATCTCGCAACTAAAGAAATGCTTAAGAGTGCCAGAGAAAGTTGTAGACACATCTCAAATCTAGATTGAACCAGATCTCACATATGAAGAACATCCATAAAAATCCTTGACCAAAAACAAAGATCAACACGACGAAGAGCAATCAACTTTTATAAGGTGCAATGGAGTAATCACTCCGAAGAAGAAGCAACTTGGGAACAAGAAGAGTACTTACACACTAAATATCCCGATTTTCTTGTATCCACCTCAGATGGGTATGTCACAACAGTTCCAATTTTAGATTTCAACTTAAATTATGAACAATGCACTCTCTTCTTGTTAAACTTAAGCGGGGTGGGCTGTGATGCCCTGGCATCTCAAGTGCATTGCATTTGGCATCATTAGCTTAATTGCATCATTTCATGAACACTTCATGCATAGGGCATGTGTGGGTTAGGTGATTTGAAGCAAATTAAACCTAGTTGTCCTAAAACTGCATTGATATTTGCCAGGTAACTTTAATACTAATGTGAATTGGATTAAACTTTATATACCAAATGTGTAGACAATTTCATGACAAACAACTTTGGTAATTGGTGTTTTTACATGCACACATGTTTGCTTAGAGTTTAGGGCCTTTTTCTGTCAACATGTAAAATGTGTTCAAAACAGGTCTGCCAAGTAAATTAAAATTTCATCAAAGAAAAAGTCTCCATCATGCCAAAGTTCTTATAATAAACTTGTAGCTTATGAAATTCCAAACAACATTGGTATATTTCACTTTACATGAAAATGACCCTAAAATGGACTTATGGAAATTCTAATCTGGTGTGTACTGTTGGTCAGAGTTAAGTCAAACTGTTTAAATTCAAATTTCTACAAAAATTTCACTAGAACTTGGTACCAAGCCTATTGACAAAAATGTAGATCATAAAGAGGGCTTCAATTCATCCAATTGGAGTTTTCCCTAATTCGGAATCTAATTGGGTCAAATTCGTGATATTCAGAGATAAACAAAACCAGTCAAAGTGTGTTTTCCCTTTTTTCCTATTTTCCCCATTTCCCTCTCACTGACGCGTGGGCCCGCCCATCCGGGGGCGCGGCCACTGCCGAGCCAGCAGGCGCCGCATGGCCGCCAGAGTACGGCTCCTCCCCCCGCATCGCGGATCGCTCCACCCCCGGCCGCACCCTTAAGATGAGGGCCGTGCCCTCACTCTCCCTTTGCTCTCCCTCTCAAGCTCTCTCGCTCTCCTTGATTTCTCCCCGGCCGCCATTGACAGGGAACCACTTGTGGTATATTTTGCTAGCTGAAAAAGTTTGGATGTCGCATGTAAGGTTTCATGGGTGATTCGAAATTAACAAGATAATGCTTGCTTAAGTAGATAATAGGAAAAAGTGACCTTAAATTGCAAAATAAATCCTAAGAAAAATCATGGTGCTTTATAGTTAATTTTATGTTCCAAAAAACATTTTTGTGAATTTGAATGCTACTGTGCTGCATGTGAAATAAGCTGAAGTTAATATATGGAAAATAGATGTCCTATAATACCTAAGATATTTTGCTTGTTGATTTTTTGTACATAAAGTTCATACTCTGTTATGTTTGCTATTAAAATATGAAGATCAGAAACATTTCTTGTGAATTATAATAAATCTGAGAAAATAAATGATTTGGAAATTGCCTAAATTTCAGTAATTAATTTATAACTCCTTTGTAGCTGAAATTTGGCCAGTAAAAATGTTAAATGATTATCTTCATGTCATAATTATTTAAGCTCATTTTGAACTGTGTAGCAACTTGATCTCGACATAGGTAGTTTAAGCAACAAATAAATAATTGCTTAAGTGTGATAGAGTATACTTACTATGTAGTCATAATGATGTTTAGTTAGGAGTTGTCCACTTGCTACGAGTCCTTATGTTGTCATATACGATGTGTTAACCTACATTAGGTGATGGTTTGTATGATTTCTTAGTATTGAGTAGAACTGACCATGAAAATGCATAAGTCATGCATCATTTGGACTCATTTGCATCATATCATGCATGTAGACCCCGTGAACGAAAGACCGATACAGGAGTAGCCGGTGATCGAAAAGCCGGACGAAGAGCCACTTCAGGAGCTAGACCAACAGCAGCAGGACCAGCGCCAGTACCCAACTTCGCTCTCGAGGCAGTTTTTGACCCGAGCGAGGAAGGTAGGCAGGACCATGACACTCCCAGCTAATATAATGATGGTTCTAATGATTACACATCCGCATTAGGAGTTGATTGAAAACAATTGCATTAGATTCCTTGGCCGCCCTGGCTCTAGCACCAATATTTAGAGTCTGTAGGACGAGTATGCCTAGAATTTGCTAGGTGCGAGTAGACATGAGTGAATGGAGTCACTCGTCGCGTAGGTAATTTCAAAGTCATAAAGCTATTACTATTATGTTAATTATTACTTATGCTCATGATTAAATGGAGACCGGGCGGAGATTTTATTTCAGTATTTACTTTTCATGATGTCGCAATATGGACTCCGCTTGAGTCATTTAAGGCATGTCCGCTGTTCGCCTGCTAGTCGGCATAACATTGCTAGAATGCTTATCCAGGTCATGGGACCGGTTAAAGTCTTTCCTGGGCTCGTCTGAAGTTTTCGATGTGTTGCCCATCCACTTGCAGGGATGACCCAGTGCGCTGTGGTAACGCTCCTGAGAGGGCACAACCCCGGGGGTTAGGTGGGGGCGCTTTGAATCTTGGGACGAGACAGGAGGAGATGGGGGATATATGTGGGAACACTATGGTTAGTAAGGATATACCCCTGGCATGATAGTTATTCCTGGAAATTAAAATCGATTCGAATCACTGATGCCCACCAGGTGTGGAAATGCTGATATTGCACATGGGCAACATAGTAACTACTTGAATATGTTGTATCTATTACTCATGTTTTCAAATATCACATGCTTGAATTGTACTGCTTACATTCCTGCAATATATTATTATGTTGATGTTACATGCAAATGATAAAAACTTGTTACTTTATGTTGTTATACCACTGCTTAAAATCAATGCCTAAGGATCTACTTGATAGTAAGCAAGCTTTGTGTAAACTGTAAGCCAATCCATTAAGTCCTACTGAGTAATTAGTACTCAGGGTTTACCCCCACATTTTGAGCATAGGTATGGAGTTTTTTGTGTGCACCTATGTTGGAGGCAGTGCATGCATGCATCAGGAATGAGAATCCTCATGTGTGGCACAGGAACAACATCGGTGGACTCGATGTTGTTTCTTCTAATGCAAGTCTTTTGGATGTTGTCATGAATTCCGAACTTTAAATTTTCGCTACAAGATACTTTTAAACTTGCCTTGCGATGGCTCGAACTTGTATTTTATTTCGAACTGGTTTGTAAACTAAGTCTACTTATGCTATATTCAACTGCCTATGATGATGTAACTATTGTGGCTCCATCGAGGGCTGGATGTGTATGATGTCGATTCCTCTAGGATAAGGTAATATCGGGAGCCTTTTGACTCTCAACGGACAACTGGGTTTAGTTCGGTCCAATTACACTGCAAGCCAGACGTGGCAGGTGTGCTTAGCCCGGATTAAATCGGCGGTTCTGCCACAGCTAGTATCAGAGCCGATCATACGCAGACAATAGTCATATCATCTAGTTTTGATTTACAAACCTATTTTCGAAAACCCTTGCGAAATTAAGAATGAATAGAGAATGACTTATTGCATTAGGGAGTGTCATGCATATGTGTCACCGAAATATCGATAGTTATATATATTGAATATAGGACATGTGAGATTGATTAGGACAAATCATGAATCATACCATTGTTCTATTCATTCCGAGGTTATGGTTAAAAGTCAAATAAAATAAATCGTGACCTAAGAATATGCTTTCTGCACGTTCCTTTAATTTAATTCTTTGAACTAATGCAACTCACTGATTAAAAGTCTTTTTTATTTAAAACAGATGGCTAGGACCAAGCAGACCACACGTAAGGCCGCGAGCAGGAGGGGTCTTCGCAGGGTCGGGCAGAAGGCTGTCCCTCTTCCACCCATGACCCACACTCTCCCTTATGTTGAGGGTGGGAGACTTCACACTCGTTGCCGCAATGAGTGCAGCCTCTCTTAGCTCCTATGCGTGGTCACGAGGAAGATGAGGCGTCATCCCTGTCCCTTCTACTTCGTGCAGTCAGAGCATGACGAGGGGAGTCTTGTCAGTGTTATCCTTCCCGCTGGTCCTTTTTCGAGGGAGCAGACGCTCTCCGTCTACTGGGCCAACGAGGAGGAGGCTCTTCAGAAAGTAGCATTGGCAGCTATCACTGAGCTGACTAGCTCGGGCATGGCAGGTGCCTTTGTGCTGCACTACCTCCCCACCAATGACTACAACGACAAGTGGGTCCGTCATCACGAGTTGTTGTAGGAGCAGATCGACACCAGGCCGCACGCTGCGACCATGGAGTTCTCCCAGAGCGTGCACGGGATGTACATCCGCTCTGAGGACCGCGCCCAGCACTACCTTGACTTGCACCTAGAGTATCGGGCCCGTGTGGAGGAGCTGGAGGCACAGCTCACTGCTCGTGCAGCTTAGGACGAGCAGCGTCAGCTTGCTCTTGCTCAGGCCCAGCAGCAGGTCGGAGAGCTGCAGCAGGACTTGCAAGCGCACCACGTGCACCTCCACGAGCTTCAGGGCTTGTTGGGGGCTGCAGCTCAGTTCACGGGACAGCTGCAGTAGTGCATCAGGGAGTTTGAGCAGCACCCTCCCCTTGGGTAGGACCCTCTGGATGTGCTTTCCTCTGCACAGGTGGCGGACGCCCCAGCGCCCGACGCTCACTCTGCTGCTTGAGCGATTTGCCTGGCATGATAGTTGGTGACTGATCTTTTGTACATGTTGCACGTTGAGAGCAATATTTTGTACTATGCCACTCAGTGCGTATTATCATGGCTGTACTAAACAATGGTGAGGTCGAGATAACTCATTTGTGTAAGCCATGTAAGTTGATGCTTGAACTCTAGGATGATGCATCGTTTTATGGTTGGTATGACAACACCACGTATGTAATGGTAGAACCTTTAGCCTTGTTAAGACCTTCTAATATGTGTCTAATGGTTGCTAGATATTTATGTATGATTTGGAATGATGTAGTGTGCCATGATTTTGAGAATTTCACCCGAGTTTTGTTTCGGTTGCATTCTAAAATTCTGGACTGCAGCAGTTTGATTTGAGCGTAGCACGAAATCTGGAGGGATTTGGGTCAAATTTTGTATACCAAACTTGTTGAGAACTTCCGGTTACACAACTTGGTCAATTGGAGCTTCTTCTGAATGTGTTTTGTTTCCAAGTTATGGTCAGATTTCTTTGAATCTGAATTCTAGACTGAAACATCAATTGCGGAAGAAACGCATGTTCCCACCAGATGTTGAAGTATTCGAGTTGGGGTTTATATACCAAACTTGTAGGATGTGAAGTCTAGAACAACTTTGTTATATAAAGTTTCCTCTAAAAGAGTTTGGTTGGAGAGATATAGTCGAAAACATTTAAGTTTAGAATCTGGACAAAAATGAGACAAGCCGACAAACAGTGAAATTTGACCAAGTTGCAAAAGGAATTAAACAAAACTTTATATAAGAAAGTTACAGAGCACAAGATAAGGAAAAACTTTTCAAGGGTGTCACAGTGTGAAAATGCTCCAAATGTGAACAGCTCATCATTTAAACTATTAGCTGCCTCAGGTTGAGCATAAAACCTGGGAACAGTTAGCAAACCGAGATTCTCTTCATTGTCCCAATCTGATCACGCATAACGATCTATAAGATAGGTGTAAGAAGCTAAATATTGAACAATTTTTGTATTATGGCTTCTGCCTAGATCAATCATTTAGACTCCCAAATAATAGAAATTCAGAAAACTCGGTTCTGCACATCAAAACTGCATAGTTGCTTTTGGCTACACGATGCAATTGACCACCTTTGCAAGATGAAGGCTAAGTCTTTATGTGCAATTAAGTGATTTTGATTACTTACATGCTTTCATGTATTCATGACATATCATTGATGCTGTGGTATTTTAACGCCACATCAATTGCACTAAAGTGGTTGGACTAAACACGATTGGCCTCATTCTCGCAGATGGTGAACACTCGCAATGGTTAGTCGTCGGGACAGCAACTGCATTGCGCTCCACCCCCGCAGGAGTTGGCCACCCTGGGGGGTACAACACGCTGAGCAGATCCACATTCTGGCAGTAGATCACTAGGCCTGTGGGCAGCAGCAACCGTGGGAGCATCGGCCTCGTGACATCACCTATCAGGACTTTGAGAGGCTGCGACCTCCCATCTTCACCAACCGTCCTGAGCCACTGAGCGCTGATGACTAGCTTCGCACCATCCTGTCCAAGTTCACCCTTCTTCCAGGGATCATTGAGCAAGCGAAGGCTCGGTTTGCTGCTCAGCTTCTCCAAGGACCTGCGGGGCATGGCATGCCACTTTCCTCGCCATGCAGCAAGAGGGCCATGAGCCCACTTGGGAGAGTTTTGTTAGGCTTTCTGGGCCCACTACATCTCAGCGAGCTTGATGGAGCAGAAGCGCTGTGAGTTCTGAGATCTCAAACAAGGCAGCAAGAGTGTGATGCAGTATGTGCAGTCTTTCATCCACCTCTCCCAGCATGCCCCTAGGGATGTTGCTACTAATCCTGAGCGGGCAGAGAGGCTCTTCGATGGCTTTGACCCTACTCCCTAGACACATTTGGCCTGACTCTACCAGGACTGAGTTGGTAGACACTGCACTCGACATGGAGAATCGTCTCCGTGCCACCAATGAGGACTAGAAGTGCAAGAGGCTTGCCAACACAGCATCTTCCAGCTCTTCTCTGAAGTAGAAGACCACCTACAAGCCACCGCAGTAGTACTATCAATAGCCTTGCTTTGGGGTCTGGCCCAATTAGCTGGGGTGGATCCACATGGTGACATAGGAGTAGCAGTACCCCACCTACCGAGCACCTGCACAGTTGCTGGCTCCTCGTGCTCCCACTGTCCCGGGGCCTGGTGCTCCTTGTTTCAACTGCGGCAAAATCGGCCACTTCAGCAAGGACTGCAGGGCACCTCATAGGATTTGGGGTCCTACCCCTGCTGGTATTGTTAGCAGGGCAGACAGAGCGGACCTATACCCAAGACAGGTTGGGTGCACTATGTGCACATAGAGCAGATCCCCGTTGGAGAGCCTGTACTCGCTGGTACGTTCATGGTCAACGGTCAACCAACCGTTGTGTTATTCAATTCAGGGGCCACTCATACTTTTATTAGTCAGTCATATGCATCTAAACATGGGATAAAAACTTCCTGCATAAAAGCGAAATATCAAATCACTGCTCCTGGGAATCCGATTAATGCAAATCTGATAGTGAAGAGGCCGAGATTGAGCATAGGAGGGGAAGATTTTACTATCAACCCAGTGGTGCTGCCACACCAGGGGATTAATATCATCTTAGGTATGAACTGGATGACAGAAAACAATGCAGTCCTGGACATTGGCAGCCGGACAGTGCAGTTGAGGTCTAGTTTCAGTAACAAAGTTATCAGAATTCACATGCTAAATCAGAAGCACATGCCACCTACTGTAAATGCAACTGAATTGCAAGAAATTAAAAAGATACCGGTAGTGTGTGAATTCCCGGATGTGTTTTCGGAGGAGCTTTCCTGCTCTTCCACCAGATCGGGATATGGAGTTTGCCATTGAGCTTGTTCCAAGCACTGGACCTGTGTCAAAGACGCCATATAGTATGCTGCTTGATGACTTGAAAGAACTGAAAACACAGCTACAAGAACAGTTAGACAAAGGGTTCATTGTCCTAGTTCATCACCATGGGGCTGTCCAGCTCTCTTTGTTGAGAAGAAGCATCATGGTGGAAAAGGCTGCATGTTGATTATCGGCCACTAAATGCGGTGACCGTCAAAAACAAATACCCATTGCCACACATCGACATCTTGTTTGATCAGTTAGCTAGAGCAAAAGTCTTCTCCAAGATTGACCTAAGATCTGGCTACTATCAAATAAAAATCAGAGAAGAGGACATACCAAACACAACATTCTCTACAAGATACGGATTGTATGAGTATTTGGTCATGTCTTTTGGATTAACCAATGCACTGGCTTTCTTCAAGTATATGATGAATTCGGTGTTCATGAATGAACTTGAAAAATTTTTAGTGGTGTTCATTGATGACATACTGGTCTACTCCAAAAATGAAGAAGAACACGAAGAGCACTTAAGGATTGTACTCACCCGGCTTAGAGAACACAAGCTCTATGCCAAGTTCAGCAAATGTGCATTCTGGCTAAAAGAAGTGGGTTTCTTAGGTCACATTCTGTCTGAAAAGGGAGTAGCAGTTGACCCTAGCAAAGTAGAAGATGTTCTGAATTGGAAGCAACCCGAAACTGTGATTGAGACCCGAAGTTTTCTTGGTTTCGCGGGCTACTACCGCCACTTTATCAAGGACTTCTCCAAGATTGCAAAACCAATGACATCGTTGACTAAGAAAAATGCAAAGTTTACTTGGAGTCCAAAATGTGAGGAAGCCTTTCAGACACTGAAGAAATTGTTAACCTCTGCACCAGTGCTAGCACAACCGGACATCACTAAGCCTTTTGATGTGTATTGTGATGCCTCCGGCAATGGGCTCGGCTGTGTCTTAATGCAAGAAGGGAGAGTAATTGCTTACGCCTCCCGCCAACTGAGAAAGCATGAAGGAAACTACCCAACACAAGATCTTGAGCTAGCAGCAGTTGTTCACGCACTGAAGATACGGAGACACTATCTGCTAGGCAACACATGTCACATCTACACTGACCACAAGAGTCCCAAATACATCTTCACACAACCTGAAATTAACATGAGGCAGAGGCAATGGTTAGAGTTGATAAAAGATTAGGATTTGGAGATCCACTACCATCCAGGCAAGGCCAATGTGGTAGCCAATGCCTTAAGCCACAAGGCACATTGCAATGTGATTGAAGCCCAACCTACAGCAAGAGTGATCTATTGTGAGATGAATGAAATTGAAATGCCTCCAGAGCAGCAAGCTAAACTTTATAATCTCATCTTTGACCCCACAATCAAAGAACAGATCATTGTAGCACAGAAGTAAGATAGAGGTATGGCACACATAGGTGAGGGTATTAGTGAGGAGAAGAAGGCATGTTTCACACTTGATGACCAAGGCGTCATGTGTTTTAAGAATCGTCTAGTGGTACCTAAGGACATGGAGTTGAGTAAGAAAATACTTGATGAGGCACACACTTCAATGTTCACAATGCACCTAGGCAGCAATAAAATGTACCAAGATTTGAAACACAAATTTTGGTGGACTCGTATGAAATGAGAGATCACCTAGTATGTGTCCGAGTGCGATGTGTGTCCGAGAGTGAAAGCTGATCACCTAAAACCAGCCGGTATGCTTCAACCACTGGAGGTTCCGGCATGGAAATGGGAGGATGTGCACATGGATTTCATTGTGGGCTTACCTCACATAGAAAGGGTATGACTCTATATGGGTGATTATTGACAGGTCACAAAATTTGCTCATTTCATTCCTGTCAAGACCACCTATCGAGCAAAAAAGTACACTAAATTGTACATTTCCCAGATTGTGTCTTTGCACGGGGTTCCTCGAACCATCACTTCAGATAGAGGCTCACTGTTTGTGTCCCGCTTCTGGGAGCAATTGCAAACTGCTCTAGAGACCACTTTGATTCACAGTTCTGCATACCATCCTCAAACCAGTGGCCAAGTAGAGAGGGTAAATCAAATTTTAGAGGATATGTTGAGAGCATGTGCACTAACCTACTCCACCAAGTGGGACGAATGCCTACCCTTGGTGGAGTTTGCTTATAACAACAGCTACCAGAAAAGCTTAGAAATGGCTCCTTTCGAAGCTTTATATGGTAGGAGATGCAGAACACCACTCAACTGGTCTAAACCGAGAGAACATGACAAATTTGGCCCTGACTTAGTGACACCAGCCGAAGAACAAGTAAAATTCATACACGATAATTTGAAGAGAGCACAGTTTAGGCAGAAGAGTTACTTGGATAAGAAAAGGAGACCACTAGTCTTTGGTGAGGGCGATTATGTGTATCTCAGGGTGTCACCTATGAAGGAGTACAATGGTTTGGAGTGAAGGGGAAGTTAGCACCAAGGTTCGTCGGCCCATTCAAAATCACTGAAAGATGTGGAGCCATCGCTTACCGGTTGGAGTTACCACCACTCCTTGCAGCGGTTCATGACGTGTTTCATATCTCGCAACTAAAGAAATGCTTAAGAGTGCCAGAGAAAGTGGTAGACACATCTCAAATCTAGATTGAACTAGATCTCACATATGAAGAACATTCATAAAAATCCTTGACCAAAAACAAAGATCAACACGACGAAGAGCAATCAACTTTTATAAGGTGCAATGGAGTAATCACTCCGAAGAAGAAGCAACTTGGGAACAAGAAGAGTACTTACACACTAAATATCCCGATTTTCTTCTATCCACCTCAGATGGGTATGTCACAACAGTT
Source organism: Paspalum vaginatum (assembly GCA_030272315.1). NCBI lineage: Eukaryota > Viridiplantae > Streptophyta > Magnoliopsida > Poales > Poaceae > Paspalum > Paspalum vaginatum. The sequence goes on along the minus strand of CM059019.1, from coordinate 20,779,698 downwards.
CCAATTTTAGATTTCAACTTAAATTATGAACAATGCACTCTCTTCTTGTTAAACTTAACCACCCACATCACATCAAAATCTCAGGACGAGATTTACTTAAGTGGGGTGGGTTGTGATTCCGTGGCATCTCAAGTGCATTGCATTTGGCATCATTAGCTTAATTGCATCATTTCATGAACATGTCATGCATAGGGCATGAGTGGGTTAGGTGATTTGAAGCAAATTAAACCTAGTTGTCCTAAAACTGCATTGATATTTGCCAGGTAACTTTAATACTAATGTGAATTGGATTAAACTTTATATACCAAATGTGTAGACAATTTCATGACAAACAACTTTGGTAATTGGTGTTTTTACATGCACACATGTTTGCTTACAGTTTAGGGCCTTTTTCTGTCAACATGTAAAATGTGCTCAAAACAGATCTGCCAAGTAAATTCAAATTTCATCAAAGAAAAATCTCCATCATGCCAAAGTTCATATAAGAAACTTGTAGCTTATGAAATTCCAAACAACATTGGTATATTTCACTTTACATGAAAATGACCCTAAAATGGACTTATGGAAATTCTAATATGGTGAGTACTGTTGGTCAAAGTTAAGTTAGACTGTTTAAATTCAAATTTCTCCAAAAATTTCAGTAGAACTTGCTACCAAGCCTATTGACAAAAATGTAGATCATAAAGGGGGCTTCAATTCATCTAATTGGAGTTTTCCCTAATTCAGAATCCAAATGGGTCAAATTCGTGATATTCAGAGACAAACAAAACCAGACAAAGTGTGTTTTCCCTTTTTCCCTATTTTCCCCATTTCCCTCTCACCGACGCGTGGGGCGCAACCGCTGCCGAGGCGGCAGGCGCCGCATGGCCGCGCGGCGTATGGTGCCTCCTCCCATGCCATGGATCACTCCACCCCCGGCCGCACCCTTAAGAGGAGGGCCGCGCCCTCACTCTCCCTTTTCTCTCCCTCTCAAGCTCTCTCGCTCTCCTTGTTTTCTCCCTAGCCGCTAATGACAGGGAGCTCAGAGGCTAGCTCGTGTCGTCACCCCTGCTCATCCCCATGCCATTCCACCTCCACGCTGCTCCTCCTCGACCTCCACTCCACCGTTCCCCTCTGCCCTAGGCTGCCATTCGTCCTCCTCGGAGCCGCATTTCGCCGCCGAAGCTTCCACCGAGCGGAGCTCTGTCATTGGCCTACTTCGCCCCTCTTCCCTTCGATTGAGGTAGTGGGTAAGACTCCCCGTGGCCTTCTCTTTCTCCCTGATGCCCCACAGCAGGTCCCCACACCCCACAAGGCCGGGTTCCAGTGCCGCCGACCTCTGCCTCCCTCTCTGTCAAGAGGAGGAAGAAGCACGTTTTGCGATCTAGCCCCTGTATCTTTGTGTTTTTACGATGTAATCCCATGCACTGTTAATAGAGTTTTGCAGATCTCTCATTCTAGCCCCTGAAACCTTTGAATAATTGCAAGTAGGTTCTAGATCTGTTGATTTTTTGATTAAAATCAATTTATTTCAGCTGAAACTTTGGAAAATCACTAAAAATCACACAAAAATGCTAAAAATGCAAAATTAGTTGCATTGTACTTCTATTGAGTAGATTTACCAAATGAGCATGATGGTGAGGTGGTAAAGGACTATTTTGCCTCTAGACGGACGATCGGGTTTAGTTCGGTCTAATTACACAGCAAGCCAGAGGTGGCAGGTGTGCTTAGCCCGGATTAAATCGGCGGTTCCGCCACAACCATGTTGTCCATGGAGTTTAACAAAGCTTCAGACTGTCGTAGCATAGATTTGCCAACCATCTCATTCGTCTCTTCCCTGAGACCTCTAGTGCATGTCTCTAACGGTGTAAAGATATCCAAGCTGTCGAGCAGGTTATCTGGGTGCGTGATGCACTTGACACGACCATTCTAAGTCCAGGTGAAGTGATCTAGGAGTTCTTCAGTTAATTCTTCTATAACATGATCATACACCTGTCTATGCTCAACTGGCAGCTCCTCAATCTTGGGTGGAGCAGTCTTGTCTTTCAGCCATGTGGTAGGACGTGTCAAGCCAAAATTTTCTTTGATGTCTCTCCTGTCATGGTTTAGTGATGAAGTTGATGAGAGTGAGGTCGCACGGGGCGTGCCAAAACTGTGTTGCGCCCAAATACCGGCGGGCGGTGTGGTTCAGGCGTAGGGCACACTTGGGCTAGGGATTGCCCTACTGCTGCACTCGTCTCCCTGTGGTGCGGCTCTTGACCGGCTCTATGGGAAAAACGATCCTGGTTGCGTGGTGGTGCGGGCGTGCCACCTGACTTGACCTTGCAGCTAGGAAGGTTGTGGATGCTACCTTTAGCTCCTGTTCTCCCTGAAAAGCATGTACAATAGATCTTAAATGTTAAACACTTGCCTAATCGCAAGGGATCGGCAAACACGAGGGTTCATGTACTCTAGTCGATCGATGCAAGGAGCATCAGTCATTCCGTCTGGGAGTGAAGACATGGAAAAATAAGCCAAAAACGCATCCAAGGTAATGATGAAATTAACACCTATCTAGAAGCATGATGTAACAGATCTGTGGAGACAGATCGGCTTATAACTAGGAACTCCAAAGAAGTCCATCTAACCATATAGATACAAAATTATGACCAGTATAGATAGGGTGCTCGATCTACGTTGATCTATCGGCTGGTCGCGTGCACACGTTGCAGCGGCATGTCGTGGGATGTAACAAATGATGAGGTAGCGTAGAAAGAGTCACACGGGAGCCGATCTATGGCATGAAGCTCAGACGTGGAAGTAGATCGGCAGACGTACAAGATAAATAGGCGAATCCTACGGCAAGAGAAGCTTACCACGAGATCCGTCGAGATAACTAATGGATCTCACGCTGAGTCAAGCTAGACATGAGATTCATCGAGATAACCAGCAAACTGTGCCATCAAAAACACTTCAGTACACGGTTCACCATATGGCTCACGCCCTAATGCCCTAACCAAAAATATCATTAGCGCGGCATGACGATTACCTTGAAAAACCCTAGTTGCTAGGGGTGGCGATGCACCGAGAGTTGATGGAGACACGAGCTGTAGGGAGTGTAATGTCGTCAATATATTCCATAAAACATAGGTACATATTTATAGTCCGAAGACTTGGACAACAAGTCTGACTCTTTCTAAAATCTCCTATTTTAACTGAACAAATCCTACTAGGAGTCGACATAACTTAAAAAATAAAAGATACATGGCCCATAGGCCTTGGCGTCTCTTCTCCCTTGGGTGATGTTTCAGCAGCCCGTCCGCCAACTGAATCTCTCGCGGGTTGGCTCTTCTTGCCCATTTAGTCGATGCAGCCCATTCTTGGCAGTTCTTAGCCTAACAGATTTTACTTTCCAAGCGTACGGAGACCGCTGTAGCTTTTGATGGAGATGTGCCCGCGTGGCAATTTCCTGGACTGACTCTGAGTTGTATCGGCTCTAATATGAGCCGATGCTGAGTCCGTTCAGGACTCAACCCGTTAGGTCTGACTTGGTGGCCGCATATGGTATGTTCAGTTGGACCTCTATCGGGACTCGAATACTTGATCCACAAGCAAATAGAATCCTAATGGGCCTTTATGATAAAAAGCCCATTAGTGGAGACTATATATAAGCATGAAAGGGAACATCTTGGGGTCCCAGGTGTGCACGTGAGCCATTGTAGAAAAGGTTTCTGTGAAAGGCATTGCCTTCCCTTACGTGTGGATACCATAGAGGCGTTGCTACGACTGCTACACTTGATCAACCGACTGATCTCAAGGCCGGCCGAGTGGTCTCTGATCAAGTTTGGCTGGGTGATTCGGCATCAGTTCTTCCTGCACATTGACTCGGTGTGCTTGACTCGGCACCCGACTGCCTTGACTTAGCACTCGGCTGCATCTACTCGTCTTCCGCTGCTCAGCGCGTCTAGTGGTAACGATCTATGATCTCTTGCTTGTACGTGTTCCTGTGTCTTACGGTGGTAGAAAATCATTTTCATGCTGTGGTAGCCTACCCTGTATCCCTATAGTGGTATCGGAGCCGATCATATGTAGCTTTATGATCTAGATCACTGTAATAGATTGGGTAGATTGGATCTACTGCGACTCCGTGATAACAGATTGGATTTGTTATAGGCTCTATGCATCGATTCATTGGATGGATTGGTGGTAACAGATTGGATCTGTTACAGGCTATCTGCACTGGTTCATTGGATTATCTAATGCGATACACATGGATAAGACTTTCACTCAGCTTGATTGGATCAACGCGATGAGTTTTCATAGAATGGATCTATGGTCCATATTTTTTTATCACTGCCTATTCTTTCTTGCATTTGATGTGTTAGATTTCCTTGGAAAAATTCAAGAATTCTTGATGCCCTTCCAACCGCTACCCCTATAAGGTTTCGATCATTGTTTGGTGGGTCTACCAAAGCAGGGTGCCATCAACTATCTTAATCAAATAGGGCGGATGTTGGACATCCGCGCATACGTGGTTGGTTAGCTTGACAAGGTTATTAAATCGGATTTGGACCTTGGGCATGATGTTGGATGTCATGACATGTGATGTCGCCCAACAAACAAGAGTCACAAAGGATGTGATTGACAATGGTTGTCTACCGTTTTCACTAAGTTTCTAGCAGTGATGCCAAAGCTCACTAGAACTAAGATAAATGCAGATCTCATCTACTATGTGTCATGAAAGGGAATATGATTGCAAACATAGTGGGAGTATATTGTAGGACCGAGACGTGCCACTAGAGCGGGGTGAATAGGAGCACTTTAAAACGCAAACTCACAACCCCCGAAACTGGTGCTTGAGAGAAGAACTAGACACCGTCCACTGAACAGATACGTGTCTAGCAGCACAAAGATGCTGTCCACTGAAAGGATACGCACCAAACGAGAAAAACTGCGAACCAACTCAACAAAGGGACCGCGGCAATGGATCTTGCTAGTTCACCACACGACACTCACCGCACCAAAGTGTGTCTCATTGTCTCACAGCAAACAAAGACAATAGTCTGGAAGTGGGGAATGCAAAAGTTCGAAGCAAAAACACAGCGGAAGAAGCAAACAGCAGAGACACAGCTCCTGCCCTGGACATGCCGGATAGTCCGGTGTTAGGGGCTAGACAGACTGGTTCCACCAAACAATCCGGCAGGAGCTACCGGAATATCCGGTGCAGACCCTGCCTAGCACCCGACGCCGGATAGTCCGGTGAGGGCCACCGGATAGTTCGGTTACACCAAACAATCTGCTGGCTCTACCGGATAGTCCGGTAAAGTCACAGGAAATGGGGTTTTCACACCCAAAACTGTCCAAACCTTTTCCAATCTTCATAAGATTTTGCACAGGCTATATGGACGCTATTCCAAAGCTTTTCCCAAGAGATCAACTCAAAATGACCCTGGGATTAGCAGGAATTTTAGATCTCGTGAGATGGCAATCTTTGGGCAAGAATGGGGGAAAACTCAAGGGAGACTTGCTCGTGGCAATCCAGCAGGATTGAGATGATCTAACTCATAATCTGCATGTCCTAGCAAGTTCAAAAGAGCCAAAAGAAGAGGATTAACTCATGGGCAAAGCAAATTACCAAAAGTCTTTGAGTTTCATCCAAAATCCAACTAGAAAAGGGGAAGGGAGGTGGCTGCACACATGAGCACGAATTGGGAATGAATCTTGTCTTAATTAGAAGTGGAAATCAGTGCTTACAAGGTTCCTCACATCCTACCACCCTTCATTCTCCCACTAATGCAAAGTACTAGCCTAGGGACTCTCAAATCGTAAGCTAAGCACCCGGTTTAATCTCGAAGCTCTTGGCTGGTTGGAAACTAAGCCTAGGGTTTCTAGAGGTGGAAGAGTCATCTAAATGACCAGCCACTTAGGTCTATATAGCCCAGGCCTAATAGACACAGTTTACACTAAGGCCCCTATATTACAGAAACGCCCATAGGTTCCAAACTGCAAAGGATTCGACTTTCTCGAGGACAGACGACCGCGATGGAGTCTTGATCTTCTTCGTATGCACGCTAACTCCCGGATGACATCCACGTGGCTAGTAGTCCAAATCCACCGATTGACCCTCGGTTTTAAAGTTAGAAACTGGGAAACTTTAGGGTTTCCTTCTTGGGCCTGGACAGCCCACTCCGCTCTATCTCGGTGAGAATGAGCCCATTCACTGAGTCTGGTAACTTGGTGGTAGGGTGGCGGATTTGAGCGAGCCAACGCCCTCACCCGTCTTCATGCCATGTACTCGGGTTGGAGCACCGCAGTGGCACCCGACATCCCCTGTCCATCGGGGTTGCCTTGCAGTCCTTCGGAGGTCTTACTCCTACCGTTGCCATGCCACTCCTCCCTGTACCGAACTCTCATGGCCAACTGACATCGAGCATGCCTCCAGTCCTTCGGAGGGCTTCCATCTACCTCCTGTCCATCGGAGGGTCTCCTGTCCATCGGAGGTCTTGTGCCCAAGTCCTTCTAGGTCTTTGGCTTCCAGTAACAATCACTCATCACTCCAGAGGCAATGGAGCAGGTCCATTGGCTCTCAATCTCGCCCTTGATGAGTGCATTGTCAACACCTTCTACCTGTAACATGAAATAGAACAAAGACAAGAAAAACAAGGGTAAAACCGAAAAGGAAGAAGAAAAGGAGAAAGTTGCACAAGGTGCCCAAAAACCAAACCCACGCTAAGAAGGGCAAATTGAGGAAACAAAAACAAAACCAATGATCGACCCCCTAAGACAAGGGAAACCGCTCAACGCGGTCGATCAAATTAAAGCATGACCCCTCAAGAGAGAGGCAAACTGGCTCAACACAGTCATGCTTAGGCAAAGCATCGACTCCTCCAGAAAGAGGCAAAAGGCTCAACGCACTGATGCAAGTGCATGCTAATAGCTCAAACTCCCTGAATGCACAGCTCCCCCTCAACTAGATCTCTCTAAAATTCTCCCCCTTGGTCCACGAACTCCCCATGGGAGCAACAAACTCTCCCATAAGTCAACATCTCTCCCCCTTGTTGACAATGGACACATCAAGGGTTCATAGGATTCGACTCCCCCTGAACTAGATAACTCCACCTCAAAAGATGCCATGAAATGCAGGAAGTGTACCATGAAGAGCTTAGCAGGGACGAAAAGCTAGTAAATACAAGTTATAGCATATAGAGCATGTGAGGGCAAGGAAGCATGCAAACAAGCTCAATTGAATCTATCTTATACAAATTAGGAGCATGTTTTTCAAGGTTGTGGAAAAGAAAGCATCACCAACATGAGTAGCATCTAGCAAGATAGGCATGAACAGCAAAATGCTAGCAAAACATACAAGGTGTGCTACTCTCACCCAAAGCATATACAACAGGCCATAAGCAATTTAGAGACTTGCAGATTTCAAATTTAGCAATTTGTAACTTCATGCAAATCATATCATGTGCCAGGGGTTATTCACTTGTCTGTGCCACTTCTTACCAACCAATGCCAAGCCTAGGTTCAGAAAACCATTAGAAGCTTAAGACAAGGTTTTGATCATACACAGCCTAGTCCAAGTTCATGCCAAAGTGCAAAGGCAAGCTATCTGAAACTAGAACAGTGTGACAAGCGAACCCACCTGGATCTTTTCAATTCAGCTCATAAGACACACAAAGTGCACAGATTTAATTCAGATTTCAAGTTTAGACAAGGTGTCATAAATGCTTAGTTATAAACTCAACCAAGCTATACAACTAGCATATCCAAGCATGAGAAGATAGCATAGCATTCAACATTCCTACACATGCTAGGTAGCCAAGTCAAGTGGTGATCATGTTTTTTTTATTTTCAAGAAATAAAAGTGACTTAGCTCACAAACGATATTAGACAGATTCAAGGAGCTTAGCCAACCATGATCATGCGAGCAACTGTACAATCTAGCAAAAGCAAGTACTAACTAGTCATTCTAGAAGAGCTCTAGTGCTAGTGCAGTGAAAATGCATATGATACAATGCAATGCATGATATGATACAAAATGCAACGAAAACAAAGGAAAGCAGAGAAAAGGCAAATCAAAAACCTAAACTACAAAAAAGTTACCCCAACCTAAAAGGGGTAACAAACACCAAGCTCCCCACGCAAGCGAGCAAATGCGCTAAGCTCTAAGGGCTTGGTGAAGATATCTGCTAATTGGTTCTCAGTCTCCACATGGATCAAGTCTATATCTCCTTTCTCATAGTGATCTCTCAGAAAGTGAAACCTCACGTCTATGTGTTGGTTCTGGAGTGCAAGACAGGGTTCCTAGCTATAGAAATAGTAGAAGTAGAGTCTACTAGGAGAGGGATCTTCCTAAAGCTGAGGCCATAGTCACTCAAGGTAGCTCTCATTCAAAGCAGTTGGGAGCAGCAACTAGTAGCAGCAACGTATTCGGCTTCTGTGGTAGAAGTGGCTACGCTAGATTACTGGCGTGAGGACCAAGAGACAAGAGAAGAATCGAGAAACTGGCAAGTGCCAGAAGTCGACTTGCGCGCCAACCGATAACTCGCAAAGTCAGCATCAGAATACCCTCTGAGAGAGAGCGTCGAAGCTGAACCAAAGACCAAGCTCAGGAATGTATTTCAGGTACCTAAAGATGTGCTTCACCGCTTGACAGTGTGATGTCCTTGGTGAGGACTGAAACCATGCACAAAGACAAACCGTGAACGGGATGTCCGGCCTAGTCGCTATTAGGTACAAAAGTGAGCCGATCATCCCTTGGTACTCTCTTTGGTCCACCACCTCCCCTTCTTCATCTGCATCAAGCGCCGTTTGTGTTGACATGGGAGTCACCATGGGCAGTGGAGTCTCCCATATCAAACTTCCTCAGAATGTCCCTTCGTGTACTTGGCTTGATGGATGAAGGTTCTTTCATGCCTTGCTTGATTTGCAGTCCAAGGAAAAACTGCAACTCTCCCATCATGCTCATCTCAAACTCCTTCGACATCTGCTCAGAAAACTTGGTAACAAGAGAGTGAGACGAGCCACCAAAGATGATATCATCCACGTATATCTAGACAATAAGAAGATCACTACCATTCTTGAGTTGAAACAAGGTCTTATCCACACTCCCCATTTTGAAACCCTGGTTTAGCAAAAATGTTTTCCATCTCTCATACTAGGCTCTAAGGGCTTGTTTCAAACCATACAAGGCTTTTTGCAATTTGTAAACATGGTTAGGGTATTTAGCATTTTCAAATCCGTGGGATTGTTTGACATAAACTTCTTCTTGAATGAAACCATTTAGAAAAGCAGACTTCACATCCATTTGAAAAAGCTTGAAACCCATGGAAGCTGCAAAGGCTAAGAGAATACGTATAGCTTCCAGGCATGCAACCGGAGCAAACGTTTCCGCATAGTCTATCCCCTCTTTTTGACAAAAAACCTTAGCCACAAGTCTAGCCTTGTTCCGCACAACAATGCCATTCTCCCCTTGCTTATTTTTGAAAACCCATTGTGTACCAATAGGATTGCATTGTGGCGGTGGCTCTACCAAAACCCAAACCTCATTCCTCTCAAAGTTTTCTAACACCTTATGCATGGCATTAACCCATTTACCATCAGAAAGTGCATGTACAACATCCTTAGGCTCAAAGGAGGCAACAAATGTAGCAAGAGCAAAGAAAACGATAGAACCTGATTGGAACCTCAAGGTCCCCGCATGCAAATCACCAATGATCCCATGTGGAGGGTGATCCCACTAGACCTACCGAGATGGAACAATCATGGAGGTCACCTCCCCTGCGTCCTCAGTGGGGCTAGCCTCTGCTCGAGCTTTCAGTTGGGGGAGCGAGGAGGAAGCCATCAGCAAGGGTCCTCCTTTGTCTTCAGAGCACGTAGCAGAGGGGGTAGGAGCTGCAGCTGGTGCAGTGGCTTCTGCATCACCAGCATCTACCTAAACTTCATCATCTTCAAAGATGGGAGTTCCTTCTTCATCATCACCTGAAAGCTCAAACGTAGGGGCTGGGCAAGGCATAGATTCATCAAAGGAAACTTCACAGGTCTCAACCACTTGTTTGGTATCGAGGATCCACACTCTATATGCCCTAGGGCTAGAGGCGTACCTAAGGAAAATACCATCCAAGCAGCGAGATTCAAATTTGTCCAAATGCCCCCCTTTTTGAGCACAAAGCATCTGCAGCCAAAGGCACACAGGTGCTTGACGCTGGGCTACCTACAAAACTGTAGCTCATATGAAGTCTTCCCTAAGAAAGCTTGTAGGAAGATGTGGTTGGCAATGTAACAGGCAGTATTCATAGCCTCAGCCCAAAAGAGTTGTGGAGTCCTATGCTCATCAATCATCGTCTGCACCATCTCAACAAGTGTGCGGTTCTTCCGTTCCATGACACCGCTCCATGAATCCGCCAACCGTCTTCACGCCATGTACTGGGGTTGGATCATCGTGGTGGCACCCGGCATCCCATGTCTATCGGAGTCACCTCGCAATCCTTCGGAGGTCTTACTCATGATGTCGCTATGCTGCTCCTCTGTGTACCGAACACCCATGGCCGACCGACATCAAGCATGCCTCCAGTCCTTCGGAGGGCTTCCATCTACCTCCCATCCATCGGAGGGCCTCCTGTCCATCGGAGGTCTTGTGCCCAAGTCCTTCTGGGTCTTTGGCTTCCATTAACAATCACTCATCACTCCAGAGGTAATGGAGCCGGTCCATTGGCTCTCATAAATTTTGTTAAATTGTTCAATAAAAGATCTACGTAAAATATTGTGCTGAAACTTTTCATATTTACTTCCTGTTGTAGTTGATCATGGCCGCTAATCGCACTATGAGTTTTGGCTTTAATTTGTGATCTATTCTTGATAAAGAGAAGTTGTCTAGAACAAACTGGTATCGAAACTTGAGAATTGTTCTCAAGCAAGAGAAAAAGGAATATGTTCTTGAGTAGCCCTATCCTGAGGATCTTGCGGCTGGTGCTACTGTTGCTAAATCCAGGGCTTATGAGAAGCACTGCAACGACTCGCTTGACGTTGGCTGTCTCATGCTTGCCACCATGTCCCCTGAGCTTCAGAAGCAATATGAGGACTCAGGTGCCTTCAATATGATTGAAGGGCTTTGTGGCATGTTTGAGAGCTAGGCAAGGGTCGAGAGATATAACACCTCAAAGGCCTTGTTTAGTAGTAAGCTAGCTGAAGGGAGTTCGATCAGCCCTCATGTGATCAAGATGATTGGTCACATTGAGGCACTCGACAGACTTGGTATTGAGCTTGAGCTAGAGCTTGTGACAGATGTGATCCTCCAATCTCGGCCTCCTAGTTTTGAGCCGTTCATTATGAATTATCATATGAATAGCTTGGGTAAGACTCTAACTGAGTTGCATGGGATGCTTAAAACTGCCGAGGATAGCATCAAAAAGACTGCAACTCATGTGATGATGATCCAAAGGGATAGCAAGAAGAAGAAGCGCAAGGGCAAGGGCAAAGGTAAGGCTGAGGATTGGATCCAAAAGCCTAAGACTGATGCTAAGCCTAAGGTCGGTCCCTCTCCCTCGGATAGGTGCTTCCACTGTGGGGACAATGGGCATTGGTTGAGGAACTGCTAGAAGTACCTGAAGAAGGGAAGTGAGACTTCCACTTTAGGTATTAATGTCATTGAAATTAATCTTGCAACTTCTTCTAGTGAATCATGGGTATTTGATATCGGGTCAATGATTCCTACCTGCAAATCATTGCAGGGACTAAAACATACTAGAAGTTTTGCGAAGGGTGAGTTAGACATGCGCATCGGCAACGGAGCAAAGGTTGCTATGTCGGCAGTCGTCACATATCATTTGTTGCTTCCCTCAGGATTAGTGATGCAGTTAAATAATTGTTATTTTATTCCAGCATTGAGCAAAAACATTATATCCTCTTCATGTTTAGAGGAGGATGGTGGTTATGAGATAATAATAAAGAACACGTGTTGTTCTATTTATTTGAATAACATGCTCTATGCACATTGTCCATTAGTGAATGGATTGTATGTTCTTGATGTTGAGGATGAGCCAATTCTTAACATTAATGCTAAATGACTCAAGTCAAGTGGTTTGAAGCCTGCCTATGTCTGGCATTGTCGCCTTGGCCGTATTAACAAGAAATGTGTAGAGAAGCTCCATAAAGATGGACTACTCGACTCATTTGATTATAAATCATTTGAGACATGTGAGTCTTGTTTTCTTGGCAAGATGACAAAAGCACCCTTCACTAGTTAGGGTGAGAGGGCATCCGAGTTGTTGGCCCTTGTACATACTGATGTATGCGGTCCAATGAGCTTAGTGGCCAGAGGCGGTTTTCAATATTTCATTACGTTTTACTGATGACTTTAGTAGGTATGGCTATATCTACTTAATGAGACATAAATCCGAGTCATTTGAAATGTTCAAATAGCATCAGAATGAAGTACAGAATCACTCAGGCAAGATGATAAAATTCCTACAATCGGATCATGGTGGAGAATATCTAAGCCAAGAGTTTAATGACCATCTAAAAAGTTGTGGAATCATTCCACAGCTGACTCCACCCGGAACATCACAATGGAATGGTGTGTCCGAGAGGAGGAACTGAACCTTGTTGGACACGGTGAGGTCGATGATGAGTTAGACTGATCTTCCGTTGTCCTTTTGGGGTTATGCTCTAGATACAGCTGCGTTTACACTGAACCAAGTTCCATCAAAGTCTGTGGAGAAGACACCTTGTGAGATATGGACTGGGAAGAGTCCCAGGTTGTCTTTCCTTAAGATTTGGGGCTATGAGGCTTATGTCAAACGTTTGACATCTGACAAGCTCCATCCTAAGTCGGACAAATGCTACTTTGTGGGCTATCCTAGGGAAACCAAAGGATATTGTTTTTATAACCGGGAGGAAGCAAAAGTGTTTGTTGCCCAAAATGGTGTCTTTTTGGATGAAGAGTTTCTCTTGAAAGATAAAACCAGTCGAAACCAGGTGCAACTCCAAGAGGTTTGAGAAACACTGGAGAATGGTTATGATCTGATTGATTTACAACAGGATGAGTCAAGCATTGAGCACTCTGTCGAAACACCATTAGACCCACGTAGGTCACAGAGGGCACATCGTGCACCTGACCGATACATGTTCCTCACCATGGGTCGGCACGATGTATTGTTTTTGGACAACGATGAGACTAAGACTTACAAAGAAGCTGTGATGGGACCCAATGCTGAGAAATGGTTGGAGGCCATGAGATCCGAGTTGAAATCTATGGCTGATGAGGTACTTGATTGAGCCACTTGATGAGGTACAACCTATTGAGTGCAAGTGGGTTTTCAAGAAAAAGATAGATGCTGATGGAAATGTTCACATCTATAAGGGTTTATCAGATTTAAGGTGTTGATTATGATGAAACATTTTCACCCGTAGACATGCTAAAGTCTATCTGGATCCTCCTAGCGATTGCCGCATATCATGACTATGAGGTGTGGCAAATGGGTGTCAAAACGGCTTTCCTTAACGAAAACATAAGTGAGGATGTGTACATGACACAGCCTGAAGGTTTTGTTAATCCAGAGAATGCTGGGAAGGTATGCAAGCTTTTGATGTCTATTTATGGACTCAAGTAAGCATCTCAGAGTTGGAATCTACGTTTTGATGAAGTGGTCAAAGTGTTTGGTTTCATAAAAAAATGTAGAAGAACCTTGTGTATACAATAAGGTTAGTGGGAGCACACTAGTCCTTCTGGTCCTATATGTAGATGACATATTATTGATCGGAAATGACATTCCTATGTTGGAAGCTATGAAGGACTCATTGAAAAAGAGTTTCTCAATGAAGGATATGGGAGAAGCAGCTTACATCTTGGGCATAAAGATCTATAGAGATAGATCCAAGCGCTTAATTGGATTAAGCCAAAGTACATATATTGACAAGGTGTTGAAACGGTTCAACATGCATAATTCCAAGAAAGGTTTCTTGCCTATGTCTCCTGGCACGATCTTGAGGAAGACTCATTGTCCGTCGACTACTTATGAGGAAAACAGAATAAGTGAGATCCTATATGCCTCCGCAATCGGATCCATCATGTATGCCATGATATGTACTCGCCCTGATCTTTCCTTTGCTCTGAGTGTCACGAGTAGATACCAAGCATGTCCAGGTGAAAGTCACTTGATTGCTGTAAAGAATATCCTTAAGTACTTGAGAAGGACTAAGGATGTGTTCCTAGTATTTGGAGGCGAGGAAGAGCTCGTTGTAAAGGGTTACACCGATGCCGGTTCCAAATAGACAAAGACAACAGTAGATCGCAAGCTGGATTCATATTCTGCCTCAATGGTGGAGCGATTAGTTGGAAGAGTTCCAAGCAAGATATGGTAGCTGATTCTGCAACAAAAGCCGAGTACATTGCAGCTTCGAAAGCTACAAAGGAGGCAGTTTGGATTAGAAAGTTGTTTCTGAGTTGGGTGTTATTCCGAGTGCTTCGTGCCCATTAGACCTTTACTGTGATAATATCGATGCCATTGCACAAGCTAAGGAACCTAGGTCCCACCAAAAATCCAAACATATATACTCAGGCGATATCACCTAATCAGAGAGATTATTGATAGAGGTGATGTGAAGATATGTAAAGTGCACACGGATCTAAATGTAGCTAATCCATTAATGAAGCCTGTCCCACAATCCAAGTTGGAGGCACACATGAAAGCAATGGGTATTGGATACCTGAGTTGACTCTAGTGTATGTAGGATGAGAATTTGTTATGTTTTATTTCGAATAAATGTTATTCATACTTGTTCCATGAACATGTTGCTGTAAACAATGGATCAACGAGCGCGTGACTCATTCGTGAGACTCTGGTTCAAATGTCATGTTCTGAATGGTCCCTAGCCTAAAATCTTTACATAGGACAGTAATGATTCAAGGGCTAGCACATGGATTGATTAATGATCATGTTTCACCGGTCATAGATATTGGATATCGAATCAATGATGTGGACAAATGTTAGAGAACATGGTGTCGGATTGACTCACTGCGTGACGTTGCCGGGATTGTTATGCTTATATGTGCCATCAAACTCTCTAAGGTGATGTACCCACTAATTTCTTTGACCTGAGATCACCATTGTTTCTCACTATGCGTAGTAGTGTACTTAGGGGTTACCAAACACTACTCCGTAACTGGATAGTTATAAAAGTAACTTTCGGGTGCATTGCGAAACATGGATTGGGATGTGAGTATATCAAGATGGAATTTGCCCCTCCTACATAACGGGTGAGATTGCCTCTGGGCCCCTCGAGGTGGCTGGATTAGAAAATCGATGGTTGTGCTATGTGATTAATGGTTAATCACATTTGAACTAATGGTTAGTCCAGTAATCCACCGTTGACAAGTGAAATTAGTCGGACTATTAAACAAGGGTGGCACAAATCTTGCCTTGGGTCTGACTAGCGTCGTGTGGCAAAAGGATATAGGACGAGTGGTATATCAAGGTTTGGTTGATATGATCATTGTGCTTTCGGGGGTCAACATGTGCTGCTAGGCGCCGCTGTTGATCGATTGGCCTAAGAAAGGGTTTTTCGCCCTGGCCGACTGCATGAGAACCTATAGGGTCACACACTTAAGGGACTGTGACACCAGGATATTGCCTCTTGGCAAGTGGGAGATTGATGGAGATGTGTCAGCGCGGCAATTTCTTGGACCGACTCCGAGTCATATCGGCTCTAATATGAGCCGATGCTAAGTACATTCAGGACTCAACCCGTTAGGTCTGACTTGGTGTCCCACATATGGTATGTGCAGTTGGACCTCTATCGGGACTCGGATACTTGATCTACAAGCAAATAGAATCCTGATGGGCCTTTATGGTAAAAAGCCCATTAGTGGAGACTATATATATGCATGAAAAGGCATGGCTTAGGGTGCCGAGTGTGCACATGACCCATCGTAGAAAAGGTTTCTGCGTAACCCTAGCTGTGCCCTAGTCCAATCTCTCAAGATCCTCCACAAGTTCGTGGTGCTAGCATGACAAAACTCAATGTCACCTTCCCGTACGTGTGGATACTGTAGAGGCGTTGCTACGACTGCTACGCTTGATCAACCGACTAATCTCAAGGTCGGCTAAGTGGTTTCTGATCAAGTTTGGCTGGGTGATTCGGCATTGGTTCTTCCCGCACATCGACTCGGTGCGCTTGACTCGGCACCCGACTGCCTTGACTCGGCACTCGGCTGCGTTGACTCGTCTTCCGCTGCTCAACATGTCTAGTGGTAATGATGTATGATCTCTTGCTTGTACGTGTTCCTGTGTCTTACGCGGTAGTAGAAAATCATTTTTTGCTATGGTAGCCTACCCTGTATCCCTACAACTTTCACCCAGGAGTATTCCAAGGTATCGTATTTATCCACATAGGGAAGCATCGAGAAGAACACAGATTTATCAATCAATAGCTACTACCAACTCATTCATTCCAAAAGGTAACAAGAAAAGGGTAGAGTCTAAACACCATGGGATACAAACCAAACACCATTGGCGCGAACTCAAGTTTAAGCTAGGAGAACAACGAGTCAAGGGCTAAGGATCGGTCTTCCATCTCTACTAGCATACAAGAGCTATCTGTACTAAGGTCGAAAGGATTGAGCAGGACTATGGTCTTGCGTCGAGCGAAATTCCAGACTACATCGAGGAGGCACGGGGGTAGATAGTTGGCCAACCGAACAGCAACTGGCTAAAGCCTATGGGCTTACCGAATGTCAAGATTGGAATATTGAGACCTCTAATGCTGTCACCAAGAGAGGCTACCAACCAGAGCTACGTGGATAAGATGGCACGCTATACTAGAACTCAAGCGACGTGTTGGAGCTGCCGCCATGAAAGAGCTTGAGCACTAAAGCTCACCCTTAGCTAGAGGGTGTGAGCTAACCTGGCTCCTTGATCTAAGTCTAGGATAGGCTTATAGCACTGGCAAGTATAACATAGCTCAATCAATTCTAACTTAGCACAACTCAGGCCTTGAACTTGGCAAGCCCAAATGGAAAAGGTGCTAGCTAATACCTTCATATAGAAATAAAAGTAGCAGCATACATTCGAAACCTGAGTAACTAACTAGATCAGAAGATAAGTGCGTAAAGTAGGAAAGTAAAGTACTCGTATTTGACAAATATCGGAAAGTAATGCCTAAGATAGGAAAATAAAGTACATTACCGAAGGTTCCAACAGACTCTGAGACAGCAAAGCCTGCTCTAACTCCTAGCTAACAAAGAATTCTAAGAGTGCAAGCACCACCCGAGGGGCACCTCCTAGAGAGGAAGAGAGTGAATTACATGGTGAGGTGCAAGAATGAGAGGGGGGTGTGCGTCTCTATTTATAGTGTGAGGAGAGGGAATATTCTATGGGATCCTATGCATGATTCTTCCCCAAACTCCTCCTTGGGCGCCACCTGGACTGGGAACCAACCTCCAAAGGTCTGTGGAACATTTCCACACATGTTGCCGTTGAAAACTAGTGAAGAACCAGACCCTAGGTGGGTGAACCGGCTGTTAGAAGTGAAAACCGGGCCTTTGTAGTGTTTCTGGGCCAAAACTGGGCGGCTTGGGCAACTGGACCAGCGGTTTTGGGTTGAAACCGGCTTGAATCACACTTTGACCCATACCTGGCTCCTTCTGCTCTCGCCGCATGGCAGGGCCAGCCGCCGCCCGGCCTCGCGCTTGCCTCTGCGGCCGCCGCATGGCCGCATGCGCGCTCGCCCGCGCTGTTGTGAGGCCGCCACGTGGCGGCCAGCGGGTGGTTGCGCTGGTGGGAGCTGGATCGTGATCCATGGCCTCTCCTATGCCACCAATGGGTGATAGCCACGTGGCGCCACCTGGTTAGTTCTCGCCAGGGTCGCGTACGGACAGGGGTGCTGACATCAGCGATGGCGTCACCATTCCCTATATCTTTGTATTTTCCATATCTTTTTCATCGGAGCTCCAAATGCGACCAATAATATATCCATTTTGATCATTTCAACAAGCTCTTCGCAATGGTGCTATCCTTGAGGGCATCTCAGATACTTTTTAGTGCTAGAATTTGTGGTTCTTGTCTCAAGCCCTTTTGTACCCATGTTTGTACTTGCTCCAAATGATCTTCTTTTGCATGGAATTTGAGCATCTCCCTATGATACACTGAAAACCACCAAAACTAGTGGAATTGATTAGTGTTAGGTAAATAATGCATAGAACATATACCCCATTTATTCACCATAGTATTGGCGGTCGAAATAGGTAATTCAAGACTGCCAACACCCATCTTGTGGATTGGCTAAAATCTGGTGCTAACAAGATCCCCCTTAGCGATATCAAGGAGTTAGATAGTCCCTTCTTTGGGATTATTTTTGATTCTAGAGAATACCCAGTGGGGCACATCTACCTGCCGGTCACCTTCAGCAAGCCAGAGAACATCTGCACTGAGCTCCTTCGCTTTGAGGTGACGAGCTTCAAGTCCGCCTACAACGCCATCATCGGGCGCCCTAGGGTGGCCAAGTTCATGGCTATCCCGCACTACTTGTACCTGGTCCTCAAAATGCTAGGGCTGCACGGTGTCCTCTCCGTGAGGGTAGACTTCAAAGGTGCTGCAGATTGTACGTGAGAGGCGGCACAAATGGCCCTCGTGGTAGGCACTTTAGGGGTGCAGAAGTGGCTCATGGCAGATGCGGCCTCACTGCCATAGCACAGCTTGGCGATCCCAACTCAGGAGGCTGCTCCTACTTTAGCAATGCGGCCGACTAAAGAGACCAAGAAGGTCAGCCTCGGCCTCTCCGACGTGACCAAGTCTGTCATCATCAGCTCCACTCTTCCTCCCAAATAGGAAGATGTGCTCATCCAGTTCCTGTAAGACAACTGGGACATGTTCGCATGGAAGCCTACTAACAGGCCCACGGTCCCGAGGGAGCTGGCCGAGCACAAGTTCAAGGTCTACCCCAATGCCAAGCTAGTCAAGTAGAAGTTGCGCCAATTCACCCCCAATAAAAGAGAGGCGATTCATGTGGAGCTAGCTCGGCTCTTGGCTACCGGGTTTATCAGAGAAGTCATGCATCCTGAATGGCTTGCAAACCCAGTACTCATACTCAATAAGAATAAAATAGACTGGTTTATGTGTGTTGATTATACCGATCTCAACAAGCACTGCCCAAAGGACCCCTTTGGGCTACCTAGTATAGATCAATTCGTACATTCCATGGCAGGATGCTCCTTTCCCTCTTTCCTAGATTGTTACTTAGGTTATCATCAAATTAGTCTAGCTGAGGAGGATCAGGACAAGATGGCCTTCATCACGCCTTTTGGGGCGTTCTGTTACACCTCCATGTCCTTTGGGCTGAAAAATGCTGGGGCGACATACTAGGATGCTAGCCAAACATGTCTGTCGGAGCACTAGGGCAAGCGCGTGGAGTCCTATGCTATTGATGTCGTGATGAAGACCAAGAACCCTAATGATTTTATCAACGATCTTCAATAGGTGTTCAACAGCCTCAGATGATTCCGCTGGAAACTTAACCTGGAAAAATGTGCCTTTGGGTACCAGCAGGAAAATTGCTTGGCTTCATCATCAGCAATAGGGGGATCTAGGCAAACCCCGAGAAGATTGAGGCTTTTCTCTGGATGGAGACTCCCAGGTCATAGAAGAAGGTCCAGAAGCTGACAGGGAGCATGGCAGCACTAAGTTGGTTTATCTCGCATCTGGGCAAAAAGGGGATGCCTTTCTTCAAGCTGCTCAAGAGGGTGGACAGGTTTCAATGGACACCAGAAGCCCAAGAAGCATTTGAAGCTCACAAGAAATTCCTAATGACTCCCTCGGTGCTCAAATCCCCAAACCAAGCCTCCGCTGACCAGCCAGCTGAAGATCTGCTGCTCTACATCTCCAGTATGACCCACGTGGACAACATGGCAATGGTTGTCGAGCGACTAGAAGTGTGGCACATCCAAGCAGCTCAACACCCAGTCTACTTCATCAGCGAGGTTTTGAGCCCATCCAAGATAAGGTACCCTCAAGTTCAGAAGCTACTTTATGCAGTTCTTATCACTGCTCACAAACCGCACCATTACTTTGAGGAGCACAAGGTTGTGGTGGTCACCGAGTTCCCGATGGGCGACATACTGCACAATCGAGAGGCTACAGGGAGAATAGCCAAGTGGGCGTGTGAGCCGGGTGCTCATGACATTGACTTTCGTCCACGCACGGCAATCAAGACTCAAGCCTTGGTCAACATTGTCTCTGAGTGGACGGAGAATCAAGTTCTGGAGAATCCAGACCCCGTGGTGTTCTAGAAGATGTACTTTGATGGATCCTTGAAGATAGATGGAGCAGGAGCAGGCATTCTCTTGATCTCCCCAAGCATTGAGTAGCTCAGATACATTCTGCAAATTCTCTTCCAGGTGTCCAACAATGCGGCTGAGTATGAAGCTATGTTACACGGGCTGTGTATCGCCATTTCACTCGAGATCATGTGCCTAATGGTCTATGGGGATTCCTTGGTCACAATTAATCAGGTCAACAAGGATTGGGACTACTCGATAGAATCAATGGACAAATACTGCGTGGAAGTATGGAAGTTAGAAGACAAGTTTCAAGGGCTAGAGTTCCAGCACGTTGACTGAGATCGTAACATTACTACCGACGTTCTATCAAAGCTTGGATCCACTTGAGCCAAAGTACCTCCAGGTATCTTCATTTAGGAGCTTTTCCGTCCCTCCAGTCAATAGGGTGAGGAGGTTGCACCCCGAGTCTTGTCACTGGAGGAAAGTCCGAATGATTGGAGGGTCCCAATCATCAAGCATATCAAGAACAAATATGAACCAGAGGACAAAGCAGCAGCAAAGTGCCTTGCCAGGTACATGGACAATTATGCCTTGATCGGCGATGATCTTTACAGGTGCGGTGCAGCTAGGGTTATTATGAAGTGCATTGACATACCTCATGGCAAAAGCCTACTACTGGAGATACACGCTGGGCTATGCGATAATCACGCCGCATCAAGGACATTAGTCAGAAAGGCATTCAGACCTGGATTTTATTGGCCTACAGCAAAGCAGGACGCAATCGACCTAGTCAGGTACTGTGAGGCATGTCAGTTTCTCGGTAAGCAGCATCACCTTTCGGCATAGCAGTTGCAGACTATCCCTATCTCATGGCCCTTCGCGTGCTGGGGGCTGGATATGATTGGGCCTTTCAAGAAGGCTTAGGGAGGCTTCACACATGTGCTTTTAGCCATTGACAATTTCACTAAATGGATCGAGTACAAGACAATTGCCTCTCTAACGGCAATCAAGGTAGTAGAGTTCATCCAGGAGATCATGTTCCATTTTGAGTTCCCCAATAGCATCATCACTGACCTGGGCTATAATTTCACGGGGGCGGAGTTCTTTGACTTCTATGGACAGAAAAATATCCTTGTCAAGTATGTCTCAGTAGCGCATCAAAGGGCCAACGGTCAAGTTGAGCATGCCAATGGCATGATCCTTGACGCACTAAAAAAGAAGATGTTCGACAAGAATGAGAAGCTTGCTGGCAAATGTATTAAAGAGCTCCTGTATGAGGTCTGGAGTCTAAGAACCCAACGAAGTAAGGAGCTTAACGGGAACATGCCGTTTTTATGGTTTACAGTTCTGAAGTAGTGTTGCTAGCAGACTTAGCATTTGGGGCACCCTGGCTCATGTTTAAAGACACATCAGAGGTTGAGGCCACCAGACTGATGAGGTTGATATACTCGAGGAAGAGCGGCTCAACACAGTAATTCTGTCAGCCCATTATCAGCAAACTCTGCGTCGCTACCACGAGAAGACCATGTGTCCTAGAGCCTTTTCAGTCGACGAGCCGGTCCTTTGCAGGGTCGTTAAGGGGGAAGGGTGTCACAAACTATCACCTCCTTGGGAAGGCCCTTATATCGTTACGGAAGTCACTTTTCTAGGATCATATCGGCTGTCCAAGATGGATGGCACACTAGTCGGGAGCTCCTGGAACATAGAACATCTCGGCAAGTTCTACGCTTGAGTCTATACTGGTTGTGACTTCAAAGCAACGTGCTCTCATTTGTACTCTAGATAACTGTACTCAATGAATAAAGATTGCATGATTTCTATGCAAGTCCCATGTCATATCCTTTATACTACATTTCACTTAATTTTCTTTCTTTCATACTCATTCATATAGAAAGCTATCAGCTTAGGTCATACTCCAACCTACAGCTGGTGTTACATGCTTTCGTCAGTTCAATAAGGGTGGCTTCTAAACCCTCCCCGCAGGAAGCAATCAGCTTAGGCCGTATCCCGACCTATAGCTGGTGCTACATGCTTCTGTCAGTTCAAAAAGGGTGATTTCTAAACCCTCCGCGTAGGAAGCAATCAGCTTAGGTCATATCCCAACCTGCAGCTAGTGCTACATGCTTCCATCAGTTCAAAAAGGGTGATTTCTAAACCCTCCGTGTAGGAAGCAATCAGCTTAGGTCATATCCCAACCTGCAGCATATGCTACATGTTTCCATTAGTTCAAAAAGGGTGATTTCTAAACCCTCCACGTAGGAAGCAATCAGCTTTGGTCATAGCCCGATCTACAGTTGCTGCTACATGCTTCCGGTAGTTCAAAAAGGGTGACTCCAAACCCCCCGCTCTAGGCGACAAGCTTATGCCACATCCCGACTCATCGTTAGCACTCTTATTCATGTAAAATGAAGCGCATAAGCATACTCTAAAAATGTCCCACGCGGGGTGACTAGCTGAAGTCGTGGCCCGACTTATCTCAGGCGTCACATGTTTCTACTACTCGGCCAAAAGGCTTTCTCTAATTCGTACAGGCAATTCACTCATACATACATAACTAAAGTTTAGTAATTACATGAGTAATAATGTTCTGCTTGGTATCTCTATTAAAGTTTCAAGTGTCCTCCCTACAAATCCAGCTCGCGTGTAAGCTCATCGGCCACACCTTCGGCCTCTGCAGCATAGACAGAAATCACAGCATCATCCAGGTCTGCGGTAACCACTCTCGTTAAGTCAGCAAGTTGCTGGTCGGGCTTGGTTATCTTGAGGACTAGCAGAGCTTGTTTGAGCACTGTCCTAAGCTTGCCTCAAAGATGGGTCTTAACATCCTCTAACACAGTTGACATATGATTCTCAAGCGATTGCGGATTCCCAGACTCTGGAGCACATATGTTCAAGGCCGTGGCCAAGGTATCAGCCATGGACTTTACCATAGCTTTCGCATTCTCAAATGAACCTTTCAGTTTTTCACAATTTTTTCTTACTGACTTCATAATTTTGCTTTGCAAGTTTTAGTTTCTTGTAGTTGTTCCTTCACTTACAGGTGTGATTCTTTGAGGGCTTCCCTAGTGGAGCTAGTACTTTCTCAAGATCCATGTTCTTCTGAATCTCAACTCGGGCATTATTAGCGTCAATTAGCTCGGCGGTCTTCTTTTGGAGGTCTTCCTGAGTCAGCTTATGGCTCGTGTGAAGAGTTTTCAAGGAGTCAGCCATCACACAGAATGATCTTTCGAAGCCATCACGAGAATTTTGCAGCCTTTGGATCTCCTCCGTCAGTTGGGAGTATTGCCCTTGGTGTTGCAGTGTTTCTTGTGGATTGGTGCAAATTATAGGCCTCTGTGAGCAAATCATATGCGATTTGGGTTTCCTGGTGGGTTACCTCATGCTCCTTTTCAAGTTCAAGCTTCTTCTGTGATCCGATAGCGGCATCTCAGGCCTCGTCGTGCTCGGTTATGGCATTGCGATATGCCATCTGGCTCTGTGTTAAAGCATTTTCCATCTCGGTTATCTTCTTAGCAGCAGCTGTCAAGCAAAGATCGTAATACTCAAGATAAGGCAGGGGTCAACAAAGTTCAAGATTTAGTAGTTATCTACTTACTAGCGGCCTCCGCAGTTTGAGCTGTTTCTGAGTCAGCTAATCGCTGGATGAAGCATTGTAGTGTCTGAGGAAAGCAGTGGCTGCATCCTCTCATGGATTAAGGCATATTGCCTCATCCATCCATACATTCCATCAGTTCCGTGCCTGAGCCAAGCCTGCATGGCATTTAACTATATTAAATATCAGTTTCCCAAGACATTTGGTAACGACAGCCAAAACTCACCTCAGAAGCTACAAGAGGGCGTGACTCAGAAGGAATCTCTACCACTTCAAGATCTACATTAGCACCTCCCTGGGTCAGGGCTTCGATGGTTGTCTTCCTTAGGGTGAGGGACATTGTGTCATCTCCAGGCAGGGCCCTGCTCATCGCCAAATTATCAGATGAAGCCTCCTCATTGGTTGGAACAATTTGACTGTGGATTCTTTCTTCATGCAGCCACTGTACTTCTTTTGATGGAATCAGAGGACGATTGTCGCCTCTTCTGGCGCTGTGACACCCTAATTTTTTACTTTCAGCATTTTATAATAAATATAATATGCTTTATTTAATTTTCTAGGGTTTTCCATGTTTGGATTTGCAATCAATGATTTATTTTATCCAACAACTAATTAAAACTCATCATAGAGCTATCATGGTTGTGCATTCATGCTGGTGCATATTTTATTTTTTTTGAGTGCACTGAGGACAGGAATTCAAATTTATTTGAATTGATAGATTTGTTTTGCCTTTTAAAAGAAAAGGAGAAGGAATAGAAAAGAAATAGGAAAAGGAAAGCAGCCCAGCCGAGCCGGCCCAGCCTTCTTTCAGCCCATCTCCTAGCCTAGCTCGCCGAACGAGCCAGCCCAGCTGCACTAGGCCTCTCTCTCTCTCTCTCTCTCTCTGTCTTATGGTCCCGAGCCGCAGAGCCACTAACGGGTGGGCCAAACCCATCAAGGCTTTCTCCTACCTCGCGCCACTGGTCAGTGGACCAAAACATCACCACACTCCCTAGCCGTGGCCCACGCCCATGCCCAAAGCCGCTTCACCAGTGCCCCATTCCCCTCCAACGTGTGCATGACGCGGAGTCTGCGCAGAGTCCAAGCCAGACCCGACTACGGATAAGCTCGCGCCGCTGCCCCCCTTCGCAAGTCTCGGAGACAGTTCCGTAGGCGTCGCCCTAGCCATGCCCCTATAAAAAGGTCCCTGAGCTCCATAGCCTTCCCCCGCACCTCTCCAAACATTTGGCCCAAGCCCTAGCACCCCTGGTCTCCGTCAATTCCACACAGGAGCCGCCAGGTGAGCTCACCACCGCCGCTTCGATTCGCCGCCGTAGGGCCCTGTTTGGCCTTTCTAACCCCCTCTCTGTGTTCACAGAGCCACCCCCGTAGCTGACCACCATGATTTGGACGCTTGGCACTGCCTCCCATCGTTCTTCCATGGGCACCACTGATAGCCGCCCGCTCATTCCCGTCGCCGACACCCCTCCAGTCGCCTTCCACCGCCTCCGATTCCTCGGTGAGGACCCCCAGCGCCTGCTCTTGCTCTCTGACCCTTCCCAACTCCATTTCACGCACTGGAGCCCCCTCACTCATGCACACCAGTGGTGCTCTGCCGTGTCCAGAGGTCACTGCCAGCCAGGCCTCCCCCTTTCACCCTGGCCACCAGATCTAATGTGGACGCGCCAAATTAAAACGCGATTCCATCTAATCTTAGTCGTCCGATCAAGATCGGATGAATCAGATGCACCGATGACCGGTCAAAGCCAGTCAGCACAGGTCAGCCCTGGTTACTTTGCTAAAGAGCCCCTGTGTTTTAGTGAAATCATCCCGCAGTCCTGTGTAGTTCAAAAATAATTAGATCTAGGTCTTGCTCTTTACGGTTTAGCCCATGTGCTTTTGAAAATTAGGACCCGCCATCCTCACCTGGGATTTTTCGATCCGAAGCCCTCAGGAGTCTTATTTATGTACGCATAGGTCCTCAATTTTGCGAAATAAGCCCCTGATCTATGTTTTTAGGCACAGTTATGCCCCTAGAACCTTGTTTTATGCATAATTTCTTCGTTTTAGCTCCGATTAGCGTGATTCTTGCGCTCATGTGATAGTAGCAGTATGTAGATTAGCTTTATACCTATTTTAGGTTCTATTTTTATGTAATGATGTACTGTTTCTTACCATTTTGACTTTGCTTGCTTGCATGCATGTACGTGAATGTGAATGCCTGTATGGTGTTGTGATCATGCGTAGACGTTGAGCAATCCAAGGAATTTGAAGAGCCACTTCCTGAATCTTTTGAGCAGCAACCGCAAGGAAACTTTGAGGAAGGCAAGTATAACATGAACAACACCCAATAACTCTTAATTATTTGCATGTGCATTTAATTTGATGTACCTGTAAGGTTATACCTAGCTACTTTTATCCTTATATTTACCTTTTGGGATACATTGGGTTACGTTGTGCTAGGTGCGGCGCTAATTTCATATACCTTTGATAATTAATTCTGATTAATGGTTCTATGAGATTTATATCCTTTAAAACTTGCTTTTTAGCAACATGGCTTAGGGAACCTGGGCAATGTGCTCGTGTGCTTTTGCGGTTCTCTCCATAAGGACCTATTCATAGAGCGACAACCTAGTACAACCACGCTTCCACAAGACTGGGATGAGGCAGTCTTAGCTCAGTAATTAGATTGTTTTGGTCTGGGGTAACTTACCTGGGGGGCAAGAGGGGGAGTAAGCTTTTGTGGACCTCACACTACTTGGATTGAGTGTGCTTTATGTGATGTATGTGCTTCTCCCCTTGAGGCTTGCCCCACCATTGCGGCACTTGATTCCTTGTGGTTACTTCTTACAGACATGATCTTTGGAAAGGCTTTGTAGTGTGCTCGCTAGTCATCTCACCTAAGGTGTGTGATGAAACCCTAGCATTGCTCACGACTTGTGGGTAAAGATGTGCAATCTCTCGAGAGTGTAAAACTGACATGTCGGCCGTGCACATGGTTATGAGCGGCCCAGATCCTCTTTTTGAATA
Organism: Paspalum vaginatum; assembly: GCA_030272315.1. Classification (NCBI taxonomy): domain Eukaryota; kingdom Viridiplantae; phylum Streptophyta; class Magnoliopsida; order Poales; family Poaceae; genus Paspalum; species Paspalum vaginatum. The sequence continues at coordinate 20,752,864 of CM059019.1, read as the reverse complement.
GTGGTTACCTTGGTTTTGGTTATGAAAGTGGCTATATCAGTTTAATTATGTTTATTTACCTGTACTTCATCTTGGGGACAATGGTTCTTTTAATTAACATTAGTAATCAGGTGATAATAAAAATGTCCCATTAAAAAGCTCATGCAGTCGTGTCAGCTAAACTTAGAGCCTCATAGTTTGTGTTATGCTTGTTGAGTATGAGTTTCTATACTCACGCTTGTTCCTGTACTTTTATCCTTGTTGGGGGTGGATTCCAAGCGCTGCTCAGTTGATGGAGGTGCTGAAGACTATGTGCAAGATTACGATGGGTACTAGGAGTTTCGTTCACCAGCCGATGTCCCTGTGGCGGCTCTAGTTATCTTTTATGCTTCCGCTATGTTATGACTCTAAGTTTAAGACTTTTGTCTTCATGTAATAATGATGTTAACGTGATGGAATGCTCTTATATTTTAGCATGTGTCTATGATACCTTTGTAATTTGTCATGTATATGCGAGACTTGATCCTAGCGCATATATATTTGCACAGTTTTGTTCGTTGGAAACCGGGTGTGACAAGCGCCTAGATCACCTGGGAATGGCTCTTGGTCAGCAGTGGTAGTGTCTGCCACTGATTTTGTTTCAGGGCATGGAGTTCTCTGAAGTTGTCCTTCCAGGTTTGGGCCTATTTCAGGCTCTATGACATCCTGGGATTCTCGCTGATCCCCCAGAACTTCAGTCATTGTTTCAGTAATCCTACACTCTTGAGCTACGGTTGAGTCAGCCTCAAGCCTGCCCTTAGCTTCAATTGTCGTAGACTCCCCATATGCTCTGGTCCTATCATTGTGCTCGCCTGTAGGCTGGGGAGATCCTCGGCAGCTCGGGTGTTGCTTGTCTTGAGTAATACCAGCTCCAGCAGTTGGTGGATCCATAAGATTGGTACATGTTGTGGTCCAAGGCTGTAGCGGGGTTGATCTGCACAGTTGTCATATAATGTTAGTATAAATATGATGCAATGAGCAAGACACCGCATCTATGAGGCTTACCCAGATGGTTTGGGTGCATCTTCAGTTGCACCGCGGAAGGGTAGCCATGGAACCGCCTTTATAAAGTCATCAAGCTCAGCATCAAACATAGATGAGTCTAGCTCTTCTTCCATGGCTACGGGTTTTTGAGCCTGGGCAGAAGGTGTTTCAAGGTCTTGCTGTCCCTTTGAGCTCCTTTCATGACGTTTGAGGGGAATTTCCTCCTCCTTATAGCCAATCTTCAACCTATCCCAGTCGATGAAACTATGCGAGCTGGTTTCATCGCTTCTAGCTGCCTCCCAGCTTTTTGGCTTTCTTGTTCGGTCGTTCAGTGGATCCTGTTGACTTAATTATGGAAGTGGTAGCCCTCTTACTTGATGTATGTTCACTCACTTTCTATTTCCTAGGAACCTTGGTCCTCACAGCAGATATCTTGGAGCGTGTTTGTCTTGGTACTGGTTGACCCAATGCTTTTCGCTTGCCGGTTTTTCCACGCTCGAGGGCTTGTTCAGTCAGCTCAGCACCTTTAGGCTTAGAGGCTTTGTCTTCATATTCCTTTGTTGTCGCTATATTTTCAGCTTCTGGACTCAGGTGACAAATCACAATAAAGGTGGTAGCCTCATCGTTGCCATCACCTTTGGTAGCCGCAACAACAGCTTCCATCTCTTGAGGAGTTAGCTCGAAGGATCATTTCAACATGTGACTTTCTCCTTGATGTGGCGGATCTGACAGGAACTTTGTGATGTCACTCTGTAAGAACAGTTCAAGGTCAGAATTAGCTTCAAATTCAAGTTGGCGGATGTCATAATTAATTCAGCTCGGGTTTAGATACTTACTACAGGTAATGGGTGCCATGCCGAATATGGTTGTGGCATCTCCTCATTGTGGATTTGCCTTTCAAGATTGAGCTCACTCGAGCTAAGACTTCTTCTTCACAGAACACCAGGTCAGTTTCATCAGTGGGATCACTAGTTCAAACATAAAGATAGGCCGAATAAACACGGTCCTTTAAAGGCTGTATATTGCGAAAGACAAAGTCAATCACAACATCTTGAGCGGTCAATCGTTCTTCTTTTAGACTGACTATTTCAGCTAGCAGCTCCTCAACTTCAGCAGTCTCTTCATCAGTAGGTGCTTCTTCCCAACTAGGCAGTTTGGTATTGGGTTGCCTTCCCAATCGAGCTGGAAGTGACCCTCCATGGTTCTCTAAAGTAAACCACTTGGAGTGCCATCCCCTGTTGCTATCCTTAAGGGGAATATCCAGATATGTGGATTTGCGGCCATGATGCAGTTCGAGGCTTCCACCACCAACAACCTAGAGAACACCTTGACTCGTACTAGGCTTGCAATGGTATAGGTTTTTCCATAATCCAAAATGTGGAACAATTCCAAGGAAAACTTCGCAAAGATGGATGAAGATGGCTATTTGCAGTAAGGAATTGGGGTTCAAGTAAGTGATATCAATTGAGTAAAAAGTAAGAAGGCCACGGGCGAAAGAACAAAGGGCAAGGCCCAACCCGCAAACAAAGAAAGGGGCAAATACTACTGATTCATGGGTATCTTCAGTGGGAACCCCATGATCTTTATAACTCTTCCACCCACTCAAGTCTTTAGGGAGAAGAACACCCATTTCTACTAACCGCAGGAGGTCCACCTCAGAAATAGTGGACTTACGGAAAGTGACAAATGGCGATGGAATTCGTGAATCTTCATTGTGTGGCAGCCCTTGGGTGGTGTTCCCGTGCTCACTTTGTGTTTTCTTCTTTGGGGCCATCACTGAGAGTGAAAGATATGCAGTGGAACTTGGAGGTGGTTGCAATGGCAGATTTCGAAAGGAAGAAAGGCATCGCTTGTGGAGTTGAGAGGAATGGAGAATAAGGATTCCAGTGGAAGCTACTGTTAGGGTTTCGGCCATCTTAAAGCATTGACGGCGTTAAGTATAACTGCAATATTCTGAATTCCAATTGAGGTGCTATTGATGGAAAGGCCAGCAGATTTCTTGGCATTATTTTTGGTCCTAATTGAGCATTCGAACATCGACGGTTATACTGATTCAATATTTAGTTAATTAATCGATGATTCAGTCGGCATGATATTCAACATGATACATTCAACCATCAGTCTAGGATTTTATTCAGTCGGCCCTTGTTCACTCGGTTAGAATAGATATTTTATTGATGTCACCTAGGATCAACACGTAGACCCTTAACTCAGGGCATTAACTCGGATCTCGTTCGAGCGGCAGTTTTCTACATGATTGCTTGCGTCAAATTATGAGAAGATTCTGTGCTTACTGTTTCGGATAAGATCCAATGAATAGAAGACAGATGAAATCATTCATAAGGAGTCAGTGCCATATGGAAGCGTTATAACTGAAACCTAGTTCATTGCTTAAAAGATAGAATATACAATGTTTTTCATGAAGAACCATGGCCATGCTACAACCTACACCTACGCCTACTCTATGAGATGGTGGCGCTTCTTTGGGGGTAGGCTGGTGCCCCCATTGTCATCGCTGTTCCCGTCACCGCCTCCATCAGAGCTGCTGTCGTTATCGTCGCTATCATCATTGTCGTCGTCGTCGTCGTCGTCATCATCATCGTCGGCGCCGTCATTCTCGTCCTCCTCGTCGTCAGGGCCTCTGAGCCCTGGATGGTTGAGGCCGCGGAGCATGGCCCGCTCTTTGGGGTTGTACCCCTCAGAGTCAGAGGAATGCGGGTCCTCCGATGGTGCCTTCTCCCCCTCCTCCTTCTCCTCCTCCGAGTCGTTGTCGTCCCCTTCAGAGTTGGAGAAAGGCGGCATGTCACTGTCGCCGTAGTCATCGAAGGGGGCATCGTCGTCCTTGTCATAGTTGTCTCCAAAGGGCTCATCCTTTAGAGGCTTCTGAGCTCCAAAGGCTTCTTGCCCATGTCGCTGCTGCCGGCCATGGAGATTTCATGGTGGTTTTCGAGGGCTGGTGTTCTCAAGAGGAAGAAGGCAAAAGAGGATGGAAGCGTGTGGAAGAAGGGCCCTGGTGGCCGGGTTATATAGTGCAAGTGCATCACTTCGTATTCTCAATAGTACATGTTTATGGAAGTTGAAGAGTCACGGTGTGCCTGGCGACAGTTTAGTTTCCAACACGGCGCGGTTTCTCATCTATGCAGGGGAAATAGCAGTTTCTCATCATGACGATATCTGAAATCGAGTGCCGGTCTTCATGGCAATTATCATGTGTCTATTTACACCCATTGGGTGGGGAATTTCTTAAAAAATCTGCTACATTAATTCGGGCAGTGCAAGCTCAAGTTCATGAGGCACAGCACTGTTTGGTTTGACAAGACATAAGTCGGGCAGTGAAGGTTCAAGCCCGCAAAGCGGATTATTGTTCGTCTTGACAGGATGCGAGATGGGCAGGCCCTTCAAGGAAGGTGGATTAGTTTTTTGGACCTTCGAGTTGATTGTTACTCAAGTCAGCTCAAAGCTCGGGGGCTACACCCATGGGTGCACCTAGGTGGTGCACCTGATGGAACGAAATGCTAGAGTGGAAGCATGGTCTATTAACTCGGCAGGGTACTTAATCGATGGTGGAGTCAATGCGAGGAGTCATAGTTTTCATTGGAGCCTCGAGTTAATTGTTCTCAAAATTGACTTGAGTCTTGGGGCCTTGTGGGGGATAGATATCCCCTATATCCACACGGCGCGGATTCTGTAAACAGGCCATTAGAGGGCCCAAGCACACCAAACGGCTTGTTCCATGGGTCGGCTAGATGTCTTAGGCCCAAAGAATGGCGTGATGACTTGAAGATCAAGGCACAACTAGCGAATTGTTCAGATAAGGATCATGCGAAGATTTGCAAATGATTCAGGAGCAGTTCGCTGGAGATGATGGGATTAGTGGTTAGGAAGGAAATTAACTTGTAACCTTAGAACCCATCGGCCTATATAAGGCGGGTTAGGGACCCCTACGACTCTCTCTCAATACACCATTTTCTAGGCTAGACACGCACTTTTGTATTGTTGAGCTCAAAGCAATCCAATCTCAGCAACAACCAGGACATAGGATTTTATCCTCCATGCGGCCTAAACCTGTATAAATCTCGTGTCTCATTGTGCATTGCGCGAACCATTGAGCTACCGACAATCTTGCCAACCTTCAAAAGCACCTCGTGGTTTGTGCCTGTCTTTCCATGTCTCGTTCCAAGATTCAAAGTGTCCCCATCTGACCCCTGGACTGTGCCTCCTAAGGAGTGATAACATGGCGGATCAAGTTCGCCCTCCCTAGAGTACAAGCTGCCCCATGCCAATCGCGACATACTAGTGAATGGGCGGAACCTCTAAAACGTCAAACTAGCCTAGGAAAGACTTTATCGGTCCCATGTCCTGGACAAGCATTCTAGCAATGTTATGTCGACCAATAGGCGAACAGCGAACATGGCTTAAATGACTCGGGTGGAGCAAAATGAGCAACGCACACCATAAAAGTGAATTTATACTATGCCCAGTCTCATTTTTCCATCACATTGTGACGGAACCGCCGATTTAATTCGGGCTAAGCACACCTGCCACCTCTGGCTTGAAGTGCGATTAGACCGAACTAAACCCGGTCGTCCGTCGAGAGTCGTTCGACCCCCGATATTACCTTTTCCCAGAGGAACCGACATCATACACATCTGACTCACGATGGAGTCACAACAGATACATCACCACAGGCAGATGAATAGCATAAAGTTAGACTTAATTACAAACCAGTTTTTACATGAAATACAAGTCCAACATAAAGTTTTAAGGTAGCAAGTTCAAATGTTTCTCGCAGCGGAAATATAAGTTTATAGGTCACCGTGTTTTCACCAAAAGTTTTGCATTAGAGGTACAACATCGAGCCCACCGATGTTGTCCTCTTGCCACTCAGTCACCTCATCCTAAATGAGGGCATGCCCCGCCTCCAACACAAGTGCACACCATGAATTCCATACCTGCGCTCAAAATATGGGGGCAAACCCTGAGTACTAATTACTCAGTAGGTCTTAATGGATTTGGCTTACGGCTGACGCGAAGCAGCTTACTAGCAAGTGGATCCTTAGCTTTTAGTTTTTAACAGCAAATTAACTAACATAAACAACAAGTTTCATTGTCTGTATGATTGTCAACATAATAGTAAATTTCCGTAAGGTAACAACTCAGTTCAAACATGTAGTATTCCAAAAACCATGAGTATTAAAATACCGAGAGTTTAAGTAATTACTACGTTGCCCGACAGTGATATTGGCATTCCCACACCTGGTGGGCATCAGCGATTCGAATCGATTTTTAATTCCCGGGAATACCTATCATGCTAGGGGTATATGCTTACTAGCCATCGCGTTCCCACATATAGCCCCAATCTTATCCTGCCTCGTCCCAAGTTCGATTCACTCCCGCCTAGCCCCCGGGTTGTGCCCCCATGACGAGCCTGCCGACATCTCGGTCTCCCCGTCATGAGTACCAAGCTCCCCCGGGCCACCTTCCTCTCAACCAGCGGGTAGGAACGTGTCTCTGTGCTTCGGACGAGCCCAGGAAAGACTTTTCCGGTCCCATTCCCCGGATAAGCACTTTAGCAATGTTATGCCGATCAGCAGACGAACAGCGGACGAGCCTTAAACGACTCGGGCGGAGTCCGGGTGCGACATCATGAATAGTAAATACTGAAATAAAATCTCCGCCCGGTCTCCATTTGCTTCATGAGCAACAATTACAAGTGATATAACTGTAAGCTTTTGATTTTGAAAACACCTACGTGACGAGTACACACACTCGTGTCTACTCGTACCTAGCAATTTCTAGGCATACTCGTCCTACGAACTCTATGTATAGGTGCTAGGGCCAGGACGGCCAGGAAGTCTAATGCAATTGGTTCCAAGCAACTCCTAATGCATATGCGTAATCATCAAGTATAATTTATTTGCTGGGTAGAGTATGGTCCTGCCTACCTTCTTCACTAGGGTCAGTAGCTTCCTCCGGAGCGTAGTCGGGTTCCTGCTGCTGGCCCTTTGGTTCCTGGTGCAACTCCTCTTCTGGTTCCTCTGTGTCGGGCTGGTTCGGCGGTGGTTCTTCGTTCGCTGACTCTATATGCATGACATGATGCAATTGGAGCATGTATTAGTGAAATGCTTGCTTTATGATGCGAGTGTAATGCAGTAAATCAGTGAACTTATGATTTATGGTATAGAGTTATGCATATTGAGGCGAAAGTTGTTTCATACTAAGAAATCGTACAAGCCATCATCTACGATAGCTTAGCTTGTCACATAAAATAACGTGGGGTGTGCGTGGTGAGGTAGCATCGCTTCATGTGAAGCGACCGAAGTTTACATAAAGATGCATTATTTCTACCAGTTTCCAATTAGAGTCAAAACCTTACATGCATCATCTCCAACTCTAGCAAGTTACTCCATAACTATAGCTCATATCAAACTTAAAGTCATTTTGAAACATTATTCACCATATTAATCTTTTTCTTAAGATTAATATGTGCTTACTGCAAGACAAGGGCAAAATAGTAATTCAATAGTAAGTGTTAGGGCCAACAAAATTTATACAGAACCTACACATGATAACAAGGTCCCTGCTCAAATTTGGCTATTTTTGGAGATCATTTAGTCCTTATTTCCTATTTATTAGGGTTTTTCATGTTTGAATAAAAACAGGGGCAAAACTGTCCTTTCCTACTCAACCATCATACCCATCCTGTAGATCTATTTATTAGGAACACAGTGCAACAAAGTTTGCTATTTTTGGATTTTTATCCACTTTACTATGATTTTTCAAAGTTTCAGCATTTTTAAAAGCATTTTAAAACGAAACTGAACAGATCCAGGACCTATATATAATTATCCATAGCTTCTGAGGGTTCCCGTGCAAGATTTACAAGACTCAGTACACAGTACTCGGTATGGAAACATAAAACTGTTAAACTCGGAGGGCGATAACGCAAAAAGTTCATCTTCCTCCTCCCGTCGTCTTCCTCCTCGCGACGGGAGGGGAAGCTCCGGCGGCGCGCGGCCAATCTCGGCCCTGCGGGGCTCGGGAGCTCGCCGCGGAGTGCCGGGGAGAGAGAGAGGAGTATGGGGAGTCTTACCCCCTACTTCAATCGATGGGAGAGGGCGCGAGGAGGTGGGACGACGATGAGCAGAGGGCGACGAGCTCCGGCGGCGCGGTGGGCGGCGTCGGGACGAAATCAGTGGCCTAGGATAGTGCGGTAGGATGGAGTCGAGGGCGACGAAGCCCGGCGTGGTGACGGTTGAGCTCGGGAGCGGGCGGAAGTGGCCGGGGATTGAGCTCGGTCGAGCTCCGGCAATGGCGGTCGCGCGAGGTCGAAAGGGGAAAAGAACAGAGAGCTCGAGCGCGTGGAGGAGGGCTCGGGAAATAGGGTCGGCCTCGCCCTCGCCCCGGTGGCGCGCCGTGCGCGCTGTCCGCGCGCGGCAGTGGCGCGTGGCCGTGGCGGCCGGGAAGGCCGGCGCGTGGCCACGGCCGCTCGGCGCGCAGCGCCGCGTGGGCGCGCGCGGGCGGGGAGAGAAGAGGGAGGTGCGCGGGTGAACCGGGTCTATGGACCACTGTGGCTGACAGGTGGGGTCAATCCCAGGAATAGAGAGTACGGTGTATGGACTCGGTGCATCAGGCGAGGGAGCGGGGGAATCCATCCGTGCGCTGGCGCGGGCGGGCCTGTCAGGTGGGTCCCGCTTGTCATAGAGACGAGAAAATAAAAGAAAAATCGAAAAAGATAAAGCCCCTTTGACCAGCTGATCAGGTTTCTGAATTTCGCAAATTTGACCAATTTAGGAGCCGAATTTGAAAAAAACCCAATTGAATGAAATGTTGTACCTTTTGAAATCTACAACTTTGTCAAAAGGACCTATACCAGATTCCAAATATAACATGATTTAATTTGAAATTAACTTGCTGACTCCTGTTTGACCATTTGAAACCCCCAACTTGGAAATTATAAAAGTCCATTTTAGGTGCATTTTCATGAAAGGTGAAATATACCAATGTTGCATAGAATCTCATGAACTACAACTTTGGTATTCATGACATGGAAATATTTTGAATTTTGTTTCACAAAATTTTGAATTTACCAAACAGGGCTGAATTTGGCAGAAGTCACATTTTCACATAAAATGACCCAAAACTAGATTTCAACATTCATGCATGCCAAAACACAAAATACCAAAGTCATTCCTTATGGGATCGCCTACAAGTTTGGTATGTAAGGTTTTATAAAAATCACAATTGTATTAAAGTTATATCCGCAATACAAACACAGCTTTTCTGAAAACTAAGTTTAGTTGCTCAATTGACCTAATTTATGCATGCTCTCAAGATAAAATGCCTTGAAAAGATGTCATTATGCTAATGATTTTAGTGTAATGCACTTGAGATGCCTAGGGCATCACATCCCACCCCCCTTAAAGAAATCTCGTCCCGAGATTTTTGATGTGACGTGGGTGGTGAAGTTGGTTGTAGTCAATGTTGTGTGCATGTATTGAGTTTAGATCCTGAAGTTAAGCTGTTGTAACATACCGATTTGAAGTGGATGGTAGAAAACCAGGATACTTAGTGTGTAGGTATTCTTCTTGCTCCCAAGTGGCTTCTTCTTCGGAGTGATTACTCCATTGAACTTTGTAAAAGTTGATTGTTTTCCGACGGGTTGATCTTTGTTTTTGATCGAGGATTTTTATAGGATGTTCTTCGTATGTGAGATCTGGTTCAATTTGAATTTGAGAGGTATCTACCACTTTCTCAGGCACTCTTAAGCACTTCTTTAGTTGCGAAACGTGAAACACATCGTGAACCGCAGCCAGATGTGGTGGTAACTCTAACCGGTAAGCGACGGCTCCGCACTTTTCAATGATCTTGAATGGACCGACGTACCTTGCTGCTAACTTTCCTTTCACCCCAAACCATTGTACCCCTTTCATCGGTGATACTTTGAGATACACATGATCTCCTTCACCAAAGACTAGTGGCCTTCTCCTTTTATCCGAGTAACTTTTTTGTCTGGATTGTGCTCTTTTGAGATGATGGTGTATGAGTTTCACTTGTTCTTCGGCTTCTGCCACTAAATCAGGGCCAAAGGTAACACGCTCTCCTGGTTCGGACCAGTTTAGTGGTGTTCTGCATCTCCTACCATAAAGAGCCTCGAAAGGAGCCATTTCTAAGCTCTTTTGGTAGCTGTTGTTATAAGCGAACTCCGCCAGGGGGAGGCATTCATCCCACTTGGTGGAATATGTCAGTGCACAAGCCCTTAACATATCTTCTAGAATTTGATTCACTCTTTCTACTTGACCACTGGTTTGAGGGTGATATGCTGAACTTCGAATTACAGTGGTTCCGAGAGCGGATTGCAAATGTTCCCAAAAGCGGGACACAAATATCGAACCTCGATCGGAAGTGATGGTCTTGGGCACCCCATGTAGGGAAATAACCCGTGCAATATATAGCTCTGCATAGGTAGCGGCAGTATAATGAGTCTTGACGGGTAAGAAGTGTGCCGACTTGGTGAGCCGATCGACAATTACCCATATAGAATCATATCCCTTTTGGGTACGCGGCAAACCCACAACAAAATCCATGTGTATATCCTCCCATTTCCACGCTGGAACATCTAGTGGTTGAAGCATTCCAGCGGCCTTTAAGTGATCAGCTTTTACTTTCTTACACACGTCGCACTCAGATACGTACCTGGCGATCTCCCGCTTCATGCGGGTCCACCAAAATTTCTGTTTTAAGTCTTGATACATCTTATTGCTGCCGGGATGTATCGTGAGTATTGAAGTGTGCGCTTCATCCAGTATTCTCTTCCTCTACTCCATGTCCTTGGGTACCACTAGACGATTCTTGAACCACAGGACGCCTTGGTCATCAAGTGTGAAACACGCCTTCTTCTCTTCACTAATACCTTCACGGATATGTGCCATACCCTTATCTTGCTTCTGAGCTTCTATGACTTGTGCCTTGATGGTGGGCTCAATAATGATATTATAGAGTTCTGCATGCTGTCCCGGAGGTGTTTCAATGTCATTCATCTCGCAGCAGATCACTCTTGCTGTAGGTCGGGCTTCTATCATATTGCAATGGACTTTGCGGCTTAAGGCGTCGGCCACTACATTGGCCTTGCCCGGATGGTAGTGTATCTCCAGATCATAGTCTTTTATCAACTCTAACCATCGTCTCTGCCTCATATTGATTTCGGGTTGTGTGAAAATATATTTGAGACTCTTGTGATCAGTGTAGATGTGACATGTGTTGCCTAACAGATAGTGTCTCCAAATTTTTAGTGCAGGAACGACTGCAGCTAACTCAAGGTCATGTGTTGGATAGTTGGCTTCATGTTTCCTCAATTGACGTGAGGCATAAGCAATTACTCTTCCTTTTTGCATCAAGACACAGCCAAGCCCATTACCGGAGGCATCACAGTACACCTCAAAAGGCTTGGTAATATCTGGTTGAGCTAGCACTGGTGCTGAGGTTAACAATTTCTTCAAGGTTTGGAAAGCTTCTTCACAATTCGGATTCCAAATGAACTTGGCACTTTTCTTGGTCAATGAGGTCATGGGTTTTGCAATTTTGGAAAAATCTTTGATAAAGCGGCGGTAGTAGCCCGCTAAACCAAGAAAACTCCGGATTTCAGTCACGGTCTCTGGTTGCTTCCAATTTAGCACATCTTCTACTTTGTTAGGATCAACTGCGACTCCCTTTTCAGATAGTACGTGACCCAAGAAACTCACTTCTTTCAGCCAGAATGCACACTTGCTAAACTTGGCATAAAGCTTATGCTCTCTGAGCCGAGTGAGCACGATTCTTAAATGTTCTTCATGTTCTTTCTCATTTTTGGAGTAGATTAGTATGTCATCTATGAATACCACCACGAACTTATCGAGTTCATTCATGAACACGGAGTTCATCATATACATGAAGAAAGCCGGTGCGTTGGTTAGTCCAAATGACATGACCAAGTACTCATACAAACCGTATCTGGTAGAAAATGTTGTCTTGGGTATATCCTCTTCTCTAATCTTTATCTGATAGTAGCCAGACCTTAGGTCAATTTTAGAAAAGACCTTAGCCCCAGCTAACTGATCAAATAGAATATCGATGTGTGGTAGTGGGTATTTGTTTTTGACGGCCACTGCATTCAGTGGCCGATAGTCAACACACAGCCTCTTCCCACCATGATCCTTTTTCTCAACAAAGAGAGCTGGACAACCCCACGGTGATGAACTAGGCCTAATGAACCCTTTGTCTAATTGTTCTTGTAGCTGTGTTTTCAATTCCTTCAAATCATCAGGTGGCATCCTGTATGGTCTTTTTGACACAGGTGCCGTGCCTGGAACGAGTTCAATGGCAAATTCTACATCCCGTTTTGGTGGCAATCCAGGAAGTTCTTCCGGAAATACGTCCGGAAATTCACACACTACCGGTATCTTCTTAACTTCTTGTAGTTCAGTCGCATTAACTGTGGGGGTCATGTGTTTTTGGTTTGGCATGTGTATTCGTAGAATCTTGCCGCTGACACTAGACCTTAACTGCACTGTCCTGCTGCCAATATCCAGGACCGCATTGTTTTCTATCATCCAATTCATCCCTAAGATGATATCAATCCCCCGGTGTGGCAGCACCACAGGGTTGATTGTGAAATCTTCCTCTCCTATACTCAGCCTTAACCCTTTCACTATCAGATTTGTATTTATTGGGTTCCCCGGCGCGGTAATTTGATATTTCTCTTTTATACGTGAAGTCTTTACCCCACGCTTAGATGTATATGACTCACTAATGAAAGTATGAGTAGCCCCTGAATCAAATAACACGATGGTCGGCTGACCGTTGACCATGAACGTACCGGCGAGAACAGGCTCTCCTGCAGGGATCTGCTCCATGTGCACATAGTGCACTCGACCTGTCTTGGGTACGAATCCCTTCGGCTTGCTCTGATGGTTTCCACCCGCAGGAATAGGACCTTGGATCCTGCGAGGCGCTCTGCAGTCCTTACTGAAATGGCCGATCTTGCCGCAGTTGTAACAAGGAGCGCCCGGTCCCGGAACAATGGGAGCACGGGGAGCTGGCAACTGTGCGGGTGCTCGATAGATGGGGTACTGTTGCTGCGGCATCGCCCGATGGATCCACCTTGGTTGGTTGGGTCGGACCACATAGCGAGACTGCTGATAATTTTGCTGTTGAGGCTTGTATGCGGTCTTCTGCTTCTGTGAAGGGCCCGTCGCTGATGTGTTGGCTATCCTTTTGTGCTTCTGATCCTCGTTAGCGGCACGTAAACGATTCTCCATGTCGAGAGCAGTGTCTACCAGCTCAGTGAAGCTCTGGTAGCGTCGTGCCAAGTGAGTCCGGAGGGTAGGGTCAAGGCCCTCTAGGAGTCTCTCGGCCCGCTCCGGCTCAGTAGCAACATCTCTCGGAGCATACTGAGAGAGGTGGATAAAGGTCTGCACATACTGCATGACGGTCCTGCTACCCTGCCTGAGGTCTCGGAACTCGCGACGCTTTTGTTCCATCAAACTTGCCGGGATGTAGTGGGCCCGGAAAGCCTGACGGAACTCCTCCCATGTGGGCTCATGGCCCTCCTCCTGCATGGCGAGGAAAGTGGCGTACCATGCTCCCGTAGGCCCATGAAGAAGCTGAGCAGCAAATCGAGCCTTCTCTTGCTCATTGATCCCTGGCAGAAGGGTGAACTTGGACTGGACGGTACGAAGCCAGTCATCTGCCGCCAGTGGCTCGGGGCAATTGGTGAAAACCGGGGGTCGCAGCCCCTCAAAGTCCTGGTAGGTAATGCCACGTGGCCGGTACTCCCACGGCTGTTGTTGCCCACGGGCCTGGCGGTCTTCTGCTAATAACCGAATCAGCTCAGCTTGTTGGACCACCAAAGTGGCCAGCTCCGGCGGGGGTGGAGCGCCTTGCGCTGACTGCCCCGATGACTGACCAGTGCGAGTGTTCACCATCTGCAAAATGGAGTCATACGGGTTCAGTCCAATAGCCCTTGCGCAAAGACATGGTGATAGAAAGATCATAGGGCTATAAGCAATTTGTGAGTACAGGTAAATTTATAATAAAACAGTTAGACTTTGTCTCGCAAGGCCAAGCAATAGCACGCTGTCACCGGGTTGTGCAATTCGCGTGAGTAACAGTAGCTTCTGACTCTTAACCATTTGATTACCAGAACGACCGACTAGGTCTGATCATCATTAGAAAAGTTGTGCTAAATTCTTAGGCTTTGCACAATAGAAGCAGCTGGATTCCGAGTTTCAAACTCAATTGTGCCATTTTCCAAGCTTAAAGGCATCGCATCATTCCACATTGTCCATACGCATCCAGTAGTTACTACAACCATACTTATAGAGTCTTAATAAACTAAGGGTTTACTTAGCACACACGTGTGCCATCTCATCCATCACATCGAAACACTAGCTTAAGGTTCTACATCGGGTTACATGACGTACATAAGTGAGTTCTCTCGACCTCACCATTGTTTAGTACAGTCATGGCAAAATGCACGGAGCGGTATAATACAAAACATCGCTCATAACATGCACCATTTACAAAAAGCTTCACCACACAGTGCTATCATCAAACTCTCTAACGCCCGTTACGTGCGTCAGACACCATGCTGTCCTCATCCTCCACCACAGGGGCAACTGAAGGGTCCTGCTCGTACTGCGCCAAGCGCTGCTGTGCCTCGGCCAACTCTGCCTCCAGCTCCTCAATACGGTCCTGTGCATACATGTGCTGGTCGCGGTAGTGAGAGACACGGTCCTCGGCACGGAGGTACATCCCGTGTACGCTGTGAGCAAACTGCATGGTCGCAGCATAGGGCCTGGTGTCAATCCGCTCCTCCAGCATGTTGTGACGACGGAGCCACTCGTCGTCGTAGCCGTCGGTGGGGAGGTAGCGCAGCACTGACATCCCTGCTGCACCCGAGGAGCTGAGTGAGGTGATGGCTGCTAAGGTGACCTTGTCGTAGGCGTCCTCCTCATTGGCCCCGTAGACGGTGATCGTCTGCCGGACCACGGTGTGGCTCGAAGGAAGGACAACACTGGCCATGCAGTGTCCCTCCGCATGCACTGTCTGCACGGAGAAGAAGGGGCACGGTCTGCGCCTCATCTCACGCAGAGCCCGACAAAGGATCTGCGCGAGGCCGTTCTCCTCACGGCAACGGGTGTGGACCATCCCGTTCTCAAGCTGAGGAGGGGTGTGGGTCACTGGTGGGAGGGGAGCAGCCCTTCCCTCCTGTACGCGGAGTCCCCTCGCACTGGTGGCTTTGCGGGCGGTTTGCTTGGTCCTGGCCATCTGTTTTTAAATAAGAGACTTTAATCAGAGATAGGCATAGGTTGCATATAATTTCAATGGTTAAGTGGGTGATGGGTGCGGAAAACATCATTGGACTTTCATTTTACTTATTTGACTTTTAGCAATAATCCCCCAAGTATGAACAAGTAAAAGTAAACATGATGCATGACTCGTCCTATTCGTCCTCACATCACACACCTTATGTATAATTTATATATCTAGCGAGTATCCGGTGACATATATGCACGGCACTCTCTAATGCAACTAGTCGTTCTCTACTCGTTCTTAATTTCGCACGTGGTTAGTGTACCTGCAGAAAAATGCATGCTCAGATCAACATCATCACCATTACCAAACATTACCACTCTAACCCTAAAAGTGGCATCCACGATTTTCTTTAAGCTACGTCTGGTGGACGACGTAGTGGCGCCATTTCTCCCAACACACCCAATGTTCCTCCAGTACCGGGGAATTGCTGGGGAGAGAAACGGTGGCCAACAAGATCTAGCTATAATTTTAGTTGAAGGAAAAGTGGTCACGAAACACTCTAATGGCGTGACCACCCCCCTTAAAGAGTTCTGCCCTATCAGCATGAATGCAGGGTTTGCAATAGTCCGCAAATCCCAATAGCGCTCCGCCAGTACTGGGGATAGCTATGGCCGAATTGTTGCTTCCCAAAGCGCCGAATATGCATATGAGTTCTATCTAGGTCAGAATGTTAGCGATGTCACCTGGTATTTCACTAACATCCTTAATATGGGCATATCGATACTCTCATTTTTCAAATACTTCGAAAAGGGTTTTCGAAAATAGATTTGTAAATCAAAACTGGATGATATGTCTGTTGTCTGTGTATGATCGGCTCTGATACCAGCTGTGGCGGAACCGCCGATTTAATTCGGGCTAAGCACACCTGCCACCTCTGGCTTGCAGTGCGATTAGACCGAACTAAACCCGGTCGTCCGTCGAGAGTCGTTCGACCCCCGATATTACCTTTTCCCAGAGGAACCGACATCATACACATCTGACTCACGATGGAGCCACAACAGATACATCACCACAGGCAGATGAATAGCATAAAGTTAGACTTAATTACAAACCAGTTTTTACATGAAATACAAGTCCAACATAAAGTTTTAAGGTAGCAAGTTCAAATGTTTCTCGCAGCGGAAATATAAGTTTATAGGTCACCGTGTTTTCACCAAAAGTTTTGCATTAGAGGTACAACATCGAGCCCACCGATGTTGTCCTCTTGCCACTCAGTCACCTCATCCTAAATGAGGGCATGCCCCGCCTCCAACACAAGTGCACACCATGAATTCCATACCTGCGCTCAAAATATGGGGGCAAACCCTGAGTACTAATTACTCAGTAGGTCTTAATGGATTTGGCTTACGGCTGACGCGAAGCAGCTTACTAGCAAGTGGATCCTTAGCTTTTAGTTTTTAACAGCAAATTAACTAACATAAACAACAAGTTTCATTGTCTGTATGATTGTCAACATAATAGTAAATTTCCGTAAGGTAACAACTCAGTTCAAACATGTAGTATTCCAAAAACCATGAGTATTAAAATACCGAGAGTTTAAGTAATTACTACGTTGCCCGACAGTGATATTGGCATTCCCACACCTGGTGGGCATCAGCGATTCGAATCGATTTTTAATTCCCGGGAATAACTATCATGCCAGGGGTATATGCTTACTAGCCATCGTGTTCCCACATATAGCCCCAATCTTATCCTGCCTCGTCCCAAGTTCGATTCACTCCCGCCTAGCCCCCGGGTTGTGCCCCCATGACGAGCCTGCCGACATCTCGGTCTCCCCGTCATGAGTACCAAGCTCCCCTGGGCCACCTTCCTCTCAACCAGCGGGTAGGAACGTGTCTCTGTGCTTCGGACGAGCCCAGGAAAGACTTTTCCGGTCCCATTCCCTGGATAAGCACTTTAGCAATGTTATGCCGATCAGCAGACGAACAGCGGACGGGCCTTAAACGACTCGGGCGGAGTCCGGGTGCGACATCATGAATAGTAAATACTGAAATAAAATCTCCGCCCGGTCTCCATTTGCTTCATGAGCAACAATTACAAGTGATATAACTGTAAGCTTTTGATTTTGAAAACACCTACGTGACGAGTACACACACTCGTGTCTACTCGTACCTAGCAATTTCTAGGCATACTCGTCCTACGAACTCTATGTATAGGTGCTAGGGCCAGGGCGGCCAGGAAGTCTAATGCAATTGGTTCCAAGCAACTCCTAATGCATATGCGTAATCATCAAGTATAATTTATTTGCTGGGTAGAGTATGGTCCTGCCTACCTTCTTCACTAGGGTCAGTAGCTTCCTCCGGAGCGTAGTCGGGTTCCTGCTGCTGGCCCTTTGGTTCCTGGTGCAACTCCTCTTCTGGTTCCTCTGTGTCGGGCTGGTTCGGCGGTGGTTCTTCGTTCGCTGACTCTATATGCATGACATGATGCAATTGGAGCATGTATTAGTGAAATGCTTGCTTTATGATGCGAGTGTAATGCAGTAAATCAGTGAACTTATGATTTATGGTATAGAGTTATGCATATTGAGGCGAAAGTTGTTTCATACTAAGAAATCGTACAAGCCATCATCTACGATAGCTTAGCTTGTCACATAAAATAACGTGGGGTGTGCGTGGTGAGGTAGCATCGCTTCATGTGAAGCGACCGAAGTTTACATAAAGATGCATTATTTCTACCAGTTTCCAATTAGAGTCAAAACCTTACATGCATCATCTCCAACTCTAGCAAGTTACTCCATAACTATAGCTCATATCAAACTTAAAGTCATTTTGAAACATTATTCACCATATTAATCTTTTTCTTAAGATTAATATGTGCTTAGTGCAAGACAAGGGCAAAATAGTAATTCAATAGTAAGTGTCAGGGCCAACAAAATTTATACAGAACCTACACATGATAACAAGGTCCCTGCTCAAATTTGGCTATTTTTGGAGATCATTTAGTCCTTATTTCCTATTTATTAGGGTTTTTCATGTTTGAATAAAAACAGGGGCAAAACTGTCCTTTCCTACTCAACCATCATACCCATCCTGTAGATCTATTTATTAGGAACACAGTGCAACAAAGTTTGCTATTTTTGGATTTTTATCCACTTTACTATGATTTTTCAAAGTTTCAGCATTTTTAAAAGCATTTTAAAACGAAACTGAACAGATCCAGGACCTATATATAATTATCCATAGCTTCTGAGGGTTCCCGTGCAAGATTTACAAGACTCAGTACACAGTACTCGGTATGGAAACATAAAACTGTTAAACTCGGAGGGCGATAACGCAAAAAGTTCATCTTCCTCCTCCCGTCGTCTTCCTCCTCGCGACGGGAGGGGAAGCTCCGGCGGCGCGCGGCCAATCCCGGCCCTGCGGGGCTCGGGAGCTCGCCGCGGAGTGCCGGGGAGAGAGAGAGGAGTATGGGGAGTCTTACCCCCTACTTCAATCGATGGGAGAGGGCGCGAGGAGGTGGGACGACGATGAGCAGAGGGCGACGAGCTCCGGCGGCGCGGTGGGCGGCGTCGGGACGAAATCAGTGGCCTAGGATAGTGCGGTAGGATGGAGTCGAGGGCGACGAAGCCCAGCGTGGTGACGGTTGAGCTCGGGAGCGGGCGGAAGTGGCCGGGGATTGAGCTCGGTCGAGCTCCGGTAATGGCGGTCGCGCGAGGTCGAAAGGGGAAAAGAACAGAGAGCTCGAGCGCGTGGAGGAGGGCTCGGGAAATAGGGTCGGCCTCGCCCTCGCCCCGGTGGCGCGCCGTGCGCGCTGTCCGCGCGCGACAGTGGCGTGTGGCCGTGGCGGCCGGGAAGGCCGGCGCGTGGCCACGGCCGCTCGGCGCGCAGCGCCGCGTGGGCGCGCGCGGGCGGGGAGAGAAGAGGGAGGTGCGCGGGTGAACCGGGTCTATGGACCACTGTGGCTGACAGGTGGGGTCAATCCCAGGAATAGAGAGTACGGTGTATGGACTCGGTGCATCAGGCGAGGGAGCGGGGGAATCCATCCGTGCGCTGGCGCGGGCGGGCCTGTCAGGTGGGTCCCACTTGTCATAGAGACGAGAAAATAAAAGAAAAATCGAAAAAGATAAACCCCCTTTGACCAGCTGATCAGGTTTCTGAATTTCGCAAATTTGACCAATTTAGGAGCCGAATTTGAAAAAAACCCAATTGAATGAAATGTTGTACCTTTTAAAATCTACAACTTTGTCAAAAGGACCTATACCAGATTCCAAATATAACATGATTTAATTTGAAATTAACTTGCTGACTCCTGTTTGACCATTTGAAACCCCCAACTTGGAAATTATAAAAGTCCATTTTAGGTGCATTTTCATGAAAGGTGAAATATACCAATGTTGCATAGAATCTCATGAACTACAACTTTGGTATTCATGACATGGCAAGATTTTGAATTTTGTTTCACAAAATTTTGAATTTACCAAACAGGGCTGAATTTGGCAGAAGTCACATTTTCACATAAAATGACCCAAAACTAGATTTCAACATTCATGCATGCCAAAACACAAAATACCAAAGTCATTCCTTATGGGATCGCCTACAAGTTTGGTATGTAAGGTTTTATAAAAATCACAATTGTATTAAAGTTATATCCGCAATACAAACACAGCTTTTCTGAAAACTAAGTTTAGTTGCTCAATTGACCTAATTTATGCATGCTCTCAAGATAAAATGCCTTGAAAAGATGTCATTATGCTAATGATTTTAGTGTAATGCACTTGAGATGCCTAGGGCATCACACACATCATATCATATTGCTTTCAATTTAGAGTTTTTGAAAACCATTTTGAGTAGTGCCCTATCATCTCGCGAGTGAACGTATTCACTCGACTTCTACAGTCTAAGCATGGCTAAGCAAAGACTTCGACATATCCATACTACTTAGGATATTAGGTATTTATGCATGTGGGGTTTCGTAAAACTCCTAAATGTAAATGCACATACATATACAGCATGGTAAATATGTGTATATGCCTAAGGGCCTACCATTGTTGTTGAAATAACTTGAACAAACTAATCTAAAGTTAGTTTGCCGGGTTGTGAGGCTTTGCCCCAGGCAACTCCTTGATCACTTGGACAACTCCTCGGTCCAAACACAACTGATAGGCCCTCGAGGTCGTGCTTGGGGCTTAGTTGGTCTTCGTTACCACCATTGCTTGATGTAGCTCCCCACGGTATCTTCTTCAATCACATATATGTAATAAGCATCGCTATATGAATGATATGCATGATGCAATACATGAGATGCATGTGGATCATACACATACATAAACAATCATTTGAAGTGTATGCAGAAGGGTGATTGATAAACAACTTAGCAATGAGTATTCTCATGTAAACAAAGGAGACATACATTGATACAATTAGGTATTTACAATGCAACGCACAGATTGAATATATGAACAAGTATTTATTTACATTGTTCTTTATCATACCATGTGCAAGAAAAACAATAGACAAGCATGTACTTACACATGTAATGGACTGATAGTTTGAAACATCACACCTAGCACTAGCGACTATAGTACTTTTATGGACCTAGAGCAAGCATGCAATCATATACATACGCTAGCAAATTATGGATCATAAATGAAACATGTTAATCCTGCGACTCGGTAAAAACATGCAATAGTTTTTATTTACATAAATTTCTAAGATACATGGATCAGGAGTGGTGATGTTTATTTCCATTCAACAAGTCAAACATATCATGCCAGGTACGTGAGAGGAATACACAAGCCAATTTCAGGACATTAGCATCACCATTTTATCCTCTTCATTTTAACCTTATTATATAGCTAGTTTGAGAATCTCCATATATTAGTCACCAAAATGCATGAAAAATTCACACAAGCATACTCTTACAGTAATATGGCTACATGAAGTTTGGTAGAATTTTTGGAACATATTAAATACCGCTATTTAAAATTTATTGTTTATAGTAGCATAAATTTTATCATTTTGAAATCAAATAGCAAACAGCAACCGAAGCAAAAAATAATTTGACACAATACTATACTGAGCTATGTCTACAAATTATAATTTCTTTAGATTTTTCTGGACAAGTCTTGTGTGTTATGCATTTTCATATTCAATAAATATACTAGTTAATAGGAATAGGGCAGATATGTAAGTAAACAGTGAGTGCTAGGATTAATTAATAAAAACTACATGTAAACACATATGACCTAAATAACACATAGTACATGTTTCATAATTTTTGGGGGTCATTTACATCACTCTTTCTAATTATTGCTTAAAGTAATGCATGCACAAAAGTAGGGGCAAATCAGTCATTTCACAATACAAGGCCTAGTCGCAATTAACTATAGCCTTTAGCGGGCAACGTGAAATATGTACAAAACTTATTGAATAGTATATGCCAATCCTACAAAGTGCAAGATTAGATTTGAAAAATGCAAAGGCTCGAGCTAAATTGTGAAACGCCAGTAGATCTAGGGTCTAACCTGCAAGTTTCGCAAGACACAATGAATAGTTAATTAGTATGAAGAAACTGCATGGGCTTAAATGTGAAATGTCAGCATCTTCTACCTCTGGCCGGCTAGCAGGGAAGGGAGTGGTGGGGCTACGCCGGCGGTGTAGGACCGAGACGTGCGACTAGAGGGGGGGGTGAATAGGAGCACTAGAAATCGCACAATCACAAACCCCCAAGTGGTAACCGAAACTAAGCACCGTCCACTGAACAGATACGTGCCTAGCAGTGCAAGGGTGCCGTCCACTGTGAGGATACGCACCAATGCAAGAAAGCTCAAGATCCGAACAAGAATGACAGCGGAGCAACGAATTTTGCAATAACCGCCACAAGACACTCACCGCACCGAGGTGCATCTCACTGACTCACAGTAAGCAAAGAGAATGGTCTTAAAGGAGGAATGCAAAAATCCGAAGCAAAATCACAGCGGAAAAACCAAACTGGGAAGAACACAGCAGCTCCCTGGCAGGACCGGACTGTTCGATGGCCAACACCGGATTGTCCGGTGGGACCGGACTATCCGGTGCCTGATGCCGGACTGTCAGGTGGCACGGCCCGGACAGTGCCTCACGCCGAACTGTCCGGTAGGCACTGCAGGCCTATCCGGTGGAACCGGACTGTCCGGTGGCCTCTGCCGGATCGTCCGGTAGGGTTGCAGAAAAGACGTTTTCAAATCCAAACTTAATCAAACCTTGTCCAAACTTCACGAAATTTTGCACAAGTTATCTGGACCCTATTTCAAAGTTATTCCCAAAAGATCAACTTAAAGTAACCGCAGAATCAGCGGGAATTTCAGATCTTGTGAAATGGCCATCCTTGGGCAAGAAAGGGGAAAACACAAAAGAGGCTTGCTCGTGCCAATCCAGCAGGATTGAGATGAATTAAGTCATAATCTCCACGTCCTTGCAAGTCCAGAACATCAGCAAAGAAAGGGATTCAAGCTTGCCCAACAAAAACACCCAAAAAGCAAGGATTGAACCCAAAAACCAAAGAGAGAGGGGGAGGAGAAGAACACAAGCTTGCTGCACGAATTTGCTTCGATTAAGTGCCCAAGATGGGTCTAAAGATTCAGCATACAAGCAGAAATTCGTCCCAAGCAACCACCCTCACCTTCCCTCAAGATTAGGAGGCTAAATCCTACTCTAAGCTCCCTAACAATGGAGCTCAAAGCTTAAGGATGAAAATCACCAAGTAAAGACTAATCCTAGCAGCCAAGAGAAACTTCTAATGACCTGCCTTGGACCTATTTATACCCGAGTGCTATTTAGACAGTTTTGCACTTAGGTCCCTACAGCTAGACAAACCCTAAGGACTCAAATGAAAGATTACAGGATATTTCGGGACGGACGACCACGATGAAGTCTTGATCTTCGTAAGTTCCATGCAATCCTCGAATGCTCTCCACGTGGCCAGTAGTCCAATCCGCGATCCGCCCCCGGTTTTGAAGTCAGAAACCGGGAAACTTTAGGAAGTCTCCGCCTGGGCCGGATTTGGCCCATCTTCTCTATCTTGGCGAGTTGTGGCCCAACTCACCAAGGCTTGGGTAGCTTGGGTGGCGGTTTTGAGCCAAAGCCGCCAAAGCTTCCCTCGCACGCCTTCGCGCCATGCATTCGAGTTGGAGCACCACGGTGGCGCCCGGCATCCCCTGTCCATCGAGGCAGCCTCCCAGTCCTTTGGAGTACTTACTCCTACCGTCGCCGTGCCGCTCCTCCGTATACCGAACTCCCATGGCCGACAGACACCGAGCGTGCCTCCAGTCCTTCGGAGGACTTTCCTCTACCTCCAGTCCATCGGAGGGCCTCCTGTCCATCGAAGGTCTTGTGCCCAAGTCCTTCTGGGTCTTGCTACTATTGACAATCACTCATCACTCCAGAGGCAATGGAGCCGGTCCATTGGCTCTCCATCTCCCCCTTGATGAGTGCATTGTCAACACCTTCAACCTGTAACCTGAAATAGAACAAAGACAAAAGGAAAAGCGTAAAACCAAAAAGAAAGAAGAAAAAGAAGAAGTTGGTCAAGATGCCCAAAGGCCAAATACTGGCAGAAAAGGGCGAATTGAGACAACAACAACAAAGTGAAAGATCGACCCCCTAAGACAAGGGAAACCGGTCAACGCAGTCGATCAAACTAAAGCATGACCCCTCAAGAAAGAGGCAAACTGGCTCAACACAGTCATGCTAAGGCAAAACATCGACTCCTCCAGAAAGAGGCAAAAGGGTCAACACACCGATGCACGAGCTTGCTAAAAACTCAAACTCCCCCTCAACTAGATCTCTACCGAGTCCTCCCCCTTTGTCCAACATCTCTCTCTCCTCAAGAGTCAACATCTCTCCCCCTTGTTGACAATGGACACATCAAGGGTTCATAGAACACGACACCCCCTGATACGGACAACTCCCCCTCAAAACATGGCATGAAATGCATGAAGTGTACCAAGAAGAGCTCAGCAGGGATGAAAAGCTAGTAAATACAAGTTCTAGCATACAGAGCAAGTGAGGGCAAGGAAGCATGCAAACAAGCTCAAATGAATCTATCTTATACAAAACAAGAGCATGTTTTACAGGGTTGTTGAAAAGAGAGCATCAACAACATGAATAGCATCTAGCATACCAAACTCCCATGGCCGACAGACACCGAGTGTGCCTCTAGTACTTTGGAGGACTTTCCTCTACCTCCAGTCCATCAGAGGGCCTCCTGTCCATCAGAGGTCTTGTGCCCAAGTCCTTCTGGATCTTGCTACTGTTGACAATCACTCATCACTCCAGAGGAAATGGAGCCGGTCCATTGGCACTCAGGAGGGAGGAGATGCCAAGTGTGTCGGTGGAGGCTCTAGGAATGTGTTCCCAGCGTTGGCGAACCTTCCCACCTTGGTCTCATTGCGTGTGGAGGTCGGAGTCGATGGGGAAAATGGCATGAACCGGTGTGAATTGGAGCAGTGATGGCGCATGAAGTCTGGTGGCGGTGGCTTGATCTCGATGGGGAGGCAAGGAATGCAAGCACTGGCAACCGCGTGGGGTGCATGAGAGTGTGGGG
Source organism: Paspalum vaginatum (assembly GCA_030272315.1). Lineage (NCBI taxonomy): Eukaryota > Viridiplantae > Streptophyta > Magnoliopsida > Poales > Poaceae > Paspalum > Paspalum vaginatum. Next base: position 20,727,985 of record CM059019.1, on the reverse strand, counting down.
ATACTGGTGGACCTGCCTAGGATGCGATGGGACAAGGGGTGGACGCCCCATGGAAGGTGGTGTCCGGCAGCAGTGCCCCTATTGGCGCATTGGTGGAGAGGCAGGGAGGGGACCAATTAAGTGGAGGATTTAGTGGAGCACGGAGAGGAGAGCGTGGTGTGCACCAGGGGTTGGTGAGAGGGTAGCAGGAGGGGTGGTGGCTGGAGCTCAATGTGGCAGCTCCAATGGCAGCCGCGCTCTGGGGCTTGTAGTAGGAGGGAGAGGGAGCTAGGAGATGAGTGCGGAGAGTGATAGGGAGCCTATGCACGAAGCTTGCACTGGTGGTGAGCGGCGTGGTGAGAGTGAGGCGAGCAGGAAGGAGGTGCCGGCCTCATCTTATGGCTGGTTGGTGCCTCGACGGCCATGGCGCAGGGTGTCGGCAACCCATGGGCGTCTAGGAGAGAGAGAGAAGGGAAGGATGCAGTGCACAGTGCGTGGACGTGGTCCATGGACCGGTGGAGTTGACGGTTGGGTCCGGCGGTGAGAGCGAACGCCAAGGTACAATGGATCGGATGCGGCGAGATGCGGGTCATTGGGATCCACAGCTGACGTCGCCCAGTTTCCACCAGCGGGATCTGACATTGCCTGATTAATGGGGCCCACGTGTCGTGGATACTAATGGAAAAGGAAGAAATCGAAAATGGAAAATTGGTTGTTTGACTACAAGAATCCTCATATGTAATTCTCATTTTTGGGCCACATAGAAGCCGAATAAGGGAAAACGCAAAATAGAAGAAGTGTTCTAAATTTAGTCCTCTACAACTTTGTTATAGACCTTAGTACCACGTTCCTTAATAAAAAGTGGTTTAAATTTGGATTTACCATACTGACCTTAGTTTGGCCAAGTTTAGTTTTCCAAATATAAATTCATAGATCTATTTTCCATGCATTTTCATGCAATGTGCAAAATACCAATATCGTTTAAAATTTTATCTACTGCAACTTTTATATATAATTTTTTTCTTGATAATGACTTTTATTTCAATGAAATTTGAATTTACTTCCCAGTTCAGTGTTTGCCAGTTTAAACAGTTTGACAGAAATGGAACTAAAAACCCATATAAACCATTCTGCATGTCACCACACAAAATACAAAAGCTGTTCATTTTTTAGTCTTACATAAGTTTTTTCCATAAAGTTTTGTCTAGATAACATTAGTATTTGAAATACAAGCACAAACATGTTCAAAGGTTTGGTCAAGCAACATTTTTCAGTTTTTGTGGCCATCAAATTATGTCCAATCACCTCAAGGTAACATGCAATTGAATGGTGATAGGTTTAGTTTCATTTCATATTCATGTAGTTTTTGAAGTTGTATAGTAAAATCAAAAGTAATTTTAGATTCAAAAAAATGCTGGAAACCCTCACATGAGAATTATTCTAAGTATGGCTAGATTTGACTTGATCTTTTGAACCTCTTGGCATATGATTTTGAAGATGGTGACAACATACAATTTGAGGGACACATCTTAAACTGAAATTTTTGTATTTAATGTTTTGTATGAAAGTTAGTAGATCTTGAACTACTCAATCAAACAACAAGAGGTTTTGTAATTTTGAATAAAAGATTTTTGACTTAGTGATCTATTCACCTCAACCCTGTTCCTCTCTAAGCAAGACCAAGTTATAAATCGTCATTATCATAGGTCAAATCGTGTGTTAGGGCCTTTGATATGCTGGGGCATCACAATGTTTGCGCCGACCTTGCTTGTAGGAGCTTTGACTCCTGTCTCTTAGATTTTGGAATTAGACTGACCACGCTTCACGTCCGATTTCAAAAATTCCTTCTATCGGATGGTGGCCTCATACTCCATTTGTCGGATGGGAGCATCGTCGTTTAACTTCTTCTCCATGAATGCAATGAGACTATTTGTCTTTGGCTTTGAATCACTGGCTTCAACTTTGGTTTTGGGGGCATCTTTCGGAGCTTGGCATTTGAAAGTTTGCACCCTGTTGCATTGTTCCACTTTTGGCTTGGTGGCAAAAGTCTCCCTCTTGCCATTAATGTTGAGGTGGACCTGTCTAGCCCCAACATTGATGCTTGCATCCGCGGTGCTTAAAATATTTGGCCAAGAACGAGCAGGGTTTTGGCATCAATCTCCATATCCAAAACCATGATGTCCACCGGGATGAGGAAATTTTGGAATTTCAATAGGATATTCTATGGCAAAACCGCTGATTTAATCCGAGCTATGCACACATGCCACCGTATGGCTCGCAGTGCATTTAGACCAAACCAAACCCTGACGTCCGTTGGGCTACCCAAAAGGGCACTCGATGTAACCATCACCTAGGGATGCCAACATCGCACACGTCAAGCCCTCGAAGGAGCCACAACAATTACAATAACACATCATTTCGTACAAACATAGCTTGCTTTATTACAAAACCGTTAGTCAAAATGATATGCAATCGTATAGAAATAAAGTTTCAAAAAAACTTGCCGCGGAAAACATATAATTTTATAGATGCAAGTATGCCTTAGAAGTAAAACACTAGGATATGACATCGAACCCACCATTGTCATTTCTGATCACAAAACAGCAAGCACTTGAAAAAAATTATCAACAACATAGGGTGAGTATGTGGGGTATTCGTAGGACTTACCCGTGGGCGGTTTCAACCCGACACATTTGAGAAGATGCAAGGATTTTGTGGACTTGACTTCTAACCTACATAAGCTTACCAAGAGTAAGTCCTTAGTTTCATGTTGCATTCACTTTTAAGCATAAGCTTAATTTATTCATCATAATTATCATTATGATCCATCAATCATATATCTCAAAACTACAACACATGTATCAACATAATATAACTTATAGGAATGTAAACATACAAGCACAAGCATGTAATATTGAGAAGCATGATTACATTAATAACATATTAAAGTTGTTACTACGATGAACATCAAGGGCATTGGCATTGTCGCACCCGGTGAGCATAAGCAATTTGAATCAATTTTAATTCATGGGAATAACTACAATGCAGGGGTATATGATTACAAGCCATCACGTTTTGACATATATCCCCCATCTCCTCTTGTCTCATCCCAAGTTCATTTCCAACCCTCCATCCCTTGGGTTTTTCTCTCATAGGAGAGATACCACAGTGTGCCGGGTCAATCCTCCCTTGAGTACAAGCCCCCCCAGTCCCAACTCCCTCTGACAAGATGGTAGGACCAAGTCTCTATTCTTCACATGGCACAAGTAAGACTTTCACCGGTCCCATACCCCGGATAAGCATTCTAGCAAAGTTATGACAACCAATAGGCAAACAATAGATGGGTCTCAATTGACTCAGGCAGAGTCCACCAACACATTAATTCAATTCTCATCATAATAGACCCATATCTCTGCCTTCTCATCTTTTCAACACATCATATAATATTACTTTTTCATTGAGATTTTTGTAAATCATTTTGTAGCCCTATCATCTCGCGAGTGAATATCTTCACCCAACTTTTACCGTCTAAGCATGGCTATACATAGACTTCAACCTATTCATTCTACTTAGGATATCAGGCATTTATGTATGTGGGGTTTCAAACAACACCAGAATGTAAATTCACATTCAGATAAAGGGTTGTGAGGCTACCTTTGCTATTGTATAACTTGAACAAACTAATCTAAAGTAGGTGGTAATGCCTGAGGTGCCTACCTTTGTTGTTGATATAACTTGAATAAACTAATCTAAAGTTAGTTTGTTGGGTTGTGAGGCTTTGCCTCAGGGAACCCCTTAATCACTTGGACAACTCCTTCATCCAAATACTACTTCAAGGGCCTCTAGGTGGTATTTGGGTCTTAGTTGGTCTTTTGGACCACCATTGCTTGAAGTAGCTCCACACAGTACCTCCATCAATCATGTACCTGCAATAACTGTCAGTATATAAATGACATGCATGATGCAATACATGAGATGCGTGAGGACCATACACACATATGCAAACAATTGTTCAAAGTGTAGGCAGAAAGATGATTGATAAACTGCTTAAGCAAGGATTACTTCTAAGGACATAGAGCAAGCATATGCTCAAACCATCATACATATACAACCATCAAGTTACAGATCATAAAAGTAACATGCTAATGCTATGACCCAATAAAAAACAAGCAATGGCAACCTAGATTACTAAGACACATGCATGAGGTGTGGTGGTGTTTACTTTCACTTAGCTAGCCTAACATATCATGCAGGGTACAAGAGAGGAACACATGAGCAATTTCAAGTTCTAGGTTACTCTTATCAGACCAAATGTAACCATATAAGTGAATAAGTTATACATATTTTGTCGTATGTTGAGTTATCGGTATCTATATTCAACATCATACAATATTCTTATGATTAAGCATTTGCAAACTAGGCATAGGAGAATGGAACATGCAAGTGGAGTACATAAAATGCAGCTAGTTTACAATCTCCCCTATCATGTCACATATGCAAAGCATGGATCTAGTATAATATTCAGATATGTGATGAACTTCTAGTTTTGAATAATCTACACTTAGCACTATTGATACTAGTGTTGCTTTGGGGCACATCTTTATTATTTGCGTAGCACTAGTTGCTTCATAGTTTCAACCACAGCATACATGCACAAGGTGTCAAGCTCACCTATATGAAAATTCATACATATCAAGTATATTAGATATGAGAAATCACAAACTAAAAGCATGCATACCCACTAAAGTCCCCTTTTATTTTCATCATTTTTAACCTTAGTAAAGTGACTATTAATGGACCCCTCAAGTAACAGCTACCAAAATTCATGAAGAATTCACACAAGCACTCCATTATAGCATCATGGCTACATCAATTTTTTGTGGAATTTTCGGAATAAACAAAATGCCACTTTTCTATTTTATTACTTAAATCATCATAGCGTTTGTCATTTACATGAACAAGTTTTATGTAGCGTGTATTTTCATTTTCGTAAAATACCCTAATTATCAAGCATAGGGGTAGATCTATAATTAAACAGTGAGTACTAGGGTTATCAGAAACATATATGAACATATATACTTAACCTTACATGCCGCCAAAGTTTCATAATTTTTGGAGATCATTTAACCTAGCTTTGCAAATTAACTAAAAAACAAAGCATGCATAAAACAGTGGCAAAACAGTCATTTCACATAGCAAGGCCTAGCCCACTATGTAGATCTATTCTTGAGCAATCAAACAAAACATGTTTCACATTTTTAGCATTTTTCGTGATTTGTCATGGCATTTCAAAGTTTGAGCATTATTTGATAAAAATCTAACACACCTTAGGATTTTAACGTGATTATGCTTATCTCCAAGAGGCCTGCATGAAAATGTTCAAAGACTCAGTACCCAATGACTCATACGGAAATGAAATAATGGGAACTCCAAGGGATTATTTGTAAAAGAAACCATCTCTTTCTTCTTCCTCGGGCAAGGGAGACGAGCACGTGCGGCCGGCAGTTGGGCAGCACTGATCCGCGTGTAGGAGCGGCGAAGCAGTCGACCGAAAGTTATAGAAGGTGTTCCCGGCTGAGGGGATACACCTCCCCTTGGTCTGGTTGCATGAGGAGTCCCGAGTGGATGAGGAAACCAGCGTGAACCGGAGGTTGTGGACGCTGTAGCGCGGTCGCTCGATCCGGCGGCCTAGTCGGAGGAGGAGGACGCGGAAGGGCCTCACGACTGTGTTGGAGGTGGCACTTTGTTGACGCCACTTAAGCACTCCAAACCTTATACTGCAAGCGACAGTATGGGTGTAGCCTTTTGCCAAGATGAGTATCATTGGTTTGTCAATCCATGGAATCAACTAATAAAGAATAAACTAACAAGGGATTAAAGGTAAACAAGAGCATTAGGGTGAAATCTAATCTACCTCTAATCTATCTCTAATCTGCTTCTAATATAGGTCAAAGTTAGATGACAAACAATTAGAATGCAACCATGGCACTAATAAAATGGCATTAACTAGAGTCTAATCTAGCTTTAATTGGATCCAAAACAAGCATAAATAGGCACATCAAAGAGATTAGAGCAACGAGATAACTACTAGCTCAAGGAAGATAAAAGCATGTACTCCAAAGCATTATTAAACTAAGATCAACAATCAAACCCCCTAGGTCAAGCTTAACCTTTTTCTTGCCCACGTGTCACTTAAAACGAGATATTCGACGAAAAGCTCTCAACAGGCATACATGATTAGAGAACGCGCTTCTAATCACTTCGCATAGTCTAATAATGTAATCAACGTAGCAAGAACCTCTAATCTCCATGATTACAAGAACTAGCTACACAAATATATTACTAGTAAGAAAGATCGAATATCAAAGCCACTAGATGTACATAACCCTTAAGAACATGATTAACTAGACATGCATCTAGATCATATGATTAGACCAAGAACATGCTAATTAGACAAGGATATGATAATTAGACAATATCAAAGCTTCATCGATCAATTTATCAAATTTATAGTCATCATCATACCTCACATGATGATACAATTAGACCTATTGAGCTAAGTAATTAGAGCACCGTGCAAGGGCTCTAATTACCTCCAAGCATTTTAAAAAGGTCTAATTCTTAGCTTACAACTCAACCCTCAGCTCTCATCTAGTTGATGTCCCTCTCTTCTTCTCTTCTATGCCTTGATAATGAATTGGATGCCCGACCTCGGGGCATAGCCTCGCTGGGTTGGCCGACTAGAGGGCTTGGGGTCGATCGACATCAGTAGTTACTTCGTACTGTGGTTTCTATCTTTGAGTATGACGGTCTTTGTTGCTCTGGAAACAAGTAAGCGCTCAGACTTTGGTCTGAGAATCTCTAGAATCTTTGATAAGTCGGTTTATGCCGAAACTTTCAATCTTTTGGAGGATCTTGATAGTTCTTGAAATATCTCAACACTTTCCACAATTATCCCCTTGTAGTAAATACCATAACCATTATAGTGTGCGAAGATATTTTCCAAAAGCTTCCGAAATAGGAGATTTGGTCGACCCAAGAGGAGGGTAGTAGGTAAAATCTGCGTTATTTATCATCTTCTGGATTTAAACACTTTCTGAGGCTTTCTTCTTATTGAGGAGGATCAATTGTGAATTTGCAAAAATAAGCATTAAATATTGAAAAAATCAAGTACAGTGCAATTCCAAAACAATATTGAAGAATCCACAAGTATCGGTGATAAATGTTAATGAAAGACATAGTTGACGCTCATATTCAATGAAAAATTGGGTAAAATCATGCAAATATTTCATCAATAGAGAGAGCCAACATGCACCCGGCGGGGGTGATCTGGGCATAGGGAAAGTGCCAGAGGGAGTAGCGCCACAGTGAGGTTGAGCTTGCCATGGTGGTGCGTGATAGCGCTCACGCGGAATGGAGTTGGAGGCCCAATGAGGCTTCTAGAGCTTGGGAAAAAGGCGCAGCAGAGTGGTACGAACTCGGTGCTTGCGGTGGATGAATGGGACGAGTGCGAGAGGTGGCGGTGCTGCGAGCATGAGCTCGTGACATCAATGGTGGACGCGACTCGCGAGCATGGGAGAGCCAGGGAGAGAGGGAGGCAAGTGAGAGAGGAGGACAGGTGTCTTGGCTTCCTTTGGGGCGAAGGAAGCGGCCACGGGACAGGCGCCGCATGCCCGACCTTGGTAGGTGGCCATGGTCGTGTGGCGTATCGAGCTCTGGCCATGTTGGCTGTCGACCCAAGGGGGCCCCACCTGTCATAGAGACAAGGAAAAATGAGAACCGTGAAAATGGACGAAATATGAGGCCTCTTGTTTGAAATCGTCATTTTAAGCGACTAAAAGGGCTGAATCAGGGAAAACTCAAAATACAAGAAGTGTCCTAAATTTAGTTTTTTTATCAACATTAGTACCACGTTGTTTTACAAAAAGTGGTTTAAATTTGAATTTAAGCTTCTGACCTAAATTTGATGAAGGTTTAATTTTGATTTAAAAACTCCTACGGACCATTTTATGCTCAGTTTCATACAAAGTGCATTATACAAATGTTGTTCATAATTCCATTACCTAAAACTTTCATATATAAAGTTTTGCATTATAAGAGCTTTTGTTTCAGAGAAATTTGAATTTACCAACAAACCTAGTTTTGGTAGATTTCAAAGTTGACAGAAAATGACACAAAACCCTATTCAAACCTTTATGCATGTCACAACACATAATAGCAAAGTTGATCATCACGAAACACTATACATGTTTTATATACAAAGTTTTCTTTGATTTATGCTAGATTTGGAAATATAAGCACAAACATGTGATAAGGTTAGGTCAAACTACAGTTTCAGCTTATGTTATGTCTTTCTTCTTGGTGATGAAATTATTTTCATTTCCTATTCAAGTAGATTGTGAAGTTGTATAGTAAAATTCAAAGTAATTTCGGAATGAAAAATGAAACTTGGGGAAGTGCTGGAAATCCAGACTTGGGAGTGGTTCTAAGTGTTGACCGACTTGGGCTGATTTCAAAGAGATTTGGGTGCAATTTAAAACAGGTAAATGACAGTTTTGAAACATGGTCAGTGTAACAAAAATGTAGTTCATAGTATGTGCAACAACTTTGATAACGGATCTGAGCTTAGGTGCTTAAGGAAATTGAAAGTTTTATTAGGGACAAATTTTGATCAGGAACACCTTTGCCACCTTTTTAAAAGAATGTTGGCTGAATTCAATTCAAACTTTTGAACCATTTGTCTTTTGATTTGGAACATGTTTACAATAGCAAAGTTGTAGGAAACATCTTAAACTAAAACTTTTGTATTTGATGTTTCACATAAAATCAAGGAGAGTTTGAACTATTCAACCAAATCAACACATGGTTTTGTATTTTCAATGGAAAATTTTTTACTTAGTGATTTATCATCATAATTTTTATTCTGCTCTAGCATGATTAAGTTATGAATCATTATTATCATAGGTCAAATCATGTGTTAGGGCTTTTGTGATGCTGGGGGTATCACACATTCTCGGCAATTCGCTTATGATTTCAGATAGATTGATCCGCATACTGCAGACACATAGCAGTGGAGGCAACTGCAGCGTGATTCAACATATCAAATATTACCTTAAGCATTACGCTGACACTGGCTCCGAGAACACACAAAGCCTGGTCGAGGTTTTGGGTTCCGATCGAGCATGAGATTGTAGGACTTCCAGGGTCCTTTTTCTTGAGTATAGCTGTTATGCACTCCTTTCTTAAATGTACCACTTCCGTTGATGGTAATGGCTTCTTATTGCTGAGTATGCCCTTTAAGTACTTACCATAAATCGGTACCTGCATAGCATCTAGTAGGGGGATATTGACATATAACTTTTTAATGACCTCAACAAACTTACAGTATTGCTCATCGGCAGCAACCTTCTTATTGCATGGAGGAAAAGGTAGCACTACTCTGTCCTAGAACTCATGTGGGAGGTGTTTTAGCGCTGCTTTCTCCTCTATTCTAGGGATGTCCTCTGATGCGTCCTTGTCCTCGGGTTTGGTAGTATTCTCCTATTCGTTACCTACACGACTAGAAGGTGGGGGTCATATGTGGATTTCCCACCTGCGTATTTGATTCCGTTATCGTACGATAATACTATATTTTTCTTTATATTTGTTTATTGCATTATACCTTTCTATATTCTAGATATATAGAATAGAAGAATCTAATTTTGTCAAGTCTCATGATCATACCAAGATCTATTTAAATTCAGCTCAATCGAATTTATTTGCAATCAATTAATAAAGAAAATTTACTGCATTTCGTAACTTATTTTTTCTCTTTCTATTTTGCTTCTTTTTTATTTTATTTAGACCTTCTTTATATCCAGTTTTATCCACTTAATTACTCTATGGTATCCACCGGCTGGAACTCAAATTTGATCGCCTTGCATACTTCACAAGCTGTGGCTAATTCAGGACTCCATTTGCAAGCTGCTTTGATAATTTCATTACCATCACGAGCAAGATCGCGCCCTTTGTTATGAGCTTGTACACAGGCTTCTAATGCCACACAATTATATTAGCTGCTACACCAGGTGCATTTCCCCAAGGATGTCCTAAAGTTCCTCCACCAAATTGTAATATGGAATCGTCTCCAAAGATTTCGGTCAAAGCTGGCATATGCCAAACATGAATACCCCCTGCGTTGATGTGCTCCTTAGGAGTTTGCCCGCATTTGGGTTAGGTAAAGAAGCAGCATGGCGAAATCGCCGATTTAATCCGGGCTAAGCACACCTGCCACCTCTGGCTTGCAGTGCGATTAGATCGAACTAAACCCGGTCGTCCGTCGAGAGTCATTCGGCTCCCGATATTACCTTTTCCCAGAGGAACCGACATCATACACATCCAGCCCACGATGGAGCCACAACAGATACATCATCTCAGGCAGTTGAATATGGTAGATATAAACTTATTTTACAAACCAGTTCGAAATAAAGATATAGGTTTCAACATAATGCCATACAATAGGCAGGTTTGAATCAGATAGCGGAAGCGAATTCGAAATCATCTCACTGCGGAAACAAAATACTTTAGTAGACTTCATGCAACGATGATCGAGGCGAGCAGCACCGAGCCCACCAGTACTACCCTCCTCCAAGCACTTGTCCAGATGTCGCCGGTACCTGTTCTCAAAAGGTGGGGGCAAACCCTGAGTACTAATTACTCAGTAGGACTTAATGGATTGGCTTACGACTGACGCAAAGCTTGCTTACTAGCATGTGGATCCTTAGCCATTGATTTTAAACAGTGGTATATCAACATAGAGTATCAAGATTCATCTTTTGCATATAACTCCATAATAATAACTTGCAGAAATGTAAGCAATACAATACAAACATGTAGTATTTGAAAACATGAGTAACAGATATAATATATTCAAGTAGTTACAACGTTGCCCGTGTGCATTATCAGCATTCCCACACCTGGTGGGCATCAGCGATTCGAATCGATTTTTAATTCCCGGGAATAACTATCACGCCAGGGGTATATGCTTACTAGCCATCGCGTTCCCACATATAGTCCCCATCTCCACCTGTCTTGTCCCGAGATTCAAAGCGCCCCCACCTAACCCCCGGGTTGTGCCCTCTCAGGAGCGATACCACAGTGCCCTAGGTCAGCCCTCCTTCGAGTATAAGCGCCCCCGGGCCCATCGGCCTCCAGCAAGTGGATGGGCGGAGCCTCGAAAACTCCGGACAAACCCAGGTAAGACTTCACAGGTCCCATTTCCCGGTTAAGCACTTTAGCAATGTTATGCCGAACAGCAGGCGAACAGCGGACGGGCCGTAAACATCCATTTTTCACATAGCTAACTTAGCATTCCTAGCGTGCATTTTTCAACAGTAGTGAAGACCTATATTGCATTCCAGAACCAGTGGCTAAGACTTACATATTCTTATGTTTCAAATATGGTCCATTGTGGCATTTATTGGATATACTAGTCTCACATTTTCTATTATTTACGTAAAAACGCGTTATTTCTACCATTTGCAAATCAGAGCCAAAACCTTACATGCACCACCTCCTACTCTAGCAGTGAGTCATGTTCATAACCTAGAGCTCATACCAAGCCCCTAAAGTCACCTAGAGCATTTTTCACCACAGCAACCTTTTCTTAAATTAAATATATGCTTAAATACAAGACAATGGCAAAATAGTATTTAAACAGTCAATGCTAGGGCTACCAAAATTTATACAGAGCCTACACATGTTAACAAGGCCTCTGCCCAAATTTCATAATTTTTGAAGCTCATTTTACCCACATTTCCTATTTATCAAGATTTTTCATGCATCCACAATAACAAGGGCAAAAAGGTCTTTTCATACCCAACCATCATATCCATTCTGTAGATCTACTTAATAGGAGTACACTGCCACAAAGTTTGTATTTTTCTGATTTTTATTTGATTTATTACGAATTTCCAAAGTTTCAGCTGAATCAATAATCATTTTATTTAAAAACCACAGATCTAAGGACCTATAACTAATTAAACTTAGACTTCAGGGGCCTGCACAGAAATAAATATAGACTCAGTGAATAGTGTTTAAACCAGAGTGCGCAAAAACGGTAAAATGGAGGGGGATCTTTGCAAATCCACCCTTCTTTTTCTACCTCGCGACAGGGGTAGGAGGCGAGCGTCGGGCCGCGGTCTCGCGCGCGCACCAGTGCGTGGGTGGCCGGATTTGAAACAGAGCCACACCAGGGACGTGTTCTCGGAGAAGGGCTTCCCTTCCCCCAAGACGGCGTCGTGGGAGGAGTCCGGAGCGGGCGGGGAACGCCGGTGAACCGGACGTGGAGCCGGACGACGCGGAGGACGGGGCGGCGGCTCGATTTGGTGGAGGAGTGGGGGAACGGGGCCCCGGGGCAGCGCGCGAGCAGCGCCGCGGCATGACGAGTCCGACGCAGGCGGTTGGAGGCGCGGGGAGGTGCTTGACGGTGGGTGTCCGTGAGGAGGGGCGGCCACGGCGACGATGAGCGATGGCGTTCGCGTGGGGAGGGGTGGTGGAGTGATTTCTGGCGTCGAGATCTTGGGGTAAAGATGGAGGAGGCAGTGGCGGCCGTGGTGCTCGTGCTATCGGGGCAGGAGGAGCACTGGAGAGGCGGTGCGGTGGAGCTCGAGCTCCATGGCCATGGCGGCCGGTGCTGCGGGGTTCTGGGCAAGGCGAGGCAGGGACAGGGGCGCGGGTGAGAGTGGAGGAAGCCCGTGAGCGAGGGAGCCGGTGGCGTGCACTAGAAGCTGAGCGCGGGGAGGGGCCGTCGGCATCCGTGTGGCGCGCTGGCAGCCATGGGCGGCACAGGCGGAACTCGGTTGCCGCGTGGGCGAGCGGGAGGGAAGGACGAAGAGAGAGGGCGCGCGGTGGACTAGGTCCGTAGGCTCGGAGTCAATGACAGGTGGGTCCGGGGCGAAGGAACAAAAGGGTCGGTCCATAAACCGGGTGTACAAATCGACCGACGCAGGGACCAAGTGGGACCCACAGCGCCTGCTGCCCGCGGGATGGGATCCGAGGCTCTGCCATGTGGGGCCCGCATGTCATACACTCAAGAGAAAAAGGAAATTTCGAAATTGGAAAAATGTCCTTTGACTGCTATGTGTCTGGTCTGAATTTCGAGTTTTTGAAACATTTAATGGCCGAACTAGTGGAAACTCAAAATACAAGAAGTGATCTAAACTTCATTATCTACAACTTTGTTTTAATTTGTGACACCATGTTATATTCAAATTTTTAGAGAATTTTGAATCCAAAAGCTGTGACCCCAGTTTGACCATCAACACCTTTCAATTTGAAAATTCCATAAGTTCATTTTAGGTGCACTTTCATGAAAACGTTTCTATACCAATGTTGTTCACAATTTCATTTTTTACAACTTTCATATACAAAGTTTTGCATGACCATGTCTTTTGTTTGCTCAAAATTTGAATTTTCCATTCAGGTCTATTTGCACAGGATTCACTAGAAGATAGAAAATGAGCTAAAACACCATGTAAACCTTTATGCATGTCAACACACAAAATACCAAAGATATTAATCATGAAGTTGTCTACAAGTTTGGTATATAAAGTTCTGTCTAATTCCCCACAGATTTTGAAATACCATTTCAAACATACTCAGAGTTTTGGTAAAACAGCACTTTTGCCTTTTGTAGAGTCTTTCTTATTTTCAACTTTTGGAGTATCAAATGGAGTCCAATCATATCAAGGTCTAGTGCATCTGAAAGGTTATGGGTTCAATTTCATTTCATAGAAAGGAATATTTTGAAGTTGTATGGTCAAATCGAAAGTAATTTCAGAATGAAATTTGGGAAAGAGTGTCGACCCCAAACTTAGCAAAATTTCCTGAGTGTAGGTTAACTGAGCTTGGTTTGAACTTTTGAGCCCCTTAACGTCTGATTTTGATAACGGCCAAAATAGCACATTTGAAGGAAATATCTTGAACCAAAACTTTTGTATTTGATGTCTCGCATGAAAATGTATAAATGTTTAACTACTCAACCAAACTACACAAAGTTTTGCATATTCAACTTGAAAATTTCGACTTAGCGGTTTCCTGGCCGGGTTATTGCTCCTCTCTAAGCATGATTAAATCCAAATTCTTGATTATCGCTAATCTAATTGCGTGTTAAGGCTTTTGAGATGCCGGGGGCATCACAAGCAGCCTACTGAGCTATTTGTGTTTGCAACATTTTATTAAAGTTTAGTTGTTTTTTCATAGCACTATTCAAAGTTTTCATTTGCAGAGAACTAGCTTCGAAAGTCTATCATTTGCATGAAACTTTTTACTAATGCTATCATTCACAGCTTTCTGATAAAAGATGTTTTTCGGAAACTATTGTGAACTACCTGAATTGTTACCCTGTCCGAAGGAAGGGAGGTAGGGCCTTGAATTCTAACATGGTTAAGGATGATTCCCGTTGTTAAAATTGCTAGAATTATTGCCGATGAAGTTCGTGTCCTCTGATCATTTCTCAGGGCAGCTCTTCCCCTCATGCCCCGTGTTCCCGCAGACTTCACAAGTGATGCGAGCATCAAGGGCCTTGACCGGTGCAGTCTCTAGAGTGTCTCCTAGATTTTTCAATAATGAGTCCATTGTTGATGGTCATTATTGCATTACCTTCGGCCGCCAACTATACATGATCATGAAGGAAAACATATCAAAGTGTAGGCTAAACTTATGCTATTGACATAATTCCAGAAGTTGTGTTGAGTATTTGATTACATGTATAAGATTAGCAGAAAACAGGAAAATTTGGCCAAGTCTGGAAGAGACTTAGGCCGCTCGGCCAGTGGGCTACGCCGCCCGGCCTCCCCCTTGGCCGCTTGTAGATGGCACTTAAGCACGCCAAACCTTATACTACAAGCGACAATATTGGTGTAGCTTTTCCCACGATGAGTATCTTGGGTTTGTCAATCCGTGGAAACGACTAATAGTGAATGAACTATCCCAAGCATTAGGTAAACATAGGTTTAAAGGTAATCTAAAATGTCTCTAAACTAGCTCTAATTATGTGTCTAATCAACCTCTAATCTACATCAGAGTTAGATGATAAGGAACTAGGACATAATTAGAACATCCGATTAGAAGGAACTAAATAGAGTCTAAGCAAAGTTCTAATTGGATCCAAAACAAGCATGATAGGTACAACCAAGAGATTAGACCACTCGAAAAAACTAGTTGTTCAAGGCAAAAATAAGCATAATCAAGCCCGCTCCTCATAGCATAATTAAACCAAAGTCCTTAACCAAACCCCCTCAGTTGAGCTTAACCTTTCCTCCCAACCACATGTCACACAAGTTAGGGTAATCAATGAGAAGCACTCATAAGACATGTACTAATGTGTAGTCTAATAACATGATTAACATAGCTAGACTTCTAATCACCATGATCGCATGAACAAGCTACGCAACCACATCACCAGTAAGCAAGATCAAAGACCAAGATTGCTAGAAGAACATAACCTTTAAGAACAAGATCAATAACACATGCATCTAAATCAAAAACATGAAGGATGAGATAGAGAACAAGGAACTAGATCAAGAACATGATAATTAGAGGGAGATCAGAACTTCATTAATAATCTTATCAATGTTACAGAAATGATCATACCTCCCACGATGATATGAAGAGTCTCTATTGACAAGGTAATTAGAGAGCCATGCAAGGCCTCTAATCACCCCTAGGAACTAGAAGAACCTCTAATCCCTAGCCTAGAACTTGACCCTTAGCTCTCCTATGGTGGATGTCCCTCCTCTCTACACCTTCTCACCTTGATAATGAATTGGATGCCTGATCTTAGAACATAGCATCACTATTTATACACTGGAGGAGGTGCTGTAAAAAGGAAACCATGAACTGACATAGGAACACCCTAGGGCGAACCTTGTCTTTTTTGGCTCCTTTCATCCTCATCTTTTCTGAGGTCGGTTGTTGCTTGATTCGATTAATAAATGGCCAATGCATGTGGGCCTAGAGCTCAAGAATCTTCGGTATAAGTCGGTTTGTGACAAATCTTCCATGTTTGAGCATGTCTTGATAATTTCCCAAGATATTTTGGCAAAACCCTTCCACATCTTACCTTATAATGTTGAATCCATGCAAATCCACGAAGATCTCGTACAGAAGCCTCCAAAAGGGGGGTAGGATTGCCCGACCCATGCTATTTTGGGGGCTTATGGGCTTCATCTTTCTATGGGCTCTTCCTCTCTCAATACGAATCATAAATGGGGTCTCAATTACGGCCTTGAAATTTGCAAATTTCGAGTATAACACAAGACCAAAACAACATTGCAACATCTCCATTTATCAGAGGTATTTGTTAGTAAATAATGACATTAACGCTCATAGTCAATGAAGAACCATGTAAAAGGATCCAATTATTGCATCAATATAGAGCGGCAACAATAGCCACACTCTTAGACCTTGCTCGTCCTTGAGTAAGTAAAGGATCAGCATTGCCTTTCATTTACTTTTTCATACCTCAATCTCAACCAATTAAACAAACAAGCTCTATCAAAATTTAAGTGTGAACCAGCAAATCATGAAAGGAAAGATATTCAGCTAAGCTCATCCGACAACAAAAGATTCAAGAAAAGTTTAAATGTATCAACGGCACACCTCCTTATTTTGGCAATATATTATTGCAAAGCCAAAGGAACACACTCAACTCTCAAGTCTCTCAATATCAAAATGGTATTCAATAAATATATATATGAAAAAGGTGAACCTTATCTGGAGCTTGGTATGGATCCTAATCAAAACTTATTCTCAAAATATTGTCAAACTAAGAAAGAAATATTACTAAGACTTGAAACAACGTCATGGAATCAAATAATGTTGAGAGGTGACGGAACACATGCATTTAGAAGAGTGGACATGTGCAAATGTCAAATGGGTGATGTCAAGGCACAAATGAAGTCCTTGCTATCGGATTGCACAAGGTTGGAAACATTAGACTATGAAGTCTTGAGAAATTTTTAAAATGTCCTTGAAGAAACTTTTGCATCAGGAATTGAAAAATTTTGAGGTGCTTTTTCTCTTTTTTCTTTTTTTATCAGCTGACATAAAAAGTCTTGTAAAAATCACATAAATATATCTTTTCTCTTTTTTTCTTTTTTCATTATGCATCCTCAAAAATTCCTTTTTCCTGATTTTTTATAGTAGCTGACCTCTACCCCCACTTTTGAACGATACTCGTCCTTGAATATGAGTAGTTGATAAACATTTAAAATAACGTTGTTATGAGAATTTGATAGCACCAATCTCCAAGATTAAAATTTTCATACTCCAATTGAAATAGGTTGTGGATGAAAGGGAAACACAAAGAGATATTTTTGGTGTTTTTTGTGGATATCCAGCGAAGTTTGTAAATCCTCCAACGTAGAGAATCATAATGCATGGATAGAAAAGGCTAGCAATAAAAAAGGTATCACAAATTGAATGTCCAGCTTCTAAATCTCATACCCTAAAAAACAATCTGGATCCAACTCATTTGAAAACAAATCTAATAAATCTATGGTTTGAAAATATATAGCTCTGGTAAGAATGGCTATTGCAGAAAACCTCAATAAGTTGATCACGATATTTATAAGCAGCAAAAATAAACAAGGAGATGATCATGACAAAGTTTAAACCTTGCGAAATTAAATCATAAGGGTCTTTATGAACAATCATAATCAATCACAAATTTGCTGGCTGGTTCAATTAAGCATGTTTTATTAGAGCCTGCCATTTTGACTAATCAAAACCAAAGCACGATAAAGATAAAGCTGCAACTTTTATCATTTTATTTCAAACATTGTGGTCATTATTCAATCAGTTAAGCTTAGATCATGGTTGTAGCATTAATCTTACTAGAAATCTATACTAACACCCTAAAAACAAGAGAAATAAAAAGGGAACACGAAGTTGATAGAGATAAGCAAATATTGCAGAATTCAAAATGCAAAGAGAAGGTGTTTGAAATATATTACCAGAGATTCCTTCAATTTTCTTGTCATCAACTCATTTCCTACAAAAAAATTGAAGTGCACATACTACTGTCAAGGTAACAGTCAAAAGTAGAAGCAATTTGCCATAATCCAAAAACATTCCTAATGACTTTTAAGTTGTGGCCTTGTCAATCTTAGTAAAACAAAAATAAAAATCTAGTGGGTGTGCATGAGTGCAAGTGTGTATGCATGAAGTCAATAACATGAAAGGTAGAAACCAAGAATGTAAATATAAGAACGATGGAAAGTTTATTCACACGAGACATAATTAGCAAGAAACTTTTAATAAAATCAAATGATGATGGTCTCAAATTAAATCTAAGCACCATGCTTATACTTAATTTACCAAGAAGAGAATTCTGCAGAGTATCCTCTTAAAAATAAAGCAACCATTAAGAAGTTTATGAATAGCCCCATACTAACATAGCAAATGCGATAAAACAAATGAAAATGCAAATGCAAGGTTGAAAACACAAACAAAGTTTAGACTAAGTTAACTAGCCACAAGCTTAAAGATTCAATGGGTGGGGTCATGCTTCCCATTTCTCTCTAAAAAGACTCAAAAACTCTTAAAACACTAAAAGAAGAATGTGTTGCCTCCCAAGAAGCGCTTAATTAAAGTCATAGGGCAATACTTCTCACATACCTCCGTTGAAGTGGAGCCATTGTCCTTGGAGTAAGAATCCAAAGTGTCCATATAACTTTATACTTGATTGTGTAGCTTCATCGTGTCTTGATCATAGCATCACTTGTGTGCACAATCCTCTGCTTGTGTGTTCATGTACCAATGTCCTTGAAGCTCTTTGCAACTGAACTTGATCATGAAAATCCCATGGAACCACTAGCCAAGCTTTCTTCAGCATTGTTGTCATCATCTTCCTCAATTAGACATCACCATTATTTCTGCCACCTCATTCTTCATGGTATATCTCATTAATCTCGAACGAAACATGCCTCAAACAATAGATCCATTAGATAAACTATGAAATTATCTTTCCAACGAGTACTTATGCGTTAAAATCTGATTCCATATAAAGGAAGTTTTACTCAATTATGTGGTTGACGAGGGATGGAGTGAGAGGATGCCTAGGAGCATGTTGATCCCATGCCTTGGATGAGCTTCCTCAAATCTCCCTTTTGTTCCCCAAATCAACAAGAAACTATGACGAGAGAAGATAAGAAAACCCTAGAGGAGGCGGAGGAGAGACTACCTGCGAAGGCGACGACAGCGGAGACGCAGCAGACTAGTGGCAGCGGTGTATATGGAGATACATGAAGGTGGCAGAGGGGTCCATGGAGGCGGTGCCCAAGGTCGAGGGAGATGCCGGGAGGAGCAGTGGAGCGGGCGGTGGAATTTCACGTGGGAGGCGACTAAGGGTCTGTTTGGTTGTTGGGCTTAGCCTAGCCACCCTGCCTTCCCTAGCCATCCTAGGTTTACCAAGGCCTCGGTAGTGGAAGCCATTTGTTTGGTTGTAAGAATAGTAAGCCATGCTACAGATAGTTGCATGTTTGGTTGCCCTACTCGTGTTCTTCCCTATCTCGCCTCCCCTCCGCTCTCTCTCTCCTCTGAACACCACAACCTCTCCTCCAGGCGGCCAATGCTGGCCTCTCCTTCATTCCTCCTCGTAGAGGCCACCGCTAGCCACTAGATGAATCTGGCAGGTGGAAGAGGCCATGCTGCGATGGCAAACATTGACACAGTGGTCTCCATCCCTACTCCCTTCTCCACCGCTGGAAGGGCAAGGGAGGTAGCGTGATGGGGCTGGCAGGAGAATCAGGTGGGCGGGAGAGGCCGTGGTGAGGAGGCGAACGTCAGGGCACAATTTGTGTTCCTGTCCCCTTCTCCGCCACTGGGAGGGCCGCGGGAGGTGATGCAATGGGGCGGCAGGTGAATCCATAAAGCAAAGTTGCGATTATAAAATTCTTTACTACATTGATATTAAAAGTTTTCTTCAAACTGCTCTTGGTTCCAATTTAAACATGAATTTTTGAGCTAGGCCTATTTAAATCAAATGGAAAATGCAGCACTTTCTTACCATGGTAATAGGGTTCACAACTTGCATCAATGCTATTTCCATTGCAATAAAGGTGAACCTATTGCATCAACACATTTCTGTTGCAAATTTGATTAAATTTTGCAACAGAAGACGTAGCGAATCGCAACAATAAATATTTGTAGCAATAGATCTAATTTATCGCTACAATTTTAATTCTAGTTGAATATGACCTTTCATTTGCATCACCTCATAATAATATAGCAACACATGTTAATTGGAGGCAATAAAATAAGTGAATTGACACACATTTTAAAAAATGTGGCAATAACACCACTCTTATGCAACAAAAATGATGATGTTGCAATAAATCATGTGGCAATAGCCCGGTTTTCTTGTAGTGATGCCTTGTGGGTTGCCTGGAAGAAGTCACTCGCTTGGTGCGAGTGTGGTGTGGTGTGGTCTCCACAGGAGGTCTAGCTACCTAGGACAGGTTCTAGCGCTACCATCTCCAATCCGAATACCCCTAGCTCTGCGGCTCTGCATCACATCAAACGAGTCGGCCGCTCTCTATACATGCTCGCCTTCACGCTCTGCCTGTGTTCATTTCCTCTTCTTGCTCAACTCAACAACTGGTGCTTTGCCTTTATCTTTGCTTATCTTTGAAATACAATAAGAATAGATAGACGAGAAGAAATAGGAAACGGAAACAAACTAGACAAGGTGAGCCCTATAGCATGAATTAGAGTTTTGGACATGTAGCGTGCATGTCAAGCGAAAGTTCTTTGAGCAAATTCAACTCCAGTGCGTGACCATCTCACACTAGAGTCTAATAGCTCATGCCCATAGATGCATTGACATTGAGTTTAATCCATGTGCAAAGACATGCCACAAATTCAAAGAAACGAAACCCTAGATAAGTGGATGAGCAGGATAGCATAGGGAGAGGAAAAGGATTGATGCTCACCACCGCGGAATTTGGAGAAGGAGGAGGGGCCGGACAGGAGGAGGGACCATGGCCGGCAGCACTAGCACAGGTCTGGCACGGTGGCTGCGCGGGCTAGTAGCAGTGCAGGGGGCCAGCGCGGGATTTTAGCGTCAGCGATGGTGGGTCGAGAGGGTGGCAGTTGGATGCACTCAGACGCGGTGGCAGCTGCCGGCGATGGGTTCTGGCATCAGCGATGGATGCAGCAGTGGGTGGCGGAAGCTAGGGCACAAGGATGGCACGGGATGTGGGCCGAAAAGAAAGGAAAAAGGAGCCGGACCCACAACATAAATGCTTGTAACAGAGTTTACTGCGTGCGACATCCGACCACCAGACTGTTCAGTGGTAAAGTCTGGTGACCACCGGATGATATAGACATGGCGTTGGATTTGAGAGTGGCTCAGTGGCATAACTCATGGGACGGTCCAGTGAGGACCACCAGACGAAATAGGCAGAAGAGGTTTTGAAAACCCGCAACACGCACCGGATGGTTCAAGGCACATAAAAAGCTCTTAGGGCCACTAAAAAGCTCCTTTTGTTGTCCAACTTTTCTAAGATTCAAATAATCACAAGTATGGACAATCCAAGGTGAAATCCTTACCCCTCAAACACTCAAAAATAATTGCATTTCCTCGTGCTCTATATAGTTTTTTATTTTTCAAGCATGGAAACAACAAATCCAAGAAAATGGCAATTAAGATCCAATGAAATGTATGAGTCTTTTCCTATGAGTGCTAGAGAAGGAATTAACTCTTGTCCCTTAGGAACTTGACTCAATAAGCATGAGGAACAATGCCAAACCTTTAAACGCTTCTCTTTTCATGATCTAAGTTGCTTTCACTTGAAACAAATCCCTATATCATCAACAATGCTCCTTTGTGACACTACTAGATGCAATGCAAGTGCAAGCTACCAACAAGCATGGACAGGAAGTTAAATATGCGTGCCCATCTATATGACAGGGAATGAATTGCACGTGTGAATTTAAATCTACACTTGCCATATTACTTCCTCCCACAAGCTTCTTCATGAGGAGCACTGGCTCATGCAAAATCCGTGCTCCTCACTATCTTGCAATGGTTACGCAAGTGACTATCATGGACATATGTGTGCAAATTATATGGTATAGCAAACTTACATGACGTTACTAGCATATAGCATGTTGAGGTCATTTCGATACCTACAAAAGTTACTCTCATATAATGGTTTAGTGAAGATGTCTGCCAATTTCTCCTTGGAGGGCACACCCCGCAAAGTGATGTCTCCCTTTGCGACATGATCCCTTAAGAACTGATGGTGAATATCTATGTGCTTTGTGAGAGAGAGTCGGACGGGGTTATTGGCAAGCTTAATGGCACTCTCGTTGTCACACAGGAGAGGAACTCTATCTAGTACCACACCATAGTCTAAGAGGGTTTGCTTCATATATTGAATTTGAGCACAACATGACCCAGCCACTATATACTTAGCCTTCACAGTGGATAAAGCCATGGAGTTATGCATCTTGGAGGACCAACAAATAAGAGAGTGCCCTAGCAAGTGGCAACCCTGGTGGTACTCTTGCGATCAACTCGACATCCGACAAAATCTGAATCCGAGTAGCCCAAGAGATCAAGACTAGCACCCTTGGGGTACCACAAGCCTATGCTAGGGGTGTGCTTGAGATACTAAAGAATCCTCTTTACCGTGGAGAAGTGGGATTGTTTCGGATCAGCTTGGAAACAAGCACACACTAAACATGATATGTGGCCTAGAAGCACACAAATACGACAACGAACCTATCATGGACTGATAGAGAGTTTGGACCAACTAGATGCTGCTTTCGTTGGTGTCGTGATATCCATTGGAAGGCATGGGGATGTTGATCGGCTTGCAATCATCTGTCTTGAATCACTTGAGTAAATCTTTGGTGCACTTTTATTGATGGATGAATGTCCTTTCCATCAATTGCTTTATTTGAAACGCAAGGAAGAAGGTGAACTCGCCGATCATGGACATATCAAACTCTTTAGCCATCATATTGCCAAATTCCTTCCAAGACTCTTCATTTCTAGAGCCAAAGATGATATCATCAACATACACTTGACAAATGAAGAGATCATTATTCATCTTCATGGTGAATAAGGTTGTGTTAACTCAGCCAATATTGAACCTTTTTCTATTAGTAAGTCCCTAAGACTCTCATACCAAGCTCTTGGTGCTTGGTTTAATCCATAGAGAGCTTTGGATAACCTATACACATGATTGGGGTTGCTTGGGTCTTCAAATCCGAGTGGTTGTTCATCATAGAATAGCTCATTCATGTATCCATTGAGAAATGTACTCTTCACATCCGTTTGATAAAGCTTCATGTCATGGTGAGAGGCATAAGCTAGTAAGAACCAAATAGCCTCTAATCTTGCAACTAAAGATTTCTTCACAACATCATGTACTCGTAATGTGCATCTGTTGTTTCCACCAAATCATGTGGTACTCTACGGCAAAGGGCCATAAAGCCCTCATCTGACTACATCATTGTTGGCGGTCATTATAACCCATTTCGACCAACAACATTTCATGTTCCAAGGGTGATTTTATGCAAAGTTCATGCATATTAACCGGTTCCACGAGTTGTGTACAAAAGTCTTGCAGGAACATATGTCACGGTACAAAAACATACAAAACATGGCGAGACATGGTGAACCAAGAAGTAAGGCTGGAAATGGGCTAACGACCCAGGCCGCCCGGCCTCCTACTAGGCCACCCAACCTGTTGTCCAAGCCGCCCGGCCTACCTCTAGGCCGCCCGACCTGCCTCTGGCTCCGAATGCCACCATTCTTCACCTGCATGCAAGAGACAACGTGTCAAACACAAATCGACCGTGGCAACCGAGAGAAGAAGCACAAACACGTCAAAAGGCTTCCACCTCACCAATCCAGCCCATGGATTGGTTAAGTCAGCAATCCAGGGGAGTCCCATCCAATGGCTAAGGAGGAAACACAAAGGGAATCCAATGGTTGAGGCAAAAGCACATGAGGATAACCGCCAACCGGCCTACAACCGCCTTGGTGAGTCAATATCAACCGAAGGATCAAGTAAGGCGGTGGATCCAAGGGCACCCCAGGCCACCCGGCCTATGGTGGGGCCACCCGGCCTCCTATCAGGCCGCCCGACCTCCCACCAGGCCGCCCGGCCTGGCCCAGACCCTTGTAACCGCCATACTGACCCTACAAGTACCCCCTGACTCCCTTGGCACTATAAATACCCCCTGGTAGGTCATTAGTGAGTGTGTGTGTGTAGATGTAGTGGCATAGTAGCACTTGGTGTGAAGTCTATAGTGTGGAGAAGTGAAGTTATCCCTTAGCTTGTAGAGAGAGTGCCTCTTGTATCAAGGAGAGTAGTGAGGAGAAGAGTGCGAGAGTCGGATTTCTCTTGCTCCCATACTTGTATTCTCAGCAGAAGGATATTCAATTCTAGGATTGAGTAAAGTTCCTTGTCTTCTACCTTTGTTATTTCATACTTACTTTGCTTCCATACTTAGTGTTATACTTATCTATTTACGGGAACCTTGTGCATGCTTATAGTGTTGGCTATATAGTAGTGCTTGCTTTTTTGGCTCATTACCAGTTAGTAGTAGACTCTCAAAGTGGCACGACGGTGCTCATACTTAGAGTTTACCTTGGTTGGTCAGCTATCCCACGTAGCTCTGGTTGGTAGACACATAAGGTGACAGCTTTTGTGTTCTCAGTATTCCAATCCCGTACGTTCGGATAGACTCGCTGACGATATAGCCTTAGCCTGTAGTACCCACCTTTCTCGGCTAGGTAATCAGCACTCTAGTGCCTGGCAGTGGTGCTATAGCTTTGCTGTCTATGTTTACATGACAAGTATATCTCTTTGCATGCTTAAGTATAGTAAGGTGATCTAACATTTGTCGAGAACCTGCCTCCCTATCTTTTATCCTCTACATTACTAGCTTCACTAGTTCGGTTGGTTGTGTTACGTGTTATTATACTTCTCGTTATCTGTGGATTCGATATCCTGGAATACTCTTGGGTGAAAGAGCTACAACGCGTTTACCGTGCGCTTGTGGAATTATATCTGAAGGCTAAGGAACGCCAACAAGCTTTTTCTGGCGCCGTTGCCGGGGAACGGTAGCTATTTTAACACAGGACCAAGGCTGTCCTATCTCCCACCATACCACCACTACCACCACCACACCACCATCATATCACCATTCCACCCAATGGATCACACGCCTATCTGCAAATTATATATTCCGAAGGGCGATTTTTTGGAGCCTCCACCATCATTCGCCCCCATCATCACAGATGGCTATCAGCTACATCCCGACTTGATAGCCATGGTTCGGGATCAATGTTTCACGGGATTAGACTCAAAGAGCCCCTACACACACCTCCGAGAATTCGAGCAGCTATGCAGCTGCCTAGTAATTCTGGGAATGCTTGGAGAAACCCTTCGATGGCTGCTCTTTCCATTCTCACTTATGGGAGCAGCAAAATCTTGGTATAACAGAGTAGTTGGTGCAGTAGAGGGGAGTTGGGAAAGACTTAAAATCAAGTTCTGTCTACACTTCTTCCCACAACGTCGAGTCGTTGACCTCCGATGTGAAGTTCTAAACTTCCGACAAGGAAGTAACGAGGACTTGGCCGCAGCCTGGTCACATTTCACCAGTCTGGTCGCATCTGGCCCTGACTTGGCGATACAAGAATCCATGCTCATGCAGCACTTTGTCCGAGGCCTATCACCAGGTGCAGGACTATGTTTGGATTTAGCATCGGGAGGATCGTTCTCTCACTTAACTGCCCCAGAAGGATGGAAAGTCCTTGATAAAATCCTCAAGAAATCCTCTGATGGCAGTAAGATCGAGAAACCACGCTCATATCCACAAGATCCACCTAAGCCCAGCAGCCACAAAGAAAGTCAGAACACCCATCCACCAGCTCTACTATCCCATCAAACCCTCATGATAGAGGATGTCCTTGAACCAAGCATGTCACAGGACACTGAGAGGGTCAGTGCACTCATGACGAATCCTCCATCGGTTCCACCGTTCTCATTCGACGATGAACTATTCGCAAGCTTTGGCAATGTATCTCGGTGGCCTAAAGTGAGCCGACGCTTCGAAAGGACCTCTCAACCAGCATACCTCTTTCCACATCAGATACATCAAATGAGAGAGGACCTACTCTGGCTTACAGCTGTGATAAATCGAGAATGGCTAGAAGAGAGAAGACTTAATAAAAAATTCGTTAGGTTCTACCCAGACCCAACTCTCGTCCCTGGCCATGTATCCGACATGCTTCCACAAGATATTCTCTATGACCTACGAGTCGGGGTGAACATCATTCCCAAATACATTGGAGACACCCATTTCCCCACTCAACCACGATCAAAATCCAACATTCGCTTAAAGTGGAACAAGAATTAATCGTTGGAAAATCATGGAGTCATTCGGGTCATACCAATTACCTTGCGGGACAAGCAGATATTCGTAGACTTCCACATCTTCATCATACCCGAGGGGCCTATGCCATTCATATTGATTGGGCTCCCCATTGCTTCCCTGATTAACACAACAAATCCAGGATAGTTACAGCTTCAGTTTGGTCAAGAGGTGCACAAAATTGGCATGAGTCGGGCACTGAATACCAAAACAGAATCTAAGCCAGAAGTTGGACCCCTAGAAGAAGTGATGGGTATTTCACTTGAGGAAGAGGAGGATCAACACAGCCTAGAGGAAGAGGCTAGCGACTTTAGTGTGGTAGAAGAGCCGCTTGAGTTCGAAGAACTAGGTGAATCTCTGCGGCCCGACCCCCCGAAAATAGAGATTAAACAGCTACCACCTGGACTGAAGTACGCCTTCCTCAACAGGAATCCGGACACGCCGGTGATCATCAGCGACAAGCTGACCGAGAATGAAAGCCGGCAATTACTCTCAGTCTTGGAAAAGTAGAGATCAGTGCTTGGGTACTCACTGCAAGACCGGAAGGGAATCATTCCTAACCTGTGCACACATCGCATCCCCATGGAGACCGAACATCGGCCTACAAGGGAACCATAACGTGGACTCAATAATGCGATGAGAGAGGTAGTTAAGAAGGAGGTACATAAACTCCTACAGGCGGGTATTATCTACACCGTACAAGATAGTGAATGGGTTAGTCCAGTCTAAGTCGTACCCAAGAAGGGAGGAATGACAATTGTGAAGAATCAGAATAATGAGTTAATCCCTCAGCACAATGTCACGGGATGGCGAATGTGCATCGACTATAGAAAGCTCAACTCAGCCACCCGGAAGGACCACTTCCCCCTTCCTTTCATCGATGAGATGCTCGAAAGCTTGGCCAATCACTCCTTCTTCTACTATCTCGATGGCTACTCCGGTTATCACCAGATCCCAATCACCCGGATGACCAGAGTAAGACCATCTTCACATGTCCTTATGGCACGTTTGCATATCGACGGTGGTCGTTCGGGCTGTGCAATGCTCCAGCATCGTTCCAGCATTGCATGATGGCCATATTCTCCGACCTGATAGAAAATATAATGGAAGTCTTCATGGACGACTTCTCAGTTTATGGCAAGACCTTTGATGGATGTCTAGAGAACTTGGAGAAGGTTCTCCAGTGGTGCAAAGAAGTCGACCTTGTCCTAAACTAGGAAAAGTGTCACTTTGTGGTCAGAGAAGAGATTGTGCTAGGACACAGAGTCTCAGAGAGAGGCATAGAGGTGGACCGTGCAAAAATTGAAGTCATTGAGCAGCTTCCACCTCCAGCAAACATCAAGGCACTCCGAAGCTTTCTTGGCCATGCTGGGTTCTACAATAGATTCATCAAAAACTTCTCCTTTATTGCCGGGCCTCTGACTAATCTCCTAGACAAGGACACACCCTTTGTGTTTGATGATGCTTGGCTTGAAGCATTCGATACACTCAAGAAGGCTCTAGTCACAGCACCCATCATCCAACCACCAGACTGGAATGCTCCTTTTGAAATCATGTGCGATGCCAGCGATTATGCTGTAGGAGCAGTCCTAGGCTAGAGCAAGGATAGAAAACATCATGCCATATCCTATGCGAGCAAGACGCTCACTGGCCCGCAGCTGAATTACTCCACCACCAAAAAAGAGTTGTTAGCAGACGTCTTCGCCATTGACAAGTTCAGATCATATTTGGTGGGAGCCAAGGTCATCATATATACAGATCATGCCACTCTCAAATACCTTCTCACCAAGAAAGACGCAAAGCCACGATTGATACGGTGGATCCTACTACTCCAAGAATTTGACCTAGAAATCAGAGATAAGAAGGGAGTTGAGAATTTAGTTGCCGATCATCTCTCACGAATGCAATTTCAAGAGACATCATCCTTGCCGATAGATGACTACATGAGAGATGACACCCTCCTAAAGGGCACCACATCCCAACCATGGTACGTAGATTTGGTCAATTACTTGGTCACGGGATATATACCTGAAGGAGTTGATAAGAGGAAATTGATCCATGACAGCCGGTTCTATCTCTGGGACGACCCCTACCTATACAAACTCTGCGTAGATGGACTCTTACGTCGCTGCATTCCAGCTTGCGAAGTACCTCAAATCCTTGATTGATGTCACTCATCTTCCTATGGTGGTCACTATGGAGCCTATCGGACTCATGCAAAGATTTGGCAAAATGGATTCTACTGGCCAAACATGTACGATGATGCCAAAGAGTTCGTACGAAGGTGCTCACGAGGTCAGCGCCAAGGAAACATTAACCCAAGGGATGCTATGCCACTCACAAGCAACCTTAAACTCGACGTATTCAATGTGTGGGGCATAGACTTCATGGGGCCTTTCCGCAAGTGTGGAGACAAAGAATACATCCTGATTGCAGTAGACTATGTATCAAAATGGGCAGAGGCACTGCCGTGCTCAGCGGTAGATTCGAGGAATTCAATCAGAATGTTCACAACACCATCTTTCCACGATTTGGTACGCCAAGGGTCATCATCAGCGATGGAGGACCTCACTTCATAGATAAAAGATTCAAGAGGTGCCTTGCAGAACTTGGTGTGGATCACTGTGTCGCCAGTCCTTATCACCTGCAGAGAAGTGGCCAAGCTGAGACATCAAACAAGCAGATCAAGAACATCCTACAAAAAACTGTCGAGGCTATGGGAAAAGACTGGGTATCCAAGCTAACCGACGCTCTATGGGCGTACCGCACAGCATATAAAACTCCCATTGGCATGACACCATACCAAATGGTGTATGGCAAGACTTGTCACCTGCCTGTAGAACTTGAGTTCAAGTCTCATTGGGCGATAAGGAAATGGAACATGGATCTCCAATCAGTGGGAGTTCGATGTCAAATTCAACTCGCCAAATTGGAGGAATGGAGAGAGAAGGCCTACCATAGTGCTAAGCTATACAAAGAACGAACCAATAGATGGCACGACAAGAGTATCAAGATCAAGACATTCAAACCAGGCGATAAGGTACTACTCTTTAATTCTTGCGTTTGTTTGTTTGGTCATGGTAAGCTTAGAAGTAAGTGGGAAGGGCCATTTTTGGTCCTTGATGCCGCCGATCACGGTTCCATCACCCTCCAAGACGATGACGGGAAAGTCTTTAAGGCGAATGGGGAACGCCTAAAAGTTTTCCTAGAGCCTGAAATGCCACAGCTCGAAGAAGTGGACGTCTACGAGCTGCAAGAAATGGCATGATCACACGGCCACGGTCTAGCTCCGACCTTAAACGAAGCCATGTACACTACCATGCTCCTCTCTTTTATGTCTTATCTCACCTTTTGCTTCCACATCGCCAAATCTCAACAAAGTGACGGCACAACACGATGAAATAGGGTTTCAAGCACCTAGAAGGGTAAAACCGACACCTGGTCTGCCAAACCAGGGTCAGCAAGGCTGGCTGACCTCAGGTCAGGCCGCTCGGCCCCCTGGTGAAGCCGCCCGGCCCAAGGGTCCGGCCATCTGGCCTCATACAGGCCGCTCGGCCTCAGGGTAGGCCGCCCGGCCTCCCACCTTGCCACCCGGCCGCCTCCTTTCAAAATTTTTTGAGTTGAGTTGATCCCTAAGCCACCGAACATCGTTGAGTAGATGAGATCGAGCTTTCATGACTTAAGCACGAGGGTTTCTTCCCTTCCAGCCACTCTCTCCATTCCCATTTCATCTCCACTCGAAAAACTAAGTCATGGCCTCCAACAATACTCCATCCAAAAGCCTTGCCCTAACATCCGGCACCACGGCAACCTATTCGCCTGCCTCCGATGATGAGTTCAGCCACGTAGCAATGGGGAATGGCACCATGAGGGTGCTGGATGTGGCACCGCTGGCCGCCCGGCCACCCCCTTAGGCCACCCGTCCTCAAGGCAGGCCGCCCAGCCTGGAGAGAGGCCGCCCGGCCTCCCCCACGCGCTTACGCTGTGCGGGAAGGCCTGTGAGTGCCCTATCTCCTGCACGTACCATCGCGAAGAAGTTGTTCCTGGCAGATTCCCATCGACCTAAGGTCGGGGCAATCAGCCCCAAGGTGCCCATCCGGAAACTCTTCTCGAAAGATTTCGTGGAGGGCATAGGCAAGGACGTGCCCAAGGGGCCACAATCACCAACCTACACCATTCGGGGTGGGGTTACTCCCTCTGGAAGGTGGGGGAAGGTGTTGGTCCCTAAACACTTGGAGAACGTACATAAGGGGGATGCATCAATTGATGAGTCCATCGACTCTACTCCCCCTAGGAGGACCGTGAAGAGGATCTCCAAACCCCCTCCGATCCGCACTCCACCGGGCCAATTCAAAGATTCAGAGGAGGAGGAGGAGAATGAGAAAGAGACCATCGAGTCTCTCAAATTAGAGATCAAAGCGCGCAAGCACGCACTGCGAAGACTTGAGGAGCACTGCGCGGAAGGTGAACTTTGGAAGTGGGAGATTAATGATAAGCTAGAAACCCTTAGGAAGGGCTTCTCTTCAAAGATCTGTCACGTCGCGGAAGCTGTAGGGCATCCTGATGTCTATGATCCAAAGCCATAGATGCCCATGGCTTCACAATAAATTTTAGTATGGGAGCCCTTTTTGCTTTCCTAGTGCTTAGGTTTTGTTTAATTTATTTCTTTCAATTGTATGGATAGCGCCTATCTCTATCTTTGTTTTATCTAACATTTGTCGAGAACCTGCCTCCCTATCTTTTATCCTCTACATTGCTAGGTTGACTAGTTCAGTTGGTTGTGTTACGTGTTATTATACTTCTCGTTCTTTGTGGATTCGATACCCTGGAATACTCTTGGGTGAAAGAGCTACAACGCGTTTA
The DNA here is from genome assembly GCA_030272315.1 of Paspalum vaginatum. NCBI lineage: Eukaryota > Viridiplantae > Streptophyta > Magnoliopsida > Poales > Poaceae > Paspalum > Paspalum vaginatum. The sequence continues at coordinate 20,696,704 of CM059019.1, read as the reverse complement.
CCGTGCGCTTGTGGAATTATATCTCAAGGCTATGGAACGCCAACAATCATGACATCCAGTACATCAACGACAATTTTGCATATTCGCGATAAGCATATCTGAGTCCTGAGCACTCTACAGTTTTCTGAGTCCTAAGCACTCGATGAGCATATTTGAGTCCTATGCACTCGATGATGCGCATACATTTTTGAGCCCTAAACACCACCCGGCGATAACCAAGCCGCGGAAAGGGCAAGTCTATAACTGAGCCCTAAACACCACCCAACGATAACCGAGCCACGAAAAGTGCAAGTCTACAACCGAGCCCGAACTCTCTCCGGCGATAACCAAGCTGCAAAAGGGGCCAGGCAACACTATTGCATCCAGCGATAACCAAGCTCCGAAAATCATTACTACACCCTCCTCTAATCCTGGAATAACTAGGGTACCAAATGGGCCACGTTGTGATCCATGCCCTCTAATCCGGTGGTTACCAAGATGTGAAAAGGGCCAACTTCAAACCGGGTGCTCTACCCTAAACCAGCGATAACCAAGCTGTATAAAGAGCGATAGGACCTCAAGTCCTTCATTCTACAGTGGGTCTATATAACCACAATTGACGTCAATAGCGGGCCTATATAACCCCGAATATCGCTGGGCTATGGTAGGTGGATGCACCTTAAAAGCCTACTACTATTATTGATTTCCAGACATCCATAAAAGAGCATGATGAACCCTCGATGATTTACTTCTCAAAGATATTTTGCCACACTACTGGTCGACGACTTCACCAGATGACAGATAATTATTTTGACAACTGGCGACTACTCGGGCAGCCTATATAACTAATTCAACTCAATTGATGATGTGATATTTCCACTCCATCAACTGGCCTCTTTGTCGCCCTACCGACTGCTTCGTCAACTAAGGGCTCTGCAGCTCGTCTAGCGACGTGTTTGCACTAGCTGACCTCTTCGTCGCCCGGCTGACTACTTTGTCAACTCGGGGGCTCCACTGCCGAGCTAGCAATGTGTTTCCACTAGACGGCCTCTTCATCACCCCGCTGACTGCTTCAGAGTTTCCATTTGGAGTGATAGGTTTTCTAGAATTCTATCGTTCGCATGGAATTTCATACTTATACTATCATTCACAGCCTTTTGATCAAAAGGATTTTTATTGAACTGTTGAGAACTGCCAGAAGACGTACCTTGACCAGAGAATGGTAGTTGTGGTCGCGAGTTCGAACTTGGTTGAGGACGCGGCCCGTTGTTGAAGCTATTGTTGTTGATGAAGTTAATGTCCTTCGATCCATTTCCGGGGCAGCTGTTCCCCGTGTGGCCGGTATTCCCGCAATGCTCGCAAGTCATTCGAGAATCCAATGCCTGGACCGGCACAGCTTCAGGAGTATCCTCCAGCTTCTTTAGCAAGAGGTCCATCTTGGCAGCCAACATGTCGGTACTGTCAATATGGTGGACTCCGCGGGGTTTATTGTTTGCCCTCTCCTGTCTCCATCCTTGGTTGCTTGCCATCTTCTCTATGAGAGTGTGTGCAGCGGCAATGCTCAAGGATCAAAAGGATCCTCCAGCGGCTGCATCGAGGTGTTCTTGCGTGGTTCGGTGTAGACTATGGAAGAAGTTCTAGATGATCAGCCACTCTTCCATACCGTGGTGGGGGCAGGTGGCGATGTACTCTTGAAGTCTCTCCCATGCCTCCGCCACCGTCTCATCAGTGAGCTGTTGAAAGCTCAAGATTCAGTTCCTTAGTGAGCTTGTCTTTCCCAAGGGAAAATACCTTGCAAGGAAAGCATTTGAGCATGCCTCCCAAGTTGCCAAGTTGTTGCGATTCAGATAGAACCACTGTTTTTCCTTCCTGATCAGTGAGAACGGGAAAAGGCGCAGTCGAACAGCATCGGCGGTTGCACCCTTGATAGTGAATGTACTGCATATCTCCAGGAATTGCTGGAGATGGCTGTTTTCATCCTCCGATGCCAATCCGTAGAATGGACTAGCTTGGACCATGTGAATGACACCTAGCTCGAGCTCAAAACCTTCTCCAACAGCAACTTCTGGCCCAGTGGGAATGTTGTTGCTAGATGGAATGGAAAAGTCACGGATGCTCTTCTCGGGCACAGCCATTGTTGGTGTCGGTTGCTTTGTCCTTGTGGATCCAAACTCCAGTGTTGATGGCACAAGCCTCTGCCCGTGGATTGTCTTTTGGCGGACTCTTCTTCTGAGTAGTGACTCTAGATTGTTGTGAAAGTTTGCTGGTAGGTTGAAACCGGTCATACACCTCTCTGTCAACCCAACAATAAAGTAGACAGAGGCAAATGAGCCCGCTAAGAAGTAGCGGTATGTTATCAAGTTATAAGTACCTAGGTTCGAACAAATCAAACTTCTATTGCCAATTGCTTCCCCGGCAACGGCGCCAAAAAAAGCTTGTTGACGTCTCTTAGCGTAACAGATTTTACTCCGCAAACGCATGGAGATTTGCTGTAGCTTTTTCACCCAGAGTGTTCCAGTTATCGTAAAAATCCACAGTGAAGCAAGGGATAATAGGTGGAATGTTATGTTCGAACTTTAAACAGTAATGTAACTTAGATAAACACTAACAATTCTTACAACGGGGGTAAGATAAACAAAATAGTGTATGGTGGGAAGAGTAAACAGGGACCAAAGCTATAAACAACTAGGTAGTTGCCTTGGATGACAACGAGTGAGATTAAGATATCCAAACTATATTCCTTAACTACTGCATAGGAGTATTCGCGGTTGAACTGAGTTAAACAAACAAGAACTAGGATCTTGCGTCGAGCAAAATTCTAGACTACACCGAGAAGGCGCGGGCGTAGATAGTTGGCCAACCGAATGGCACCTGGCTAACGCCTACGGGCTTACCGAATGACGGGGTCAGATTATAGAGGCTCCCTAATGCTGTCACCAAGAAAGGCTACCAACCAGATCTGTGTGGGTAAGATGGCATGCTAAACTAGTGATCAAGTGAGAACTTGATCTCTAAAGTCCATCCTTGATCAGAGGGTTAGGACTGACTTGACCTTAGATTAGAGCCTAAGGAAAGCCTATAGCACCGGCAAGTCTAGCAAGATTTAGATAACTCAAGAACAACACAAACCTAAGCCTTGGTCTAGTATGCAATAAGGTACACCACACTAGGCAAGTGTAAGAAATAAAGTAAAGTATAACTCAAAGGATAGAGTTACAAAGTATATTATACTGAAGTAGCAAGAGTACAAAGATAGAAAGATACAAGAGCTTTACCAGACTCGAAGCTAACTTCAGAATCTCTGAGGCAAAGACTTAGACTCAACTCTAACTCCCAGGACTATCCTAGTGCTACTAAACTAGACAATGGTGTGTTTCACTCAACTTCCACACTTTACAAATGAGAGCTCAGGGATATTTATAGTCACCAAGTGAGTGGGGGTTATTTATAGGGTATGTAAGGCAGTTAAGGGACAGGTGGCAGGCCGGGCAGCCTGGAGGGGAGGCTGGGCGGCCCTACCTTAGGCTGGGAGGCCTGGCCAACCGTCGGATCCACCGCCATACTGCATCTTGTGGTCCATCTTCATTCCCCAAGTCGGTTGCATGGTGGTTAAGGCGGTTATCTTTGTGTTTTTCCCGAACCATTGGATCTCACTTGTGTTTCTTCCTTAGCCGTAGGATTGAAGTGCGGAGGATTGCTGACTTCACTAATCCAGGGGCTGGATTGATGATGTGGCAAGGCCTTCCAGTTGATTGCATGAGACTTTCGTGGATTCCACCTTGGAGATGTGTTGACATGGCATGTGTGTGCATGCAAGTCGAAGTTGGTGCCAATTGGGCCCAGACACAGGCCGGGCGGCCTAGAGGTGGGGCCGAGCGGCCTGGGGACTTAGCCATGTGGCTAGTCACCTCCTAGTTTGGCTCCATTTTACCATGTTTGAGTATGTTTTGTCACCTGCATTCAAATATTTCAACGCAACTCGTGGAGATATGTTTGTAGCAAAAGTTTATCCATACTTTGATACATTCCCCTTCATATTCTTGGATAGTTGATGGTCGTAGATAGTGCAATAATGACTGTCAACACCCCCCAAGCTTAGACCTTTGCTCGTCCTCGAGTAAAGCCAAGATGGGTTATGGATCAGGTGTTGCTGCAAATATCGGTGTTCGAGAATAGAAACTATGCATAACCGACACTCTTGCTCTGATTTGAAACCTTAGTGTATGCAATGATTACCTTTTCCATACCTGTGGTGTATCTTTTGACTCACCATGTCTTGGGGGTTGAGAGAAGGAACGACTCAATTGTAGGCTCAGCTCAAAACACTTCTTTTGGGACTTCCATCTCAGGTGTTTTTGCAGATTTTCAAAATAAAACAAGTTTCCCCAGAGGTACTCTTGATCGCTCATAAGTGTATCCTCACCTTTTAAGGCCAAGAGCACGGCCAAGAACTTCCTATACTAAAGCTTATGTGGAGCTCCAGGTGTCGGAGAACTTAGCTTACTTAGGTTGTTTATTTTGCAAAGCCAAAGATTGGACCAAAGAAATGTACTACATCAGCTAACCATGTTCATCATTGGAGCTTATTTGGTGGTTGTGGAAGGATGGATCTCCTTGTTTCCTTTCCTTCTCCTTCTCTTTGTATGCTAGGTATGAATGTGGAGCCTTTTTGTGTTTTTCTCTCTTTTTGCCATGCTTGACTAGCATGCTTTGTTTTTTTTTCTTTTTGATGGCTCCACATCCTACCTCATTTTGCTTTGGAAGGAGTAAGGTCAAAGGTATTGATTTGGAGATATACAGATGCATACCCAGGGTAGGTAAATGCATATGTGTTAGTGGTATTTTGCTCCAACAATTCACAAGATAGTGATGATTCCATTCAATGAGACTCAAAATTTGACAAAGCTCAAAACAACACTAAGTAGCTTCAAACAAGCTAGGCTCACATATTTCAGTGTATTTGGCTCTGGTAGGTGTTTTAAAACCAATGGGGGAACTTTATTTTCATTTTTCAAGAAAATAATCTGAGATGTTCATCTTACTAAGAAAATGTAGAGCTGGCCTAGTCCTTAGTCATATCACTTCTCACAACAACTTAGACAAAGTTTATGCAATGGCATCCACAAAGTAATAGGTCAGGCTTTCACTTTATACACAGAAGCTCGAAATTAAGCTAAGCATAGTTTGTGCGTAGAATACAAAACAAGAACATGATAGAGCAACTATTCATCATTTCCATATATGAAAGTAATATATCAAAGTTGGGAGTTTATTTTATTTGACTTATTTATTTATTTTATTTTTATTTATTTATTTATTTTTATTTTTATTTTTTTAATAAAGAAACAAAATAAAGAGTCATTAATGCTTACTCTCGGTCGGACGGCTGTTGCTCCTGCTGCCGGTGAGACGGGTACTGTTGGACGGGTACTGTTGCTGACGGGTATTGCTAGACGGGTGCTGCTGCACAGGAGAGGACAAGGATGAGGAATGGGGGCCTTACTCTGAGGTCTGGGCACGAAGAAGCATGCTCATGTTGTACTACCATCCCCCCCAAGCTTCAATGAAGCTAGGAGTTTTGGTAGTAATAGCTGTGGAAGTCCTGAGCATTGATGAAGCCGGCTTCCACCATTTCGTTCAGGTTCTGAAGCATGGTGCTGTTCTCCTAGAGGTGTTGGCTCATTGCCCTGGTACGTTGGTAGATGTCATCCACCTGCTGGTACAGCCTATGGTTGTACCGGCCTATGTTCATCCCCTCCATGGAGGTGTTGAGGCCGGCCATGTTGTCGGTGTTGAACCGGGCTGATGCAGATGAACCTGCACTCCTGTCAAGGCCATATGACGTACCTGCCCCATAGTACTCAGGAGCATATTGCAGTTGGTGGTATGAACCACCTCCATCCATGCTGCCGTTGTACCATGGCTCCGGTTGGGCATAGCGTTGGAGTCGTGATAACTCCGAGTCTGTGCCCAACGGGGTTGCCGTATGGGGTGCCCACAAGTGGTCTGCTTCTTCTTCTTCGGCTTCCTGTTGTGCCCTTCGGCGCTGTTCTGCTTGTCGTCCCTAGGCCCTAGTCATGACGTCGCTGATGCTTTGGTGGGGTGCCTCCACGTCGAGCTGCATGGTTAGTTTTCTAACTCTATACATATCGAACTACGGCGCGGGAAGCAGCAGCTCGAGATTATGCCCAAACCATGTCATGACTAAGTTCTGGCCATCCCTTTTCACAAAATGTGCCTGGATAAAGTGCTGTTCCCAATAATGTGTGATGAGTCATTCGGAATGTATTCAATCTGGGCGTTCTCTAGGAGGCCTAGGTTGGATGCAATCCGTGTGACAAAAGAGGTGATGTTTATGGGGGTATTGGTCCTAGGCATATCTGCCTAGTGACAGACTATGTCTAGGACTGGTGCATAAGATTTCTTCTTGCAAATGACATATAGGCACTTAAGGTCTTTGTTGGGTGCACAACGAACTTCACTACGTGGGAAGACCACGAGTGAGACCCAGCAAGCCAGAAGTCTCAGAGTAGGGTTGTGGATTTTGGTAGTGCTGTGTTTCCCCTTAACATGTTCTCAGCAAATTTCCATACAAAAAGTTTTCATTGTGTAGCCCGTGGGCTCGTCTCCTACTGAGCAGTTGGAGGCGAAACCTAGGAGGTCGGCAAACCTCCTCGGACGAACAATGAACTAAGTATTGAATAGATGGAAGGAAATGGTCGTACCTGTTGAGCGTCTATCCAAGCGGAGAGTCATAAGGAATTCTTGTGTGAGAAGGATGGATCCTTCTTCCGTGATGTTTGAGAACTCCAGCCATCCCACATTGTCAAATGCTTGCGTAAATGACTCCAACATACCTATAGTGATGAGGAAGAAGGCGTCGAAGTACCTCATCCGTCCAAAAGTCTTGGTGGTGAGGACCTGCAACTTCTGTGCTTCCTCGTCGCTCTAGATGTTAATGTCATGCAAGGTGAGAAGACGGCGCGGCAGCTATGATGATGTTCCTTCATCCTGCACTTGCTCCTAGTAGCTTCTGGCACCATTGATCAACATCCTGTCGGACGGCGCTGGAGTCCTAGAACTCCCGTTCTGTGAGTGAGAGCGCGATCCTGACGAGGACGTGAACTTGAGGTGCAGCCCCTTCCCTGTGTTGCTTAGGGCTCTCTTGGCTTTCTTGAAGAATGAAGACATCCTACAAAAATTGCTAAGAGACAAAAGAACACACAAGAACAGCAACTAAAAATATTAGCGTTAGCGGTTAGTCATCCAGAAGTCAGTCGTCCGGAAAGTTAGTCGTCCTTGTGGGGTAGAGCCTCCACAACTCGTTCAAAAAGCGAGGGTGTAGCACTTATTTTATTTGGGCAAAAATTTGACTAAGTGCTGGAATTTAAACTAAGTGCTTAACTAGTGCTAAGAGAGTGTTTAGAGGAAGAGAGAGAGAGAGATCGCGTTGCCGATCGGTGCGAGGATTGAGCGCTGCGTGCATGCGTATTTATAGGCGCGTGGGGGAGCATGCATCCATGAGAGATAGAGGCCGGGCGGCACATGCAGGGGCCGGGCGGCCTAGAAAATTTCGTTTTTTTTGAGATATAAGAAGTAAAAATAAATACTTATGCAGAGGAAAAATTTAAACTAATGCAAAACTTTTAAATTCAAACATGCAGTGGTATAACGAAAAATATTTGCGCGGAAATTAAATACGCAGCGAAGGGTAATGCCAGTTTACCTCCTGGCGAGGGCAAGTCATACCTTTTGCTCGGAGTCAGCACTTGACGGAGACTTAGCGGCCGTCTATGCTGCAACTTTTGCTCGCCATACCTTCTTGGTTGCCGCAGCCTTTTGTTTTTAAGTTTTATTCTGGGTCTTTCCTGGCTTGGCTTTTGGCGATTCATCTTCTTTCTTCCGCCACCCTTTGGGTGTGTTCATTGTTGTGGCGGCGACCTTTGTGACAGGAGTCTTCCTTCCTGCTTCCTTTATCGGCGGCTTGGCCATTGAGGCACGTCTTTGTGACTCGGCTCTGCAATCGGCTTTGAGCTTTCGGGCTTCTCCATCCAATAGGATCTTTTCCATTGTTAGGATGAGAGAGTCCACTTTCGACTGACTTAGCGAAAGCTCGATCTTCTCTCTAGGCATCTCCCGGGGTGCCTGACACTTAAGTTTAAATGTTTTTACCTGTGGGCACTGTTCTACCTTCGGCTTGAAGGCGAACGTCTCCCATTTGCCATTGATGTTGAGGTGGACTTGTCCAGCTCCAACATCAATAGTGGCCTCGACAATTCTTAAGAACGGTTGCCCAAGGATGAGTGGCATTTTGCTATCAATCTCCATGTCGAGCACCACGAAATCCACCGGGACAATGAAGTTCCGGATTTTGACCGGAATGTCTTCAGCGATTCCGTCTGGGTAGCGAATCGATTGATCCGCTAGCTGCAGGCACATAGCCGTAGGGGCGAGTGTAGCATGCATGAGTTTATCAAAGTCTACCTTTGGCATGACGCTCACACTTGCTCCTAGATCGCAGAGAGCTTGATCAAAGTGCTAGGTCTCGATTGAGCATGAGATGGTTGGATTCCCAAGATCCTTCTTCTTCTGGGGTGGCTGGTTGAGTATTGCAGCGCTACACTCTTTTGTAAGTTGCACGACTTCTGTGGACGGCAGCGGCTTTTTGTTGTTGAGGATGTCCTTCAGGTACTTAGCTTATGTGGGTACCTGCATCGCATCTAGCAATGGGATATTGACATATAATTTCTTGATTACCTCCACAAACTTGCCGAACTGGTCATCAACAGTGGTCTTCTTCTGCCTTTGAGGAAAAGGGAGCACGGTGGTGTCGTAGAACTCATGCGGAGCCAACTTTGGTGTTTCCTTAACCAGTTGTGGATCGGCCACTTGATCTTCCTTTTCTGGTTCGGCTGGCTTCTCCTGTTCCTTCCCTGCATTTCTAGGATGTGGGGGGTCTCGCGTGTGTAGGACCGAGACGTGCGACTAGAGGGGGGGTGAATAGGAGCACTTGAAAACTCAAAAACACAACCCCCAAGTGGATGCTCTGCAAAGCTCAAGAGAAACTGAAACTAGGCACCGTCCACTAAACAGATACGTGCCTAGCAGCGCAAGGGTGCCGTCCACTATGAGGATACGCACCAATGGAAGAAAACTCAAGATCCGACCAAGAATGACACCGGGGCAACGAACTTTGCAAAAACCACCACAAGACACTCACCGCACCGAGGTGCGTCTCACTGACTCACAGCAAGCAAAGAAAATAGTCTTAAAGGGGGAATGCAAAAATCCGAAGCAAAAACACAGCAGAAAAACCAAAATGGGAAAAACACTGTAGCTTCATGGCAGGAACGGACTATCCGGTGGTCAACACCGGACTGTCCGGTGGGACCGGACTATCCGGTGCCTGTTGCCTGACTATCCGGTGGCACGGCCCGGGCAGAGCCTCACACAGGACTGTCCGGTGGGCGCTGCTGGACTATCCGGGGGAACCGAACTGTCCGGTGGCCTCTGCTGGACTATCCGGCAGAGTCGCAGACAAGGGGTTTTCCAACCCAAACCAGACCAAATCTTGTCCAATCTTCACGAAATTTTGCACAGGGTATCTGGACCCTATTCCAAAGCTTTTCCCAAAAGATCAACTCAAAGTGACCATGGAATGAGCGGGAATTTCAGATCTCGTGAAATGGCAATCTTTGGGCAAGAAAGGGGAAAACACAAAAGAGGCTTGCCCGTTGCAATCCAGCAGGATTGAGATGAACTAAGTCATGATCTCCACGTCCTAGCAAGTCCAAAACATCAGTGAATGAAAGGATCCAAGCTTGGCCAAAGCAAACACACAAAAAGCAAAGGACTGAACCCAAAAACCAAAGAGAGAGGGGGAGGAGAAGAACACAAGGTTGCTGCACGAATTTGCTTCGATTAAGTGCCCAAGAAGGGTCTAAAGATTCAGCATACAAGCAGAAATTCGTCTAAAGCAACCACCCTCACCTTCCCTCAAGATTAGGAGGCTAAATCCTACTCTAACCTCCCTAACAATAGCGCTTAAAGCTTAAGGACGAAAATCACCAAGTGAAGACTAATCCTAGCAGCCAAGAGAGCTTCTAAAGACCTGCCTTGGACCTATTTATACCCAAGTGCTATTTAGACAGTTTTGCACTTAGGTCACTATGACTAGACAAACCCTAAGGACTCAAACGAAAGATTACAGGATATTTCAGGACGGATGACCACGATGAAGTCTTGATCTTCGTAAGTTCCACGCAATCCTCGAATGTTCTCCACGTGGCCAGTAGTCCAATCCGCGATCCGGCCCCGGTTTTGAAGTCAGAAACTGGGAAACTTTAGGAAGTCTCCGCCTAGGCCGGATTTGGCCCATCTTCTCTATCTTGGCGAGTCGTGGCCCAACTCACCAAGGCTTGGGTAGCTTGGGTGGCGGTTTTGAGCCGAAGCCACCAAAGCCTCTCTCGCATGCCTTCGCGCCACGCATTCGGGTTGGAGCACCGTGGTGGCGCCCTGCATCCCCTGTCCATCGGGGCAGCTTCGCAGTCCTTCGGAGGACTTACTCCTACCGTCACCGTGCCGCTCCTCCGTGTAATGAACTCCCATGGCCGATAGACGCCGAGCATGCCTCCAGTCCTTCGGAGGACTTCCCTCTACCTCCAGTCCATTGGAGGGCCTCCTGTCCATCGGAGGTCTTGTGCCCAAGTCCTTCTGGGTCTTGCTACTATTGACAATCACTCATCACTCCAGAGGCAATGGAGCTGGTCCATTGGCTCTCAATCTCCCCCTTGATGGGTGCATTGTCAACACCTTCAACCTGTAACCTGAAATAGAACAAAGACAAAAAGAAAAGTGTAAAACCGAAAAGAAAGAAGAAAAAGAAGAAGTTGCTCAAGATGCCCAAAAGCCAAATACAGGCAGAAAAGGCAAATTGAGACAACAAAAACAAAGCCAAAGATCGACCCCCTAAGACAAGGGAAACCGCTCAACGCAGTCGATCAAACTAAAGCATGACCCCTCAAGAAAGAGGCAAACTGGCTCAACACAGTCATGCTAAGGCAAAACATCGGCTCCTCTAGAAAGAGGCAAAAGGCTCAATGCACCGATGCAAGAGCATGCTAAAAGCTCAAACTCCCCCTCAGCTAGATCTCTACAGAGTCCTCCCCCTTGGTCCAACATCTCTCTCTCCTCAAGGGTCAACATCTTGGTATCTCTCTCCCCCTTGTTGACAATAGACACATCAAGGGTTCATAGAACTCAACTCCCCCTGAAATGGACAACTCCCCCTCAAAATATGCCATGAAATGCAGGAAGTGTACCATGAAGAGCTCAGCAGGGATGAAAAGCTAGTAAGTACGAGTTCTAGCCAACAGAGCAAGTAAGGGCAAGGAAGCATGCAAACAAGCTCAATTGAATCTATCTTATACAGATTAAGAGCATGTTTTTCAGAGTTGTTGAAAAGAAAGCATCACCAACATGAAAAGCATCTAGCAAGATAGGCATGAACAGCAAGATGCTATCAAAACATACAAGGTGAGCAATAGGCCATAAGCAATTTAGAGGCTTGCAGATTTAGCAATTTTTAACTTCTAGCAAATTAGATCACATGCCAGGGGTTATTAACTTGTTTTTGCCACTTCTTACCAACCAAGGCCAAGCTTAGGTACAGAAAACCATCAGAACCTTAAGACAAGGTTTTGGTCATACACAGCCTAGTCCAAGTTCATGCCAAGGTGCAAAGGCAAGCTATCTCAAACTAGATCAGTGTGACAAGTGTCTTTTCAATTTTGCTCATAGGACACCATTTTGTAAACAACATTCATTCAGATTTCAGATTTGGGCAAGGTGCCATAAATGCTTAGGCATCAGTGTAACAAAGGCATACGACTAGCATATTCAAGCATGAAAAGATAGCATAGCATTCAACATTCCTACACATGCTAGGTAGCCAAGTCAAGTGGTGATCATGGTTTTTGATTATCATGAAACAAAAATGACTTAGCTCACAAATGATATTAGACAGATTCAAAGAGCTTAGCCAACCATGATCATGCAAGCAACTGTACAATCTAGCACAAGCAAGTACTAACTCGTCATACCAGAAGAGCTCTAGTGCTAGTGTCAGTGAAAATGCATATGTTACAATGCAATGCATGGTATGATACAAAATGCAAGAAAAACAAAGAAAAAGCAAAACAAAAACCTAAACTACACCAAAGTTACCCCAACCTAAAAGGGGTAACAAACGCCAAGCTCCCCGTGCAAGCGAGCAAATACGCTAAGGTCTAAGGGCTTGGTGAAGATATCGGCCAACTGGTTCTCAGTCTTTACATGGATCAAGTCTATATCTCCCTTCTCATAGTGATCTCTCAAGAAGTGAAACCTCACATCTATCTATGTGTTTGGTTCTGGAGTGCAGGACGGGGTTCTTAGCTACAGAAATAGCAGAAGTAGAGTCTACTAGGAGAGGGATCTTCCTAAAACTGAGACCAAAGTCACTCAAGGTGAACTTCATCCAAAGTAGCTGGGAGCAACAACTAGCAGCAGTAATGTATTCAGCTTCTGTGGTGGAAGTCGCTACGCTAGATTGCTTGCATGAGGACCAAGAGACAAGAGAAGAACCGAGAAACTGGCAGGTGCCAGAAGTAGACTTGCGCTCCAGCCGACAACCTACAAAGTCAGCATCCGAATACCGTCTGAGAGAGAGCAACGAAGCTAAAGAGAACCAAAGACCAAGCTCAGGAGTGTATTTCAGGTACCTGAAGATGCGCTTCACCGCTTGACGATGTGATAGCCTTGGTGAGGCCTGAAAACGCGCACAGAGGCAGACCGCAAACTGAATGTCTGGCCTGGTCACCGTCAGGTACAGAAGTGAGCCGATCATCCCTCGGTACTCTCTTTGGTCCACCACCTCCCCTTCTTCATCAGCATCAAGAGCCGTCTATGTTGACATGGGAGTTGCCATGGGCTTGAGATCTCCCTTGTCAAACTTTCTCAGAATGTCCTTCATGTACTTGGCTTGATGGACGAAGGTTCCTTCTAGGCCTTGCTTAATCTGAAGCCCGAGAAAGAATTGAAGCTCACCCATGAGAATCATCTCGAAGTCACTGCTCATCTGTTCAGCAAACTTAGACACCAAAGCGTGAGATGAACCACCAAAGATAATGCCATCAACATATATCTGAACTAGAAGGGTGTCACCGCCACGACTCAACAGAAACAAGGTCTTGTCTACTGAACCCATCACAAAACCAAACTTGAGCAAAAAGGCTTTCAACCTAGCATACCAAGCTCTTGGAGCTTGCTTCAGACCATAAAGGGCTTTTCTCAACTTATACACCCAGTCTAGAAACTTGGCACTCTCAAAAGTAGGAAGTTGTCTCACATATACCTCCTCCCCTATGTAACCATTTAGAAAGGCTGACTTGACATCCATCTGCTGTAGTTTGAAGCCTTTAGAGGCAGCAAAGGCAAGCAGCATCCTAATGGCCTCTAAACGAGCAACAGGAGCAAAGGTTTCCTCATAATCTATCCCCTTCTTCTGACAGAAACCCTGGGCTACCAATCTCGCTTTGTTCCTCACAACCATCCCATCCTCACCCTGTTTGTTCTTGAAAACCCACTTGGTTCCTATAGGGTGGCAGTTTGGTGGAGGTTCAACTAAATCCCAGACATGGTTTCTCTCAAAGCTCTCCAACTCCTCATGCATGGCGTTCACCCAACTAGGATCAGATAATGCATGTGACACATCCTGGGGTTCAAAAGAAGCAACAAATGCGGTGTGACAGAAAAAGGCTAGAGAGTTAATCGAAGAGCGTGTGACACGCTGGTGTAGATCTCCAATCATCCTGTTTGGATGGTGATCCCGCTGGATCTGCCGAGATGGAACAATCTCGGAGGTCACCTCCCCTGCGTCCTCAGCGGGCCCAACCTCTGCTCAAGCTTGCAGTCAGGGGAGTGAGGAGGAAGCCGTAGGCAAGGGTCCTCCTTCATCTTCAGAGCTCGTAGCAGAGGGGGTAGGAGCAGCAGCCGGTGTAGTGGCTCCTGCATCACCAGCATCTACTTCGCCTTCCTCATCTTCAAAGATGGGAGCGCCTTCTTCATCATCACCTGAAAGCTCAAATGCAGGGGTTGTGCAAGGCATAGATTCATCAAAGGAAACTTCACAGGTCTCAACCACTTGTCTAGTATCAAGGATCCACACTCTATATGCCCTAGAACTAGAGGCGTACCCAAGAAAAATATCATCCAAGCAGCGAGATTCAAATTTGTCCAAATGCCCCCCATTTTTTAGCACAAAGCATCTGCAGCCAAATGCACGCAGGTACTTGACGCTAGGCTGCCTACCAAACCGTAGCTCGTACGGACTCTTCCCTAAGAAAGCTCATAGGAAGATACAATTGGCAATGTAACAGGCCGTATTCAAAGCCTTAGCCCAAAAGCGTCGCGGAGTCCTATGCTCATCAAGCATCATCCGCGCCATTTCTACAAGTGTGCGGTTCTTTCGTTCCACAATACCATTCTGCGGTGGGGTATAAGGAGATGAGAATTGGTGATCAAGACCAAGGTCACGACAAAAGGTTTCGAAATGAGAGTTACGAAATTCTCCGCCATTGTCGCTGCGGATAGCCCTCATGGCTTTATGTCTCTCATTCCTTAACCTCAAGACCAGATCCCGAACAAAACCAAAAGCTTCATCTTTGAATTCCATGAAGAACACCCATGAATAGCGAGAAAAGTTGTCCACAACTACAAGCACATACCACTTCCCACTAACCGACTGTACCCGAGCAGGACCAACCATGTCCATATGTAGCAGCTCACCTGGGTAAGAGGTCATCACCTGATTGACAGGTGCATGAGAAGCGGCAACCATCTTGCCATGACGACAGGGGTGGCATACTAAGTCCTTTTCTGCTTTCAAATTGGGCAATCCTCGGATCAGACCCATCGAGCTCAACCTGGCTAGCAGATCAAAACTCAAATGGCCAAACCTCCTATGCCACTTCCAAATATCAGCAGAAGGACTAGCAACCAAACACCGAGGAGGGCTAGAAATAAATGCAAGGTCAACCTTAAAAACATGCCCATAGGGCAAAATCCGACAAACAAGGTTTTCCTTAGCATCAAGCACACAAGAAGAACCCTCCTTAAAACGAACCTCAAACCTTTCCTTGAGAGGTTGTGAAACAGAAACCAAATTGAACCCCAAATTCCTCACCAAAGCAACTTCTCTCAGGGAAAGCTTGTCAGAAAGAGCAACAGAACCAGCACCCAACACTTTACCTTGACCAATATCCCCGAATGTGATGTACTCCTTGGTGCTCACGGGGTTGAGGCTGGAGAACCATCTGCGGTGCCCTGTCATGTGCCTAGAGCAGCCGGAGTCCATGATCCATATGTCCTCCAGGCCTCGATCTTGCAAAATCAAGGAAAGCGAGAGTGAGCAAACAGTCCGGCACAGGGGTTAGTGAACCTGCTGAACCTGTGTCGAGCCATCTGCTCAAAAGTGGTGTAAGCACAGTCAAAGTAAGCATCACGTCTACCTAGGTACCCACGACCTCTACAGCATGAGCTCTCAAACCCTCTACTTCCAAAGCCTCGGTCACAAGGTCCATAGCCGCATTGAAAACGACTAGGAGCTCGACCGGGAAAGCGTCTCTCTCCACCAGGAGCACGGTCCTGAAAGCCACCTCCTCTCTCACTAGCAAACCGGTATCTCATCTCACCGCGATGGGGAGGATCCTGCCTACCACCCTGGTAGAACTGATCTTGATTCCCCCAGGCTCTCTCCTGCCTCTCATCTCGCTTCCTCCTAAAGCAAAACTCCTCCAAGTGGCCATTCCGCTGGCAAAAGTCACAGTGGTAGACAGGCCTCTTGGGAGTGGGGTTAGGCTGAGCCTTGGGCTTAGGTGGAGTAGCCTTGAGTGGAACAGGCTGCTGGACTCTCTCCTTGCTCACTAGAGGCTTGAGAATCTCAGTCACTACTCTGTCCAGCTTAGCCTGTGAGGGCTTGGGCGTCCAGAACTGCTTCTTTGGGGCAGCCTTGGGAGGCTCGTGGTAAACCCCATCAACAGTTGGTCTAGGCTGAGGGGAGGCAGTCTTATGCTTAATTGGGGAACTCTTCTTCTCACCCGAAGTACTGCACTCTCCTAACCCAAGTCCACTCATGTCACCATCAGCTCTCTTGGTGCTCTCCAAGATCATCCTAAGTTGGGGCTCTCTAGCATACATCCAACTGAGCACCTCTCTCAACCGGTTGTTCTCATCAACGAAAGTCTGTTTCTCCTCTCTCAGATCCTCCAGAACCAAAGTCTGGGCAGCACAAGTGGGGCAGTCTAGAGAGGGAATAGGGGAAGTAGACTTCTCTAACTTCTTAAGGGTGGCATCCCTATCCACCAACATCAACCTCAGAGTGAGACAGTTCTCACAAGTGTCAGGGGTGCTGAAAGCACCTCAAGGTCAGCTCTCAACTGCACAAGCTCACTCTCCAAGGTAGGACAAACCATGCACGCACCAAAAGCGTGGGTCTAGCCCTAAGCTCCTCCAACTCCTTGAGCTGTCCCTCACACCTCACTTTCAGCTCATCTATGTCAACAGCTAGGTGGGGGCACATCTCATACTCAGGCACATCACTCAAAATAGGCTCATCCAGTTTAGACTGGAGCTTGCCTAACTCTACCTTCAGCCTATTCGTCTCCTCTACCTGATGAGCATACTTGCTCTTCTACTCACAGAGATCTCTCATCAAAGTCTCACAGGTAGGGCACTCAAGCTCACTAGGCTGGGTTGGCATACTCTTCAGCCTCTCTATCTCAGCTACAGCATCAGCCAACTTGGCTTTCTGCTTCTGCAGCTTCTTGGCTGCCTTCTCAACAACCTATCCTGAGCTTTCAACTCACGACTATTTGCCTCCAACATCTCAAGAATTTTAGCTTGCTCAGGAGTTACCTCTTCATCGGAGGAGTCATTGTCGTTGCCCTTGTCGTCCTTGTCCTCAAGCGCCATGGAGCAAAAGGATCTCCGGTGCATCTTGTGCTTGCGCTTGGACTTGGTGGAGATGAAGCAGAGTCCAGCTGGACCGCCTTGGTCCCTCCTCTTGTCTCGCTTGGTGACGATCTCCTTATCGCTTGAGCTTGACGAAGACGAGGAGGAGGAAGACGATCCGCCGCACAGACCACCAAGCTCGGAGAAGAAGGCCTTGTCACGCTTCCGGTTGTCCTTCTGGTAGATGTTGAAAGCCTTCTGGAAGTTCTTGATCTTGCCGGAGTGGTGCTTGGTGTGTCACGCTTGCCATAGTCATGCTTGCCGGATTGGTACTTGTTGGAGTCGCGGGAGTGGCTCTTGCCCTTCTTGTAGTAGTCGTGCTTGCCAGAGCAGTGCTTGCTAAAGTCGTGGGAGTGGTTCTTGCCCTTCTTGTAGTAGTCGTTCTGCTTGTTCGGGCATTCGGCGATGAAGTGGCCGACCTCTCCGCACTCGAAGCACTTGGGCCTCTCGCCCCTCTTCTTGCTCATTCGGTTGCCATAGGCACGTTGAAAGCGGCTAGACACTAGGCAAAGCTCATCATCCCCAAGTGACGCCAACTGCTCCTCTGTAACAGACATAAGAGTAGAAAACGAAAAGTTGTGAAGCTGGGGGTTAGGAACGGCCTCACTGGAGGGAGAAGCCAAGGCCAGAATCTTGGAGCCACTACAAGCAAGAGAATCTCTCAACTTGTAATCCACCTCTGTGGCCTTGAGCTTGCTATAAAGAGTCTCCACTCCAATTGTGTCATAGGCCTCAGACTCGATGATCAAGTTAACCTTGATCTCCCATACCTTCCTGTCCAATGCATACGGCAACTTGATACCCTGTTGATGGTCAATGTATGAGATCCTCTCAGGGCTGGAATTAATGCGCAACTTGTTGATGATCGATTGAAAATGATCAAACAAGTCATCGATGGACTCACCAGGCTTCTGAACAAAATTTTCATATTCGCGCCTGTAAGTCTCAACAACGAAACTGTTAAATAATAGACTAATCTAAGCAAAACCATCTAATGTAATGATGGCTACAGAATATATACAAGAGAGAGGTATAGGGGGTGGCCAAGGGGGTGGCCGAGCAACCCTAGGGATTACAAGGCCAGCGGGCCCAAAAATCGGTCCAACAGCACCTTTTCAGATTCTAATCGTCGTGTTGTTTCGATGATTGCTGTTGACTCCGAGATGATTTGGGCCTGAGACCAGATGGGTTGGAATGCATATCTCCTTAGCTTTCTGTCGATATGTAGAACTCCAAGAACGGAGTCCTAATGTGGTCTGGGCGTACGTTTTATTGAAGCCTACTCCTACAGTCCGAACCAGCCTCGCGAATAAATTGGACCTCAACTCGGATTGGGCTTCAAACTTCTTCTTCTCTTGGTCCTTGGTCATATGCTTATTGGTCATGTTCTTATCATTCTCCCCTTCTTGTTTTTGAGTCGTCCTCGACTCAAAGTCGTCGATGCGCGCAGAAGTAGTTGTAGCAATTCGTGAAATCATCCATGCATGCTCCCCTTCATGAAATTGATCATGTTGTGACAACTCAAACAAAGAAGAACAAGTGGATCTCGGCATAATATGGTTAGTTTTATGGCAGCCATTTACTTAATTTTGATTTTCATCAATAAAATGAGAGTCAAAATCGGAATATATATAAACATGGTGCACCATATATTCTCCTTCATAGTTATATTGTCCAATAACATGATATTTGTTTTTAGAAAACTATGGCAAATCAGCAATGAACAAAAGTTTCTTCTCCAAATTATGTAGATTACACGGAACATTCAATTCAATACAACCCAAAGCATTTAAAGAACATAACAATTTCAGCTCATCGTGCACACTAGCAATAGGGAGAAAATGTTTATTTTCTGCACAAGTAATTGGTTTGGGAGCAAGAAAATCATGTTTACTCAGAAGTTGTGGCATAGAAATAACAGAAGCATCATCACACAACTCTTTTTTATCACAAGAATCAGTAGCACAATCATCTTGTAATAAAGGTATCTCAGATTTATCTAAAGACATGTCATCATTATAATTATTCAAATCATTTTTAATAGCATCCATCCTTTTAGTTTATCCCCTTGCAAGTTCAATTTCTAAAATTTGAGCAGGATTCATACCAAGCAACTCGATCTTGCTACCTTTATATTTGAACAAATATATATTATCAGTATTATCATACAAAGCATTGTTTTTGTGTACCCATGGTTTAACAAATAACAAAACAGTTGCTTCCATAGGCACAACATCAAAATAAGCGCTATCATGAAACTTGCCAAGAGAAAATTGGATCTTCCTAATTTTATTTACCTAAAACTTACCATTGAAATTAAGCCATTGGACATAGTATGGACATAGGTGTTGTTCCGTGGGAAAGCAAAGTTTCTCAACCAACTCAGAACTATTAAAGTTACAGTAAGCCTCACCATCAATGATGATCCGACAACGTCTCTTCATTACAATAAACACAAGTCGAAACAAATTGTTGGACTGATTTTTCTCCCCTTTCACCATTTGAGAACTTAAAAGGTGTTGTGGCAGAGAACTCACATTATCCTGCAAAAAGTTAGTCGCAGAAGGGACAATATGGCAAGAAAAATCAATTTTTTTCTCATCAAAATTTTCATATCAGACCATGTGTGAGGTTTATCATTAACATGTAAATTGTTCCACCAAATTAAAGCATGATTCTTTAAAACACTAGCTGCATTTTTTATCTTTCGTCTTTCACACATATGACATTGCACAAAAATATTATCTATTTTACTTTCCCACTTAATATACTCGTCACCATTAAAACCACCATATGTAGGTGGAGATTTAAGAATAGAGTGACCTGTGGAAGAAGGGGCAACCTATCAGCAATGGTGTGACTCTCAAGCATCTTTATGGCTCCAACATGTACGGAGGTGTAACCTGTCATTGTTGGTAGAAAAAAACACACAAAAGAAATCAAGGTTAGCCATATCTAATGATAGTAGACAAGTGGGATCTCTCACACTCCAAACATTTACCAAGCGCTTGCAAATGTTTTTACTGTGCACCGCAAAATACGATGGCTACTTGGAAGAGGCGACGGCGGCCAAGAGGCAATAACACACCTGGAGCGTTGGATGATTGCAAGACTATCCTATACTGCTCAAGAGTATGTATGTGGATCTTTGGAAAGGCACAAAATGTAGCAAGGAATAGCAAAAATTCGAAATCAGATAGCAGAGTTGACTAAATGTCTAAAGTAGTCAAAGTTGCTGGCCTAAACATACTCCTTGAACTAGTTTAAGGAAGCAAGAGATACACCGAAGTACAAAGCACACTAAAGATGCAAAGACTTCTGATTTTTTTTCTTTTTTTTGTGCGGCTTTTTTATGCAGTTGCCTTTTTATTACTTTTTTTTATCTCAAAAGTGCTGCAAGACATGATACAACTCCACACAAACACAAAACTCTGATATGAAAATCACAGATTTACTACTCAAAGTTGCAGAGCCGATTAGACAATCTTAATGGCCTCAAATGCAAAAACTTTGAATACCAAAATTGTAGATCTCTTTTTATCTTTCTCTACAGTATATGGAACTCCTTTTTTGGATAATGGATGATGAAGATATTGACCCCGAAATACAGACTGCTTAGAAAATTCTGGGTCACAAACATATTTACTCCCAACAGATATTACACCATGATAACAATATTTTCTAAAAACTTTTTAATTGACAAAGTTGTAGACAATTTCACAAGCTTTCCAGAAAGTACTAGAACACAAAAATCTGAGTTTGTATGTGGGTGATATCATGAAAAAACAAACTAGACAGAGAGGATTCCGAACCGGACATGAAGACGTGATGAAAACGGACACGGTGACAAGTTGCAAAACTCAAACTAAACTGAGAACACGATCTACACCAGCAATAAGTCTATGACCATGGACACAAACTCAAAGATGCGGACTTTGAAATCAAATTATGCAAAGGCTAAAACGTCTTGATAGGACAAAATGAACTATAAACCCAAATTTTTATGGCGTTTTATGGGCTTTAGGAATATAAATCACTCAAATTAAGGGACACACGATAATATACCTCACAGAAACCTGAAGCTCTGATTCCAAATAATGGGGATAGGGTTCCCGATCTTTTGAGAGGTATGGATAAATCGGTTTAGGGGTGGGGATCTCGACATTGGTGAAGAAGGCTCCGAGCGAAACATTCGAATCCTTGCAATCACTACACCACTGCTTCGATGGTTGTTGACCATGTGACGCGTGCAATCGACCTCGCCAAGAAGGTTGTCATTCTTGCAATGCAACCGAGAGAACACAAGCAAGAACCAGGAATAAACGCAATCAAGATTAATCTTGTGCACAAGTTGGGGTTTCACAAACCGGTGACGGCGAAAGAGGTATAGAGGGTGGCCGAGCAACACTAGGGCGTACAAGGCCAGCGGGCCCAAAAACTGGTCCAGCAACAGCCTGGTAGATTCTGATCATCATGTTGTTTCGACGATTGCCATTGACTCTGAGATTATTTAGGCCAGAGACCAGATGGGTTGGAAAGCTTTTCACCTTAGCTTTCCGTCGATATATAGAACGCCCGAAACAGAGTCTAAATGTGGTATGGGCGTCCATTTTACTGAGGCCTACTCCTGCAGTCCGAACTGGCCTCGCGAATAAATTGGACCTCAACTCGGATTGAGATTCAAACTTCATCTTCTCTTGGGCCTTGGTCATATGCTTATTGGTCATGTTCTCATAAAAAACATCAGGTGTGCACTAAGTGCACAGACTAAGACGGTTAAGGGCCACAACGGTTATAACGCACTGGACGGTCCGGTTTTTACACACCGGATGGTCCGGTGCGTACAAAAACTAGGGTTTTTCGCTGTTTTGATTTGAATCAATATGGAATAAAATCATAGGGGTTGGTTTAAAAAAATGTTGGTGGGTGTGTTTTAATGCCTTTCAAGAAAGTTTGAGCTTTAGGACTAAGATGCATTCGAAATAGAGAAAGACTTAGAGTGGAGTGCATCAAGCTACTCTCCTCGACCCCCTTGATAGTACGGCTTATCTAGAAATAAGCAAATCAATCTCTAAGTTCCCTTCCGATGCGGATGGGGGTTCCCGATCTTCTGTAAAGTGGAGATAATTATCGATTTGGCGGAGGCAAAACACACACGTTCTGGCTTCCAATCAACACAATTCAAACCCAACAATTGCAGCACCATGTCTCCTCTAGTTATCAGTGCACACATGAATGACCTCACCACGAAAGCTTATCCCTTCCTGTGAATCGAAGAACACAAGCAAGAACACGGTAGAACCAAACTGAAATTGCAAATAGAAAGGATTAAGCACACAAATTGGTGTCTCACAAACCGGAGTATTCTCAATGGTGAAATTGTTTAACAATAGAATAACCTAAGCAAAACCCATCTAAGCTAATAGTAGCTGATGTGTATATAGAAGAGATAGAGACAGAGATTGGGTGTGGCGAAGGCGGTGGCCAGGTAACTCTAGGGAGTACAAGGCTTGGGCCCAAAAACAAGTGTTGGGCAAATTTTGGGCATCAAATTGCTTCGATGATTCCTGTCGACTCGGAGTGTATTTTTGCATGGGACCATATGGGTTGGAAAGATTATCTCCTTATATGTAGAATGTCCCAAACTGAGCCCATATGTGGCCTAGGCGTATTTTTGCATGGACCACCTAGGTTCGAAAGTTTATCTCCTTGCTTTCCGTCGATATGTAGAACATCCAAAATGGAGCCCGTATGTGGTTTGGGTGTCCGTTTTCATGAGACCTACTACAGCAGTCCGTACTGGACTCGCGAATAAGTTGGACCTCAACTCGAATTGGGCTTCAAATTCCATCTTCTCTAGGGCCCTAGTCATATGCATATTTGACATTTCTCATCATTCTCCCCTTCTTGATTTTGATTCATCCTTGACTCAAAGTCGTTCGTGCTTGCAGAAGCAGTTGTAGTTCCCAATATCGTCAAACCATGCTCTCCATCTTGGAAGCTGTGGCGGAACAGCCGATTTAATCTGAACTAAGCACACCTGCCACCACATGGCTCACAGGGTTCACAAATACTCCGCAAATCCAGTAGTGTTCCTCTAATACTGGGGATTGCTATTGCTGAAGTATAGTATCCCATAATCAGATATGCAATATGATGCTTTCTGCTAGTCTAGGTTAGACAAGTCAGTGATGCCACTTGTATATGAGCTAACATCCTTATAATGGACAAATATATGTTAATCTCAGTTTTGCAAATACTTTTAAGGGATTGGAAAATATGTTTTCAAAATCAAAATGAAGTTATTATAATTGTTGTTCGTGTATGATTGTCTCTAATACTAGCTATGGTGGAATTGCTGATTTAATCCTAACTAAGCACACCGGCCACCACATGGCTCGTAGTGTACTTAGACCGAACTAAACCCGGTCGTCCGTCGAGCTACCCAGAAGAGCACTTGATGTAACCATCACCTATGGATGCCGGCATCATACACTTTAAGCCCTCGAAGGAGCCATGACAATAACAACAACTCATCATTTTATACAAACGTAGCTTGATTTATTACAAAACCATTGCTCAAAACGATGTACAATCATATTGGAATAGGGTTTCAAAATAGGCTTGCAACGGAATTCATAACATTATACACATGCAAAAATGCAGCGAAAGTAAAACATCGAACCCATTGTTGTCATCCTCGATCACAAAGTTCCTGAAACAAAATTTTTAACAACACCGATGACTACGTGGGGTACTCATAGGACTTACCCATGGGTGGTATCAGCCCAACACATTGGAGAATATGCAAGGCTTTTTGTGGACTTGACTTCTAACCTACATGAGCTTACTATGAGTGAGTCCTTATTTTCTAGTTGTATTCATTTTTATAGCATAAGCCTCATTTGATTCAACATAGTTAATATCATAATTTCATATATCTCAACATTCCAACACATGTCAACATAATATAACTTGCAAAAATGTAAACATACAAGTACAAGCATGTAGTATTGTACCGAGCAAGCACACAATCATACATATACTACTAGCAATTTACTAATCATATTGCCGACTTGTTAATGATGTGACCTGGTATAAACAAGCCCTAGTTACTTGGATTACTAAGATACATGCGTGAAGCGTGGTGGTGTTTATTTTTCTTTAGCAAGTCAAACACATCATGCAAGGTATATGAGAAGAACACATGAAACGCTGCTAATTCCAACTTGCTCTTATCATACCAAAATGAAAACAAACATTAAACAAGTGTATAAGTGAACAAGTTATATGTCTAACCAAACTTATTTTGAGTTATTGTTATCTACATTCATTATCGTTATCTACATTCAACCATACTGTACTTTTATTGTTAAGGATATGTAACCCAGGCACATGAGAATGGGACATGCTTGTGGTGTATATAGTCATTCCTCTTCAAAGGTTTCATTTTGATATAGCAAAATTGAATATACCAAGTGGAGTTCACAAGAGCAATCTTGAGCTCCTATAAGGTACATTAATTAGCATCCTGTTTTATTTCTTTCACTAACCCTAGTTAAGCATTTGCTTGCAACCCCCCTCATGCAATAGCAACTAAAATGCATGAAAAATTCACACTAACACACTAGAACAGTAACATGGTTGCATATATTTTTGTGGGATTTTTGGAGCATATTATGTACTACTTTTCTAATTTACCCTTTAAAGCATCTAGCATTTGTCATTTTCAAGTCATCATTAAAATAGCAAACAAAGTGCATGATACTTTTACAAAAGACTATCCTGAGTAAAAGTAACACCATAAAATTAATAATGATATATAGCATGTATTTCATACCTTTAAAATACCCCACAATTTCATACTAGGGGTAGATCTATCATTTAGCAACAAATGCTAGGGTCAACATAAATACAGGTGCATATGCATTACACAAATACATTCACTGTCCAAAACTTACAATTTTGGAGGCCATTTATACTTCTTTTGCTAACTAATTACCAAAGCGACGTATGCACAAAAACAAGGGCAAAACAGTCATTTTGGTGGTTCAAACCTAGTCCAATGCATAGATCTACTCACAAACACTCCAACAAAACAACATTCACATTTTTAGCATTTTTCTATGAATTGTTTTGCAATTGAAAAGTTAAAACACTATGTAATAAAAAAATCTCACACAGCCAAGTGCCTTTTCCAAATTAAACCTTCCTCACAGGGGCTTGCATAAAAGATCTATGTGACTCAGTGAACAACGCATATGAATAGAAATAACAACAGGGAGCTTTTCACAAAACCCATCATCTTCTATCGTCAGCCTGAGCGAGCACAGGGCAGAAGGCACGGCGGTGCCATCGGCTTGGGGGTCGGGATCTGTGTCATTGTGGTCCGGGATGGTGTTCCTTGCAGCGGGGATCCCTCTACCCTAGGTCTCATCATGTGGGGTGGTGCAAGGACGAAGAACGTGGTCGGTGAAAAGGCGGGATAACGACGACTTGGCATATGCACGAGATGCACCACACCACAGTGAACCCGACCGGGGGGGGCGTGGAGGCACGGAGATGACCCGGTGATGGGTCTCTGTGAGGATGGCCGGTGGTGCACTGTGGTGATTGATGCTCGGCCTGGAGTTATGGTTGGATAGGAAGGAGAGGACCGATTTGATGGGGCAATCAGTGGAGGAGGGACATGGGGTTTCGGTGCTCACCGTAGGTCGGAGGAAGGAGCAGCGGAGCGGCAGGCATGCAAGCTAAGGGGCAGCGGCCATGGTGGGGCACTGCTCCATGCGAGAGGAGCAGCGCAGGAGGGAGGGGAAAGGAAGCACGGTGTGGAAGGGAGAGAGAAGGGAGCCTGGGGCATCGCTTCCCCTTGAAGGCGAGCCGGGGGAGGGGCCGAGGCACCGTGTTGGTCGGTCGTACGTCGCCAACCGCATGGCGGACAAAGCCTGGTGTCCTGTGAGGATCCGAGGCAAGCTGACGAGTAGGGCCCACGGGTCATAGAGATAGAGAAAAGGAAAATTCAAAAATTGGTAAAAGGTGGTTTGACTGCCAGGATACATATTGGAAATGCACGTTTTTTGAGCAAGCTAGAGGCTGAATCAGGGAAAACTCAAATTATAAAAATTGTTCTAAACATTTATCTCTACAACTTTGCTATATGCTTTAATATCAGGATCTGTGCAAATTCTTTGTTTAAATTGGAATTCAAACAAGATGTCTAGTTTGACAAAGCTGAACCGTTCAACTTAAAAATTCCTAAAGTCATATTTGGGTCCATTTTCATGAGACAATTTATATACCAATGTTGCTCTATAATTTTTGCATGACAACAACATTTGTTTCATAGGAATTTGAAATTTCCATTTAGGTCGAGTTTTGGCAAATTCAACAGTTTGACAGAAATTGACCTAAAAACCCATTCAAACCCATATGCATGTCACAAGTCCAAATACCAAAGTTGTTTTCTTTTAAGTTCTCTACAAGTTTGGTATAGAGGGGTTTATCTAGATCGCAACATATTTTGAAATACCAGAACAATCATATCTAAAGGATAGGTCAAACAGTAGTTTCACTATGTGTAGAGTCTTTCTTGTTTCCAATATTTGTACTACCAAATGAAGTCCAATTAATTCAAGGTTAGATGAAATTGAAAGGCAATAAGTTTAATTTCATTTCATAGCCAGGTAGATTTTGAAATGTTATAGTGAAATCAAAAGTATTTTCAGAATGAAAATTGGGGAAGAAGCTGAAAACGAGACTTGAGAATTTTCTAAGTATGGCTGGTTTCGACTTATTCGACCATTGTTCATTTGCAAATTAAAATAAGTAAATGATAGTTTTAAAACATGTTTATTGTGACAAACGTATAGTACAGGATCGATACTACAAGTTTGGTATGAAGTTTAAGCAAAGGTGCTTAATAGTTTTGAAAAATTTATTAGGGCTCAAATTTAATCAAGAACACCTTTGCCACCCTTTAAAACAAAGGTTGGCTTGACTTGGTTTGAACTTTTGAACCTCTTACCATGTGATTTTGAAGATTGACACAATAGCAACGTTGCAGCATATATCTTAAGCTAAAACTTTTATATTTGATGTTTCACATGAAAGCTTGTAGATTATGAACCACTCAACCGACCAACATGAGGTTTTGTCTTTTGAATAGAAAATTTTGACTTAGCGATTTCTTCACCTAGGTCATGTTGCTCTATAAACATGATTAAGTTATAAAACTTCATTAGCATGCATCTAGTTGTGTGTTAGTGCCTTCAACATGTCAGGGGCATCACAGAAGTGACCCTGTTGTGCTAAAGAAAACAAAGAACTAGAAGAGAGACTCAACATTATATGATTAGCATTAGTGTATCCCTCTAATTGATCACATTCAACAACAAGAATAGGCTCCAAATTTGATCAGATATAAACATGATGCACCATATATTCTCTTTTGTGATTGTATTGTCCAATAACATGATATGTATGTCTAGATGACCATGTCAAATCAGAATTCATAGAAAGTTTCTTCTCCAAATTATTTGGATTACAAAGAATATCAAATTTGATATAACCCAAAGTATTTAAAGAAGTCAACAATTTTAGTTCATCTTTCCTACTAGCAACGGGAAGAAAATGCCTTTTTTCAGCATCAGTGATTGGTCCGAAAGCAACAATATCAAACTTATTCACATGCGGTGGCATAGAAATAACACAAGGATCATCACATAATTCTTCTTTATTACAACAACCAGCAACACAATCATCTTGAATTGTTGTTGAATGTAGCACATAAAAATCTTGCTCACCTTGTGTAATATTTGCACCCATATCATTACCTATATTCACATGATTGGTGCACTATGGCAAGCATGGAAAAGAAGTCAACTCATGTTCATTCTCCTTCATCGTATTGTCTTTTTCATCTTAGCTCTCAATATCCTGTCCATGGTTAATAACAAGTGAAGCGTCCACAACATGTGTTTCAAGATTTTTAATTACAGCAAGACATGTATCATTTTTAATTTGATTCTCAATGTCACATGCGAGTTCAATTAAATCATGTAGAGAACTATATTTAATATCGACAAGATTGTCCTGAATTTTGTTATTAAGACCATTTCAAAAGTGTATTTCAGTGTCTTCATCATCTTCATCTAAATCACAATACAACAATATAGTTTTGAATTTCTTATAGTATGTCATGACAGTTCTGTCTCACTATTTTAAGCGTTTCAATCTATTAAGGGACATTTCGTGATATAAATGATCAAATTTTGTTTCCCAATTGATACCTGAACATTTTGACGTGGATATTCACAATGTGGTGTAGGTCTCACATGTCTTCATATTTTCCTACTGAGCAGTGCTATACCTTGTCATTATTAGCAAAAAAAATAAGAAATCACAAAAAAAGTATATTTTCCTATCGACTATTATGTATAGGTAGTGGAATCACACACTCTCAAGCGTCTTACCAAGCTCTTGCGAGTGTTCTTACCGATGCAAAGCAGTGGTCGGTACGACTGGTGGCTGGTTCGTGACATCATGAGAGCATGAGTGATCCGATTGCAAAGGTCAAACCTGTACTGATCAGAAGTATATATGTGGAGCTTTGGGAGGCTTTATATAGTAGGAGGTATTAACACACTTCGAAATCAGATAGCTAAATCGAATAAGTGTCCAAAGTACTTGTCAAAGTTTTTGGCCTAAACTTGTTCCGTGAAGTAGCACAAGCAACCAAGTCACACATACAAAGCACAAAGGACATAAAGGATGCAAGCACTTCTAATTATTTCTTTTTCTTTCTTTTCTTTTCTTTTCTTTCTTTGTGCGGCTCTTTTTTAATGCACTTGCCTTTTTCTTTTTTTTCTTT
This sequence comes from Paspalum vaginatum, assembly GCA_030272315.1. Taxonomy (NCBI): domain Eukaryota; kingdom Viridiplantae; phylum Streptophyta; class Magnoliopsida; order Poales; family Poaceae; genus Paspalum; species Paspalum vaginatum. The sequence goes on along the minus strand of CM059019.1, from coordinate 20,667,807 downwards.
TTTTCTCAAAAGTGCTGCAGGAGGAAGATACAACTCCAAACTAGCACAAAAACTTTAGTCTGTCAATCACAAATTTTCTACCCGAACTTGCATAGACGATTTCGCACTCCTAATGACATCAAATGCCAAAACTTATAAAACCAAAATTCCGGATATACTTTTTATCTTTCCGTTCAATATATGGAGTGCCTATTTTGGATAAGGGATCAAAGACCCTGAAATACAAACTGCTATAAAATTTTTGGCCCACAAATAGATTTTCTCCCGACTAGAATTAGGCCCTCATAACGGCATTTTCAATAAAACTAGCAATTAGCAAAGTTGTATATAATTTCATAAGCTTTCAATAAAATACTAGAACACCAAATTCCAAGTTCGTATGAGGGAGTTATGATCGAAATACCAAACTAGACAGAAACTAATTCGAGGATGACGGGATGATGGGATGGAAAAGTACACAAACTCAAGATGCAAAACTTAAACCAAACTAAGAACACGATCTAAACCAGCAACAAGACTATGACCATGGACATGAACTCAGACTCCAAAAATGAAAATATGCAAGGCTAAATTTGGCTATGGGACAAGATGAACTACAAACTCTAACTTTTGTATGGCTTTTTCGGACAATGTGAGGAAGATGAAATGAATCTAGAGTAGGGTAATGAGGTAAACTTGACGGTAAACCTTGCTCAATCTTCCGTCAGGTAAGGATAACTATCGATTTGGCAGAGGCACGACACACATGATCCAGCTTCCAATCAACACGATTCGAGCACTACAATCGTAACCCCATATCTTCTCTGGTTATCAACCATGCACACACGATTGACCTTGACACAAAGGCTTATCCTTGCATGCGAATCAAAGAACACAAGTAAGAACATGGTAGATGCAAACTGAAATTGTGAATAGAAGGGATTAAGCACACAAATTGGGGTCTCACAAACTAGAGTATTCTCCACGGTGAAACTGTTCAATGGCAGAATAATCTAAGCAAAACCCATCTAATCTAATGGTTGCTGTTGTGTATATAGAAGAGAGAGAGAGGGCTAGAGGGCGGCCAAGGGTGTGGCCAGGCAACCCTAGGGAGTACAACTCCTTCAGGCCCAAAAACAGGTGTTGGGCAGATTCTGGGTGTCAAATTGCTTCAACAATTCCTGTCGACTCAGAGCGTATTTTTGCATGGGACCACCTGGGTTGGAAATCTTATCTCCTTACCTTTCTGTCAATAAATAGAATGACCAAAAGAGCTCGTATGTGGCCTGGGCGTCCGTTTTTGTGAGGCCCGCTACAGCAGTATGAACCAGCCTTGCGAATAAGTTGGACCTCAACTTAGATTGGGCTTCAAATTACATCTTCTCTTGGGCCCTAGTCATATGCATATTTGACATGTTCACATCACTTTCTTTCAACATTGTGGCACTTAGAGCTAACGATCCTTGATCTTCATGCTAGATGAACCGTTTCTTAGCCGATCTTCGTGAATTTGAAATTTAGGGGCCTCCCTTGGTTAACCAATGAGCACGAATATAGGTATAAATCCCTTCATGTCATGAACTCATTAGTAACACAATTAAGTTGTCATTAATCACTGAAATAATTACCTCTAAGGGTCATGTTTCTCACATGCTCAGCTTGTTTTGACTTCAACGAAGTTCTTCTTCTCAGATGGTCGATCTTCATTAGTTCCTCAGTCAATCTTCCTCAACCATCTCAAGTGGATCATCTTATTCCTTACTCTCAACCAATTCTTCATCAATATTGCTGGTGTTAGCCATTGATGTGCTTCTCTGACATGTGAGAGTAAACTCTTCATTTCTCATATCCTTCATTCCTTCTTGAATGTGATGCAAATATGAAAATATGACATTGTTGACTTGCATCTTCTTTCCAATTGAACAACTGATTTTACCTTCTGATTTCTCCATAGGAAAGTACTTGTCTCCAATTGCTCCTCCATTAAGTCCAATCACTCTTCAATTTGAAAATCAATCAAACATTTGCAAATTCTGATGATGTCTTCAAGTTCTTCTCAAGTCCTTATATCAATCATCATGAATTTGTCTTGTACTTTTTCACCACATTGATCCTATCATTTCGAAAAAAGTGTGCATTTCTCTACATGGTCAGCTCATAGTGCACACACATATATAACATAATAACATCATGGCATTGATTAGAGATAAATATAGTCACATGGTTGATTGGGGTTTAAACAAATATTTGATTCATGAACAGACAACTATAACTCAAATGAAATCACTTAGCAAAGGACTAAGGCACATTTAATTCAAACAATAATTTGATTCAAAAAACCAAACATGGAACAAATGATGGGATGGGTTCCTAATTGCTTTGGCCAAATTAGAGAGGTGATTTTGAAAGAAATAAAAGAAAATTAGGCTTAGATAATATTCTAAGAAGGGATTTTTTTTATAGAGAGCCAAAGGTTTTGAAATTCTAAATTTTCAAAGATAACATTGTGCACATATAATATATTAAGATAGAACATGCACATGTTCATGTTTAAAATTTCAAAATAAATTTGCACATAAAATAAACTGGTCTGAACCACTTTAGAGAAAGAAGTGGTCGACCCCCTCCACTTTTGCACAAATATTGGCTCTCAATTTTTATTTATGAACAAAGGTTATCATACAAAAATAGATTAGGGGAACATTAGTTTCATGAAAAATAAAAACAATTCAAGGATAACAATCAACCGAACAACTCATTAATCATCTTTATGAAACATCTCTAATGAAACTCTAGCAATCATTAATTATTCTTATGATTCAAATGAGAATTATCTTAATCCTAAAGAAGTGAAGTTAAAATCTCATCATTGAATCCATGGTGGCTTCATCTTCTTCATTGGAATACCATGATTGCATGCACCATTAATGTTGGAGTGGAATGCTTCTTGTCTTTCACGAAATTCCACTTTTCTGCACCTTTAGTATTTCGACCATAACTTCCTCATCTGATGTCTATATTGTAGAGCTCAAAGAGATCTATAACTTTGGTATTCAAACTTTCTGCATTGCCGTTGTTAAAGTCTTCAAATTGGCCCCACAAGGTGCTGCTATCCTGAATTCCGAGAGTATCTAGAGATTAAGTTGGACCATGGATTGATCTTATGATAAGCCTTTATTATCTTCAGCTTTTGTGTACTCAAGCAATACATAGCTTCAATAACCTTCTCAACTAATCTTCTGACGGACTCAAGTGTAGCGAGTCTGGTCTTTCATCCTGGCTGTGATGAGCGCTTGTCAACAATTAAGTCTTGCTAAAGGAAGAGCGAGCAGAAGTCCACCTAAGTGTGACCAGGTGGCGGCGCCCAAGTGTGACCGAGGCATGACGAAATCCCTACTGTTGACGTCTCTTAGAGTAACAGATTTTACTCCGCAAGCGCACGGAGATTCGTTGTAGCTTTTTCACCCAGAGTATTCCAGGTATTGTAAAAATTCACAGGGAAGGAAGGGCGAATAGGTGGAATGATATGTTCGAACTTCAAACAGTACTATAACTTAGATAAACACTAGTTATTCTTACAACGGGGGTAAGATAAACAAGATAGTGTATGGTGGGAAGAGTAAACAGTGACCAAAGCAGTAAACAACTAGGTAGTTGCCTGGGAGGACAATGAGTGAGATTAAGATATCCAAACTATATTCCTTAACTACTGCATAGGAGTATTCACGGTTGAACTGAGTTAAACAAACACGAACAAGGATCTTGTGTCGAGCGAAATTCCAGACTACACCGAGGAGGCACGGTGGTAGATAGTTGGCCAACCGAACGACAACTGGCTAACGCCTACGGGCTTACCGAACGACGGGGTCGGATTACAGAGGCTCCCTAATGCTGTCGCCAAGAAGGGCTACCAACCAGATCTGCATGGGTAAGATGGCACGCTAAACTAGTGATCGAGTGAGTACTTGATCACTAAAGTCCGTCCTTAATCAGAGGGTTAGGACTGACTTAGCCTTAGATCAGAGCCTAAGGAAAGCCTATAGCACCGGCAAGTCTAGCAAGATTTAGATAACTCAAGAACAACACAAACCTAAGCCTTGGTCTAGTATGCAATAAGGTACACCACACTAGGCAAGTGTAAGAAATAAAGTAAAGTATAACTCAAAGGATAGAGAAACAAAGTATATTATACTGAAGTAGCAAGAGTACAAAGATAGAGAGGTACAAGAGCTTTACCAGACTCAAAGCTAACTCCGGAATCACTCTAACTCCCAAGACTATCCTAGTGCTACTAAACTAGACAAAGGTGTGTTGCACTCAACTTACACACTTTAAAAGTGAGAGCTCGAGGATATTTATAGTCACCAAGTGAGTGGGGGTACTTATAGGGTCGATATGGGAGTTAAGGGGGTAGGTGGCAGCCCAGGCAGCCTGGTAGGAGGCCGGTGTTGACGCGGCTTATGTACGAAATTTATGCATCATTTTATATGATTTATCATTGATTTTATGCATCAACTAATCTTTCACTAACATTTATCACCAATAATTGTGGACTTTGCTATATTGTCTTGGAAATATACTACATGTGATTTTTACAGGTTTTAGACCAATTTTTCGCGAAATTCACCATGATCCACTTCGAGTAAGAAAAGACCGCTAGATGACATGGATTGAAGATGAATAACAAGGAAGACTTGGTGTACTCATAGCCCCTCTATGTAGATCAAGGCTCCCGAAACAGAAGATTCAATGAAGTGTCAAAGAGCTACAAGAAAATAAAGATATTTATTCATTAAAGATGATGAATACGACAAAGGCCAGAAGAATTCATCGAAGCTCGGCCCATTATGAAGATTCCAGAAGCATAAGAGTTCTGAAGGCCCCGCACAAATATTACTTAAGCATTAAGTAACTACCCCGCGAAAGATGGAAAGGAGAAGACGCAGGAAGAGTCCGGGTCGGCCGACCCTAAACCTCCTGGTCCGCCGACCCCACCTCTGCGAATGTCGGTTCGACTTGCCTTTTTACCCACATCATCCTCAGGGTATAAATAGCGAGTCTAGGCCCCGAGTCGAGGCATCCAATTCATTATCAAGGCGACAAGATGTAGAGAAGAGGGACAACAACTAGAGGAGAGCTGAGGGTCGAGATTCTAGGCTAGGATTAGAGTTCTTCTAGTTCGTAGAGGTGATTAGAGGCCTTGCATGGTGCTCTAATTACCTAGCTCCAGAGGTCTAATTGTATCATCAAGGGAGGTATGGCCATGGTTGTAAGTATGATACAATTTATTAATGAAAGCATTGTTCTTGTCTAATTATCATGTTCTTGTTCTAATTATGCATGTTCTAGCTCTAATTAGATTTAGATCTAGATGCTTGTTGATTAGACCATGTCTTTAAGGGTTATATTCATCTAGCGTTCTTGATTGTTGATCTAGCTTACTAATGATATAGTTGTATGTCTAGTTCTTTTGATCATGGAGATTAGAGGTTCTAGTTGTGCTAATTATGTTATTAGACCATATAAGGTAGTTGGCAGCTAGTTCTCTGATTACGTATCTGTTGAAAGCTTTTCATCGATTACCTGGTTACCAGTGACAGTGGAGCCCGGGGAAAGATCAAGCCGATCTAGGGGGTTAGGTTGATTGTTCTTGATTTAATTATGCTATGATTGATCTAGTTCTGTTCTAATTGTTTATCTTATATATTAAGTATAGTTTAGACGTAGATTAGACATAGTTTAGAGCTAGTTTAGAGGTAGATTAGTGCCTTGCTTTTTAACTTTAGGTTTCCATAAACTCTTGTTAATTAGTTCTCAATTAGTTCGTTTCCTAGATTGACAAAACCCATGATACTCATCCTAGAGAAAAACTACCACGATACTGTCGCTTGCAGTATAAGGTTTGGCGTGCTTAATTGCCGTCAACAAGCTTTTCTGGCGCCGTTGCCGGGGAACTAATTAATCGAGTTCTAATTAATTTGAGTTTATGTTCAAATCTAATTTTGTCTTTTACTACTAATTTGTGTTTGCTAATTATGTGATAGTCTAGTTCTAATTGTGTGCTATTAGTCTTTCTAATTGTGTTCTAATTAGTTAGTATTTTCTTTAGTTTGTGTTTAGTCTTTATGTTCTAATTTTATTCTCTAATTGTTTAGTGTGCTCTTGTTACATTCTTATTTTCTAATTGTGTTCTTATGTTCATCATTCGTTCTTGTGTTTAGAATAAGTTTAACCCTTTTATTAATAGTTTGTGCTTTGCTTAACTAAAAGTTAGTTTTCTTATAAGTTTTATTTCATATCTTTCTTATATATATATTTCTTTGACTAACATTACCGAAAAAAGGGCCTCGGTCCAATAAAAAAATCATTTCCAACCTAACTCTTTAGTGGTAGATGCTAACACTGTTAGTGACCTATGATCTGTTATTGAGTTTTTCTATACCTATCACATAGGAGTAACTATGGTGATAAAGGTATGTCTCCTGTGTTAATTAATTTTTAAGACTAATGTTCTTTGGAGCTTGTTTGTGCTAAGCTACAGATAATGGAGGCAAGGATGATTAGCCGAGAAGGTCTCGGAAGCTAAGGATAAGGAAGATGAAGATACGGAAGGTTTATCTCAAGACCAATCCAAACTCCGACCAAATCTCAAGATGCGCTCGAAATTCAGAACAGCAACACCTTGTGGGGCCGATTCGAAGACTTTAACGATGTCGGATGAAGAAAGTCTGAATACCAAAGTTGTAGATATTTTCGAGCTCTATAAGATAGAGTCCGAATTTGCATTATTTGGACTTCAGATGACGAAGTTATGGTCAAAATACTAAAATGGTCAGAACAAGGAAAGCTGAGTTTCGAGGAAGACAAGAAGTTTTATTCTCCAACACTTGATAGTGCATACAATTATGGTACTCTAAAGAAGAAGATGAAACCATATGGAGTCAATGATGAGATTTGAACTTCACTTCTTCAGGACTTAGATAATTCTTGTTTTTAATCATAATAATTAAAGTTTGCCTATATTTGATTAGAGTTGTTCCATAATGATCATTAAAATGTTATTTGGTTGATTGTGATCCTATCCCTTCCTGTGTTTTGTTTTAGTTCTTTTTGTTAAACCTTTATTCCCTTAATTCAAACCTTGAGAATTGTTTAGATTAGCTTTTTGATCCATAGCTTTGCAATGCTTTATCTCTACATGTGATCTAGCTAAGTTGATGTATCCACGTGTCTTTTAGTAGGTCTTTTTACTTTAATTAGTCGATTGAATCTGCTCATGCATAGAGATGGTTAGAGTTTGCTAGTTCATCAATTCTCAAAGTTTAGTGTTTAGTGTTAGAACCAACTTTTTGTTTATAAATAAAAACTTGAGAGCCAAGGTTTGTGTAAAAGTAGAAGGGGATCGATCACTTGTGCCTCCTTTGAGTGGTACGGTCAAGGTTTATTTTTGTGCAAATTACTTTTCAATTTTTTTTAAACATGAACATGTGCATGTTTTTCATGACTATTTATATGTGCACAATATTATCTTTGAAAATTTAAAATTTCAAAACATTTTGGTCTCTCTACAAAAAGAACCCTTGTTAGAATTTTATCTAAGCCTAATTTTATTTCTTTCAAAATCATCTCTCTAATTTGGCCAAAATCATTAGGAACCCATCATTTTGTTTATCCCTTGTTTGATTTTATGAATCAAGTTCATCTATGAACTATATATCCTTAGTGCTTTGCTATGTGATTTCAATTTGAATTTATAGTTGTCTTTGATTCATGAATCAAATGTTTGTTTAAACCCCAATCAACCATGTGACTCCACTTTTATCTCTAATCAAAACCATGATGTTATTATATTATATATATGTGTGCACTGTGAGCTAACCATGCAGAGAAATTCACACTTCATTTGAAACAATGAGATCAATATGGTGAAATAGTACAAGATAAATTCATGATGAGTGATGCAAGTATTTGACAAGGATTTGAAGACATCATCAGAATTTGCAAAATTTTGATTGAGTTTCGAATTGAAGAGTGAGTGGACTGAATGGATGAGGAATTAAAGACAAGAATCAAGCCCATGAAGCTTCAATATCAACAATGGTAGACTCAGACAATTTTCACCAAAACCCAAGTCCAAAAGGTTGAAGATTGTCAACATTGGGAGAGCTGAAAACGGAAGCTGAAGATGTCATCAACATGGAGCTTGACCTCAGAAGGCAAAGGTAGAATATTTTCTTATATTTGAAAAGCCTATGAAGTCCTCTTTCCAACGCAACAAGAATTACTCAATTTGGAGATTTCTACAAGGAGCAATGTGCAAATCATTGAAGGCTGCGCGAACTGAATCGAAGTCTGGACAGAATGCAGTGCTTGAATAAAATGGGCATAACTCCTTCATACGGAATCAGAATTTAACGCATAAGTACTCGTTGGAAAGATAATTCCAGAGGCTACCCAATGGACCTATTATTTGAGGCATGTTCTGTTCGAGACCAATGAGTTATACTACGAGGAAAGAGGTGGCAGAGACAATGGTAATGACTACTTAAGGAAGATGGAGACAACAATGATGAAGAAGGCTTGGGCAATGCTTCCATAAGATTTTCATGATCAAGTTCAGTTGCAAGGAGCCTCAAATACATTGGAACATGAACACACAAGCAGAGGTTTGTGCACACAAGTGATACTATGATCAAGACACGATGAAGCTGCACAATCAAGTTATCAAGCTGCACGGACACTTTGGATTCTTACTCCAAGGACATGGCTTCACTTCAACGAAGGTAAGTAAGAAGTCTAGCTTTATGACTTTAAATTAAGCGCTTTTCGGGAGGCAACCCGTTTAATTATTTGTTTTTAGTGTTAAGAGTCTTATAGTCTTTTAATAGAGAAATGGGAAGCATGACACCACCCTTTGAATCTTTTGCTTGTGGCTAGTTAACTTAATTTTATGTTTTCTACCTTGCATTTGCATTATCATTTGTTTTTCCACACTTGTTTTATTAGTATTGAAATTTTCATAAACTTCATGACGGATGCTTTATCGTACTCAACGGAGTTTTTCTTGATAAATTAAGTGTAAACATGGTGTTTAGATTTAATTTAAGACCATCATCATTAAGTTTAATTGAAAGTTTTTTGTTAATCATGTCTCCTGTGGATAAACTTTCCGCATTTATTTTTCATATTTCATGCATAAATCACCCTTTTACATTTAGATTCAATTGTATGTTTTGCATTATAATTGGCTTGGTTGTTTAATTAACTCCATACTGTATGTTTTCATTTTATGATAATATTACTAGAATATTTTCCTTAGCAATTTTTTATGTAAGCATGGTGCTTAGATTAAATTGTTGATCATCATGATGAAGTTAATTAACCTTGTTAGTTATCCATAATTGCATGTGATTAATTTATAAACTTTGCAATGTGCTTTGGTTTTCTTGTACTGTTATGAGTTAATAACCTTGAATAAACATGGTGTTTTAATCTTGGTTAATTAAAGTTTTGATGGCTATGGAGAGACTTAGCAATCATGTTGTAAACATGGTGTTTAGAACTTGATTTAATCATTGTTTTTGTTTATATGCTTATCTTTTGCATAATTACACGTTTGCATTCACATACACCATTTAGTTTTTCTTTTAAGATTAACTAGGCCACGAGTTAAAAATCATTGGGAATATTATTAGATTATTGTAAATTGCTTCTACTCCTGATTGTTACCTCGAGAGTAGTATGTGCACTTGAATTGTTTTGTAGGAAATTATTTGATGATAAGAAAATTGAAGGAATATCCGGTAACATATTTCTAACACCTTCTCTTTTATTTGTTTTAAATTCTGCAAATTATTAGCTATATCTATCAATTTGGTGTTCCCTTTGTGTTTCTCTTGTTTTTGGTGTGGTAGTTTAGATTTATTGTGATTAATACTACAACCATGATCTATGCTTAATAAATTATAACATTGTTTTCAAGAAAATGATGAAAGTTGCCGCTTTATCTTTATCATGCTTTGATTTTGATTAGTCAAAAATAACGGGCTCTCATAATACATGTTTAATTGAACTAACCAGCAAATTTGTGATTGATTATGATTGTTCATAAAGATCCATATGATTTAATTTTGCAAAGTTTAATCTTTATCATGATTATCTCCTTGTTTATTTTTACTGCTTATAAATGCCATGATCAACTTTATGAGATTATCTTGCAATAGCCATTCCTACCAAAGCCATATATTTTTAACCTTAGATTTATCAAATTTGTTTTTCAAATGAGTTGGATCAAGACTGTGATCTAGGGTATGAGACTTAGAAGCTGGTCATTCATTTTTGCGTATCTTTTCTTTGCTAGCTTTTTCTATCCATGCATTGTGTTTCTCTATAATGGAGAGATTGCAAACTTCGCTAGATATCCATCCTTAAACCAAAATTATCTTTTTGTGTATCCTCCTTGACCACAACCCATTATTTTTTGGAGTATTTAAGGGATTAAATATTATTCTTTTAATTAGACAACTCCATTCTCTAAGTTAAATTGGTTAGATATATATTAAGGGCGAGGGTGAGTATTATTCAAGAGTAGGGATGGAGAGCTGCCATATATAGTTTTTTTTATATAGAGAAAGGTTTTTGAGGGGGCACAAGCAAAAAAAAAAAAGAAAAAAAAGGGAGACCAAGTGGTCGTCTAAAAATAAAAAAAATTAAAAATATATATATATATTATGTCCCTCAGTAATCTTCTAAGTACTTTTGAGAGTTTTATATATAGTTGGTTTTAGTATTAGCAAGTGATATCCTGTATATATACTCTAGAAAATATTTGAACCATGTGCAATCTGATAGCAAGGACTTCATTTACGCCTTGCGATTATCCATTGACACTTGCACATGTCCATTTTTCTATATGTGTGTGTTCCATCCTTTCCCTCTCAACATTATTTTATTCCATGACCTTTTTGACAAGTCTCAGTAAAACCAGCAGATTTCTATCTTGGTTTGACAATATTTTGAAAACAAGTTTTGATTAGGATTCATACCAAGCTCCAGATAAACTTCCACCTTTTATATATATTTATTGAATAGTATTTAGATATTAAGAGACCGGAGAGTTGAGCGTGTTTCTTTGGCTTTGCAAGAATTTATCTCTTAATGTTTGATTATCTTTTTCAAAAAAAAACATATTGCTAAAATGAGGAGATGGGTCTTTGATAAAATTGAACTCTGGCTAATTCTTTTGTTGTGGGATGAGCTTAATTGAATATCTTTTCTTTCATGATTTGCTGGTTCAAACTTAAATTACAAGAGAGCTTGTTAGTTTGATTGATTAAGATTAGAGTATGAAAAAGTTATTGTAAGGCAACGCTTATTCTTGACTTACTCGAGGACGAGCAAGGTTTAAGAGTAGGGATGTTGTTGACGCAGCTTATGTACGAAATTTATGCATCATTTTATATGATTTATCATTGATTTTATGCGCCAACTATATCTTTCACTAACATTTATCACCGATAATTGTGGATTTTGCGATATTGTCTTGGAAATATACTACATGTGATTTTTACAGGTTTTAGACCAATTTTTCGCGAAATTCACCATGATCCACTTCGAGTAAGAAAAGACCGTTAGATGACATGGATTGAAGATGAAGAACAAGGAAGACTTGGTGTACTCATAGCCCCTCTGTGTAGATCAAGGCTCCCTAAACAGAAGATTCAATGAAGTGTCGAAGAGCTACAAGAAAATAAAGATATTTATTCATTAAAGATGATGAATACGACAAAGGCCAGAAGAATTCATCAAAGCTCGGCCCATTACGAAGATTCCAGAAGCATAAGAGTCCCGAAGGCCCCGCACAAATATTACTTAAGCATTAAGTAACTACCCCGCGAAAGATGGAAAGGAGAAGACGCAGGAAGAGTCCGGGTCGGCCGACCCTGACCCTCCTGGTCGGCCGACCCCACCTCTGCGAAAGTCAGTTCGACTTGCCTTTTTACCCACGTCATCCTCAGGGTATAAATAGTGAGTCTAGGCGCCGAGTCGAGGCATCCAATTCATTATCAAGGCGACAAGATGTAGAGAAGAGGGACAACAACCAGAGGAGAGCTGAGGGTCGAGATTCTAGGCTAGGATTAGAGTTCTTCTAGTTCGTAGAGGTGATTAGAGGCCTTGCATGGTGCTCTAATTACCTAGCTCCAGAGGTCTAATTGTATCATCAAGGGAGGTATGGCCATGGTTGTAAGTATGATACAATTTATTAATGAAAGCATTGTTCTTGTCTAATTATCATGTTCTTGTTCTAATTATGCATGTTCTAGCTCTAATTAGATTTAGATCTAGATGCTTGTTGATTAGACCATGTCTTTAAGGGTTATATTCATCTAGTGTTCTTGATTGTTGATCTTGCTTACTAATGATATAGTTGTATGTCTAGTTCTTTTGATCATGGAGATTAGAGGTTCTAGTTGTGCTAATTATGTTATTAGACCATATAAGGTAGTTGGAAGCTGGTTCTCTGATTACGTGCCTGTTGAAAGCTTTTCGTCGATTACCTGGTTACCAGTGACAGTGGAGCCCGGGGAAAGATTAAGCCGATCTAGGGGGTTAGGTTGATTGATCTTAATTTAATTATGCTATGATGAATATGCTTGAACATGCTTGTCTACCTTGAGCTACTTGTTATCTCATTGCTTCTATCTAATTGTGGTACCCTTATCATGCTTGTTTTGGATCCAATTTGAGCTTGATTAGAATCTAGTTAATACCCCTTAATTAGTGTTCTAGTTCTGTTCTAATTGTTTATCTTATATATTAAGTATAGTTTAGACGTAGATTAGACATAGTTTAGAGCTAGTTTAGAGGTAGATTAGAGCCTTGCTTTTTACCTTTAGTTTTCCATAAACTCTTGTTAATTAGTTCTCAATTAGTTCGTTTCCTGGATTGACAAAACCCATGATACTCGTCCTGGGGAAAAGCTACCACGATACTGTCGCTTGCAGTATAAGGTTTGGCGTGCTTAATTGCCATCAACAGCCGGCCGACCCCAGCTCAGGCCGGGTGGCCTGGCCACCCGTCGGATCCACCGCCATACTTCATCTTGTGGTCTATCTTCACTCCCCAAGTCGGTTGCGTGGTGGTTAAGGCGGTTATCTTTGTGTTTTCTCCCAAACCATTGGATCTCACTTGTGTTTCTTCCTTGGCTGCTGGATTCAAGTGTTGAGGATTGCTGAGTTCACCAATCCAAGTGATGGATCAGTGATGTGGCAACGCCTTCTGGTTGATTGCATGCGGCTTTCGTGGACTCCACCTTGGAGATGTGTTGACATGGCATGTGTGTGCATGCAGGTCGAAGTAGGTGCCAATTGGGCCCAGACACTGGCCAGGCGGCCTGAAAGTGGGGCCGAGCAGCCAGGGAACTTAGCCATATGGTAAGCCACCTCCTATATTGGCTCCATTTTACCATGTTTGAGTATGTTTTCTCACCTGCATTCAAATATTTCAACACAACTCTTGGAGATATGTTAGTAGCAAAAGTTTGTCCATACTTTGATGCATTTCCCTTCATATTCATGGATAGTTGATGGTCGTAGATAGTGCAATAATGACCGTCAAGACCCCCCCAAGCTTAGACCTTTGCTCGTCCTCGAGTAAAGCCAAGATGGGTTATGGATCAAGAGTTGCTGCAAATATCAGTGTTCGAGAATAGAAACTATGCATAACTGACACTCATGCTCTAATTTCAAACCTTAGTGTATGCAATGATTACCTTTTCCATACCTATGGTGCATCTTTTGACTCACCATGTCTTGGGTGGCTGAGAGAAGGAACGACTCTGTTGCAGGCTCAGCTCAAAACACTACTTTTGGGACTCCCATCTCAGGTGTTTTTGCAGATTTTCAAAATAGAACAAGTTTCCCTAGAGGTACTCTTGATCGCTCATAAGTGTATCCTCACCTTTTAAGGCCAAAAGCACGGCCAAGAACTTCCTATACTAAAGCTTATGTGGAGCTCAGGGTATGGAAGAACTTAGCTTACTTAGGTTGTTTATTTTGCAAAGCCAAAGATTGGACCAAAGAAATGTACTACATCAGCTAATCATGTTCATCATTGGAGCTTATTTGGTTGTTGTGAATGGATGGATCTCCTTGTTTCCTTTCCTTCTCCTTCTTTTGTATGCTAGGTATGAATGTGGAGCCCTTTTTGTATTTTTCTCTCTTTTTGCCATGCCTGACTAGCATGCTTTTCTTTTTCATACTTTTGCCATGCTTTGACTAGCATGCTTTTATTTTTCTCTTTTTGATGGTTCCACATCCTACCTTATTTTGATTTGGATGGAGTAAGGTTGAAGGTGTGTATTTGGAGATAAATGGATGCATACCCAGAATAGGTAAATGCATATGAGATGGTGGAATTTTGCTCCAATGACTCACAAGATAGAGTTGATTCCACTCAATGAGACTCAAAATTTGAGAAAGCTCAAAACAACACTAAGTAGCTTAAACAAGCGACTCAGATATTTTCAGTGTATTTGGCTCCTATAGGTGTTTCAAAACCAACGGGGGAACTTTATTTTTATTTTTCAAGAAAATAACCTGAGATGTTCATCTTACTAAGAAAATGTAGAGCAGGCCTAGTACTTAGTCATATCATTTCTCACAACAACTTAGACAAGGATTATGCAAATGGCATCCACAAAGTAATAGGTCAGGCTTTCACTTTATACACACAAGCTCGAAATTAAGCTAAGCATAGTTTGTGCATAGATAACTAAACAAGAACATGCTAGAGCAACTATTCATCATTTCCATATATGAAGGTAATATATCAAAGTTGGGAGTTTATATTATTTGACACTTTTTTTCAGATAGATAGGAAACAAAATAAAGTAAATATTATTATGACTACTTACCTTGCTGCTGGACCGGTGTTGCTGGTAGGGCTACTGCGGTTGGTAAGACTGTTGCTGATACTGGTAGGACTGCTGGTTCTGCTGGACGGGTACTGCTGCTGGATAGGAGAAGATGAGGACGAGAAATGGGGGCCTTACTCTGAGATTCGAGCACTAGGAAGCATGCTCGCATCGGTTTACCATCCCCCCAAGCTTCAACGAAGCTAGGAGTGCTGGTAGTAGTAGCTGTGGAAGTCCTGAGCATGGATGAAGCCAGCTTCTACCATTTCGGTTAGATTATGGAGCCTTTCGCTCTAGTCTTGAAGCCATTCGCCCATCGTGTTGGTGTTTCAGTAGATGTCATTGACCTGCTGATACAGCCTTTGGTCGTACCGACCTATGTTCATATCTCCCATGGCGGAGTTGAGGCCAGCCATGTTATCAGTGTTGAACCGGGCTGATGCAGAGGGACCTGCATTCCTGTCAAGGCAATGTGACGTACCTGTCCCATAGTACTCAGGAGCATATGGCGATTGGTGGTATGAACCACCTCCACCCATGCTACCACTGTACCACGGCTCTTGTTGGGCATAACGTTGGAGTCGTGATAACTCCGAGTCTGTGCCAGATGGGGTTGCCATATGGGGTGCCCACGAGTGGTCTTCTTCTTCTTCCTATTGTGCCCTTCGGCACTGTTCTGCTTGTCGTCGCTAGGCCCTCGTCATGACGCCGCCGATGCTTTGGCGTGGTGCTTGTTGAGCATCTATCCAAGCGAAGGGTCATCAGGAATTCTTGTGTGAGAAGGACGGATCCTTCTTCCGTGATGTTCGAGAACTCCAGCCATCCCACATTGTCAAATGCCTACGTGAATGAATCCAACATACCTATAGTGATGAGGAAGAAGGCGTCGAAGTACCTTGTCTGTCCAAAAGTCTTGGTGGTGAGGACCTGCAACTTCTGTGCTTCATCGTCGCTCTGGATGTTAATGTCCTGCAAAGTTAGAAGATGGCACGGTGGCTGTGATGACGTTCCTTCGTCTTGTTCTTGCTCATGGTGGCTTCTGGCACCACTGATCGACATCCTGTCGGACGGCGCTGGAGTCCTAGAACTCCTCCTCTGCGAGTGAGAGTGTGATCCTGACAAGGACGGGAACTTGAGGTGCAGTCCCTTCCCTGTGTTGCTTAGGGCTCTCTTGGCTTTCTTGAAAAATGAAGACATCCTGCAAAAAATACTAAGAGACAAGAGAATACACAAAGGACAGCAATTACAAATAATAGTGTTAGTGGTTAGTCATCCAGAAGTCAGTCATCCAGAAAAGTTAGTCGTCCTTGCGGGGCAGAGCCCCCACAAACCATTCAGAAAGCGAGGGTGTAGCACTTATTTTATTTGGCAGAATTTTGCTGAGTGCTGGAATTTAAACTAAGTGCTTGGACTAATGCTAAGAGAGTGATTAGGGAGGAAGAAGAGAGTGCTCACAATGCTGAGCGGTGCAAGGAGCAAGTGCTGCGTGCATGCGTATTTATAGGAGGGAGAGGGAGCATGCATGTAGGAGAGGCAGGCCGGGCGGCTTGAGCACCAAGCCGGGCGGCTAGGCTATGGGGTCGGCCAGCCTAGGGGCCAGGCCCCTAGCTTGGTTGGTGTGCACAGCAGGTGAAGGGACGTGAACGGTGCAGAATTGAGGCCAGACGACGTCGGTGGTTTGGCCATTTGCATGCATGTGTGAGAGTGAAGGGAGCAGAGGGAACAAGGGGGGCCGGGCGCCCTAGCTTGGGGCCCGGAGGCCCGGAGGCCCGGAGGCCCGGGCCAAGTGCCCTCGGCACTTGGTGCACGCGCGTAGGGAACCAGGGGGTCGGCTGGCCTCAGGTGGGGCCGAGCGGCCTCCAAAAAAAGTTTTTTTCAAGATATAAGAGATGAGAATAAATAACTTATGCAAAAGAAAAATGTAAACTAATGCAAAACATTTAAACTTAAACATGCAGTGGTATAATGAAAAATACTTGCGCGGAAATTAAATATGCAGTGAAGGATAATGCCAGTTTACCTCCTGGTGAGGGCAAGTCATACCTTTTGCTTGGAGTCAGCACTTGACGGAGACTTAGCGGCCGTCTATGCTGCAACTTTTGCTCGCCATACCTTCTTGGTTGCCACAACCTTTTGTTTCTGAGTTTTATTCTGGGTCTTTTCTGGCTTGCCTTTTGGCGATTCATCTTCTTTCTGCCGCCACTCTTTGGGCGTGTTCGTTGTTGTGGCGGCGACCTTCATGACAGGAGTCTTGCCTGACACTTAAGTTTAAATGTTTTTACCTGTCAACACTGTTCTACCTTCGGCTTGAAGGCGAACGTCTGCCGTCTGCCATTGATGTTGAGGTGGACTTGTCTAGCTCCAACATCAATAGTGGCCTCAGCGGTGCTTAAGAACGGTCGCCTAAGGATGAGCGGCATTTTGCTATCAATCTCCATGTCGAGCACCACGAAATCCACCGGGACAATGAAGTTCCAGATTTTGACCAGAATGTCTTCCGCGATTCCGTCAAGGTAGCGAATCGACTGATCCGCAAGCTGCAGGCACATAGTAGTAGGGGCGAGTGTAGCATGTGTGAGTTTATCAAAGACTTCCTTTAGCATAACGCTCACACTTGCTCCCAGATCGCAGAGAGCTTGATCAAAATGCTGGGTCCCGATTGAGCATAAGATGGTTGGATTCCCTGGATCCTTCTTCTTTTGGGGCGGTTGGTTGAGTATAGCAACGCTACACTCTTCTGTGAGGTGCACGACTTCTGTGGACGGCAGCTTCTTTTTGTTGTTGAGGATGTCCTTCAGGTACTTAGCGTACATGGGTACCTGCATCGCATCTAGCAATGGGATATTGACATATAATTTCTTAATTACTTCCACAAACTTGCCGAACTGCTCATCGACAGTGGTCTTTTTCTGCCTTTGAGGAAAAGGGAGCACGGTGGTGTCGTAGAACTCGTACGGAGCCGACTTTGGTGCTTCCTTAATCGGTTGTGGTTCGGTCACTTGATCTTCCTTTTCTAGTTCGGCTGGCTTCTCCTGTTCCTTCCCTACATTCCTAGGATGTGGGGGGTCTTGTGTAGACCTTCAACCCCAAGTTGTTACAGCATTGATATGTTCCTTCGGGGGTGTCTCGGGCTGACCCGGAAGCTTACCCGGAGTTGGACTAGGCAAAGCGGTAGCAAGCTGAGCTATCTGAGTTTCTAGCATTTTATTAAAACTCAGCTGGTTCTTCATGGCGCTATTAAGAGTTTCCATTTGAAGCTACTGGTTTTCTAGAATTCTATCGTTCGCCAGGAATTTCTTACTTATACTATCGTTCACAGCTTTTTGATCGAAAGGATTTTTATTGAACTGCTGAGAACTGCCAGAAGACGTACCTTGACCAAAAAAAGTAGGTGTGGTCGCGAGTTCCAACCTGGTTGAGGACGAGGCCCATTGTTGAAGCTATTATTGTTGTTGAAGTTAACGTCCTCCAATCCATTTCGGGGCAGCTATTCCCCATGTGGCAGGTATTCCCGCAATGCTCACAAGTTATTCAAGAATCCAGTGCCTGGACCGGCACAACTTCAGGAGTATCCTCTAGCTTCTTTAGCTAGAGGTCCATCTTGGCAGCCAACATGTCGGTACTGTCAATGTGGTGGACTCCACAGGGCTTATTGTTTGCCCTCTCATGTCTCCATCCTTGGTTGCTTGCCATCTTCTCTATGAGAGGGCATGCAGCGGCAACGCTCAAGGATAAAAAGGATCCTCCAGCGGCTGCATCGAGGTGTTCTTACGCGGTCTGGTGTAGACCATGGAAGAAGTTCTGGATGATCAGCCACTCTTCCGTACTGTTATGGGGGCAGGCGGCGATGTAATCTTGAAGTCTTTCCCATGCCTCCGCCACTGTCTCATCAGTGAGCTGTTCAAAGCTCGAGATTCGGTTCCTCAGTGAGCTTGTCTTTCCCAAGGGAAAGTACTTTGCAAGGAAAGCATTTGAGTATGCTTCCCAAGTTGCCAAGTTGTGGCGATTCAGATAGAACCACTGTTTTGCCTTATCGATCAGTGAGAACGGAAAAAGGCGTAGTCGAACAGCATCGGCGGTTGCACCCTTGATAGTGAATGTACTGCATATCTCCAGGAATTGCTGGAGATGGCTTTTTGCATCCTTCGATGCCAATCCGCAGAATGGACTAGCTTGGACCATATGAATGCCACCTGGCTTGAGCTCGAAACCTTCTCCAACAGCAACTTCAGGCCCAGTGGGGATGTTGTTGCTGGATGGAACGGAAAAGTCACGGATGGTCTTCTCGGGCACAGCCATTGTTGGCATTGGTTGCTTTGTGCTTATGGTTCCAAACTCGAATGTTGATGGCACAGGCCTCTGCCCGTGGATTGTCTTTTGATAGACTCTCCTTCTGAGCAGCGACTCTGGATTGTTGTGAAAGTTTGCGGGTAGGTCAAAACCGGTCATACACCTCTCTGTCACCCAGCAATAATGTAGACAGAAGCCAATGAGCCCGCTAAGAAATAGCGGTATGTTATCAAGTTATAAGTACCTAGGTTTGAACAAATCAAACCTAGGTTCTATTGCCAATTGCTTCCTCGGCAACAGTGCCAGAAAAAGCTTGTTGACGTCTCTTAGTGTAACAGATTTTACTCCACAAGCGCACGGAGATTCGCTGTAGCTTTTTCACCCAGAGTATTCTAGGTATCGTAAAAATCCACAGGGAAGCAAGGGCTAATAGGTGGAATGATATGTTCGAACTTCAAACAATACTATAGCTTAGTTAAACACCAGCTATTCTTACAATGGGGGTAAGATAAACAAGATAGTGTATGGTGGGAAGAGTAAACAGTGACCAAAGCAGTAAACAACTAGGTAGTTTCCTGGGAGGACAACGATTGAGATTAAGATATCCAAACTATATTCCTTAACTACTACATAGGAGTATCCGCGGTTGAACTGAGTTAAACAAACACGAACTAGGATCTTGCGTCAAACAAAATTCCAGACTACACCGAGTAGGCGCGGGGGTAGATAGTTGGCCAACCAAACAACAACTGGCTAATGCCTATGGGCTTACTGAACGACGGGGTCAGATTACAAAGGCTCCCTAATGCTGTCACCAAGAGGGGCTACCAACCAGATCTGTGTGGGTAAGATGGCATGGCAAACTAGTGATTAAGTGAGAACTTGATCACTAAAGTCTGTCCTTGATCAGAGGGTTAGGACTGACTTAGCCTTAGATCAGAGCCTAAGGAAAGCCTATAGCACCGGCAAGTCTAGCAAGATTTAGATAACTCAAGAACAACACAAAGCTAAGCCTTGGTCTAGTATGCAATAAGGTACACCACACTAGGCAAGTGTAAGAAATAAAGTAAAGTATAACTCAAAGGATAGAGCAACAAAGTATATTATACTGAAGTAGCAAGAGTACAAAGATAGAAAGATACAAGAGCTTTACCAGACTCGAAGCTAACTCCGGAATCCCTGAGGCAAAGACTTAGACTCAACTCTAACTCCCAGGACTATTCTAGTGCTACTAAACTAGACAATGGTGTGTTTCACTCAACTTCCACACTTTACAAGTGAGAGCTCGGGGGTATTTATAGTCACCAAGTGAGTGGGGGTACTTATAGGGTCGGTATGGTGGTTAAGGGGGCAGGTGGCAGGCTAGGCAGCCTGGTAGGAGGCCGGGTGGCCCCACCTCAGGCCGGGCGGCCTGGCCAACTGTCGAATCCACTGCCATACTTCATCTTGTGGTCTATCTTCACTCCCCAAGTCGGTTGCATGGTGGTTAAGGCGGTTATCATTGTGTTTTGTCCCGAACCATTGGATCTCACTTGTGTTTCTTCCTTAACCGTAGGATTGAAGTGTTGAGGATCGCTAACTTCACCAATCCAAGTGATGGATCAATGATGTGGCAAGGCCTTCTGGTTGATGTCATGCAGCTTTCATGGATTCCACCTTGGAGATTGTGTTGACGTTGCATGTGTGTGCATGCAGGTCGAAGTTGGTGCCAATTGGGCCCAGAGATAGGCCGGGTGACCCAGACACAGGCCGGGCGGCCTCTGGTGGGGCCGGGTGGTTAGGGAACTTAGCCATATGGTAAGCCACCTCCTGGATTGGCTCTATTTCACCATGCTTGAGTATGTTTTGTCGCCTGCTTTCAAATATTTCAGCATAACTCGTGGAGATATGTTAGTAGCAAAAGTTTGTCCATACTTTGATGCATTTCCCTTCATATTCATGGATAGTTGATGGTCGTAGATAGTGCAATAACGACCGTCAACACCTGCCAAGTGGTCTAGCAGGTGGCTTGGGTTGAGGCCCAAGTTAGGCTCAGCCCATAAGAGCGACGTTGGGTGCGGGACGGTGTCGTGAGCTGTAAAATCACTCAAGATTGGATGCCCATCTATTGTTTCCTAGTTTGAGTGTCAAAACCAGGGGCTTGGTTGCCAGTATCCCAAAACTGGAGTTCCCCTGAGGGATGAGCTACTGGACACATGGAGGACGTCAGGACAAGGCAGAGAAACCAAAGTTGCTAGGACTCCATCGTGGCCGTTGATCCGAGTTATTGCGGTCTTTTCTAGCCTCTACAGACATTTTAGTGTAACGAGTCTGGAATATAGGGGGTTAAGTGCAAACTGCCTTAGGGCAATAGAGGTGTAGTATAAATAAGAGGTTGGCTGCTCTAAGCCACCTCTCTTGGTGGGTTAGACTTGATTAGAGCTAGGGTTAGAGCTCCATTTTCATCACCAAGCAAGAGCATCAATTTCTAGTGGGTTTTGGAGATATCTAGCCCCAAAGTAAGCGGGTAGGAGTGGGAGGAAGCTTGGTGTATGAATCTTCATCTTGTAATCTAGATCTAAGACCTCTTTGAGGCAATCAATAGATGGATTTCATGCAGCCTTGTGTGTGCTTGTTCTTCCCCCTCTCCTGGTTCACCTTTGATCTTGGTTCCTTGGTCTTTTGGTATGTTTGTGCTTGACCAAGCCTGAGATCTTTCTTTTGTTGGTGTTTTGGACTGCTAGGACTTGGAGAAATTGTGATTTTGGTGTGTGTTGGCGTTCCTTAGCCTTCAGATATAATTCCGCAAGTGCACGGTAAACGCGTTGTAGCTCTTTCACCCAAGAGTATTCCAGGGTATCGAATCCACAGAGAACGAGAAGTATAATAACACGTAACACAATGGTGGCTACACTTATGATTTTGAGATGTTGAGACTAAGAACGAGCCACAAGTATCACAATAGTTTTCTCCCAACTATGAGCAACAGAGGTTTTTCTCACTTTTTTGAAAAATATAGTGCTCCTTCCTTTGTTCTCAAGATCACCTCTCGATCACTCAAGGGATGAGAATCCTTGTGTTTCCTCTCCTCCTATTCTAAGTTTGAGTAGAGCTGAGAAGTAATCTGACTATCTCATGATGTTTGTATCACCAAGTCAAATCAATGTGTCAAGCAAAGAGTATGAATCAACTCAAGAACTTTGGCTATGTGCAAGTGTGGCGGGAAGTTTATTGGTAAGTGTGCCATGGTATTCCCCTTTTTGATGCGAGAGAGGGCAAGGAATTTTCTTTCCTCTTTCTTTCTTTCTCTTTTTTCTTCTTTTTCTTTTTTTTCATTTTTTTCAATTCAATTCCATGCCTCTCTTCCTCTCTTTTTTGCATGATTGACCAGGGGTAATTGGAATGTTAGTATAGCACATCTTATTGGAGCTTTATGATATGGACGTGCACGTGATAGCCAAAAGTTATGAATGATTCTAACTCATTTGATGGCACAAAATTTGACAAGGTTCAAAACATTTAGAGAAGCCTTTTTGATGCATAAGAATTTTCATTTGTGGCACTGGTAGGACATGTGTCTCGAGAACATTGGAGAAGAACACATTTCGATATTTTAGCGAAACAAAACTCTTTGCTCAAGCGGGAGATTGCTGGGGTGTATACATGTTACTCATATCACATGAATCAACATCTTAAATAAAAGCGGGTCCCTAATCAAGAGTATCCATGGGCAATTTTACTTCAACATAGGGAGTAAAGTTTGCACAAGCATAGACACAGGTTGTCAATATGATCATGTAGAGTAAATTTTATCCAAGTTTCATGTATAGTATGGAATATAAGGACCATATATGAAAATTTTGCGATAATACCTGGTCCATGTGCAAGGTCGAGGTGGAGATGGGTTCACTCAGCCCAGGACTAGGCCAGGCGGCCTAGTCAGGAGCCAGGCGGCCAAACATTGGGGTCTTCCGACCTTTGCATCGATCGTGTTGCGTGGAGAAGTGTTTTGGGGCGTCCTTTTCTGCGTTTGGTACGTTTTTCATCAACTTGGCAGATCGGGCGGCCTGGGTAGGCGCCAGGCAGCCTGGGCTGGAGGCTGGGCATCCTGGGGTTAGGCCGGGCGGCCGGCCTTTGGCTCGGTTTGTCCCAAGTTTTTATGTGCAGCGAGGTACAACCCTGTACATCGTGATTCTTCGTTCATTTCTGCAGGGTTAGTGACGAGAGTTTGGGGGAAGGCTAAGTGCATTGCCCCCACACTTGAACTCAAAGCAGGGATGGATAAAACATTTATTGAACTAAGCATTAATCAAACAAAGATAAAGATAGGCGTTGTCCATACAAAGAAAGAAATAAATGAAACAAAACCTAAGCACTAGGAAAGCAAAAAGGGCGCCTATACTAAAATTTATTGGGAAGCCATGGGCATCTATGGTTTTGGATCATATATATCAGGATTCCCTGTGGCTTTCGCGAGGTGGCAGAACTTGGAAGAGAAGCCCTTCCTAAGGGTTTCTAGCTTATCATTAATCTCCCACTTCAAAAGTTTGCCTTCGGCGTAGCGCTCAAGTCTTATAAGTGCGTGCTTGAGCGCTTTGATCTCCAATTTGAGAGACTCGATGGTCTCTTTCTCATTCTCCTCCTCCTCTGAATCTTCGAATTGGCCCGGTGGAGTGCGGATCAGAGGGGGTTTGGAGATCCTCTTCATGGTCCTCCTAGGGGGAGTGGAGTCGATGGACTCATCAATTGATGCGTCCCCCCTAAGGACGTTCTCCACGTGCTTAGGGACCAACACCTTCCCCCACCTTCCGGAGGGAGTAACCCCACCCCGAATGGTGTAGGTTGTTGATTGTGGCCCCTTGGGCACGTCCTTGCCCGTGCCCTCCATGGTATCTTCTGAGAAGAGTTTTCGAATGGGCACCATGGGGCTGATTGCCCCGACCTTAGGTCGAGGGGAATCTTCCTGGAACACCTTCTTCGTGATGGTATGTGTAGGAGATAGGGCACGCACAGGCCTTCCCGCACTGCGTGAGCACGCGGGGGAGGCCGGGTGGCTTGAGGGGGTGGCCAGGCAGCGAGCGGTGCCACATCCAGCACCCTCATGGTGCCATTCCCTGTTGCTACATGGGTGAACTCATCGTCGAAGGCCGGCGAATAGGTCATCGTGGTGCCGGATGTTAGGGCAAGGCTCTTGGATGGAGTGTTGTTGGAGGCCATGACTTAGTTTTTCGAGTGGAGATGAGATGGGAATAGAGAGAGTGGCTAGAAGGGAAGAAACCCTCGTGTTTAAGTCGTGAAAGCTCGATCTCATCTACTCAATGCCGTCCGGTGGCTTAGGGACCAACTCAACTCAAAAAATTTCGAAAGGAGGCGGCCAGGCGGTAAGGTGGGAGGTCGGGCGGCCTGGCCCTTGGGCCGGGCGGCTTCACCAGGGGGATGGGCGGCCTGACCTGAGGTCGGCTAGCCTCGCCGACCCTGGTTTGGCAGACCAGATGTCGGTTTTACCCTTCTAGGTGCTTGAAACCCTATTTCATCGTGTTGTGCAGTCACTTTGTTTTGATTTGGCGATGTGGAAGCAAAAGGTGAGATAAGACAGAAAACAGAGGAGCATGGTAGTGTACATGGCTTCGTTTAAGGTCGGAGCTAGACCGTGGCCGTGTGATCATGCCGTTTCTTGCAGCTCGTAGACGTCCACTTCTTCGAGCTATGGCATTTCGGGCTCTAGGAAAACTTTTAGGCGTTGCCCGTTCACCTTAAAGACTTTCCCATCATCGTCTTGGAGGGTGAGGGCACCGTGATCGGCGGCATCAAGGACCGAAAATGGCGCTTCCCACTTACTTCTAAGCTTACCATGACCAAACACACGAACACGAGAATTAAATAGTAGTACCTTATCGCCTAGTTTGAATGTCTTCATCTTGATATGCTTGTCGTACCATCTTTTGGTTCGTTCTTTGTACAGCTTAGCACTATGGTAGGCCTTCTCCCTCCATGCCTCCAATTCGGCGAGTTGAATCTAATGTCAAACTCCCGCTGATTGGAGATCCATGTTCCATTTCCTTATCCCCCAATGAGACTTGAACTCAAGTTCTACTGGAAGGTGACAAGTCTTGTCGTACACCATTTGGTATGGTGTCATGCCAATGGGAGTTTTATATGCTATGCGGTACACCCATAGAGCGTTGGGTAGCTTGGATACCCAGTCTTTTCCCATAGCCTCGACAGTTTTCTGCAGGATGTTCTTGATCTGCTTGTTTGATGTCTCAGCTTGGCCACTTGTCTGCGGGTGATAAGGAGTGGCGACATGGTGATCCACCACGAGTTCTGCAAGGCACCTCTTAAATCTTTTATCTATGAAGTGAGGTCCTCCATCGTTGATGATGACCCTTGGCATACCAAATCGAGGAAAGATGGTGTCGTAGAACATTCTGATTGAATGCCTCGAATCTGCCGCGGAGCACGGCAGTGCCTCTACCCATTTTGATACATAGTCTACTGCGATCAGGATGTATTCTTTGTCTCCACACTTGCAGAAAGGCCCCATGAAATCTATGCCCCACACATAGATTTCATGGGGCTGACATGAAATCTTGCTTGTGAGTGGCATAGCATCCATTGGGTTAATGTTTCCTTGGCGCTGACATCGTGAGCACCTTCGTACGAACTCTTTGGCATCATTGTACATGTTTGGCCAGTAGAATCCACTTTGCCAAATCTTTGCATGAGTCCGATAGGCTCCATAGTGACCACCATAGGAAGATGAGTGACATCTATCAAGGATTTGAGGTACTTCGCAAGTTGGAATGCAAGGACGTAAGAGTCCGTCTGCGTTGAGTTTATATAGGTAGGGGTCATCCCCGAGATAGAACCGGCTATCATGGATCAATTTCCTCTTGTCAACTCCTTCAGGTATATATCCCGTGACCAAGTAATTGACCAGATCTGCGTACCATGGTTGGGATGTGGTGACCTTTAGGAGGGTGTCATCTCTCATGTAGTCATCTATCGGCAAGGATGATGTCTCTTCAAATTGCATTCATGAGAGACGATTGGCAACTGAATTCTCAACTCCCTTCTTATCTCTGATTTCTAGGTCAAATTCTTGGAGTAGTAGGATCCACCGTATCAGTCATGGCTTTGCATCTTTCTTGGCGAGGAGGTATTTGAGAGCTGCATGATCTGTATATATGATGACCTTGGCTCCCACCAAATATGATCTGAAGTTGTCAATGGCGAAGATAACTCTAACAACTCTTTTTCGGTGGTGGAGTAATTCAGCTACAGGCCAGTGAGCGTCTTGCTCGCATAGGATATGGCATGATGTTTTCTATCCTTGCTCTGGCCTAGGACTGCTCCTACAGCATAATCGTTGGCATCGCACATGATTTCAAAAGGAGCATTCCAGTCTAGTGGTTGGATGATGGGTGCTGTGACTAGAGCCTTCTTGAGTGTATGGAATGCTTCAAGGCAGGCATCATCAAACACAAAGGGTGTGTCCTTGGCTAGGAGATTAGTCAGAGGTCGGGCAATAAAAGAGAAGTTTTTGATGAATCTCCTATAGAATCCAGCATGGCCAAGAAAGCTTCGGAGTGCCTTGATGTTTACTGGAGGTGGAAGCTGCTCAATGACCTCAATTTTTGCACGGTCCACCTCTATGCCTCTCTTTGATACTCTGTGTCCTAGCACAATCCCTTCTCTGACCATAAAGTGACACTTTTCCCAGTTTAGGACAAGGTTGACTTCTTTGCACTGCTGGAGAACCTTTTCCAAGTTCTCTAGACATCCATCAAAGGTATTGCCATAAACTGAGAAGTCGTCCATGAAGACTTCCATTATATTTTCTATCAGGCCAGAGAATATGGCCATCATGCAACGCTGGAACGATGCTGGAGCATTGCACAACCCGAACGACATCCGTCGATATGCAAACATGTCGTAAGGACTTGTGAAGGTGGTCTTACTCTGGTCATCCGGGTGAATTGGGATCTGGTGACAACCAGAGTAGTAATCGAGATACCAGAAGAATGAGTGATTGGCCAGCCTTTCGAGCATCTCATCGATGAAAGGAAAGGGGAAGTGGCCCTTCCGGGTGGCTGAGTTGAGCTTTCTATAGTCGATGCACATTCACCATCCCGTGACAGTGCGTTGAGGGATTAACTCATTGTTCTGATTCTTCACAACTGTCATTCCTCCCTTCTTGGGTACGACTTGGACTGGACTGACCCATTGACTATCTTGTATGGGGTAGATAATACCCACATGTAGGAGTTTAAGTACCTCCTTCTTAACTATCTCTCTCATCGCATTATTGAGTCTGCGTTGAGGTTCCCTTGTAGGTCGATGTTCGGTCTCCATGGGGATGCGATGTGAGCACAGGTTAGGACTGATTCCCTTTAGGTCTTGCAGTGAGTACCCAAGCACTGATCTGTACTTTTCCAAGAATGAGAGTAATCGCCGGCTTTCATTCTTGGTTAGCTTGTCGCTGATGATCACCAGTGTGTCCAGATTCCTGTTGAGGAAGGCGTACTTCAGGCCAGGCGGTAGCTGTTTAAGCTCAATTTTTGGGGGGTCAGGCTGTAGAGATTCACCCAATTCTTCGAACTCAAGCGGCTCTTCTACCACACTAAAGTCGCTAGCCTCGTCCTCTAGGCTATGTTGATCCTCCTCTTCCTCAAGTGAAATACCCATCACTTCTTCTAGGGGGTCAACTTCTGGCTTAGATTCTGTTTTGGTATTCAGTGCCCGACTCATGCCAATTTCGAGTACCTCTAGACCAAACTGAAGCTGTAACTGTCCTGGATTTGTCGTGTTAATTAGGGAAGCAATGGGGAGCCCAATCAATATGATTGGCATAGGCCCCTCAGGTATGTCAAAGACGTGGAAGTCTACGAATATCCGCTTGTCCTGCAAGGTAACTGGTATGACCCAAATGACTCCATGATTTTCCAACGATTCATTCTTGTTCCACTTCAAGCGAATGTTGGATTTTGATCGTGGTTGAGTGGGGAAATAGGTGTCTACAGCATATTTGGGAATGATGTTCACCCCAACTCGTGGGTCATAGAGAATATCTTGTGGAAGCATGTCGGATACATGGCCAGGGACGAGAGTTGGTTCTGGGTAGAACCTAACGAATTTTGTATGAAGTCTTCTCTCTTCTAGCCATTCCCGATTTATCACTGCTGTAAGCCAGAGTAGGTCCTCTCTCATTTGATGTATCTGATGTGGAAAGAGGTATGCTGCTTGAGAGGTCCTTTCGAAGCATCGGCTCACTTTAGCCAACCGAGATACATTGCCAAAGCTTGCAAATAGTTCATCGTCGAATGAGAACGGCGGAACCGACGGATGATTCGTCACGGTTTCACTGACCCTCTCAGTGTCCTGTGATGTACTTGGTTCAGGGACATCCTCTATCATGAGGGTTTGATGGGATAGTGGAGCTGGTGGATGGGTGTTCTGACTTTCTTCGTGGTAGCTGGGCTCAGGTGGATCTTCTGGATATGAGCGTGGTTTCTCATTCTTACTGCCATCAGAGGATTTCTCGAGGATTTTATCAAGGACTTTCCATCCTTCTGGGGCAGTTAAGTGAGAGAACGATCTTCCCGATGCTAAATTCAAACATACTCCTGCGCCTAGTGATAGGCCTCGGACAAAGTGCTGCATGAGCATGGATTCTTGTATCGCCAAGTCAGGGCCAGATGCGACCAGACTGGTGAAACGTGACCAAGCTGCGGCCAAGTCCTCGTTACTTCCTTGTTGGAAGTTGAGAACTTCACATCAGAGGTCAACGACTCAATGTTGTGGGAAGAAGTGTAGACAGAACTTGACTTCCCAACTCCCCTCTACTGCACCAACTGCTTTGTTATACCAAGATTTTGCTGCTCCCGTAAGTGAGAATGGAAAGAGCAGCCATCGAAGGGTTTCTCCAGGCATTCCTGGAATTACGAGGCAGCTGCATAGCTGCTCGTATTCTCAAAGGTGTGTGTAGGGTCTCTCTGAGTCTAATCCCGTGAAACATTGATCCCAAACCATGGCTATCAAGCCGAGACGTAGTTGATAGCCATCTATGATGACGGGGGCAGATGATGGTGGAGGCTCCAGAAAATCTCCCTTCGGAGTAGATAATTCGCACATAGGCGTGTGATCCATTTGGTGGAATGGTGATATGATATTGGTGATAGTGGTGGTATAGTGGGAGATAGGACAGCCTTGGTTCTATGTTAAAATAGCTACCGTTCCCTGGCAACGGTGCCAGAAAAAGCTTGTTGGCGTTCCTTAGTCTTCAGATATAATTCCGCAAGCGCACGGTAAACGCGTTGTAGCTCTTTCACCCAAGAGTATTCTAGGGTATCGAATCCACAGAGAACGAGAAGTATAATAACACGTAACACAACCAACCGAACTAGTGAAGCTAGCAATGTAAAGGATAAAAGATAGGGGAGCAGGTTCTCGACAAATGTTAGATGACCTTACTATACTTAAGCGTGCAAAGAGAGATACTTGTCATGTAAACATAGACACCAAAGCTATAGCACCACTGCTAGGCACCAGAGTGCTGATTACCTAGCCGAGAAAGGTGGGTACTACAGGATAAGGCTATATCGTCAGCGAGTCCATCCGAACATACGGGATTGGAATACGGAGAACACAAAAGCTGTCACCTAATGTGTCTACCAACCAGAGCTACGTGGGATAGCCGACCAACCAAGGTAAACTCTAAGTATGAACACCGTCGTGCCACTCAGTGAGTCTACTACTAACTGGTAATGAGCCAGAAAAGCAAGCACTACTATATAGCCAACACTATAAGCATGCACAAGGTTCCCGTAAACAGACAAGTATAACACTAAGTATGGAAGCAAAGTAAGTACGAAATAACAAAGGTAGAAGACAAGGAACTTTACTAAATCCTGGAATTCAATATCCTTCTGCTGAGAATACAAGTATGGGAGCAAGAGAAATCTGGCTCCGGCACTCTTCTTCTCACTACTCTCCTTGATACAAGAGGCACTCTCTCTACAAGCTATGGGATAACTTCACTTCTCCACACTATACACTTCACACCAAGTCCTACTATGCCACTACATCTACACACCCTTACTAATGAGCTACCATGGGGTATTTATAGTGCCAAGGGAGTGAGGGGGTACTTGTAGGGTCAGTATGGCTGTTACAAGGGTGTGGGCCAGGCCGGGCGGCCTCGTAGGAGGTCGGGCAGCCTGATAGGAGGCCGGGCGGCCTAGGGTGCCCTTGGATCCACTGCCTTACTTGATCCTTTGGTTGGTATTGACTCCCCAAGGCGGTTGTAGGTCGGTTGGTGGTTATCCTCGTGTGCTTTTGCCTCAACCATTGGATTCTCTTTGTGTTTCTTCCTTACACATTGGATGGGACTCCCCTAGATTGCTGACTTAACCAATCAATGGGCTGGATTGGTGAGGTGGAAGCCTTTCGACGTGTTTGTGCTTCTTCTCTCGGTTGCCATGGTGGATTTGTGTTTGACACGTTGTCTCTTGCATGCAGGTGAAGAATGGTGGCAATCGGAGCCAGAGGCAGGCCGGGTGGCCTGGTAGGAGGCCGAGCGGCCTGGGTCCTTAGCCCATTTCCAGCCTTCCTTCTTGGTTCACCATGTCTCGCCATGTTTTGTATGTTTTTGTACCGTGACATGTGTTCCTGCAAGAGTTTTGTACACAACTCGTGGAACCGGTTAATATGCATGAACTTTGCATAAAATCACCCTTGGAACATGAAATGTTGGTGGTTGAAATGGGTTATAATGACCGCCAACAGTGTGCCAAATCTTAGTTTCACGAGCAGTCCCGCGATTTTTGTTCTTGCCTTGTGGACTTCACTTTGGGGACGAGTCAAATATGTTGCCTTGACCTGTAAGGAATAGCTCCTCTATGGCCTAGACAAAGTCCTTGTGAAATTTGGTGAAGTTCGGAGTCCATTTAGTCAAGGTTTGGATTGATTCTTGAGGATCTGCTGGCTATTTTGTCTTCTCGGGCAACCCTATTTCATACCACCAAACCATCCGATGGTGAGACACTAGACCATCCGGTGGCTGGGGTTTTTTTCTGGGTAGAGTCTAGGAGGCTCTGCCTCAAAGGGCCTTTTGCGAGCACCAGACCGTCCGGTGGTGGTACACCGGACCGTCCGGTGGTGCTTGAGCAAAGGGATCAGCCCGCGGCCTAGAATGTCCGACGGCTTGCCGGATCATCCGGTGCCTAGCCACTGGACCATCCGGTGGGTCACCATCGGCCCGTCTAGTGCCTCAGCGTCAGACCGTCCGGTGGCTTCTACCGGCTGTTCTAGACTCATTTTGCATCATGTTTTGATTGGTGTTTGAGCGAGTGCTTTCGTGTGCTTCCGCGTGACTTTACTATGAGTGTTCTAGGGTTGGTAGCTTGTCATTGCTATCCGACTTTGCACAACGGAGAAGAGAGTGATTTTGGGGTTACAAGTTTTTGGGCGTCGACCCATTCACCTTGTTGGGTTACGGGGTAGGCTACCATAGCATGAAAACGTTTTTCATCTACTGCGTAAAACACAGGAACACGTACCAGTAAGAGATCATAGATCGTTACCATAGACGCATAGTGCAGTGGAAGACGAGTCGAGGCAGCAAAGTGGTTGTCGGTGAGGAGAGCCGATGCCAATTCCTTCCGTCGATCTTGATCAACAACCAGTCGGGCACCCTCGAAACTGGTCGATTGATCAGCGTAGCAGTCGTAGCAACGCCTCTACGGTATCCACACGTAAAGGAAGGCGACGCCGAGTTCTGTCATTCTAGCACCACGAACTTGGCGGAGGATCTTGAGAGATTGAACTAGGGCACAGCTACGGTTTTGCAGAAATCTTTTTAGCGATGGTTCGCACAAAACCGATACCCTAAGTTGTGATGTCTCATGTATATATATAGTCAACACTAATGGGCTTTAGCCACGTAAAGGCCCATTAGGATTCTAATTGCTTGCGGATCAAGTATTCGAGTCGTGATACAGGTCTAACTGTGCATACCATATGTGAGCTTCTGAGCCAGAACCGATGGGTCGAGTCCCGATCGGACTTAGCATCGGCTCATGCTAGAGCCGATAACACTCGGAGTCAGATCTAGAAATTGCCACGCGGGCACATCTCCATGAGAGCTAATAGACTGGCTCCATTCCCTTTGGAGTGATGAGCGATTGTCAACAGAAGCCAAAGACCCAGAATGACTTGGGCACAAGACCTCTGATGGACAGGAGGCCCTCCAATGGATTGGAGGTAGATAGAAGCCCTCTCAAGGACTGGAGGCATGCTTGATCTCGGTCGGCCATGGGAGTTTGGTACACGGAGGAGTGGCACTGCGACGGCATGAGTAAGACCTCAGAAGGACTATGAGGTGACCTCGATGGACTGGGGATGCAGGGTGCCACCGCGGTGCACCAGCCTGAGTATATGGCGCGAAGACGAGCGAGGGCATTGGCGGATTCGCTCAAATCCGCCACCCTACCACCAAGGTACTAGACTCGACGAATGGGCTCGTTCTTGCCGAGATAGAGTAGAGTGGGTTGTTCCAGGCCTAGGAAGGAAACCCTAAAGTTTCCTGGTTTTTGACTTCAAAATTAGGGGTTGATCGGTGGATTTGGACTATTGGCCACGTGGACGTCATTCAGGAGATATCTTGTAGACGAAGAAGATCAAGACTCCATCGCGGTCGTCCGTCCTAGAGAAAGTCGAGTCTTTTCCGTTTTTGCACCTATGGGCGTTTTTGTAATATAGGGGTCTTAGTGTAAAATGTGTCGATTAGGCCCAGGCTATAAATACCTAAGTGGCTGGTCATTTAGATGAATTTTCCACCTCTAGAAACCCTAGGCTTAGTCTCCAACCAGCCAAGTGTTTAGAGAGCAAATCGGGTGCTTAGCTTAGGATTTGAGAGTCCCCTAGGCTAGTACTTTGCATTAGTGAGAGAATGAAGGGTGGTACGCTGAGTTGAACCTTGTATGCATTGATTTCCTCATCTAATCAAGGCAAGATTCGTCCTAAATTCGTGCTCATGTGTGCAGTCATCTTTCTCCCCCCCCTTTCTAGTTGGTTTTTTGATGAAACACAAGGGCTTTTGGTGATTTGTTTTGCCCACGAGTTAATCCTCTTCTATTGCCTCTATTGGACTTGCTAGGACGTGGAGATTATGACTTAGTTCATCTCAATCCTACTGAATTGTCACGAGCAAGCTCCTTTTGAGTTTTCCGCTTTCTTGCCCAAAGATTGCCATCTCACGAGATCTGAAATTCCCGCTGATCCCTTGGTTATTTTGTGTTGATCTTTCGGGAAAAGCTTTGGAATAGGGTCCAGAGAGCCTGTGCAAAATCTCGTGAAGATTGGACAAGATTTGGTCTGGTTTGGGTTTAAAAACCCCTTGTCTGTGAATCTACCGGACAGTTCGGCAGAGGCCGCCGGACAATCCGGCTCCACCAAACAGTCCAGCACCGCCCACCGGACAGTCCGGTACAGGGATCTCTCCGAGATATCCCACCGGACAGTTCGGTAGAGGAGACCGGACTATCCGGTGCCACCGGACAGTCCGACCCCTGCTACCAGACAGTCCGGCTCAGGCAGGGTTGTCGCTGTGTTTTCGCTGTTTGCTTCTTCCGCTGTGTTTTTGCTTCGGATTTTTGCATCCCCCACTTCCAGACTATTCTCTTTGCTTGCTGTGAGACAGTGAGACGCATTTTTGTGCGGTGAGTGTCATGTGGTGGTTTTTGCAAAGATGCGTTGCCTCGGAGACCTTGTTGTGTTGGCTCGAGGTTTTTCTCACTTGGTGCGTATCCTCTCAGTGGACGGCACTCTTGCGCTGCTAGACACGAATCTGTTTAGTGGACCGTGTCTAGTTCTTCTCTTTAGCACCAATTTCGGGGAGTTGTTAATTTGAGTTTTAAAGTGCTACTATTCACCCCCCTCTAGTCGCACGTCTCGGTCCTACAATTGGTATCAGAGCCTGTTAGGTTTCTTCATACATTTATTGGTGAGAAACCACTAGCGACTATGGCGCACTCTGGGAAGGTTCCGGTTCTCAGCTCAGATGGCTATCCCTACTGGAAGGGTGGGACGAAAGCTTTCATGCTAAGCCAGAGCGAGGACATATGGAGTGCTACACAGAGTACGACTTTCACGGTGCTTCCTATTGCCGAGCGTACCACACTGGCGCTCGTTGCTTAGCACGAGGCGAACTAGAAGGCGGTGAACTTTCTCTTCTCTGGACTTGGTCCGGCAGACTATGAGAGGGTGAGCCACCTTAGTACTACCCATGAGATCTGTTCCCTGCTCAGTACACACCATGTGGGGACGGTGACAGTTAAGGGTCGGCTTGTTGAGACTTACCAGTGCGAGTATGAGAACTTTGTTCAAAAGCTGGGAGAGTCTATCGATGCCTTGTTTGGTTGTTTTCAGTCGATCATCAACAAGCTTCATGTCAACTCTGCCTCCGATGCTCTCCCATACTCTGATCATCAGCAGGCTGTCAAGCTGCTGTATTCCTTGGACAGGAATGTGTGGGAGATCAAGAAGAACTCCATTCTTGAGTCAGCAGGGTATGACACCTTGGGAGTTAAGGAGCTTACAGCAAGCTCAAGACCACATAGGTTGATTACCAGATGACAGATATGCTCATTGGTACCGGCTCCAAGAGGCTGGCCTTAGCTTCCAGTTCCAAGGAAGTTGCTACTAACCCCCCACTTCACAGTTTAGTTTTTAGTTCTCTGCTTTGATGTCTGTGACAGAGGAGCAGTTGGCGTCACATGGGGATGATAAGCTTTGCCTGGTGTCTTGTCGCTTCCAGCGTGCCTATGACAACTGGATGAGCAAGAAGAGGGGTGAGAAGCCCAAGTGCTTTGAGTGCGGAGAGGTCGACCACTTCATCGCCGAATGCCCGAACAAGCAGAACGACTACTACAAGAAGGGCAAGAACCACTCCCACGACTTCAGCAAGCACTGCTCTGGCAAGCACGACTACGGCAAGTGCGACCACACCAAGCACCACTCCGGAAAGATCAAGAACTTCAGGAAGGCTTTCAAGAGCTACCAGAAGGACAATCAGAAGCGGGACAAGGCTTTCTTCGCCGAGCTTGGAGGTCTTTGGAGTAGATCATCCTCCTCCTCCTCCTCGTCTTCATCAAGCTCAAGTGATGAGGAGATTATCACCAAGAGGGACAAGAGGAGGGACCAAGGTGGTCCAGCTGGCCTCTGCTTCGTCTTCACCAAGTCCAAGTGCAAACACAAGGTGAACCGGAGATCATTTTGCTCCATGGCACTTGAGGACAAGGACGACAAGGGCAACGACAACGACTCCTCTGATGAAGAGGTAACTCCTGAGCAAGCTGAGATCCTTGATATGCTGGAGAGAAATAGTTGTGAGTTGAAAGCCTAGGATAAGTTGTTGGAGAAGGCAGCCAATAAGCTGCAGAAGTAGAAAGCCAAGCTTGCTAATGCTTTGGCTGAAATTGAGATGCTGAAGAGTGTCCAAGCCCAGCCTAGTGACTTTGAGTGCCCTACCTATGAGTCCATCATGAGTGAGCTTTGTCAGCAAAAGAGCAAGTATGCTCATCAGGTAGAGGAGATGGATAGGCTGAAAGTTGAGTTTGGCAAGCTCTAGTCTAAACTGGATGAGCCTACATTGAGTGAGGTGCCTGAGTGTGAGTCTTGCCTCCACCTAGCTGTTGACATAGCTGAGCTGAAGGTGAAGTGTGAGGGGCAGCTCAAGGAGTTGGAGGAGCTTAGGGCTAGACCCACGCTTTTGGGTGTGTGCACGGTCTGTCCTACCTTGAGGAGTGAGCTTGACCAAGTGAGAGCTAACCTTGAGGTGCTTTCAGTACCTCCTGATACGTGTGAGAGTTGTCTCACTTTGAGGCTATAGTTGGTGGAGAAGGATGCCACCATTAGGAAGCTTGAGAAGTTTGCTCCTGTGATTCCCTCTCTAGAATGTCCCACTTGTGCTGCCCAGACGTTAGTTCTAGAGGATCTGAGAGAGGAGAAACTGACCTTGGTTGATGAGAACAACCGTTTGAGAGAGGTGCTCAGTTGGATGTATGCTAGAGAGCCCCAACTAAGGATGATCTTAGAGAGCACAAAGAGAGCGGAGGGTGACATGGGTGGACTTGGGTTAGGACACAGTAGTACTTCGGGTAAGAAGAGTGCCCCAGTTAAGCTTAAGACTGCCTCACCTCAACCTAGTCCTACTATTGATGGGGTTTACCACGAGCCTCCCAAGGCTGCCCCAAAGAAGCTGTTCTAGACACCCAAGCCCTCACAGGCTAAGTTGGATAGAGTGGTGACTGAGCTCCTTAAGCCTCCAGTGAGCAAGGAGAGAGTCCAGCAGCCTGCTCCACCCAAGGCTTTACCACCTCACTAGAAGCCCAAGACCAGCCCCAGCCTATGCCCTAGAGGCCTGTCTACCACTATGACTTTTGCCAGTGGAATGGCCACTTAGAGGAGTTCTGCTTCAGGAGGAAGCGAGCTAAGAGGCAGAAGAGAGCCTAGGGGAACCAGGATCAGTTCTACCGAGGGCGATAGGCAGGATCCTCCCCATAGCGGTGAGATGAGAGACCACTTTGCTAGTGGTGAGAGAGGAGGCTGCTTTCAGGCCCATGCGCCTAGCGGTGAGAGACGCTTTGCCGGTCGGGCTCCTAGTCATCTTCAGCGCTGCAATGGACCTCGTGACCGAGGCTTTGGTAGAGGGTTTGAGAGCTCACGCTTTGGAGGTCATGGGTTTCTAGATAGTCGTGATGCTTACTTTGGCTGTGCTTTTCCCACCTTTGAGCAGATGGCTCGGCATTGGTTTAGCAGTTTCACTAACCCCAGTGTCGGACCATTTGCTCACTCTCACTTTCCTTGATTTCGCAGGATTCAGGCCTGGAGGACATATGAATCATGGACTCTGGCTGCTCTAGGCACATGACAGGGCACCACAGATGGTTCTCCAACCTCAACCCCATGAGCACCAAGGAATACATCACATTCGGGGATAATGGTCAAGGTAAAGTGTTGGGTGCTGGTTCTGTTGCGCTTTCTGGCAAGCTTTCCCTGAGAAAAGTTGCTTTGGTGAGGAATTTAGGGTTCAATTTGGTTTCAATTTCACAACTTCTCAAGGAAGGGTATGATGTTCGCTTTAAGGAGGGTTCTTCTCATGTGCTTGATGCTAAGGAAAACCTTGTTTGTCGGATTTTGCCCTATGGGCAGGTTTTTAAGGTTGACCTTGCATCTGTTTCTGGCCCTCCTTGGTGTTTGGTTACTGGTCCTTCTGCCGATATTTGGAAGTCGGATAGGAGGCTAGGCCATTTGAGTTTTGATCTGCTTGTCAGGTTGAGCTCAATGGGTCTAATCCGAGGATTGCCAAATTTGAAAGAAGAAAAGGACTTAGTTTGCCACCCCTACCGTCATGGCAAGATGGTTGCTGCTTCTCATGCACCTGTCAATCAGGTGATGACCTCTTACCCGGGTGAGCTACTGCATATGGACACAGTTGGTCCTGCTGGGGTACAGTTGGTCAGTGGGAAGTGCTATGTGCTTGTCGTTGTAGATGACTTTTCTCGCTTTTCGTGGGTGTTCTTCATGGAATTCAAAGATGAGGCTTTCAATTTTATTCGGGATTTGGTCTTGAAGTTAAGAAATGAGAGTCATAAGGACATGAGGGCTATCCGCAGCGACAATGGCAGAGAATTTCGTAACTCTCATTTTGAAACCTTCTATCGTGACCTAGGTCTTGATCACCAATTCTCATCTCCTTATACCCCACCACAGAACGGTGTTGTGGAATGAAAGAACTACACACTTGTAGTTCTCCTTATACCCCACCTCAGAATGGTGTTGTGGAATGAAAGAACCGCACACTTGTAGAGATGGCACGGATAATGCTTGATGAGCATAGGACTCTATGACGCTTTTGGGCTGGGGCTATGAACACAGCCTATTACATTGCCAACCGCATCTTCCTACGAGCTTTCTTTGGGAAGACTTCGTACGAGCTACGGTTTGGTAGGCAGCCCAGTATCAAGCATCTGCGGCATTTTGCTGCAAATGCTTTGTGCTCAAAAAGGGGGGGCATTTGGACAAATTTGAATCTCACTGCTTGGATGGTATTTTCCTTGGGTACGCCTCTACTTCTAGGGCATATAGAGTGTGGATCCTTGATACCTAACAGGTAGTTGAAACTTGTGAAGTTTCGTTTGATGAATCTATGTCTTGCAAAACCCCTGCATTTGAGCTTTCAGGTGATGATGAAGAAGGAGCTCCCATCTTTGAAGTTGAGGAAGTTCAGGTAGATGCTGGTGATGCAAGAGCCACTGCACCGGCTGTAGCTCGTGCCCCCTCTGCTAGGAGCTCAGAAGATGAAGGAGGACCTTTGCCAACAGCTTCCTCCTCACTCCCCCAACCGCAAGCTCGAGGAGAGGCTGGCCCCGCTGAGGACGTAGGGGAGGTGACCTCTGAGATTGTTCCATCTCGGCCGGTCCAGCAGGGAAGGTGACCAGTTTCGGGGATTTGTGAATTTGAGTTTTAAAGTGCTCCTATTCACCCCCCTTTAGTCGCACATCTCAGTCCTACACACCATCAATCTCCCACTTGCCTAGAGGTAATATCCTGGTGTCCTAGTCCCTTAAGTGTGTGACCCTGTAAGTTCTTATGCAGTCGGCCATGGCGAAAACCTTTTCTCAAGCCAATCGATCAACAGCGGCGCCTAGCAGCCCATGTTGACCCCTGAAAGCACAATGATCATATCAATCGAACCTTGATATTTGACTCAACCTATATCCTTTTGCCACACGACGCCAGTCAGACCCAAGGTGAGATTTGTACCATCCTTTTTTAATAGTCCGACTAGTTTCACTCGTCAATGGTGGATTACTGGACTAACCATTAGTCCAAAATGTGATTAACCTTTAATCATATAGCACAGCCATACATTTTCTAATCCAGCCACCTCGAGGGGCCTAGAGGCAATCTCTCCCATTATGTAGGAGGGGCAAATTCCATCTTGATCCACTCACATCTCAATCCATGTTTTGCAATGCACCCAAAAGTTACTTTTATAATTACCCAATTACGGAGTAGCGTTTTGTAACCTCTATGTACACCACTACGCGTAGTGACAAACAATGGTGATCTCAGGTCAGAGGATTTAGCGGGTAGATCACACGAGATCGCTTGATTTCACATTTACGCATAACAATCCCAGCAACATCTCAGAGTGAGTCAATCCGACACCATGTTGTCTAACATCTGTCCATATCATTGATTTGATATCCAATATCCATGATCCGCAAGACATGATCATCAATCAATCCATGTGCTAGCCCTTGAATCCTTATTGTCCTAGGTAAAGATTATAGGCTAGGGACCATTCAGAACGCGGCATTTAAACAAGAGCTTCACGAACGAGTCACGTATGTGATGCCCTAGGCATCTCAAATGCTTTGCACTAAAAACATTAGCATAATGATATCTTTTCAGAGGCCTTTTATCTTGAAAAGCATGCATAAACTAGGTCAATTGAGCAACTAAACCTAGTTTTCAGAAAAAGCTGTGTTTGTATTCTGGATATAACTTTAATACAATTGTGTTTTTCATAAAACCTTACATACCAAACTTGTAGGTAATCCCATAAGGAATGACTTTGGTATTTTGTGCTTTGGCATGCATGAATGTTGAAATCAAGTTTTGGGTCATTTTATGGGAAAATGAGATTTTGCCAAATTCAGCCCTGTTTGGTAAATTCAAAATTTTGTGAAACAAAATTCAAAATCTTGCCATGTCATGAATACCAAAGTTGTAGATCATGAGATTCTATGCAACTTTGGTATAGTTCACCTTTCATGAAAATGCACCTAAAATGGACTTTTATAATTTCCAAGTTGGGGGTTTTAATTGGTCAAACAGGAGTCAGCAAGTTATTTTCAAATTTAAATCATTTTGTAATTGGAATCTGGTATAGGTCCTTTTGACAAAGTTGTAGATTTCAAAATGTACAACATTTCATTCAATTGGGACTTTTTCAAATTCGGCTTCTAAATTGGTCAAATTTGCAAAATTCAGAAACCTAATCAGCTGGTCAAAGGGGGTTTATCTTTTTTCGATTTTCTTTTATTTTCTCGTCTGTATGACAGGCGGGGCCCACCTGTCAGTCCCGGCCGCGCCAGCGCACGGACCCGCTCCCTCGCTCCGTGCACCCAGTCCATGCACCCTGATCTTTGTTTCCGTCCTTGGTCCCACCTGTCAGTCCCACCGGTCCACAGACCGGGTTCACCCACGCGCCTCCCTCCTCTCTCGCCGCCCGCGCGCGCCCACGCGGCGCTGCGCGCTGCGCGCCGTGGCCCCGCGCCGGCCGTCCCGGCCGCCGCGGCCACGCGCCCCTGCCGCGCGCGGACAGCGCGCGCAAGGCGCGCCTCCAAGGCGAAGGCGAGGGCCGGCCTCTTTCCCCGACCCCATTCGCGTGCCTAGGCCCCTCCGCTCGGCCTCTCCGCTTCTCCCCGCCCGCGCCGGTTCGCGCCGCCATTGACGGCGAGCTCCGAGCTCGAGCTCGCTCCGCCCCCTCCGTCGCTCCCCGTGCCTCCCCACCTCCACCGCTGCGCTCGCCTCGCTCCCGCACACCTCGCGCCCTAGTCCTCGTCGCCGTTCCCCGCCCGGACGCCGAGGTTCGACCTCGCCTCGACGTCGCGTCGCGCCGGTTCACCCTCGGTTCATCTCCGTCGCCCGCCTCATCCACGCCGTCTCCGCCGTCACCGCCTCCCCAAGGTAGAAGCCCCGCACGGGGAACACCCTCCCCAACTCGTGTCGCGGCCGCGGCGAGCCCCGGCTCGCCGGCGCGCGCGCGCCCTCCCGCGCGGCCGCGGCCGACGCGAGGAAGAAGAAGGGGGCCGGGCAAATTTCGGATCCGGCCCCTGCTTTTTCCTTTATTTGCGAATCAGTCCACCGCACTGTGCACTGAGTCTTGTAAAATTTTGCACGGGAACCCTCGGAAGCTATGAATAATTACAGATAGGCCCTGGATCTGTTTAATTTTCGATTAAAATGCTTTTAAAAAGGCTGAAACTTTGAAAAATCATAATAAAGTGTATAAAAATCCAAAAATAGCAAACTTTGTTGCATTTTGTTCCTAATAAATAGCTCTACAGAATGGGTATGATGGTTGAGTAGGAAAAGACAGTTTTGCCCCTGTTTTTGTGCAAGCATGAAAAACCTCGATAAATAGGAAATATGGCTAAAATGAACTCCAAAAATTGTGAAATTTGGGCAGAGGCCTTTTTATTCTGTGTAGGCTCTATGAAAATTTTGGTAGCTCAAATGTCCACTGCTAATTACCATTTTGCCCCTACATGTGTTTTTAGCATGGAAATAAATGAAGAAATGTTGTTTATATAAAAATTAGGTTCTAAATGGTTATACCTAGTTTATTGTGCTCCTTATAGCATAAAAGAGTTCTAAATGGTAGTAGACATCGATCTTTTCGCATAAATCGATGCAACTCAGTCACACACCACGTTATTTTATGTGACAAGCTAAGCTGTCGTAGATGATGGCTTGTACGATTTCTTAGTGCGAAACAACTTTCGCCTCAATATGCGTAACTCTTTTCCATACATCATGATTCACCGTATCGCATCTACATCTGCATCATGAAGAAGCATTACAGTAATACATACTCCTTTTGCATCCTGATATGCATATAGATTCCGCGAACGAAGAACCACCATCGGACCAACCGATCGTGACGGAGCCGGAAGAGGAACTGCACCCAGAGCCAGAGGACCAGCAGCAGGAACCCGACTACGCTCCGGAGGAAGCTACTGACCCTAGTGAAGAAGGTAGGCAGGACCATACTCTCCCAGCAAATAAATTATACTTGATGATTACACATATGCATTAGGAGTTGTTTGGAAACAATTGCATTAGACTTCCTGGCCGTCCTGGCCTTAGCACCTATACATAGAGTTCGTAGGACGAGTATGCCTAGAAATTTCTAGGTACGAGTAGACACGAGTGTGTGTACTCGTCACGTAGGTGTTTTCAAAGTTACAAAAGCTTACAGTCATATCATTGTTTATTATTGCTCATGAAATTAAAAGGAGACCGGGCGGAGATTTATTTCAATATTTACGTTTTCATGATGTCGCACCCGGACCCCGCCCGAGTCGTTTAAGGCCCGTCCGCTGTTCGTCTGCTGAGCGGCATAACATTGCTAAAGTGCTTAACCGGGAAATGGGACTGGTGAAGTCTTACCTGGGTTTGTCCGAAGTTTTCGAGGCTCCGCTCATCCACTTGCTGGAGGCCGATGGGCCCGGGGGCGCTTGTACTCGAGGGAGGGCTGACCCGGCGCGACCATGGTATCGCTCCTAAGGGAGGGCTGACCTGGTGCGGCCGTGGTATCGCTCCTGAGGGGGCACAACCCGGGGGTTAGGTGAGGGCGCTTTGAATCTTGGGACAAGACAGGTGGAGATGGGGGCTATATGTGGGAACGCGATGGCTAGTAAGCATATACCCCTGGCATGATAGTTATTCCCGGGAATTAAAAATCGATTCGAATCGCTGATGCCCACCAGGTGTGGGAATGCTGATAGTGCACACGGGCAACGTAGTAATTACTTAAACTTCCGGTACCTTAATACTCATGGTTTTTTTGGAATACTACATGTTTGAGCTGAGTTGTTATCTTGCAAAGACTTACTGCTATGTTGGCAATCATAGAGACAGTGAAATTTGTTATTTAT
Organism: Paspalum vaginatum; assembly: GCA_030272315.1. Lineage (NCBI taxonomy): Eukaryota > Viridiplantae > Streptophyta > Magnoliopsida > Poales > Poaceae > Paspalum > Paspalum vaginatum. The sequence goes on along the minus strand of CM059019.1, from coordinate 20,624,910 downwards.
GTTAATTAAGTTGCTGTTAAAAACTAAAAGCTAAGGATCTACTTGTTAGTAAGCTGCTTCGCGTCAGCCGTAAGCCAAATCCATTAAGACCTACTGAGTAATTAGTACTCAGGGTTTGCCCCCACATTTTGAGCGCAGGTATGGAATTCATGGTGTGCACCTGTGTCGGCGGTGGGGCATGCCCTCATGTAGGATGAAGTGACTAAGTGGCACGAGGACAACATCGGTGGGCTCGATGTTGTACCTCCAATGCAAAACTTTTGGTGATAACATGGTGTCCTAAACTTATATTTTCCGCTGCGAGAAACTTTCAAACTTGCTACCGTATAATATTATGTTTCGGCTGGTATTTTATGTAAAAACTGGTTTGTAAATAAATCTACTTTTATGCTATTTAACTGCCTGTGATGATGTTTCTGTTGTGGCTCCATCGTGAGTCGGATGTGTATGATGTCGGTTCCTCTGGGAAAAAGGTAATATCGGGAGTCGAATGACTCTCGACGGACGACCGGGTTTAGTTCGGTCTAATCGCACTGCAAGCCAGAGGTGGCAGGTGTGCTTAGCCCGGATTAAATCGGCGGTTCCGCCACAGCTGGTATCAGAGCCGATCATATACAGACAACAGACATATCATCCAGTTTTGATTTGCAAAACCTATTTTCGAAAACCCTTTTCGAAGTATTTGAAAAGTGAGAGTATCGATATGCCCCTACTAAGGATGTTAGTGAAATACCAGGTGACATCGCTAACATTCTGACCTAGATAGAACTCATGTGCATATTCGGCGCTTTGGGAAGCAACATTTCGGCCATAGCCATCCCCAGTACTGGTGGAGCGCTATTGGGATTTGCGGACGGTTGCGAACCCTGCATTCATGCTGATAAGGCAGAACTCTTTAAGGGGGGTGGTCACGCCATTGGAGTGTTTCGTGATCACTTTTCCTTCCAATCGAAATTATAGCTAGATCTTGTTGGCCACCGTTTCTCTCCCCAGCAATTCCCCAGTACTGGAGGAAGACTGGGTGTGTTGGGAGAAATGGCGCCACTACGTCGTCCACCAGACGTAGCTTAAAGAAATTCGTGGGTGCCACTTCTAGAGTTAGAGTGGTAATGATTGGTCATGGTAATGATGATGATATGAGCATGCATTTTTCTGCAGGTACACTAACCACGTGCGAAATTAAGAACGAATAGAGAACGACTAGTTGCATTAGAGAGTGCCGTGCATATATGTCACCGGATATTCGCTAGATATATAAATTATACATAAGGTGTGTGATGCGAGAACGGATAGGACGAGTCATGCATCATGTTTACTTTTACTTGTTCATATTTAGGGGTTTATCGCTAAAAGACAAATAAGTAAAAGGAAAGTCCAATGATGTTTTCCACATCCATCACCCACTTAACCGTTAAACTTATATGCAACCTATGCTTATCACTGATTAAAATCTCTTTTAAAAACAGATGGCCAGGACCAAGCAAACCGCTCGTAAGGCCACCAGTGCGAGGGGACTTCGCATACAGGAGGGAAGGGCTGCTCCCCTCCCACCAGTGACCCACACCCCTCCTCAGCTTGAGAATGGGATGGTTCACACCCGTTGCCGTGAGGAGAACGGCCTTGCGCAGATCCTTTGTCGGGCTCTGCGTGAGATGAGGCGCAGGCCGTGCCCTTTCTTCTCAGTGCAGACAGTGCACGCGGAGGGACACTGCATGGCCAGTGTCGTCCTTCCTTCGAGCCACACCGCGGTCCGGCAGACGCTCACCGTCTACGGGGCCAATGAGGAGGACGCTTACGACAAGGTCACCCTAGCAGCCATCACTTCACTCAGCTCCTCGGGAGCAGCAGGGATGTCAGTGCTTCGCTACCTCCCCACCGACGGTTACGACGACGAGTGGCTCCGTCGTCACAACATGCTGGAGGAGCGCATTGACACCAGGCCCTATGCTGCGACCATGCAGTTTGCTCACAGCGTACACGGGATGTACCTCCGTGCCGAGGACCGTGTCGCTCACTACCGTGACCAGCACATGTATGCACAGGACCGTATTGAGGAGCTGGAGGCAGAGTTGGCTGAGGCACAGCAGCGCCTGGCGCAGTACGAGCCGGATCCTTCAGTTGCCCCTGTGGTGGAGGATGAGGGCAGCATGGTGTCTGACGCACGTACCGGGCGTTAGAGAGTTTGGCAATGGCATTGTGTGATGAAGCCTTTTGTAAATGGTGCACGTCGTGAGCGATGTTTTGTACTATATCGCTCCGTGCAGTTTATCATGACTGTACTAAACAGTGGTGAGGTCGAGAGAACTCACTTATGTACGTCATGTAACCTAATGTAGAACCTGAAGTTAGTGTTCCGATGGGATGGATGAGATGGCCCATGTGTGTACTAGTAAACCTTTAGTTTATTAAGACTCTATAAGTAAGGTTGCAGTAACTGTTGAGTGCGCATGGATGATGCGATTGATGCGATGTCGTTAAGCTTGGCCTTGAGAGATAAAGTCTAACTGCTTTGTTACAAGTTTACCTGTGCTCGCATTGCCTATAGTCCTATGATCTTGTTGTCACCATATTTCTGCACATGGGCTATTGGGCTAAACCCATATGATTCCATTTTGCAGATGGTGAACACTCGCACGGGGCAGTCATCAGGGCAGTCAGCGCAAGGCGCTCCACCCCCGCCGGAGCTGGCCACTTTGGTGGTCCAACAAGCTGAGCTGATTCGGTTATTAGCAGAAGACCGTCAAGCCCGTGGGCAACAACAGCCGCGGGAGTACAGGCCACGTGGCATTACTTACCAGGACTTCGAGGGGCTGCGACCCCCGGTTTTCACCAACTGCCCAGAGCCACTGGCGGCAGACGACTGGCTTCGCACTGTCCAGTCCAAGTTTACCCTTCTGCCAGGGATCAATGAGCGAGAGAAGGCTCGATTTGCTGCTCAGCTTCTTCATGGGCCTGCGGGGGCGTGGTATGCCACTTTCCTCGCCATGCAGGAAGAGGGCCACGAGCCCACCTGGGAGGAGTTCCGTCAGGCTTTCCGGGCCCACTATATCCCGGCAAGTTTGATGGAACAAAAGCGTCGCGAATTCCGAGACCTCCAGCAGGGCAACCGGACCGTGATACAATATGTGCAGACCTTTATTCACCTCTCACAGTATGCTCCGAGAGATGTTGCAACTGAGCCGGAGCGGGCCGAGAGACTCCTAGAGGGCCTTGACCCTACCCTCCGGACTCACCTGGCACGGCGTTACCAGAGCTTCACTGAACTGGTAGACACTGCTCTCGACATGGAGAATCGTCTCCGTGCTGCTAATGAGGATCAGAAGCGCAAAAGGATAGCCAACACATCAGCGACGGGCCCTTCACAGAAGCAGAAGACCGCGTACAGACCTCAACAGCAAAATTATCAGCAGTCTCGCTATGTGGTCCGACCCAACCAACCAAGGTGGATTCATCGGGCGGCACCACAGCAACAGTACCCCATATATCGAGCACCCGCACAGTTGCCAACTCCCCGTGCTCCCATTGTTCCGGGACCGGGCGCTCCTTGTTACAACTGCGGCAAGATCGGCCATTTCATTAAGGACTGCAGAGCGCCTCGCAGGATCCAAGGTCCTGTTCCTGCGGGTGGAAACCAACAGAATAAGCCGAAGGGATTCGCACCCAAGACAGGTCGAGTGCACTACGTGCACATGGAGCAGATCCCTGCAGGAGAGCCTGTTCTCGCCGGTACGTTCATGGTCAACGGTCAACCGACCGTCGTGTTATTTGATTCAGGAGCTACTCATACTTTCATTAGTCAATCGTTTACATCTAAGCACGGGGTAGAGACTTCACGTATAAAAGAGAAATATCAAATCACCGCGCCTGGGAACCCGATAAATACAAATCTGATAGTAAAAGGGTTAAGGCTGAGTATAGGAAAGGAAGATTTCATAATCAATCCTGTGGTGCTGCCACACCGGGGGATTGATATCATCTTAGGGATGAATTGGATGACAGAAAACAATGCAGTCCTGGATATTGGCAGCAGGACAGTGCAGTTAAGGTCTAGTGTCAGCAGCAAGATTCTACGGATACACTTGCCAAACCAAAAACACATGACCCCCACGGTCAATGCGACTGAACTACAAGAGGTTAAAAAGATACCAGTAGTGTGTGAATTCCCGGACGTGTTTCCAGAAGAACTTCCGGGACTACCACCAAAACGGGATGTAGAATTTGTCATTGAACTCGTTCCAGGTACGGCACCTGTGTCAAAAAGACCATACAGGATGCCACCTGATGATTTGAAGGAATTGAAAGTACAGCTACAAGAACAATTAGACAAAGGGTTCATTAGGCCTAGTTCATCACCGTGGGGTTGTCCAGCTCTCTTTGTTGAGAAAAAGGATCATGGTGGGAAAAGGTTGTGCGTTGACTATCGGCCACTGAATGCAGTGACCGTCAAAAATAAATACCCACTGCCACACATCGACATTCTATTTGATCAGTTAGCCGGGGCTAAGGTCTTTTCTAAAATTGACCTAAGGTCTGGTTACTATCAAATGAAGATTAGAGAAGAGGACGTACCCAAGACAGCATTCTCTACCAGATATGGTTTATATGAGTACTTGGTCATGTCATTTGGGTTAACCAACGCACCGGCTTTCTTCATGTATATGATGAACTCGGTGTTTATGAATGAACTTGATAAGTTCGTGGTGGTATTCATAGATGACATACTAATTTACTCCAAAAACGAAAAAGAACATGAAGAACACTTGAGGATCGTGCTTACTCGGCTCAGAGAGCATAAGCTTTATGCCAAGTTTAGCAAGTGTGCTTTCTGGCTAAAAGAAGTAAGTTTCTTGGGTCATGTGCTATCTGAAAAGGGAGTAGCAGTTGATCCTAACAAAGTAGAAGATGTGCTAAATTGGAAGCAACCAGAGACCGTGACTGAAATCCGGAGTTTTCTTGGTTTAGCGGGCTACTACCGCCGCTTTATCAAAGATTTCTCCAAAATTGCAAAACCTATGACCTCTTTGACCAAGAAAAATGCCAAGTTCATTTGGAATACGAAATGTGAAGAAGCTTTCCAAACCTTGAAGAAATTGTTAACTTCAGCACCAGTGCTAGCTCAACCAGATATCACCAAGCCTTTTGAGGTGTACTGTGATGCCTCCGGTAATGGACTTGGTTGTGTCTTGATGCAAGAAGGAAGAGTAATTGCTTATGCCTCCCGCCAACTGAGGAAACATGAAGCCAACTATCCAACACATGACCTGGAGTTAGCTGCAGTCGTTCATGCACTAAAAATATGGAGACACTATCTGTTAGGCAACACATGTCACATCTACACTGACCATAAGAGTCTCAAATATATTTTCACCCAACCCGAAATCAATATGAGGCAGAGGCGATGGTTAGAGTTGATAAAAGATTATGATCTGGAGATACACTACCACCCAGGCAAGGCTAATGTGGTAGCAGATGCACTAAGCCGAAAAGCTCATTGCAATGTGATAGAGGTCCGACCTTCAGCAAGAGTAATCTGCTGTGAAATGAACGACATTGAAACACCTCCAGGACAGCATGCGGAATTCTATAATGTCGTTATTGAGCCCACAATCAAGTCACAAATCATAGAAGCTCAGAAACAAGATAAGGGTATGGCACATATCCGTGAAGGTATTAGTGAAGAGAAGAAGGCATGTTTCACACTTGATGACCAAGGCGTCCTGTGGTTCAAGAATCGTCTAGTGGTACCCAAGGACATGGAGTTGAGGAAGAGAATACTAGACGAAGCACACTCCTCAATACTCACGATACATCCGGGCAGCAATAAGATGTACCAAGACTTGAAGCAAAAGTTTTGGTGGACCCGTATGAAACGAGAAATCGCCAAGTATGTGTCTGAGTGCGACGTGTGCAAGAAAGTAAAAGCTGATCACTTAAAATTCGCTGGAATGCTTCAGCCATTGGATATTCCAGCATGGAAATGGGAGGATATACACATGGATTTCATTGTGGGCTTACCTCGTACCCAAAAAGGATATGATTCCATATGGGTAATTATCGATAGGTTCACGAAATCTGCTCATTTCATTCCAGTCAAGACCACCTATCGAGCAAAGCAGTACGCTGAGTTGTACCTTTCCAAGATCCTATCCTTACACGGGGTCCCGCGAACTATCACCTCAGATAGGGGTTCTCTGTTCGTTTCCCGCTTCTGGGAGCAACTGCAGACTGCCTTAAACACCACTCTTGTACGCAGTTCCGCTTACCATCCTCAAACCAGTGGTCAAGTAGAAAGGGTGAATCAAATTCTAGAAGATATGTTAAGGGCTTGTGCGCTGACATATTCCACCAAGTGGGATGAATGCCTTCCCCTGGCGGAATTCGCTTATAACAACAGCTACCAAAAGAGCTTAGAAATGGCTCCTTTCGAGGCTCTTTATGGTAGAAGATGTAGAACACCACTAAACTGGTCTGAACCAGGAGAGCGTGTTACCTATGGCCCTGATTTAGTGGTAGAAGCCGAAGAACAAGTGAAACTCATACACCACCATCTCAAAAGAGCACAGTCCAGACAGAAAAGTTACTCGGATAAAAGGAGGAGGCCACTAGTCTTTGATGAAGGGGATCATGTGTATCTAAGTATCTCCGATGAAAGGGGTACAACGGTTTGGGGTGAAAGGAAAGTTAGCACCAAGGTACGTCGGTCCATTCAAGATCATTGAAAAGTGCGGAGCCGTCGCTTATCGGTTAGAACTACCACCACATCTGGCTGCAGTCCATGATGTGTTTCATGTCTCACAACTAAAGAAGTGCTTAAGGGTACCCGAGAAAGTGGTAGATATCCCTCAAGTTCAGATTGAACCAGATCTTACATACGAAGAACATCCCATAAAAATTCTCGATCAGAAGCAAAGATCAACCCGTCGGAAAACAATCAACTTTTACAAAGTTCAATGGAGTAATCACTCCGAAGAAGAAGCCACTTGGGAGCAAGAAGAATACCTACACACTAAGTACCCTGGTTTTCTGCCGTCCACCTCAACTCGGTACGTTATAACAGCTTAGCTTCTGGGTCTAAACTCAATACGTACACCCAAGACTAACTACAACCAGTCTAACCACCCACGACATTTCAAAAATCTCGGGACGAGATTTCTTTAAGGGGGGTGGGTTGTGATGCCCTAGGCATCTCAAATGCTTTGCACTAAAAACATTAGCATAATGATATCTTTTCAGAGGCCTTTTATCTTGAAAAGCATGCATAAACTAGGTCAATTGAGCAACTAAACCTAGTTTTCAGAAAAAGCTGTGTTTGTATTCTGGATATAACTTTAATACAATTGTGTTTTTCATAAAACCTTACATACCAAACTTGTAGGTAATCCCATAAGGAATGACTTTGGTATTTTGTGCTTTGGCATGCATGAATGTTGAAATCAAGTTTTGGGTCATTTTATGGGAAAATGAGATTTTGCCAAATTCAGCCCTGTTTGGTAAATTCAAAATTTTGTGAAACAAAATTCAAAATCTTGCCATGTCATGAATACCAAAGTTGTAGATCATGAGATTCTATGCAACTTTGGTATAGTTCACCTTTCATGAAAATGCACCTAAAATGGACTTTTATAATTTCCAAGTTGGGGGTTTTAATTGGTCAAACAGGAGTCAGCAAGTTATTTTCAAATTTAAATCATTTTGTAATTGGAATCTGGTATAGGTCCTTTTGACAAAGTTGTAGATTTCAAAATGTACAACATTTCATTCAATTGGGACTTTTTCAAATTCGGCTTCTAAATTGGTCAAATTTGCAAAATTCAGAAACCTAATCAGCTGGTCAAAGGGGGTTTATCTTTTTTCGATTTTCTTTTATTTTCTCGTCTGTATGACAGGCGGGGCCCACCTGTCAGTCCCGGCCGCGCCAGCGCACGGACCCGCTCCCTCGCTCCTGTGCACCCAGTCCATGCACCCTGATCTTTGTTTCCGTCCTTGGTCCCACCTGTCAGTCCCACCGGTCCACAGACCGGGTTCACCCACGCGCCTCCCTCCTCTCTCGCCGCCCGCGCGCGCCCACGCGGCGCTGCGCGCTGCGCGCCGTGGCCACGCGCCGGCCGTCCCGGCCGCCGCGGCCACGCGCCCCTGCCGCGCGCGGACAGCGCGCGCAAGGCGCGCCTCCAAGGCGAAGGCGAGGGCCGGCCTCTTTCCCCGACCCCATTCGCGTGCCTAGGCCCCTCCGCTCGGCCTCTCCGCTTCTCCCCGCCCGCGCCGGTTCGCGCCGCCATTGACGGCGAGCTCCGAGCTTGAGCTCGCTCCGCCCCCTCCGTCGCTCCCCGTGCCTCCCCACCTCCACCGCTGCGCTCGCCTCGCTCCCGCACACCTCGCGCCCTAGTCCTCGTCGCCGTTCCCCGCCCGGACGCCGAGGTTCGACCTCGCCTCGACGTCGCGTCGCGCCGGTTCACCCTCGGTTCATCTCCGTCGCCCGCCTCATCCACGCCGTCTCCGCCGTCACCGCCTCCCCAAGGTAGAAGCCCCGCACGGGGAACACCCTCCCCAACTCGTGTCGCGGCCGCGGCGAGCCCCGGCTCGCCGGCGCGCGCGCGCCCTCCCGCGCGGCCGCGGCCGACGCGAGGAAGAAGAAGGGGGCCGGGCAAATTTCGGATCCGGCCCCTGCTTTTTCCTTTATTTGCGAATCAGTCCACCGCACTGTGCACTGAGTCTTGTAAAATTTTGCACGGGAACCCTCGGAAGCTATGAATAATTACAGATAGGCCCTGGATCTGTTTAATTTTCGATTAAAATGCTTTTAAAAAGGCTGAAACTTTGAAAAATCATAATAAAGTGTATAAAAATCCAAAAATAGCAAACTTTGTTGCATTTTGTTCCTAATAAATAGCTCTACAGAATGGGTATGATGGTTGAGTAGGAAAAGACAGTTTTGCCCCTGTTTTTGTGCAAGCATGAAAAACCTCGATAAATAGGAAATATGGCTAAAATGAACTCCAAAAATTGTGAAATTTGGGCAGAGGCCTTTTTATTCTGTGTAGGCTCTATGAAAATTTTGGTAGCTCAAATGTCCACTGCTAATTACCATTTTGCCCCTACATGTGTTTTTAGCATGGAAATAAATGAAGAAATGTTGTTTATATAAAAATTAGGTTCTAAATGGTTATACCTAGTTTATTGTGCTCCTTATAGCATAAAAGAGTTCTAAATGGTAGTAGACATCGATCTTTTCGCATAAATCGATGCAACTCAGTCACACACCACGTTATTTTATGTGACAAGCTAAGCTGTCGTAGATGATGGCTTGTACGATTTCTTAGTGCGAAACAACTTTCGCCTCAATATGCGTAACTCTTTTCCATACATCATGATTCACCGTATCGCATCTACATCTGCATCATGAAGAAGCATTACAGTAATACATACTCCTTTTGCATCCTGATATGCATATAGATTCCGCGAACGAAGAACCACCATCGGACCAACCGATCGTGACGGAGCCGGAAGAGGAACTGCACCCAGAGCCAGAGGACCAGCAGCAGGAACCCGACTACGCTCCGGAGGAAGCTACTGACCCTAGTGAAGAAGGTAGGCAGGACCATACTCTCCCAGCAAATAAATTATACTTGATGATTACACATATGCATTAGGAGTTGTTTGGAAACAATTGCATTAGACTTCCTGGCCGTCCTGGCCTTAGCACCTATACATAGAGTTCGTAGGACGAGTATGCCTAGAAATTTCTAGGTACGAGTAGACACGAGTGTGTGTACTCGTCACGTAGGTGTTTTCAAAGTTACAAAAGCTTACAGTCATATCATTGTTTATTATTGCTCATGAAATTAAAAGGAGACCGGGCGGAGATTTATTTCAATATTTACGTTTTCATGATGTCGCACCCGGACCCCGCCCGAGTCGTTTAAGGCCCGTCCGCTGTTCGTCTGCTGAGCGGCATAACATTGCTAAAGTGCTTAACCGGGAAATGGGACTGGTGAAGTCTTACCTGGGTTTGTCCGAAGTTTTCGAGGCTCCGCTCATCCACTTGCTGGAGGCCGATGGGCCCGGGGGCGCTTGTACTCGAGGGAGGGCTGACCCGGCGCGACCATGGTATCGCTCCTAAGGGAGGGCTGACCTGGTGCGGCCGTGGTATCGCTCCTGAGGGGGCACAACCCGGGGGTTAGGTGAGGGCGCTTTGAATCTTGGGACAAGACAGGTGGAGATGGGGGCTATATGTGGGAACGCGATGGCTAGTAAGCATATACCCCTGGCATGATAGTTATTCCCGGGAATTAAAAATCGATTCGAATCGCTGATGCCCACCAGGTGTGGGAATGCTGATAGTGCACACGGGCAACGTAGTAATTACTTAAACTTCCGGTACCTTAATACTCATGGTTTTTTTGGAATACTACATGTTTGAGCTGAGTTGTTATCTTGCAAAGACTTACTGCTATGTTGGCAATCATAGAGACAGTGAAATTTGTTATTTATGTTAATTAAGTTGCTGTTAAAAACTAAAAGCTAAGGATCTACTTGTTAGTAAGCTGCTTCGCGTCAGCCGTAAGCCAAATCCATTAAGACCTACTGAGTAATTAGTACTCAGGGTTTGCCCCCACATTTTGAGCGCAGGTATGGAATTCATGGTGTGCACCTGTGTCGGCGGTGGGGCATGCCCTCATGTAGGATGAAGTGACTAAGTGGCACGAGGACAACATCGGTGGGCTCGATGTTGTACCTCCAATGCAAAACTTTTGGTGATAACATGGTGTCCTAAACTTATATTTTCCGCTGCGAGAAACTTTCAAACTTGCTACCGTATAATATTATGTTTCGGCTGGTATTTTATGTAAAAACTGGTTTGTAAATAAATCTACTTTTATGCTATTTAACTGCCTGTGATGATGTTTCTGTTGTGGCTCCATCGTGAGTCGGATGTGTATGATGTCGGTTCCTCTGGGAAAAAGGTAATATCGGGAGTCGAATGACTCTCGACGGACGACCGGGTTTAGTTCGGTCTAATCGCACTGCAAGCCAGAGGTGGCAGGTGTGCTTAGCCCGGATTAAATCGGCGGTTCCGCCACAACGTACTCGTTGATCCATTGTTTACAGCAACATGTTCAAGGAACAAATATGAATAACATTTATTTGAAATAAAACATAGCAAATTCTCATCCCACATACATTAGAGTCAACTTAGGTATCCAATACCCATTGCTTTCATGTGTGCCCCAAACTTGGATTGTGGGAGATGATTTGTCAATGGATCAGTTACACTTAGATCCATGTGTACTTTACATATCTTCACATCACCTCTATCAATTATCTCTCTGATCAGGTGATATCGCCTGAGTATATGTTTGGACTTTTGATATGATCTAGGTTCCTTAGCTTGTGCAATGACATCTATATTATCACGGTAAAGGTCCAATGGGCACAAACCACTCGGAACAACACCCAACTCAGAAACACATTTTTTGATCCAAACTATCTCCTTTGCAGCTTCTGAAGCTACAATGCACTCGGCTTCTGTTGCAGAATCGGCTACCGTATCTTTCTTAGAGTTTTTCCAAATAACCACTCCACCATTGAGACAGAATACAAATTCGGCTTGCGATCGACTGTTGTCTTTGTTTGTTTGGAAACCAGCATCAGTATAACCCTTTACAATGAGCTCTTCCTCACCTCCGAACACTACGAATGCATCCTTAGTCCTTCTCAAGTACTTAAAGATATTCTTTACTTCAATCTAGTGACCTTCACCTGGACATGATTGGTATCGGCTCGTAAGACTTAGAGCAAAAGAAACATCAGTGCAAGTATGTTGACGGTCGTAATCTCATGATATCAACCGTCAATTATCCACCAAATGGGGCAAAACAAGTGAATAATAATGGACTAACCTTGCTACTAATGAGTTCCACAAGATGTACATGAATATTTGGATGCAGGTACCGCAACACACACAAAATGGTTGGAAATACAGCAAAAACCAAGGATGAGCAACATTGGTGCAATGGCATGGCTGCCTGGTCATGAGCCATGGCCGCCCGACCATAAGGTTTGGCCGCCCGGCCATAGGGTGTGGCCGCTCGGCCACCCCTCAGGCCATGCAGAGCCACGTCACCGTGTGACATGGTCTCCCAACTACCTAGGTTGCCACATCATCGATCCTACGTACAAACAAACATAAAGTGGTGAAGATCCAACCATACATGAGAGCATCCAATGTATCCAAGGGTCACAAGCCGTTGGGATGAGCATTGGTGATGTCAAGGATCCAAGGGAAGTAACATGCAACAAATCGGGGGCAGACACGTGGCCGCCCGACCACGTGCCATGGCCGCCCGACCACTCCTCGGCGCATTTTTCACATGCAACTAACCGCCTCAACTGCCAACCGACCTAGGGGAGCAATATCAAGCGTTGGATCTTTGAAGTTAGTGCATCAAGTGGCCGCCCGGCCACCCACCTTGGCCGCCCGGCCACTGACCTACCCCCTTAACCGACCTAGCACACCTACAAATACCCCCTCACTTTCTAGGCTATAAATAGACCCCGAGAGCTCATTTGTAGAGGGTGGAGTTGAGTTCAAGTTCTATCTTAGAGTGCTACACTATTCTCTTAGTAGTTAGGATAGTCCTGGGAGTTAGAGTTGAGTCGAGCTTTGCCTCGGAGTCTCCGGAGTAATCTTTGAGTCTGTGGTAAAACTCTTGTATCTTTTGGATTCAGATTACGTTCAATATAATTTCAGTTATATTTTACTCTAAGTCTATCTCCAGAGAGTGTGGTGTACCTTTCTTTTGCACACTTGCTAGGCATAGGTTGTGTTTAACTTTGTCATTCAATTCTTGTTATTCTTGCCGGTGCTATAACTCAACCCTAGACTTAGACGCTAGGCTCTGGCTAGATCCTCTCCTCTGATCAAGGACGATCTATCGTTGTTCAAGCTCCGCTTGAACATGTTTATAGCATGCCGTCCTCTCTACGCAGCTTTGCTTGGTAGCCCCACTCGGTGACAGCGTGTGGTGTGCCTGTGAAGTCCAAGCCCGTCGTTCGGGAGGTCCATAGGTGTCAGCTAGACTATCCTTCGGGACCAACTATCTACCCCTGGTACCCTAGAGACTCTAGAATTTCGCTCGACGCAAGACCCTGGCTGGTTAATTGAATTTCTTAGTTATTCACGGATAGCCTTTGCAGCCGATTAGAATTAGAGTTTGGTGACTTTTTCTCACTCGTTGTCCTCCCAAGCAACTATACCTTTTCTACGGATATCTTTGATAGACTTACCTCTCCCACCATAAACCTATCTTTATCACATTTACCCCTGTGTAGTACTTGTTGGTATAATTTATCTAAGTTTACAGTTTATTCGATTTGAGTATATTCAATTACACTCTTGAGCCTACCGCTTCCTTGTGGAAATTTACGATACTCGGAATACTCTGAGTGAAAAGGCTACAGTGAATCTCCGTGCGCTTGCGGAGTAAAATCTGTTACACTAAGAGACGTCAACAAGCTTTTTCTGGCGCCGTTGCCAGAGAAGCAATTGGCCAAGAGATAATTGATACCTTATTTCGAACCTGTATACTTGATAAGTTTTGCCGCTAGTTCTTAACAGGCTCACTTTGCTCTGTTGTTTTGCTGTGGTTGCAACAATAGAGGTGTATGATCGGTTTCGACCTGCCGAAAAACTACCATAATAACCCAGAGTCACTGCTCAGGAGAGTCCATGCAAAGACTATCCACGGGCAGCGACCTGTACCAAGGGATCTAGAACCAAACATTTCAACCAGCACTCCAATTACCACTATGGCTGAAAAGACTATCCACGAGTTCTCCATCCCCTCGAGCAACAACATCTCTACAGGACCTGAAGTTCAAGTGGGGGAGAACTTCAAGCTCAAGCCAGGAGTGATTCACATGGTTCAAGCTATCCCTTTTTGCTGACTGGCTACGGAAGATGCCAATAATCATCTGCAGCAATTCTTAAAGATCTGCAGCACATTCAACATGAAAGGTACATCACCAGACTCCAACAAACTTCGTCTCTTCCCATTCTCTCTTGTTGGGAAAGCAAAACAGTGGTTTTACCTCAACCGAGCATCACTGACATCGTGGAACACATGCTCCAATGCATTTTTTGCGAAGTATTTCCTGCTGGGAAAAACTAACGCATTGAGGAACAAGATATCAAGCTTTCAACAGCTCACTGATGAAACCATGGTGGAGGCCTTGGAAAGACTCCAGGAGTACATCGTAGCCTGCCCCCACCACGGCATGCAAGAGTGGCTCATCATTCAGAGTTTCTTCCATGGGCTCAACCTTTCAGCAAAAGAACACCTAGATGCAGCCGCTGGAGGATCCTTCCTCTCCTTGAGCATCTCGGCGGCCAAGAATCTCATTGAGAAGATGGCCACCAATCAAGGTTGGAGAGAAGAGAGGTCTAGTACCCGTTCCTGTGGCGTCCATCAGATCGAGAGCACTGATATGCTCGCCGCAAAGATGGACTTGCTGCTGAAGAAGCTAAACGACGCTCCAAAGCCGCTCCGGTGCAAGCCCTTGACTCTCAAATGACTTGCGAAGTCTGTGCGAATACAGGACACTCAGGGAACAGCTGCCCTGAGACGCAACCCGAAGATGCGAACTTCATCGGTAACAGTACCAACGGCTTCAATGGGAATTTTCCTCAGCCAGGGTGGAATTCACGATCAAATCTCCCTTTCTCTAGACAAGGTAACTCTTCAAATTCACAGCAATTTTCTAGAAATAATTATAATTTTGATCAAAAAGCTGTGAATGATAGCATTAGTAAAAAGTTCCATGCCAATGATAGAATGTTTGAATCTATTTCGTTGCAAATGGAAACTTTGAATAGTGCTATGAAAAACCAACTTAGCTTCAATAAAATGCTTGAAACTCAAATAGCTCAGTTGGCTGCTACTCTACCTAACCCAAATGCGGGTACACTGCCTGGTCAACCTGATGCTCCTCCCAAGGAGCACATGAATGCAGTAACCACTAGGGGTGGAAAGTCCACACAGGACCCCCCGTCTCCTAGTCATGCAGGTAAAGCGCAGGAGAAGACTGCCGAGTCTGAAGACAAGGTTGCAGATGAAGATACACCTGGGAAGAAGGAAAAGCCAGCATCGAAACATGTACCCCATGAGTTCTGTGACACAACGGTGCTACCATTTCCTCCAAGAAACAAGAAGGCTGCCGCTGACGAACAATATAGTAAGTTCGTTGAGGTCATGAAGAAGCTTTATGTCAACATACCCCTGCTAGATGCTATGCAGGTATTGACATATGCCAAGTACTTAAAGGATATCCTCAACAACAGGAAACCTCTACCGTCAATGGAAATTGTGCACTTAACGGAAGAGTGTAGCGCAGCTATACTCAAGAAAAAGGACCTTGGAAGCCCTACCATCTCATGCTCGATTGGTACCCAGCACTTCGACCAAGCGTTGTGCGACCTTGGAGCCAGTGTCAGTGTAATGCCGAAGGTCATCTTTGACAAGCTGAATCATGATGCACTCGCTCCCACAGCTATGTGTTTACAACTTGCGAATCAATCCATCTGTTACCCTGAAGGAGTGGCAGAGAACGTTCCGGTGAGAATCCAGAATTTTCTCATACCAGTATACTTTGTGGTACTGGATATGGAGATTGACTCAAAAACCCCGCTCATCCTTGGGTGGCCATTTTTGAGCACCGCCGATGCAACAATCGATGTCAGAGTAGGAAAGGTTCACCTGAACATTAATGGCAAAAAGGAAACATTTGCCTTCAAACCAAAAGTGGAACAATGCAACAAGGTGAAAACATTCAAGTACTAGGCCAAGAAAGATGAACCCAAGGTCAAGACCGGGACCAATCAGTCAAATTCAAAAGAAGACAGTCTTGTGGCATTTATGCTGAAGAAATTGAAAATCGAGAGTGAGATTCAACAAATGGAGTATGAGAGGGCAATGCAAAGGAGAAGATCGAGGAGCCGAGAGATGAGGTCCGACAGGCCTAGAACTGCACCAGGAGGCAAAGCTCCAGGGAAGAGATACGGTGCTGAAAGCAAAATTGACTACGCCAAAGTGGCCAACTCAACCAGCACCCGAGAACAAGGTCGGCGTCGAGGATAATTTGACTAACCCAAGGCGACGCAAAAGAAATAGAACACAATGGAAGGCAGCCCCCAGCTACAGTTTCTATGAAACTCCGAATGGCAAGACATGGGCTCCCCTCGCCAAAAGATAAATTGGCACACTACCCATCGACGGCATATTTAATTTTCTTGCCAAATTTTATTCCCGCGTCCCACTGCACATTTAATTTTGGTTCAGTTTTGCATTTAGGCTAGTTTCCTGAAAATTCTGCATTTTCAAAAAAAAATAATTTTTGAGTGGCCGGCCGACCACATCATCTGGCCGGCCGACCACCCCCTGCCTCTCTGCCTTTTTCTCTTTGTGCAGGGCAGCAGCTGCACCTCCCTTTACCTTCTCCCAATGCAAAGCAGGAAGATGCTCACAAAAACACCATCATATGGCCACCCACTCACTCATTTTGCTGCCCACCGTCCAAAATTTCTGCACCACACACATCCCCTCTGCACTCTACGAGCATGCAGGGCTGTTTGGCGCCTTGGGCATGGCCACCCGGCCATTAGTGCTGGCCGCCCGGCCACCTAGCCTGGCCGCCCGGCCACCCCAGTGCTCCCACTCGCCTATAAATACTCCCCTTCGCATCCTAGCTCAGTGCACCAATTAGCAACGCAGTTGCACTCTCCTCTCCCTCTCTTAGTCTCCCATTTAGTGTTTAACTAAGTTTCCATGCTTAGTAAAATAATGGCCGAATAAAATTGGGTTAGCCAAATAAAATTCTGGCAACACTCTCTCTCAGTTGTGCAAAAATGAGAACGTTTTGTAGAGGCTCTGCCCCACAAGGAAGCTGATTTTTTTTTCAGACGACTAACCCGCTAACGCTAATCTTTATTGTCGTCTGTCCTTCGGGTATCGTGTGTTGTTTTTGCTCTGTCTTGCAGGATGAAGGGCGTGCTCAAGAAGGCAAAGAAGGCTGTTAGCAAGGCAGGACATCACATTCGTTGGTCATCTTCCGACGGCTCCGGCCCCGCTAGCTGACATGCTGCCTCTGAGAGGATGTCCATCAACACAGAGGAGCCTGAAGAAATCCAGACATCATCTGTCCACCGACCCGTACTCATCCTCAAGTCGCAACTCGTGCCGCGTGGTCAAGAAGAGGCCAAGGCATTAAGGCTTTTGAACCAAAAGAATTATGCCTTGACCAAATACTTCGACGAGGACCCCCTCGTTGACACCGGCATGTGGGAGAAGTTCAACGAGGTGTTCCAGGCCATTGGCTGGACTAACTTTGCAGAAGTCCCAGAAGGAGGAATCATCCTTCTCACGAAGGAATTTCTCATGACGCTCCGCACCGACACTCGAAGGGAAGGTACATTTGTCTGGTTCCGCCTTTTCAATACGGATTATGAGCTTACACTGCGCCAGTTTAGCAACTTGCTAGACTTCTCACCATAGCGCTCTGTGGCTAAGGATCCTACTGGCTTTAATTCACAAGAGTTTTGAAAAGAGCTAACTGGTCCTAATCCTCCTAGGAAAAAGAGCATCACTTGCATCATGCACCCTACCATGCGGTTTCTTGCCCGCTGGCTTACCATGGTCGTTTTCCCGCGGGAGGATACCTACTGTGTCACAGTAGAGGATATTAGGTGTCTTTATGCCATGTGGAAGAAGAAAAAGTTTGCACATGTTGTTAGCATGATCCGCCATTGGCAAGGCCTAGTTTCCAATGTTTCTACAATTTCTGTCACTTCATTTGTGACTAGGATTGCCAATGGGTTAGGAGTGCTCACGAATGCAACTGTCACTTTCATGCCTAATGATCCCTCACATGTGGTTAAAGATTCACACTTCATCCATGCACACTTCCTGAGAAGAGACACACAGGGAAAATATTACATGACATATAGAGGTTGCGATGTTGAGCTGCCGCTCCCAGCACCGTAGTTCAAATTGTACTCTATGAGGACACTAACCGTGCAGCTAGAACCCGCACCTGCACCGGAACCTGAAATAGCAAGAAATAGTGTCGCCGGAGTTATGACTCGTGCCCAACGACATCAAGCCAAAGAAAGACTCCGCAAGGCCTACGAGGAAGCACAGGAGCCAGGTGCCGAGCCTGCTTGGGCTCATCGAGGCGTTGGACCCTCCTAGGTTAACCCAGGAGGCACACCCGCTTGGGGAAGCCAGGAAGAATCATGGCACAGTTCATGGAACTCCATTGTACCTTCAGTGAACCCGACGCCATCCTACCACGGTGGAGGTGAGCCATCTTATGAACAAAGTGTAGGTCCATCCTACTCTACCCGTTACACTGGTGATGGGTACACGAGGAACATCAATGCCCTCTTCGGGGCAATGGACCTCCAAGAGCCCTGCACCTTGGGGATGATGGATAGCATCAGCCAAATCCAGGAGACATAAGAGGTCGACCACAACATGCTCTTGGAAACAAGAGCAACTGTGGAACGCATGCAAGAACAGAACCTGAGCTACTACAACTGGACAGGGTTCTACCCCAACTAAGCTTCATTGAAGCTTGGGGGTGGGAAGAACCGCATAAGCATAAGGTATGTATCCCATCTCGCCTCTTGTTCGTCTCTATGCTCATCTATAAGCTGTGCCACACCAAACGTCATTTCTGCCCACTTATGAGAGTAGTGCCTATGTATCTTTTAGTCCTAGTTTTCTAAAAAAAAAGTGTGTATCCTAATAAATAACTCCCATGCTTAACTGTTAAATTCACTTGCTAGCTTCATTTTGGAAATGATGAATAGTTGCTCTATCAAGTGAATGGTTTAATTCTTGCATGACAACTTATGCTTAGCTTAGTCCTATGTTGGTGAATAAAGAAAAGCAAGCCTGAGCTTTATTTTGTGGATGCCATTTGTGATAACAAGCCTAAGTTGTTGTGAGATAATGATATGACTTAGCGTGGGATAATTCTTTCAAGTTCCTAGTAAGATGAATTTCTCAGGTTTTTATTTTGAAAATGACAAAATAAGCTCCCCATGGTTTAAAATTCCTACCAGAGCCAAAAATGCTTGACACATTCAAAACCAGCTACAAAGAGCTACTTAGATATGTTTTGAGCTTGGTCAAATTTTGAGTCTCTTTGAGTAGAAATATCATCTTCTATTGATAGCTGGAGTACAAAAATCAAATGCAAGTGATCCATTCCGGACTTTGCATCCACCAAAAGTCTCCAATTACTTCTCATAACCCCATAGCCTTCAAATTTCAAGGAGTAAGGGTATGGAGCCAAAAATTAAAAAAAAAGCATGCAAAAGCATGTCAAAAGAGAACAAATGAGTGCAAAAGCACGGCAAAATGAAAAGCATGCAAGTTCAAGCATGGCAAAAATAAATAAAGGCTCCATATCCCCTCCAATTCCATACAAGGCTATAGGGATGAAAATCTAGAGAAGGAGACAATTTATGCCACCACTCATACTCCAGTGATCAAACAGAAGAATTGATAAAGTATACTCTTTGGTCCAATCTTTGGCTTAGCAAAATAACCATTCCAAGTGTGCCACATTTATTCCCCACCTAAAGCTCCACAAAGGCTTTAGTGTAGGAAAAATGTTGGCCAAAATCATGGCCATTAGTAAGGAAACACTTCTGAGCGATCGAGAGCACCAAGGGGAAGCTTCTTTGTTTTGAAAATCTTGAAAACACCTGAGAAGGACATCCAAAAAGAATGAGTTAGAATTTCTGCCACAATAAAGTTGTTCTGTCTGCCAACCACCCAAGGCAAGGTAAACAAAGAAATGCACCACAGGTATGGTATATGGTAAGCTTTGATTATTTTACCACTTGGGGCAAAAGTTCGAGTGTTGAGTTGCATATAAGAATTATCCTCCATCCTCGATATAGTAGGAACTCCTTATCCACCTTCAGTCTTAGCTTTGCTCGAGGACGAGCAAAAGTTTAAGCTTGGGGGGGTGTTGACGGTCATAATCTCATGATATCAACAGTCAATTATCCACCAAATGAGGCAAAACAAGTGAATAATAATGGGCTAACATTGCTACTAATGAGTTCCACAAGATGTACATGAATATTTGGATGCAGGTACCGAAACGCACATAAAATGGTTGGAAATACAGCAAAAACCAAGGATGAGCAACATTAGTGCAATGGCATGGCCGCCCGGCCATAAGGTGTGGCCGCCCGGCCATGGGGTGTGGCTGCCCGGCCACCCCTCAGGCCATGCAGAGCCACGTCACCATGTGACATGGTCTCCCAACTGCCTAGGTTGCCACATCATTGATCCTACATACAAACAAACACAAAGTGGTGAAGATCCAACCATACATGAGAGCATCCAATGTATCCAAGGGTCACAAGCCGTTGGGATGAGGATTGGTGATGCCGAGGATCCGAGGGAAGTAACATGCAACAAATCAGGGGCAGACACGAGGCCGCCCGACCACGTGCCATGGCCGCCCGACCACTCCTCGGCGCATTTTTCACGTGCAACTAACCGCCTCAACTGCCAACCGACCAAGGGGAGCAATATCAAGTGTTGGATCATTGAAGTCGGTGCATCACGTGGCCGCCTGGCCGTGTAGGGTCGCCGCCCGGCCACCGACCTACCCCCTTAACCGACCTAGCACACCTACAAATACCCCCCTCACTTTCTAGGCTATAAATAGACCCCGAGATCACATTTGTAGAGGGTGGAGCTAAGTTCAAGTTCTATCTTAGAGTGCTACACTATTCTCTTAGTAGTTAGGATAGTCCTGGGAGTTAGAGTTGAGTCGAGATTTGCCTCGGAGTCTCCGGAGTAATCTCCGAGTCTGTGGTAAAACTCTTGTATCTTTTGGATTTAGATTACCTTCAATATAATTTCAGTTATATTTTACTCTAAGTCTATCTCCTGAGAGTGTGGTGTACCTTTCTTTTGCACACTTGCTAGGCATAGGTTGTGTTTAACTTTGTCATTCAATTCTTGTTATTCTTGCTGGTGCTATAACTCAACCCTAGACTTAGACACTAGGCTCTGGCTAGATCCTCTCCTCTGATCAAGGACGATCTATCATTGTTCAAGCTCCGCTTGAACACGTTTATAGCGTGCCATCCTCTCCATGCAGCTTTGCTTGGTAGCCCCACTCGGTGACAGCGTGTGGTGTGCCTGTGTAGTCCAAGCCCGTCATTCGGGAGGCCCGTAGGTATTAGCTAGACTCTCCTTTGGGACAAACTATCTACCCCTAGTACCCTTGAGACTCTAGAGTTTCGCTCGACGCAAGACCCTGGCTGGTTAATTGAATTTCTTAGTTATTCATGGATAGCCTTTGCAGCCGATTAGAATTAGAGTTTGGTGACTTTTTCTCACTCTTTGCCCTCCCAGGCAACTATACCTTTTCTACGGATATCTTTGATAGACTTACCTCTCCCACCATAAACCTATCTTTATCACATTTACCCCTGTGTACTACTAGTTGGTATAATTTATCTAAGTTTACAGTTTATTCGATTTGAGTATATTCAATTACACTCTTGAGCCTACCGCTTCCCTGTGGAAATTTACGATACTCAAAATACTCTGAGTAAAAAGGCTATAGCGAATCTCCATGCGCTTGCGGAGTAAAATCTGTTACGCTATGAGACGTCAACAAAGTACATATCATGGCATACATGATGGATTCAATTGCAGAGGCTTACGGGATCTCACTCATCCTCTTTTGCTCATCAGTAGTCGATGGACACTGAGTCTTGCTCAAGATTGTGCCAGGTGACATGGGCAAGAAACCTTTATTGGAATCATGCATGTTGAACTAGTTCAACACCTTGTCGATATATGTACTTTGGCTTAATCCAATCAAGCGCTTGGATTTAACTCTATAGATCTTGATTCCTGAGATGTAAGCTGCTTCTCCCAAGTCCTTCATCGAGAAACTCTTTCCCAATGAGTCCTTCATAGTTTCCAACATAGGAATGTCATTTCTGATGAACAATATGTCATGTATATATAAGACCCAAAAGACAAGTGCGCTCCCACTGACCTTCTTGTATACACAAGGTTCTTTTACGTTCTTGATGAAACCAAACCCTTTGACCACTTTATCAAAACGTAGGTTCCAACTCTGAGATGCTTGCTTGTGTCCATTAATGGACTTCAAAAGCTTGCATACCTTCCCAGCATTCTATAGATCGACAAAACCATCAGGCTGTGTCATGTACACATCCTCACTTAGGTTTCCATTAAGGAAATCTGTTTTGACGTCCATTTGCCAGACCTCATAGTCATGATATGCGGCAATCGCTAGGAGGATCCAAATAGACTTTAGCATAGCTACGGGCGAAAATGTGTCATCATAACAACTTGAATTTGACGAAACACTTTTGCCCCAAGCCGTGCTTTATAGAAGTGAATATTTCCATTAGCGTCTATCTTTTTCTTGAAAGCCCATTTGCACTCGATAGGTCGCACCTCATCAAGTGGTTTGACCAAGTTCCAAACTTGGTTTGTCAGCCATGGATTTCAACTAAGATCGCATGGCCTCCAGCCGTTTCTTAGAGTCGGGTCCCATCGCAGCTTCTTTGTAAGTCTTAGGCACATCGTTGTCCAACAACACTACATCATGCCCACCCATGGTGAGGAACATGTAGCAGTCAGGTGCACGATGCGCCCTTTGTGACCTACGCGGGGCTAATGGTGTTTTAATAGAGTGCTCAACATTTGACTCATCCTGTTGGAAAGCAGGTGGATCAGAACCATTCTCCAGTGTTTCTTGAACCTCTTCGAGTTGCACCTGGTTCTGACTGATTCCATCTTTTAAGAGAAATTATTTCTCCAAAAAAGACACCATTCCGAGCAATAAACACTTTTGCTTCGTCCCAGTTATAGAAATAATATCCTTTGGTTTCCCTAGGATAGCCCACAAAGTAGCATTTGTCTGACTTAGGATGGAGCTTATCAGACGTCAAATGTTTGTCATAAGCCTCGCAACCCCAAATCTTAAGGAAAGACAACCAGGGACTCTTCCTAGTCCATATCTCATATGGTGTCTTCTCCACAGACTTCGATGGGACTCGGTTCAGTGTAAACGCAGCAGTTTCTAGAGCATAACCCCAAAAAGACAACGGAAGATGAGTTTGACTCATCATTGACCTGACCATGTCCAACAAGGTTCGGTTCCTCCTCTCAGACACACCATTCCACTAAGGCGTTCCGGTTGGAGTCAATTGTGGAACAACTCAACAACTCTTTAGATGATCATTAAACTCTTGGCTCAGATATTCTCCACCATGATCCGATCGTAGGAATTTTATCTTCTTGCCTGAGTGGTTCTGTACTTCATTCTAATACTATTTGAACCTTTCAAATGACTCAGACTTATGTCACATCAAGTAGATATAGCCATATCTACTAAAGTCATCAGTAAAAGTAATGAAATACTGAAAACCGCCTCTAGCAACAGAGCTCATTGGACCACATACATCAATATGTACAAGGGCCAACAACTCAGACGCCCTCTCACCTTGACCAGTGAAGGGTGCTTTTGTCATTTTGCCAAGTAAACAAGATTCACATGTCACAAATGATTCATAATCAAATGAGTTGAGTAGTCTATCACTATGGAGCTTCTCTACACGTTTCTTCTTAATATGGCCCAATCGACAATGCCAGATAAAAGCAGGATTCAAACCACTCAGCTTGAGTCATTTAGCATTAATGTTTAGAATCGGCTCATCCTCAAGATCATGAACATACAATCCATTCACTAATGGACAATGTACATAGAGCATGTTATTCAAATAAATAGAACACTTTATTATCTCATAACCACCATTCTCCTCCAAACATGAAGAGGAGATAATGTTTTTGCCCAATGCTAGAATAAAATATGAATTATTTAACTCCATCACTAATCCTAAAGAAAGAGACAAGTGATATGTGCCGACTGCCAACACAGCAACCTTTGCTTCATTGCTGACGTGCACGTCCAACTCACCCTTAGCAAAACTTCTAGTCCATTTTAGTCCCTACTACGATTTGTAGGTATGAATCATCGACCCGGTATCAAATACCCATGATTCACTAGAATAAATTGCAAGATTAATTTCAATAACTTTAATACCTGAAGCGGAAGTCTCACTTCCCTTCTTCTTCTTCTCTTCCAAGTACTTCTGGCAGTTCCTCAACCAATGCCCACTATCACCATAGTAGAAACACTTGTCTGAGGGAGAGGGACCAGCATTAAGCATAGCATTAGGCTTTGGCTTTTGGATCGTATCCTTAGCCTTGCCTTTTCCCTTGCTCTTGCGCTTCCTCTTCTTGCTATCCGTTTGGACCATCATCACATGAATTGAGGTTTTCTTGATGCTATCCTTAGAAATTTTAAGCATCCCATGCAACTCGGTTAGAGTCTTATCCAAGCTGTTCATATGATAATTCATAATGTAGGCATCTGAGACCTCATATTGCTTTTGAGTCCTTCAATCATATTGTAGCCATCTGAGTCAAGGGACATGGTGGCAAGCATGAGACCGCCAACATCAAGTGAGTTATTGCAGTGCTTCTCATAAGCCCTGTGCTCAGCTGCGGTAGCACCATTCTTAAGGTCCTTAGGATAGGGCTGCTCAAGAACATATTCCTTTTTCCCTTGCTTGAGAACAATTCTCAAGTTTCAATACCAATTAGTAAAGTTTGTTCCAGACAGTTTCTCTTTATCAAGAATAGATCGCAAAATAAAGCTAGAACTCAGAGCGGGATTAGCGGCCATGATCAACTACAACAGGAAGTAAATATGCAAAGATTCAACACAATGTTTTATGTCGATCTTTCATTAAACAATTTAACAAAAGATTCTCCGACTATATGTTTGCAATCTTATTCCCTTTCACGACACATAGTGGACGAGATCCGCGTTTATCTAAGCTTCTAGTGAGCTTTGGCGTCACTACTAGATACTTAGCGAAACTGGTAGACAACCATTGTCAATCAGATCCTATGTGATTCTCATTTGTTCGGCGACATCATATGTCAAGACATCCAACGTCATGCCCAAGGCCCAAATCCAATTTAATAGCCTTGTCGAGCAAACCAACCGCATATGCATGAATGTCTGACATCCACCCTACTTGATTTAGATTTTGAAGGCACCCTGCTTTGGCAGACTCGCCAAACAATGATCGAAATCCTTATAGGTTTAGCGATTGGAAGGGCATCAAGAATTCTTAAATTTTTCCAAGTGAATCTATTCTAACACATCCAATGCAAGAAAGAATAGGTAGTGATAAAAAACTACAAACCATAGATCGAATCTATGATAACTCATTGGGTTGATCCGATCATGCCGAGTGCAAGTTACATCCATGCCAACTGCATCGGCTCATCCAATGAACCTATATGTGGAGCTTGTAATAGATCCAATCTGTTACCATCAAGCCATCCAATGAATCGATGTGTAGAGCCTATAACAGATCCAATAAGTTATCGTGGAGCCATAATAGATCCAATCTACTATGGTAATAGATTCAATCTATTGCATCGATCTAGATCATAAAGCTACATATGATCAGTTCTGATACCATTGTTGGGCTACGGGGTAGGCTATCATAGCATGAAAACATTTTTCATCTACCGTGTTAAACACAGGAACACGTAGCAGCAAGAGATCATAGATTGTTACCACTAGACGTGTAGTGCAGCGGAAGATGAGTCGAGGTAGACGAGGGCCGAGTCGCGTGTGTTGAGTTGTTGTCGGTGAGGAGAGTCGATGCCAATTCCTTCTGCCGATCTTGAACCAGTCGGCCACCCTCGAAATCGGTCGGTTGATCAGCGTCTCAGTAGTAGCAACACCTCTACGGTATCCACATGTGTGGGAAGGCGACGCCGAGTTCTGGAATGCTAGTACCACGAACTTGGCAGACGATCTTAAGAGATTGGACTAGGGCACAGCTAGGGTTTCGCAAAAACCTTTTCTGTGATAGTTCTCACAAAATTGATACCCTAAGCTACGCCCTCTCATGTATATATATAGTCAACACTAATGGGCTTTAGCCATGTAAAGGCCCATTAGGATTTTAATTGCTTGCGGATCAAGTATCCAAGCCCCAATAGAGATGTAACTGCGCATACCATATGCGAGCTTCCAAGCCAGACCTGATGGGTTGAGTTCCGATCAGACTTAGCATCAGCTCATGCCAGAGCCGATACAACTCAGAGTCGGACCTTGAAATTGCCACACCAGCACATCTCCATCACACCTACCCCTCTAGGTCGCTTTTTGGTCCTCAATTGGTATCAAAGCCAAGTTAGGGTCTTCTATTCCTTAATTGGTTCTAAATACACAGAGAGGCAACCATGGATCAGTCCGTTGGCAAGATTCTAGGGTTCGATGTCTTAGATTTCCCATATTGGGAGCAGTGCATGACTACATTTCTCCATAGCCAACATTCGTCCATCTAGGATATTTGTTAGGATGCTGGCTACCAAGTGGTAGAGAACCATATTACCCAACAGCAACAATGGGAACACGAAGCAAACAACATGGCAAGGAACTTTCTGCTTACTGCCTTGTGCCGCCCTAAGTTTGATAGGATTGTGCACTTGAAGTCAGCACATGAGATCTAGACTACCCTCACTAACTTCCATGAGGGGACTAGTCAGGTTAAGGCTAGTTGTTTGAGGTGCACAAGAGAGAGTATGAGAACTTCACCTGGCAACCTGGTAAGAGTATCAACAGAATATTCAGTCGTTTTCAATCGATTGTGAACAAGATCCGTGCGAATGCAAGAAATGGGGTGTTGCCTTACGATGACCATGAGCAAGCTTACAAGCTTCTCTATGCTCTGGATCAGAGTATTTGGCAACTAAAGAAAGAGTCTATAGTTGAGTCAGCTGGTTATTGTGGCGGAACCGCCGATTTAATCCGGGCTAAGCACACCTGCCACCTCTGGCTTGCAGTGCGATTAGACCGAACTAAACCCGGTCGTCCGTCGAGAGTCATTCGACTCCCGATATTACCTTTCCCAGAGGAACCGACATCATACACATCTGACTCACGATGGAGCCACAACAGATACATCATCACAGGCAGTTGAATAGCGGGAAATTAAGCTTATTACAAACCAGCTTTTACATAAAATACTAGTTCAACATAATGTCATAAGATAGCAAGTTTGAAAGTCTCTCGCAGCGGAAAATATAAGTTTAGATCACCATGTTATCACCAAAAGGTTTGCATTAGAGGTACAACATCGAGCCCACCGATGTTGTCCTCGTGCCACTTAGTCACTTCATCCTACATGAGGGCATGCCCCGCCTCCAACACAGGCGCACACCAAGAATTCCATACCTGCGCTCAAAATGTGGGGGCAAACCCTGAGTACTAATTACTCAGTAGGTCTTAATGGATTTGGCTTACGGCTGACGCGAAGCAGCTTATTAACAAGTAGATCCTTAGCTTTTAGTTTTTAACAGCAACTTAATTAACATAAATAACAAGTTTCATTGTCTCTATGATTGCCAACATAGTAGTAAGTCTTTGCAAGATAACAACTCAGCTCAAACATGTAGTATTCCAAAAACCATGAGTTTTAAGGTACCGGGAGTTTAAGTAATTACTACGTTGCCCGACAGTGATATTGGCATTCCCACACCTGGTGGGCATCAGCGATTCGAATCGATTTTAATTCCCGGGAATAACTATCATGCCAGGGGTATATGCTTACTAGCCATCGCGTTCCCACATATAGCCCCAATCTTAACCTGCCTCGTCCCAAGTTCGATTCACTCCCGCCTAGCCCCCGGGTTGTGCCCCCATGACGAGCCTGCCGACATCTCGGTCTCCCCGTCATGAGTACCAAGCTCCCCCGGGCCACCTTCCTCTCAACCAGCGGGTAGGAACGTGTCTCTATGCTTCGGACGAGCCCAGGAAAGACTTTTCCGGTCCCATTGCCCGGATAAGCACTTTAGCAATGTTATGCCGATCAGCAGACGAACAGCGGGCGGGCCTTAAACGACTCGGGCGGAGTCCGGGTGCAACATCATGAATAGTAAATACTGAAATAAAATCTCCGCCCGGTCTCCATTTACTTCATGAGCAACAATTACAGGTGATATAACTGTAAGCTTTTGTGATTTTGAAATCACCTACGTGACGAGTACACACACTCGTGTCTACACGTACCTAGAAATTTCTAGGCATACTCGTCCTACGAACTCTATGTATAGGTGCTAGGGCCAGGGCGGCCAGGAAGTCTAATGCAATTGGTTCCAAACAACTCCTAATGCATATGCGTAATCATCAAGTATAACTTATTTGCTGGGTAGAGTATGGTCCTGCCTACCTTCCTCGTTAGAGTCAGTAGCTGCCTCCGGAGCGTAGTCGGGTTCTTGCTGTTGGTCCTCTGGCTCTGGGTGCA
The DNA here is from genome assembly GCA_030272315.1 of Paspalum vaginatum. Classification (NCBI taxonomy): domain Eukaryota; kingdom Viridiplantae; phylum Streptophyta; class Magnoliopsida; order Poales; family Poaceae; genus Paspalum; species Paspalum vaginatum. The sequence continues at coordinate 20,596,442 of CM059019.1, read as the reverse complement.
GTTCCTCTTCTGGCTCTGTCACGATCGGTTGGTCCGGTGGTGGTTCTTCGTTCGTGGAATCTATATGTATGACAGGATGCAGTTGAAGTATGTATTAGTGCAATGCTTGCTTCATTATGCGGGTGTAATGCAGTAGATCAGTGAACTTATGATTCATGGTACAGAGTTATGCATATTGAGGCGAAAGCCGTTTCATACTAAGAAATCGTACAAGCCATCATCTATGATAGCTTAGCTTGTCACATAAAATAACGTGGGGTGTGCGTAGCGAAAATAGCACCGCTTCATGTGAAGTGACCGAAACTTTCATACAAGTGCATTATTTCTACCCGCTTTCACTTAGAGCCAAAACCTTACATGCATCATCTCCAATTCTAGCAAGTTATCCCATAACTATAGCTCATATCAACCTTAAAGTCATATTTGAAACATTATTCACCAAATTAACCTTTTTCTTAAGATTAATATGGCTTAGAGCAAGACAAGGGCAAAATAGTAATTTATCAGTAAGTGTTAAGGTCAACAAAATTTATACAGAACCTATACAGAATAATAAGGCCTCTGCCCAAATTTCACAATTTTTGAAGTTCATTTTACCCATATTTCCTATTTATCAAGGTTTTCCATGCTTGCTCAGAAACAGGGGCAAAACTGTCTTTTCCTATTCAACCATCATATCCATTCTGTAGATCTATTTATTAGGAGCACAATGCAACTGGTTTGGTATTTTTCTGATTTTTATTGAATTTTCTAGGATTTTTCAAAGATTTCTGTTGAAATAAACAATTTAAAACGAAATTCAACAGAACCAGGGGCTAGATTGTGATTATTTCAAAACCCTAGGGACTAGTACGCAAGATCTACAAGACTCAGCGTACAACGCGGTGGACTGATTCGCAAATAAGGGAAAAAGCAGGGGCCGGATCTGAAATTTGCCCGGCCCCCTTCTTCTTCCTCGCGTCGGCCGCGGCCGCGCGGGAGGGCGCGCGCGCGCCGGCGAGCCGGGGCTCGCCGCGGCCGCGACACGAGTTGGGGAAGGTGTTCCCCGTACGGGGCTTCTACCTTGGGGAGGCGGTGACGGCGGAGACGGCGTGGACGAGGCGGGCGGCGGAGGTGAACCGAGGGTGAACCGGCGCGGCGCGACGTCGAGGCGAGGTCGAACCTCGGCGTCCGGGCGGGGAACGGCGACGAGGTTTAGGGCGTGAGGTGCGCGGGAGTGAGGCGAAGGTCGCGGGGTAGGTGGGGAGGCACGGGGACGACGGAGGGGGCGGGGCGAGCTCGAGCTCGAAGCTCGCCGTCAATGGCGGACGACGGGAACGAGGCGAGCAGAGGCTGAGCGGAAGGGTGGGCGCGCGAATGGAGTTGGGGGAAAAGGTCGGGGCCTCGCCCTCGCCTTGGTGGCACGCCGCGCGCGCTGTCCGCGCGCGGCCACGGCGCGTGGCCGCGGCGTGGCGCGCTGGCCGCGCGTGCCCGCGGTGGCAGCGGCGCGTGGCCAGTAGCGCCGGACGCCGGCGCCGCGTGGCGGGTGGGTCTGCCGAGTGGGGCCCACCTGTCAGTGACACGGAGGAAAAAATAAAATCGGGAAAAAGGAAAAACTGTTTGACTGCTGAGACATGTTTTAGAAATTGCTCTTTTTGAACACCTTAGGTGTCGAATTCGAAAAAGACCCAATTGAATGAAATGTTGTACTTTTTGAACCCTACAACTTTGTCAAAAGCACCAATTTCAAATTCCGGCTCCAAGTTTGATTTAAATTCGAGTTTAACTGTCAGCCCTCAGTTGGACTGAAAACTATTTTCCTTAGAAAAAAACAAAAGTCCTATATCTAGCCATTTTCTCCCAAAAGTCTTTTTGACAAAGTTGTTCAGGATTTCATAACCTAAAACTTTCCCAATTGGACCTTTACATGAAAAGGACTCTAGGTCATAGAAAAAAGAAGAATTCTAAATAGCCAGATTTGGAGTATGTTTGTTGGGTAACACCAAAAGCCCCTTTGCACTTAGTTAAGCCCATCTTCCATCCGAGCTCTAATTGACAAAGTTGTTTACCACCTTAAGACCTTCAAGTTTGCTATAAGAAGTTCTACCTAAATGTCTCTAGGTTTTAAGTTATGCTCTCATTATAGCATCACTTTTATGAAACTGAATGCATCACTTAGCTACTTTCACCATGATTACTTAGATGCACATTAGTATAAGATGCAATGATGCTTATGAAAAGTAATTAGGCAAAATATGCGCATAATAATGCTTGGGAGATGCCTAGGGCATCACAGTTATGAGACTCTTTCCACAAATGAGCTTTATAGCAAGTTGAAGGCTTCGAAGGTTGACTCTCAGGCTTATGCCAAGATGAGTGCAACAACTCCAAAGAGCCTAGCTCTTATGTCTGGCCCTAGCTGTGGTGGTGCTACTAACCCTAACCCTTCTGTTCGCTATGCTTTGTCTCTAATTTCAACTACAGAGGAAGAGCTTGAAGGACTAGATGATGAGAAGTTGTGCCTGCTATCCAACATGCTCCAATGCCTCTACTCCAACAGGATGAGCCATAGAAGAGGTGACAACATCCAGTGCTATGAGTGTAGGAAGACGGACCACTTCATCACTGACTACCCCCATAGGAGGGCTCAGGAGAAGTACTCCGATGGCAATAACAAGGGCGAGTATGTCTCCGACAAGAAGAAGGGAAAGTACAAGGGTGACAAGAAGAAGTGGCCATTCTTCAACAAGAAGGAGTTCGTCAAGCAGTACCAGAAGCATGCCTAGGAGCACGACCGTGTTTTCCTTGCTAGCCTCAGTGACTGTGATGGCAGCTCAAGTGACTCCAACTCCAACAGCGATGACGATGATGAGAACAAGATCGTCGGGCACGCTGGACTTTGCTTCTTCGATGATGAGATCGGCTACTGCACCATGGCGCTTGTAGCAGATCAACCCGGCTCCACTGACTTAGACATCTGCAACAAGTCCAACACCGAGCCTAAGGTGAGAGATTATGAGGATGATGCCATGTACACTGCTTTGAAGAACCAGGATCGCTTGCTTAGAGTGGCTGCTAGGGACCTTAGGCTTGCAAATGCTAAGGTGGCTACTTTAGAGGTTGAGCTTGAGACTGTCAATTCTAAACTTGCATGTGCTTTGGATGATCTTGTTGTGGCTAAGCAAGCTTGTGCTGTTGCTGATGAGATAGAATGTAGTGATTGTCAGGTTCTAGTTGTTGAGTTGACTAAATTACGCTCTAAACATGATAGTAATGTAGATTTGCTTTTCTCTACTTCTGCAGTGTTAGAGGAGTTGAAAGCTAGGCTGGCTTTGCTTCGTGCTTGTGCTATTTGTCCCACTCTTAGGAAGGAGTTGGAAGAGACTAGGGCTGCCTTGAGGAAGTTTGAAAATACTGTCAGCCCTATTTGTGCTGATTGTGCCAAGTGTGAAGGCCTTAGAGGTAGGCTTGATGATTTGGCCATTGAGAAAGTCAAGCTAGAAGATGAGAATACCTATCTTAGGACCATACTCAGTTGGATTTTGACTAAAGAGCTGTAGCTTGGCATGATTGTTTTGTTTCCTCTTTCAAGTTGAGTGACAAGTTGGGGGTTGGCTACCACTACACCCAGGCTGATTTTGATTAATTGTATGTGAAGATAGGTCACTTGAGTGGGATTCCCATTAGTGAGAAGTTTCCTGTTACCCATGAAAAGCCCTATTATGAGCATGGGAATCCTAAGGATAGGGTATGGGTAGAGAAGCTAAGGGAGCCACCCAAGAAACAAGTTTGGACTCCCAAGACAAATTTTGTTAGGAATCCACTTGACACTCTACCAGTGAGGAATTCAATTGACTCACCTCTTGAGAGCTCTAAGCAAGGGGCTAAGAGGAATGCTCCTCCTAAGCCCACCCTTAGCCTAAGACCCAGAGCCAACCTAAGTGTGCTCCATCCAAAAGGTACCTGTGTGACTAATGTCATAGGGAGGGTCACATGGTGGAGTTTTGCTACCGCAGGATGAGAGCTGAGCGTAGAGAGGTTGAGTTGAGGAATGAGGATAGGTACTACTAGGGTTGTAGGCCTGATGTGGCACCTCAGCGTGGGGATAGGCGTGACCACTGCCCACGTCTTGTAGGTGGAGGTAGAGGAGACCGCTTCCCTCGCGGTGCTCCAGGTGGTGGATGCTTTACTGGCAGGGCACCGGGTCATGAGCAGTAAGACTCTGGTCCTCCTCGCTGAGGCTTTGAGAGCTATGATGGACCACGCTTTGCTAGACGTGGTGACCGGTAGTCTCAGTTTGTGCGGGACAGGGGTTTTGGGATGTTTGATTATGATATTACTAGTCCTTCTTTTGAGCAGATGGCTCGACACTGGTATGCTTCTTTTTAGACTAACCCCAGTATCAGACCATATGCTCACGCTATGAACTGCTATTGATATAGAATGGAGGCCTAAAGAACATATGGCTCATGGATTCTAGTTGTTCGCACCACATGACCGGTAATCACTGATGATTTTCCAGTCTTACCCCAGTGAGCTCCGGCGAGCATATCATTTTTGGGGATAAAGGTACATGTAAGGTGAAAGGTCTTGGCGTTGTTCCTATTTTTGAGAATTTTGTTCTGAGGGATGTTGCTTTGGTTGCTAACATTGGTTACAACCTTCTCTCTGTTTCACAACTTCTCGATGAAGACTTTGAGGTTCATTTCAAGAAAGGTTGTTCACGAGTTTTGGATTCTCAAGAAAATCTTATTTGCCCTATGTTGCCTTTTGCGAAGGTTTTTTGTCTTGATTTCTCAATCTCCTTTGGTCCTTCTCATTGTTTGGTGGCTAGCCCCTCCTCTGATTTGTGGAAGTGGCATAGGAGGCTAGGCGATTTGAGCTCTGATTTGCTTGCAAAGCTTAGCTCACTTGACCTGATTGGGGATTGTCCAAGTTTAAGAGTGAGCGTGACCTTGTTTCCCATCCTTGTCACCACAGGAAGATGGTTGTTGCTTCCCACACACCTATGAATTAGGTGATGGCAGCTCACCCGGGAGAGCTTCTTCATATGGACACAGTCGGTCTTGCTCGGGTGAGCTCTATTGGTGGGAAGTTGTACATTCTTGTGATCGTCGATGATTTTTCTCGCTGGTCTTAGTTGCATTTCATGGAAATAAAGGATGAGTCTTTTGAGTTTGCTCATGACTTGGTTTTGAGGTTGAAAAATGAATCTAATCATGCCATGAGAGCTATACGTAGTGACAATGGCTCAGAATTCAAAAATGATCGTTTCAATGCCTTTTGCCATAGCCAAGGTCTTGAACACCAGTTTTCATCCCCATATGTCCCCCAGCAGAATAGTGTGGTAGAACACAAGAATTAGACCCTTGTTGAGATGGCTAGGACCATGCTCGATGAGCATAGGACTCTTAGGAAATTCTGGGCCGAAGCGATTAAAACCGCGTGCTACGTTTCCAACCGCATTTTTCTCTGAGCCCTTCTTCATAAGACCTCGTATGAGTTGCGGTTTGGGCGACAGCCAAAAGTGAGCCACCTATGGGTGTTCGGCTGTAGGTGCTTTGTACTCATGCAGGGGAACTTGGACAAATTCGAACCTCGCAGTTCTGATGGAGTTTTTCTTGGCTATGCCACGCATTCGTGTGCATACTGCATCTGGCTCTTGGACTCCAACAGGATTGTTGAGACTTGTGAAGTAACTTTTGATGAAACTATGCCTTGCACAACCCCTGGCTTTGACCTTGCAGGTGATGCCGAGTTAGGTACTACCATCTTTTAAGAAGATGACCAAGAAGATGAAAGTGTTTCTGGTAATATTGCACCCGCTGCAGCTCCTAAACCTACTGCTTCGCTTTCAGAGGATGAGGAGGGAGCTCCATTACCTTCTCCTTCGGCTACTTGGGAGCTACCTCCACAAAATCCACTAGTACATACATCATTGCTTGCTGAGGACGCATGGGAGGTGACCTCCGAGCCACAGCCGTCTCGGATGGTCCAGCGGGATCACCCTTCGACAAACATCATTGGTGGACTACATGAGAGAGTTAAAAGATCAAGGTCCACTTCTCTTGCTATCTTTGCACGCTCTGCATTTTTGCTTATTTTGAGCTCCAGGATGTTGGACATGCTATGTCAAATCCAAATTGGGTCAATGCCAAGCATCAGGAGCTAGAAAATTTTGAGGGGAACCAAGTTTGGGTTTTAGTCGAGCCTCCACCACACTGCAATCCTATAGGTACCAAGTGGGTGTTTAAGAACAAGCTAGGAGAGGGTGGAATTGTGGTGAGAAATTGTAAGTGCAATCACCTTTTGACGGTGTTGGTGGTTATATGACAATACAATTAAAAGCTCTAATGAAAATGTATGAGCACTTTGCAAGTAATGAAGATCATACAAAAGTGCATGAGAAAGAAAAGAGGCAACTCTATGTGCAAGTGAAAGAAAGGAGACCCCTCATTCCATTCAAATTTTGAGGTGCAAGGAGTCTCCACGGGGAGATCAAAAGCATACCATTTCATATTTTATCCTTGAGGTAGGAAATGTCAAACTATAAAGAGGAACCAACAAGGTATGCCCTTGGTGGTTTGTTACTCTTGGAACCTAAGTTCCTAGACGGCTAGGCATCGCCTTGGGCTTCATCCCCTCTTGTGTGGTGGTGCCAAAGGAAGTTTGCATTACCCCAGCTTGTGAGAGCATCATAGTAAGTGACCTTACTGTACCTTTGTGGTTGGTGAGGGGAGGATTAGGGTTGAAAGAGACCTGACTCTTTATGGGTGCCTCAATGGGGAAGTAGGGTATCTTTGGGTGTGACCAAACCTCAAATTAAATCCTTGTCCCCATGTGCTTGCTCATTATTCTTGTTTGTTCTTTGTGCTCATACTCTTGTGTTGCAAGATTTGTCCCGATCTACTTCGTGTGCAGGTTTTGTGGTGAGCCCCTCTTATATTTGTAACCTCTAGCAGCAAGGAAGCTTAGGGATCAAATGAAATCATCTTTGGTTGCACGGTTTGAGAGATCAATTCAGTTCTTTGTTTCAGCTTTGGTTGAACCAGTCCATTGCGGTTGAACCAAACTTGTGCTGGTTGACCCACATTGCACTAGTTGAACTTGTTGTACTAATTTATTTGGATCATTTGTGTAAGAAATTTCAAGTTAGCCTATTCACCCCCCCTATAGGCTACTTTCAATTGGTATCAGAGCCTAATCCTCATGATTAGCACTTAACCGTGTGAGGAAAAGATCATGGAAGATAAGGGAACTACCTTCGGTGGTTTAGGTGGCAAGCACCTCTCTCAAGAGCTACTTAGCATCGCTGATGATGAAAATCTCAATCCCGCAACCAAGGAAACAGTTATGGAATTGGCCATGAAGCTATTCAAAAGGATGAGAGAGTTAGAGGATGCAGCCAAGAAAGAAGAAGAGAGGAAGAGGGCCGAAGAAGAAGCAGCAAGGAAGAAAGCCTTGGAAGAAGAAGAAGAATGGAGGAAGAAGAATGTGTACAACATCGATGAGAGTACCTTGGAGAACATGGTCAAGGAAATGATGAAGAAGCTACAAGTAAATCAAGCATCTTCATCTGACTCCAAAGCCGAGTCCAAAAGGGACAAAGAAAAAGCATATCATTGTGTTTCATTTGATTATTCCCACTCAACTACACCTACTTTCTCTTTAGCCCCGCTTGGAAAAGTTCCTACACTAAATGAGTTGAACTATGATGAGTGGTCCAACAAGATGCAATTTTACTTGTTTGGAGTCAATCCGAGTCTTGGGGAAGTTGTGAATGTAGGTATTTACAAGCCCAAGGAAGATGAAGAGATGACTCCTAAGATGGTGCAAGACATGCGTCGCAATGCTCAAGCCGTAAGCTTTCACCTAGGACATTTGGAAGGAGAAGAGTATCAGAGGCTAGAAGGACTTAATGATGCCAAGCTAATTTGGGACACTATCAAGATGTCAAACGAAGGTGATAGCAAGTCAAGAAGGAAAAGAATAGAAGTGTTAGAGGGACAATTATCACACTTTTCCATGAGAAGAGATGAGTCTCTCAAGTCCTTATTTGAAAGACTCATTACCTTGGTCAACAAAATAAGAGCTCTAGGAAGCAAGGAGTTGAAAGATGACAACAAAGTCACAAGATTGCTCATGAGAGCGTATCAAGTAAAAGACAATAACCTTGCAAAGATAATAAAAGATAGAGATGACTATGAGCACATGAAGCCACACCATCTCTATGCCAAGCTCCAACAACATCAAGCCGAAGATGAAGTAGCCAACAAACAAATTAGAGAAGTCAACGCTCTTGCCACAACGAAAAGCAACAACACTAAGTATCAAAAGGATGATGAGTGTGAGTACTCATCATCATGCAAACATAAGAAGACCATTAAAGAATCATCAAGTGATGAAGAGAGCACAGGTGAAGATGAAGAAGAAAATGTTGCTATGTTCAACAAGAGTTTTAGGAAGATGGTGAGTAGTGGTGACAAATACCACCGTAAGGGCAAGAAGAGGCCATGCTACAATTGTGGCAAGTTAGAACATTTCATTGCGGAGTATCCAAGCAAGGGCCAAGAAGGAAATGAGTTCAAGAAGGAGTACAAGAGAGGTGAGAAGAGCAAGAGATATCACAAGAAGTCCAAGAGTGGTCAAGCTCACATAGGAGAGGCATGGAACTCTGAATAAGAGAGTTCAAGCTCTGAGGATGAGAAGATGGCTAGCATCGCAATACAAAAGCCATCATCCTCACCGCGCCTCTTCACCAACCTCTCCGATGATGAAGATGACTACGCTCCTATTTGTCTCATGGCAAAGGGAGCTAAGGTGAATTCTGAAAATATTTTGTCACTTAAGCATGATGAACCTAGTGTTAAGGATAAATTGATAAAAGAATTTGGTGAAAAAGCATATAACATAATAACCAAGATTACGAAAAAACTAGAAAAGACAAAAATGGCTCTTTTAGATCAAGAGGACTTGTTCATCCTTGAAAAGCAGAGAAACCTTGAGCTACAAGGATCACTGACCAAAGAGAATGAGAAAGTGGAGGCATTGACTTGGGAACTCTCCCTAGCCAAAGTTGCCATAGAAGAAAAAGATGTTGAGCTTGTGAAAGCTAAATCTTCCTTGGATGAGCTAAAAGGTGCCAAAGATGTACTTCAACAAAACATTTCAAGTTTGGAAGTTCGATACAAAGAACTTGAAGTACAATTGGACACACTTTGGAACACCACTTCCACATCCTCTTCGGTTCCCCTTGATTCTAGGACTTCCACAAGCAATGGCTGTACAAAATGCTATAATCATGATATGAATGCTTGTGCTACTAACCTTGAAAAGGTAGGGATCTTGGAAGAAAAGGTCAAGCCATTTGAGTTGGCAGAGAAAAAGGGTAAGAACACCAACAATGATGGGTCAATAAAGAAAGAACCCATGATTGAACCTACAAAGAAAAAGGGACTTGTGTTCAACTATCACAAGGTCAACCCTCAAGTTTGTATCACAACATGGGTTGGAATGGAGAGGCTCCCAAGTTCTTGAAGTCCATTACCTTGTTTGATATGTTGGAAGTGATCCATTCATCATCAACTCAACCTAAGGAAACCAAGAAGCAAGAGATGTCCACAAGTGAAGCAAAGACCAAAACTCCCATCTCTAGGTCTTACTTGTGTGACTATATGGTGGTTTGGGAAAATGGTAAGATGGTTGTACTGTATGTGGGTGCCTACAAGAAGAAGCAACTCATGAAGAGAAGTGTATGGGTACCCAAGGCTCTTACTACTAACCCTCAAGGACCCAAATCTTTTTGGGTACCTAAACACAAAGCTTAACTTGTTTTGTAGGTCCACTCCTCCGGTGGATCAAGTTGGGTGCTTGATAGTGGATGCACAAATCATATGACCAGAGAGAGAGAGAGAGAGAGAGAGAGAGAGAGACATGTTCACCTCCTTGCAAGTCACCAATGAGTCACAAGAGATCGTGTTTGGTGATAGCGGCAAGGGGAAAGTAATTGGTGTTGGTAACATCCCTATTTCTCATGACCAATCAATTTCCAATGTATTGCTTATTGATTCATTGAGTTACAATTTGTTGTCTGTATCACAATTATGTGAGAAAGGCTTCAATTGTCTCTTTACGGATGAGGGTGTGCAAATCCTTAGAAGGGAGGATTCCTCTATTGCTTTTATGGGTCACTTGAAGGGCAAGCTCAACCTTGTTGATTTCACAACAACTAGAGTAATGCCTGAGACCTATTCAGTGGCAACATCTGATAAGGGATGGCTTTGGCATCGCTGGCTAGCCCATGTTGGCATAACGAACTTGGCCAAACTTCAAAAGGATGAGCACATTCTTGGACTAACCAATGTTTCTTTTGAGAAAGATAAAGTTTGCAGTGCATGCCAAGCTGGAAAACAAGTTTGTGTGCCACATCCCGCCAAGAATATCATCACAACATCAAGGCCCTTGGAGCTTCTACACATGGACTTGTTTGCTCCGGTGGCCTACATAAGCATTGGCGGTAACAAATATGGTGTGGTAATTGTTGATGATTATTCCCATTTCACTTGGGTATTCTTTTTGAGTGATAAAGGTGAAACCCAAGATGTGCTCAAGAAGTTCATGAGAAGAGCACAAAATGAGTATGATGTGAAGATCAAGAAAGTAAGAAGTGACAACGGGAAGGAGTTCAAGAACACTGGTGTTGAAGAGTACCTAGATGAAGAAGGCATCAAACATGAGTTTTAGGTTCCTTACACACCGCAGCAAAATGGTGTGGTGGAAAGGAAAAACCGAACACTCATTGAGGTAGCTAGGACCATGCTTGAAGAGTACAAGATGCCCGACAATTTTTGGGCCGAAGCTATCAACAACGCGTGCCATGCAATCAACCGTCTCTACCTTCATAAGATCTACAAGAAGACATCATATGAGCTATTAACTGGTAACAAACCTAAGGTGCACTACTTTTGGGTCTTTGGTTGTAAGTGTTTCATACTTAACAAGAGAACCAAAAGCTCAAAGTTTGCACCTAAGGTAGATGAATCTACTTGGTTATGCCTCAAATGCTCATGGATACCGTGTCTTCAACAAAAACTCTAGTCTAGTTGAGATTGCGGTAGATGTGACATTTGATGAAACTAATGGCTCGCAAGGGCATTTGGATGAAAATGTTGCAGGAAATGAAGAACCACCATGTGTAGCAATAAAGAAGTTGGCAATTGGAGAAGTAAAGCCTCAAGAAAGGGAAGATGAACAAGTTGATCAAGCTCTAGTGGTGATGCCAAATGTTCTCCCATGCTTTGAGCAAGGGGCAGCAGCAATACCAAGTGGAGAGGTTCCACAGGTGGAAGATCAAACACCCAAGAGTGGAGATTCTGCACCTCCAAGAGATGCACCACAAGAGCAAGATCAAGGTTCAAATGATGACTTTCCAATCGCTCAACTAGAAGAACATGGTGGCTAAGTGCATAAAGATGATGGGCAAATACAACATAAATGGCTTGTACCTCATCCTCGTATACACCAAACAGTGCAAAGAGATCAGATCATCCCGTGGACACACATTCTAGGAAGCATCCGGAGAGGGGTAACTACTCGTTCACGTTAAGCAAGTTCTTGTGAATTTTACTCGTTTATTTCCTCTTTGGAGCCTCTTAGGGTGGAGCAAGCCTTGGAGGACTTAGACTAGGTCATGGCCATGCAAGAAGAGCTAAACAACTTCACTTAGAATGAAGTCTAATCCTTGGTGGAAAGACCCAATCAAAATTTGATTGGAACCAAATGGGTCTTCCACAACAAACAAGAGGAGAATGGCATGGTGACAAGAAACAAGGCACAGTTGGTGGCTCAAGGATTCACCCAAGTGGAAGGCTTGGACTTTGGAGAGACATACGCACCGGTGGCAAGGCTTGAGTCAATTCAGATCCTTATAGCCTTTGCCACCCACTACAACTTCAAGCTATACCAAATGGACATCAAGAGTGCCTTCCTCAATGGGCCAATCCAAGAGTTGGTGTATGTGGAGCAACCACCAGGATTTGAAGATCCAAAGAAGCCAAACCACGTCTACAAGCTTCAAAAGGCTCTCTATGGGCTTAAGCAAGCTCCTAGGGCATGCTATGAATGCCTTAAGGAATTTCTCTTGAAAAATGGCTTTGAAATAGGGAAAGCTGATTCTACACTCTTCACTCATAAATTCGATAATGACTTGTTTGTGTGCCAAATATATGTCGACGACATTATATGGTAGTACTAACAAAGCCTTTTGTGATGAGTTTAGTAGGATTATGACCAAAAGGTTCGAGATGTCCATGATGGGTGAGCTAAAGTTCTTCCTAGGATTTCAAATCAAGCAACTCAAGGAAGGAACATTCCTATGTCAAACCAAGTACACACAAGACATACTCAAGAAGTTTGACATGGAGAAAGCAAAGCCCATCAAGACTATCATGGCATCCAACGGCCATCTCAACCTCTATGGTGAAGGTAAAAGTGTTAACCAAATGCTCTATAGGTCAATGATAGGTTTCTTGCTATCCCTTTGTGCATCTAGGCCTGATATTATGCTTAGCGTGTGCATGTGTGCAAGATTTCAAGCTAACCCGAAAGAGTGCCACTTAGGGACTGTTAAGAGAATCTTGAGATATTTAGTTCATACATATGCCGGTTGCAAAGTTGATCAAAAGAGTACTACCATGGATTGTCAATTTCTTGGTCGGTCTTTGGTGTATTGGAGCTCTAAAAAACAAAAAAGTGTTGCACTATCCACGGCCAAAGCTGAGTATGATGTGGACGGCACATGTTGTGCTCAACTACTTTGGATGAGGCAAACCTTGAGAGACTTTGGTTGTGAGTGTAGCAAGATCCCCCTCTTGTGTGACAATGAGAGTGCGATTAAGCTTACTAACAATCTGGTGCAACACGCGCGCACCAAACACATAGACATCCGCCACCATTTCTTGAGAGACCACGAAGCCAAAGGAGATATGGCCATTCATCATGTGAGTACCGATTATCAACTAGCCTATATCTTCATGAAACCCCTTGACAAGGAAAGGTTTTGTGCTTTAAGGAGTGAACTAAACATCTTGGATTCTCATAATGTGGTTTGAAACCTTGCACATACTTGATTGTTTTTGCTTTGTAGAATTCTAGTCAACTCATGCTAAATGCCAAATAATAAATTGTTGGTTTTTGGGATCATTGGATCCTTCTAAGCTCAAGTGGCCATTGTTATGTATTGTTGATTATGGCTGGCCACCTAGATTTATCTATCTTCCTCTTTGAAAACATATTGAAAAAAATTATTTCAAAACCCACTTCAAAACTAGCAAAAAAATTTTATTTATTCAGCAAGTTGGTTGATGGTGCAGTTCAACTAGACGTAGACCAGCATCAAATGATCTCAATTCTGCTTGCGTTTTTGGCTCAACCGGAATCTAGGTAGTTCAACCAGCCTTGGGCCTCTTTGTCTGGCCTGGTACAATGAGATTTCTCTATCTCTCGCTTCAGCTGTTTGACTGGGTGGGTGGAAAGGTATTATTTCACCCCTTTACTTTTTCCCTCTATCCTACCTTTTCACCCTGCTCTTTCACCTCTCATCGCCTACCTCACTACCGTGCGCCTCTCTCTCTCTCTCGTCACACCTGCTTTGCACCAACGGCAAGCTCCAAGTGGAGCCGGCAGTGGGCTTCTGATGGCAGCTCCGGTGTGTGGACCCTAGGTGCTGGTGGTGGAGTGCTTCCTCAATGTGCGCCTCCGTCCTGCCTGTGGCTCCCTGTTCTCTGGCGGCGGCCCCTCTCCATCCACCTCCTACGGCGGAGACTAAGGATGCCGGCGGCGTGGACACCTCCTCCGTGCGTGCTCCTGCTCCTTCCTCAGCTTTCCCCTCATTCCAAATCCCTCGCGGTGAAAACCGTTTCTTGAAGGTAAAACCTAGGTCCTACCCGATCTCCTTCCTCAATGGTTTATTCTCAAATTCCTTTGATCAATATATGTGGAATGCATGCTCTATTGTAGATCTAAAAGGAATTCTGCAATGGATTAGTTAGCTTAGGCGCCATAGGCTAGGCTCTTTATGTCTTGCTATTGTTATGCGCTGCATTGTGCTATCAACAGTCCCTATCATGCCTATGGTGGTCACATTTCAGTTATCTGTTGTCCACTCATCAATGCCTTTCATCTCCAGTCCATTCTCTCAATTTTTACTCTATTTTAGCCAAAATTTCTAGCTATGATCTCTCTCTCTCTCTCTTGTAGCTATGGGTCCTAAAAGAGCAAAGATTGTTGAGCATAGTGAAAGTGATGATGACAGTGACAATGATGAGTCTTTTCAAGCATCTCCTGTGCCACATCTTCCTCAGTCTCAACCTAGCAGAAGGGTTAAAGTACCAGCGAAGAAGAAAACAGTAGCATCGAGTCAGGCAGGCACTTCAATGGCAGTTATTCCAGCAAGAAAGAATTACAAGAGAACTGCTAGTCGCACTCCTCGTTGCTCGGTTGACAAGGAACCGGAAGAGCTTGACAATGAGATTTCTCTATCTCTCGCTTCAGCTCCTGTTATCCGCTACATGAAGCTGAGAAATGTCTCCGTCACTCTTGCAGCTCAAGAAATTCTGAAGGAAGACAAGGAGGGTGCTAGTCACACTATGTTCCTATGCAAGTTTAGATTTGAGAAACCCACAGATAAAGTGATCACTGATGTGAGGTTCCATAATCTTGTTCATGTAGAATTATACAAGGTCATCAGGGCAAGAAAGAGAAATGCAGTATTTCAGCAGCGTTTCATTGACTAGGAGATTTGCAAAGCTATGAGTGATCCTGAGATGAATGCAGCTCTCAGCATTCTTAAGTCAAAAGGCTTAAAGGGCATCATGCCCCTTAAATATGATTGGAACATCAAGGCAGTTGCTCAATTCTACTCCACCTTATGGATTGAAATGCCAGGTGATGAACATAATGCTTATCCATATGCAACCTCAATTGAAAGTCCAGGTGATAAACATGATGCTTATCCATATGCAACCTTGCACTTTATGATCAATGACACATGGTACAAGTGCAGTTACAGAAGGTTCACTCATATTCTTCGCTTTAAGGACGATGATATTGACGGAAGTAAGGAGAAAGTTCAAAACTTCTACAAGCTCGATCATAACAGTGTGATGGAAATTTATTGTGATCCCAACAAGGACTTTTGGGTTGTGAACAACATGCATTCTAGATGGCGGTACATTAATTCCTTTCTTAGATATACGCTTATGCCAAAAGGTAGTAATCAACCAAATGTGGTAGGTGCAAGTCAAATCATTCTTTGGTGCCTATTGCCTGACAATCCTCATCTGTTCAGTGTCTTTGACTTAATTTGGCGAGAGATCATTGAGGCCTGCTAAATGTCACAAAAGGGATAGTTCATGCTCCATACATTATGAAAATGATTGAAGTTGTCACTCAAACCAGATTTGAACACAAGAATGGCAAGCACTTCATCTACCGGCCAAATTGGATCAACCCCGAGAATCCTATCCTTGGTCGATCTAAGGCTCCTAAGGGAGCCAAGGCTAGGGCATCGTCTACAGCTCCTTCCTCTGAAGAGCCTAGTCCTACACCTGCACATCATCCTTCTTCCTCCAAGGCAACAATGGCAGCTCGTCCAATGCTTCACCGGCACAAAAAGAAGGGTAGTAGCATAAAAGGACTCATTCTAAAGAGTATGCAAACTTTTTTCACTTTTTGCAAGAACAAGATGGCAGCGGCAATGGAAGAAAAACTTTCATCCATCACTATGAAGATAAGATAAAAAGGTACATCAATGGAGAAGATGTTTCTCCTCCTCCTCGTCAAGTTGAAGAGCCGTATGTGCCTGAAAAATTTGAGGATTATCACTACTACTTGACGGGTGAAGATTTGTTGAAATCAAATGAGGAAGAGGAACACGCTAAGGTTGTCTCAACTGCAGAGGAAGAACCTTAGATTGTTGAGGAAGAACTTGGTTATCAAGGTTCATATCATGAAAAAGTTCTATCCTATGTATGGGTCTTCCACTCCTCCTCCTCCACCTCCTCCACCATCTTCTGGTTTGAACTGGGATATTTTTGCAAATATGTACCATGGTGGTGATCCAAGAGCTAGTTCGAGCTCTGGGGCAACAGGCAGTAGCTCCTCTTGGGGTGGATGGTAGTCTTGAGTTTGGATCTTCCCCCTTTCTTTTGTAGATTAATGCCAAAGGGGGAGAAATATCAAGAGCAGCAGCAAAGCAAAGGTGACAACAGCAGAGTGGCAAGTAGCAGCTAGCAGCTAAGAACAAGTGGTAGCAGCAGCAAAATCTTTATCCTTGATCTTCTTGCAGCAGCAGCCTCTTTTCTCTTATCTATGCTTTGTGAGCTGTGAGAGAAAACTTTTGAACTCTCTTGGGATGTAATATTTGTGATGCAACGTGGTTTGTAATAGCTTGAGTAGCGGAACCTAAAATTTGTGCCTTGCATGCTACCTTATATTTTCACCTAAGTAATCTTTGTGGTACTTGATTGGTTCTAACTATTTGTTCTTATGTGGTGATTGTTGTTTCATATTATTGTGTGGATATCATGTCATGAGCATCACGGACGCTCGATTAAATGTGTATTATGTGGCTTTGCACTTTTCCCTTTATTTGTGCATATTGGTATATGAGGCCAAATTAGTTCAAAATGAATTGTGCACAATTTTAGGGGGAGTCACATGTACATAGTTAATCAAAAGTTTGTGGTTTATTCTCTATATTGTCTCTTTTAATTGGATTGTCATTAATCAACAAAAAGGTGGAGATTGTAAGTGCAATCACCTTTTGAGAGTGTTGGTGATTATATGAAAAAAAATTAAAAGGTCTAATGAAAATGTATGAGCACTTTGCAAGTAATGAAGATCATACAAAAGTGCATGAGAAAGAAAAGAGGCAACTCTATGTGCAAGTGAAAGAAAGGAGACCCCTCATTCCATTCCAATTTTGAGGTGTAAGGAGTCTCCATGGGAAGATCAAAAGCGTAGCATTTCATATTTTATCCTTGAGTTAGGAAAGGCCGTACTATAAAGAGGAAACAACAAGGTATGCCCTTGGTGGTTTATTACTCTTGGAACCCGAGTTCCTAGATGGCTAGGCGTCGCCTTGGGCTTCATCCCCTCTTGTGCAGTGGTGCCAAATGAAGTTTGTATTACCCTAGCTTTTGAGAGCATCATAGTAAGTGACTATTACCCTAGCTTTTGAGAGCATCATAGTAAGTGACCTCATCATACCTTTGTGGTTGGTGAGGGGAGGATTAGGGTTGAAAGAGACCTGGCCCTTTGTGGGCGCCTCAATGGGGAAGTAGGGCACCTTTGGATGTGACCGAACCTCAAATTAAATCCTTGTCCACAGGCTTGCTCGTTGTTCTTGTTTGTTCTTCGTGCTCATACTCTTGTGTTGCAAGATTTGTCCCAATTTACTTCATGTGCAGGTTTGGTGGTGAGCCCCTCTCAGATCTGTAACCTCTAGGTGCAAGGAAGCTTAGGGATTAAACGAAATCATCTTTGGTTGAACGGTTTGAGAGATCAATTTAGTTCTTTGTTTTAGCTTTGGTTGAACCAGTCCACTGCAGTTGAACCAGCCTTGTGCGGGTTGACCCATATTGGACTAGTTCAACTTGTTGTACTAATTTATTTGGATCATGTGTGCAAGAAATTTAAGGTTGGCCTATTCACCCCCCTCTAGGCTACTTTCATAAACAAGGCTGCGCTAGTAGCTTAGGGTTTTTGCCAGAAAGAGGGGATATATTATGAAGAGACTTTTACCCCTATAGCCAGATTAGAAGCCATTCACATTCTTTTAGCTTTGGGAGCTTTGAAAGTATTCAAGCTGTACCAAATGGATGCGAAGAGTGCATTCCTGAATGGGTATATACAGGAAGAGGTCTATGTGAGGTAGCCCCCAGGTTTTGAGCATCCCAAATATCCTAACCGAGTGTTCAAGTTGTAGAAGGCTTTGTATAGCCTAAAGCAAGCCCCCTGAGCTTGGTATGAGAGACTTAGGAATTCCTAGTTGCCTAGGATTTTGAGATGGGAAGTGTGGACAAGACTGTTTTTGCAAAAGCACGGCAATAACCTTTTGATTGTTCATATGTGGATGATATCATCTTTGGTGGCCCTTCTCATGCACTTGTGAGCAAGTTTTCAGAGCAGATGACAAAGGAGTTCGAGGTGAGCATAATGGGGGAACTTCAGTTCTACCTAGGGCAACAGATCAGGTAGACTCCACAGGGTACCTTCGTCCACCAGACTAAGTACAGGCGGGATCTACTTTGGAAGTTTGAGATGGCAGATGTTCGCCTCAAATGACTCCGATGAGTACATCCACCATGCTGGACAAGGTTGATCAGAAGGTGTACCGAGGGATGATTAGGTCATTGATGTACATGACTGCCACGAGGCTAGATATACAATTCGCTGTAGGTCTATGCGCTCGTTTTCAGGCGTCTCCAAGGGCGTTGTTGGCATTTCTTAGACTACTGAATTAAATCCGCAAGCGCACGGAAACACGTTGTAGCCTTTCACCCGAAAGTATTCCAAGGTATCAAAATCCACGAGGAATGAGGAGTAACTCAACGTAAAACGAATAGGACCGAACAGTAAAACCAACAATTGTAGAGATAACTAACAGGGTAGAGCAGGATCACTACTTTTGATAAAACAACTTAACTTTACTAAAAAAACCAGAACTCTACTCAGCTGATTTACTTGGACACTGAGGCTGTAGAACCACTTTCGGGAACCAGAGTGCTGATAACCCAGATGAGAAAGGCGGGCACTACAGGACTCAGATTTGCGTCGATGACAACTTATCCGAACAACTGGGTTGGACTACACAGGACACACACCCGCTATCACCAGGTGGGACTACCAACCAAAACTGCGTGGGACAAGACACCTTCCAAGGCAAACTCTAGTCTAGACACCACGTCTAAACAACCAAGTTTACTACTACACTGGTTTGAAGCCAGAGAGCAAGCACAACTGTATAACTAAACTACACAGAGCACACTTGGCACCCGTAAACTACTAAGCAAGGACTAAGTATGTAAGTAAAGTAAGTATGAAATAAATAAAGTAGAGGAGCAAGGAACTTTACTGTATCCTAGAAATAGAGTAGTATTTCCTCTGAGAATAAGAGCTCGGAATAGAATACCAAAGAGAAATCCGACTCCATCACTCTACAACTCACTATTCACTCTTGATACAATTAGCTCTTTCTACAATACCAAGGGTGGCCTCACTACAATACTCTACACTCAATTACACAACCACACTATTCTTCTCTTGATCCACTACACCTTGCAAATGACCTCCCAGGGTGTATTTATAGCATTGGAGGCTGAGGGGGATACCTGTAGGTGTGTAAGGTCAGTAGTGAGGTAGGTCGATGGCCGAGCGGCCACAGTGCATGGCCTGGCGGCCATGTAGGGTGGTCGGGCGGCCATTCGATTAACCGACATTGTTGATCCAATGGTTGATATGCACTCCCCGAGTTGGTTGGCGGTTAAAGTAGTTTATGCACGTGCAATTTGGAGTTGGTGCATGGCCGAGCGGCCACTCCCTAGATCGCTGACGTCATCAATCCGTTGTATGATGGCCTTCTGACCCTTGGATTCATTGGATTCTTGGTTGCACGGTTGGATTTGTCTCCTTTTATGTTTCCTTGCATGCTGGTCGAAGATTGTGTTTTGTGACATGGCCGGGCGGCCACGTCTAATGGCTGGGTGGCCACTACACTTGGGCTGAAAGGCTGCTTAGGCCTGCTGATGGCCGGGCGGCCATGGTAGGTGGCCGGGCGGCCATGGGAGATGGTCGGGCGGCCATGCACTTTTGGTGTTTTGCCTTTACCTTGCCACTTTGTCTCTACTTTGGTCATTTCTTTGATATTTTGCATGTGACAAGCTCCTACATCCATCTTTTGTACACAACTCGTGGAACCAGTTAGTAATATATGAAAGCTTGATAAATTATGCCCTCAAACATGAAATGTTGGTGGTTGAAATGGGTTTTATTGACCTCCAACACCCCCCCACACACACACTTAAACCTTTGCTCGTCCTCGAGCAAAGAGTAGAGTTAAGCATAAGTGGATAGGGCATAACATCAACATTCACCATAGCAAGCACTAGATTATTCCCAACTATTTCATCTGCCCAGGATTTCAGTGGTGTCTACACTTTGGCTTTGAGATGTTGAAACATGGAACAAGAACATATCAGAGTTAACTTCAGGTTCCCCCACACTTGAGTAAAGAGGTTTTCAGAATTTTCAAAAGCAAGGCTTGCCAACTCTTTTGATCTCAAGACCAGCGCTCGATCACTCCTAGGACAAGGTATCCTTTTCAAAATCTTGTTTTCCTCACATCCTATGCTACCAAGGCTTTTGTGGAGCTGAGTTAGTTGGAGAATGAGGCTGCCCCGTCATGTTTGTATCGTTGAATCAAATTGAGTGTCAAGAAATAAGTTCATAATCAAATGAGATTTGGCCATGTGCAAGTGTAGTGTAGGGATTCGTCTCTTGTATGTGTTTTGCTTGATTCCCATGTTTGAGTAGAGGGCATGGAGTTCTTCTTTCTTTTCTTTTAATTTTTCTCATATTTTCTCTTTTCTTTTCTTTTTTTTGAATCTCCATGCCTCTCTTTCTTTCAAACAAGACTTGAATGGGATCATTGATATTTCATGCACACCTTTTTAAGAAACTTTATTTCATGGAACGTGCGTGAGCATGCCAAGATTCTCAATTGATATGAACTCTTTTAGTGGCACAACACTTGATAAGGCTCAAAACAATCAAGGAAGCATGAATGTACAAGTTTCTTTTTCATATGTGGCACTGGTGGGACAAAGGTTAGGTACATGAGATCATCCAAGATGGGGTCCTCATTTTATTTTCGAAATAAAATTCATACTCATGTGGGATGGTTCCTTTAGTTTTCTCTAATTAACTTATCTCACATGGATCAACAAATTAAACATAAGTGGTTCCCTAATCATGAGAGTATCCAAAGGCAAGATTAATCTAGTATAAGGAATAAAATGGTGCAAGCACAAGTCAAATGTGACACTATGAACATGTAGATCATGATTTGATCAAGTGCATGTGTGAAGTGCAAAGAACTGGAGGTACATGAATGTAAAGATGTATACCTGACCTCCACGTACGGGTTCAAGCTGAAAATGGGCCAATCCAGCCCAACAACATGGCCGGGCAGCCAGAGGGTTGGCCAAGCGGCCAGGCTGATGGCCAGGCGGCCATAAAGGGAGGCCGGGCGACCACACATTTTTGTGTGTTCGACCCGTGCACTAGTTTGTTTTGTTGAGGGAGCTTTGGGGAGACGTGATAGGTCTGCGCGACGTGTTTCCGTGGAAATTGATGGCCGGGCGGCAATTATGCATGGTTGGGCGGCCACTCATTTTCGCTCAACTCCCCTAAAACTTTTTGAGTAGTGTGTTTGTACCATGTACATCGTGTTTTGGTTGTGGTTCCTGAAGGGTTAGTGATAGAAGGTCAAATGGCTTTGCCCATTCTTCCCAAACACATTATTCAATAAAGAGAAACTATCCTAACTTCATAAAATAAATGTAAGGCGCTTATTACATGAATGGATAAGTTCAATGAAAACTAAACCTGAGCACTAAATGGATTAGAAAATAAATGCATCTATGATAACTAGATGCACTGGGCGGCTATGGTGTGGGAGGATCATAAAGATCGGGGCACTTAGTTGCATCCGCAAGACGGCGGACTTTGGCGGAGAAGCCCTTCCTAAGGATGTTGATCTAATCTTCGATCTCCATCCGCCAAAGTTCACCCTCCGCACAACGCTCGTCTAGGTCCTGAAATTTGGCCTTGACCGCTGCGAGCTCCTCCATAAGAGAGGTTACTGTGTCCTCCTCCTTCTCCTCTTCCTCATCTGAGGAGCCTTCAAACCGCCCCGGTGGTCCTTTGATTGGGGGAGTTTTGGCTACCCTGTTCACCGTCCTCCGCAGTGGTGTGGAGTCGATGGACTCATCGATGAAGGCATCCGGCTTGGGCACCCTAGGGAAGAACACCTTAGCATACCCACCTGTGGGTGTTTTCACCCCACAGAGGGTATGGGTGGATGGACTAGGGAAGGCCGGCTCCTTAGATGGTCTAGCGGCCTCCTCTTGGAACAAGCTCTTGACGTAGTACACCGGCGTGATTGCCCCTATGGTAGGACGAGGAGACGGGTGTGCCACCTTCTTGGCGATGGTTCTCGCTGAAGACAGGGCCTTTCTCGGCTTATCCACACTGTGGGATCGACGTGGGGAGTCTGGACGGCCTTCGTGGGTGGCCGGTCGGCCACTCGTGGTGGTACCCATGGCCAATCGGCCATCCTATATGGCCGGGTAGCCATGAGTTGTGGCCAGGCAGCCATGGGGACCAAGCCCCATGGGCTAGGGCGACCTCAGGGTGAGCTTTTCAGGGTTTTCCCCGAAGGGGATGGCCTGGAGGGGTCGCGGTGACTCTTCGAACGCGGGGGTGTTGGTAGCGATGGTGTTGGATGAGATGATGGCCTTGCCCTTGCTCTGAGGAGAAAGGGGTGTCATGGCTGAGTGGAGGTGGAAGTGGAGTATAGATGGGGAAGAAGACAGCTTTCCCCTCCTTAAAACATTGGACAAACTCGCCCTCAACCACTCAACAACCCCAAATTTTGAGTTTTGGCGGCCGGGCGACCATAAGGGGTTGTCAGGCGGCCATACCTTGGGGTCGAGCAGCTAGTCCCATGGCCGGGCGGCCAAGCCTTGCTTGGGCTGGAGGTACCACAAGCTGAGTTGCGTTCATAGGTGAGCTGTGGACCCAAATATTCATGTAGAACGGCAGTTGTGTTGAGATTTTCAGCAAAAGGTGAGATTGGATAGAATTTTAAGGGAGAAGAGAAATAGTATACTTGGCTTCTTTTAAGGTCTGAGCTCGACCGTGGACGGGTGATCAAACTACCTCGTGTAGCTCGAAGATGCCCACTTCTTCGACCGTAGGCATTTCGGGCACAAGAAAGATTTTAAGGCGTTGCCCATTCGCCTTGAAAACCCTTCCATCATTGTCCTGGAGGGTGATGGTGCCATGATTGGTGTGGCGGAACCGCCGATTTAATCCGAGCTAAGCACACCTGCCACCTCTGGCTTGCAGTGCGATTAGACCGAACTAAACCCGGTCGTCCGTCGAGAGTCATTCGACCCCCGATATTACCTTATCCCAGAGGAACCGACATCATACACATCTGACCCACGATGGAGCCACAACAGATACATCACCACAGGCAGTTGAATATCATAAAGTTAGACTTAATTACAAACCAGATTTTACATAAAATACAAGTCCAACATAAAGTTTTAAGGTAGCAAGTTCGAATGTTTCTCGCAGCGGAAATATAAGTTTATAGGTCACCATGTTATCACCAAAAGTTTTGCATTAGAGGTACAACATCGAGCCCACCGATGTTGTCCTCCTGCCACTCAGTCACCTCATCCTAAATGAGGGCATGCCCCGCCTCCAACACAAGTGCACACCATGAATTCCACACCTGCGCTCAAAATGTGGGGGCAAACCCTGAGTACTAATTACTCAGTAGGTCTTAACGGATTTGGCTTACGGCTGACGCGAAGCAGCTTACTAGCAAGTGGATCCTTAGCTTTTAGTTTTTAACAGCAATTTATTTAGCATAAACAACAAGTTTCATTGTCTGTATGATTGACAACATAATAGTAAATTTCCGTAAGGTAACAACTCAGTTCAAACATGTAGTATTCCAAAAACCATGAGTATTAAAATACCGAGAGTTTAAGTAATTACTACGTTGAACGTCAAAGGCATTGGCATTCCCACACCTGGTGGGCATCAGCGATTCGAATCGATTTTAATTCCCAGGAATAACTATCATGCCAGGGGTATATGCTTACTAGCCATCGCGTTCCCACATATAGCCCCAATCTTAACCTGTCTCGTCCCAAGTTCGATTCACTCCCGCCTAGCCCCCGGGTTGTGCCCCCATGACGAGCCTGCCGACATCTCGGTCTCCCCGTCATGAGTACCAAGCTCCCCCGGGCCACCTTCCTCTCAACCAGCGGGTAGGAACGTGTCTCTGTGCTTCGGACGAGCCCAGGAAAGACTTTACCGGTCCCATTTCCCGGTTAAGCACTCTAGCAATGTTATGCCGACCAATAGGCGAACAGCGAACGGGCCTTATACGACTCGGGCGGAGTCCGGGTGCGACATCATGAATAGTGAATACTGAAGTAAAATCTCCGCCCAGTCTCCATTTACTTCATGAGCAACAAATACAAGTGATATAACTGTAAGCTTTTGTGATTTTGAAAACACCTACGTGACGAGTACACACACTCGTGTCTACTCGTACCTAGCAATTTCTAGGCATACTCGTCCTACGAACTCTATGTATAGGTGCTAGGGCCAGGGCGGCCAGGAAGTCTAATGCAATTGGTTCCAAGCAACTTCTAATGCATATGCGTTATCATCAAATATAATTTACTTGCTGGGTAGAGTATGGTCCTGCCTACCTTCTTCACTAGGGTCAGTAGCTTCCTCCAGAGCGTAGTCGGGTTCCTGCTGCTGGCCCTCTGGTTCCTGGTGCAACTCCTCTTCTGGTTCCTCTGTGTCGGGCTGGTTCGGCGGTGGTTCTTCGTTCGTGGAATCTATATGTATGACATGATGCAGTTGGAGCATGTATTAGTGCAATGCTTGCTTTATGATGCGAGTGTAATGCAGTAAATCAGTGAACTTATGATTTATGGTATAGAGTTATGGATATTGAGGCGAAAGTTGTTTCGTACTAAGAAATCGTACAAGCCATCATCTATGATAGCTTAGCTTGTCACATAAAACAACGTGGGGTGTGCGTGGCGAGGTAGCATCGCTTCATGTGAAGCGACCGAAGCTTGCATAAATATGCATTATTTCTACCAGTTTCTAATAGAGTCAAAACCTTACATGCATCATCTCCAACTCTAGCAAGTTACTCCATAACTATAGCTCATATCAAACTTAAAGTCATTTTGAAACATTATTCACCATATTAATCTTTTTCTTAAGTTTAATATGTGCTTAGTGCAAGACAAGGGCAAAATAGTAATTCAATAGGAAGTGTTAGGGCTAACAAAATTTATACAGAACCTACACATGATAACAAGGTCCCTGCTCAAATTTGGCTATTTTTGGAGATCATTTAGTCCTTGTTTCCTATTTATTAGGGTTTTACATGTTTGAATAAAAACAGGGGCAAAACTGTCCTTTCCTACTCAACCATCATATCCATCCTGTAGATCTATTTATTAGGAACACAGTGCAACAAAGTTTGCTATTTTTGGATTTTTATCCACTTTACTATGATTTTTCGAAGTTTCAGCATTTTTAAAAGCATTTTAAAACGAAACTAAACAGATCCAGGACCTATATATAATTATCCATAGCTTCTGAGGGTTCCCGTGCAAGATTTACAAGACTCAGTACACAGTGCTCGGTATGGAAACATAAAACTGTTAAACTCGGAGGGCGATAGCGCAAAATGTTCATCTTCCTCCTCCCGTCGTCTTCCTCCTCGCGACGGGAGGGGAAGCTCCGGTGGCGCGCGGCCAATCCCGGCCCTGCGGGGCTCGGGAGCTCGCCGCGGAGTGCCGGGGAGAGAGAGAGGAGTATGGGGAGTCTTACCCCCTACTTCAATCGACGGGAGAGGGCGCGAGGAGGTGGGACGACGATGAGCAGAGGGCGACGAGCTCCGGCGGCGCGGCGGGCGGCGTCCGGACGAAATCAGTGGCCTAGGCTAGTGCGGTAGGATGGAGTCGAGGGCGATGAAGCCCGGCGTGGTGACGGTTGAGCTCGGGAGCGGGCGGAAGTGGCCGGGGGTGAGCTCGCGCGAGCTCCGGCAATGGCGGACGAGCGAGGTTGAAAGGGGAAAAGAACAGAGAGCTCGAGCGCGTGGAGGAGGGCTCGGGAAATAGGGTCGGCCTCGCCCTCGCCCCGGGGGCGCGCCGCGCGCGCTGTCCGCGCGCGGCAGCGGCGCGTGGCCGCAGCGGCCAGGAAGGCCGGCGCGTGGCCACGGCTGCTCGGCGCGCAGCGCCGCGTGGGCGCGCGCGGGCGGGGAGAGAAGAGGGAGGTGCGCGGGTGAAGCGGGTCTATGGACCACTGTGGCTGACAGGTGGGGTCAATCCCAGGAATAGAGAGTACGGTGTATGGACTCGGTGCATTGGGCGAGGGAGCGGGGAATCCATCCGTGCGCTGGCGCGGGCGGGCCTGACAGGTGGGTCCCGCTTGTCATAGAGACGAGAAAATAAAAGAAAAATCGAAAAAGACAAACCCCCTTTGACCAACTGATCAGGTTTCTGAATTTCGCAAATTTGACAAATTTAGGAGCCGAATTTGAAAGAGACCCAATTGAATGAAATGTTTTACCTTTTTAAATCTACAACTTTGTCAAAAGGACCTATACCAGATTCCAAGTATAAAATGATTTAAATTTGAAATTAACTTGCTGACTCCTGTTTGACCATTTGAAACCCCCAACTTGGAAATTATAAAAGTCCATTTTAGGTGCATTTTCATGAAAGGTGAAATATACCAATGTTGCATAGAATCTCATGAACTACAACTTTGGTATTCATGATATGGCAAGATTTTGCATTTTGTTTCACAAAATTTTGAATTTACCAAACAGGGCTGAATTTGGCAGAAGTCACATTTTCACATAAAATGACCCAAAACTAGATTTCAACATTCATGCATGCCAAAACACAAAATACCAAAGTCATTCCTTATGGGATCGCCTACAAGTTTGGTATGTAAGGTTTTATAAAAATCACAATTGTATTTAAGTTATATCCGCAATACAAACACAGCTTTTCTGAAAACTAAGTTTAGTTGCTCAATTGACCTAATTTATGCATGCTCTCAAGATAAAATGCCTTTGAAAAGATGTCATTATGCTAATGATTTTAGTGTAATGCACTTGAGATGCCTAGGGCATCACAATTGGCGGCATCAAGAACCATAAAAGGTCCTTCCTACTTACTTCTAAGCTTCCCATGACCAAATAAACGAATGCGGGAATTAAAGAGTAGTACCTTATCTCCCGGTTTGAATGTTTTGATCTTGATCCGCTTATCGTGCCATCTTTTGGTGCGCTCCTTGTATAGCTTGGCACTATGGTATGCCTTCTCCCTCCATTCCTCCAATTCGGCCAGTTGTATTTGTCGTCTCACACCTACCGACTGGAGATCCATGTTCCACCTCTTCACCGCCCAGTGAGATTTGAATTTGAGTTCCACTGGAAGATAACAAGTCTTGCCGTACACTATCTGGTATGGTGTCATGCCAATTTGAGTCTTGTATGCTGTGCGATATTCCCAGAGAGCATTGGGTAGCTTGGATACCCATTCTTTTCCCATAGCCTTGACCGTCTTTTGCAATATGTTCTTGATCCTTTTATTTGACATCTTAGCTTGGCCACTTGTTTGCGGATGATAAGGGGTGGCGACACGGTGGTCCACACTGAGCTCAGCGAGACACTTCCTAAAGCGCTTGTCAATGAAGTGTGTGCCTCGATCACTGATAATGACCCGTGGTACACCAAAGCGAGGAAAGATGGTCTCCCAGAACATCTTGATGGAGTGTCTTGAGTCCGATGCGGGACATGGTATTGCTTCTACCCATTTTGACACATAGTCCACTGCGACTAGAATGTACTCCTTGTCTCCATTCTTGGGAAAAGGTTCCATGAAATCTGTGCCCCACACATTGAATATGTCGATCTGAAGATTGCTTGTGAGTGGCATTGCATCTCTTAGATTTATATTTCCTTAGCGCTGGCACCTTGGACACCATCGCACGAACTCTTTTGCATCTTCATACATAGTGGGCTAGTAAAACCCACTTTGCCAGATTTTTCAATGAGTCCAATAAGCCCCATTGTGACCTCCATAAGAGGATGCATGACATCTATCAAGGACTTGCAGTGCTTCACAAGCTGGAATGCAGTGACGTAAGAGTCCATCTGCGCAGAGTTTGTATAGGTAGGGGTCATCCCAGAGATAGAATCGGCTGTCGTGGGCCAATTTCCACTTGTCTGCTCCTTCAGGGACGTAGCCAGCAACTATGTAATTCACCAGATTTGCATACCATAGTTGGGCTGTTGTCACCTTCAGAAGCTGATCATCTCTCATGTAGTCATCAATTGGCAACGGTGATGTTTCCTCAAATTTCATTCGTGAGAGGTGATCTACAACTGAGTTTTCTACTCCCTTCTTATCTCTGATCTCTATGTCAAACTCTTGGAGAAAGAGTACCCACCGAATTAGGCGTGGATTTGCATCTTTCTTGGTGAGGTATTTGAGAGCTGCATGATCTATGTAGATGTGATCCTACCAAGTATGATCTGAACCTATCTATTGCAAAGACCACTGCTAGTAGTTCTTTCTTGGTGGTGGAGTAGTTTAGTTGTGGGCCAGTTAGTGTTTTGCTCGCATAAGATATGGCATGATGCTTCTTATCAATGGTTTGGCCCAGTACTGCTCCAATGGCGAAGTCGCTTGCATCACACATAATCTCGAATGGTTTGTTCCAATCGGGCGGTTGAATGATGGTTGCTATGACCAATGCTCTCTTAGCTTATGAAAAGCTTCGAGACAATTCTCGTCAAACATAAAGGGAGCATCCTTGGCTAGCAAGTTGGTCAGAGGCCAGGCTATATGGGAGAAATTTTTGATAAATCTCCTATAAACCCAGCATGGCCTAAGAAGCTTCGGATGGCCTTAATGTTTGTAGGCGGAGGTAGTTGTTCAATGACCTCAACCTTTGCATGATCTACCTCTATGCCTCTTTCTGAAATTTTGTGGCCTAGCACAATTCCTTCTCTGACCATGAAATGACATTTCTCCTAGTGTAGGACAAGGTTGACTTCTTTGCATCTCTGGAGGACTTTTTCAAGGTTCTCTAGACATTCATCAAAGCTTTTGCCATAGACTGAGAAATCATCCATGAAGACTTCCATGATGTTTTCAATGAAATCAGAGAAGATTGTCATCATGCACCGTTGGAATGATGCTGGAGCATTGCACAGCCCGAACAACGTTCTCCGATAAGCGAAAGTTTCGTAAGGGCATGTGAACGTGGTCTTACACTGGTCCTCCGGGTGAATCAGAATCTGGTGGTATCCAAAGTAGCCATCGAGGTAGCAAAAGAAAGTGTGATTTGCCAGCCTCTCTAGCATTTCGTCAATGAAGGGAAGAGGAAAATGATCCTTCTTGGTGGCGGAGT
The DNA here is from genome assembly GCA_030272315.1 of Paspalum vaginatum. Taxonomy (NCBI): domain Eukaryota; kingdom Viridiplantae; phylum Streptophyta; class Magnoliopsida; order Poales; family Poaceae; genus Paspalum; species Paspalum vaginatum. The sequence goes on along the minus strand of CM059019.1, from coordinate 20,567,138 downwards.
TAAGTTTTCTGTAATCAACGCACATCCTAAAACCGATGACAGTTCTCTTTGGGATTAATTCATTGTTCTGATTCTTGGCAACTATCATCCCTCCCTTCTTAGGTACAACTTGTACGGGGCTAACCCATTCACTATCTTGCACAGGGTAGATGATACCCGCGTGTAGCAATTTGAATACTTCCTTTATAACTAGCTCCCTCATCGCATTGTTGAGTAGCCTTTGAGGTTCCCTTGTGGGTTTGTGGTCAACCTCCATAGGAATGCGATGGGTGCATAGGTTGGGACTGATTCCTTTCAAGTCTTGGAGCGAGTAACCAAGCACAGTTCTATACTTCTCCAGAACTGAAATCAATCGTCGGCTCTCACTCTCTGTCAGCTTGTCGTTGATGATTACCAGTGTGTCCTCTTTCCTGTGGAGGAAGGCGTACTTTAGGCCAGACAGTAGTTGTTTTAGCTCTATTTTTGGAGTTTCGGGCCTCAATGATTCAACAAGTTCTTCAAACTCAAGCGGCTCCTCTACTGCACTGAGGTCACTATAAGCCTCGTCCTCTATGCTATCTTGACCCATTTCCTCAAGTGAAAGGCTCATCACTTATTCTAAAGGGTCAATCTCTGGCTTTGCTTCTGTCTTAGCGTTAAGTGTCCTGTCAATGTTGACATCAATTTGCTCATTGCCAAGCTGAAGCTGCAATCTCTCTCTATATATATCTGAGTTGGTGAGGGCAGCGATTGGGATCCCAACCCCAATCAACGGTGTGGATCCCTCAGGGATGCCGAAGATGTGGAAGTCTAAGAACACCTGAGTATCCCGCAAGGTTGTTTGAATCACCCGAAGTACACCATCGCACTTTAAATATTTGCCATCTGCCCATTGCAAGCGTATGGCTGATCTTGACAGTGGCTATGTGGGGTTGTGTCTGTCCATCATATACTTGGGAATTATGTTCACTCCTATTCTTGGGTCGTATATGATATCTTGCGGTTGAAGCCTTGATACTTGGCCAGGGATGACGCTGGGGTCTAGGTAGAATTTGATTGGTCTTGTGTCCAGATGTCTTTCCTCTAGCCATTACCGATTGATTGCTGCAGAAAGCCAGAGCAGGTCCTCCTTCATGTATTCTTTGTGGTATGGTGGTGTGTTTGCTGGTTTGGAGGTCTTGATGAAGTGTCAGTCTTGTTTAGGCAACCGAGAGGCGTTGCCAAACTCCATAAAGATTTTGTCCTCGAAAGAGAATGGAGGTGCCGTCAGAGGAATCGTCAAGGCTGAACTGACCCTCTCAGTTTGCCATGACGATGGTTCTAGGATTTCCTCGATTTGGGGAGGTGGAGGGATATGGTTGGATTCATCACTCTTCCTTGTCAATTTGCCTAGGAGGCTTCTGTGGAGGTTGCTCCTCTAGTGTGCCGAGGTTAGAAGCCTTCTCGAGAATTTTATCGAGAATTTTTCTACCCTCGCATGCCTTTAAGTGTGAGAACGATCCTCCCAAGGCTAAGTTGAGACAAAGATTAGCACCAAGTGAGAGACCTCGGATGAAGTGTTGTATCAACATTGTCTCTAGAATAGCCAAGTGTGGTCCTGAGGAGACTAGATGGTTGAAGCGCGCCCAAGCTGCCCCCAAAGATTCTCTCTCTCTTTGTCAGAACGAAAGAACTTCACAACAGAGATCGACAACCTTGTTTGGCGAAAGAAGCACAGACAAAAACTTAACTTCAGCTCCTCCCAACTCCCTCCTTCTTTACCAACTGTCTGATTGCACCAAATTTTTGCCTCCCCCGTTAGTGAAAATGGAAAAAGCAACCATCGTAGTGTTTCACTGGACATTCTTGAGATAACGAAACAGCTGCATAACTGCTCGAACTCCCAGAGGTGTGAGTAGGGGCATTCAGATTCGAGTCCTCTGAATGATTGATCCCGAACCATGGCTATCAAGCCGGGACGTAGCTAATAGCCATCTGTGGTGATAGGTGTGGATGATGGTGGAGGCTCGAAGTAATCGTCCTTTGGAGCGGCGAGTTCATAGATAGGAGTGGAATCCATATGTATGGTAATATGTGGTATTTGGTGGGGATATATGTGGTGGTTGTGTATGGTGTAAGTATGGACGATCCTGAGTTCTAGTCAAATTAGTTACCATTCCTCGGCAATGAGAGCTAATGGTCCGGCTCCATTGCGTCTGGAGTGATGAGTGATTGTCAACAGTAGCAAGACCCAAAAGGACTTAGGCACAAGACCTCCGATGGACAGGAGGCCCTTTGATGGACAGGAGGTAGAGGAAAGTCCTCCGAAGGACTAGAGGCATGCTCGGCGTCTGTTGGCCATGGGAGTTCGGTACACAGAGGAGCGGCACGGCGATGGCAGGAGTAAGTCCTCTGAAGGACTGCGAGGCAGCCCCGATGGACAGGGGATGCCAGGCGCCACCGCGGTGCTCCAACCTGAGTGCGTGGCGCGAAGGCATGCGAGGGAGGCTTTGGCAGCTTTGGCTCAAAACCGTCAACCAAGCTACCCAAGCCTTGGTGAGTTGGGCCTTGACCCACCAAGATAGAGAAGATGGGCCAAATCCGGCCCAGGCGGAGACTTCCTAAAGTTTCCCGGTTTCTGACTTCAAAACCGGGAGCGGATCGCTGATTGGACTACTGGCCACGTGGAGAACATCCGAGGACTGCGTGGAACTTACGAAGATCAAGACTTCATCGTGGTCGTCCGTCCAGAAATATCCTATAATCTTTCGTTTGAGTCATTAGGGTTTGTCTAGTTGTAGGGACCTAAGTGCAAAACTATCTAAACAGCACTTGGGTATAAATAGGTCCAAGGCAGGTCATTAGAGTGACTCTTGGCTGCTAGGATTAGGTTTTGCTTCGTGATTTTCGTCCTTTGAGCTCCACTGTTAGGGAGGTTAGAGTAGGATTTAGCCTCCAAATCTTGAGCGAAAGTGGGGGTGGTTGCTTGGGATGAATTTCTGCTTGTATGCTGAATCTTTAGACCCATCTTGGGCACTTAATCTAAGCAATTTTGTGCAGCAACCTTGTGTTCTTCTCCTCCCCCTCTCTCTTTGGTTTTTGGGTTCAATCCTTGGCTTTTGGGTGTTTGTGTTAGCCAAGCTTGAATCCCTTTCCTTGCTGATGTTTTGGACTTGCTAGGACGTGGAGATCATGACTTAGTTCATCTCAAACCTACTGGATTGCCACCAGCAAGCCTCCTTTGTGTTTTCCCCTTTCTTGCCCAAAGATTGCCATTTCACTACATCTGAAATTCCCGCTGATTCAGTGGTCACTTTGTGTTGATCTTTTGGGAAAAGTTTTGGAATAGGGTCCAGATAGCCTGTGCAAAATCTCGTGAAGTTGGACAAGGTTTGGTCAGGTTTGGGTTTGAGAAAGCCCTTTTCTGCGACTCTACCGGACAATCTGGCAGGGGCAACCGGACAATCCGGTCCACCGGATAGTCCGGCAGTGCCCACCGCATAGTCCGGTGAGTGGCGCTGTCCGGGCCATGCCACCGGATAGTCCGGTAGTAGGCAACGGATAGTCCGGTTCCATCGGACAGTCCGGTGTAGGGCACCGGACAATCCGGTCCTGCTAGGGAGCTGTTGTGTTTTTCCGTCTTTGGTTTTTCCGCTGTGTTTCTGTTTCGGATTTTTGCATTCCCCACTGTTAGACCATTCTCTTTGCTTGCTGTGAGTCAGTGAGACGCACCTCGGTGTGGTGAGTGTCGTGTGGCGGTTTTTGCAAAGTTTCGTTGCCGTGGTGCCATTCTTGGTCGGATCTTGAGTTTTCTTGCATTGGTGAGTATCCTTTCAGTGGACGGCACCCTTGCGCTGCTAGGCACGTATCTGTTTAGTGGATGGTGCCTAGTTCTGATTCTTTTGAGCTTTGCAGAGCACTTTCTTGGGGGTTGTGATTTTGAAATTTTAAGTGCTCCTATTCACTCCCCCTCTAGTTGCATGTCTCAGTCCAATAATTGGTATCAGAGCTGGTTAGGTTTCTTCATACCTTTACCGGTGAGAAACCAGTAGCGACTATGACTCACTCTGGGAAGATTTCGGTCCTTGGCTCCGATGGTTACTCCTACTGGAAGGGTAGGATGAGGGCATTCTTGCTTAGCCAGGGCCAGGACATATGGGATGCTACTCAGAGTGTGAACTTTGTGGTGCTTCCAGTTGCTTAGCGTACTACCCCAGCGATTGTGGCTCAGCATGAAGCGAATGCCAAAGCTGTTAACTCTCTCTTCTCAGGACTTGGTCCAGTTGATTATGAGAGAGTGAGCCACCTCGAGACTGCCTGTCAGATTTGGTCCTTGCCGAGTGCACACCATGAGGGCACTGCTACTATCAAGGGGCATCTCGTTGAGAATTACAGGCGCGAGTATGAGAATTTTGTTTAGAAGCCTAGTGAGTCCATCGACGACTTGTTTGGTCATTTTCAATCGATCATCAACAAGTTGTGCGTTAACTCCAGCCCTGAGAGGATCCCATACATCGACCATCAGCAGGCCGTCAAATTGTTGTATGCGTTGGACAGGAAGGTATAGGAGATCAAGGTTAACTCGATCATTGAGTCTGAGGCCTATGACACGATTGGAGTGGAGACTCTCTACAGCAAGCTCAAGGCCATAGAGGTGGATTACAAGTTGAGAGATTCTCTCCCTTTGTACTGGCTCCAAGAGCCTGGCCTTGGCTTCTCCCTCCAGTGAGGCCGCTACTAACCCCCAGCTTCACATCTTTTCGTTTTCTGCTCTTATGTCTGTTACAGAGGAGCAGTTAGCATCACTTGGGGATGATGAGCTTTGCCTGGTGTCTAGCCGCTTTCGGCGCGCATATGACAACCGGATGAGCAAGAAGAGGGGTGAGAGGCCCAAGTGCTTTGAGTGTGAAGAGGTTGGCCACTTCATCGCTGAATGCCCGAACAAGCAGAACGACTACTACAAGAAGGGCAAGAGCCACTCCCGCGACTCCAACAAGTACCACTCCGGCCAGCACGACTACAGCAAGCGTGACCACATCAAGCACCACTCCGGCAAGATCAAGAACTTCAGGAAGGCTTTCAAGAGCTACCAGAAGGACAACCGGAAGCGGGACAAGGCCTTCTTCGCTGAGCTTGGTGTTCTGTGTGGCAGATCATCCTCCTTCTCCTAATCTTCGTCAAGCTCAAGCGATGAGGAGATCGTCACCAAGCAGGACAAGAGGAGGGACCAAGGCAGTCCAGCTGGACTCTGCTTCGTCTCCACCAAGTCCAAGCGCAAGCACAAGATGCACCGGAGATCCTTTTGCTCCATGGCGCTTGAGGACAAGGATGACAAGGGCAACGACAATGACTCCTTCGATGAAGAGGTAACTCCTGAGCAAGCTAAAATTCTTGATATGTTAGAGGCATATAGTCATGAGTTGAAAGCCTAGGATAAGATGTTGGAGAAGGCAGCTAAGAAGCTGCAGAAGTAGAAAGCCAAGTTGGCTGATGCTCTAGTTGAGATAGAGAGGAGGAAGAGTGTGTCAGCCCAGCCTAGTGAGTCTGAGTGCCCTACCTGTGAGACTTTGATGAGAGATCTCTGTGAGTAGAAGAGAAAATTTGCTCATCAGGTCGAGGAGATGGATAGGCTGAAGGTACAGTTAGGCAAGCTCCAGTCTAAACTGGATGAGCCTATTTTGAGTGATGAGCCTAAGTGTGAGATGTGCCCCCACCTAGTAGTTGACATAGCTGAGCTAAAAGTGAGGTGTGAGGGACAGCTCAAGGAGTTGGAGGAGCTTAGGGCTAGACCCACGCTTTTGGGTGTGTGCATGGTCTATCCTACCTTGGAGAGTGAGCTTGAGCGGTTGAGAGCTGACTTTGAGGTGCTTTTAGCACCCCCTAACACTTGTGAGAACTGTCTCACTTTGAGGTTGATGTTGGTGGATAGGGATGCCACCATTAAGAAGTTAGAGAAGTCTGCTCCCTCTATTCCCTCTCTAGACTGCCCCACTTGTGCTGCCCAGACTTTAGTTCTGGAGGATCTGAGAGAGGAGAAACAGACTTTGGTTGATGAGAACAACCGTTTGAGCAAGGTGCTCAGTTGGATGTATGCTAGAGAGCCTCAACTTAGGATGATTTTAGAGAGCACCAAGAGAGCTGAGGGTGATATGAGTGGACTTGGGTTAGGATAGTGCAGTACTTTGGGTGAGAAGAAGAGTTTCCCAATTAAGCTTAAGACTGCCTCTCCTCAGCCTAATCCTACTGTTGATGGGGTTTACCACGAGCCTCCCAAGGCTGCCCCAAAGAAGTAGTTCTGGACACCCAAGCCCTCACAGGCTAAGTTGGAGAGAGTAGTGACTGAGATTCTCGAGCCTTCAGTGGGCAAGGAGAGAGTCCAGCAGCCTGTTCCACCCAAGGCTACTCCACCTAAGCCCAAGGCCTAGCGTAACCCCACTCCCAAGAGGCCTGTCTACCACTGTGACTTTTGCCAGCGAAATGGCCACTTGGAGCAGTTCTGCTTCAGGAGGAAGTGAGTTGAGAGGCAGGAGAGAGCCTGGGGGAACCAGGATTAGTTCTACCAGGATGGTAGCCAGGATCCTCCACACCGCGGTGAGATGAGAGACCGCTTTGCTAGTGAGAGAGGAGACTGCTTTCAGGTCCGTGCTCCTGGTGGAGAGAGACGTTTTGCCGGCCGAGCTCCTAGTCGTTTTCAGCGCGGCTATGGACCTCGTGACCGAGGCTTTGGAGGTAGAGGGTTTGAGAGCTCACACTTTGGAGGTCGTAGGTACCTAGATAGACGTGATGCTTACTTTGACTGTGTTTACCCTACTCTGGAGCAGATGGCTCGGCACTGGTTCAGCAGTTTTACTAACCCAAGTATCGGACCATTTGCTCACTCTCGCTTTCCTTTATTTTGCAGGATCGAGGCCTGGAGGACATATGGATCATGGACTCCGGTTGCTCTAGGCACATGACAGGGCACCGCAGATGGTTCTCCAGCCTCAACCCCGTGAGCACCAAGGAGTACATCACATTCGGGGATAATGGTCAAGGTAAAGTGTTGGGTGTTGGTTCTGTTGCTCTTTTTGGCAAGCTTTCCCTGAGAGAAGTTGCTTTGGTGAGGAATTTGGTGTTCAATTTGGTTTCTATCTCGCAACTTCTCAAGGAAGGGTTTGAGGTTCATTTTAAGAAGGGTTCTTCTTGTGTGCTTGATGTTAAGGAAAACCTTGTTTGTCAGATTTTGCCCTATGGGCAAGTTTTCAAGGTTGACCTTGCATCTATTTCTGGACCTCCTTGGTGTTTGGATGCTAGTCCTTCTGCTGATATTTGGAAGTGGCATAGGAGGCTTGTCCATTTGAGTTTTGATCTGCTAGCCAGGTTGAGCTCGATGGGTCTGATCCGAGGATTGCCCAATTTGAAAGCAGAAAAGGACTTAGTATGCCACCCCTGTCGTCATGGCAAGATGGTTGCCGCTTCTCATGCACTTGTCAATCAGGTGATGACCTCTTACCTAGGTGAGCTATTACATATGGATACGGTTGGTCCTACTCAGGTACAGTCGGTCAGTGGGAAGTGGTATGTGCTTTTAGTTGTGGACGACTTTTCTCACTTTTCGTGGGTGTTCTTCATGGAATTCAAAGATGAGGCTTTTGGTTTTGTTTGAGATCTGGTCTTAAGGTTAAGGAATGAGAGTCATAAGGCCATGAGGACTATCCGCAGCGACAATGGCGGAGAATTTCGTAACTCACATTTCGAAACCTTTTTTCGTGACCTAGGTCTAGATCACCAATTCTCTTCTCCTTATACCCCACCTCAGAACGGTGTTGTGGAACGAAAGAACCGCACACTTGTTGAGATGGCAGCGGACGATGCTTGATGAGCATAGGACTCAGTGATGCTTTTGGGCTGAGGCTATGAATACGGCCTATTACATTGCCAACCGCATCTTCCTATGAGCTTTCTTAGGAAAGACTTCATACGAGCTACGGTTTGGTAGACAGCCTAGCGTCAAGCACCTACGTGCATTTGGCTACAGATGCTTTGTGCTCAAAAAGGGGGGGCATTTGGACAAATTTGAATCTCATTGCTTGGATGGTATTTTCCTTGGGTACACCTCTAGCTCTGGGGCATATAGAGTGTGGATCCTCGATACCAAACAAGTGGTTGGGACCTGTGAAATTTCCTTTGATGAATCTATGCCTTTCATAACCCCTGCATTTGAGCTTTCAGGTGATGATGAAGAAGGATCTCCCATATTTGAAGATGAGGAAGGCGAAGTAGATGCTGGTGATGCAGGAGCCACTACACCGGCTACAGCTCCTGCCCCCTCTGCTACGACCTCTGAAGATGAAAGAGGACCCTTGCCTACGGCTTCCTCCTCGCTCCCCCGACTGCAAGCTCGAGTAGAGGCTGGCCCCGCTGAGGACGCAGGGGAGGTGACCTCCAAGATTGTTCCATCTCGGCAGGTCCAGCGGGATCACCCTCCAGATAGGATGATTGGAGATCTACACCAGTGCGTCACACGCTCTTCGGTTAACTCTCTAGCATTTTTCTGCCACTCCGCATTTGTTGCTTCTTTCGAACCCCGGGATGTGTCACATGTATTATCTGATCCTAGTTGGGTGAACGCCATGCATGAGGAGTTGGAGAACTTTGAGAGAAACCATGTCTGGGATTTAGTTGAACCTCCACCAAACTGCCACCCAATAGGAACCAAGTGGGTTTTCAAGAATAAACTAGGTGAGGATGGGATGGTTGTGAGGAACAAAGCGAGATTGGTTGCCCCGGGTTTCTATCAGAAGTAGGGGATAGATTATGAGGAGACCTTAGCTCTTGTAGCTCATTTAGAAGCCATTAGGATTCTGCTTGCCTTTGCTACCTCTAAAGGCTTCAAATTGCAACAGATGGATGTCAAGTCAGCCTTCCTAAATGGTTACATAGAGGAGGAGGTATATATGAGACAACCGCCTTGCTTTGAGAGTGCCAAGTTTCTAGACTGGGTGTATAAGCTAAGAAAATCCCTTTATGGTCTGAAGCAAGCTCCAAGAGCTTGGTATGCTAGGTTGAAAGCTTTTCTGCTCAAGTCTGGGTTTGTGATGGGTTCAGTAGACAAGACCTTGTTTCTGTTGAGTCGCGGCGGTGACACCCTTCTAGTTCAGATATATGTTGATGACATTATCTTTGGTGGTTCATCTCACGCTTTGGTGTCTAAGTTTGCTGAACAGATGAGCAGTGAGTTCGAGATGAGTCTCATGGGTGAGCTTCAGTTCTTTCTTGGGCTACAGATCAAGCAAGGCCCAAAAGGAAACTTCTTCGATCAAGCCAAGTACACAAACGATATTCTGAGGAAGTTTGACAAGGGAGATATCAGTCCCATGGCGACTCCCATGTCAACACAGATAGCACTTGATGCTGATGAAGAAGGAAGGAGAAGTGGTGGACCAAAGAGAGTACCGAGGGACGATCAGCTCACTTCTGTACCTGACGGTGACCAGGCCAGACATTCAGTTCGCGGTCTGCCTCTATGCGCGATTTCAGGCCTCACCGAGGACATCACACCGTCAAGCGATGAAGCGCATCTTCAGGTACCTGAAATACACTCCTGAACTTGGTCTTTGGTTCTCTTCAGCTTCGTTGCTCTCTCTCAAAGGGTATTCAGATGCTGACTTTGTGGGTTGTCGGCTGGAGCGCAAGTCTACCTCCGGCAACAGCCAGTTTCTCAGTTCTTCTCTTGTCTCTTGGTCCTCATGCAAGCAATCTAGCGTAGCCACTTCCAACACACAAGCTGAATACATTGTTGTTGCTAGTTGCTACTCCTAGCTGCTTTGGATGAAGTCCACCTTGAGTGACTTTGGTCTCAGTTTTAGGAAGATCCCTCTCCTAGTAGACTCTACTTCTGCTATTTCTGTAGCTAAGAACCCCGTCTTGCACTCTAGAACCAAACACATAGACGTGAGGTTTCACTTCTTAAGAGATCACTATGAGAAGGGAGACATAGACTTGATCCATGTAGAGACTGAGAACCAGTTGGCCGATATCTTCACTAAGCCCTTAGATCTTAGCGTGTTTGCTCGCTTGCGTGGGGAGCTTGGTGTTTGTTACCCCTTTTAGATTGGGGTAACTTTGTTGTAGTTTAGGGTTTTGGTTTGCCTTTTCTTTGCTTTTCCTTGTTTTTCTGGCATTTTGTATCATACCATGCATTGCATTGTAACATATGCATTTTCACTTACACTAGCACTAGAGCTCTTCTGGTATGACGAGTTAGTATTTGCTTGTGCTAGATTGTACAGTTGCTTGCATGATCATGGTTGGCTAAGCTCATTGAATCTGTCTAATATCTTTTGTGAGCTTAGTCACTTTTGTTTCTTGAAAATCAAAAACCATGATCACCACTTGACTTGGCTACCTAGCATCTGTAGGAATGTTGAATGCTATGCTATCTTTTCATGCTTGGATATGCTACTCGAATGCCTTTGTTAAGCTGATGCCTAAGCATTTATGACACCTTGTCCAAATCTGAAATATGAATTAATTTTGTTTACAAAGTGGTGTCCTATGAGCTAAATTGAAAAGATCCAGGTGGGTTCACTTGTCACACTGATCTAGTTTGAGATAGCTTGCTTTGCACTTTGGCATGAACTTGGACTAGGCTGTGTATGACCAAAACCTTGTCTTAATCTTCTGATGGTTTTCTGAACCTAGGCTTGGCATTGGTTGGTAAGAAGTGGCAAAACAAGTGAATAATCCCTGGCATATGATCTGATTTGCTTGAAGTTAAAAATTGCTAAATCTGAAGTATGCAAGTCTCTAAATTGGTTATGGCCTGTTGTATATGCTTTGGTTGAGAGTAGCACACCTTGTATGTTTTGCTAGCATCTTGCTGTTCATGCCTATCTTGCTAGATGCTATTCATGTTGGTGATGCTTTCTTTTCAACAACCCTAAAAAACATGCTCCTGATCTGTATAAGATAGATTCAATTGAGCTTGTTTCCATGCTTCCTTGCCCTCACTTGCTCTATATGCTAGAACTTGTTTTTACTAGCTTTTCACCCCCGCTGAGCTCTTCATTGTACACTTCCTGCGTTTCATGGCATATTTTGAGGGGGAGTTGTCCATTTCAGGGGGAGTTGAGTTCTATGAACCCTTGATGTGTCCATTGTCAACAAGGGGGAGAGAATAGATGTTGACCCTTGAGGGGGGAGATGTTCCTAGGGGGAATTCATGGACAAAGGGGGAGAATTCTGTAGAGATCTAGTTGAGGGGGAGTTCGAGCTTTTAGCATGCTCTTGCATCGGTGTGTTGAGCCTTTTGCCTCTTTCTAGAGAAGCCGATGCTTTGCCTAAGCATGACTGTGTTGAGCCAGTTTGTCTCTTTCTTGAGGGGTCATGCTTTAGTTTGATCGACTCCGTTGAGTGGTTTCCCTTGTCTTAGGGGGTCGATCTTTGGCTTTGTTTTTGTTGTCTTAATTTGCCATTTTCTGCTTATATTTGGTTTTTGGGCATCTTGAGCAAGTTCTTCTTTTCTTCTTTCTTTTCGGTTTTATGCTTTTGTTCTTGTCTTTATTTTATTTCAGGTTACAGGTTGAAGGTGTTGACAATGCACTCATCAACGGGGGAGATTGAGAGCCAATGGACCGGCTCCATTGCCTTTGGAGTGATGAGTGATTGTCAACAATAGCAAGACCCAAAAGGACTTAGGCACAAGACCTCCGATGGACTGCAGGTAGAGGAAAGTCCTCCGAAGGACTGGAGGCATGCTCGGCATCTGTCGGCCATGGGAGTTTGGTACACAGAGGAGCGGCACAGCGATGGCAGGAGTAAGTCCTCCAAAGGACTGTGAGGCTGCCCCAATGGACAGGGGATGCCGGGCGCCACCGCGGTGCTCCAACCCGAGTGCATGACGCAAAGGCGTGCGAGGGAGGTTTTGGCGGCTTCGGCTCAAAACCGTCAACCAAGCTACCCAAGCCTTGGTGAGTTTGGCCTTGACTCTCCAAGATAGAGAAGATGGGCCAAATCCGGCCTAGGCGGAGACTTCCTAAAGTTTCCCGATTTCTTACATCAAAACCGGTGGCGGATCGCGGATTGGACTACTGGCCATGTGGAGAACATCCGAGGATTGCGTGGAACTTACGAAGATCAAGACTTCATCGTGGTCGTCTGTCTCGAAATATCCTGTAATCTTTCGTTTGAGTCTGTAGGGTTTGTCTAGTTGTAGGGACCTAAGTGCAAAATGTCTAAACAGCACTCGGGTATAAATAGGTCCAAGGCAGGTCATTAGAGTGACTCTTGGCTGCTAGGATTAGGTTTTGCTTCGTGATTTTTTTCCTCAAGCCTTGAGCTCCATTGTAAGGGAGGTTAGAGTAGGATTTAGCCACCTAATCTTGAGGGAAGGTGAGGGTGGTTGCTTGGGACGAATTTCTGCTTGTATGCTGAATCTTTAGACCCATCTTGGGCACTTAATCTAAGCAATTTCGTGCAGCAACCTTGTGTTCTTCTCCTCCCCCTCTCTCTTTGGTTTTGGGTTCAATCCTTGGCTTTGGGTGTTTGTGTTGGCCAAGCTTGAATCCCTTTCCTTGATGATGTTTTGTACTTGCTAGGACGTGGAGATCATGACTTAGTTCATCTCAATCCTGCTAGATTGCCACAAGCAAGCCTCCTTTGTGTTTCCCCTTTCTTGCCCAAAGATTGCCATTTCACGAGATCTGAAATTCCCGCTGATTCTGTGGTCACTTTGTGTTGATCTTTTGGGAAAAGCTTTGAAATAGGGTTCAGATAGCCTGTGCAAAATGTCGTGAAGTTTGGTCAAGGTTTGGTCAGGTTTGGGTTTGAAAACGCCCTTTTCTGCGACTCTACCGGACAATCTGGCAGAGGCCAGCGGACAATCCGGTTCCATCGGATAGCCCAGCAGTGCCTACAAGATAGTCCGGTGAGTGGCGCTGTCTGGGCCGTGCCACCGGATAGTCCGGCAGCAGGTAGTCTGGTTCCACCGGACAGACCGGTGTTGTGCACCAGACAATCTGGTCCTGCCAGGGAGCTGTTGTGTTTTTCCCTCTTTGGTTTTTCCGCTGCGTTTCTGTTTTAGATTTTTGCATTCCCCACTATTAGACCATTCTGTTTGCTTGCTGTGAGTCAGTGAGACGCACCTCGGTGTGGTGAGTGTCGTGTGGCGGTTTTTGCAAAGTTTCGTTGCCGTGGTGCCATTCTTGGTCGGATCTTGAGTTTTCTTGCATTGGTGTGTATCCTTTCAGTGGACGGCACACTTGCGCTGCTAGGCACTTATCTGTTCAGTGGACGGTGCCTAGTTCTGATTCTTTTAAGCTTTGCAAAACACTTTCTTGGGGGTTGTGATTTTGAGATTTTAAGTGCTCCTATTCACCCCCCACAGTCGCACGTCTCGGTCCTACAGGCAACGGCGCCAGAAAAGGTTGTTAGCGTTTCTTATCCTACTGAATTAAATCCGCAAGTGCACGAAAACGCGTTGTAGCCTTTCACCCAAGAGTATTCCAGGGTATCAAAATCCATGAGAACGAGGAGTAACTCAACGTAAAACGGATAGGACCGAATAGTAAAACCAGCAATTGTAGAGATAATTAACATAGCAGAGCAGGATCACTACTTTAGATAAAACAACTTAACTTTACTAAACAAACCAGAACTCTACTCAGTTGATTTACTTGGACACTGAGGCTGTAGAACCACTTCTGGGCACCAGAGTGCTGATAACCCAGACGAGAAAGGCGGACACTACAGGACTCAGATTTGCGTCGATGACAATTTATCCGAACGATGGGGTTGGACTACACAGGACACACACCCGCTGTCACCAGGTGGGACTACCAACCAATACTGCATGGCACAAGACACCTTCCAAGGCAAACTCTAGTCTAGACACCACGTCTGCACAACTGAGTTTACTACTACACTAATTTGAAGCCAGAGAGCAAGCACAACTGTATAGCTAAAGTACATAGAGCACACTTGGCACTCGTAAACTACTAAGCAAGGACAAAGTATGTAAGTAAAGTAAGTACGTAATGAATAAAGTAGAGGAGCAAGGAACTTTACTATATCCTAGAAATAGAGTAATATTTGCTCTGAGAATAAGAGCTCGGGAATAGAATACCAAAGAGAAATCCGACTCCTTCACTCTACAACTCACTACTCACTTTTGATACAATTAGCTCTTTCTACAATGCCAAGGGTGGCCTCACTTCTATACTCTACACTCAATTACACAACCACACTATTCTTCTCTTGATCCACCACACCTTGCAAATGACCTCCCGGGGGGTATTTATAGCATTGGAGGCTGAGGACGGTACTTGTAGGTGTGTAAGGTCGGTAGTGAGATAGGTCGATGGCCGGGCGGCCACAGTGCGTGGCCGGGCGGCCATGTAGCGTGGTCGAGCCGCCATTTGATTAACCGACATTGTTGATCTAATGGTTGATATGTACTCCCCGAGTCGATTGGCAGTTAAAGTAGTTAATGCACGTGCAATTTGGAATCGGTGCATGGCTGGGCGGCCACTCCCTAGATCGCTAACGTCATCAATCCGTTGTATGATGGCCTTCTGACCCTTGGATTCATTGGATTCTTGGTTGCATTGTTGGATTTGTCTCCTTTTGTGTTTCCTTGCATGCAGGTCGAAGATTGTGTTTTGTGACATGGCTGGGCGTCCACTATACTTGGGCTAAAAGGCTGCCTAGGCCTTCTAATGGCCGAGCGGCCATAGTAGGTGGCTGGGCGGCCATGGTGTATGGCTGGGCGGCCTTGGGAGGGGGCCGGCCGGCCATGCACTTTTGGCCTTTTGCCTTTACCTTGCCACTTTGTCTCTATTTTGGTCATTTCTTCGATATTTTGTATGTGACAAGCTCCTGCATCCATCTTTTATACACAACTCGTGGAACCAGTTAGTAAGACATGAAAGCTTGATAAATTATGCCCTCAAACATGAAATTTTGGTGGTCAAAATGGGTTTTATTGACCGCCAACAGGCATCACACCGCACTGCTCTAAAGCAGATTCTGAGGTATGTCAAGTTTACCCTAGAGTATGGTTTGTGATACTCCGCAGATTCATCGCTTTCCCTCCTCGGCTACTCTGATGCCGACTTTGTGGGGTGCCGGTTGGATCGCAAGTCGACTTCTGGTACCTTCCAGTTCTTGGGTACCTCTTTAGTCTCCTGGACCTCTCGCAAACAAACTAGTGTAACTCAATCCACTTGTGAGGCTGAATATGTAGCTGCTACTAATTGTTGCTCCCAGATCATATGGATGCTTGCTAATTTGAAAGATTATGGCCTAACCTATAGGAGGATACCACTCTTGTGTGATAGTTCTAGTGCCATTAGTGTTGCTAAGAATCCAGTGGTCCATTCTAGAACCAAACACATAGATGTGAGATATCACTTTATGAGAAATAGCTATGAGAAAGGCCTCATTGATGTAGTGCATGTCACGAGTGAGAACCAAGTGGTTGACATCCTAACTAAACCCGTAGACCTAGATGACTTCACCCATTTGCGAGGGGTGTTAGGGGTTTGCTTTCCCTTTTAGTCAGGGGGAGTTTTGTTAGCTTTTAGGTTTTATTTCGAGGTTCTTTTGCTTTGGCATTCTTTTGCTTCTTTATGCATTTTTGTACCATACTCATGCATTGCATCATGTACATTTGTAGTATACAATTGCACTTGAGCTCGACTGGAATGACTTGCTAGTTTTTGCTCGTGCTATGATGTACAGTAGTATTCTTGATTATGGTTGGCTAGAACTCATTTGGATCTATTGTATACTATGTGAGAGTTTAGTCATTTTTGTTTTCCTAAAAATCATAAACTTGATCACCACTTGACTTGGCAACCTAGCATGTGTAGGAAGTTGAACGCTTGTGCTATCTTTCCATGCTTGGTTGTTCTAGTTGCTTACCTTTGATTGATGCCTAAGCTTTCATGATACCTTGCCTAATCTGAATTGTGAATTAATCTCTATATATTGGTATCTGTTTGAGCTGAAATGAAAAGATACAAGTGGATTTGCTTTGTCTCACTGACCTGGTTTGAGACTGCTCACTTTTGCACTTGGGTAAGAACTCAAACCTGGCTGTGGATGACTAAAACCGTGTCTTAAGCTTCTGATGGTCTTTCTAGGCCTAGGCTTGGCATAGGTTGGTAAGAAGTGGCATGACAAGCAAATAACCCCAGGCACATGTTTAGATCTTGCTTGAAATGAAAAATGCTAAATCTGAACTTGCAAGTTTCTGAATTGCTTATGGCTTATTAGATATGCTCAGGTTAGGATTGGCACACCTTGTATGCATTTCTAGCATTTTGCTGTTCATGCCTCTCTTGCTAGATGCTATTCATGTTGGTGATACTTCTTTTGAACTAACACAAGAAATCATGCTTTGCTCTTGACCTGAGTAGATAGGTTCTCTTGAGCTTGCTGCATGCCTCATTGCCCTCACATGGTCTATATGCTAGAACTTGTATCTGCTAGCTTTCTATCCATTTTGAGCTCTTGTTATACCAAGTTGCATTTGCACAACATTTTTCTCATGGGCCTTGATGTGTGCATTGTCAACAAGGGGGAGAGCAGAGTCACCAACCAAGGGGGAGAGGTAACCTCTTGGAGAGTTGGGAGAGAGCATCATTCTAGGGGAAGAGCTTGCATTGTGAGATGGGCTGAAATGCAGGGGGATGGAGGGACGTGGTGTGAGTGGACCAGGGGCTGTGGGACTGGACCAGAGCCAAGGGTAGGTGTGGTTCGGTCAGGAGGATTTGGGGTGGTGCGACTAAACATGGAATGCACTGATGGACTGGGGCATCCTTTAGTTATTGGGAGCCCAGGGCTCCTAATATACAAACTCTCTCTCTCTCTCTCTCTCTCTCTCTCTCTATCTATATATATATATATATATATATATATATATATATATATTCTCCACTAATGGGCTTTACCTCGTAAAGGCCCATCAAGATTCTAATTGCTTGTGGATCAAGTATCCGAGTCCTAATAAAGGTTTAAGTACGCACACCATCTGTGAGCTTCTGAGCTAGACCCAATTAGTTGGGTCCCGATCAGCCTCAGCATCGGCTTATGCCAGAGCCGATCCAACTTGGAGTCAGACCTAGAAATTGCCACGCGGGTACATCTTCCTCACATTGTACCCCAAATTTTTCTCAAAGTGCATAGCTTTGGGTTTCTTTGTATGGTTAATTGTTCGGTCTATTATACAGTATTGTTCAATCTGTTGTTTTTCTGATTTTGTCAAAGTGCATAGCTTCGGGTTTCTCTGTTCGAGGGTTTATCCGATTACACTCAAGCAAACAATCTAGACCTCTTCATTTGCATGGAGCTTTTCTAGAGATTTCTTCTATTGTCTGAGATTGTCCGATCCATTGTTTTGACTAGGCTTTGGACTATCCGCTCCATTCAATAGATTCTGTTTCTTGATTTTCTCCAAATATTTTAATTTGACCTCTAATTTCTTTGGACCTAGAGCCTTTCTTGCTTACACCTTTGATGTTCTTGAGTCTTTTGGCTTCTGTGTGCATCCATTCTTGGCACATCTCAAGATCAAGCTACTAACTCAGACCACCATTGATAGTACAGACACTAAAAAACTATAAAACCTATCTAAGCAAGGATCCTTCAACTCCTTTGATCCTTGAGTCTAGAAGAGTCCTTAGCATTCGAGATGCGAGAGAAAACTTGTCCTCTTTCCATCAAGATGAACCATGAAGTTAGGGGCCACTTATCATATCCAATGAGCAATCACATAATAATAGTTACTAAACCTGCACTCATGAGCTCATTAGACAATAATTAATCTTGTCATTCAATCCAAAACATGCCATAGGGCTTGGATGCTTACAATCGGCCATGACTTTGGCTGGCCGACAGCCACCTTGGCCGCTCGACCACTGACAAGGCTATCTAGCCATCCGACTGAGCCAAATCACCTCGACTCTGACCCTACGCACAAGTGAACAACGTGACGAGTACAACTTCAAGTGTGAGCCATGAAATCAATGCGCTAAGTATAAGAAGGCCGCCCCATCATCGATCCACCTTTTGAATTGGTGAAGTCAGTGATCTGTTTAACTTGCATCCAATCTCTAAGGAAGAAAAACACTTTCAATCCAATGATCAATGGCGAAAACACAAGAATAACCATCAACCGATTTACCAAAGGACATGCAGAGTGTTAGATGTGCTAACTAGGCAAGATGACGGCTGGCCATCCATGTTCATGGCCACCCGACCATCCACATGTCCACTTAGCCAACCGCCTTACCCACTAACTGACTTAGGGTGTCTGTAAATACCCCCTCACTCGAGTGGGCTACCTGGGAGCTCATTTGGCAAGTGTGGAGAGAGAGAGAAGAGCTACAAGTCCTACCTTAGAGTGATCCACTCTTTATTTAGTAGTTTAGGATAGTCCTGGGAGTTAGAGTTGAGTTTGAGATTTGCCTCAGAGTTTTTAGAGATATCTTCAAGACTGTGGTAAAATTCTTGTATCTTATGTACCTTTGTTATCTTCAGTATAATTTCAATCTATAATTTGCTCTAGCTTTTATCTCTTGCAAGTGTGGTGTACCTTTCTTTGCATACTTGCTAGGCTCAGATTGTGCTTACATTGGTTTTTTGAATCTTGTTAGACTTGCCGGTGCTATAACTCAACCCTATACTTAGATGCTAGGCTCTGGCTAGACCCTCTCCTCTTATCCAAGAAGGTCTATTATTGTTCAAACGTGACAACCTCTCTACATAGATTTGCTTGGTAGTCCCACTCGGATGACAGTGTGTGGTGACCTATGTATCCTAGGCCTATCATTCAGGAGGCCCATAGGCATTAGCTAGGCTCTCTTTCGATGGCCAACTACCTACTCCTAGCTCCTCGAGACCGTTAGAATTTAGCCCAATGCAAGATCCTAACTAGTTTATTTGAATCTCCTTAGTATAGTCACAGATAGTCTTTGCAGCCGAATAGAATAGAGTTTGGAAACTTAATCTCACTCTTGTCCTCCCAAGCAACTATAACCTTCTACTGACATCTTCGGTAGCCAACTTACCTCTCCACCATAAACCTATCATTCAATGTTTACCCCTATTTAACTACTAGTTGGTAAATTTATCTAAGTTTACAGTTCATTCGAATTGAGTTCACTCAATTACACTCTCTGGCCAACCACTTCTCTATGGAAATACGATACCTTGGAATTCTAAGGGTGAAAGGCTACAACGGTCTTCATGCACTTGCGAAATAAATCTGTTTAGGCTAAGACGCACCAACATAGGCATTTCTACTCCTGGTGATGAGTGATTGTCAATGGAATCAAGTCGTCCAATGGACTGGAGACCCTTTGATGGACTAGAAGTAGAAGGGTGAAAAAACCAAGATGGACTTGGGAAAAAGACCTTGGATGAACTGAAGGCAATGCTCTGCGTGGGCTGGCTGAGTGAGCTCAGTACATGGAGGGCCGAACGTGTGATGACTATGTAAGTCCTCCGATGGACCATGAGGCAACTCCGATGGACTGGAGAAGCTGGGCGTGACCCTAGTGCTCCAACCTAGACACATGGCGTAGAGGCGTGTGAGGAAGGCTATGGCAGCTTAGACTCAAAACTGCCACCCCAACTAGATTCTAGAAGGTTTGGTGTGTTGGGCCTCAAACTCACCAAGTTAGAGAAGCCAAGGTGAAGTCTCCCCCATGAAGGCAAAGGAATAAAGTTTCTTTGTTTCTAACTTCAAAACCACGGGCGGAGAATTGGACCACTAGCCATAAGGAGTACATCTCGTGAAGGCTTGCAAGATAAGAAGATCAATGGTTCATTGTGGTCGTCCATCTGACATATTTGAATCTTTTCTGTTTAGCCCCCTAAGGGCATTCTAGAGTTAGAGGGTCTTAGTGTAGAAATTGCGCCGTTAGGCCTAGGGCTATATATATGGACTCCGGCTCAAGTGCTTAAGAGAGACAAGTGACATTTAGACTAGGTTTTTGAGAGCCTAAGTCTAGGTCTTTATATTAGAGGGATGATGAAGGGTGGTAGGCTATAGAAATCATTGTAAGAACTTCATTTCCATGTTCAATCTAGCAATATTTATAAGTATTTGGAGTGCATATGTGCTGCCATCTCCCTTCCCTTCTTCTAGTTTGGTTTTTGGATGAAACTCAAAGGCTTTTGCTAATTTTTTTGCCTATGACATAGTCTTGTTCTTTTGGTGTTTTGGACTTTCCATGACATGGAGAATATGATCTATATCATCTTTATTCATTAGAATTCCATGAGCAAGTTGTTCTTGAGCTTTCCCCTTTCTTGCCCAAGGTTTCCCCACTTCAAGAGCTCTGAAATTCTT
The DNA here is from genome assembly GCA_030272315.1 of Paspalum vaginatum. Taxonomy (NCBI): domain Eukaryota; kingdom Viridiplantae; phylum Streptophyta; class Magnoliopsida; order Poales; family Poaceae; genus Paspalum; species Paspalum vaginatum. Next base: position 20,546,842 of record CM059019.1, on the reverse strand, counting down.
GCTAATCCCATGATATTTTTCAATAGATCTGGGAATAGCTTTTGAATGGAGTTAGGATAGCCTCTCTCAAATCTCATGATGTTTGGCAAAGATGTGGTCAAGTTTTGGGTCTGGGAGCTCAAGAACCGAGACTGATTCTGGTTGCACCAGACAAGCTAGTGGCCCTCACCGAACAAGCCGATGCACGGTGCTAGACTATTCAATGTGGCTAGGAGGCTTGCTTCATTTGGTATTTTTCTCTTGGATGTTTTGCTTCATCCTCGCTTTTGTATTTCCTACTGAATGCCCTTACTCTTACTCATGAACCATTAGTGAGGCATACTTTGTTGTGTCAAGTGGCTTGTGGATGACTTGTGCAAGAGTCGTTGTCTTGCTTGGCTTGCGGTCTTCGTGTGATCATCAAGTCGAGTGCTTTCTCTTTGTGCTAGATACGTATCTGTTCAATGAACGGTATCTAGCTTGTCTTGGTAAAGTTTCGAGTTGGAGTTTGAATTTGAGTTTTTGAAGTGCTCCAATTCACCCCCTTCTAATTATAGTCTCGGTTCTGCATCAGGGATTTATCCATGTGGGGTTTCATACAACTCCGAAATGTAAATGCACATACAAAAATAGATGGTAGGACTCTCTAAATAGTTGTATATGCTTAGGGGCCTACCTTTGCTTATTTTTAACAGAACCAACAAATTAAACTAATGTTAGTTCATTGGGTTGTCAACCTTTGCCCCAGGCAAATCCTTGAGCACTTGGACAATTTCTGTGTGCAAACATGACCGATGGGCATGCCAGATTGTGTGTGGGTATTAGTTGGTCTTCTCGAACACCGTTGCTTGATGTTGCTCCACGTGTTATCTTCTTGATCACGTAACTACAATAAATGTGATCTATATGAAATTAGAGGATGCATGTATGAGTTCAACGGATGCATGTCATGCTTATGCCAAATGAATATGTTAGGTGCAACAAGACGATATATGAAGGATACACAAGCATGATATAAAAATAAATGAAACAATATTAATATTTTATTTAATTTGATTGGTTAATATTAAAAAGGACACTCAAAATTCTAATAACTATATAGAACCAAATGACTGCAAATTTTCATGACACCATAAAAATTTCAACTTAAACGGGCTACAAATTAATTATCAATATTCCATCAATGTATTTGGTATTAGAATTTGTTGAGTTATCATAATTCATATACTTATTTCCGGAGTTAATATTTTTACAGTAGCATTCTAAAGTTACGGTAATCTACATAAAAAGTTTCACACCAATTGAACATGATATAGTAGGACAATCAAAACCGCCATTCTACTAATCCAAAAATTTACCTAATTCAGTTCATCATGGTAATAGTGTCCAATAATTCTTCAAAAATACTTTTTGTGTCATTTATAGAGTACAAAGGTCACAGAATGTTTGTTGGAGTTATTGAAGCAAGTAAAAACCATTTTCCTATTATCTAGTTTAACATGCAAAGAATTGTTTATTTCAAATTACCATCAAAAGAGAAATAAAAATGTATGAAAATTTTGCAAAAGACTATACTAAGGGAAATAAACACCATATGATTTCTGTAGATTTAGTTGAGCATATTTTCTATGGCATGCATTTTCATATTCATACAATACCTAAAAACATAAAGTAGGGGTAGATCTGTCATTAGGAACAAGTGATAGGGGCAACAAAAAAATATGTGCAAAGACACTAAATACTACATTCACTTGAGAAGTATAATAATTTTTTGGAGTTGATTAACCTGACTCGTGCTAGTTTAATGGATAAAGTATTGCATGCACAAAACTAGGGTAAAATGGTTATTTCACAGTACAAGGCCTAGCCCATTGTGTAGACTACTCACAACACGGCCAACAAAGTTAAGTTTGTATTATTTTGATTTTTCAATGACTTTTAGCGGTTTTCAAAGTTACACCTCAAAACAAACAACTTGTTTATTAAATCCAAACAACACCAAACCTATACATAAATAATCGCATACTCCAAGGGCTTGCAAGAAAGTTCACCAAGACTTAGTGCATAGTAATCGAAATCAAGTGCACAAAAATGAAAAACATAAAGGGGCACAGTGAAAAATGGTGGCTCTCTTTTTCTACCATCAACCGGGCGAGAGGACGGTGTGGCCGTGTGATTTCATGTGTGTTGCCGACAAGTAGGGGCAGTGAGATCACCGGCGGTGGGGCTATGAAGGTGTTCCACGTCACTCTCATCTTCCGGGTATTGTGGATTCAGAAGGAGGGATGGGGAGAGAAAATGTGGCGAAAACTTAGGGTGGCGGCGATGCGTCGAGGGTGGTGGTGGCAAACTCGATCTTGATAAGGAGGTAGGGAACAACAACGAGGGAGAGAGAATGAGCTGAGCTGCGTAAAGCTGAGTTCAACGGTGGAGTTGTGGAGGTGAAAGGAACGTCGAAGAATGGTCCTTCATGGTGGGGCATGGCGGTAGGCGACGATGCTTTTAGGAGCTTAGGATGGAGGCAATTTCAGACGTCTAGACCCCAACAGAGCAAACGATGGAGGAGGCATAGGCGGTCACGGTGCTCACACTTGGAGGGCTGGAGGAGCGTCAGAGTAATGAGCCGGCAGAGCCTGCCACAATAGTTGAAAAGATGACCGCCTATAGGAGATGGTGATAGAGGTGGGCTAGTGCTTCCGAGTTGGGAATGGGAGGAGGAAGCTGAGGCGGCATCCTTATGCGCACATGTTAGGAGGGAGGAGGCTAGGAGTGGCGGTAGCACAAAGCTTGTTGGTCCTTGTTGCTATATTGACATGACTAAGTTACACATTATCATTAGCATGGGTCAAGATCCATATTGGAGCCTTTGATATGCCAGAAGCATCACAACGCACTCCCCTTAAACAAATCTCGTCCTGAGATTTGGATAAGGTAGGGATTTATGGCTTACAATGAAGTGGCAATTGTCTTCACATTGCGGTTTATGGATTTTTCAATAAGCATAGTTATATTGAACTCTCTCAGTTAGCTTCATCAACTATTGATTGGAGGATTGAAAGTCTCCAAATATGGTATGGTTATTAGGGCCCTTTAGGATGACTAGAAAGTCTTTCTAATACACACAACAAGTCATTCCTTATAAGAGAGCAAATGAGCAAACCATAAGGAAGATGTGGCTGTATAGAGAGATAACAATTAACTCAAACAACAGAAAGGAGTTACTTCCAAACTTTGACACCAAATATACAAACATTTCAAAGATTTGATCTATTGTAACAAAAGAAGTAGAGTGTACACAATCAAAATTTAAGCCAAGTGGAAACTTTGTGATTTGTAGAGGAACATCAATGGATGTGTTTTTGAGAGACACATTCATTCATTTCCATTTATATGGATTGTGTACACATAAAAGATAACAAATCACAATATCTTCAAAGAGTAAGGTGTAGTGAAGCATAGCATATCCTACTCATTGAGACAAGAAAGGTACAAGGGGAAGAAGATAGGCCATATTCTCCTGGACAAGGTGACAAAGCGTATGATTACTTTGTGTTGGTTAGGACTGGATAAGAAAAGTGTAGGTAGATTACTTGTGCTTACTAACGAGCCAATTGGCAATGTTAGTAAGCCCACATTTGAGGATAATTTCATGGAGGAAGAAAACAACTCATGGAAAGCATACTATGACCAGAGCACGAGCCGAGAACAAAAAGCTAGTTGAGAGGATGATCCTAAAGTTCACCCTCAGGAAATAAGGTTCAACAAGTAGAAAGAAAATATTCAGACGAGTTAGTGGAAACAGAGTTGATCATTCCCACAAATGAATGAAGGCAAGGTTAAACAAATCAATGAAAAGATGCGAACAAGGAGTGCACATAGAAATGATCATTTCCATGGATCAAGAAAGACAAGATTAAACAAGGCAATGGGAATATGTGAACAAACAGGTGGACTGAAGTTGGCTATTCCCACGATTCAAGAGTGGCAAGGTGAAACAAAATGACAAAATATGTATTGATGTTGTGGAAATGAAATCAATCATTCCCATGGACCAAAAAAAGCATGGTGAATAAAAGCAAGGAAAAGTGGATATGGACATTTACTCTCAAAGTGATGTAGTGCCTTTGCATGTCTTGATACTAGTGGCACAACCATGTGATGGCCGTCCCATGGGACCCAATGTTCTATCGCAGCACCATAGATAGCGCAAGTAAACACCACATCAGAGCCGCATAACCATCCAATCTTAGGGGACATGAACAATACAAGATCATGGAAATACATGAACAAGGAGTTTTATATAAGGCAATTGCGTAGAGCACAAGGATTTCAAATGTTCGGATGATATGAATCAAGCAGATAAAGCATGAGAATCATAAGAACTAGAAACATAAAGGCAACAAACTCTTCTCATGTCATGTTGATTACACAGATTTGGAAGCAAAATGAAAAGAGTTCGTAGCATGAAGACAACAAGAGGTAGAAATGCATGCAGTGCAAGATCTTGAAATGCAAGGAATATTGGAGCTTGGAACAAAAGAATTGAAATGGTTGGAAATATATTAATCACTAGAGTTGATTCCAAGGAGTTGGAGCAATAGAGCACACCGAAACTTACGATTCAAAGGTTATTTAAATGTTGTTTTAATGGATTTCTTTTGGTTACGAGGAACTCATTAGGTTTTGGGTCCCCGTCGGATTTATCGGTGCATCTACATTTTAAGTGCGCCTTTGGCTGTGCTCGATCCTTGCTTCCTACTGCTTTGGCTCCCTACTACTCTTTGCTCCTCCCAGACCTGTTTGGTTGTAGAGCACATCTGCCCTAGCTCCCATCAACTGTGTAAGAGAGGTGGCATAGAGGAGAATCGGCATAGAGGTCTTTTCCATTCCATAGTTCTTAAGTACAATATAATCAATAATAACATTAGGTAGCATACCATCCTCTCACATATATGTACGGGCACTTAGGAACGAGCTCACCTAGTGGTTCAATTATCGTGCATGTGCTCTTGTAATAGGCCCATGCATAAGTGTTGGCGTCTATTAGCCTAAACAGGTTTTACTCCGCAAGCGCACGGAGACCGCTGTAGCCTTTCACCCTGAGTATTCCAAGGTATCATAAATTTCCACAGGGAAGCGGCAGGCGAGAGAGTATAATTGGATAAAGTCAGATCGAAAACTCTGTAAACTTAAATAAATGTACCAACTAGTAACTAGACACGGGTAAGTCAAATAAGATAGGTGTATGGTGGAAAAGTAAATAAACTACCTAAGATACACGTAGAAAGGTATAGTTGCCTGGGAGGACAACGAGTGAGAGAAACATCACAAACTCTATTCTATGTGGCTGCAAAGACTATGTCATGACTACTAAAGAAACTCAAGTGACAAGTCAAGATCTCGCGTTGAGCGAAATTCTAGCGCCCTCAAGAAGCCAGGGGTAGATAATTGGCCACCGAAAGAGAACCTAGCTAACGCCTACGGGCCTCCCGAACGATGGTCCTGGACTACACTGGCACACCACACACTGTCACCGAGTCGAGCTAACAAGCAAATCTATGTGGAAAGGATGACATGCTATAAACGTACTCTAGCAAAGCCTGAGTAACAACAGATCATCCTTGATCAGAGGAGAGGATCTAACTGGAGCCTAGCGTACAGGTTGGATTATAGCACCGGCAAGAATAACAGAACTTGAATGACTAAGGTAATCACAGTATAGCCAAGCAAGTATGCAAAGAATGGTACACCACACTTGCAAGAGATAGAGATAAAGTAAAGTAAAATATATTATACTGGAGATAGTAAAAGTACAAAGATACAAGGCGACTTTACCACAGACTCGAAGCTATCTTCAAGAACTCTGAGGCAAAGCTTGACCCACTCTAACTACTAGGACTATCCTAACTACTAAGATGTGGAAGTGGTACTCTCGAAGGTAGAATGTATCTCTCTCAATTTCTCCGCACCTTTGCAAATGAGCTCCAGGGGTCTATTTATAAACCAAGTAGGTGAGGGGGGTACTTGTAGGTGTCCAAGGTCGGTTGTGGGGGTAGGTCAGTGGCCGGCCGACCAAGTCAGTGGCCAGGCGACCACCTACCATGGTCGGGGGACCTCTTGATTTACTGCCTTTGGCCATCCAATGATTGATCTTGCTTCCCCATGTCGGTTGGCGGTAAAGTCAGTGGTTACACATGCAAAATGCTTCCGGGAGGTGGCCGGGTGGCCATGTGTCTTCCTCTGGTTGGGTGCTTGTTGTCTCCCTCAGATTGAGGACGTCACCGATCCAAGTGTTGGTGGTCTTCCGCCCCTTGGATACATTGGATGCTCTCTTGTATAGTTGGTTTTGCTTGCCAATGTGTTTCTTTGCATGTAGGATCAATGACATGGCAAATGGAATCTGAAGGTTGGCCAGGCAACCGAGCCACGTGGCCGGGTGACCCTGTCACTGGGTCGGGCAACCCTGTCACTGGGCTAGACGACCCAGTAGGTGGTTGGGCGGCCAATCACATGGTCAGGCGGCCATGACCAATGGTAGGCCAACCATGACATTTTTACCAATGTTGCTCATCTTTGATCTTTAGCATGTTTTCATCCTTTTTGTATGCATTTTAGTACCTGCATCCAAATATTCATGTACATCTTGTGGATCTCATTAGTAGCAAGGGTTAGTCCAGTTATCACATGTTTCGCTTCATTTGGTGGATAATTCATGGTTGATATTGTGAGATTACAACCGTCAACACCCCCCAAGCTTAAACTTTTGCTCGTCCTTGAGCAAAGCTAAGATTGAAGGTGGATCAGGAGTTGCTATGATATCAAATATGAAGGAAAATTCTTATATGCAACTCAACACTCAAAGTTTTGCCCTAAGTAGTGAACAAAGCTCGCCATATGTAATACATGTGGTGCATCTTTTTGCTTACCTTGCCTTAGGCGATTGAAAGACAGAACAACTTTATTGCAGGAATAATTCTAACTTATTCTTTTTGGATGTCCTTCTTAGATGTTTTCAACATTTTCAAAGCAAAAGAAGCTTTCCCAAGGTACTCTCGATCACTCAGAAGTGTTTCCTCACCAAGGGCCATGATCTTGACCATCATTTTCATACACTAAGGCCTTTGCGGAGCTTTAGGTGGGGGAGAATGTGGCACACTTAGAATGTTTATTTTGCTAAGCCAAAGATTGGACCAAAGAGTGTACTCTATCACTTCTTCTATTTGATCACTGGAGCATGAGTGGTGGAACAAAGTGTCTCCTTCTGTAAATTTTCATCGCTTGTAGCCTTTTATAGATTTGGAGGGGATATGGAGCTTTTATTTATTTTTGCCATGCTTGAACTTGCATGCTTTTCCTTTTGCCGTGCTTTTGCACGCATTTTTTTAGCTCCATACCCTTCCTACTTGAGATTTGAAGGCTTTAGGGAAAACGAGAAGTATTTGGAGACTTTTTGGTGGATGCAAAGTCCAGTGTAGATCACTTGCATTTATTTCTTTGTACTCCAGCTGTCAATAGAAAGTGATATTTCTACTCAATGAGACTCAAAATTTGGCAAAGCTCAAAACATTTCTAAGTAGCTCTTTGTAGTGGTTAGACCATATGAAGCATTTTTGGCTCTGGTAGGAATTTTATCCAAGGGGAGCTTAATTTTGTCATTTTCAAAATAAGAACCTAAGATATTCATCTTACTAGGAACAAGGAAGAATCATCCCACTTTTAATTCATATCATCGTCTCCCAACAACTTAGGCTTGTTATCACAAATGGCATCCACCAAATAAAACTTTTTGGTTTGATTCTTTTATTCACCAACATGGGACTAAGCTAAGCATAAGTTGACATGCAAGAATTAAACCATTCACTTGATAGAGCAACTATTCATCATTTCCAAAATGAAGCTAGCATGTGAACTTAAACATGGGAGTTATGATACACACATTTTTTTCTTTTCATTTTTTAAAAGTAGAGTAAACAAACTAAAATTAAACTTGCTAAAATTAAAGATACATTACTACTCTCATGGTGAGGCAGGAATGGTCGTTCCGGCAGGACTAGGCAAGCTCTCAAAGAAAACACAGGGATGCACAAAGGGGTGGTGTGGCACACATACCTTCCATTCGTCTGGTTTTTACCCCCTCCCCCAAGCTTCAAAGAAGCTTAGTCGGGATAGAACCCTTGCCAGTTATAGTACATGAGGTTTTGCTCTTGTATGCGGTCAACCGTCGCTCGTGTCTCTAGGATCAAGTTGTGGTCAACTCCTTTCTGCTACTGGATCTGATTAAGGCTGCCCATCATTCCCAAGGTGCGGTGCTCTTGGAGGTCCAAAGCCCCGAAGACAGCGTTTATGTTCCCCGCGAGCCCCTCGCAGTGGGCAGAGGTGGATAGACCTACACCATGAACATAAGGTTGCTCACCTCTGCTATAGTGGTTTGATGGCATTGGGTGTGCTGAAGGCACACTGGAGTCAGTGTTCCATGAGTTGTGCCAGGATTCTCCTGTGGGTTCCCAAGTGGGTGCTTCTGTGCTCATGGACATCCTTTTGGATTGCTGAGCCAGCATGTCTGCTCATCAGGTTGGATCCTTCAGAGAGGGACCAGCGGATGTGCTGCCCTGCCATGCTTATGGCCTTCTTCGCCTTCTTGAATACTCAGTTCATCCTGCAAGATAGAGACAAAAGCAAAAATACCCAAGGGACACACGACAAAGAATATTAACGTTAGCGGGTTAGTCGTCCGTAAAATAGCGTCCTTGTGGGGCAGGGCCACCACAAAACATTCTTGTTCCTACAGAAAGCAATGATAGAGTGTGGCCAGAAATTTATTTGGTTAACCAAATTTTATTCGGGCATTATTTTAGACTAAGAAAGAGTGCTTTACTGAGATTAGAGAGGGGAGAAGGGAATTCAGCTTGCTGGTGGTGGTGCACTGAAAATGGAGGAAGGGGGGTGCTATTTATAGAATAAATGAAGGACTTGTGAGGCCGAGTGGCCAGCCTTGGTGGCCGGGCGACCAGTGCTCGTGGTCGGGTGGCCATGAGTGGATGTCAGGCGGCCATGTCTGCGCACTGGAAACAAAGTAGGAGAGAGTGTGAGGTTTGCATGCACCGAATGCGAGAAAGAGAGGGTCGAGCGGCCATGATGGTGTGCCGTGCGACCTTGTGCATGTGGGAGCTTCAAAAAGATATGGAGAGATAGAGCATCAGTGTGCATTAAAAGAGAATGGAGGTATGGTTGGGCGGCCATGAGGTGAGGTCGGCCGGCCACTGGGGGTGCTTCCTGCTGCGCAATGATGAAGGGGGAGAGAAAGGAGTGCGTGGTAGTGAGCAGGATGGCTGGGCGACCGGTGAAGGTGGTTGAGTGGCCATAGTTGTGCAACTACTGCATTTGCTTTTGTGAAAGTAGAAAACGAGGGGGAAAGAAGAAGAAAGGAGGATGAGGAAGAGTAGTGAGTGAGGGAGAGAGGTGGTCAGCCGGCCAGTGGCGTGGCCTGTTGGCCATGATTCCGCCTCTTCTTTCTTGGTTAAAGAAGGGAAAGGGGAATAGGAAAAGAGAAAGGGAAAGGGAAAGAAAAAGAAATGGGAAAGAAAGGGGAAAGGAAAAGAGGAGGAGAGGGCCGGTCAGCCGACCAGGCCTAGTGGCCGGTCGGCCAGAAAATTTTTTTCTCTTTTTTTTTCAAATGCAAAAAGCAAGGTAGAATTTTGTGCATGAAAAAAAAATCTAAATATGCCATGGAGTGTGAGAAATCAAAATTGGCGGGAATTAAATTTACCGTCAGAAAGTAATGCCGAGTTTTACCTCTTGGCGAGAGTGAACCATCTACCACCTTCTGGAATGTCATACGCACGTATGTATGGGGTGGCGAGTGGTATTTTCGCGCACCATCTTGGAGTTGTCGTAGTTGGCTTAATGGTACGTTTGCTCATGACACGCCTCTGATTAATTGACGTAGGTGGTCCATTGGCGTGTTGACTCTTGTAATGCCCTTGGTTGGTTGTCATCGATGGATCGTGGGCACCGACCTTCTTTACAGGAGCTTTGCCTCCTATTTCCTGGGCTTTGGGTCTAGCCTTGTTAGCTTTCTCCTTCTTCCACTCTTATTCTTCTTGTTGTCAGATGGCAGCCTCATGGTCTAATTTCCGTTTCATGAATGCTACGAGGCTGTCCATCTCTTTCCCAGAGGCGTCTTTTACTGGGTTCTTCGGCATGTATTTTTGGCACCGGAGTACTTTCACTTGATTGCACTGCTCTACCTTTGGTTTGAAGGAAAATGTTTCCCTCGTTCCGTTGATGTTGAGATAGACTTCTCTAGCTCCAACATCAATGCTTGCGTTCGCAGTACTTAGGAATGGCCATCCTAGAATGAGCGGTGTCTTCGAGTCTATCTCCATATCCAATACCACAAAATTTACATGGATGAGAAAGTTTTGGATTCTCACTGGGACATCTTCTACAATCCCTACGGGGTGGCGTATGGACTGGTCCGTGAGCTGTAGGCACATAGCGGTAGGGGCATGTGCAGCGTGATTTAGCTTGTCAAAGACGACTTTGGGCATAACACTGAAGATGGCTCCGAGATCACATAAAGCTTGATTGAAGAATTGGTTCCTAATTGAGCATGGAATGGTAGGACTTCCAGGGTCCTTTTTCTTCTATGGGGGCTGATTTAGTATAGTTGCACTACACTTTTCTGTCATATGGTTTAAGTACTTGGCATACGTCGTAACCTGCATAGCATCTAACAAGGGAATGTTGATGTATAATTTCTTAATGACATCAATGAACTTACTATATTGTTCGTCAGCGATAGCCTTCTTATTGCGTGGAGGGAAAGGTGGCACCGTCGTGTCATAGAACTCATGTGCAAGATATTTCAATGGTTCGTTCTCCTCTGCTATCCCAAGTCTTGTCTCATTGTTCTCCTTCTCCTCTGTTTCAGTGGCCTTCTCCTATTCCTTGCCTGCATTGTGAGAGTGTGGTGCACCACTAGGATGTGGAGGGTCTTGTGTGGACTTTCCACCCCTAGTGGTGACTGCATTGATATGCTACTTGGGAGGAGGTTCTGGTTGCCCCGGAAGCTTTCCCGCATTTGCATTTGGCAAGGAGGCAGCTAACTGAGCCTTCTGCGTTTCTAACATTTTATTAAAGCTCAGTTGATTTTTCATAGCAATGTTAAGAGTCTCCATTTGAAGTGAAATAGACTTGAAAGCCTATCATTTGCATGTAATTTCTTACTAATGCTATCGTTCACAGCTTTTTGATCAAATGAGCTAGGCTTGTTAAACTGCTATGAATTGCCTAAGGAGTTACCTTGTCTGAAGAAAGGAATGTACAGTCGTGAATTCCAGCCTGGCTGAGGACGATTCCCGTTGTTGAAGTTGCTAGTATTGCTGATGAAGTTGGCGTCTTTTGGTCAAGTCTCGGGGCAGTTGTTCCCCGAATGCCCCATAATCCCGCAAACATCATAAGTCATACGGGCATCGATGGCCTGGACTGGAGTGGTCTCGGGACTATCTTGTAGCTTCTTTAGGAGCAGATCCATCTTGGTGGCGAGCATGTCAGTGCTGTCGATGTGATGGACTCCATGGGCTCGGGTGCTAGACCTCTCTTCTTTCCATCCCTGGTTAGTGGCTATCTTCTCAATAAGACCTTTAGAGGCTCTTACACTTTAGGATAAGAAGGATCCTCCGGCGGCTGCATCCAGGTGTTCTTGTGCAGAACAGTTTAATCCATGAAAGAAGCTCTGGATGATGAGCCATTGTTCCATTCCATGGTGGGGGTAGGCCACGATTGTTGATGTCTCTTAGCGTAACAGATTTTACTCCTCAAGCGCACGGAGATTCTCTGTAGCTTTTTCGCTCAGAGTATCCCAAGTATCGTTAAAATCCACAGGGAAGCAAGGGCTAATAGGTGGAATGATATGTTCGAACTTCAAACGGTACTATAACTTAGATAAACACCAGCTATTCTTACAACGGGGGTAAGATATAACAAGATAGTGTACGGTGGGAAGAGTAAATAGGGACCAAACCAGTAAACAACTAGGTTGTTGCCTGGGAGGACAACAAGTGAGATGAAGATATCCAAACTCTATATCTTAACTACTGCTAAGGAGTATTCGCGAATGAACCGAGTTAAACAAACACGAACTAGGATCTTGCATCAAGCGAAATTCCAGACTACACCGAGGAGGCACGGGGGTAGATAGTTGGCCAACCGAACGACAACTGGCTAACGCCTATGGGCTAAACGAATGATGGGGTCTGATTACAGAGGCTCCCTAATGCTGTTACCAAGAGGGGCTACCAACCAGATCTATGTGGGTAAGATGGCACGCTAAACTAGTGATCAAGTGAGAACTTGATCACTAAAGTCCGACCTTGATCAGAGGGTTAGGACTGACTTAGCCTTAGATCAGAGCCTAAGGAAAGCCTATAGCACCGGCAAGTCTAGCAAGATTCAAATAACTCAGGAACAACACAAACCTAAGCCTTGGTCTAGTATGGAATAATGTAAACCACACTAGACAAGTGTAAGGAATAAAGTAAAGTATAGCTGAAAGATTGATCAATAAAGTATATTATACTGAAGTAGCAAGAGTACAAAGACAGAAAGATACAAGAGCTTTACCAGACTCGAAGCTAACTCAGGAATCCCTGAGGCAAAGACTCAGACTCAACTCTAACTCACAGGACTATCCTAGTGCTACTAACTAGACAATGGTGTGTTCCACTCAACTTCCACACTTTACAAATGAGCTACCAGGGGGTATTTATAGTCACCAAGTGAGAAGGGTATTTATATGGTCGGTAAGGTAGTTAAGGGGGCAGGTGGCAGGCCAAGTGGCCAGGTAGGAGGCTAGGTGGCCTAGCCTACCCTTGGATCCACCGCCTTACTCCATCTTGCGGTTCATCTTCACTCCCTAAGTCGGTTGCATGGTGGTTGGTGCTTAAAACGTGAGCTTTTCCCTTGATGGTTGGATCTCACTTGTGCTTCTTCCTTAGCCATAGGATTAAAGTCCCATGGATTGCTGACTTCACTAATCCAAGTGCTGGATTGATGAGGTGGCAAGCCTTCCGGTACTTGGCATGTTGGGTTCTCGGCTTGGGCCTTCGAATTGTGTTGACACGTCTTTAGTGTGCATGCAGGTCGAAGATGGGCTCATTTGGGTAGATTCACAGGCTAGGTAGCCTTGCCCCTTGGTCAGTGACCTTCCTGACTTAGCCATATTTGACATGTTTTCGGCTGATCTTGCACCTGCAATCAAATATTCAACACAACTCGTGGAACTATGTTAGTAGCAAGGGTTAGTCTACACTTTGATGTATTTTCCTTCATGTCAATGGATAGTTGATGGTCGTAGGTAGTGCAATAACAACCATTAACACTCCCCAAGCTTAGACCTTTGCTTGTCCTCGAGTAAAGCCAAGATGGGTTATGGATCAGGAGTCGCTACAAATATCAATGTCCAAGAATAGAAGCTATACATAACTAATACTCATGCTTTGGTCTCAAACCATAGTGTATGCAATGATCACTTTTTCCCATACCTGTGGTGCATCTTTTTGACTTACCATGTCATGAGTGGTTGAGAGAAAGAATGACTTTGTTGTAGGCTTCAGCTCAAAACATCTCTTTCTGGATTTCTACCTCAGGTGTTTTTGAAGATTTCCAAAATAACATAAGTTTCCCTAGAGGTACTCTCGATCCCTCACAAGTGTATCCTCACCATTAAGGCCAAGAGCACGGCCAAGAACTTCCTGTACTAAGGCTTTTGTGGAGCTCAGGGTATGGAAGAACTTAGCTTACTTAGGTTGTTTATTTTGCAAAGCCAAACATTGGACCAAAGAAATGTACTACATCAACTAATCTTGTTCATCATTGGAGCTTATTTGGTGGCTGGATGGATGGATCTCCTTATTTCCTTCCCTTTTCCTCCTTTTGTATGTTAGGTATGAATATGGAGCCTTTTTGTATTTTCTCTCTTTTTGCCATGCTTGACTAGAATGCTTTTCTTTTTCTTGCCATGTTTTGATTAGCATGCTTTTATTTTTCTCTTTTTGATGGCTCCACATCCTACCTTGTTTTGATTTGGAAGGAGTAAGGTTGAGCATATTTGCTTGGAGATAAAATGGATGTACACCTAAAGTGGATGAATGCATATGTGATGGTGGATTTTGCTCCATTGACTCACAGGATAGAGATGATTCCATTCTATGTGACTCAAAATTTGACAAAGCTCAAAACAACATTAAGTAGCTTAAACAAGCGGCTCAAATATATTCAGTGTATTTGGCCTTGGTAGGTGTTTAAAACCAATGGGGGGAACTTTATTTTCAGTTTTCAAAACGAATTACCTGAGATGTTCATCTTACTAAGAAAATATAGAGCTGGTCTTGTTACTTAGTCATATCATTTCTCACAACAACTTAGACAAGTTTGTGCAAAATGGTATCCACAAAGTAAAAGATCAAGTTCTCATGTTATACACACAAGCTCAAAATTAAGCTAAGCATAGTTTGTATAGACAACTAATCAAGACATGATAGAGCAACTATTCATCATTTCCATATAAAGGTAAAATATCAAAGCTGGGATTTGATTTTATTGACACTTTTTTTTAAAGATAAGCAAAGTATGAAGGAACAAATAATTAAACATTATTATTGCTAACTTACTCTCAGGTGTTGCTGACGGACTGCTGCTGGAGGGACTCGTACTGTCAGACTGGTATTGCTACTGCTGCTGTTGGGGCTGATGTTGCAAAACAAGGATGGGAATCGGGGGGCCTTACTCTGTGATGGGACGTGAGGAAGCATGCTCGTGTCGGTCTACCATCCCTCCAAGCTTCAATGAAGCTAGGAGTTCTGGTAGTAATAGTTGTGGAAGTCCTAAGCATTGATGAAGCCAGATTCCACCATTTCATTCAGGTTCTGGAGCATGGTGCTGTTCTCCTAGAGCCGTTGGTCCATTGCTTCGGTGCGTCGGTGGATGTCGTCCACTTGCTGGTACAGCCTCTGGTTATATTGGCCCAGGTTCATCCCTCCATTGCTGAGTTGATGCTGGCCATGCTGTCGGTGTGGAATCGGGCTAATGCAGAGGGACCTAGGTTTTTGCTGAGGTGGTGTGACGCACTCTCATCCCCATGGTACAGGGTACCATGCGATGGCTGGTATAAACTGTCGCCCCACTGCTGGTAGGTTACCATGGCTCAGGCTAGGCATACCGACGGAGCCGTGATATCTCCGAGTCAGCACGTGCTGATGGTGTGGGATTATGGTGTGCCCAAGATCAGCCTATTTCTGCTTCCTCTTGTTCCTCTCTTATGCGTTCTTCCGCTCGGCGTCGTTGGCCTCTAGTCATGACGCCTCCAATGCTTTGGCAAGGTGCTTCCATGTTTAGCTGCATGGTTAGGCTCCTCACTTTGTTTAGCGGCAGTTCAAAATTATGCCCAAACCAAGTCATGACTAGATTCCCGCTCTCATCTCGTTTCATGAAGTGTGCCTGGATGAAGTGTTGCTCCCCAATTATGTGTGACGTGTCATCAGGAATGTACTCAATCTGAGCGTTCTCTAGGAGGCCCACGTTGGATGCTATCCTAGTGACTAGTGATGTGATGTTAATGGGGGTGTTGGTCCTCAACATTTCCGTCCAATGATGGACTGTGTCAATGACCGGGGCGTAACGCTTCTTTCTACACATGGCATAGAGGCACTTAAGATCCTCGTTTGGTGCACAACGTAGATCACTACGTGGGAAAACAATGAGCTATACCCAGCGAGCTAGAAGTCTCAGAGTAGGGTTGTGGATTTTGTGGTACTATGCTTCCCCCTCATGTACTCTTCGCAAATTTTCGTCCAAAAAGTTTTCATGTTATACCCCGCAGGCTCCTCTGCTAAAGAGCAGTTTGGATGGAAGCCTTGGAGAGTACTAAACCTCCTCGGGGTAACAGAATAATCAGTATTGAATAGACGGAAATGGATGGTGGTTGTACCGGAGCGCTTTTCCATGTGAAGAGTCATCAGGAACTCCATAGTGAGAAGGATGGATCCTTCTTCTATGATGTTTGTGAAGTCCAACCATCCCACATAGTCGAATGCCTACATAAATGGGTGCAGCATACCTATAGCGATGAGAAAGAAAGCATCGAAGTACGTTGTCCATCCAAAGGTCTTGGTGGTGAGACATTGCAACTTCTGTGCTTCAGTGTCACTTTGTATGGTGATGTCTTCGAGCATCAGCAGTCGGTGCTGTGGTAGAGCTTGTGATGATGTTACGTAGTCTTGCTCCTGGCCTCGGGCTTCACTGATGGACATCCTATCGGACACAGCAGCTGTCCTTGAACTTCCACTCCGCGAATGAGAGCGCGAATGCTCATTCGACGAGGATGGAAACATGAGGTGCAGGCCTTTCCCTATGTTGCTTAGGGCTCTCTTTGCCTTCCTAAAAAATGACGACATCTGCAAAACAAATATGCAAGACAAGAGAAAACTAGAAGGATAGAGCAGTTACAGATGTTAGCGTTAGGTGGTAGCAGTCCAATAGTTAGTCGTCCAGAGGTTAGTTGTCCTTGTGGGGCAGAACCTCCACAAACCGTTCAACGAACGAGAGTGTAGCACTTATTTTATTGGGCAAAATTTTTCTAAGTGCTAAAAATTAAACTAAGTGCTTAGATTAAGAGTGATTAGGGGGAGGAGAAAGAGCTCACACTGCTGAGCGGTGCGAGGAGCTAAAGGGAGCTTGCATGCATATTTATAGGTGTGGGATCATGCATGCATAGGCAGGAAGGGGCCGGGCGGCCTAAGCAGGGGGCTGGGTGGCCTGGCTAGAGGGCGGGCGGCTTGAGCTAGGAGCCGGGCGGCCGGAGCCTATGCACCTAAGGCTGGTGGGTGCATGCATGTGGAGATGGGACGCAAACAATGCAAATACGATGCGGGACGGCGTTGGTGGGAGGCTGGGTCACCAGTGCTTTGGCATTTTGCGATTAGTGCATTTGGCACTTGTGCATGCATGCAACAAGTGGAGAGTAGGGGGGCCAGGTGGCTTGGAGCAGCGCACAGGGGGTTGGCCGGCCCCAGGTGGGGCCGGGCAGCCTCAAATATATTTTTTTTGAAATATAGGAGATGAAAATAAATATCTTATGCATAACTCAAACATGCAATGGTATAAAAGAAATTTAGAAAGTTCAAATGCATAAAGGAAATTTAACGCACGGGAATAAAATATGCAGTGGAGATAATGCCAGTTTACCTCCTGGCGAGGGCAAGTCATACCTTTTATGTGGAGTCAGTGCTTGACAGAGACTTAGCGGCCATCTGCGCTGCAACTTTTGCTCGCCATACTTTCTTAGTTGCCATAGCCTTTTGTTTCTGAATTTTATTCTAGGTCCTTTCTGGATTGGCTTTTGGCGTTTCTTCTTCTTTCTTCCACCACTCTTTGGGTATGTTCGTTGTTGTGGTGGCGACCTTCATGCCAGGAGTCTTGCCCCCTGCTTCCTTTGTCGGCGGCTTGGCCATTGAGGCACGTCTTTGTGACTCGGCTCTGCGATCGGCTTTGAGCTTTCAATCTTCTCCCTCTAGTAGGATCTTCTCCATTGCTAGGATGAGAGAGGCCACTTTCATCTGACTTGGCGAGAGCTCGATCTTCTCTCTGGGCGTCTCCCGGGGTGCCTGACATTTAAACGTTTTTACCTGTTGGCACTGTTCTACCTTCGGCTTTAAGGCGAACATCTCCTTTCTGCCATTGATGTTGAGGTGGACTTGTCTAGCTCCAACGTCAATAGTGGCCTCTGCGGTGCTGAAGAATGGTCGCCCAAGGATGAGTAGCATTTTGCTATCAATCTCCATGTCGAGCACCATGAAATCCACTGGGACAATAAAGTTCGGGATTTTGACCGGAATGTCCTCAGCGATCCCGTCGGGGTAGCGAATCGACTGATCCGCTAGCTGCAGGCACATAGTAGTAGGGACAAGTGTAGCATGCGTGAGTTTATCAAAGACTACCTTTGGCATGATGCTCACACTTGCTCCTAGATCGCAGAGAGCTTGATCAAAGTGTTGGGTCCCGATTGAGCATGAGATGGTAGGGTTCCCTGGATCCTTCTTCTTCTGGGGCGACTGGTTGAGTATAGCAGCGCTACACTCTTCCGTGAGGTGCATGACTTCAGTGGACAGTAGTGGCTTTTTGTTGTTGAGGATGTCCTTCAGGTACTTCGCATACGTAGGTACCTGCATCGCATCTAGCAATGGGATATTGACATATAATTTCTTTATTACCTCCACAAACTTGCCAAATTGGTCGTCGACAGAGGTCATTTTCCACCTTTGGGGAAAAGATAGCACGGTGGTGTCGTAGAACTCGTGTGGAGCCGACTTTGGTGCTTCCTTAACCGGTTGTGGTTCAGCCACTTGATCTTCCGGGTGAGAGGACGGCGTGGCCGTGTGATTTCATGTGTGTTGCCAACAAGTAGGGGCAGCGAGATCACCGGCAGTGGGGCTATGAAGGTGTTCCACATCACTCTCATCTTCCAGGTATTGTGGATTCAGAAGGAGGGATGGGGAGAGAAAGTGTGGAGAAAACTTGGTGTGGCGGCGATGCGACGAGGGTGGTGGTGGCAAACTCGATCTTGATAAGGAGGCAGGGAACAACAATGAGGGAGAGAGCATGAGCTAAGCTGCGTAAAGCTGAGTTCAACGGTGGAGTTGTGGAGGTGAAAGGAACGTCGGAGAATGGTCCTTCATGGTGGGGCGTGGCGGTAGGCGGCGATGCTTTTGGGAGCTTAGGATGGAGGCAATTTCAGACGTCTAGACCCCAATAGAGCAAAAGATGCAGGAGGCATAGGCGGTCATGGTGCTCACACTTGGAGGGCTGGAGGAGCGTCAGAGTAATGAGCCGACGGAGCCTGCCACAATAGTGGAAAAGACGACCACCTATAGGAGATGGTGATAGAGGTGGGCTAGTGCTTCAGAGTTGGGAATGGGAGGAGGAAGCCGAGGCAGCAACCTTATGCGCACATGTTAGGAGGGAGAAGGCCAGGAGTGGCGGGAGCACAAAGCTTGTTGGTTCTTGTTGCCATACTAACGAACCAATTGGCAATGTTAGTAAGCCCACATTTGAGGATAATTTCATGGAGGAAGAAAACAACTCATGGAAAGCATACTATGACCAGAGCACGAGCCGAGAACAAAAAGCTAGTTGAGAGGATGATCCTAAAGTTCACCCTCAGGAAATAAGGTTCAACAAGTAGAAAGAAAATATTCAGACGAGTTAGTGGAAACAGAGTTCATGATTCCCACAAATGAACGAAGGCAAGGTTAAACAAAGCAATGAAAAGATGTGAACAAGGAGTGGACATAGAAATGATCATTTCCATGGATCAAGAAAGACAAGATTAAACAAGGCAATGGGAATATGTGAACAAACAGGTGGAGTGAAGTTGGCTATTCCCACAATTCCAGAGTGGCAAGGTGAAACAGAATGACAAAATATGTATTGATGTTGTGGAAATGAAATGAATCATTCCCATGGACCAAGAAAAGCATGGTGAATAAAATCAAGGAAATGTGGATATGGACATTTACTCTCAAAGTAATGTTGTGCCTTTGCATGTCTTGATAGTAGTGGCACAACCATGTGATGGCCGTACACATGGGACCCAATGTTCTATCGCGGCACCAGAGACAGCTCAGGTAAGCACCACATCAGAGCCGCATAACCATCCAATCTTAGGGGACATGAACAATACAAGATCATGGAAATACATGAACAAGGAGTTTTATATAAGACAATTGCGTAGAGCACATGGATTTCAAATGTTCGGACGATATGAATCAAGCAGATAAAGCATGAGAATCATAAGAACTAGAAACATAAAGGCAGCAAACTCTTCTTATGTCATGTTGGTTACACATATTTGGAAGCAAATTGAAAAGAGTTTGAACCATGAAGACTACAAGAGGTAGAAATGCATGCAGTGCAAGATCTTGAAATGCAAGGAATATTGGAGCTTGGAACAAAAGAATTGCAATGGTTGGAAATATATTAATCACTAGAGTTGATTCCAAGGAGTTGGAGCAATAGAGCACACTGAAACTTATGATTCAAAGGTTATTTAAATGTTGTTTTAATGGATTTCTTTTGGTTACGAGAAACTCATTAGGTTTTGGGTCCCCGTCGGATTTATCGGTGCATCTACATTTTAAGTGCGCCTTTGGCTGTGCTCGATCCTTGCTTCCTACTGCTTTGGCTCCCTACTACTCTTTGCTGCTCCCAGACCTGTTTGGTTGTAGAGCACATCTGCCCTAGCTCCCATCAACCGTGTAAGAGAGGTGGCATAGAGGAGAATCGGCAAAGAGGTCTTTTTCATTCCATAGTTCTTCAGTACAATATAATCAACAATGACATTAGGTAGCATACCATCCTCTCGCATATATGTACGGGAACTTAGGAACTAGCTCACCTGGTGGTTCAATTATCATGCATGTGCTCTTGTAATAGGCCCTTGGATAAGTGTTGGTGTCTCTTAGCCTAAACAGGTTTTACTCTGCAAGTGCACGGAGACCGTTGTAGCCTTTCACCCCAAGTATTCCAAGGTATCATAAATTTCCACAGGGAAGCGGCAGGCGAGGGAGTATAATTGGATAGAGTCAGATCGAATACTCTGTAAACTTAAATAAATGTACCAACTAGTAACTAGACACCGGTAAGTCAAATAAGATAGGTGTATAGTGGAAAAGTAAATAAACTACCTAAGATACACGTAGAAAGGTATAGTTGCCTGGGAGGACAACGAGTGAGAGAAACATCCCAAACTCTATTCTATGCGGCTGCAAAGACTATGTCGTGACTACTATAGAAACTCAAGTAACAACTCAGGATCTCGCGTTGAGAGAAATTCTAGCGCCCTTGAGAAGCCAGGGGTAGATAGTTGGCCACCGAAAGAGAACATAGATAACGCCTACGGGCCTCCCAAACGATGGGCCTAGACTACACAGGCACACCACACACTGTCACTGAGTGGGGCTACCAAGCAAATCTGCATGGAAACGATGGCACGCTATAAACGTACTCTAGCAAAGCCTGAGTAACAATAGATCCTCCTTGATCAGAGGAGAGGACCTAACCGGAGCCTAGCGTACAGGTTGGATTATAGCACCGGCAAGAATAGCAGAACTTGAATGACTAAGGTAATCACAGTCTAGCCAAGCAAGTATGCAAAGAATGGTACACCACACTTGCAAGAGATAGAGATAAAGTAAAATAAAATATATTATACTGGAGATAGTAAAAGTACAAAGATACAAGGCGACTTTACCACAGACTCGAAGCTATCTTCGAGAACTCTGAGGCAAATCTTGACCCACTCTAACTACTAGGACTATCCTAACTACTAAGATGTGGAAGTGGTACTCTTGAACGTAGGATATAACTCTCGCCACTTCTCCACACCTTTGCAAATGAGCTCTAGGGGTCTATTTATAATCCAAGTAGGTGAGGGGGGTACTTGTAGCTGTCCAAGGTTGGTTGTGCGGTGTAGGTCGGTGGTCGGCCGACCAAGTCATTGGCCAGGTGACCAACCACCATTGTGGGAGTCATATGCCCTTGGGTGCCCTATGACGACTAGTTGAACCATCCTCATGGGTGGGCTGAGTGGTTTGACCCTCGGTCCAAGGAACCGGCTGGCGTGACCTGCAAGCAAGCCACTCGGATTGCGTTAGATGATGTTTGTTAGGATCTTATCCTATATATCCGGCTTGTAATCCTACTAGTCGGGCGGCCGGCGGCTCTCTAGGGATGCGCCTTGTAACCCTATCTCCTCGGCCTATATAAGGGGAGCTAGGGACCATGGGAAAACTCTCTCAATCTCTCATATGTCCATAACCCCATATAGGACGTAGGGTATTACGCGATCAAGCGGCCTGAACCGGTTAGATCGTCGTGTTCCTGTGTGCTGTACACCATTCATGATCTCCTCGCCACCGTAACCGATCCCAAAACCATTGCAAGATCTACACTGTGGTGGGCTGCTGGGACCGAACTCCCACAACAGGCGCGCTAGGTAGGGGCTGGTGAGCAGGATGCACAGACTGTGATGGGAACCAGTTTCCACGCGTCGATCAAGTCTCAGCCAGGGGATGTTGGGGGCTGCTGTCGAACCACACAATGACAATAGGGCAACATCAAATACGAAGGACCTCTCTCAATGGAGTCCATCAATGCAATGACACAAAGCTAAAGACATCAACTGGCATGGGAACTCTTTGCCCAGCTCGAAGGTCAAGAGAACTTAAGAGGAAAAGCAAAGAACCCCAAAAACACGTGCTATACAAATTCTCCAGAAGATGAATGCGTGAACAAAGTTATTAGAAATACCTTTGCCTTTAGAAATTATGGGCTTATGTCACGTTTTATCCTAGGCGTACAAGTGTCAGGGCCAAAAAGCCTCTTCCCCGTCGGTTGGACTTCCCAGTATTTATAGGGGTCAACCGATAGTCTACTTCACTGTGATTTTACATAGTTGCCCTCGCACATACCCTTTGAGCTTCTTCCCTCCTATACAAATCACATGTCTATTCAATACTTTTACACCCGAAGCCAATTCAAACACGCAACCCTTTGTGCTTCGGCTTAGCGTCCCCGACGTGGCACTTTGAATGATGCTTAGCTTCCAGCTTCAAAGTGAAAACTCTTCATACTCGCCACGCGCTGAGGAGTCAAACTTTGAAGCCATGCCTGGAGCCAGCTCCCAATACCTTCGGACTGCAATGGCGGAACCTTCGGTCTTCTCCTTTATGACCTGCAACTCATCAACACCGAATAACTGTTCAAAGCGTGAGGCTCAGGGCCAGCGGCCCAACATGGGAGATCTTCTCCTTTGGTGCCTTCACCTCCGTTGTTGACAAGCACGGCAACGCGCACCTCATCGGCGGCCTACCTACTGCCATGGCGACACGTGCCTCGATCCCACCAACTGCCCCTCCGTCAAACACAGGGCCCATCCGATTTGCCGCTTGCGGCGATTCCACCCTGAATCCTTTGGCTCCACCTCAGCAGTCACCAAGGGAAATCCTGTCTGCAATAAGGGACTGGTGGACCAAGCCGCCAGCTGGCTCCATCTCCAACGTCATGCAAGATGGGGTGCGCCTCCCTCCCCGACTCCTGAGTGCCGCCCAAGGCAATCTCCACCAACAACTCGGTGCACTCCGGTCCAGGCCCCGATGACCCAGACTAACCATGGGTCGGGTCTTGCCTCAGCAATAGTGCGGCCTTCACCAACTCTGCCTATCACTACACCAGTACCACTTTCCTTCGGGTGGACCCAAGTCACGTGGCAAAGGTGCTCGGAGCAAGGACTTAGGGCTCAGTGACCCCACGATCCCGCTGAGCCCCAGTTCCCTCTCGGCGGAGTGGTGCTGTACGGCCTGCACAACTCGGCCGCTTCCTACTCTGACACCACGCGGGCAGCCCAAGATCCACAACACCGGCTAGGGCTCGTCATCAACTCTACCCTGGCCGACTGGACCACTCGGTTGCATAGTACCTGGCCAGGCCGTCCTTCGGCACCTCTTCCCCAGCCTACTGAGCACATGGCTCCCCTGGCTTGGGATCCCTCGCGAGAAGTCTTCATGGCCAATCTCCGCGAGCAAGAGCAACCAGTGCCACTGGACTCACCCATCTTCTAAGGAGAAACCCCGGTGGCCACCGAGTCCCACCGCCAACACAACACCGACAGACAACGAGAGACAAACCTACGGGCCTGACAGGCAAAGCTGCGCAACCCGGTCTCCATAGATGAGGCCTCCCGGATTCGCGAGACGCCTGGACAATGTGGAGAGTGCATCCGCCACAACCAAGATCGTGATCAGCGGTGCAAGCGAAAGGCTGTCACTGAAGCTGAAGTGGCCACCATCCTCCAAGGAGCAGATGAAGGAAGGCGCCTAGGTCTGGCCATGGGTGCAGTCAGATTTCTTCAAGATGACTTTGACGAGGCGGCCTCCTCCCTTGCTTTTTCTAACAAGGAGCTCTGCATCGCCGCGATGGGCGCACTCGCGGTGGACCTCCCCCCCTCAGCCACCAAGGAGAGGCTAACACAACTAGCCATCAAAGGGCTGAAGCTTGGGTAGGAGGACAGGAATGAGCCAAACCACCCTAAACCACCACATGGCGGTGTCCTTGACCTGCGCAAAACTATCGAGAACTGGAGGGACATTCGACATCAAATCAACACTAGGCGACAGCAGGCGTGGATGAAAGAACTCAAGCGCCAAAGGGACTAGGAGAAAGAGTATGGGGTGATATTACCCCCACCAACCAACCAAGGAGGACACGACGATGGCGACGAACGACGGCGAGGCGATGGCCCCCGCCCAAGCAGGGCACCCATCGAGCACTGCCGCTACGACCCTAGCTTCAATGATCTGCCATTCAACGAGTATGATGGAATCAAGGCTTTCTCCACCAGGATCAGGGTGGTCTCATGGCCCTCCACGTTCAAGCTAGTCAACATTGACAAGTACCATCCCAAGGAGAACCCAGAGGAGTGGGCTCGACTCTACCACCTTGGAGTCAAGGCCGCCCACAGTGATTCTGACATGGCACTAGCCTACGTTCCCATCATGCTAGTGCCTCAGGCCCTGTGCTAGCTCGAAAACCTTCCGGCCAGCTCCATCTCCAACTGGACCCTATTCTGCGAGAAGTTCATTGCCAACTTCCGCGGTACTTACCACCAGTTGGCAACTGTGCGGGACCTCACCCTCATACATCACGGGCATCACGAGATGCTCAAGAAGTACATCCGACACTTCTCCGAGCTTGAACTAGGTGGTGGACATACCTAATCAAACCATCATCAATGCATTCAACGAAGGCCTCCAAGATGAGAGGCTCCTAAAGAAGCTCGCTAGAAAGCTCCCCAGCAATGTCGAGTCTCTCTTCAACATCGCCAACAAGTACGGCGATGCCCGTGAAGAGATTCACAACATCCTCTCACGCAACAAGGGAGGTCATGAGCCAAGGCGTTTAATGACGATCGTCGCGACAGGCGCCGCGATAATCACGATCGGAACGACCAGCGCCAGGGCGGCGATGACCGACGAGACTAGCGCCATGATGGTGACACGTGGCCGTGGAAGTGCAGGCCGAACAACACCGTCAAAGCTTCAGGCTACTCTGGTAAGTGACCGTGGTAGACGATGGAAGACATCCTCGACAAACCCTACCCGGTCCATCCTGGGACGGGGCACACATACTGCTATTGCTGGGGCCTTCAGTTCCTACTCCGATGGGGCACCTTACCCCTAAAGAAGGAAGACGGCCCAGACGACAAGGGCGATGGCAAGTAGCTGGCCAATGAGGACCCAAAGGACCAGGATTTGGGTGCTAGAAATAAATTCCCTGTCGTCAACAACGTGGTGGCCGTTATCTATGGCGGGCACGACTCAAAGGAAACCAAGCGCAGGCAGAAGCTGATCAATAGGCAGGTACTGACGGCACAAACGGCTACCCCAACCTTCTACCAGCAGTCCGAGCAAGAAATCAACTTCAGCAGGGATGACCACTAGTGTGACTTCGATGAGCTAGGCCGTTATTCCCTCGTCGTCAGCCCATTCGTGCGCTCATCCCTCTTGCATAAGGTGCTGATCGACGGGGGAAGTGGCCTCAACATCCTGTTCGGGAAGACCCTCCTCGCCTAGGGCTCTGTGTACAAGACCTAGAGGAGTTAGACACGCCATTTGATGGCTTAGTGCCTGGATGCGGCACTCAACCTCTCGGGCATATCACCTTGCCCGTCACCTTCGGCGATAGGAACAATTGGAGAAACGAGTACATCCAGTTCAAGGTGGCTCGCATCGACTCCTCCTACAACGGCATCCTTGGAAGACTAGCACTTGCTAAGTTCATGGCGATCCCTCACCACTCATACCTGGTGCTCAAGATGCCAAGTCCTCATGGCATCCTCTCCATCCAGGGAGATTTCAAGATCTCCCATGAGTGTGACCAGGCAGCTCTCACGGCGTTAGAGGACCTCGAGCATGAAGCCACTCGGGAAGAAGTGAAGGCATTGGCTACTAAGATACAGCCCACCATCCCAGTCGCCGACACCTCTCGAAACGCGATGCAGTCGATGGTCCCTATGAAGCAAATCAACCTAGGCGTCATTGACCCAAAGAAGATGGTGACTATTAGGGCTAGCCTTGACCCCAAATAGGAAGATGCGCTCATCCAGCTCCTCCACCAAAACTGGGATATGTTCACCTGGCAACCATCTGATATGCCTGGCATCCCTAGGGAGCTGGCTGAGCACAAGTCGAAAATCAATCCGAGTGCCAAACCCATCAAGCAAAAGTTGTGCCGTTTCTCCAATGAAAAGAAGGAGGCCATCAGAGTAGAGGTGGCTCAGCTGACAGTAGTCGGCTTTATTAGAGAAGTCTTCCACCCCGACTGGGTAGCAAATCCTGTACTTGTAATGAAAAAGAATAAAAAAGAGTGGAGGATGTGTGTTGATTATATCGAGCTTAACAAACATTGCCTGAAGGATCCCTTTGGGCTACCTAGGATAGATCAGGTCGTAGACTCTACAGCAGGGACTCTACAGTAGGCTGCGCTATGCTCTCTTTTCTAGATTGTTACTCCAGCTACCACCAGATCGCTTTGGCTCCAAAAGACTAAGCGGGGCCTACTGCTACAAGACCATGTCCTTTGAACTGAAGAAGGTTGGGCCTACCTACCAGCAAAACATCTAAGCTTCGCTATCAAAATAGTAGGGC
Organism: Paspalum vaginatum; assembly: GCA_030272315.1. Taxonomy (NCBI): domain Eukaryota; kingdom Viridiplantae; phylum Streptophyta; class Magnoliopsida; order Poales; family Poaceae; genus Paspalum; species Paspalum vaginatum. The sequence continues at coordinate 20,520,104 of CM059019.1, read as the reverse complement.
AGGAACGTTGAAGCATATGTTGATGATCTTGTGATCAAAACCAGGGATCCCGATGATTTCATCAGAGACATAGAAGAAACCTTCAATAGCCTCAGGGTATACCAGTAGAAGTTGAACCCTGAGAAATGCACTTTCGATGTACCATCTGGCAAGCTCTTGGGCTTCATCGTTAGTAACCGTGGGATTGAGGCCAACCCAGAAAAGATATCGGCAATTATGAGCATGCAGCCACCGACATCACAGAAGCAGGTCCAAAAGCTCACCGGGTGCATGGCCGCCCTCAGCCGGTTCATCTCGAGCCTCGGTGACTGGGGCTTCATTTCTTCAAGCTCCTCAAGAAGCTTGACACATTCAAATGGACAGAAGACATGAATAAGGCATTGGACAAGCTCAAGGTCTTCCTCTCTTCACCTTCAGTGCTGACTGCCCCAATCCGAGGGCATGGCGTCGCACCCACAAAGGACATGTAGCTGTATTTGGCTTGCACCACGCACGTGGTGAGTATCGCACTCATTGCTGAGAGGACGGATGAAGCTCATGTCTACAAGATCCAGCACCCGATGTACTTCATCAGCGAAGTCCTCAGCCAAGCCAAAATACAGCTTTTATATGCTGTTCTCATTACATGCCGCAAGCTGCAACATTATTTTGAGGAGCACCGAGTGGTAGTCATCACCGATTTCCCCATTGGAGACATTCTGTGCAACAAGGAGGCAGCCAAAAGAATAGCCAAATGGGCATGGGAGCTGGGTGCCTATGACATCGACTTCTGGCCCACGACCGCGATAAAATCCCAAGCACTGGCAGATTTCATCGCTGAGTGGACGGAGCAGCAAGTTCCTACAAATCTAGAAAGGCCAGAACATTGGGTCATGTACTTTGATGGGTCCTTGAACCTAGAAGGAGCCGGGGCTAGAGTTCTCTTCATATCACCCATGGGCAAGCAACTCAAATATGTCCTCCAGCTCAAATTTAAGCTCTCCAACAATGCCGCAGAGTATGAAGCACAGATTCACGGCCTACGCATAGCCGAGTCACTAGCCATCAATAGATTGCTCATCTACGGTGATTCATTGGTGGTGATCAACCAAGTCAACAAGGATTAGAGCTGCTCATCAAAGAAGATGTCCGCCTACTGTGCATAAGTCAGAAAGCTCAAAGGCAAATTCCAGGGGATAGAATTCCACCACGTGCTCAGAGATGACAATGTAGCGGTCGATGTTCTATCGAAACTAGGTTCCAAGCGAGCCGAGGTACCACCCAACATATTTGTCTAGGTCCTTGACAAGCTAACAGTAGAGGAAGAAGGAGAAGCTCAGCAAGTCAAACCCATAGAGGAGCAAGTGTTGGTTGTCGAAGTCGACTGGAGGGTAGAGATCATTGAGTGCATCAAATCCGGCACCCTCCTAGAGCCAAAGTCTGCAGGAGACAGGGTTCATCAAAGAAGAAAAAGTTATACCTTAATTGGCGATCAACTCTACTGGCGGGATGCGACATCCGGTGTACTCTTGAAGTGTATTCCGTATGAGGAAGGAATCAATCTGCTCCATGAAATCAACTCGGGCTCCTGTACTAATCATGCAGCATCCAGAACTCTCATAGGCAAGACATTCAGAGCAGGGTTCTACTGGCCAACTGCAAAGCAAGATGCCGAAATGATCATCCGAAGATGCGAATGCTACCAGTTCTTTGCAAGACAACAGCACCTCCCAGCATCCGAGCTGCCGAACATTCCAGTTTCTTGGCCATTCGCATGCTAGGGGCTGGACATGATCGGACCCTTCAAGAAGGCTCCAGGAGGGTATGACCATGTCTTGGTCGCAATCGGTAAGTTTACCAAGTGGATAGAATACAAGCCAATCAATAAGCTGATAGCAGCCAAGGCGGTAGAATTGATGGAGGGAATCATGCACAGGTTTGGCATTCCATCAGAAATCATCTGGGATCTTAGGACAAACTTTGCAGCCTCGGCATTCTTTGATTTCTCTGAGAACAAGGGATTCTAGTGCGTTACGCCTCGGTTCAACACCCACAGGCCAACCGGCAGGTAGAACGCGCCGACAGGATGATCCTGCAGGTCTCAAGCTAGCCATCTTCGACAAGCTAAATCCGTACAAGGGAAAGTGGCTCCAGCAGCTGCCTTATGTCATCTGGGGCTACGAACTCAGCCATCTAGGGCCATCAATAACAACACCCCATTTTTCATTGTTTACGGATTGGAAGCTTTCCTACCCGCAGACCTGATACACGGGGCTCCTAGAGTGGCATTCAGAAACATACCAATTGCAGAATAGTCAAGAACCGAAGATGTTGATCTCATCGAAGGTGAACGCCTACATGCCGCCCTCAAGTCTATCAAATACCAGCAGGCCTTGAAGCGCTACTACGACAAGAACGTCAAGCTAGGTTCCTACAATGTCGATGACCTCGTCCTCAAATATAAGACTTCCACAGCAGGGCAATCAAAAATGAACTCCCCATGGGAGGGGCCATATCCCATCAAGGAAGTTCTCGATCGAGCTAAGTTCAAGCTCAATGAGCCAGAAGGTAGAGAGTTACCAAATACTTGGAACTCAGAGCACCTGCGGTGCTTCTACCCTTAAGCCGAGTGGTCCAAGCACTCAGTTTTTCCTCTCTGAGTCCTCTAGCCTCGCTATCATTCCTTGTCCTAGCACTCAACGTGTACGCGTCGAGCACCCTGAACGCTCTTTTCCAAGGACAACCAAGTCGAGCACGATCTCAGATCCTTGTACAAGTCAACTCCATCATAAAGCTGATTATCCAGCATGTAACATAGCTACATATAAATGAGAAATTTCCGGCAACAACCAAGCTGAGTCTCTTGTATTGCCTTACTTTAACCCGGCGACAATCAAGCCATGCAAAAAGAACTCTTCCGTGCTCTAACGTAACCAGTGACAGCCGAGCTGTGAAAAGAGCAATCACTACGCGCACTACCCTACAAACCGCCAGCAATAACCAAGCTGTGCAAAGGGTGCCAGCATTAGACTCTCGCTTCCGACGACAACCAAGCCGCGAAAAGAGTCAACTAAAATGTGTTCTCTTGCATCCGGCAATAGCCAAGCCATGAAAAGAATCAATCAAAATAACCACTATACCCAATGACAGCCAAACTGTTAAAAGAGTAAATCGGCACATTATTTTATATTACGACAGCCAAAATCGCACGATGTCCTCGCATACTCTATTCAACATCCACCAGAAATACATGAGGATCTCTATAGGCATCAACAATACTAAAGTATCTTATCAAAGTACATCTACACAGTTTTCAAATGTCTACCCATTATGCCGGGGGCTCCTCTTGCTCATCTCCAGTGCAGATGAACTAAAAGGATTTGGCAGCGGCCAAGCCGACAGGCCAAGCAGCCTGCTGATAACTAGAGGACACCTCTTTTGTGGTCCCGGCCTTAGGACCAGTAATGACAGCTGCAAGATCAATATCAGGATAATGAGTTTTGATGGTAGCAGCCACGTCAGTGGTGGTCTCCAGAATTGTTTCTATGAAAAACATCTCGGCGGAACTCAGAGCCCTGGGCAGTCTTTCAACAATGGGCCGGTCCCTGTCCTCCGGTGCCAGCATGTCGACAAGGGCTCTGACACCAGTCTCTAGACTCTCGTAGCGCCTCTCCAGCTGACTGTAGAGAGTTGCCTGCCTGCCAAGCTCTACCAGGTTTGCCGCATGCTACTCCGAAAGCTCAGTCACCTAGTCGCGTGCGGCTGTTAGTTCTTCAATGCTCTTGAGATACCGTGACTTCTCTTCAAGACTCTAAGCCTGTTTGTCTTTAAGTAAAGATCGGGCAGTGGCAAGTAACTTATATGACATATCAAGATCTTTTGCAATTTTCTCATAAGAAGACTTCAGCTGGGTCAATTCACCCTTCAGTTTTAGGGTTTCAGCTTCCGCCAGGTTCTTCTCCTGCTTGAGGACAGCAATCTCATGCCTTTGATCCTCAATAGTCAGTGAACCATTAGATGGCACCCGGATCAGACTCCTCCAGAAAGAACATGACGACTGGAAAATTGCAGGTGTCTCTTACCTGTGGCTCTCTGCTCTGCAGCGGCCAATTGCTTCTTTAGTTCAATATTCTCGATGTATATGCGGAACAATTCATGAAAGAAGTCCTACACTAGCAACCCGGAGTCAGGCTCCAATCTAAGTATATCATTGGGGGAATGACATCCGAAGCATTATCGGCATATCCATGATCATCACAGGAGCTAGGTCGGTTGACCCTTGTACTGCTAGCTCCCATGAGTCACCTACGGTGGTATTATCAACAAGGGACTCTATCAGATGAGGCTGTACAGGGTTGTCGGTTGTGGCCGAGTCCTCCTAGCGCTCCACCCCTTCAAAGGCCTGCTCCGGAGGGTCCGCCCCAAGGGAAGAGCCGATGAAGTCAGGCACCTTCCCTTGGTACACCGACTGCTTGGACCCTTCTCCCATACTGGTCGCAAGCAAGTCTAGGGCTGGTCTATCCCTGGGTGGAGGTGGACCCATCTCCCCATGAAGGGCCTCATCTTTCCTCCCTGCCTCTCGATCAGGGGGCGGTGCAGAGGTGTCTCCTCCCATCCCTTAGGAAGCCACTTCAGTAGCCCTGCAAAAATCACAGGAGAAGTAGGGAATTTGATCTACTCTACAAATCCAAGCCAATGGAAAATGAATGAAACTTACGATGGCAGCTGAATCCTGGTTCTCATTATTTTAATATGTGGCTTCACCCGGCCGCCTGATGTGGAAGAGGACTCAGGCTTTTTGCCCATAGCATCGGAGTTCTCAGTTGTTCGTCGCTTCTGGGTATGGAGAGCCTCATCATCAGAAGGCTCGTTCTCCTCATCGACAGTATCAGCTATCCATAATGTTCTGCCAGCTGTGGACACACTGCGTTTCCAGATGGCCTGACGAGTCGCCCGGCGATCATTGTCTAAAGTGGCGATTTCTTCAGTTCTTGCTGACTCCTTTCAAACATGATCTTCATCTACAACTTTAGTGTAGAAATTTGATGGCATATCTCCAGCTGCAATGCCATCAAGATTAGGACCGGCATATTCAGAATCAAGTGTCCATCGCCCAAATTGGAGCTTCCCCAGGATATGGAGGTTCAGAGAAGAACTTAAAATAGATACCCTACAGTGACAGGCAGCAAAGAGATATATTTTTCAGATCCACTACAGCAACTAAATTATAGTCAGCTAGAAGAATTTCAGCACTCCATACCTGATTCGGGAGGTTATACTCTGAAAATGAACGAGGGGCATCACGGTTTGTGATTTTGCTAGTAAAGATTCTTAATCCGGACCTTGATCTCTACCTGAGTGACTTCCCTGTTAACTTCACGGGTGGGATGATCCAGGCCAGAGTAGAAGCAAGCTGGCTGAACTCTGTCCTTCAGCAGTTGAATAGTGTGGTGCACAAAGTCTATCGCTACAACCATGGCTGTGAGGCCCATATTCTTTAGATCGGCAATCCTCTCCAACAATGTCGTGATGTCCTCCATCTAATCGTCCAACACTCCCTCCTGCCAACTATCTCCACCTACTGGAATACAACCGAAGTTGGCAGGGATAGAGTTCTCTGAATTTTCCATGAGGAACCACTTATCAATCCAGAACTTGTTGGATGACAATAAGGGCAAGTCTAGGTAACGTGGTCTCATGCTATCATGCAACTGGAATCCAACTCCTCCAATATGCATGCCCTAACCATCCTTGCTGTGGCGTTTGCAAAAATACAAATACCAGCAGAGATTGAAATGTGGCGGAATCCCTAGGAAGGCTTCACACAGGTGGACAAAAATTGATAACTGGATGATGGAATTGGGGTTCAGATTTGGCAGTTCTAGCTTGTAGTAATGAAGCAGTCCCCACAGAAATGAGCAAATGGGAAGCCCAAGACCGTGGTAGAAATACCAAGTGAACATAGGCGTGAGATGGGGAAGAACCTCAGGGTACAGATGCCCAATCTAGGTCTTCCACATACCAGTTGTCTTCTCCAGGAGCAGCCCTAGCTTTTGGAGGTCCCCCAGATGGAAATCTTCAACCAAAGTTGTGGTCCAGGAGAGCTTTGGGTCGGGCTCCCCCGCCATGGATGAACTTGACCCATCTTGTGTGGTGGGGACAATGGATCCTGTGCTCCTCTTTGGCGCCATCTCCTCGACGCTGCGCTTGATCACCTTCGACTTCAAGCACATCCAGCAATTCAGCAAAAATGGGGGAGATTTTACCTGTGGAAATGAGCGGTAGCGGCAGCACAAACTGTAGCAATTTGGGGGAAGAATATGAGCAGGATGCAAACTTCAACCTGCGTTGTTATATTTAACAAGTCATGCCGTCACTTTTAACAGAAGGAGCACCCATAAACCTGGAAGCTGTGACGTTGGGTAACGGCGCGATATGATGTGCCTGAGCAAGCCACTCGGATGAGATACTACTCGACTCTCCAAACCGAGTACTCTATTGGCTGGACGACAGATGGCATTAGCTCTCCTAAGAAGTGTTCAAAACCACTCGGGTGTTACATATCATTTCAGTATATGTACTTGGCTCTCATAACCTAGTGCGTGTTTGCATCATACCAAGTCAGTTGACAAAGTCACCAAGAGCATTACAATGATGAGTATTGATTAAAGAAGACATATCAAACACAACAACTTCAACTTTATTCATGGATTGAAGGGAGTTCAAGGTACATCAAATGAATCATATGAGAAGACACAACAAGGAGGGCTTTGGCTACTCGAACCACCCTTCACATCGGCAGCACAGAAGATCAGCACCTATCTTTTGGCCTACATCTGCACACTTGAGGGAAGGTGGCGTACACACAGGCCATCTTCTACATCATCGCCCGAGATCATCGACATATCTGGGGAGAGAGTCCTGACAACCTCAAGGGATGCAGAAAAGAATGACCAACTCAAACTTCCAAGTAAGGGAGGTCCCTATCTCCTCGACCTACTTGAGTTTGAGTGCGGCGGCATGGCAACTGGGAAATTCTCGATGGTCGGCAGGTAGCACTACATTATGGTGATGATACAGTTAGATCCATAATCAGTTACATTCAAGATGCATTGAGGCAAACGATCATAGATCTAGACTTCACCAACACCAGTGGTTATGAGAGATCTCCTTAGAAGCCTCTCATAACCCGATCGAGAATCAGGTTAGACCTGATGATGGCGGGGATTTAGAAGAATCTCACAACCAGAAGGAGCTTCAACATCACAGAAGACTATGGCTATCTAGATAAAGGTTTTAGCTGCAGTGGAACTCATTGTGATGTTCATCCTATCTGATGACGAGCAAGGGCTCCAAGGCTATCTACTTAAAGGTGGCCAAGGTAGACAAATGGCTGGCAAGCATTCATAACAGAGTCACCCGTTGGTGCTTTTAATGCCAATATAACTGTTGCAGCCCAAGGCCTAACAAAGGAGGGTCATCAGTGCAGTATCGGAGCAGTTACCAAGCACGAGAATCTAATGACCGGTCTTGATTCACAAGTACACAGTTCACATATGGGGCCAAAGGCTGAGCAAAAATTGAAGGCAGAGAAGGTATTTAGGCATCTTTTATAGCCTCAAGAGTCCGGGAAACCTCGAGTGAGGGAGATAGTTTTTGAAGAAACTTAGCAGTGTAACAGATGATGATCCACTCGGTAGCAGTGTGGCAAAGGCATTCAAGCACTCGGTAAAGGTGCACTCGGCTATGGATGCCTGCCAAGATATTGATTAACACTCTAAACAAGCTCCAAGATGCATTATCATAAATCTTGAATCTTGGGGGCTACGGGAGTGTTAAGGAGAAGGTTTTCCAGAAAATTTTTCATGAAAATTTCCAGAAGGTACAGTTCAAACTTTCAAGTTGATTGTTACTCAAGTCAACTAGAAACTTGGGGGCTACTCCATATGGAGTCCAGCTTGCGATGGTCTCCTTGCTTCGGACGGTGGGGTGGACTCCATGGTAACCTTCATGGCGATTCCTGCAAAATCATGATGAAGCTTAGGGGCTTGTGGGATTCATATGCCCCTAGGTGCCCTATGACAACTGATTGAACCATCCTGACGGGTGGGCCGAGTGGTTGGACTCATGGTCCAAGGAATCGGCTGGCGTGACTGTTGGCGTCTCTCAGCCTTAAGAAGTTTTACTCCACAAGCGCACAAAAACCGCTGTAGCCTTTCACTCAAAGTATTCCGAGTATCGTAAATTTCCACTGGGAAGCGGCAGGTGTGGGGGATAGATATCCCCTGGCTCCTCATGGCGTGGATCCAGGACATGGGCCAACAGTGCGCCTGAGTCGGGCAAGCGGCTGTTTCCATGGGCCGAACATTTGACTCAGGTCCGATCATGGTCATGATGGCTTGGAGTTCAAGGCAACGATGACGCAATGGAGAACAAACAGGGAAGCTTAGCTCAGACTCTGGTTCTAAGATTTGAGGAGCTTGACGAAGATATGATGGAAACTTAGATTCTGTTTGATCTCGTGTAATCTAAAACCGACTAGGAGATATAGAAGGAAATCAACTTGTAACCCAAGATTCCATCAGCTTATATAAGGCGGATGAGGGACCCCTACGTAGAACATCTCAACCCATTGCAATTGAGCCCTAACCCTGATTGTAACCTCGAGAACTCGCAGCAATACAACCAGCCACAAACAAGATGTAGGGTTATCCGCATCTCGCAGCCCGAACCTGTACAAATCTCCGTGTCCCTGTCACTTTTCTGACGAACCATCGAGCTACGTCGATCCCATCGAGCCACAAAAGATCCACGTGACCCATCCGGTGGTGCACTGCCGGTACTAAACCCCGACAGTTGGAGCGCCAAGTAGGGGTTCGGCGGCATCGGCATCGAGCAAGCTCCATGGCCAACCTCATCGACAACGTCAGCAAGTCACTCCGGGCGAGATGATCTGCTTCGGATCCATCTCGTTCATCGCCGATCAGTCCGGCAATCTACACCGCCTCATTGGTGCCACGGGGGAGACGCGTGGCTGCAAAGCACCGTCGCCGACTCCGAAGCTCCCTCCAACTTCACCAGCACCTGGACCTGTTTAGCGGGAGGCAGGCCAGCAACCAGCCACCACCAGTGCCGAGCCAGCTCAACCTTGAGCGTCAACACACCAGCCCACCAGGGCCACTCGGCCTCAGTTTGTCCCGCCTCGGTGCAAGGCGCCAAGCCACACCCCGATCCAATCTGTGTCGGGACCTCGACAGGCGGTCGAGGTGACAATCGGGCGCAGATCTGCTCCTACTCCTCTACCACAATCGGCGACCCCGTCTTCGCTGACCCGACGCACCGCTCTCTCCACTTCCCCAACTCAGGTCTGGACATAGATCAGTCGGGAGAAGAAATTGAGGCAATCGGAGGCTCGCTGCAAGTCCTCGACTTCCACGCCAGCGACCCCACCTCGTCGGAAGACCTCGATCTCGCTCCCAACTGATGACCAAAGCAGCAAAGCCACAGATCACGTGCAAGACCGGGTTCCCACTGAGCCTTCCCGCGGTTCCTGCAATGCCGCGGTAGCTCGTCAGTTGACTTCGTCATATCTACGGTTCGTTCATCGCGCCACGGTTCTCCTCAAAAACGATGAGGATGCGCGACGGGAGACCGCAAGCCCTCATAATCAACTGCGGCCTCAACCACCTCAACTCAAGGAGGGGGATGGCGATAAGACGACAAGACGTCCCTCAGGGTCAACGTCCACACCACTTGTGGACGACGACATCTATCACACGGTCGAGGAATCGGTGACTAGATTTCATTTAGGCCTCGTCATCAACTCTTCCCCGAGCAGCAGAACCGCCATGTGGCGCAATGCACGCACAGTGGCGAAGTTGGAGATCGCGCCTCCACAACAGTTGACTCGGCCACCTCTCCCTCGAGAGGGCGGCGAGCCTACCTGCATTGAGATGGTCTGCAACCTGGAGTCTCCCTCCAAGCCCAGAAGCAGGCAACCTCGGACGACTACGGCATCAGGATCCACGTTTCTCGATTCTGAGCTTCCCTCGGAGGGGTCGTTGACGCTCCTCGACAATCATTATTGCTCGGGGGTGCCAACGCACTTCTCCGAGGTGCTCGTCATCAATGTACCAATGGAGGATGACCCTGTCTTTGGTGACGAGCCTTTCGTCAACGAAGATACACCTCATCAGCGTGAGCGGCAGCGACATCGCAACTGACAGCGCAACATCCGCTGTCACCACAACGCGAGAAATCAAGACCCAACCCTGCCCGTCTCACAGGATGAGGCGACCGATCCAGACGAGACGCCAGAGCAAGCTGAGTTCCGTTATCAACGAAACAGCCGGCAGTGCAACTGTCGGCACATGCAGGCCCAGCAGTACCAGCGGGATCACGCGGGAGCGGCGCACGACGCAGAGAACCACGTTCAACCCCGACCACCTCTACCAGCATGGCGTAACCTGCTGCCCGACTTCGCTGCGGTCATGGGCACCCTGAGTCAAGTGGGGGGAGTCCTAGCGCGGCTGGTGGACACACTCCCTCAGACTCTGGAGGGGGAAGCATACCGGCAGATCTTTGCACAAGCGACTCATCACCTCCTTCAGGCCAACCCTCCAGCGGCCCCCGATGCCCGTCAAGCCATCAACGAGAGGCGTGATGTGCACAATAACACCGAGAGATCGCACGCGAAACGGCAAGCAGAGGAGCTCCAGCGTCGTAACAACTATGACCGTGACTTCGGGTCACCACAACAAGAAGACAATGGCAGAGCTAACTCGGCCGGGGCATCTGTCAACAGTCCGACGGCACAACGATGCAGCAGCTCAAGACGGAGGTTGGTACGAACCAGCCCATCGTGGCATGGTCGGAATCCCAGTTTTCACCACTCGGCTTCGCGGAGCAGCGTGGCCGCAGATCTTCATGGTATCCAACGTCGACAAGTACGAGGCGAAGCTCGACCCCACTGGCTGGCTGGCTGTGTACTCGACAGCAGCTTGCGCGGCCGGCACAAGTGAAGACGTGATGACGGCCTACGTCTCGATCGTCTTGGGACAGGATGCGCTATAGTGGTTGCGACACCTCAGGCACAACTGCATCGACAACTGGGATGACTTCTGTCGGTGATTCATCGCCAAATTCTAGTCGCTGTCGGACAAGCTAGCACAGCCTTGGGACCTCAAGTCTATCAAGCGCAGGGATGGCTAGGGTCTTCGATCATACCTCAAGCGGTTTCAGTCGATGCGGAATAGACTTCCCAACATCGCAGATGCGGCAGTGATCGACAACTTCTTTTGAGGCTCCAGGGACGAGGCTTTTGTGAAGGCCCTCCTGCAAAAGTCCCCAGTCACGTCCGAGCAGCTCTTCCGCAACACCGACCGATACATCACCGCGGATGAGCGAGCTCGAGACTTGGTCGACACACAACAAGAAGAACGAGGGAAGCGTGAAGACTCCTCGCGGCAAGATCGCCGGTGTGAGAAGGGACCGCGGGAGGAAGTCCAGACTGTGGGTCCATCGCCCACGCGGCCGCGCGTTCCGCCGCGATAAGGGGGGCAGAGGTCACTCGACCAGCTCCTCGACGCGCCGTGTCCCTACCACAAGGAGATGCACCACACCCTACGTGACAGCTGGGACTTCAAGGCATCGATCGCTCACGGTAGGCCTTTCGTGGCTCTGCCTCCTCCACCGCCACTCCCACGTGATCAAGGGCCTCCGCCTCAGCAAAATAGGGGCAGCAGTGCCATCTTCCCCAATGTCAACCGGCACATCAACGTCATCTTCGCGGGGCATGGCTCCCTGGAGAGCAAGCGGCAGCAGAAGCTCGACGACCGCCAAGTCTTGGCGGCCACCAAGGAACCTCCGGAGCCGTACAGCTGGTCGGACCTGACGATCTCCTTCAGTCGGGCGGACCAGTGGCTCAAGTATGATCACCCGGGAAAATACCCCTTGCTGGTAAGCCCAGTGGTCCATGAGAGCCGACTCATGAGGACCGTGATCGACAGCGGAAGTAGCATCAACGTCATGTTCCCCAAGACCTTGCTGTTTCTTGGCCTCACCATCGACGATCTGGAGGAGTCGGATAGTCCGTTCTTCGGAATCATGCCTGGTGAGGGGGAGTACCCGCTGGGCACATCAGTCTGCCCGTCACCTTCGGAACGGAGGAAAACTTCCGCACTGAGACCCTGCGCTTCCTGGTGGCTACCTTCGACTCTACCTACAATGCCATCATCAGGCGGCCTAGGTTAGCCAAGTTCATGGCTATCCCCCACTACTCGTACCTGGTCCTGAAGATGCCGGCCCCACGTGGAGTTCTCTCTGTGCGGGTGGACTTCAAGGCCTCTGCTCTCTGCGCACGGGAGGCTTTCCAGACGGCCTATGCCATGACCACTGCGGTGGCTTAGCGCTGACTCATCAACAATGCAAACAAGCTCCTGAAGGAAAACCAGGTGATCCCGACTCAAGAGCCGATCCCCACCACGGCGATCCAAGCAACCGTGGCGACCAAGGAAGTGAGCCTCGACCTCCCCGATGCCTCGAAGACGGTGACCATCAGTGCAATCCTACCTCCCAAATAGGAAAGTGCGCTCGTCCAGTTCTTGAGGGACAACTGGGACATGTTCGCTTGGAAGCCTGCTGATATGCCTGGAGTCCCGAGAGAATTGGCCGAGCACAGACTCAAAGTGTTCCCCAACGCCAAGCCGATCAAGCAGAGGCTGCGTCACTTTACTCTAGACAAGAGGGTGGCGATCCACGCAGAGTTAACCCAGCTCCAAGCTGCCGGGTTTATTAGAGAAGTCATGCATCCCGAGTGGCTTACAAACCCTGTACTCGTTTTGAAAAAGAATAAAGTAGACTGGCGGATGTGTGTTGATTATACTGATCTCAACAAACATTGCTCGAAGGATCCCTTTGGGTTACCTAGGATAGATCAAGTAGTCGACTCTATGGCCGGATGTTCTCTCCTATGCTTCCTCGACTGTTACTCGGGCTATCATCAGATTAGCTTGGCTTTGGAGGATCAAGAGAAGACAGCCTTTATCACACTATTCGGGGCATTCTGCTACACGTCTATGCCTTTCGGGTTGAAGAACGCCGGGGCCACGTACCAGGGCGTGATCTAGACATGCTTGGCCGAACATTGGGGCAAGTGCGTCGAAGCCTACATCGACGATGTGATGATCAAGACGAAGAAAGCAGAAGACTTCATCAATGACATCCAGCAGGTATTCAACAGCCTGAGAAAGTTCCGCTGGAAGCTTAACCCGACTAAATGCGTATTTGGGGTTCCAGCCGGATAGTTACTCAGGTTCATCGTTAACAAGCGGGGGATTGAGGCTAATCCCGAGAAGATCAATGCGATTCTCTGGATGCAGCCTCCCAAGTCACAAGGTCCAGAAGCTCACTGGGTGCATGGCCACGCTGAGCCAATTCATCTCACGATTGGGCGAGCGTGGCATGCCATTCTACAAGCTCCTGAAGAAGGTGGATAGGTTTTAGTGGACTCCAGAAGCTCAGGAAGTGCTTGAGGCCCTCAAGAAGTTCTTGACGAATCCTCCAGTATTGAAGTCGCTGAACCGAGCCACGGTGGACTCCCCTGCAGAGGATCTGCTGTTGTATCTCTCTTGTACGACTCATGTGGTCAGCTCAGCATTGGTGGTCGAGAGGGTGGAAGAAGGGCATATTCAGCCAACTCAACACCCAGTCTACTTCATCAGCGAGGTGCTCAGCCCATCCAAGATCAAGTATCCTCAGGTTTAGAAGTTACTATATGCGGTCCTCATCACATCTCAAAAGCTCCGTCATTATTTCGAAGAGCACAAGGTGGTGGTGGTCACTTCGTTCCCCATCGGTGAGATCCTGCGAAACAGAGAAGCTACAAGAAGAATCGCTAAGTGGGCATGTGAGCTAGGAGCACATGACATCGAATTCCGCCCACGCACCGCTATCAAGACCCAAGCACTGGCTAATTTCATCGCCGAGTGGACAGAGAATCAGGTACCTGATAACACAGAGCCCCTGGAATTCTGGAAGTTGTATTTCGATGGGTCACTGAAGATAGATGGCGCTGGGGCAGGCGTTGTCTTGACCACCCCAAAGGGTGAGAAGCTTAAGTATGTGCTTCAGATTCTCTTCTCAGTTTCCAACAATGCGGCAGAATACGAAGCTATGCTACACGGCCTGCGCATCGTGATTTCACTTAGCATCAGGCGCCTCATGGTCTACGGGGATTCTCTAGTGGCGATCAGTCAAATCAACAAGGACTGGGATTGCACCACGGAAGTCATAGACAAATACTGTGCTAAAGTTCGGAAGCTGGAAGACAAGTTCGATGGGCTGGAATTTCACCATATGGAGCACAACAGTAACACCGACCCTGACTTACTATCCAAGCTTGGATCGTCCCGGGCCAAAATTCCCCCATGAGTATTTGTCCAGAAGTTGTCTCGTCCGTCCATTGATCGCGACCTAGAACCCCCAGAGCAGCACGTTTTGAGCTTAGAGGATGCTCCAGCTGACTGGCGGGTCCCAATCATCAGGTACATCAGGGATGGTGACGAGCCTGATAACAAAGCAGAAGCCGAGCGACACGTCCAGCGTGTGGCTAGCTATACATTGATCGGCAATGACCTATTTAAGCGCGGCGCAGCCGGAGTTCTGTTAAAGTGCATCGACGAGTCTCGGGGCAGAAGTGTACTAATGGAGATCCATACTGGGCAGTGCAATAATCATGTTGCGTCTAGGACATTGGTTGGGAAGGCATTCAGGGCTGGGTTTTACTGGCTGTTAGCTAAGAAAGACGCTGCAGAGATTGTCAAGCAGTGCGAGGCATGTCAGTTGTTTGCGAATCAACATCACCTGCCAGCTCAACAACTGTAGAACATTCCTTTCTCATAGCCCTTTGCATGCTGGGGGCTCGACTTGATCGGCCCACTCAAGAAGGCTCAAGGTGGTAACACTCATATCTTGGTACCTATCGACAAGTTCACCAAGTGAATCGAGGTCAAGCCTATCGTGTTTCTGGCTTCAGCAAAAGAAGTGGATTTCATTCAACAGATTATATTCCGCTTTGGAATTCCGAACAACATTATTACAGATTTGGGCTCCAACTTCACAGGATCGGAATCCTTCGACTTTTGCAGCGAGAAGTCTATACTCATCAAGTACGTCTCGGTGTCGCACCCTCGTGCTAATGGCCAGGTTGAGCGAGCTAATGGGATGATTCTGGATGCTTTGAAGAAGAGAGTCTTCGATAAGGATGAAAGAATGGCAGGCAAGTGGATCAGAGAACTCCCATACATTGTCTGGAGCCTTAGAACGCAACCGAGTAAAGCTCTCAATGGGAACACACCCTTCTTCATGATATATGGCTCGGAGCCAGTGTTACCTGCTAACTTGGCACATGGGGTATCGTGGTAGGCATTCAAAGATATCGTAGAGGCAGAAAGCACGTGGCTTGAGGAGGTTGATTTGCTAGAAGAAGAGCATCTTAACTCAGTGATTTAGTCGGCACGCTATCAGCAGACTCTGCACCGCTATCACGAGCGTAACATGCATCCTCACACTTTTCTTGTGGGGGATCTGGTCCTCCGAAGGGTCCTCAAGGGGGTTGGGTGCCACAAGATGTCCCCTCCTTGGGAGGGGCCTTACATCGTCACAAAAGTCACTCGGCTAGGATCCTACTGCTTGTCTGACATGGATGGCACTCCGGTCGAAAATTCATGGAACATCGAGCATCTGCGCAAATTCTACTCCTAGGCATCACGTGATCTCAGCAAATATGTACTCTAGTCTGTGCTCGTGCTTAGTCCTGATTTCAAGTGGACTTGTCCTCAGTCATGTTTAGTCAGATGTATGTACTCAGATAATGAATAAATACATGATCTCTGTGCATATCCCTTCTTTTCGTAGCGTGAGCGTGTACGACTTCTGGTGATCGTGTCTTCATACTCAAATAATCAAGCAATCAGTCATGAGTCCTGACCCGACTCGTGGCTGGTGTTATATGCCTACTCCTACTCAAGCTAGGGTGCAGTCTGACCCTAATCACGGGGCAATCAGCCTAGGTCGTATGACCGACAGCTGGTGTTACATGCCTATGCTTACTCAGAATAGGGTGCAATCCGACCCTCCTTACGGGGCAACCAGCCTAGGTCATTGACCGACAGCTGGTGTTACATGCCTTCGTGTTTTCATAAAAAGGGTGCAATCCGACCCTCCTTACGGGGCAATCAGCCTAGGTCGTCGACCGACAGCTGGTGTTACATGCCTTCGTGTTTTCATAAAAAGGGTGCAATCCGACCCTCCTTACGGGGCAATCAGCCTAGGTCATCGACCGACAGCTGGTGTTACATGCCTTCCCGTTTTCATAAAAATTGTGCAATCCGACCCTCGCTACAGGGCAATTGGCTTAGGTCGTGGACCTACAGTCAGTACTACATGCCCACAAGTACTCATGATACATAGGCACGATCTGTCCTTGGGTTTTGAGTATTCAATAAGTTTTTAGTTCGAATGATTAAGTTCGGTACTCGTTTGCACTTTTTTCGATTTCGATCAAGTCCGCATGCTGAGGCCAACTCAAGGGCCCATTTTTCCTTTTCACAGAATCCTATATAAGGACGAGTAGTCATTAAAGATTTCATGTCATCTAAGAATTCTGACACTATTGTCCTATAGGCTAACATTCATGGCAGGTACAATTAAGTCCTAGCATGAAAGAGTTCAATTTTACAGTTCGAATTCCGAGATCAGTTTCTCCGCTATGGATTGAATCTCTGAGGTGTATTGGTCAATGGTGGCATTACTCAGATCAGCTCTAACTTTCGCTACTAGCTCGGCTAAGTTTAGCTCTAGCCGAGTTATCTTCAGCATCAATAACATGTGTTGGAGGATTGATTTCAGTCACCCTCGAAGATGTCTCTTGGTGTCTTCCTCCAGAGTTGCTACCCGATCTGATATTGATCTCAATGGGCCAATTTCTGGGGCGCATAGGTTTAGCATGGTGTTCAGTGCAGCTGTTGCGGACTTCATCAGTTCCTTGTTCTTTTCATAAGCAGCCTTCAGTTTGTCGCAGTTTTTCTTGACAACTTCATAATTTCGCACCGAGAGTTCCAGGTCATGCTGTTGTCTCTCTCACAAAAGCTGGGATTCCTTGAGAGCCTGCCTCATTGATTTCAGCACCTTGTCCACGTCTCTGTTTTTGCTCGGAATTTCAACTCGGACCTTATCAGCTTCCATCAGCTCGGTTGTCTTCCGTTCAAGCTCTGTCCGAGTCAGCTGGTGGCTTGTCCGAAGCACTGTCAAGGCACTGGACGTGTTCTAGAATGACTTCTCAAATCCGTCTCGTGATTCTCGAAGCTCCTGGATTTCTCTTTTGAGCCGCAGTGCCTCATCCTGTGGACCGATTCAACATATAGGCTTTTGTAAGTAAAGAATATGCTAACTGGGTTTCCCGACGAGTTACCTCATGCTGTTTTAACTCCAATTCAAGTTTGCGCTATAGATCCCGAGCGTTATCCTGAGCTTCATCATGCTCGAGGGTAATATTACGATGTGCAGCATCGCGCTGAGCTAAGGCAGTTTCCAGATCAGCAATCTTTTCAGCCGCAGCTGCGTGTCAAGGCATGAGCGTATCAGGATATGTCGGACGCTAGGTTATATGAGCAAGCAAGACAGCAAGCACTCACCAGCACTCTCAGCAGCACGGTCGGCTTCTGACTTAGCCAGTTGTTGGCACAACATGACTACATCGCTCCTAATTACTGGAGCAAGTTGTTCGCGCCATCGTGCAGCTTGATCAAGCC
Organism: Paspalum vaginatum; assembly: GCA_030272315.1. Classification (NCBI taxonomy): domain Eukaryota; kingdom Viridiplantae; phylum Streptophyta; class Magnoliopsida; order Poales; family Poaceae; genus Paspalum; species Paspalum vaginatum. The sequence continues at coordinate 20,502,315 of CM059019.1, read as the reverse complement.
AGTCCTGCAGAGAGAAATTCAATGCATCAGTGATATTGATATTGACTTCAAAAACCACTGCGATCAGAATAGCGAGTTACCTCGAAAGTAGCAAGTGGCCTTGTTTTAGTTAGGCCCACGGCAAGTTGTAGATCTAGCGCATCCGAGTCAAGTGAAGTCACCTCTTCAGTCAAGACAATGTCATCTGTTGACTTGGGGCCTTCATCTCAGGGGCTTGGCACTGGCACAGTGATCTCAGGGACATCTTCAGCGTTGGTCGCTTCGTTGCCAGTAACTGCATTGTTCTCATGTTGAGGACCATGTTCATCCACGGCGTGCTCCTTCAGGATTGCTGAGTGCATCATGCCAATTGAACAGGGGCCTCGCCCTGGTATCATCTTGGTGGTCTTCTGTATTCCTCAGTACTGTGTCAGTCGGTCGCTCTGGAGAATTATCCTCAGGCACTTTAGTCGTACGTTTCGAAACTTCAAGCCCGGGGGCTTCCATTGCACCAGACCCAAGCTTGGGGGCTTTAGTCGCTAAAGCCCCGAGCTTAGGGGCTCTGGCTTCATTTGACTTATGCTCGAAGTTTTCTTTTTGGTTAGCATCGGACCTGAGGGGTGTTGTGCTTTGTTCCGCAGAAGGCCTGCATAACAATTTGATTCAATCGATATGTTGAAAAATAGATATGAAGAGACGACGGCTAAAATACTCAGTCATACCGTGGTGGCGTGAAGCTACTGTCACTTGGGAGAGGGAAGGACTTTAGGAATTGTGCTAATTCTGGGTCAATGTCTGATAATTCCAATTCCTCCTCTGCTGGCATATCTGGGTGAGTCGGAGGGGAGGTTGTGACCTCAGGTTCTTGTGCTCGTTTGGACCTCCTTTCACGATGTTGCAATGGGATTTCTTCCTCCTCCTCCTCCTCGTCGATCAAAGAACTCCAGTCAATACCACTGAGGGATGAACCCATACTGTGGTCAGTCGTCTCTTGCACTCTGAATTTCTTGCTCGGTCTCCTGGATGGGGACATTGGATCAGGCCTAGCAGGAGAAGTCTTCTGGTTATTAATTTGTTCCCTGATGGTCCTCTTTCTCCGGGGAACATCGGTTTGTTCTATCGGCGCCTTGGCTCGGGTACATCTTCACACCCTAGAGACAACGTCGCTTTCCCTTGAGCCTATTCCATGCTCGGGGGCTCGGTCCTCTAGGGCCCCAGTGTCTTCTTCGGTATCTGCATTGTCAGTCGGACGTGGAATGTTCATAAATGTTGCAGCTTCATTGTTGTCTTTCCCTTGTGTCACTGCAATTACGGCTTCCATCCCGTCAATAGTTAACTGGGATTCCCGTTTCAACATCTTGTCTCCATTGTGTTGAGGAGGGTCGTATAGAAACTTAGCAATATTGCTCTACAGAGGTAAAGTCAGCAAATCTGTTCAGCATTGGATACGTTATCAGAGTACATCAGTGAGTTGGTCAGTGAGTTACAATACTTACAGTTAGCGTAGGATGCCATGCAGAATAAGGCTGTGGAGATCCTTTGTTGTGCACATCGCCTCTTAGCATCAGGCCAACTCGGGCCTTTATTTCTTCTGCAGTAATGGGTCGGCTAACCTCTCCAGTGGGATCACTGGCTCCGACATACAGATAAGCTAGATACACTCGATCCTTCATCGGTTGAATGCTTCGGAAGATAAAGTCTATAACTACGGCATGGGCAGTCAAACCGCTATCCTTCAAATCTGAGATGTCATTAAGTAGAATTTCTACCTCCACCATAGCTCTGTGGTTGGTGCTTCTTCCCAATTAGCTTGGAGTTCGGCTGGCATCCCGATCGGGATGGCAGAGAGTTGGCATGGTTGGTCATGTAAAACCATTCGGAGTGCCATCCTCTGTTGCTGTCCTTGAGAGGGATATCTAGGTACACTGATTTGCGTCCTCTACGCAGTTCTAGGCTAGCTCCCCCAACTACTTGCAGAACCTTGTCTCGGGTGCCGGGCTTGCAGTGGTACAGATATTTCCACAGGCCAAAATGGGGAGCAATCTCGAGGAAAGCTTCGCACAAGTGAATAAAGATTGAAATTTGGAGAATCGAATTGGGATTCAGGTGAAATAGATCAATACAATAGAAGTTCAAAAAGCCGCGGGCAAAAGAGCAGAAAGGTAATCCTAAGCCGCGGACAAAGAAAGAGGCAAAGACTAGGGATTCATGAGTATCCTCTGTGGGAACTTTTTCACCCTCACAATCTCTCCACCCACCCAACTCCTGCGGAGGAAGAACTCCCATTCTCACAAGATGATTCAGGAGAGATTCAGAGATAGATGACATACGGAATGCCAGAAATGGCGATGGGATTGGCCGGTCTTCGTCATGTGGAAGCCCTTCGCTTGTGTTTCCACGTTTGCTGATCGTCTTCTTCTTCGAAGCCACGGGCGCGAAGGATTCTGGCACTCGGTTGGAAGTTTTGAGACAAGGATTTTGAATCTGGTGGCACTGGCGGCGAAGTAAATGTAGTGGTTGAGAATGAGGATTTGAGTGGAAGGAACCGTTGGGGCATTGGTCTTCTTTAATACTTGACGGGGTTAAATTGGGAAGTTCTGTTTTCTTTAAGAAAGTTCACGGCATCAACATCTCCTTCGTGACTCTAATGGGACAGTAGAATTCTTAAGTCATTCGGTCAGCACGAATTCAGTCGGAGTGGATTTTTCTTGGATCACATGGAATTCAGTCGGACGTCATTCAGTCAGATAAGTTGACTCGATTATTATCGATTTGTCGACGCTAAATGGCAGTTATATTCCAGATGATTCGTTTGGCTCGGGGGCTCGCAGTTTTCATTTGGTGGTATGGATTTCAATAAGTAAACTGTTTCTAAGCAATATGACAGAGATTGTTTATAGAAGGGATGGATTTCATGAGCAAACTAAAACTTAAAGCATTCGTTAAAAGGGGCGAGATTCATTACAAAGATGGACCTATAGATACATGAGATTCTCCTATGGTGATACATTGCTCATTAGACTAAATTCTAGCCTAATAGCCGACACGGCGGTGCTTCTTGGGGGGCAGAGCAGCATCATCGTCGCTACTGTTGCCATCGTCGTCGCCGCCGTCAGCACCGTTGTCGCCGTCGCCGTCGCCGTCGTCGTCGTCATCGTCATCGTCATCATCCTCCTCATCATAGTCGCTATCCTCGTCGTCAGGGCCGCCGAGACCGGGGTGGTTCAGGCCCTGGAGCATTGCCTTCTCCTTCCAGTTGTACTGGTCAGAGTCAGCGTCGGTGTCTTCACTTGCTTCCTCTGGCGGCGCCTTCCCTTTGACGTCGCCACTGTCGTCACTGTCGCTGAAGGGCTCGACATCGCTGGGAGGGTCCTCTTCGCTGAGACCGCCGGTGAAGATTTTGCCTCTGAGTCGGAGAACTCAGGGCGGTTCTTGCGAGGGCCGGCCATGGTGTTCACAAGAAAAAGGGTTTGGAGCAGTGGAATCTTATGCGTGTGTAAGGCAATGGAAGTGTGGTTGATGGATGGGCTCTGGCTTCTGTTATATAGCAGGCGAGGTGCCGCTTCGGTTTTTGCAAGTCCGCGTATAATGATGGCATTTCGTATTCGGATGGACACGCGTCAGTGATCCATATACAAGACAAATCAAGAGAGATGGATCCATGAGCGGTTGGGTTTTCGAGGGAAAGCGTATGCGACAAAGAAAGGAATGGTTCTTCATATTATTGACAGTTTCCCGGTTTACACCCAATGGGTGGGGAATTTTTTCTGTAAGTTTTTTTTCTAATTGAGACAAAGGCCTGAAGACTTTAGTCAGGTGGTGATGAGTCGGGAGAGCTCTTTGGATCTTCAAGCTGATTGTTACTCAAGTCAACTTGAAGCTCGGGGGCTACACCCAATGGGTGCACCTAGTCGGTGCAACCATTGAAACAACGCGGTGATTGACTCGGGAAGAAATGTGTACTTTCAAAATTTCAGATTATTTGGATCTTCAAGCTGATTGTTACTCAAGTCAACTTGAAGCTCGAGGGCTATACCCATTGGGTGCACCTAGTCAGTGCAACCAATGATTTGAGAAGACGAATGATCTGGAGATGGAGCCATCAAAGCTAATTGTTTCTTTTTGGATCTTTAAGCTGATTGATGCTCAACTCAGCTTAAAGCTCGGGGGCTACACCTAATGGGTGCACCTAATCGGTGCAACCATTGGAGAGATATGAAATTTGACTCGGCAAGGTGCTTCACTCGGAGCTCTAGGTGGTTGTGGGAGTCTCGAGTCAATTGACTTCTGAATTGACTCAAGCCTCGGGGGTTTGTGGGGGATAGATATCCCTTGGCTCCTCATGGTGTGGATCCAGGACATGGGCCAGCAGTGGGCCTGAGTCGGGCGAGCGGCTGTTTCCATGGGCTGAACATTTGACTTAGGTCCGATCATGGTCACGATGGCTTGGAGTTCAAGGCAACGATGACGCTAGATGGAGAACAAACAGGAAAGCTTAGCTCGGACTCTGGTTCTGAGATTTGAGGAGATTGACGAAGATACGATGGAAACTTAGATTCCGTTTGATCTCGTGTAATCTAAAACCGACTAGGAGATATAGAAGGAAATCAACTTGTAACCTAAGATTCCGTCAGCTTATATAAGGCGGATGAGGGACCCCTACGTAGAACATCTCAACCCATGGCAATCCAACCCTAACCCTCATTGTAACCTCGAAAACTAGCAGCAATACAACCAGCCACAAACAGGACGTAGGGTTTCACGCATCTCGTGGCCCGAACCTGTATAAATCATCGTGTCTCTGTCGCTTTTCTGGTGAACCATCCAGCTACGTCGATCCTACCGAGCCACAAAAGCTCCACGTGACCCATCCCATGGTGCACTGTCGGTACTAAACCCCGATAGCAGGCGAGAGAGTGTAATTGAATATACTCAAATCGAATGGAATGTAATACTTGGATAAGTTATACCAACTAGAAGTCAAACAGGGGTAAACGTGACAAAGATAGGTGTATTGGTGGAGAGGTAAGTCTATAGTAGCTATCCGTAGAAAGGTATAGTTGCCTGGGAGGACAACGAGTGAGATAAAGACACCAAACTCTATTTCTAATTGGCTGCAAAGGTTATCCGTGCCTAACCAAGATATTCAAATAAACAAGTCAGGGCCTTGCGTCAAGTGAAATTCTAGACTCTCGAGGGTACCACGGGTAGATAGTTTGTCTCGAAGGAGAGTCTAGCTAACACCTACGGGCCTCCCAAACGTCGGGCCTGGACTACACAGGCACACCACACGCTATCACCGAGTGGGGCTACCTAATAAAGCTGCGTGGAGAGGATGGCACGCTATAAACGTGTTCAAGCGAAGCTTGTACAACCATAGATTGTCCTTGTTCAAAGGAGAGGATCTAGCCAGAGCCTAGCGTCTAAGTCTAGAGTTGAGTTATAGCACCAGCAAGAATAACAAGAATTGAATAACTGAGTAAAACACAACCTAAGCCTAGCAAGTGTGCAAAGAAAGGTACACCACATTTGCAAGAGATAGAACTTAGAGTAAAATATAACTATAATTATATTGGAGATAATCTGAATACAAAGATACAAAGCTTTTACCGCAGACTCGAAGATAACTCCGGAGACTCCGAGGAAAAGCTCGACTCAACTCTAACTCCAAGGACTATCCTAACTACTAAGGGAATAGTGTAGCACTCTAAGATAGAACTTGAACTCAACTCCTCACCTTACAAATGAGCCCTCGGTGTCTATTTATAGTACAACCAAGTAAGGGGGGTCTTTATAGACACGCTAGGTCGGTTAGGGGATAGGTCGGTGGTTGGGCGGCCAGGCTCGGTGGTCGGGCGGCCACCTACATTGCCGGGCGGCCACCCCCTATGGCCGATCCACAGACTTCAGTGATCCAACGCTTGATATTGCTTCCCTTGGTCGGTTGACGGTTGAAACAGTTGTTGCACATGCAAAACATGTCCAAAGGATGGCCGGGTGGCCAAGAATATTGGGCGGGCAGCCACTTGTCTTTCCCTGGTTGGTTGCATGTTGGGTCCCTTGGATTGATGACATCACAGATCCATGTTTTGATGCTCTTTCAACCCTTAGATACATTGGATACTCTTTTGTATGGTTGGATCTTCATTGCCTCATGTTTGTTTGCATGTAGGTTCAAAGACGTGGCAAGTGAGGTGGCTGAACGGCCATGCCACGTGGCCGGGCAGCCATGCAGCCCCTGACCAGTGGCCGGGCGGCCACTGATGGGCTGGGACATGGCCGGGCAGCCATGGCCTGTTCACCATTGCTGCCCATCTTTGGTCTTTGGCATGTTTTCAACCATTTTGCACATATTTTGGTACTTGCATCAAAATATTCATGTACATCTTGTGGAACTCATTAGTAGCTAAGGTTAGTCCTATTATTTCACATGTTTTGCTTTATTTGGTGGATAATTGACGGTAGACATCGTGAGATTACGACCATCAACACCCCCCCCCCCAAGCTTAAACTTTTGCTCGTCCTCAAGCAAAGCTAAGACTGAAAGTGGATTAGGAGTTGCTACAATATCGAAGATGAAGGGAAATTCTTATATGCAACTCAACACTCAAACTTTTGCCCCGAGTAGTGAGATAATTGAAGTTTACCTCGTGTCATACCTGTGGTGCATCTTTTTGCTTACCTTGCCATGTGTGGTTGAGAAACAGAACAACTTTATTGCAGGAGTGATTCTAACTCATTCTTTTCAAATGTCCTTCTCAAGTGTTTTCATGATTTTCAAAACAAAAGAAGCTTCCCCAAGGATACTCTCGATCGCTCAGAAGTGTTTCCTCACCAAGAGCCATGAACTCAGCTACCATTTCCTACACTTAGGCCTTTGTGGTGCTTTAGGTGGAGGAGAATGTGGCACACTTAGGATGTTTATTTTGCTAAGCCAAAGATTATACCAAAGAGTATACTTTATCATTTCTTCTATTTGATCACTGGAGTATGAGTGGTGGAGCAATGTGTCTCCTTCTCTTAATTTTCATCCCTTTTAGCCTTTTTATATATTTGGAGGGGATATGGAGCCTTTATTTATTTTTGCCATGCTTGAACTTGCATGCTTTTCATTTTGCGGTGCTTTTGCATGCATTTTTTTTGGATCCATACCCGTCCTCCTTGAAGTTTGAAGGCTTAAGGAATATGAGAAGTATTTGGAGACTTTTTGGTGGGTGCAAAGTCTGGAATGGATCACTTGCATTTTTGTACACCAGCTATCAATAGAAGATGATATTTCTACTCAATGAGACTCAAAATTTGACAAAGCTCAAAACATATCTAAGCAGCTCTTTGTAGCGGTTTCTAATATTTGAAGCATTTTTTGCTCTGGTAGGAATTTCAACCAAGGGGAGCTTTATTTTGTTATTTTCAAAATAAAAGCCTAAGATATTCATCTTACTAGGAACATGAAAGAATCATCCAACATGTAAGTCATATCATATCTCTCAACAACTTAGGTTTGTTGTCACAAATGGCATCCACAAGGTAAAAATATCGGTTCACTTCTTTTTATTTACCAACATGGGACTAAGCTGAGCATAAGTTGTCATGCAAGAATTAAACCATTCACTTGATAGGGCAACTATTCATCATTTCCAAAATGAAGCTAGCATGTGAATTTGTCATCTAAGCATGGGAATTATTTGACACTTTTTTTTGCAAATGAGTTAAACTAACTAAAACTAAATAGGCTAGGAATTACGGATACAGTGGGCACTACTCTTAGGTGGGGCAGAATGGACGGTTGGTGGGGCAAAGTTGACTTCAGGGAATCATACGGAAATGCACAAAGGATTGGGATGACATGCGTAACTCCCAATTGTTGGTTCCCCCCCAAGCTTCAATGAAGCTCAATCGGGGTAGAAACCTCACCAGTTGTAACACATGAGGTTTTGCTCCTGCATGCGTAGAACTGTTGCCCTTGTCTCCAGGACCATGTTGTGTGTGGCTCCTTGTTGGTCCTGTATCTGGTGGAGGTTGTCTATTATCCCCAAGGTGTGGTGCTCTTGGAGATCCAATGCCCTGAAGAGGGTGTTGATGTTCCCCGCGAACCCATCGCCAGTGTAGCGGGCGAAGCTGGATGGACCTACACCATGACCATAAAATTACTCACCTCCGTCGTGGAATGACGGCGTCGTATGTGCTGATGGTACCACGGAGTCCCACAAACTGTGCCATGATTCTCCCTGGTTCCCCCAGGCGGGTGTGCCTCCCTGGTGAGAGGGTCTAGCGCCTGGGTGAGCCCAGGAGGGTCATGCGGCTGGGTAAGCCCATGCAGGTTCGGCACCTGGTTCCTGTGCATCTTTGTGTGCCTTGCGGATCCTTTCCTCGGCTTGACGCCGTTGGGCACAAGTCATTACTTTGGAGACACTATTCCTTGTAGGCTCGGGTGCTGTTGCATGGTTAATGATCTCATAGAATATAATTTGAACTGCGGCGCTGGAAGCGGCAGCTCAAACTCATAGCCTTTGTACGTCATGATATAATTTCCTTGTGTGTCTGTCCTCAGGAAGTGTGCGTGAAAGAAGTGCAAATCTTTGACAATGCGAGAAGGGTCATTAGGCATATATGACACAGAAGCAATAGCTAACACTCCCAAACCATTGGCGATCCTCGTCACGAATGACGTGATCGAAATGGTAGTGCCAACGTGAACCAGCCCTTGCTAGTGATTGATCATACTATGCACAGGGGCAAACTTTTGTTTCTTCCACATAGCATAGAGGCACCTAATATCATCTACTGTGACACAGCAGGAGTCATCCCGCAGGAAAACAACCAGGGTAAGCCAACGAGCTAGAAACCAGCTAACTCTCTCCAAAACTCTACTGAGTTAAAGCCTGTGGGGTCTTCTGCCACAGAGCATTGTGGCGAGAAGTCCAGCAAGTTGCTAAATTGACGCAGTGTAAGCTCATAGTCAGTATTGAAGAGTCAGAATCAGACAAGCGTACCTTCCCTTCGGGTGTCGGTGCGGAGCATCATAAGGAATTCCTTTGTGAGGAGGATGATTCCTCCTTCTGGAATTTCTGCAAAGGTCCCCCAGCCGACGGCTTGGAACACCTCATCGAACTCACCTCGCATGCCGGTGTTGACAAGGAGGTCCTCATCGAAGCATTTTGTCAAGGTGTAAGACTTTTGATGCAAAAGTCTTAACGCCTTGGCGTCGTCCAAGCTGCGTGGTACGAGCTGCGAGTTGAGGAGTAGCACTGGCCGGTTGGTGGAGGATGTTGGAATTTCCTCCAGCTCTTCTATGCTAATGGACATCCTCTCGGAAGTAGCATGTGTGCTTGCCGGACCAGAACCCTCGGAGAATGACCAGTGGATGTGCTGCCCCGCCTTGCTAACGGCCTTCTTCGCCTTCTTGAATATGCGGTTCATCATGCAAGACAGCAACAAAAACACGATACCCGAAGGATAGACGACAAGATAATATAAGCATTAGCGGGTTAGTTGTCCAAAAAATGAACTGGTCCTTGTGGGGCAGAGCCTCCACAAAACGTTCTCGTTTCTGCGGAAATTTGAGAGAGAGTGTGGACAAAATTGTATTTGGCTAACCAAATTTTATTTGGGCATTATTTTAACTAAGCCTAGAGGGCTTAATTAAGCTACTAAGCGAGAGATTAAGAGAGGGAGAGGAGAGTATGCAGTTTGCTGTGTGGTGCACTAAGCTAGGAAGCGAGGCGCAGTATTTACAGGCGATTTAGAGGAGAGAGGAGGGCCGGGCGGCCGTGGCTGTGGCCGGCCGGCCATGCAGGGGGGCTGGGCGGCCATGCATGTTTGTCGTGCAGCAAGAGGACATGAGCGGTGTAGAACATTTTAGCGGTGAGTGCGCAGGGGGGCCGGGCGGCCATGCAGAAGGATCCTGTGCCCATGTGTGCGCATGCAGCCAAGCCTAGGTGCATAATTGAGCTAGTTGATGGGATATGGGCAGGCGGTGATGATCGGGCGGCTAGTGGTGTAGGCTGGATGGCCATGCATGGGTGCCGGCCGACCAAGCCCTGTACCCATTCTATGAAAAGGGGGGAGTGGTGGCCGGGCGGCGTGTGTGGTGGCCGGCCGGCCATAGATTTTTTTTTTTTGAAAATTGCATGATAAGATAAGGGTAGATGCACGAAAATAAAATCTGTGCAAGGCATAATTTAAGTATGCAATGGTATGTGAAGATTAAACTTTGGTGGAAAATAAATATGCCATCGAATGATAATGCTAATGCCGATTTACCTGTTGGCAAGGGCAGACCATTTTTTCCTCTTAGTGTTATGTAAGCATCAAAGTTAAGGTCTTCTTTTCTTTGTGCTTCATTAACTCTGCACTATCCTGCCATATGCAATTGGCTCTCGGTGCTAACTTTGTGCTATCGTGGCATATGCAATTAGCTCTCGGCGCTAATTCTGCACTGTCTTGACGTATGCAATTGGCTCTCAGCGCAGACCTTGTTCACAGGAGCTTTGCCTCCTATTGTGGGACCAGGCTTGCCGTGTCTTTTCTCCTGTTGCCTCAATTTTCTGCTTTTCATGGCAACTTTATACTCTTTTTGTTGGATGTTGGCCTCGCTTTTCAATTTGCTCGGCAAAAATGAAACAAGACTGTCAACCTCTGAATTTGGCTTCTTGGTCCCTGTCTTGACCTTGGGTGCATCCTTTTGTGCCTGGCACTTGAAAGTGTGCACCTTGCTGCACTGCTCAACTTTTGGCTTGAAGGCAAATGTCTCCTTCTTACCATTAATGTTGAAGTGAACCTTGCCTGCCCCAATGTTGATGGTCGCATCCGCGGTGCTCAGAAACGGCCGCCCAAGGATGAGTGGTGTTTTTGAGTCAATCTCCTTGTCCAGTACCACAAAATCCACCGGGATGAGGAAATTTCTGATTTTCACTGAAACATTCTCCGCGATGCCTTTTGGGTAGCGAACGGATTGATCTGCGAGTTGCAGACACATGGCCGTGGGAGCAAGTGCAGTGTGACTCAGCTTGTCAAAGATGACCTTCGACATTACGCTGACACTGGCTCCAAGATCACACAATGCTTGGTCGAAGTGCTGGGTTCCAATCGAGCATGAGATGGTGGGGCTTCTAGGGTCCTTTTTCTTAAGTATAGCTGCGCTACTCTCTTCTGTCAAATGCACTATTTCCATTGACTGTAGGGGTTTCTTGTTGTTGAGGATATCCTTTAAATACTTAGCATATGTCGGTACTTGCATTGCATCTAGCAGAGGTATATTGACATAAAGCTTCTTAATGACCTCAACGAACTTACTATATTGTTCGTCAGCGGCAGCCTTCTTGTTTCGTTGAGGAAATGGCAGCACTATAGTATCGTAGAACTCATGGGTAGATGCTTCGATGCTGTCTTCTCCTCCTTGCCAAGTGTATCTTCCTCTACGACCGTATCTTCAGACTCGGTTGTCTTCTCCTGCTCTTTTCCTGCACGACTAGGAGACGGGGGGTCCTGTGTGGACTTTCCACCCCTAGTGGTTACTGCATTTATGTGCTCCTTGGGAGGAGCTTCAGGTTGCCCAGGCAGCTTACACGCATTTGGGTTAGGTAAAGCAGCAGCCAACTGAGCTATTTGAGTTTCTAACATTTTGTTAAAGCTAAGTTGGTTTTTCATAGCGCTATTCAAAGTTTCCATTTGCATAGATATAGATTCAAACATCCTATCATTGGCATGGAACTTTTTACTAATGCTATCATTCACAGCTTTCTGATCAAAATTAAAATTGCTTTTAGGAAACTGCTGTGAACTTCCTAAAGAGTTACCTTGTCCGGCCGGAGAAAGGGAGATGTGGTCATGTGCTCCATCCTGGCTGAGGACGATTCCCATTGTTGAAGTTATTGCTCCCTATGAAGTTCGCGTCTTCGAGTCGCATCTCGAGGCAGCTGTTCCCTGAGTGTCCTATGTTCCCACAGACTTCACAAGTCATATGAGAGTCGTGGGCTTGGACCGGAGTGGCTTCTGGAGTATCGTTTAGCTTTTTCAACAGTAAGTCCATCTTGGCAGCGAGCATGTCAGTGCTCTCAATCTGATGGATGCCACAGGATCGGGTACTAGACCTCTCTTCTCTCCATCCTTGATTGGTGGCCATTTTTTCAATTAGCCCCTTGGCCGTGAAAGGATCTTGATGTCGCCTAGAGGGGGGTGAATAGGCGTAACTGAAAAATTTACACCACTTAAAAACAAACTGTCAGCCCTCACACCGGATAGTCCGGTGGGTTCTACCGGATAGTCCGGTATCACTGGATAATCCGGTGATCCACACCGAATAGTCCAGATAGGTGATGGAATAAGTCTCACCCTCTGTCATCCATGCCAAAGCCCACTTTCTTGGATCTGCATCTGTGTCATCAAAGTAGACTGTGGCATAGAACTGAGCGATAATCTCCTTGTTCCAATCATGCCTGAAGCTCATGACCTTCTGGATGTGCTGTCTCTCACATACTGCGATCACCTGATCAAATATGGGGTCTTTCTTGTCCTTCATGTATTTCCAATCGACCCATTGATCAAGTGTGACTAGGTGTTCCTTGGAGAGAATCACTGACTCATAGAAATCCTCCTAAAACCTGGTGTGAAACCTCCAGTCATAAGAGGTCTTGGGCTCTTTCCTGAAATCCCTTCTTCTGGTGTCTCTGATCTCACTGAGTTTCCCCTTTTTCTTCTAATCTACCGCCTTTCTGTTAGGCGGCCTGCTGGGCTTGGACATCTTCCTAGCATACTCAGCCTCAAGAGGTGCTGCCTCTCTCTCCTCCTCTGCCTCAACATCTCCCTCCTCCTCCTCATTATCATCATCACTGGGAGGAGCTAGACCTTTCCCATGAGGCCTGGGTTGGACCACATAGGTCTCATCCTCTATATCATCATCAGAGGAGGTCTCTACTACCACTTCTTCATCTGCAACGTGCATCTGTCCTCGTGGAGTGTCCTACAATGGTCCTTGCCTCGACCTGAGAGATCTTCCACCATTAGAACCACCAGCACCGGTGTCCTCCAAGGGAGAAGAAGTGTCACTGCTCGACTGAGGGCGAGGCTTAGTGGTCTTCCTCTTTACCCTGGTGTACTGCCTAATGGGTTGCTCACTAGCCATCTACAACCCTGAGAAGCATAGATATGGATTTGGAACCTCAGATTAGTCTCGGATTGCAAAAGATATGATTTTATTACGATGACTGGTAAAGATCATGAATTTCTGACAGGAATATGTCACAAAGACACAAAGGAATATATGGAACAAGTCTAGAAGCTCATAGAACAAATCTAGAGCCATAAGGATCAACTGACCCAGGGCCTCTGGGTATCACCGGACAGTCCGGTGGCTTCCACCGGATAGTCCGGTGGCGGCCACCAGATAGTCCGGTAGCGCCCAGTGACCTAGGGTTGGTGGATCTCTCTATCTAGCCATGGAAAAGTTTTGATCTTCTAGGACATGATGGATATGCATAGTAGGAGTACTTCTACCAAGGGAAACTACAAGCATTGCACCGAGCAAAGAGATCAGGCAAAAAGAGTTCAAAGTACCTTGGAGAGAAGTTCCTAGGCCAAAATTGATGGAGAGGCCGGTGGGATCGGATACACCGAAGAAGCAGCGGCCAATCCCCACCAAAAACTTCTCAAATCCATGGAGGAACGAGAAGAGCTCCTCAAATTGCTAAAGAGATCCTCACTCAAGCAAGGGCGGTGGTGGGAACGGGTGAAAAACAGTTTGGAGGAAGGTAGGAGTAAAAGATGAGAAGTTACCCCTTTGAACCGCTGGTGGGAGGTGAAACCCGCATGGACCAAATAGTTCGGTAGCCCCTACCGGATAGTCTGGTATTCACCGGACAGTCCGACGCAAGTAATTTTGCTGGACTGAGGCTAAAGATCTAAGAATTTGTGCCATATCCATTTTATAGCTAATTTCTTTATGGACACAAACCTCAGGGAAGGTAAAAAGTCTTTGAAAGCACATTTTTGTCAAAACTTTTGGTCAAGAGATGATTTAATTGAAGTAGATGAGCTTTGAACAAATTTGTTTGGAAAGTGGTTTTGAATTGCAGCATAGAAATCTCAATGTATGTGGTTAGGCACAATCAAGCACAGATAACAATAACCACATATAAAGCAAGGTTGATCACAAAGATCTCAACAACAAATGTTTTCAAAATCCCATTTTTGCTATACTAGTGAACTACCATGCCTTGCTTAGGATGATTAGCATGTTTGACTCATACTCAGCTTATTAAGGCATTAAAGCCCCTCTTAGCAAGAGTATCAAGTAAACATCTAATGTCATTAAAGCCTCATGAGACATACTCATGACAAGACACAATATTTCACTAGCTCAAACCTAAGGAATTATACCACAAAGAATGTTAGAGAGATTGAGGATCATATCATAGATGATGACATATTTGACTCATACCTCTTATCATATTTGAAGCACCAAGCTCTCAAGACTAACTTGACAACTTTCTAGGTTTCAGAGGTATCAAACAAATATCCATTCTAGAGTTGAGTCACTCAATCCACCAACAACCACACAGGAGCTACAAGGCCTAAAAGCACTTACAATGCATCTAATAAACACATACCTTGGCCTTGATTTATTTGACTTACAAGGATATAGAGAAGTTAAATATTGGAGTGCAAGCCCTGATTTCGCAATTTTGGAGCATCTTCAATTTATTTTGCATTATGCAAGTGAATTGATCCACTCAACATCCTCATAATGTCTACAATCTTACTCACATAGAGTTGTTAGAACTACAGAGCCCTAGTATAACTCTACTCCCCCTAAATGCATGCTTATGGTCCTTGAATAACCAATTTCACATGCTCAAGTTTTTGTTAGAAACCGGGGGATTAGAAGTTGTACTTAGGCTAAATATAGAATAGTTGGATGAACAATTATGTAGGTGTACTCACAGTCTCATAGGCTTGGCTGACCTATACCGGACAGTCCGGTGGAGAGACCGGTAGACCAGTTGGAAATGTGACTGGCCAGTTGAACCGATGGTTCAACCGGTGGGCCAACAGTTTTGGCAGACCGGTGCCAGCTGTGTCAGACCGGTTGGACCAGCGGGTCCAGCCGATGAGCCCTGAAAATTTGCACTAAGAGTTTTGATATCTTCTAAGTTTCAATTCCTTTTTCCTTTCTTGATTATCACCTATGTTCCTGCACATTTTAACGCACATGCTCCACAAAGAGAGCCGTCAACGTATCACAAGAACACAAGCATAGGATAGGAGTGGAATTTGAACTTGATTCACTTAGGCACGCCTTATTCACTGAGAATCGGCATTCCTAAGTCATCAAGGATCTGGTTCAAGCACATGTTACCGATGATGTCACTGAGGATGAAAATATTGCAATAATATATATCTTGGCTTTAGATTGAAAGAATTGATCTTGAGACAAGGATATGCTTGTTCTTAGCTTCTCACGATGGCTAAGATCCTCAATGCATCCTGAAGGTACCTATAGATCTTTAAGCTTGTTTTGGTACCCAAACTTGGTTGGGTCCTTTGAGGTTAGTCACATAGCACTTGGATACCCAAATGGCCTTGGTAGCCTTTGGTGCACTAGTCACCTTAGACTCACCACTGCTAGATTTGAGTGCACAAGTCATTTTACCCCTTTTATTGACAAGGTTCGGATGAGTGAAATTACCATGTGGGCAATCATTACCGAGATGCCTTTTTTGTCAGCAATTGTAACATAGTCTTTGCCTAAAGCCCTTTGGTTGATTCTCTGCCTTGCTTGCATGGACTTCCTCCTTTCCAACCTTGTTGTGAGACTGGGTAGGTCTTCTTACCTTGGAATTGGTGGCTTGAGCTACCACTGGATTCACCGGACAGTCTGACACCTTACTGTCGGATAGTCTGGTATCACCGGATAGTCTGGTAGGTGGTTCCGGATAGTCCGGTGAGCTAGAGCTGCTCACTGCCTTGGACTTGAGGCTTGGACAAGCCTGAACATTGTGTCATTTTTTCTTGCACCAGTAGCATCTCCTCTTTGCTTTGTTCTTCTGTCTTTTTGATTTGGCTTGCTCTTATGCTTTTGTGCTTTCATCACTTTTGGACTTGATACTTGTCTTAGTGTGTTGTGCACGGTTTGAACCCTCCTCAAGCTTGTTCACATGTTGTCACTGTTATCTTGAGAAGGTTACACACAACACTTTCCCTTAAGCTCAATCAAGTCCCCTTTTAACTTCTCAACCTCTTGCTTGAGCTTTTCATTTTCTCTTGCAACGGAGTCATCACAAGATTCTACAATATTATACTCAACACAAGTGTCACTTGCTTTTAAACAGCTAGGGTTAGCACAATCAATAATAGATTCAATTGAAGAACAAGAATTATTTTGCATAAGAGGTTCATAGGATTTTACTCACATGGCAAATACCTCATGTGCTACCTCACTCAAGGCTAATTTATCAATGAGATGCATACTCTCACCTAGGAGCTCATCCTTTTCTTGTTGAAGCACTAAGCACTTCTCACTTGAGGTTCAGATTTGTAACTTTGAGCTCAAGCTCTTCCTTTTCTTCTTGAGCTTCCTTGAGATACTCTATTTTCTTGATTAGGAGATCTTCTTGCTTCTCAAGGGTGTGCTTTTGTCGAGCGATAACCTTGACAAGCTTCATTACTCTCAATTTATCTTGCTTGCTTAGCTTCCCAAATTCAAGGTATTCATCAGTTATCTCATCCTCATCTTTCTTTCATCACTCTCACTCATTTCATCCTCACTTTCTTCATCTTGCATGGCCATGAGGCACTGATGTGAGTATGAAATGGTAGAGTGGGACTTGGGTGAACATGATTCTTCTCTTGGTCTCCATCGCTGCTCTTCATCAATTGGTGCAGCTTCACTGCCACCACCGGATAGTCTGGTAGTAAGTACCGGACAATCCAGTACACCGGATAGTCCGGTGTCTGATACCGGATAGTCCGGTGTCTGCAGTGATTGCAGCACCAACTACCTTCCTTGATCTTCCTTGTCCTCTATGCTTTCATAGTGGCTTATTTCTTCTTCTTCTGAGTCCCTTACTGATATGTTTGATTGTTCTTGAGCTTTGCATGCAAAGATATTCTTGAGAGTGGCCCAAATCTCATGGGCATCCTCAAATCTCTTGTACTCATGGAACAGCCACTTAGAGGCATCTGGACTCAATGTGCTCAACAAATAATTAGTAACTCGAGCACTGAGCTGCAAGCGTATTGTCTCCTCATGAGATAGATTACCCCACTCGTAGCTAGAAGGCAATATGCTTGCATCTACAATTTGCTCCACAAGTGGACCAATGGTCCTAAGCAAATGAAGTACATGAGCTGACCACTGAGAATAGTTTGAGCCATCAAGCATGAGTGGCTTAGAAGTTACCTCACTAGGTGTCGACATCTTTTCTCACAGCGGTGAAGCTTTTCGATAAGTCCTTGCTCTGATACCAATTGAAAGGATCTTGATGTCGCCTAGAGGGGGGTGAATAGGCGTAACTGAAAAATTTACACCACTTAAAAACAAACTGTCAGCCCTCACACCGGATAGTCCGGTGGGTTCTACCGGACAATCCAGTATCACTTGATAGACCGGTGATCCACACCGAATAGTCCAGCCTCACACAGATACCAAAACCCCACAAGTGTAAATATGCGAGTAAATATTTATCGAGCTATGTGGAGCTGTGTAATGTGTTTATATGTTGATGATGAGCTTAGCAACACTTTATCCCTGCACTCACGAAGAAAACTTGAACATTAATACTAAAGATAGTGGAAGCAAAAATATAATGCAAGTAAATAAAACAACCACAAGCACAAAGCTTGGGTCTCCCAGTAGGGGCACAGCACACACGACAAAGAATTTTATTCCTGAGGTTCGGGCACACCTGCAAGTGTCCGTACGTCCCCGTTGAGGCGCCCACCAAGAGCTTGAGTCTTTTTCAACTCACTGCCTCCCCTTCACAACCACCAAGGCTATGAAGGTGCTCACTGCAATTGCTCCGAAGAGCGGGGGTAATCACCTACAAGAGAAGTGGCAGCCACAAACCAGGTGCCCGTCGGGTCACTCTCGCTGTTTAGGAGGAAACCACCAAGAGTAACAAAAACGCTTCTCGGAAATGCTTGCCAACTGTGCTTAGAAGCTAGGTGCTCACAATGTAGCTCACACAAACTCACAAATTCTCTCCAAACTAAAGAATCTCACAAATTTAGCTCAATCTCACAAAGAGAGTGTTGGAGAGTGTTTCTAAGAGCCTTTGGATGAATAAGGACGTGGAGGGAAGCAGCAACCCCAACCAGAGGTGAGGGGGGGGTATAAATACTCACCCTCACAAAACTAGCAGTTGGCCAGTGTTAGACCATCACCAGACAGTCCGGTGAGCCCTACCGGATAGTCCGATAGAGGCTGACTAGCCGTTGGTGTTCAAAACCCTCTACCGGACAGTCCGGTAGAGGCTGCCATTGGCCTGTGTCAGACCATCACTGGACTGTCCAACACCAACGGCTAGTCAGCCTCTATCAGACTGTCCGGTAGGGCTCACCGGACTGTCCGGTGAGGGGTTCCCTGACCAGAAGGCTAAGGCACTAAGCCTAGGTCACTAGATGAGCAATGTGTAGGCATTTTCCCCATTAGAGATACACCTAACTAGGAGATAAAACACAAGAAAAGAATTAGACAGCTCTTACACAAAAAGGACAGGGCAACTTCCTCAAGGGATATGCCACACTCTATGCCATATACACTACACGAGATGCAATGGCACGGCACTCGAGCTTCACTTCCCTCTTGATAGTACGGCATACCTATACTCAAGATAAATGTAAATCTAGATGAACTCCACTTGAGTCTTGACTTGAAGAATAATGCCATCTTGAAATATATTAATAGAGAGGGGGATAGCCAAGCCGAGCTTCTTCCTTTGCGAGCAATCCTCTTTGAGCTGAATAGTTGGACTTCAATTTAGAGAACCTCTTCCATTAGGTAGATGGAGCACATTTGCTCATTATCCATTCAATTCACTTGATCTTAATTATACTTGGCTTTGATATGCAATAGTGTTTATTCATGATCCCCACTCGCTATACGAGAGATCCAGTTTAAGTAGTGATGTCCAAATGGAAGAGATAGAATCCAAGTCACTTTTCTCAATATGAAAGCCGGGTGTCTCAAAGTGCATCAATAAAGGAACACTAGTGAAGTCATGCACTTAGGCAATTTGAATAATCCATGACTAGAAATACTGCTTGTGTCAGTAGATATACTATAGACATTCAATAATCATCAATGTGTGATTGATATACAATGGGAACCACATTACTCAACATATGAGTGATTCATGCTCATTCATAGATATATACATTTCAGTTCATTTTATTACATTTGACACTGAATAATACACCTGTAGAAACCTGTCAAAACATCTCACAAAGAGATTAGACCTTTAATCGTGTTGTCACTCAACACCAAAACCACTAAGGAGCCTTGTTGCACTTATAGGCCATAGTGATGCTCAAGGACAAGAAGGGTCCTCTAGCGGCTGCATCCTGGTGTTCTTGCGCTGAGCGGTGAAGCCCGTGAAAGAAACTCTGAATAATGAGCCAATCTTGCATTCCGTGGTGTACTCCTAGAGTCTCTCATAGGCCTCCGCCACAGTTTAATCAATGAGCTGTTGAAAGCTCGAGATCTTGTTCCTCAATGCGTTAGTCTTTCCCAGCAGGAAGTACTTGGCAAGAAATGCATCGGAACATGCGTTCCACGATGTTAGTGTTGCTCGGTTGAGGTAGAACCACTATTTTGCCTTCCCAACAAGAGAGAACGGGAAGAGACAAAGTTTGACGGCGTCCGGTGATGCTCCGTTCAAGTTGAACGTGCTACAGATCTCCAGAAACTGCTGCAAGTGATTGTTGGCATCCTCCGTAGCCAGTCCGCAGAATGGGATGGCATGAACCATATGGATCACCCCTGGCTTGAGTTCGAAGTTCTCTCCCACTTGAACTTTAGGTCCCGTAGGAACATTGTTGCTCGAGGGGATGGAGAACTCACGAATGGTCTTCTCAGCCATGGTGGTGGTAACTAGAGTGCTGGTAGACGTGCTTGGTTCTAGCTCCCTTGGTACAGGTCTCTGCCCGTGGACAGTCTTTGCACGGACTCTCCTGAGCAGTGACTCTGTGTTATTGTGGTAGTTTTCTGGCAGGTCGAAACCGGTCATACACCTCTCTGTTGCAACCACAACAAAACAATAGAGCAAAGTGAGCATGCTAACAACTAGCGGTAAAACTTATCAAGTATACAGGGTTCGAAATGAGATATCAATTATCTCTCTGCCTATTGCTTCCCCAGCAACGGTGCCAGAAAAGCTTGTTGGCGTCTCTTAGCCTTAACAGGTTTTACTCCGCAAGCGCACGGAGACCGCTATAGCCTTTGACTCAGAGTATTCCGAGTATCGTAAATTTCCACAGGGAAGCGGCAGGCGAGAGGGTGTAATTGAATATACTCAAATCGAATGGAATGTAATACTTGGATAAGTTATACCAACTAGCAGTGAAACAAGGGTAAACGTGACAAAGATATGTGTATTGGTGCAGAGGTAAGTCTATAGTAGCTATCCGTATAGTTGCCAGGGAGGACAACGAGTGAGATAAAGTCACCAAACTCTATTTCTAATCGGCTGCAAAGGTTATCCATGCCTAACCAAGATATTCAAATAAACAAGTCAGGGTCTTGCGTCGAGAGAAATTCTAGAGTCTCGAGGGTACCAGGGGTACATAGTTGGTCCCAAAGGAGTGTCTAGCTAACACCTATGGGCCTCCCGAACGATGGGCCTGGACTACACAGGCACACCACACGCTGTCACCGAGTGGGGCTACCAGACAAAGCTGCGTGGAGAGGATGGCACACTATAAACGTGTTCAAGCGAAGCTTGAACAACGATAGATCGTCCTTGATCAGAGGAGAGGATCTAGCCAGTAGCCTAGCGTCAAAGTCTAGGGTTGAGTTATAGCACCGGCAAGAATAACAAGAATTGAATAACTCAATAAAACACAACCTATGCCTAGCAAGTATACAAAGAAATGTGCACCACACTCGCAAGAGATAGAACTTAGAGTAAAATATAAATGAAATTATATTGGATATAATCTGAATACAAAGATACAAAGATTTTACCGCAAACTCGAAGATAAATCCCGAGACTCCAAGGCAAAGCTCAACTCAACTCTAACTCCCAGGACTATCCTAACTACTAAGGGAATAGTGTAGCACTCTAAGATAGAACTTGAACTCAACTCCCACCTTACAAATGAGCTCTTGGGGTCTATTTATAGTACAACCGAGTGAGGGGGTATTTATAGACACACTAGGTCGGTTAGGGGATAGGTCTGTGGTCGGGCGGCCAGGGTCGGTAGCCGGGCAGCCACCTACATGGCCGAGCGACCACCCCCTATGGCCGGGCGGCCATAGTATCCACCGACTTCAGTGATCCAATGCTTGATATTGCTTTGCTAGGTTGGTTGACGGTTGAAACGGTTGTTGCACGTGCAAAACAAGTCCGAAGGATGGCCAAGTGACCAAGAATTTTGGCTGGGCGGCCACTTGTCTTTCCCTAGTTGGTTGCATGTTGGGTCCCTTGGATTGATGATGTCACAGATCCATGTTTTGATGCTCTTTCGACCCTTAGATACATTGGATACTCTTTTGTATGGTTGGATCTTTATTGCCTCGTGTTTGTTTGCATGTAGGATCAAAGACGTGGCAAGTGAGGTGGCCGGGCAGCCATGCAGCCCCTGACCAGTGGCCGAGCGGCCGCTGGTAGGCGGGACATGGCTAGGCAGCCATGGGTCATGGCTGGGCGGCCATGGCATGTTCACCATTGTTGCCCATCTTTGGTCTTTGGCTTGTTATCACCTATTTTGCACATATTTTGGTACCAGCATCCAATATTCATGTACATCTTGTGGAACTCATTAGTAGCTAAGGTTAGTCCTATTATTTCACAAGTTTTGCTTCATTTGGTGGATAATTGACGGTAGACATCGTGAGATTACGACCGTGAACCGTGACCTGCAAGCAAGCCGCTTGAATTGCTTTAGATGATGTTTGTTAGGATCTTATCCTGTATATCCGGCATGTAATCCTATGAGTCGGGTGGTCGGCGGCTCTCTAGGGATGCACCTTATAACCCTAGCTCCTCAGCTTATATAAGGGAGCTAGGGACCATGGGAAAACTCCCTCAATCTCTCATACGTCCAGCAATACGCCCCACAAACCCCATACAGGACGTTGGGCATTATGCGATCAAGCGGCCCGAACCGGTTAGATCGTCATGTTCCTGCGTGTTGTACACCATTCATGATCTCCTCTCCACCCTAACCAATCTCAAAACGATCACTGGATCTACCCTATGGTGGGCTACTGGGACCGAACTCCCACAACCAAGGTCGGGTGACCACATGATTTACCGCCTTTGGCCATCCAACGGTTGATCTTGCTACCCCATGTCGGTTGGCGGTTGAGTCAGTGGTTACACGTGCAAAATGCTTCCGAGAGGTGGCTGGGCGGCCACGTGTTTTCCTCTGGTTGGGTGCATGTTGTCTCCCTCGGATTGATGACATCACCAATCCAAGTGTTGGTGGTCTTTCGCCCCTTGGATACATTGGATGCTCTCATGTATGGTTGGATTTGCTTACCAATATGTTTCTTTGCATGTAGGGTCAATGATGTGGCAAATGGACTCCGAAGGTTGGCTGGGTGACCAAGCCACGTGGCTGGGCGACCCTGTCACTGGGTCGGGTGACCCTGTCACTGGGCCGAGTGACCCAGCAGGTGGTCGGGCAGCCAATCACATGGTCGGGCGGCCATGACCAATGGTCGGCCGACCATGACATTTCACCAATGTTTCTCATCATTGATCTTTGGCCTGTTTTCATCCTTTTTATATGCATCTTGGTACCTGCATCCAAATATTCATGTACATCTTGTGCAACTCATTAGTAGCAAGGGTTAGTCCAGTTATTTCACATGTTTCGTTTCATTTGGTGGATAATTGACGGTTGATATCGTGACATTATGACCGTCAACGATAAGCACAGGAGTGATGTCCTCATCATTATCCCCCTCTTGAAGCAAAGTCTTCCTCGATGCTAGCTCATCTTCTTCTCCCAAATATGGTTCAAATGTGCAATGTTTAATGTGGGACTAACCCCAAAATCTGCAGGCAACTCAAGCTTATATGTGTTATCATTAATCTTTTGAAGCACTTTAAAATGACTAGCAGCCCGAGGCCTAAGTTTGGACTTTCTCAAATCTGGAAAACGTTCTTTGCGCAAGTGTAACCACACCAAATCCTATGGTTCAAAAAGCATGTGTTTCCTACCTTTACTACCAGCAAGTTTTCATGCAATTTTTCAATGATATTCTTAGTTGTTTCATGCAAGTTTCTAATAAAATCAGCACAATGTGACGCATCCAAATGCAAAGGTTCCGTGAAACGCAAAGATATAAAATCAATAGGAGCACGAGGATTAAAACCATAAACCATTTGGAAAGGGCTAAGCTTGGTGCAGAGTGAACGGATCCGTTGTAAACAAACTCAATATGAGGCAAGCACTCTTCCCACACTTTCAAATTTGTTTTCAAAATAGCCCGAAGCATTGTAGACAAAGTTTGATTAACAACTTCAGTTTGACCATCGGTTTGGAGATGACACGTAGTAGAAAACAAAAGGTTTGTCCCCAATTAATTCCATAAGGTCCTCCAAAAATGAGCATCACGGTCAGAAACAATAGTATTAGGCAATCCATGTAAATGAACGATCTCAGTCAAAAACAAATCAGCAATGTGAAAAGCATCATCCGTCTTATGACAAGGTATAAAATGTGCCATTTTCGAAAAAGATCCACAACAACAAATGTGCTATCTTTTCCCCTCTTAGTCTGAGGCAATCCCAAAACAAAATCCATAAAAATATCAGCCCAAGGAACACTAGCAATCGGGAGAGGCAAATAAAGATCATGTGGGTTAAGGCGAGACTTAGCGTTATTCAAAGTAGTGCAGTGTGCCACGTACCGTTCGACGTCTCCCTTCAATTTGGGTCAAAAGAAATGAGCAGCCAACACATCCATCGTTTTCTTCACAGCAAAATGAACCATCAATCCGCCTCTATGTGCCTCCTACAAAAACAAAAGACAAACGGAGCTATCTGGGACGCATAACTTGTTAGCCCGAAAAGGAAATCCATCATTCAGCACATATTTATTCCATGTCCTTCCCTCTTTACAATTTTCAAAAGCATCTTTAAAGTCAAAATCAAAAGCATACAACCCTTTTATGGTCTCTAAACCAAAGATACAATGATCTAGTTGTGACAACATAGTATAATGGTGAGATAAAGCATCCGCAATGACATTTTCTTTTCCTTTCTTGTGCTTAATGATATATGGAAACAACTCTATAAATTCAACCCATTTATCATGTCGTTTATTTAGCTTAGCTTGACTTCTAATATATTTCAAAGATTCATGATCAGAACGGATAACAAATTCTTTAGGCCAAAGATAATGCTACCAAGTCTCCAAAACACAAACCAAAGCATATAACTCTTTATCATAAGTCGAATAATTCAGAAATGGCCCATTCAATTTTTTCATTAAAGTATGCAACAGATTTACCTTCCTTTAGAAGCATGCCTCCAATTCCAATTCCACTCGCATCACATTCAAGCTCAAAAGTCTTACCTAAATCTGGAAGTTGTGGTAGATGTGCATATGTCAACTTATCTTTTAGCATGTTGAAAGCTTTTCTTGTACTGGAACCCAATGGAATGTCACACCTTTCTTGGTCAACTCATTAAGCGAGGCAGCGATGGTACTAAAATCTTTCACAAAGCACCGATAAAATCGTGCAAGACCAAAAAAACTGCGTACCTATGTGATAGTCATTGGTGTCGGCCAGCTCCTAATGGCATCAATCTTCATCTCATCCACTTCAATTCCCTATGGAGTAACAGCATAGCCAAAAAATACAACTCGATCGGTGCAAAAGGTGCACTTCTCAAGGTTAGCAAATAAGCATGCATCGCGTAGTGCAGCACAAACAACACGTAGGTGATCAACATGTTCCTCCAAAGATGTGCTATCAGTCAAAATATTATCAACCACCACCAATTTCCAATAAAAGAATGGAGAACCTTATTCATTGAGCGCATAAATGTGCTAGGTGCATTAGTTAACCCAAAGGCATGACTAACCACACATACAAACCAAACCTAGTTTTGAAAGCAGTTTTCCATTCATCACCTAATTTCATTCAAATTTGATGGTAGCCACTACATAAATAAATTTTGATAAACATGACAGAGCCACTTAATTCATCAAGCATGTCGACTAAACGAGTGATAGGATGACGATAACGAATAGTTATATTATTAATGTCTCTACAATCAACACACGTTTACCACACACCATTTTTCTTAGGAACCAAAATGATAGGAATAGCACAAGGACTAAGACTCTCACGTATGTACCCACGGTCCAATAGATCTGGACTTGTCTCTAGATCTCCTTAGTCTCCTCTAGATTGGTCCTGTATGCAGCACAGTTGGGCAAAGCGGCACCCGAGATCAAATCAATTCGATGCTCAATCACTCGCAATGGCAGTAGGCTCGGTGGAATTGCAGCAAAGAAAGACATCCTTAAACTCCTACAAAAGGTAAGCAACAGCAGGCGGCAACCAGGGAGGCATATCATCAAGTGAAAACGGAACCCTCTTGCATAACAAAGCAAAACCAGAAGCATCATCGGTAGCACAAGCAGCAAGATTAGATTTTGTAGCAAGCATAACACAACCATTCAATTTAATACCATGAGAACTAGTAGTGGGTGTTGATGGTTCAGATTTAAGGGGCACAACAGATTTTGAAGCATGCTGATTTTCAGAAGCTAAAGCCTTATCGCGCTTTGTAGTTCAAGCTATGACCCTATCACATTTCATGATTTCAGCTGGTGTCAAAGGAAGCAACATAATTTTCTTGCATTTATTCACAAAAGTGTAGGTATTAGTTCCACCATAGTGTGTGGCATCAGTATCAAATTCCCAAGGGCTAGTCTGGTTTAGTATAGACTTGTTCATCATCTTCATCTTCATCCTCATTGGATCTCTAGGAAGCCTCATCTTCATCAGACGTCAAAGAAGCATGACTTGAAGTAGCAACTTTGTTCTCAACAACTTCGAGCCAAGTCACCAAATTGTTGGCGGTGATGTGCAGATCGTTCACTACTAGAGCAATTTCTGCCCTAAAATCACCAATAAGCTTGTTTTGCACAGCAATGAGTTTGCTTAGCTTGTCCATTGAGACTCATTCATTGAAGTCTTGTGGGGGAGCATCATCTGCCATGGTTAGTAAACCACAAAATAAAGAAAACAAACAAAAGATTATCCCTATCTACTCGAAGCGTTTACCAAGCTTTGCAAATGTTCGTACCATGCAAAATAAAATACGATGGCAATTTGGATAAGGCGATGGCGGCCAAAAGGCAATAACACACCTGGAGAGTGGAAGGATTGCAAAACTAACCTGTACTACTCAAGAAAAAAATAGTGGAGCTTGGGATGCCTCAATATGTGGCTAAGCAAAAACAATATCGTAACAGAATAGCACAGTTGAATAATGATCCAAAGTAGGTGTTTGTTGCTGGCCAAAAGTTTACTCAAATCAAAGCACCGAGTGTAGATGTATGCAAAGTCAAAGGGGGATAGAAGGATGAAAGGTAGAGCAGCGAAAACAGCAACCACATAATAGTCCCCTGGTGCATACTCTCGTTTTTCTTTTTCTTTTCTTTTTTTTCCTCTCTTTTTTGCTCTTTTTTCACTTCTTTTTCCCTCTCTTTTTTCAACTCAGAAGAAAACACGAAACAAATTACATGGAGATCAGTAGCACAATGGGAAAATAGATGGAAACACAATCTAGCGTTGTTTGTTGGAAAGGGTGCAAAACTTCAGTGGCCGAAAAATCGATCTTCCCGGCCGATTTTCACAAAAATAATTTTAACAAACCTAGCGAAGCGGGGGACAACCAGATCCAAAGTTTTCTGCATGTTTCCGAAATACACTTATTTGCCCAATTTCGAGTTCGGATGAGAAAGTTATGGCCGTTTTACTGATGACACCTCAAACTAGGGTTCCAACGGCAGTGGAAAAGACAAACGTGGTGTGGAATGAAGTGATATGGAGGGACAGTGGTGGAAACACAAGCACTACAATGAAGAACTAACTTCAACCAGCAACTAACTCAACAAAGCAAACTCAAAACGATTTTTGTGGCGCTTTTTCTAGACTATAGGATGAAAACAAAACTAATCTAAAGGGATAAATGAAATTACCTAATGGGAAACCTAGAAACTGATACCGATTGATAGGTGTATGCCCGATCTTTCATTAGATAAGTCGGTTTGTGGGTGGAGAACTCTTGTTGGTAAGGAAGGCTCCGAGCGAAAGTTCGAATCCTTGCAATCACTACACCACTGCTCCGATGGTTATCAACTGGGTGATGCATGCAATTGAACTTGCCCAGAAGGATATCATCCCTGCTAATGCAACTGAGAGAACACAAGCAAGAATGAGGAAACGCAATCACAAAAGGAAATTGCACAAGTTGGGGTTTCACAAACCAATAACTACAAAACAATACGATGCCAGACCAATTTATGAAAAAACCCAAACCCTAACTTGGGCGGTGGCTATTTAAAAGGGTTTAGGGTTGACCTTGGACCCCTGGACGCGCCCCTAATGGGCCCTCTTATGATACGTGGACCAAAGGCCCAAAAGACAGTGACACAACACCTTGACAGATTCTAGACTCTCATTATTTCAACATTATCCATTGACTCCGATGGAATTTTGAGGTGAAACTAGTGCCATCTAAAATCTTGTGAAATTATCTTTCCATGCATAGGTAGAACGTTGAAAACTCAGTCCGTATGCATCCTAGGCATCAAATTTTGTGCTACCTGCTACTAGAGGACGAGACGGTCTCGAACTTGAGTTGGACTTGACCTCCTCCTTGACTTGGATGCTTCCTTGCCCTCCTCCTGGTCTGAACAGTTGTCTAAGGCTTTCATGATCTTCTCCAAAGTTCCTAAGTACAATATAATCAACAATAACATTAGGTAGCATACCATTGTCACACATATATGTTGGCACTTAGAAACGAGCTCACCTGATGGTTCAATTGTCGTGCACGTGCTCTTGTAATAGGCCCTTGCATAAGCATAATAGTGATGTCCTCATCAAGTAGCACACCCTAGTAGATGCGCTCCCTAGAATCTGGTAGTGTAGCACTACGAAACACAACACAACCCATGATGGGATTCGAGGGCAGGGCAAATTTCATTCTCTGGTTTCGAGGCAGGTCCACGAATGCTTCACCTGCCTTATAGCTATCCCTAGAGGCTCATGATTTGTGTCGTCTTTTATACTAGGTGGATTTTGTAGGTAGGGATAGATTCAATTTTTGTTCTTATCTACGCACAAAAGAGCAAGTTTCAATAATATTATTTTGACCCAATAAAACATTTTTACCCCTCAAACTAGCCCCACTGTGAAGGATGGAAAGAATTGGAAGGGGTTAGAAAGGACCTAAAACTAATATAAGAAAAACGTTTCTACCTTTGGTCCTTTATTTTCTCACCGTGTTTGTACCCATACCCATGAGGTTGTTTTTTATCTGAGATTAATGAGAAAAGAAGGACATCAATCAAGTGATTCTCCTTCACTTTAATTCCTTATTTATGTTTTGTTTTCCTCTTAATTGCTAAGCCGGTCATCTTTTTTCCTTTTTCTCAATGTCTTCTCCTCTTCATGCAATCCGCGTAGACCAACTATGCACGTACGTCTACGTTGTACACTTACATACACTAGTTACAGGTTAGACCACATGGATGGGTTGAAAGGGCTTCTTTCTTAAAAAACTCTACAACAACCAAACTAGCGAGTCGCAAGTTCAGCCGAGCCCCCAGCAGTAGGCATGTTCATCGATTCGGTGTTAACCCATCCAAACTAGCAAACTAGTCTATTGGACCTGGTTATATGGTTGTAGCGGTACAGGCTAAGCCACGGTCTAGCACCTATAGATGGCAACGAGTATATCCGCGCGGATACAACCTTCCCATGCCCGCACCCGCGAGAGTAAAACCATGCCAGCGCCCGCGCCCGCTATCCTCCATGGGCAAAGAACTGTGCCCTCATCCACTATCCGTGGACAACACATACCCATGGATATATCTGCTTACCTGTAAACACTAAGAATAAGAGCTCACAAATGAACACATGTAACACATATTTAAGACTCTCAACAAGTCAACATAACAAATAGCAAGCAACATGATGTTCACACATTTAGTCTAAGATTCTCACACTCACATGATGTTCACACATTTAGTCTCACATAATTACATTACAGCGGCATCTTTCGTGCAAACAATAGATCTATTACAGACACTCACTGTTAGGAAAATGGTTCCTAAGCCTTGTGCTTAGTTCCCTAATATGATTTTGGTGGTTGAGGTAACAACATGCAATATTTGGGACTAATGTGTGTGAAAGTATTTTTGTTTAAGTCCTAGGGTGCAAACACCTCAAAGGAGGACCTAAAAGGCACAAGAGAAGACCCAAGATTCCATCTCGTCAGAAGCAGCTGCCCTGTCAGCGGGCTGGATTTTTCATGCACCGGACGATCCGGTGGAGCCCCACTAGACGGTCCGGTGACAAGTAGAAGCTCAAAGTTAAAGATTCAAGACCCAGTGCAATTACATGCATCGGATGGTCCGGAGGTTTACCACCGAACAGTCCAATGATACCACCGGACATTATGGGCAGAGAAGATGAAGACGACCACGTCCTGGCGTTTACACCCACTAGATGGTCCGGTGCTCAAGCACCAGACGGTTCGGTGAACCACCAGACATTTTGGATAGAAGACTGTAAACTCAAGACTCAGGCACCAACACGCACCAAACAGTCCGGTGCTGCAGCACCAGACAGTCCCGTGGTCTCAATGGTCAAATTATTTGTCCAACGGTCGACTCTATGGCTAGCCAACTACACTCACCGAACGATCCGGTGGTGTCACCAACAGATGGTCCGGTGGTCGCGCAGAAAAGGGAAGAAGGCTTCCAACGACTAGTTTTGGGGTCTGGGCTATAAATACCCCCTTGCTCTCCCTCTACTCTATGGTTGATGACTCCTGAGCTCATTGTAGTGTTGAGACACATTCCTTGTGTCCATTTGAAATATAGAGACACATTATAAAGCTCAACCATCACAAGAGCATAAGAGACACATCCCATCATACCTAGAGCTTGCAAAGCATCTTTGCTTAGGCATATTTATCTTACTCATGCCTGCGTGCACATCTACCATTGTAAGTGTGGGGCTTATAAGTTTTGCGAGACCCTCCGGAGTGTGTAGTGGCCGCCACCTTACTTGTGAGAGGGAGGAAAGCCCTTGTCACGTTGGCCAAATTCTTCATTAGTGGAGACGGCGGGGTGGCCCCGTGAGAAGGTCCCTAGAAGATCCCAGTAGCCCCAACAATCCTCTACCCTTGCATGGGAGAGGCTATAGTCCAATGTAGGACCGAGACGTGCGACTAGAGGGGTGGTGAATAGAAGCACTTGAAAACTCAAAATCACAACCCCCAAGAAAGTGCTCTACAAAGCTCAATAGAAACAGGACTAGGCACCGTACGTGCCTAGCAGTGCAAGGGTGCCGTCCACTGAGAGGATACACGCACCAATGCAGGAAAACTTAAGATCCAACCAAGAATGGCACCGAGGCAACGAAACCTTGCAAAACCTCCACACGACACTCACCGCACCAAGGTGCGTCTCACAGACTCACAGCAAGCGAAGAGAATGGACTTATAGTGGGGAATGTAAAAATCTAGTGCAGAAACACAGCGGAAAAACCAAGCTGGGAACAACACAGCATCTCCCTGGCAGGACCGGACTGTCTGATGGCTAGCACCGGACTATCCGGTGAGACCGGACTATCCGGTGCCTGCTGTCGGACTGTCCGGTGGCACGGCCCGGCTGAGCCTCACACCGAACTGTCCGGTGGGCGCTGCTGGACTATCCGGTGGAACCGGACTGTCCGGTGGCCTCTGCTGGACTATCCGGTAGAGTCGCAGACATGGGGTCTTGCAACCCAAACAAGACCAAATCTTGTCCAATCTTCACGAAATTTTGCACAGGCTATCTGGACCCTATTCCAAAGCTTTTCCCAAAAGATCAACGCAAAATGATCAAGGGATCAGCGGGAATTTTAGATCTCGTAAGATGGCAATCTTTGGGCAAGAAAGGGGAAAACACAAAAGACACTTGCTCGTGGCAATCCAGCAAGATTGAGATGAACTAAGTCATGATCTCCGCGTCCTGGCATGTCCAAAACAACAGCAAGAGAAGGGATTCAATCTTGGCCAACACAAACACCCAAAAAGCCAACGATTGAACCCAAAAGCCAAAGAAAGAGGAGGAGAAGAAGAACACATGGTTGCTGCACGAATTTGCTACGATTAAGTGCCCAAGATGGGTCTAAAGATTCAGCATACAAGCAGAAATTCGTCCCAAGCAACCACCCTCACCTTTCCTCATGATTAGGAGGCTAAATCCTACTCCAACCTCCCTAACAATGGAGCTCAAAGCTTAAGGACGAAAATCACCAAGCAAAAGACTAATCCTAGCAGCCAAGGGGGTCTCTAATGACCTGCCTTGGACCTATTTATACCCAAGTGCTGTTTAGACAGTTTTGCACTTAGGTCCCTACAACTAGACAAACCCTAAGGACACAAATGAAAGATTACAGGATATTTCAGGATGAACGACCACGATGAAGTCTTCATCTTCGTAAATTCCACGCAATCCTCGGATGTTCTCCACATGGCTAGTAGTCCAATCCGCGATCCGCCCCTGGTTTTTAGTCAGAAACCAGGAAACTTTAGGAAGTCTCCGCCTGGGCCGGATTTGGCCCATCTTCTCTATCTTGGCGAGTCATGGCCCAACTCACCAAGGCTTAGGTAGCTTGGGTGGGGGTTTTGAGCTGAAGCCGCCAAAGCCTCCCTCGCACGCCTTCGCGCCACGCATTCGGGTTGGAGCACCGCGGTGGCTCCCAGCATCCCTTGTCCATCCAGCCTCATAGTCCTTTGGAGGACTTACTCCTGCCGTTGCCGTGCCGCTCCTCCGTGTACCGAACTCCCAGGGCCGACAGACGCCGAGCATGCCTCCAGTCCTTCGGAGGACTTTCCTCTACCTCCAGTCCATCGGAGGGCCTCCTGTCCATCAGAGGTCTTGTGCCCACATCCTTCTGGGTCTTGCTACTGTTGACAATCACTCATCACTCCAGAGGCAATGGAGCCGGTACATTGGCTCTCATCCAAGACTACATGAGAGAAGGGCTTGTGTGGGTGTCTACCGAGGATATTTGGAGACCAGATCAGGTTGCTTGACCTTTGCCAAGGTCACTTTGCCATCCTCCACGCTTGTGTGGGTGAGGCCGTATTCCTTTGAGGACTACATAGAAGCAAAGCCCTGTGGGAGGCATCAAATGAGGAGTAGGAGCTAGAGGCACGTTGGCCTCCCCAAACCTCGGGAAAAAAAATCTCCGTGTCTCCATCGTGTTCCATCATTGTCATCGTCATCAGGAGTTTGCGTTCTCTCTACCTGT
The DNA here is from genome assembly GCA_030272315.1 of Paspalum vaginatum. Classification (NCBI taxonomy): domain Eukaryota; kingdom Viridiplantae; phylum Streptophyta; class Magnoliopsida; order Poales; family Poaceae; genus Paspalum; species Paspalum vaginatum. Next base: position 20,469,611 of record CM059019.1, on the reverse strand, counting down.
CTCTTTAGCTACCACATTTTCATTCTTGCAACTGTGTGCTTACATTCCTAAACTTGATCGATAGGTTAGTTTCTAGGTGGATCATGTTGCAAGACTTGGCCACGGTAGAATTTGCAACACTTAGCAAAACCATAGTGCACATAACTACATTTATATTGCATAGGTTTTTCTTAGTAGTTATAGTTTTTAGAGAGCCAAAGTTTTAGAAATCCTAATTGACCCCGTCTTAGGCGTCGGTCCACCCTTCAATTGGTATCAGAGCCAGGCTGCTCAATATAGTCCATTTTATTGGCATTAGAGCTCACAACTCATATTTGGACTTTTGGCTTCACTGCCGGATTGAGTACTTGAGATGTCTTAGAGTGGAAGGATGAGTACCGATAGCGCTCCTCACTTTGATGAAACAAACTACCCCAATTGGTGTGTTAGAATGGCAAGTTATCCAAAGGTCGTAGGGTTGGATGTTTGGAGAGTGATGTAGGAAAGAATGAAACCCCTCTCTCGGCCAGAAAAACCAACCAAAGCCAATGAGAAAGAAATACAATTCAATGTGATTGCTCACAACGCTTTGTTTGGGTCTTTGAGCATTGATGTATTTAATAGGGTATATAGCCTCTCGAGCGCTCATGAGATTTGGCAAATGCTTCAAGCACTCCATGACGGCACGAGTGACGTCAAACAGCCAAAGGAAGAAGGAAATGAAAGGTGGTTGTTTCAGATGTGGTGAGAAGGGTCACTTCATGGACTCATGTCCACAAATTGCCAAGGATGAGTAGAAGAAGAGACACAAGCTCAAGTAGAAGGAAAAAGAAAGGAGAGAGAAGCACAAGGTGCTTACAAGCATTGGTAAGTGGGTAGATGTGTCAAGCGATGAAGATCACCATAAGAAGCACTCCCACAAGCCTTCTTCACGCAAATCATCCTCTACATCACACAAATGCCTCATGGCCAAAGGTAAAAAATAAGAGCGATGTAAGTAATGACGATGCCCCCTCATATGATGAGCTTGTTTCCCTTGTCCATGAACAACAAATAGCTATAGTTGAGTTAAAATGCAAAAACATGAGCCTTAAAAATCAATTGGCTAGCTCATCAACCAATTATGAAGAATTGGTGCTTAAGTTTGATATGGTTGTTAACCATAATGATGGCCTAACAAACACTATTGAGGCTCTTAAACTAAAAGCTGCTTCTAATGATGCATCCACACTCTCTTTTGAAAAATCTAAAAAGGCTGCTTCTACCTCTTGCCTTGATTTAGTTGATAAACCCCACTCACCCCTTTTCTAGCCGTGGTTGCCATTGAAAACGAGGTAATTAAGCAAGAGGTGGATCGGCTCTTGAAGGACGTGGCAAGGCTACAAGGTCAAAGGGAGCAAACCCAACCTCCTCAAGATAACCGCCCCAAGGTGGAGAAGAAGCTTGAGTCAAACCGTGGTGTGCTTCATTTGCAATAAAGAAGGCCACAAGTCCTACATGTGTAAAGTAAAGAACAAAGGGGAGCCAAGAAGAGAGAGGGAAAACAAAAGAAGGATGTCACTCCAAAGGCGACGTAGAGCCACACGGGCTAAAGAGGGCTTTGTGACTTGGCAATATTGGATATAAGGTTTCAAGTTTCAAGGCCGAGTGTAGAATTTCATCTCATACCCAAGTCCTCCATGTGTGTGGTAACTAGGTTAGTTTTCAATTTGTATTTCCTTTAGCATCTAGTTGCCCTACTTTCCCTAGGCTTTGCATGAGCATATTTAAATTCAAGTAATGTATGCCTCGGCTATCTTATGTTAGGTTGCTTGTGTCTCACTCTAACCCATGAGCGACCTACATGGTTTCTTAGTTTAGGTCCAAATCATAAGGTGAGCTCCTCTATTGAACTTGAATGCCTAGTGCATGTTTCTCACAAGCAATTCAAAGCTTGTATGCACACTTTTAGGGGGGAGCCTATCCTATGGTTTGTGTTACTTTGAGACTAACAATGTTTTCAAGTTTATCATATGTGTAGTCTCACCTATGTCCCTAGAGGTGCGCATGAAGTTAAAGGAAAATGGGCTTCAACTTGGTAACACCTTCGATTGGTGTACTTTTTAACTATTTATAGCTACCTCCATGCATAATATAGTTTAAGCTCCCTTTTGTATTAATTGGCTAGTTGTGTATATGGTTTGTCTACTATCTTATGTATGCACACTTTTAGGGGAGTTTAGCCTATGTTATGTGAGTCTCATATATTGTGGTCCATTCGACTTCCATATCTTAAGGATCATAGTGTGTGGGGACTCTCCCTTGTACTTTTAATGCTTTCCTTTTCAGTGTTTGATTCCAAAGGGGAAGAAATTGTGGACACAAGCAAGCTAGTAAGGAGTTGAACATGAACCGGAAGGGAAGATCAAAGAGTACCAAAATGGGGGTTGCCACATGATCAAGAAAATGGGGAAGAAATGAAGATCAATATCAAGGCAATGGTCCAGGAAAACTTGGAAAGATGCTTTGGAGTAAGGGGGAGCCTTATGTCCATTGACCACAAGAATGGGACAAGATCATGGCAAGGGCAAGACATGAGCAAATTTGTGATGCCCCAAGCATCTCCAGTGCATTTCATGTGCCTCATTTACTTGGTCACATCTCATAAGCATCATTTCATCTCATATTTGTGTGCATTTGACTCACATGAGCAAGTTTGGTAGAAATGCTAAGTGGCGCACTCAGTTTTTACATGAATGACAGTGTGAATATGATCACAACTTTAATTCTATTGAGTTTTAGGTGGAACTTTTTATAACAAACCTGTAGATGATCTCATGATGAACAACTTTCATAATTAGAGCTTTGACATGCACAAAGGTTTTCTAGGGGATTTAGGGCTTTTACTGTCAGCATACAAACATAGTCAAAATATGAATTGTTTAGAAATTCCACTTTTTCTATGACCTGCATTCATTTTCATGCAAAACTCCAATTGAGAAATTTGTAGATCTTGAAATTTTTAACAAAGTTGGTATAAAACATTTCAGGTGATTTTGGATACAAATAGGACTTTTAGAATTCCTTTACAGATGGCTGTGCAGGTCAAATCTGAAACCCTGAGACAAATTCAAATTTAAATTATATTTCAACTCAGAATTTGAACCTGAGCCTTTTCACAAACTTGTAGATTTAAAAGAGTACAACATTTTATCCAATTAGGTCTTCTTCAAATTCTGCATAGAAATAGGCCAAAATAGTGATTTACAGAGGCTAAACAAAAATAGCAAAACAGTACTTTCCCTTTTCGGCAGTGTGTCTCGTTGACAGGTGGGGCCGCGATCCGGCCGCGCCCACGTTGCCCGGCCGTTGAACACCGTGTGGCCGCTAGCATATGGTTGTCACCGCTCGGCCACGGATCGTGCCCCCGCCTGCGCCGTTAAGTGGAGGAGCTCCTCCTCTTTCCGCTCCTTTCGACCATGCGCCCTCCCAAGCTCTCTCACGGCCTCCCCGCACCCAACAGTTCACAGCCGCCATTGGAGACGAGCTCGGAGCTCAGTGCTCGCGCTGCCCATTCCCGGCCTCCCTGCGCCTCCACACTGCCACCACTGAGTCCGCCTCGCTCCCGCGCACCCGTGGGGGTCGACGTCGTCGCCGTACCCCTCCTCCCTCGTCGGATCGAGAGGCGCGCGCCACCGGTTCACGCCGACGCCGCCGCCGGTTCACCACCACCGTCCGCCTCGTCCTCGCCTCCTCCGTCGACGCCATCACCGTGAGGTAGAAGCCCCGACCCGGGAACACTTTCCCCATCCCGCGTCGCGGCCGCGGCGAGCCCCAGCTCGCCGGCGCGCGCGCGTCCCCGCGCTCGGGCTCGGCCAGCCCGAGGAAGAAGAAGCCGCCGGCAATCTTTAGATCCGGCCCCCGCCTTTCTTCTGTTTACATTTAGGTCCACCGCACTGTGTATTGTGTCTTGTAGATCTCGCGTTTTAGCCCCTGGAATCCACAGATAATTGTGTTTAGATCCCTGGATCTATGATTTCTCATTAATTTCTTTAATAATCGACAGTAAACTTTGAAAAATCGTAGTAAATCAAAGAAAAATCCAAAAATAGCAAACTAAGTTGCATTATAATCCTTGTTAATAGATCTATCTGTTGAGTATGACGGTTGAGCAGGAAAAGACATTTTTACCCCTGATCTTGTGCATGCATGTAAAAACCTAATAAATAGGAAATGTAGATTAATGAGCTCCAAAAATTCTGAAATTTGGACAGAGGCTTTGCTAGCATATCTAGGCTCTGTATAAATTTTGGTAGCCCTAGCATTGACTGTTTAAATACTGTTTTACCCTTGCCAAGTAATTAAGCACATTTTTAGAATAAGAAAAGGTGGCTATAAGAAAATATGCTCTAGGTGACTTCATGGACTTGGTGTGAGCTCTAGGTTATGAAAATGACTCACCGTTGAAGTAGGAGGTCATGCATGTTAAGTATAGGCACCGATTTGAAAATGCCAAAATGATGCATATTTAATTGAATAATAGAAAAAGTGAGTCTATATTTAGGAAGTGCTAATCGTGATGAAACTTAGGAGTACTTAGATCATAGCTACTGTTTTGGAATGCATGTTCAGAATGCTAAGTTGGCTATATGGAAAGTAGATGTCTAGTTAAACTTTGGTCATTTTACTAGAATGGATGCTTATAGTCACTACACGCCCTTATATTGCTATATGTGATATGATGGGCTACTTTAGGTGATGGTTTGTACGATTTCTTAGTACTAAACAAGTTTCAACGCAAAAATGCATAACTCCATTTCATAATCATGATTCATTGCATCGCATCTGCACCATAAGCAAGCATTTGCACTTACTCATGCTCATATTGCACTTTGTCATGCATATAGATCCCGCGAGCGAAGGACATCCGCTGGGGCAGCCGATAGTAGAGGAGCCTGAGGAAGAGCAGCATTAGGAGCTGGGAGACTAGCAGAAGGGGCCCGACTACGATCCGGAGGAAGCTGCTAACCCTAGCGAAGAAGGTAGGCAGGACCATGCTTATCCCAGCAAACAAGTTATATTTGATGATTACGCATATGCATTAGGAGTTGCTTAAAACCAATTGCATTAGACTCCTTGGCAGCCCTGGCCCTAGCACCTATACTTAGAGTTCGCAGGACGAGTATGCCTAGAAGTTGCTAGGTACGAGTAGACACGAGTGTGTGGACTCGTCGCGTAGGTGTTTTCAAAGTTACAAGATATTACTATTATGTCAATGCTCATGACTTAAATGGAGACCGAGCGGAGATTTTATTTCAGTATTTACTTTTCATGTTCTCGCACTTTGGACTCCACCCGAGTCATGTAAGGCCCGTCCGCTGTTCGCTTGCTGTTCGGCATAACATTGCTAGAGTGCTTAACCGGGATATGGGACCGATGAAGTCTTACCTGCGTTTGTCTGGAGTTTATGAGGTGCCGCCCATCCATTTGCTGGAGGCCGATGGGCCCAGGGGCACTTGTACTCGAGGGAGGGTTGATCCAGGGCACTATGGTATCGCTCCTGAGAGGGCACAACCCAGGGGTTAGGTGGGGGCGCTTTGAATCTTGGGACAAGATAGGTCGAGATTAGGACTATATGTGGGAACGCGATGGCTAGTAAGCATATACCCCTGGCATGATAGTTATTCCTAGGAATTAAAATCGATTCGAATCGCTGATGCCTACCAGGTGTGGGAATGCTGATAATGCACACAAGCAACGTAGTAACTACCAAAACTCTTTGTATCTGTAATTCATGATTTCGAATAACACATGCCTGTATTGAACTGCTTACTCTACTGCAAGTTACTATTCTGTTGATGGATATGCAATGCAAATGATGGAAACTCAATACTTTATGTTGATCATGACACTGCTTAAAATCAATGGCTAAGGATCCACTTGTTAGTAAGCAGCATCGCGTCAGCCGTACCAATCCATTAAGACCTACTGAGTAATTAGTACCAGGGTTTGCCCCCAAATTTTGAGCGCAGGTATGGAGTAAATGGTTTGCACCTGCGTTGGAGGCGGTGCATGCCCCCATCTGGGATCAGGTCCGCATGAGTGGCACAAGAGCAACATCGGTGGGCTCGATGTTGTTTCTTATAATGCAAGTCTTTTGAGATGTTATCATGACCTTTAAACTTTAATATTCCGCTACGATATACTTTTGAACTTGCTATGTTATAACTCTATGTTGGAACTGTACTTTATTTGAAACTGGTTCGTAACTAAGTCTATTATTACTCTATTTCAACTGCCTGTGATGATGTATCTGTTGTGGCTCCATCGTGGGCTGGATGTGTATGATGTCGTTCCCCTAGGATTTGGTATTATCGTGGGTCAAATGACCCTCAATGGATGACTGGGTTTAGTTTGGTCTAAGTGCACTGCCAGCCAGAGGTGGCAGGTGCGCTTAGCCCGGAATAAATCGGCGGTTCCACCACAAAATTCTTCCAATCATTTTGGAATAAAACTTCATTTGCTTCAATTGGTATCATTACATATTTCAATTAGCATCCTTTGATCTTGCATTTGTATTGCATCCTAGCAAGTAGTATGTTCTAAAAATTCTTTCAATTGGTGTTGTTTTTGTTTGCTTGGTCGTGCTGTCATCAATCATCAAAAATGGGGAGATTGTAAGAAAAATGGGCCCTAAGCCTTGTCCGGCCTCCACTCTATGGTTGGTGACTCATGAGCTCATTGTAGTGTTGAGACACATTCCTCATGCCCATTTGAAGTGTAAAGACACATTTTAGAGCCCAACCATCACAATAGCATAAGTGACGCATCCCGGCATAGCTAGAGCTTGCAAAGCATCTTTGCTTAGGCCTATTTGTCTTACCCGTGCCTGCGTGCACATCTACCTTTGTAAGTATGGGGCTTTGTAAGTCTCGCGAGACCCTCCGGAGTATGTAGTGGCTGCCGCCTTACTTGTGAGAGGGAGAAAGGCCCTTGGCATGTTGGCCAAAAGCTTCCATAGTGGAGACAGTGGGGTGGCTCCATGAGAAGGACCGTAGAAGATCCCAACAGCACCGACAATCCTCTACTCTTGCATGGGCGAGGCCATAGTCCAAGACTACGTGACAGAAGGGCTCATGTGGGTGTGTACCAGGGATATCCGGAGACCCGACCAGGTTGATTGACCTTTGCAAAGGTCACTTTGCCATCCTCCACCCTTGCGTGGGTGAGGTCATATTCCTTTGAGGACTACGCGGAAGCAAAGCCCTGCGGGAGGCGTCAAATGAGGAGTAGGAGGTAGAGGCACGTTGGCCTCCCCGAACCTGGGGAAAAAATCTCCGTGTCTCCATCGTGTGCCATCATTATCATCGTCATCAGGAGTTTGCATTCTCTCTACCTATCTCTTTAGCTTCCGCATTTACATTCTTGCAATTGTGTGCTTACATTCCTAGAGTAGATCGATAGGTTAGTTTCTAGGTGGAACATGTTGCAAGACTTGGCCACGGTAGAATTTGCAACACTTAGCAAAACCTTAGTGCACACAGCTACATTTATATTGCATAGGTTTTGCTTAGTAGTTATCGTTTTTAGATAGCCATAGTTTTAGAAATCCTAATTCACCCCTCTCTTAGGCGTCAGTCCACCCTTCACTATCCAAGTGGGGGGTCACAGTCACAGATCCGGTGTCAGAGGCAACTTTTGTGCAGCCGGCAGCGACGACGTCTTTTGTGCAATCGGCGGCAGCGACGTTTATCGGGGCGATGGCAGCAGCATTCTTCATGGTCTAGAGCAGTGTTTCATTGAGGGCTTGGGGTGATGGCGGTCATCTGACATATATAGAGCAGCGGCAACGGGGGCTTACGGTGATGGTGGCTGGCCGACAGGTCTAGAGCGGTGGCAGCGGGGTGAGTTGGCCGGCGAAGGAGTTGGTTAGAGTTCTGGGTGGTGGCGCGCCAGTGCCTGGTGATGGGCAAGAATAGGAGGGTGGTGCGTGTAGGGTGATTTGTGGGATGGGGTGGCAGCGGCTAGTAGGAGGGCTGCCGAGGGAGGAGGCGCCCAGTAGTAGTAGTGCAACGAGCATTTGGAAACCCTAAACATCGTATATACACCTACAGTACATAAGGGTCCACATGTCACATTGGTGGAGCAGCGCGCATTTGCGGGTGCAGATACATATTTCATGTGGCCGTTAATAAATATTCATCGGGTGCATTGGCATACCCTTATCCTTGCACATGGGCAGAAAATCATGCCTGGATCCTCGCCCAGCGGGTTTGGTACCCGTGGGTACGCAGGTATTTTCTACCCATTGCCATCTATACTGACACCGATCAACCCAAGCAACCAAGTCCACATAGTTCAATCTGAGCAACGAAACTAAAATCTATCTATACTAATGTTGGCGTCACAGGGGACCCATACCTAGAGATACATATGAAGCGCCCCGTCAAGTAAAAGAGGACTACTATGGGAAGATGGTTGTCGTGCGCACGGCGGGCTCTGGGAGACGCCAGCGCCGGCGAAGACACGTGGCAAGCCATCAGGACCCCTGGCGGGCTCACCACTCAAGCCCCGGGAGGGACCCTTCAGAGGGAAAGAACCCCATCTACCGCATTAAATGCAGCAGGAGTACACACACCAGGCAGTACCCATGCACGCCCCCTGCGGTGTATGGGTCACATCGCCATATCGGCAGATGGGGAGGATGCCAGCAGTGTGTCCTCTGCCTGCCACGACAACCAAAGAAGGAATAGAACATCCCGCACCACCATACAGTGGAGAGGGGATGTGCCATTGACCCTAACCTTACCGTCTATTGTAGCACTATGCTACCAACTCTATACCGTCTGCGTGTGCCCTTGCACTATAAAAGGGTATGGTGCAGCACGAAGACAGGGGACCAAGAACACACACTCTCCAATTCACTCTAGAGCACACCTCACACCTCCGGGAGCTTTGGCCCCTGGCAACGCTTGTAAACACACTTCACCTTCTATGCATGGAGAAACCTAAGAGGACATAGGGTGTTACACCTACGGGTGGCCTAAACCTCTCTGAAAACCCCTTCTCTAGCTCCTCACAGTTCATCAGCCTTAGTGGCAGCATCCACGTACCTATGCAACTCTACTCTTCGCCGGTCCCAGTATGGTACCAGAGGGTCAAGCACCGTCGACATTGGCACGCCGGGTAGGTGCAGGGCACGCTAGCCGCTGACTCTGATGGCTGCTAGAGAGTAGACACCAGAGGGAGCCGTTCGTTCGGCCACTAGCTCTACTGACAGCGAGGCAGCGCCACGTCGCAGGGCACGGCTACCGTCGCCACAACGAGCGCCACAACATGTAGCCTCGGCTCTACCGCTGAGGGCTGGCCGCTCCGACTATACATGGAGGAGAGCGCCACCCTCGGCGGGCAGCCAGAATCCTTGTGGGGTGGTGGGACGTGATCCACCACCACCCACGCCCATGGGGTCTGATCCCGTGTGGCCAGTCAGCGGGCAGCAGCGTCAAACCCCGCTGCTGGAAGCAGCCCTATGCCCCCAGATCAACGCTCAAGCCCCCGGGGGACTCGGTGCCCTGGGGTTAGCAGTCCCGCCCGGGGCTGGTGCCGAGGAGCTGTATCTCGGGGCAGGATGTCGAGCCCTTGCCCCTCACCTTCAGCATGCACCGTGGCCGGTCGAAGTTTCATCCACATCTGCCGGAGAAGTATGATGGCCTCTTTTCGCCGCCGCCTCCGTCCCACGCGTCCGCATTTCACCGCCGGAGCCTAGCCGCCGAACCCCACCACCGCGAGCTCTCCACCGGCCTCCTCGACACCAATAAGTTTGGGGGTAAGCTTCCCTGCCATCCGCTCTTCCTCCCCGGACCTCCGCGGCGAGGGGCTGAGCCCTGCAGGGCCCGTGTGGCCAAGCGCCGCCGCGCCCCTTCCCTCCCTGCGCGAGGAAGAAGAAAGGAGGAGGAAGACGCCCGTTTTGCGATATGGCCCTTGCGTTTTTCCATTTTTGTGAATCAGTCCACCGCACTGTGTATTGAGTCTTATAGATCTCGCGTTCTAGTCCCTCGGATCTAAAGTTAATTGTGTTAAAGTCCCTGGATCTACGATTTTTCTTTTTATTCCTTTAAAAATCAGCAGTAAACTTTAGAAAATCGTAGTAAATCAAAGAAAAATCCAAAAATAGCAAACTAAGTTGCATTGTAATCTTTGTAAATAGATCTATCTGTTGGATATGATGGTTGAGCAGGAAAAGACCTTTTTGCCCCTGATATTATGCATGCTTGATAAATCAATATAAATGTGAAATGTGGACTAAATGGTCTCCAAAAATTGTGACTTGGACAGCAGTGTTCTTAGGTATGTAAGCTCATTGTGATTTTTGGTTGCTCAAGTAAGCACGGTTTGATTACTGTTTTGCCCCTGCATGTGATTTTTAGCATAAAAATAAATGTGGAAATGGTAACAATATAAAAATTATGCTCTAGATGGTTTTACACATTTTAATTGTGCTCCCTGTGGTATAAATAGCTCACTGTTTAAATAGGGTACTGTGCATGTCAAGTATAGTTGGTGTTTTGAAAATAATAAATCCATGCATGTTTCACTTTATAAATAGAAAATGTGGGTTAAATGAGCTTCAAAAATTTTGAAATTTGGGCAGAGGCATTGTTAGCATGTGTAGGCTCTGTATAAATTTTGGTAGCCCTAGCATTGACTGATTAATTACTATTTTGCCCTTGTCTTGTATTCAAGCATATATTTAATTGAAGAAAAGATTGCTATGGTGAAAAATGCTGCAGGTGACTTTAGGGGCTTGATATGAGCTCTAGGTTATGAACATGACTCACTGCTAGAGTAGGAGGTGGAGCATGTAAGGTTTTGGCTCTGATTTGAAAATGGTAGAAATAATGCATATTTACGTAAATAATAGAAAATGTGAGACTAGTGTATCTAATAAATGCCACAATGGATCATATTTGAAACATAAGAATATGTAAGGTTTTGGAATACAATATAGGTCTTCACTACTGTTTTAGAAATGCACGCTAGGAATGCTAAGTTAGCTATGTGAAAAATGGATGTTTAAGCAAGCTTCGGTCGCTTCACATGAAGCGATGCTACCTCGCCACACACCCCCACGTTGTTATATGTGATAAGCTAAGTTACCGTAGGTGATGGCTTGTATGATTTCTTAATGCTAAACAAGTTTCATCACGAAAATGCATAACTTTGTTCCCTAAATCATGATTCCTTGCATCGCACTCGCATCATGAAGCAAGCATTGCACTAATACATGCTCCAATTGCACCATGTCGTGCATATAGATCCCGCGAGCGAAGGACACCTGCCGGACCAACCGATCGTAGAGGAGCCCGAGGAGGAGCTGCACCAGGAGCCGGAAGACCAGCAGCAGGAGCCCGACTTCGCTCAAGAGGCAGCTACTGACCCTAGTGAGGAAGGTAGGCAGGACCATACTTAACCCAGCAAACAAATTATACTTGATGATTACGCAAATGCATTAGGAGTTGCTTGAAACCAGTTGCATTAGACTCCCTGGCCACCCTAGCCCTACCACCTATACATAGAGTTCGTAGGACGAGTAAGCATAGAAATTGTTAGGTATGAGTAGACACGAGTGTGTGGACTCATCGCGTAGGTGTTTTCAAAGTTACAATAGATTACTATTAAGTCAATTATTACTATTGCTCATGACTTAAATGGAGACCGGGCGGAGATTTAATTCAGTATTTACTCTTCTTAATGTTGCACTTTGGACTCCGCTCGAGTCGTATAAGGCCCGTCCACTGTTCGCCTGCTGTTCGGCATAACATTGCTAGAGTGCTTAACCGGGGTAAGGGACCGGTGAGGTCTTACCTGGGTTTGTCAGGAGTTTTTGAGGCTCTGCCCATCCACTTGCTGGAGGCCGATGGGCCTGGGGGCGCTTGTACTCGAAGGAGGGCTGACCCAGGGCACTGTGGTATCGCTCCTGAGGGGGCACAACCCTGGGGTTAGGTGGGGGCGCCTTGAATCTTAGGACAAGACAGGTGGAGATCGGGACTATATGTGGGAACGCGATGGCTAGTAAGCATATACCCCCAGCATGATAGTTATTCCCGGGAATTAAAATCGATTCGAATCGCTGATGCCTACCAGGTGTGGGAATGCTGATAACGCACACGGGCAACGTAGTAACTACTTAAACACTCTGTATTTAATACTCATAAATTTTGAATATCACATGTTTGAATTGAACCGTTTACCTTACTACGATCTATTGTTATGTTGGTACTGATGCAAATGATGAAAACTTGTTTACTTACGTTATACACGACTCTGTTTAAAAATAAATGGCTAAGGATCCACTTGCTAGTAAGCAGCTTCGCGTCAGCCGTAAGCCCAATCCATTAAGACCTACTGAGTAATTAGTACTCAGGGTTTGCCCCCACATTTTGAGCGCAGGTATGGAGTTCATGGTTTGCACCTGTGTCGGAGGTGGTGCATGCCCCCACTTAGGATGAATCGGCATGAGTGGCACAAGGGCAACATCGGTGGGCTCGATGTTGTTACTTCTAATACAAATCTTTTGTGATATCATGGTGACCTCTGAACTTATCATTCCGCTGCGAGAAACTTTTGAACTTGCTACTTTATAACTCTATGTTGGACTTGTACTTTATTTGAAACCGGTTTGTAACTAAGTCTATTATTATGCTATTCAACTGCATGTAATGATGTATCTGTTGTTGCTCCATCGTGGGTCAGATGTGTATGATGTCGGTTCCTCTGGGTAAGTATTATCGGGGGTCAAATGACTCTCGACGGACGACCAGGTTTAGTTTGGTCTAATCACACTGCGAGCCAGAGGTGGCAGGTGTGCTTAGCCCGGATTAAATCGGCGGTTCCGCCACAGCTGGTATCAGAGCCGATCATACACAGACAATAGACATATCATCCATTTTTTATTTGCAAAACTATTTTCGAAAACCCTTTTTGAAGTATTTGAAAAATGATAGTATCCATATGCCCATATTAAGGATGTTAGTGTAATACCAGGTGACATCGCTAACATTCTGACCTAGATAAAACTCATATGCATATTCGGCGCTTTGGGAAGCAACATTTCGGCCATAGCCATCCCCAGTACTGGCGGAGCGCTATTGGGATTTGTGGACTGTTGCAAACCCTGCATTCATGCTGATAGGGCAGAACTCTTTAAGGGGGGTGGTCACGCCATTGGAGTGTTTCGTGACTACTCTTCCTTCGACCAAAATTATAGCTAGATCTTGTTGGCCACCGTTTCTCTCCCCAGCAATTCCCCAGTGCTGGAGGAACATTGGGTGCCTTGGGAGAAATGGCACCACTACGTCGTCCACCAGACGTAGCTTTAAGAAATTCGTGGATGCCGCTTTTAGGATTAGAGTGGTAATGTATGATGATGGTGATGATGTGGTATGAGCATGTGTTTTTCTGCAGGTACACTAACTACGCGCGAAACTAAGATCGAGTAAAGACGACTAGTTGCATTAGAGAGTGCCGTGCATATGTGTCACCGAAATATCGCTAGCTATGTATGTGTATTATATATATCTAGTGTGTGATGAGAGGCCGAATAGGACGAGTCATGCATCATGTTTACTCTCATTGTTCATATTTGGGGTCATTGCGAAAAGTCGAATAAAGTAAATCGAAAGCTCAAAGATATCTTCTGCACACATCACCCCTTTAATCGTTGAATTATATGCAACTAATGCCTATCACTGATTAAAAGTCTCTTATTTAAAACAGATGGCTAGGACCAAGCAAACCGCCCGGAAGGCCAGCGGTGCGAGGGGACTTCGCTTGCAGGGGGGAGGGCTGTTCCCCTCCCACCAGTGACCCACACCCCTCCCCAGCTTGAGAACGGGATGGTCCACACCCGTTGCCGCGAGGAGAACGGCCTCGCACAGATCCTTTGTCGGGCTCTGCGTGAGATAAGGCGCAGACCGTGCCCCTTCTTCTCCGTGCAGACAGTGCACGTGGAGGGACACTACATGGTCAGTGTTGTCCTTCCCTTGAGCCACACCGCAGCCTGGCAGACAATCACCGTCTACGGGGCTAATGAGGAGGACGCTTACGACAAGGTCACCTTGGCAGCCATTACCTCACTCAGCTCCTCGGGTGCAGCAGGGATGTCCGTGCTGTGCTACCTCCCCACCGACGGCTACGACGACGAGTGGCTCCATCGTCACAACATACTGGAGGATCGGATTGACACCAGGCCGTATGCTGTGACTATGCAGTTTGCTCACAGCGTGCACGGGATGTACATCCGTGCCGAGGACCGTAGCTCCTTCTACCGTGACCAGTACTTGTATGCGTAGGACCGTATCGAGGAGTTGGAGGCAAAGTTGGTCGAGGCACAGCAGCGCCTTGCGCAGTACGAGCAGGACCCTTCAGTTGCCCCCGTGGTGGAGAATGAGGACAGCATGGTGTCTGACGCGCGCAACGCGCGTTAGAGTGCTTGATGTAGCAATGCATGATGAAGTCTTTTGTAAATGGTGCACGTTATGAGTGATGTTTTGTATTATACCACTCTGTGCAATTTGCCATGACTGTACTAAACATTGGTGAGGTCGAGAGAACTCATTTATGTACGTCATGTAACCCGATGCTAGAACTTTAGGTTGGTGTTTCGTTGTGATGGGTGTGATGACCCCACGTATGTACCAAATGGACCTTTAGTTTGCTAAGACCTCCTACATATGTTTGTAGTAGCTGCTGGATTCTTATGGACAATGTGGAATGATGCAATTCCCATAAGCTTGAGAAATGGCACCCGAATCTTGATTCTGGTTGTAATCTGAAATTCTGAAGTGCAGCAGCTTATACTGAGAATAGCATGAAATCTGGTGGGTTTTGGGAAAACTTTTGAATACCAAACTTATGGGGAACTTCTGGTTGCACAACTTTGTCCATTGGACCTTATTCTGAATGTGCCTTGTTTCTGAGTTATGGTTGGGTTTCTTGAATCTCTAATCTGAACTGAAACAGCATCAGAGGAAAATTCCACGTTGCACCCACTTAGTGAAGGTTTGGATCTGAGGGTTGTATAGTGAACTTGAAGAGGACATTATGGGTAACAACTTTGCTATACAAAGTTCCCACTATAGATGCTTTGTTAGAGAGTATTACCCAAAAGCCTTCAGGTTCAGAAATCGGGACAGATTTGACACCCTGTAGTAAATTGTATATTTCGACCACTTGCGAATGGAATTAGCTAAGACCTTATATAACAAAGTTGCAGAGCATAAGATTTGGGACAACTCCTCTAATGGTGTTATGGCCTAGAAATGCACGGTTTCTGTACCATTCGGATTACTAAACAGCAAATGTCTCGGGATAGTCTGAAAACCTAGGTACGGTGAGTAAATCAACAATTGCACCACCATCCAAAATGGTTTGGCATGAGTGTATTATGAGGAAGTTGTAGGAGACTAAATTTTGAATATGGTATCCTCGGTTACGCCTAGGTCAGTCGTTTTGGTAACCAAAACGTCGAAATTTAGAGCTGCTGTTTACTTGCCAAACTGCACGATTGTTTTCCGGTGGCAATGTGCTATCGCCTGGCCTTGCGAGATGGAAGCTAACTGTTTTGTTACATGTTTTCATGTATTCATAACATGACTATGGTGCTATAAACCTTTTTATCACTGCATCGTGTGCACAAGGGTTATTGAACTGAACCTATATGGCTCCATTTTTGCAGATGGTGAACACTCGCAATGGCCAGTCGTCGGGGCAGTCAGCGCAAGGCGCTCCACCCCCGTCGGAGTTGGCCACTTTGGTGGTCCAGCAGGTTGAGCTGATTCGCATACTGGCAGAAGACCACCAGGCCCGTGGGCAACAGCAGCCGCAGGAGTACCGGCCACGTGACATCACCTACCAGGATTTCGAGGGGCTGTGACCCCCAGTTTTCACCAACTGTCCTGAGCCACTGGCGGCAGACGACTAGCTTCGCACCATCCAGTCCAAGTTCACCCTTCTGCCAGGGATCACTGAGCAAGAGAAGGCTCGATTTGCTGCTCAGCTTCTTCAGGGGCCTGCGGGGGCATGGTACGCCACGTTCCTCACTATGCAGGAGGAGGGCCACGAGCCCACATGGGAGGAGTTCCATCAGGCTTTCTGGGCCCACTATATCCCGACAAGTTTGATGGAACAAAAGCGTCGTGAGTTCTGAGACCTCAGGCAGGGCAACAGGACCGTCGTGCAATATGTGCAGACCTTCATCCACCTTTCTCAGTACGCTCCGAGGGATGTTGCTACTGAGCCGGAGCAGGCCGAGAGACTCCTAGAGGGCCTTGACCCTAATCTTCGGAATCACCTGGCACGGCGCTACCAGAGCTTCACTGAGCTGGTAGACACTACTCTCGACATGGAGAATCGTCTCCGTGCCGCCAACGAGGACCAGAAGCGCAAAAGGCTAGCCAACACATCAGCGTCTGGCTCTCCACAGAAGCAGAAGGCTACATACAAGCCCCAACAGCAATACTACCAACAGCCTCGCTATGTGGTCCAACCCAACCAGCCAGGGTGGATCCACAGGGCGACACTGCAGCAACAGTACCCCACCTATCGAGCACCCGCACAGTTACCGGCTCCCCGTGCTCCCATCGTTCCGGGGCCGGGTGCTCCCTGCTACAACTGCGGCAAGAACGGCCACTTCAGCAAGGACTGCAGGGCGCCTCGCAGGATCCAAGGTCCCATTCCCATGGGTGGCAACCAGCAGGGCAAGCCGAAGGGGTCCGTACCCAAGACAGGTCGTGTGCACTACATGCACATGGAGCAGATCCCTGTAGAAGAGCCTGTTCTCGCTGGTACGTTCATGGTCAACGGTCAGCCGATCATCGTGTTATTCGATTCAGGGGCTACTCATACTTTCATTAGTCAGTCATATACATCTAAGCACGGGATAAAGACTTCACGCATAAAAGAGAAATATCAAATCACCGCGCCGGGAAACCCGATTAATACAAATCTTATAGTGAAAAGGCTAAGGCTGAGTATAGGAGAGGAAGATTTCACAATCAACCCTGTGGTGCTGCCACACCAGGGGATTGATATTATCTTAGGGATGAATTGGATGACAGAAAACAATGCGGTCCTGGATATTGGCAGCAGGACAATGCAGTTAAGGTCTAGTGTCAGCGGCAAGATTTTACAAGTACACATGGAAAATCAAAAACACATGACCCCCATAGTAAATGCGACTGAACTGCAAGAGATCAAGAAGATACCGGTAGTGTGTGAATTCCCGGATGTATTTCTAGAGGAGCTTCCTGGACTTCCACCAGATCGGGATGTGAAGTTTGCCATTGAACTTGTTCCAGGCACGGCACCTGTGTCAAAAAGGCCATATAGAATGCCGCCTAATGATCTGAAGGAATTGAAAACACAATTACAAGAACAGTTAGACAAAGGGTTCATTAGGCCTAGTTCGTCACCATGGGGTTGTCCAGCTCTCTTTGTTGAGAAAAAGGATCATGGTGGGAAAATGCTGTGTGTTGACTATCGGCCACTGAATGCGGTGACCGTCAAAAACAAATGCCCATTGCCACACATCGATATTCTATTTGATCAGTTAGCTGGGGCTAAGGTCTTTTCTAAGATCGACCTAAGGTCTGGCTACTATCAGATAAGGATTAGAGAAGAGGATATACCCAAGACAGCATTCTCTACCAGATACGGCTTGTATGAGTATTTGGTCATGTCTTTTGGGCTAACCAATGCACCGGCTTTCTTCATGTATATGATGAACTCGGTGTTCATGAATGAACTCGATAAGTTTGTGGTGGTATTCATCGATGACATACTAATCTACTCCAAAGATGAAAAAGAACATGAAGAGCACTTAAGGATCGTACTCACCCGGCTTAGAGAGCACAAGCTCTATGCCAAGTTTAGCAAGTGTGCATTCTGGCTGAAAGAAGTGGGTTTCTTGGGTCACATACTATCTGAGAAGGGAGTCGCAGTTGACACTAGCAAAGTAAAAGATGTGCTAAATTGGAAGCAACCTGAGACCGTGACTGAAATCCGGAATTTTCTTGGTTTAGCGGGCTACTACCGCCGCTTTATCAAGAATTTCTCCAAAATTGCAAAACCCATGACCTCATTGACCAAGAAAAATGCAAAGTTCATTTGGAATCTGAAATGTGAAGAAGCTTTCCAAACATTGAAGACCACCTATCAAGCAAAGCAGTACGCTGAGTTGTACCTTTCCAAGATCATGTCCTTGCACGGGATCCCACGAACTATCACTTCAGATAGGGGTTCTCTGTTTGTATCCCGTTTCTGGGAGCAACTGTAGACTGCTCTGGAAACTACTCTAGTACACAGTTCTGCTTACCATCCTCAAACCAGTGGTCAAGTAGAAAGAGTAAATCAAATCCTAGAAGACATATTAAGGGCCTGTGCACTAACTTACTCCACCAAGTGGGATGAGTGTCTACCCCTGGCAGAGTTTGCTTATAACAATAGCTACCAGAAGAGCTTGGAAATGGCTCCTTTCAAAGCTCTCTATGGTAGAAGATGCAGAACACCACTAAACTGGTCCGAACCTGGAGAGCGTGTTACGTTTGGCCCTGATTTAGTGACAAAAGCTGAAGAACAAGTGAAACTCATACACCACCATCTCAAAAGTGCCCAATCCCGACAGAAAAGCTACTCGGATAAGAGAAGGAGGCCACTAGTCTTTGATGAGGGGAATCATGTGTATCTTAACGTATCTCCGATGAAAGGGGTACAACGGTTTGGGGTGAAAGGGAAGCTAGCACCAAGGTACGTCGGTCCGTTCAAAATCATTGAAAGATGCGGAGCCGTCGCTTACAGGTTAGAGCTACTACCACATCTGGCTGCGGTTCATGACGTGTTTCACGTCTCACAACTAAAGAAGTGCTTAAGAGTGCCGGAGAACGTGGTAGATACCTCTTAGATTCAGATTGAACCAGATCTCACATACGAAGAACGTCCCATAAAAGTCCTCGACCAAAAGCAAAGATCAACCTGCTGAAAAATAATCAACTTTTACAAAGTTCAATGGAGTAATCACTCAGAAGAAGAAGCCACTTGGGAACAAGAGGAGTATCTACGCACTAAGTATCCTGGTTTTCTACCATCCACTTCAACTCGGTATGTTACGACCGTTTAATTTCAGGATCTACACTCAATACATGCACACAGCACTATCTACAATCAACTTAACCACCGTAACACATCAAAAATCTCGGGACGAGATTTCTTTAAGGGGGTGGGTTGTGATGCCCTGGGCATCTCCAGAGCATTATCATGTGCATCCTTTACTTAATCACATCTCATAAGCATCATCTCATGACAGTGTGCATTCGACTCATATGAACGAGCAAGATGGAAATAGCTAGGTGATGCACTCAGTTTTTGCACGAATGACGCTATGAATGTGAGCATAACTTAAATCCTATTGAGTTTTAGGTGAAACTTTTTATACCAAACCTGTAGGTCATGATGTGGTGAACAACTTTGTTAATTGGAGCTTGGATGGAAAATGGACTTAACTTAGTGTACAGGTTCCCTTAGTGTCACCCAACAAACACAATCCAAACCTGAAATGTTTAGAAATATTCATTTTTCTATAACCTACACTCATTTTCATGCAAAGGTCCAATTTAGAAAGTTGTAGGCCATGAAATTGTGAACAACATTGTCGAGAAGGCTTTTGGGAGAAAATGGCTAGAAATAGGACTTTTGAATTTTCTAAGGAAAAACAGTTCTCTATCCAAACTTAGGGCTGCTGTATAAATTCGAATTTAAATCATATTTAGACCTAGAATTTGAACTTGGGCCTTTTGAAAAAGTTGTAGAGCTCAAATATTTAAACATTTCATCCAATGGGCATATCTCCAGAATCGGCTTCTAAATGGGTCAAAAACGCATTTTTCAGAGAGGGAGAAAACACACTCTTAATTGTGCTTCCTCTGAGGCACTGACGGGTGGGACCCACCCGTCAGTATCGCCTGCTTCCCTCAAACTCTGGCCGCCGCGTGGCCGCCGGCGTACGGCCGGCGCGCCCCGGCCACGGATTGAGCCCCCGGCCTCGTCTTAAGCCACGTCGCGCCCCCGTCCTCTCGCTCTTTCCTTCTAGTCGCCCAGCTCGCCCGCTTGCTCTCGCACCGTCCGCCATTGACAGAGCTCAAGGGAGCTCGCGCCGGCGTCGCTCCGCTCGCTCCCGCGCCCAACCGTCTCCATGCCGCTCTTCCACGGTCTGCTCTCCACCGCCGTGACCCCCTTTTCGCCGCCGCCTCCGTCCCACGCGTCCGCATTTCACCGCCGGAGCCTAGCCGCCGAACCCCACCGCCGCGAGCTCTCCACCGGCCTCCTCGACACCAATAAGTTTGGGGGTAAGCTTCCCTGCCATCCGCTCTTCCTCCCCGGACCTCCGCGGCGAGGGGCTGAGCCCTGCAGGGCCCGTGTGGCCAAGCGCCGCCACGCCCCTTCCCTCCCTGCGCGAGGAAGAAGAAAGGAGGAGGAAGATGCCCGTTTTGCGATATGGCCCTTGCGTTTTTCCATTTTTGTGAATCAGTCCACCGCACTGTGTATTGAGTCTTATAGATCTCGCGTTCTAGTCCCTCGGATCTAAAGTTAATTGTGTTAAAGTCCCTGGATCTACGATTTTTCTTTTTATTCCTTTAAAAATCAGTAGTAAACTTTAGAAAATCGTAGTAAATCAAAGAAAAATCCAAAAATAGCAAACTAAGTTGCATTGTAATCTTTGTAAATAGATCTATCTGTTGGATATGATGGTTGAGCAGGAAAAAGACCTTTTTGCCCCTGATATTATGCATGATTGATAAATAAATATAAATGTGAAATGTGGACTAAATGGTCTCCAAAAATTGTGAAACTTGGACAGCAGTGTTCTTAGGGTATGTAAGCTCATTGTGATTTTTGGTTGCTCAAGTAAGCACGGTTTGATTACTGTTTTGCCCCTGCATGTGATTTTTAGCATAAAAATAAATGTGGAAATGGTAACAATATAAAAATTATGCTCTAGATGGTTTTACACATTTTAATTGTACTCCCTGTGGTATAAATAGCTCACTGTTTAAATAGGGTACTGCGCATGTCAAGTATAGTTGGTGTTTTGAAAATAATAAATCCATGCATGTTTCACTTAATAAATAGAAAATGTGGGTTAAATGAGCTTCAAAAATTTTGAAATTTGGGCAGAGGCATTGTTAGCATGTGTAGGCTCTGTATAAATTTTGGTAGCCCTAGCATTGACTGATTAATTACTATTTTGCCCCTGTCTTGTATTCAAGCATATATTTAATTGAAGAAAAGATTGCTATGGTGAAAAATGCTGCAGGTGACTTTAGGGGCTTGATATGAGCTCTAGGTTATGAACATGACTCACTGCTAGAGTAGGAGGTGGTGCATGTAAGGTTTTGGCTCTGATTTGAAAATGGTAGAAATAATGCATATTTACGTAAATAATAGAAAATGTGAGACTAGTGTATCTAATAAATGCCACAATGGATCATATTTGAAACATAAGAATATGTAAGTCTTAGCCACTGATTTTGGAATGGAATATAGGTCTTCACTACTGTTTTAGAAATGCACGCTATGAATGCTAAGTTAGCTATGTGAAAAATGGATGTTTAAGCAAGCTTCGGTCGCTTCACATGAAGCGATGCTACCTCGCCACACACCCCCACGTTGTTATATGTGATAAGCTAAGTTACCGTAGGTGATGGCTTGTATGATTTCTTAATGCTAAACAAGTTTCATCACGAAAATGCATAACTTTGTTCCCTAAATCATGATTCCTTGCATCGCACTCGCATCATGAAGCAAGCATTGCACTAATACATGCTCCAATTGCACCATGTCATGCATATAGATCCCGCGAGCGAAGGACACCCCCCGGACCAACCGATCGTAGAGGAGCCCGAGGAGGAGCTGCACCAGGAGCCAGAAGACCAGCAGCAGGGGCCCGACTTCGCTCAAGAGGCAGCTACTGACCCTAGTGAGGAAGGTAGGCAGGACCATACTTAACCCAGCAAACAGATTATACTTGATGATTACTTAAATGCATTAGGAGTTGCTTGAAACCAGTTGCATTAGACTCCCTGGCCACCCTAGCCCTAGCACCTATACATAGAGTTCGTAGGACGAGTAAGCATAGAAATTGTTAAGTATGAGTAGACACGAGTGTGTGGACTCGTCGCGTAGGTGTTTTCAAAGTTACAATAGATTACTATTAAGTCAATTATTACTATTGCTCATGACTTAAATGGAGACCGGGCGGAGATTTAATTCAGTATTTACTCTTCTTAATGTTGCACTTTGGACTCCGCTCGAGTCGTATAAGGCCCGTCCACTGTTCGCCTGCTGTTCGGCATAACATTGCTAGAGTGCTTAACCGGGGTAAGGGACCAGTGAAGTCTTACCTGGGTTTGTCAGGAGTTTTCGAGGCTCCGCCCATCCACTTGCTGGAGGCCGATGGGTCTGGGGGCGCTTGTACTCGAAGGAGGGCTGACCCAGGGCACTGTGGTATCGCTCCTGAGGGGGCACAACCCGGGGGTTAGGTGGGGGCGCCTTGAATCTTGGGACAAGACAGGTGGAGATCGGGACTATATGTGAGAACGCGATGGCTAGTAAGCATATACCCCCGGCATGATAGTTATTCCCGGCCTGTGATGATGTATCTGTTGTGGCTGCATCGTGGGTCAGATGTGTATGTTGTCGGTTCCTCTGGGTAATGGTATTATCGGGGGTCAAATGACTCTCGACGGACGACCGTGTTTAGTTTGGTCTAATCACACTGCGAGCCAGATGTGGCAGGTGTGCTTAGCCAGGATTAAATCGGCGGTTCCGCCACCCTCGAGCTCCGCTAGGTCAAAATTCAGCGCCTGGCGGTGTAGCTCCAAGTCCTCCTCCTTCCTTCTTACAAAGGCGGCCACGCTCGTGTAGGCGCCGTCCCTTTCCTGGATCGCCTGCCGGGCCTCCTCCCGGGCGGTGTCGCGGTTCGCCATCACCTTTAGGGCCTGCTCCTGCATAGGGTCCTGCTCCCGGTGCGCTGCCGTCGCGGAAGACTCTGCCTCCTGCACGGACGCCCGGGCCATGGCCAGCTCCTCCTCAAACCTGGCCCACCGGCCAGTCAGGCTGTCCTCTAGGAGCTAGAGCTCGTGGCGCATCCATGAGAACTCATCCCGCAGATGCAGGATCGCTGTGTATAGTTGGAATTCGCTGGGTGCGGGGCAGTCCTCGTCATCTGACTCGGACACCACAATCCCCAGCGCCTCAGCGGCTGCATCCCAGGCAGTGGTCCTAGTGCTACGGTCACCTCCGGCAGACGAGGAGGCTAGCCCAGCACTGGCTGCAGCGGCGACAATGGCATAGGGGTCGTCAGGGTCCCCCTCCTCTGCCGCGCTCGAGAGGGGCATCGCCCCAGGGGCCTAGCTCGTAGTAGCTTGGTCGGGGGCTCCCGAGCTCTTGCCCTCAGTGCCACGAGAGCTGGCCTCCGGGGGAGAGTCCGGGATAACCACCACATCTGGAGCCACCCCGAGGCTTGGCGCCCTAGGTGACCCCAGAGCCTTCGGCTCCTGCTCATCATTGGGGTTAACCCTAGGGGCCGGAATCTCAACCCTCCCTTCGGGGTCGGGGTCTACATCGTGCGACGTAACCTCGGAGGCCGCGGGCACCGTTGCCCATGCGCCCCCGGGGTTGCCAGCGCCACCTATTGGAACCCCTAGCGATAGTGGTGGTGGGGCGGGGGGTGCTGTCCCTAGCCCTAGCGCCGCTAGCGCCACCCTCAGCATCTAGGGAAAACGGCGTCCTCCTGGAACCAAAAATCCAGAGTTGGAAGACAGTATCGAGTGAAACGAAAGACAAAATTCCAAAGGCAAGGGGTGTAACCTGGGCCGCCTGGTCGTGAGCTTCACCGACTTACGGGCGAAGGGGTTCCCTTCAGAGTGGCTCCCGACGGCGCTCCTGGAGGACTCCCCCTCTGATGTGTGCCCACGCTTCGCCCTGGCTGCGCTTGATTGGCCGGGGCCGGCGTGGTGGCGGAGGCTATCACGGTGGCAGAGCCGGATGAGCCTCTAGCCCCCGGCAAACCGCCGCTCTTACTAGAGCCGGCAGGGAGCGGCCCCAACCTCACTGGCCGCGCAGGACTGGCGGCCTCCGACACGGCGAACAAGATGTACCCCGTCGGGTGCACAAGGCCCTGCGGGGTCGTCTCCGGCATCGGCCCGCCAGGCATTGTGGCGCCCGTCAGCACCCAGACCGGCGCTGTGTCTGGGTTAGGTCCATGTGCCTCACCCCCGCATTGGAGGTGCGGGCCTTGACGACCACGGTGACGGCAGCCCTATCCAGCGCCGCCTCCGAGGTGTGCATCGGGTCAGACGGCATCGTGGTGTAAAGCCACATTGGCCCCCCGTGCTCCTACAGTGGCACAATCCGGTGCCTGGTGAAGTGCACCAGCAGCGCCGTTGAGTGGAGGCCCACGAGACGCTGAGCCTCAATCCGCTGAAGCGCCGGATTCCAAGCCACGTCGATCTCCGAGGTTGACTCCCACTTGTCCGTGAATTCCACCCTCCGCGGGATCCTCAGGCGCCGGTTCTCGTCGGTCCTGAGATAGAACCAACTGTCCCGCCAGTTCTCCCACTTACTAGTGAAATCCACATGGATGTACTCCTTGCGTGGATTCCTTCGCGTCTGGAACCGATAGTAGCCGAAGGCGCCCTACAGCCCGCCTGACGTCCGCAGCACGAAGAAGTGGCGTCAAAGCGTGATGCAGGGCCACACCCCCACGAAGGCTTCGCATAGATATGCGAAGGTCGCCATCATGAGCACCGAGTTTGGGGTAAGGTCCCCCAGCCGGATCTTGTAGAAGTCCAGCACCTCTTTGGTGAAGCGGCTGAGCGGGAAGTTCACCCCCGCCTTCATGTACGCCAAGAAGACGACGTACTCTCCTTCATCTTGAAGGGGGACTCATGGCGGCATTGACCCCACCCTGACCCGGTCGCTGCCCACCCCCGCTGACGACCCAAGAGCCTCGACGATCTCGCTCAGGGCGTGCTTCGGCGCCAGGGAGCGACATTTCGAGTAGGGTCTTGGTCGATCCGACCATGGCGAATGCTGGAGATAGGCAAGCGGCGGCGACAGGAAGAAGATGAACAATGGGCAAGAGCAAAGTGCAGAGAGATTGGGAAGCGTAAAGAGTGGAAGGGGGCTGCTGCCGGCGATTATATACGCGGTCACCGGATTGCTCGGGTCCACCCACGATTCGCAGTAAGAAACCCTACCGAAAACCGCTATCAAGATTCCTGCCACGCCTCCTTAATGGAAGGGTGCGGGAGGCCAAGGGCCGCACCGCCCTCAGGCGACGTGGTAATAATGAGGCTGGCGCGTGCCTGCCTGTGTCCATCTCAGGCGTGCGGCGGTTCGGTTCTTGGAAGACTGAGACTCGACTCTGGTCGCTTGAAGAGAGATGTGGGCCCACGGTGCAGTATAACTGCGCAGTGGGCCCGGGGGCCTCCGTTGGCGTCACAAGGGAGCCATACCTCAGAGATGCATACGAAGCGCCCCGTCAAGTAAAAGAGGACCACTACGAGAAGACGGTTGCCATGCGCACGGCGGGCTCTGGGAGACGCCAGCGCTGGCGAAGACACGTGGCGAGCCCCCAGGACCCCTGGCGGGCTCACCACTCAAGCCCCGGGAAGGACCCTTCCGGGGAAAGGAACCTCACCTGCCGCATTAAATGCAGCAAGAGCACACAGACCAGGCAGTACCCTTGCACGGCCCCTGCGGCGTGCGGGTCACATCGCCGTACCCGCAGATGGGGCGGACGCCAGCAGTGCGTCCTCCGCTTACCACGAGAACCGGAAGAAGGAATAGAACATCCCACGCCTCCATACAGTAGAGAGGGGACGTGCCATCGACCCTAGCCTTACCGTCTATTGTAGCACTGTGCTATCAACTCTATACCGTCTGTGTGTGCCCTTGCACTATAAAAGGGCATGGTGCAGCACGTAGACAGGGGACAAGAACACACACTCTCCAATTCACTCTAGAGCACACCTCGCACCTCCGGGAGCTTTGGCCCCTGGCAACGCTTGTAAACACACTTCACCTTCTATGCATGGAGAAACCTAAGACGACGCATGATATTACACCTACGGGGCCTGAACCTCTCTAAAATCCCCTTCTCTAGCTCCTCACAGTTCATCAGCCTCAGTGGCAGCGTCTACGTACTTACGCAACTCTACTCTTGGCTGGTCCGAGTACGGTACCGGGGTGTCGAGCACCCTCGACAACTCTAAAGAACGAGCATTAGTAAAACATATTATTTACCCTAATACACCTATTTGACTCCTAGATCCACCGTGTCCCCACACTAAAGGAATATGGCCCACAAAAACCGAACAAAAATCGAGTTACAAGACCAGAACACTCGTTCCTGACATGAAAATCGCAGTGCGCGAGGTTTTTTCTCGAAATTTTTTCGCACTAAGTCTATCTACCCGCCTGTGCGATCTAAATCGACTTAACTAGATCCGGTGCATAGCATGCCATAAATCCGGTGAGTTTTGTCCATTAAAGCCCAGCGATAAACAAATATAACATAGTACATCAAATCGAACATAACATAACATAGTACCAAATCGCCATTCTAACTATAACTAAGCCTACTCATAACTATTCAGCAAACAAGCTGGTCGCAAGGAGATCAGAAAAAAATTGGAGAATGGAGCATTTTTATTAGTTTAAGGAAAGATGAACTAAATCCATTGCAGAAGGAACTCAGTTTCGTGCGTGCTGAATTTGTGATTACCACGTGTGCGCAAAGACTACAGCGATCACACCGAGGGAGGCACCGCGTCAGGGGCGAGCCGCCGGGCCCGTGAGCTGAGTACAGCAGTGGGAGAGCAAAGGCAGGACCAAATCCACGTCATCCACGGATTTTTCATTTTTACCCCTGAAATTCTTTTCCTTCTCCCACTGAAGTCCCTGTCCTTTTCCCTCACCTCCTGCGCAGCGCCCCGCAGGCACCGGCTGCCTCCGCACCTACACGCCCGCCCGCGGCTAGCTTGTCGATAGCGGCACGGCCCCAGCGCCCGCGTGTCGGTTGCCTCCGCGTGAGCGCCACAGGCCAGGAGCTGCCGCAGTCCCCGCCGTCCGTCTCGGTCGGTCTCTCTCTTTGCTTTTTCCGAAGCAATGCAGTCTGAAGCCAGCCAAGCCAAGCTCTCCTCCACCACCGAGCTCGCCGTGGACGCCTCCGACCGGGCATCGGATCCCTCCTCGTCCGCTGCCTCTCCGGTGGCTCGTCGCTGAGTTTTCTCCTGGCCATCTGCTACCCCTCGGTCGGCGAGATCGCGCCCAATCGGTACTAAGGCCTCTGATCTCTCAATTTCCGCTCGGCCTCGGCCTCGAATCGCCCCGGCCCGCACCTAATTACTGCTGCATGTGCCTCTTTTCCCTGCTGGTTGCAAAAATGGCGCAGAGCGGGGATGGGAGCAGAGGAGGTAACGGGAGGAGGTGGCAGCGAGATTGGAAAGGGAGGAGGATCAGGCGGCGGCGGGGGCTAGGGCCATGCCGCTGCCGACAAGCCGACCGTGGGCGGGCACGCCGGTGCTGAGGCGGCCAGTGCGTGCGGGGCACTGCGCCTGCGCGAGAGGTGAGGGAAGAGGACAGGGACTTCGGTGGGAGAAGGAAAAGAATTTCAAAGGTGAAAATGAAAAATTCGTGGATGACATGAATTTGGTCCTGCCTTTGGTCTCCCACTGCTGTACTCAGCCGTGACCTACCGTGCTGCGCCAGTGCGCCCCTTTTTCCTTCCTCGCAAAAAGCGAAGCAACCCAACCCTCCAAGTTTCCTCTTCCTCTTCGCACCCTCCAAACAACAGACACCGCAGCCCTCTCTCTCTCTTCTCCCTCACGTCGCCGCCTCTGAATCCCCAGCCCCTTCCTCCCCCGCCGGCCTCTCCCCCGCGTCCGATGTGTGTACCTCGCCGGGTGATAACCCTAGAGGTACGAGTGTGCCCGCTCCTCCTCCCGCTCCATCGCTGCCGCGCCGCCATCGCATCCCGACCCGGGCGGGCGGCGATCGGCGTGGTGGTCTAGGGTTTTCGCGCGACCCCAAGTGAGGGTTTCTATCCTACTTTCTCTGATTGATTGATTGGTTATTAGTTTTTGCAGGTGACGCGAAGGTGAGGGGTCCCGATCGAGATGGCGGCGGCGGCCATGGCCGCGCACAGGGCCAGCTTCCCGCTCCGCCTGCAGCAGATCCTATCGGGGAGCCGTGCTGTCTCGCCCGCGATCAAGGCCGAGTCCGAGCCGGTGAGTTCCCTTCTCTCTCCACTGGCCACACATGGTGTCTACCTTGCTTTCTGTCATTCTAGGGTTTTGATCAGGGCCGGGCGCGTGATGAGAGTTGGCCTTCGTGGTTTTGGTAAAAATCCCGGGTTAGGCTCTCTCGTAATCGCTCTTGGGACTGAGGTTGGTGGGCGCGTGGGTAGTTATTGCCGTTTGTTGAAGTGCCATGTTTGGGACTAGGTGGTGATGGTAGAATCTCAATTGCTTCAGTTCCTTCCATGAAGTTATTTGGCATCACGGGTGTTCTGTGGAGATGATGCTGTAGTGCCATGTCCGTGTTTGTTTTGCCAGTTAAGTGGGTGGCTGTCTGCCGATGTCCTTCAGTTTCTTCTGTAATAGGTTTGCTGAGTTTTAGTTTAGCGTTCGCGCTGTGTGCTAATGGCCTGTTCTTCTTGGGCAATGAGTATTCCTTAGTCATTGATTTATCCACAACAGAAATTTATGAGTTGTGACAGATGCCATACCCTGCAACTTTATGGCTGAGGGCTTTACTAACTTGTTTGAGGTCAGTAGTTGTGTTAAATTTGTGGTATTATCATAAAATGTAGAGTTCACCATTTCGTATTTTCGCATCTAGTTTGGTTGGTTTGGTGCTGTAGCACTGTCACATCTTGCTACTTTCCCGTGGTGAATTGGTGACATGATCAATTTTTACCACATGTTCTTATGGGTAGTTTGTTGCCAATGTGGTTGAATAACCACCTGTGTTACTGCATATAGTTGTAAGACAGTCACAGCATGGTATGTTAGTACTTCACCAGATTTTATAGCTGTGGGTGAGGAAACTTGCTTAGTACTGCAGCCCTACTTGCTGTTAGCACTTAATGTGGGAAGTTTTGCATCTGGTTCCACATTCTTTATCAGTTATCACTAGCTTTGGTTTTCATTGGTCTGGCTTTGAAATGTAAAATATGGAATATTGTTGACACTTTATCTGATTTGCAGCTGTAAGGTGGTTTGTTCATTGACAGTGAGCTATGCTTGTGGTTTAATAATGGAAACTTGTTTCGTCACTGGCAAAACTAATGGTCTTTTAACCTTGTAAGGAGTTAGCATATCACTGTTTTGGCAAACTTCAATGTTTTGTCCACCTCAATGAACTCAAGTAGCCACTGTAGTGCATGGATAGTGCAAATATAATGTAGTGCACTCTGCTCCCTCCGTCCTAGATTGTAAGGGGTTTTGGCCCTCATTTTCTCCATCCATGATTACATGGATGTTGATGAATCTAGACACATACACATACATTGAATATTCTATGAACCTATTCAAAAGCTAGAACCCCTTATAATTTGGGACGGAGGGAGTAACATATATGATGGTTAACACAGACCTTTTCAGGATCAAGTGATTTAATGCAATGGCCGATGGGCTTCTTGTTTTATTTCTCAATATGCTGGCCTGTTGAAACTCTTCCTATTTCTTGTGAATTTTGTTTGAACTTATATTTACAATTTTTTTTTAAAACTCTTTGTCCTTGGTGCCTCTGTGGACTGATAAATTATTGTGCATGTGTTTGCATTGCAGCCTGCAAATGTCAAAGCATTTATTGATCGAGTAATCAATATTCCACTACATGACATTGCCATACCACTATCGGGCTTCCGTTGGGAGTTCAATAAGGTGATTTTCTTTAAATGATGGACTTATATTTTCATTTACTTCATGCAGTTTCTTACTTTCAGTATTTGGCAACAGGGAAATTTCCACCACTGGAAGCCTTTATTTATGCATTTCGACACATATTTCAAGACATACATTTCTTCTAGGAAGGATCTTCTTTTATCTGATGATATGGATGAGCCTGATCCTTTGCCAAAGAATACCGTCTTGAAAATTTTAAAAGTAATGCATATTATTTTGGAGAACTGCCAGAATAAAAGTTCTTTTACTGGTCTTGAGGTGAGCTTTTGTTTATGTTGTTCCCTCTTCCTGGTTTTCAGAAGATGTGAATTATAACCACCCATGCTCTTTTATTCGCATTGTGTTAATTCTTTGCTCTTTTTTTATCAGCACTTTAAGCTTCTCCTGGCGTCGTCAGACCCTGAGGTAGTTGTAGCAGCTTTGGAAACTCTTGCTGCGTTGGTGAAAATAAATCCTTCAAAGTTGCATATGAATGGAAAGCTAATTAGCTGTGGAGCCATAAACACCCATCTTCTATCACTGGCTCAAGGATGGGGCAGCAAGGAGGAGGGTCTAGGCTTATATTCTTGTGTTGTGGCAAATGAAGGAAATCAGCGGGAGGGTTTATCCTTGTTCCCTGCAGACTTAGAAAACAAATATGATGGCACACAGCATCGCCTTGGTTCTACTCTTCATTTTGAGTACAATTTGGCTCCTGCCCTAGATCCTGACCAAACTAGTGACGAGAGCAAGTCATCTAATTTGTGTGTTATACATATGCCAGACATGCATCTCCTGAAAGAGGATGACTTGAGCATACTGAAGCAATGTGTGGACAAGTTCAATGTGCCCCAAGAGCACAGGTTTGCATTGCTTGCAAGGATAAGATATGCCCGTGCCTTCAATTCCGCACGGACTTGTAGGCTGTATAGCCGCATAAGTCTACTTTCCTTTATTGTTCTGGTACAATCTAGTGATGCTCATGACGAACTCACATCTTTCTTTACTAATGAGCCAGAGTACATAAATGAGTTAATCAGGCTTGTTCGGTCAGAAGATTTTGTTCCTGGGCCCATTCGTGCACTGGCTATGCTAGCGCTTGGAGCACAACTGGCAGCATACGCATCATCTCATGAGCGTGCTAGGATATTAAGTGGATCAAGTATCATTTCTGCTGGTGGAAATCGTATGGTCTTGCTTAGTGTCCTGCAGAAAGCAATATCATCACTCAATAGCCCGAACGATACCTCATCTCCTCTAATTGTTGATGCCCTCCTTCAATTTTTTCTGCTCCATGTACTGTCTTCATCAGGTTCTGGCACTACAGTTAGAGGCTCAGGGATGGTTCCTCCTCTCTTGCCCCTCCTGCAAGATAATGATCCTTCTCATATGCATCTTGTCTGTTTGGCAGTAAAGACTCTTCAAAAGCTGATGGAGTACAGCAGCCCTGCTGTTTCTCTGTTCAAAGACTTGGGTGGTGTAGAGCTTTTGTCTCAGAGGTTACATGTCGAAGTGCAGCGTGTTATTGGTACTGATGGTCATAATTCAATGGCTACTGATGCAGTGAAATCAGAGGACCATCTGTACTCCCAAAAGCGATTGATCAAAGCTTTGCTCAAGGCTTTGGGGTCTGCAACATACTCTCCTGGGAATCCTGCTCGTTCTCCAAGCACCCAAGATAATTCATTGCCTGTCTCCCTTTCCCTTGTATTTCAGAATCTAGAGAAGTTTGGGGGCGATATTTATTTTTCAGCAGTTACTGTTATGAGTGAAATAATTCACAAAGATCCTACAGGCTTTCCTGCTTTGAAAGAACTTGGTCTTCCAGATGCTTTTCTGTCGTCAGTGACTGCTGGGGTCATACCATCTTCTAAAGCCCTTATCTGTGTCCCCAATGGCTTGGGTGCAATCTGCCTCAATAACCAAGGACTTGAAGCCGTCAGGGATACTTCAGCACTACGTTTTCTTGTAGACACGTTCACTAGCAGGAAATATTTGATACCAATGAATGAGGGTGTGGTCCTTTTAGCTAATGCAGTGGAGGAGCTTTTCCGTCATGTGCAATCCCTGAGAAGTACTGGTGTTGACATCATAATTGAAATAATAAACAAACTCTCTTCATCTCAGGAAGATAGAAGCAATGAACCAGCCATCTCGGAAGAAGAGAAAACAGATATGGAAACTGATGTTGAAGGTCGTGATTTAGTAAGTGCTATGGATTCAAGTGTGGAGGGCAGTAATGATGAGCAGTTCTCTCATTTGAGCATTTTCCATGTGATGGTACTGGTGCACCGGACAATGGAAAACTCTGAAACCTGCCGGTTATTTGTTGAAAAGGGAGGTCTACAAGCTCTTTTGACACTCTTGTTGAGGCCTAGTATTACACAGTCATCTGGAGGGATGCCTATTGCTTTGCATAGCACGATGGTGTTCAAGGGCTTTACTCAGCACCACTCTACTCCACTTGCACGTGCATTTTGCTCATCTTTAAGTAAGCATTTGAAGAGTGCATTGGAGGAACTTGATAAATTTTCTAGCTCACTTGAGACGATCAAGTTTGAAAAAGGAGTGATCCCATCACTTTTTGTTGTTGAATTTTTGCTATTCCTAGCTGCCTCAAAAGATAATCGTTGGATGAATGCTTTGATCTCAGAATTTGGAGATGCCAGCAGGGAGGTCCTGGAAGACATTGGACGAGTTCACCGGGAAGTTCTTTGGAAAATTTCGCTTTTTGAAGGAAACAAGATCGACTCTGAAACCAGTTCATCTTCTTCGGTATCTGAAGCCCAGCAGCCTGACTCATCTGCGAGTGACATTGATGATAACAGATACACTTCTTTCAGGCAATATCTTGATCCACTTCTAAGGCGAAGGGGTTCTGGGTGGAACATAGAGTCTCATGTGTCTGACCTCATTAATATATACCGTGATATTGGCCGTGCAGCTAGTGATTCTCAGAGGGTTGGTTCTGATAGATATTCTAGTCAGGGGCTACCCTCGAGTTCCCAGGACCAGTCTTCCGGTTCATCTGATGCAAATGCTAGCACACGATCAGAAGAGGACAAGAAAAAATCTGAGCATTCCTCCTGCTGGGACATGATGAGGTCTCTCTCATACCATATCAACCATCTTTTTATGGAGCTTGGGAAAGCAATGCTACTCACATCTCGTCGAGAAAACAGCCCTGTTAATTTATCACCATCTGTTGTATCTGTTGCTAGCAATATTGCTTCTATTGTGTTGGAGCACCTCAATTTTGAAGGGGACTCAGTAAGTTCAGAGAGGGAGATTACTGTTACCGCAAAATGCCGATATCTCGGAAAGGTGGTTGAGTTTGTTGATGGAATATTATTAGACCGGCCAGAATCCTGTAATCCAATTATGGTGAATTCATTTTATTGCCGTGGTGTCATTCAGGCCATCCTGACCACTTTTCAGGCTACCAGTGAGCTTCTCTTCACGATGAACAGGCTACCATCTTCACCTATGGAGACAGATAGTAATACTGGAAAGGAGACAGATTCTTCATGGATTTATGGTCCCCTCTCCAGCTATGGGGCAATTATGGATCATCTTGTGACCTCATCATTTATTCTCTCTTCATCAACTAGGCAATTACTTGAGCAGCCTATTTTTGATGGGTCTGTCAGGTTTCCACAAGATGCTGAGAAGTTCATGAAGTTGCTTCAGTCAAAGGTGTTGAAGACAGTTCTTCCCATCTGGGCTCATCCCCAGTTTCCAGAATGCAACATTGAGTTGATCAGTTCAGTCACATCCATAATGAGGCATGTTTGCTCTGGGGTGGAAGTGAAAAACACTGTTGGCAGTGCTGGTTCGCGTTTAGCTGGCCCACCCCCTGATGAGAATGCAATTTCACTGATTGTAGAGATGGGGTTTTCTCGTGCTAGGGCTGAAGAAGCACTACGACAAGTTGGAACAAACAGTGTTGAAATAGCAACTGATTGGTTATTCTCACACCCAGAAGAACCACAGGAGGAGGATGACGAACTTGCTCGCGCGCTTGCAATGTCTCTTGGAAATTCTGATACGTCTGCACAAGAGGAAGATAAGTCCAATGAACTCGAGTTAGAGGAAGAAGCGGTGCAGCTGCCTCCCATAGATGAAATATTATATTCATGTCTTCGACTGCTGCAGACAAAGGAAGAATTAGCTTTCCCTGTCAGGGACATGCTTGTTACTATCAGCTCACAGAATGATGGCCAGAACCGAGTAAAGGTGCTTACATATCTGATTGATAATCTGAAACAGTTTGTGGTGGCATCTGAGTCTTTAAAAGATACTGTGTTGTCTGCTCTTTTCCATGTTCTTGCTTTAATTCTCCATGGAGATGCTGCTGCCCGGGAAGTTGCCTCAAAGGCAGGTCTTGTGAAGGTTGCTTTGGATCTGCTTTGCAGCTGGGAGTTGAAACCTAGGGAAAGTGAGGTTCCAAATTGGGTGACTTCCTGTTTTCTTTCTCTTGATCGGATGCTCCAGCTGGAACCGAAGTTGCCAGATGTTTCAGAGCTAGATGTCCTGAAAAAGGATAATTCAAACACGAAAACATCACTTGTGATTGATGACAGCAAGAAAAAGGATTCAGAATCCTTGTCAAGTGTTGGGCTGTTGGACCTGGAGGACCAGAAACAACTTTTGAAGATCTGTTGCAAGTGCATTGAGAAACAGTTGCCTTCTGCTTCTATGCATGCTATTCTTCAGCTTTGCGCTACACTGACGAAAGTCCATGCAGCTGCTATATGTTTTCTCGAGTCTGGAGGTCTGAATTTGTTGCTCTCATTGCCGACAAGTAGCTTGTTTTCTGGATTCAACAATGTGGCTTCTACAATTATTCGTCATATTTTGGAGGATCCTCACACCCTTCAGCAAGCGATGGAATTGGAGATACGTCATAGTCTTGTCACAGCTGCTAATAGACATGCAAATCCCAGGGTCACCCCACGAAATTTTGTCCAGAATTTGGCATTTGTTGTATATAGGAACCCAGTGATATTTATGAAAGCTGCCCAAGCTGTGTGCCA
The DNA here is from genome assembly GCA_030272315.1 of Paspalum vaginatum. NCBI lineage: Eukaryota > Viridiplantae > Streptophyta > Magnoliopsida > Poales > Poaceae > Paspalum > Paspalum vaginatum. Next base: position 20,434,612 of record CM059019.1, on the reverse strand, counting down.
GATTGAGATGGTCGGTGATAGGCCGTATGTTGTATTGTTGAGGGATCGTGAGAAAGAAAGGAGCAAGGACAAGGAGAAATCAGCCGATAAGGATAAAACAACAGGTGCAGTCATGAAGGTAACATCAGCCAATTTAGCCGCAGGATCTGCTGCAAATGCTCTAGGGAAACAGCCTGATTTGAATGCAAGGAATGTGAAACCTCACCGCAAGCCGCCACAAAGCTTTGTCACTGTTATAGAGCATCTCTTAGATCTGGTTATGTCCTTTGTTCCACCACCCCGATCAGAGGATCAAGCTGATGTTATTTCTGGTACTGCGTCATCTTCTGACATGGATATTGACAGCAGTTCTGCAAAAGGGAAAGGAAAAGCTGTGGCTGCCACACCTAAAGACAGCAAGCATGGTATCCAAGAGGTTACTGCATCCCTTGCCAAAAATGCATTTGTCCTTAAGCTGCTGACAGATGTGTTGTTAACTTATGCATCATCCATTCAAGTTCTTCTTCGTCATGATGCTGACCTGAGCAGCATGCATGGCCCTAATCGAACAAGTGCTAGTCTAATCAGTGGTGGAATCTTCAACCATATCTTGCAGCATTTCCTTCCTCATGCTGCAAAGCAAAAGAAAGAGAGAAAAACTGATGGAGATTGGAGGTATAAATTGGCAACAAGGGCTAATCAATTCTTGGTGGCTTCATCTATTCGTTCTGCAGAAGGTCGAAAAAGGATCTTTTCTGAAATCTGCAGTATATTTCTTGATTTCACTAACCCTTCTACAGCTTGCAAAGCCCCAGTATCAAGGTTGAATGCGTATGTTGATTTGCTGAATGATATTCTGTCAGCCCGTTCACCAACTGGCTCCTCACTGTCATCCGAATGTGCTGTTACATTTGTTGAAGTTGGTCTTGTTCAATCGTTATCGAGGACCCTTCAAGTTGTCGATTTGGATCATCCTGATTCAGTGAAGATTGTTACTGCTATTGTGAAGGCCCTGGAAGTTGTCACTAAGGAACATGTTCATGCAGCAGATCTTAATGCCAAAGGAGAGAACTTGTTAAAGCTTGCCTCTGACAACAACAATGTGGATTCATCGTCCAATAGGTTCCAGGCTCTTGACACAACTACTCAGCCTACAGAAATGGTTACTGATCAAAGGGAAACCTTTAATGCTGTTCAAACTTCACAAAGTTCAGATTCAGTCGCAGATGAGATGGATCATGATCGTGATATGGATGGAAGCTTTGCTCGTGATGGTGAGGATGACTTTATGCATGAGATGGCTGAAGATGGAACTGGTAATGAATCCACAATGGAAATCAGATTTGAAATTCCACGCAATAGAGAGGATGATATGGCTGATGACAATGAAGATACTGATGAAGATATGTCGGCCGATGATGGTGAGGAGGTTGATGAAGATGATGAAGATGAAGATGAGGAGAACAACAATCTGGAAGATGATGATGCCCACCGGATGTCTCATGCGGACACAGATCAGGATGACCGTGAAATGGATGAGGAATTTGACGAGGATCTTTTAGAAGAAGATGATGAAGATGAGGATGAGGAAGGAGTCATCCTTCGCCTGGAGGAGGGGATTAATGGAATTAATGTGTTTGACCACATTGAAGTCTTTGGTGGGAGTAACAATTTGTCAGGGGATACCCTCCGTGTGATGCCTCTGGACATTTTTGGTACAAGAAGGCAAGGCCGAAGTACCTCCATATACAATCTTCTTGGCAGGGCAAGTGATCACAGTGTTCTTGATCATCCACTTCTTGAAGAACCTTCTTCCATGTTGAATCTTCCACAAGGGCAACCAGGTATTTCTCACCTCCATTACAACGTACTCCACTCCTATGAAATTGTGTTTTCCCTATGTAAAGATTAAAGATCCTGCTAGGTTGTTAGGTGCTTAAATCCTGCTAGCCTGTTATTGCCTTACTGGTACTGGCAGTATCAATTCTTGCATATATGAATGATTCATATTTTTTCTCCAGAGAATCTGGTTGAGATGGCCTTTTCTGATCGAAACCATGAAAGTAGCTCCTCCCGTTTGGATGCTATATTCCGCAGCTTGCGAAGTGGACGGAATGGACACCGTTTTAATATGTGGCTAGATGACAATCCGCAACGCAGTGGTTCTGCCCCTGCAGTACCTGAAGGCATTGAAGAATTATTGATCTCTCATTTGAGGCGGCCCACTCCCGAACAACCTGATGGCCAGAGAGTACCTGCTGCTGGTGCTCAAGAAAATGACCAGCCCAGCAATGGATCGGAAGCTGAGGCAAGGGAGGAAGCACCACCTGAACAAAACCAGAACAGTGAAAATACAGTAAATCCTATAGATGTTCCAGAAAATGCTGGCCCGGCACCTCCTGATAGTGATGCACTTCAAAGAGATGTGTCCAATACAAGTGAGCATGCTACAGAGATGCAGTATGAACGTAGTGATGCTGTAGCACGTGATGTTGAAGCAGTGAGCCAAGCAAGCAGCGGCAGTGGTGCTACTTTAGGGGAGAGCCTCAGAAGTTTAGAGGTTGAAATAGGAAGTGTTGAAGGGCATGATGATGGTGATCGGCACGGGCCTTCTGGGGCTTCAGATCGGTTACCGTTGGGTGATATGCAAGCAACTGCTCGAGCACGGAGGCCATCTGGAAGTGCAGTGCCAGTAAGCAGCAGAGATATATCACTTGAGAGCGTTAGTGAGGTTCCTCAAAATCAAAACCAACAACCTGATCAGATTGCTAATGAGGGGAATCAGGAGCTTTCCAGAGCTGCAGATCCAGACTCAATTGATCCTACATTTTTGGAGGCTCTTCCTGAGGACCTACGAGCTGAAGTTCTTTCTTCACGTCAAAATCAAGTGGCTCAGACTTCTAATGACCAATCTCAGAATGATGGTGATATTGATCCTGAATTCCTTGCTGCACTTCCCCCTGATATACGAGAAGAGGTGCTAGCTCAACAACGCGCGCAAAGGTTACAACAACAATCACAGGAATTAGAAGGACAGCCAGTTGAAATGGATGCTGTTTCTATCATTGCAACATTCCCCTCAGAAATTCGTGAAGAGGTATAGTTGTGTTTGGTCTGTTCCATTTTAGAATGTTTTGCGCAACTGTTTTTTCATGGCCTCTTTACATATTTATTCTAATTGCAGGTGCTTTTGACGTCTCCGGACACCCTACTTGCTACACTCACACCTGCACTAGTTGCTGAAGCTAACATGTTAAGGGAGAGATTTGCTCATCGGTATCACAGTAGCTCCCTTTTTGGTGTGAACTCGAGGAACAGGAGAGGTGAATCCTCCAGACGTGAAATAATGGCAGCAGGCCTTACTGGTGATCCCTCCAGATCAACTAGCAAGCCAATTGAGACTGAAGGTGCTCCTCTTGTTGACGAGGCTGCCCTTAAAGCTCTTATTCGGTTGCTTCGAGTTGTTCAGGTAATATTACCATTTATTCTGTGAGTTCTGTTTTGTTATGGAATTCCAGGAATGCTTCATATAACTGTCTCCTATTATCATTTACAGCCTCTGTACAAGGGTCAACTGCAGAGGCTTCTCTTGAACCTTTGTGCTCACCGGGATAGCAGAAAGTCTTTGGTTCAGATTCTGGTGGACATGCTTATGCTTGATCTGCAGGGTTCTTCAAAGAAATCAATGGACGCCACCGAGGCACCATTTAGATTATATGGATGCCATGCAAATATCACATATTCACGACCTCAATCTTCAGATGGTAATTAAGCATTTCACCTTCATTTTTCCTGAGGCCTAATTTTCTGTGCTTAAAGTTGCGCTAATACATTCTCTTTGTTCTTTTAAATAGGTGTGCCCCCATTAGTCTCGCGTCGTGTGCTTGAAACGTTGACATACTTGGCAAGAAGTCATCCTAATGTTGCTAAACTCCTGCTCTTTCTTGAATTCTCTTGCCCACCAAGTTGCTGTACTGAAGTACCTGATCAGAGCCATGGCAAGGCTGTTCTTGTGCAAGAAGAAAAGAAAGCATTTGCACTTGTTCTGCTGTTAACTCTGCTGAAGCAGCCACTTTATATGAGAAGTGTAGCTCATCTTGAACAGGTGATCTGTTTTTTCTTGTTTCTTTTTGCTTGTATACTTGATTTAGCCTTTTCAGCTACATTTTACTGAGCCTTTTGTACCTTGGTGCAGTTACTAAACCTTCTTGAAGTTGTAATGCTTAATGCTGAGAATGAAATTAATCAAGCTAAGTTAGAATCATCATCTGAGAAGCCATCCGGAACTGACAGTGTGGTGCAAGATGGTCAAGATAGTACCAATGTTTCTGAATCATCTGGATCAAAGTCAAATGCTGAGGATAGTAGAAAAAACCATGCTGTTGATAGCGAAAGTAACCTTCATGCTGTTTTGCAAAGTCTTCCCCAGCCAGAGCTCCGACTGCTATGTTCATTGCTTGCGCATGATGGGTATGTACATCACAGAATTTCATTGCCTTCTATCCTATGATCTATCGCTTGTGTACTTTTTTCATTGATTCATACAACTGCCTTCTTTTCCTTATTGGCTTTTACAAAATTATCCATGGAAAAGTACCTGATCAATGCTCTGCTAGCTATACACTATTATGCTTTCTGTTGACCTGTTTTTATTGGACCACCAGTTACTGTAACACCTTATGAAATTATCTTACACTATAATACCTTGTTTCCTTGTAATATTTTTTATTGCCTAACATGATGGTGGATGGCCCTTTTGTCATTTCAGATTGTCAGACAATGCCTATCTCCTTGTGGCTGAAGTGTTGAAAAAGATTGTAGCTCTGGCCCCTTTCTTCTGTTGCCATTTCATAAATGAGCTTGCACGTTCGATGCAAAATTTGACACTTTGTGCCATGAAGGAGCTTCGCTTGTACGAGAATTCTGAAAATGCTCTTCTTAGCTCCTCATCGGCCAATGGAACTGCAATTCTTAGAGTTGTGCAGGCTCTGAGTTCTCTTGTCAGTACACTTCAAGAAAAAAAGGTTCCAGGACATCCTGCTGAAAAGGGCCATTCAGATGCAATTTCCCAGATTTCTGAAATTAACACAGCATTGGATGCTTTGTGGTTCGAGCTGAGCAACTGCATAAGCAAAATAGAAAGTTCTTCAGAATATGCATCGAATCTAAGTCCTGCTTCTGCAAATGCTGCTACATTAACAACTGGTGTAGCACCTCCGTTGCCAGCAGGAACCCAAAACATATTACCATATATAGAATCATTCTTTGTGACATGTGAGAAATTGCGTCCCGGGCAACCTGATGCTGTACAAGAGGCTTCAACTTCTGATATGGAAGATGCTTCAACATCTAGTGGTGGGCAGAGATCATCTTGTGGTCAAGCCATTGATGAGAAACAAAATGTGTTTGTGAAATTCTCAGAGAAGCATAGAAGGTTGTTGAATGCATTCATCCGCCAAAACCCTGGGTTGCTGGAAAAGTCATTCTCACTAATGTTGAAAATCCCTCGCCTGATTGATTTCGACAACAAACGTGCATATTTCCGGTCTAAAATCAAGCATCAGCATGATCATCATCATAGTCCTGTGAGAATTTCTGTGCGCCGTGCATATATTCTTGAGGACTCCTATAATCAGCTTAGGATGCGCTCACCTCAGGACTTGAAGGGTAGGCTTACTGTTCACTTTCAAGGAGAAGAAGGAATTGATGCTGGTGGGCTAACAAGGGAGTGGTACCAGTCACTATCACGGGTCATTTTTGACAAGGGGGCCCTTCTATTTACTACAGTGGGGAACGATTTGACGTTTCAACCGAATCCTAATTCTGTATATCAAACTGAGCACCTCTCATACTTCAAATTTGTTGGACGAGTGGTGAGTTGTGGTGCTTCTAGCTACATGCTTATTACATTATTGTGAATATTACTAGTATCTGAAGTTTACATTCAACCAGGTTGGCAAAGCTCTCTTCGATGGCCAGCTTTTAGATGCACATTTTACTAGATCTTTCTACAAGCACATACTTGGTGTCAAGGTTACATACCATGACATTGAAGCCATTGATCCTGCGTACTACAAGAACTTGAAATGGATGCTTGAGGTATGCTTTTTTCCTACCTGATAGGTTATGTATTTTTTTTCCCGAAAACACAGGAGAGAGCTGGGTATCGTTTCATTAAGAAGAAACAGGGATTTGCACTCCAGGACAAACATAAATAGTACCTATTACAGTAAAGACAAAAAACACTTGACCAGTAAACTACCAGACTGGACAGGGCTATCCTAGTATACCCAACGCCCCTTCTAACAAGAACCGAAGGTCCTTGGCTCCAGCCGAACGCCACAGCGATCCTTCATTGGTGATGTTTTGAAGAATCACCAAGACCTCCGGACTGACCCTTTCATACACAGGCATTCCGGTGCTTCCAAATCTCCCACACCACTAGATAAAAGAGTGTCGAGTCCTTTCTTTAGTTCCTTTGGTGCAACGCGTACAGCAGGTATTCCACTGTCCCTTAAACTTCTTCCCTCAGGTTGAGGCAAAAAGGACAGTCCCAGGCCATGTAGGATTAGAAACCAAACTTGTTTGGCAACATAGGAGACCAGAAGATGTTGTATCGACTCTGCCTCCTTGTCACAAAGAGGGCAGGCTGCTGGGTGCGGGAGGCCTCCCTTCGCAAGGCGGTCAGCAATCCAAACTCTATTTTTCAGCGCCAACCACATAAAAAATTTGCATTTGGGGGGAGCCCAGGACCTCTCTTCCAAGGTGCAAAATGAATTCTTCCCACAAAGAAAGCATTGTAGGCAGATTTGGTGGAGTAAGAGCCATCCTCACTGAATTTCCATAGGTGTTGGTCAGCAACCCCTTGTTGCAAGTGCTAGTTATCCACCAAGTCCCATAGCAGAAGGTAATCACTTATAACTTGGATAGTGAGGGCACCTTTGATGTCGGCAACCCACCCTCTGTTCATCAGTGCTTGGGATACAGTCCGGTGCTTGATTATTCTCTTGGGGATGGCTTTGAAGAGGTTGGGGGCCAACTCTTGGGTTGTCTTTTCCTCCGACCATCTGTCAGCCCAAAGCAAGGTAGTTTGCCCATCCTCCACTATTGTTTGGACCACCGCCATATTAAAGAGAGCTTGGGCATTATTTGGCACATGGATGGGTAAACCTCTCCAAGGTCTGCAAGAATCTATTTTTTTCCAGCCAAAACCACCGGACACGGAGGGCCCAATTCATCACCTCTAAATTCAGAACACCCAGCCCACCATATTGGAGAGGCCGTTGTATTGAATCCCAAGATATCAAACATTTCTTCCAATAGCTTTCTCTTTCCCGACCCAAAGAAAGCCTTTGCGCTTCTTGTCAATTGCCTTGAACACCCATTTAGGTTGATCAAGGGCATTCATATGATAAATATTGAGGGCGGACAGGACAGCCTTTACAGTGACCAGCTAGCCAGCCTTGTTCACGAGTGCTCCCTTCCATTTTGGGAGGTCATCTGCCACCTTGTCAACAATCTTTTGAAGTTCAGCCCTTGACAGTTTATGTACGCTCAAGGGTAGGCCCAGATAGTTTTGTATAGCATGTTCCTTGTGGACAATTGATCATTAAGATGTAACATTCTCTATATTTTGTGTGCAGAATGACATAAGTGATGTTTTGGATCTCACCTTTAGCATGGATGCAGATGAAGAGAAGTTGATATTGTATGAGAAGGCAGAGGTAATTCTCTCTTGATGTATGCGTTTGTTTGTGATGAGTATGCTGTGGTCTTACCTTTTATACGAGCTAAGTCCTATGCTACCTTTGCAGGTCACTGATTGTGAGTTGATTCCTGGAGGGCGTAACATCAGGGTAACCGAGGAGAATAAGCATGAATATGTGGACCGGGTAGCAGAGCATCGATTGACCACTGCAATTAGGCCTCAGATTAATGCCTTCCTGGAAGGGTTTAATGAACTCATACCACGGGAGCTGATATCTATCTTTAATGACAAAGAGCTTGAACTTCTAATTAGTGGCCTTCCAGATATTGACTGTAAGTTCTGCAAATATTGTTTACGGTTGTTCAATAGTGTAGTCTCTTATTGGATCTAATTACCTTTTTTACTTTTAGTGGACGATTTGAAAGCAAATACGGAATATTCTGGGTACAGCATAGCCTCTCCAGTCATTCAGTGGTTCTGGGAAATCGTGCAAGATTTCAGCAAGGAAGACAAAGCTCGGTTCCTGCAGTTTGTGACTGGCACTTCAAAGGTATGCTGACACCTCCTTTCCTGATTCATTGCAGTGCTTATTCATTTCTGGATTGTATTTCAAGTCTGCACCTCTAGTTTGATTTGGTGACGGCACATTGGAATATGGTGCCACATCCACTTGTGCTTATGCTTTGAGTTGAACTGTAGGTACCACTGGAAGGTTTCAGCGCACTGCAAGGGATCTCTGGGCCACAGCGGTTTCAGATACACAAGGCCTATGGCAGCACGAACCATCTGCCTTCAGCCCATACTTGGTAGTGTATCTACTTATTTTGGCCTCGTATATCGTTTTGTTTACTGTGCACATGATTTGGCACTCACGATTATTTTTCTAGTTTAATAACACAAGGTCATCTTTGCTGACTGCAGCTTTAACCAACTAGACTTGCCTGAGTACACATCCAAAGAGCAGCTCCAGGAGAGGTTACTGTTGGCAATCCATGAAGCAAATGAAGGCTTTGGATTTGGCTAATCAGTCATCGCTGTGAATGTTGTCGGAGTCTGTACAGATACTGAGTTGCGATATGTGAGCAGGACGTGCAGTCTCTTTATACATTCTGAGCTGCACTGGATGCCGACACCAAGCGCTTGGCATGGATCCTGGTGAGGCCCTTACAAATATACTGCAGAGAGCGATGCTCATGATGGAACATATCCAGGATTGAAGAACATGAAGGGGGTGAACGGCAGTGTTGAGATGGCTACTATTTGGTGTTCATTAAATTCATTTCCCCCTTTTTGCCGGCTGTCGCCCCATTAATAGTTCGCTTTGATACATTGGACATCGTCCGAAGGTTTATTTTTTACCTTCTGCTTTTCTCGTTTGTCTTGGGGGAGCATAGACTGTAACTGAACGTTATGTCGAATGCAAGTTTTCTGTCTTGCACTAGTATCCAGGTTTGTTAAAACTATTTGGAAACATTTTTACAGCGGATCATCAGATCTGTACCGTTCCCTCCTGGCAATCTAGAGAAGTAATAATTCCTTGTTCCATCACTCTGATGGATTGAAGAGGTTTCTACGAATTGAGCGAGATTTTCACCAGGTATTAAACTCCTCAAACGGAATGAACCTTTGAATATTTGTTATTAGTTCATTGTTAAACTAAGAAACCTCAAATAAAAAAATGTGAAAAAAAGAACAGACGGATAGGGTAGCGATGTCATCTCATTGGCAAGAATTTCGTACCCCTATATGCATTGCTTCGTAGAGGTTTGAGATGGAAATTAGTTCAAATTTTTCCTCAATCCTTGTTGATTTGAGGGGTTTTGTTTACGGAAAATCTGTGGGCTGGGTGTCCGTCAGACGATCCGTGCTTGACTGTAATTTTTTTCTTTCTACAACCAATTTTGTATTTCAGTTATGTTCGGACACCAACAATTTTTGTGACATGGCTACATTATGACATGCTGCGGTAGTTAATAAATATGCTGTTGCGGCGTAAATTTTTCTCTGTTTTTTTGTTGCATACATTATTTTCTCGACGTTGAGAATATTAATTTACAATGTTGCAACCACGTGACGACGGTTTATACTAGTATTACGAAATGTTGCTGTAGTTTAGTTGTTATTTGGAGAGCACACAATGTTTGTTGTGGGAATTTTTCTGATGAATATGATAAAAATACATGTTATTGATGTTGCAATTTTTTAAAGGGTATGCATTTTCAATGTTGCTATGGTGGGATTTTTCTCTTGCATCGGGATGAACATAAACAAATTTTGAATTTAAGTTGTTGATGTTGCAGAAGTTGAATTTTATTGTTTGTTTGCACTATTTTTCGATATTGAGGATACACATTTTCAATGTTGCACGATCCAAAAGCATGTTCTGTGTAACATTCGCTGATGTAGACACGTTGCGGTGGGAATTTTTAATCCAAACATGGATGTTATAAAAATTAATATTTAATATTGTGTATACTGTTTTCCGATGATGAAGATACACACTTTGTATGTTGTATAAAACGTCTGCACTACCGATTCTGGAAATGCTTGGCACAGGACGACTGAGCGGACCCAAAATATCGGACGCCCCGCCCGCTCTTCCACCACCGCTGCGCCAACACAACTCCGCCTGTTGCGCCTAGCCCCGCTTCGCTCCTCCTCCGCTGCCATGTCTAGCCCCGCTCCTCCGTGCCTGGCCCCGCGCCGCTCCTCCTCCGCCGCCGTGCCTGGCCCCACACCGCTCCTCCGCCACCGATGCGTCACCCCTGCCTCCGCGCCGCCATGCCTTCCCTCCTCCCACGAGTTGAAGCACGAGGAAGGCGAAGGCGAGTTATGTTGCAACCTGTGATTTTAGATGTCGCGGTTTGTGATATGAGATGTTGCATGAGATTATACGTTTTCATCATCGGATGAATTTGAGTGTTGCAATAGTTGAATTTGAGTGTTGCATACATTAGTTTCCGATGTTGAATACATGCATTTTTAGTGTTTCATGGATCTTTTGTTATTTTTTCATATTGCGTGAAACATTAAGGCCCTGTTTGGGAACAAAGTATTTTCATGGTTTTCAAGACAATACTATGATATTTGAGAATACCATAGTATTTGAGCCAAAAGGTGTTTGAAAATTCTATGTATTTAAAACTATGGTATTGCCAATACCATGGTATTTTTGGAGTATTGTAAACTCCACTCCATACCAAAGTTTCTCATCCAAGTGAGCAAGAGACTAGTAAAATCATGGTATAGCTATGGAACCAAACACTTTCTAGAATACTATGGTTTTGATAGGGAGGAGAAATACTATGGCTATGTCATGACCAATATAAAACTATGGTGTTCTAAAACCATGGTATTGAAAACTTTGCTTCCAAACAGGCCATAACCGATGTTGTGGTGGGATTTTCCACTTGAATGGGATAGGACACTATGATTTTTTTGTCCATGCGTTGATGTTGCCGAAGATGATTTTCAATGTTGCGTATACTTTTTTTTTGGTATTGAAAATACGCATTTGGGATGATGCATGGAGCGTCCGATGGGGACCAATCCCATCGGACGTCTAGGCCCTAGACATGCCATTGTTTGTATCCAAACATGCGCTTAGGAAGCGTTCATTTAGGGAATGTTGTCATAGAGATGGATTAGGTCGCGTCGATTAATCGAGCAGTTGATCCGGCCGCTAGGGCAGGCCCAAAATAGTAAATGGGTCAAACGAGTCAACACCTTTTGACCAGGTGGTAAAATGGGTCCACCCAAACATTAATTCCTCCATAGTCCACAACCATGTAGCGAAATTAGTATAGCTGCGTATGCGTGTTATGTTAATAATCGGACCAAAAGTCCACTGTAGGAGTGCCTCCTAATTCACATTAGGAGCGGCTCTTGGAGCCGTTCCTGTTGCTCTCAGGGTAGGCCCCATGAGGTGCACCACTCATGTTGTATGCTCAGCAGGAGCGGTGCACCGTACCTATCGCTACTACAAATATCAGCAGCGGTTGGTTCCATGTACCACTTGTAAGGAAAATAGACCCTAAGCCTTGTGCTTAGTTCCTTAATGTGATTTTGGTGGTTGAGTTGACAACACATATCATTTGGGACTAATGTGTGTGCAAGTGCTTTTGTTTAAGTTCCAGGGTGCAAAAAGTGGACTTGGGGTACAAACACCTCAAAGAAGGACTTAAAAGACTCAAGAGAAGTCCCCAAGCCGCTATCAAGTCGGATCCGTGTGTACGACACGGCGGTCCCCGCTGGCCGGTCAGCGGGCCGATCTTTTGGAGCATTAAGAGGTCCCGAGAAGCCCCATCGAGCGATTCGGCAAGAAGAAGAAGCCCCAAGATGAAGACTCAAGAGCCGGTGTGAATTACACGCATCCAACGGTCCGATGGTGCATCGGTCCATCTGGGCAGTGAGGAAGGAGAAGACCAAGTCCCACCATCGGACCGTTCGATGGTCCAACGGACGATCTGGATAGAACGATCAACCAACTCAAGACCTTGGGCATTCCATGCATCGGACGGTCCAATGGTTCCAACGGTCAAATTCCAGACTCAACGATCGACTCCAACGGCTAGTGGAAGCCACCATCGGACGGTTCGATGGTCACGCAGAGAAGAGTAGAAGGCTCCCAATGGCTAGTTTTGAGGCTTGGGCTATATATACCCCCAAGGCCAGCCTCCACAATGTGGTTGGAGATTCCTGAGCTAACACAAGTGTTGAGGCACCCATTTGATCCATCCAAAGAGCCACATACACTCATTTGTGAGCCCAACCACCATAAGAGCAAATAGACACATCCCGGCATAGCGAGAGCTTCCATAGCATCTTGGCTTAGGCCTATTTATCTAGTTCTCGTGCTTGCGTGCACGTCTATCCTTTGAAATGGGGCTTGTAAGTCTTGCGAGACCCTTCGGAGTGTGGAGTGGCCGCCACCTTACTTGTGAGAGGGAGGAAGGCCCTCGGCGGTTTGGCCAAAAGCTTCCCCTAGAGGAGACGGCGGGGTAGCTCTGCGAGGACTTGGAAGACCCCAACGGCCCCAACAATCCTCTACCCTTGCGTGGGCGAGGCTCTAGCCGCTGACTGTGCGAGAGAAGGGCTCGTGTGGGCGTGTACCGGGGATATCCGGAGACCCGACCGAGGTTGCTTGACTTTCGCGGAAGTCACTTTGCCATCCTCCACCCTTGAGTGGGTGAGGCCGCACTCCTTTGAGGATTGCACGAGAGCAAAGCCTGCGGGGGCGCCAAACGAGGAGTAGGGGAGTAGAGGCACGTTGGCCTCCCCGAACCTCAGGAAAAAAATCTTCGTGTCTCCATCGTGTGCCATCGTCGACATCGTCAACAGGAGTTTACATTCTCTGCATATCTCTTTAGCTTCCACATTTATATTCTTGCAATTGTGTGCTTACATTCCTTGACTAGCTTGATAGATTAGTTTCTAGATGGAACTAGGTTGCAAGACTTGGCCACGGTAGGGTTAGCAACACTTAGCAAAGCCGTAGTGCACATAGCTAGATTTATATTGCTTAGGTTTTGCTTAGTAGTTGTAGTTTTTAGGGAGCCATAGTTTTAGAAATCCTAATTCACCCCCCTCTTAGGCATCGATCGAATCCTTCAATTGTTATCAGAGCTGGGCCGCTCGATCTAGTCCATTTCATTGGCATTAGAGCTCACCACTCATATTTGGATTTTTGGCTTCACCGCCGGATTGAGTACTAGAGACGTCTTAGAGTGGGAGGATGAGTACCGGTAGCGCTCCTCACTTTGATGGCACAAACTATCCCTATTGACGTGTTAGAATGGCTAGTTATCCAGAGGTCGTAGGGTTGGATGTTTGGCGAGTGACGAAGGAAGGAACGAAACCCCTCTCTCGGCCGGAAAAACTGACAAAAGCCGATGAGAAAGAAATACATCTCAATGCCATTGCTCGTGACGTTTTGTTTGGGTCTTTGAGCATTGATGTATTTAATAGAGTATATAGCCTCTCAAGCGCTCATGAGATTTGGCAAACGCTTCAAGCACTCCATGACGGCACTAGTGACGTCAAGGAGCAAAAGCTTGGCTTGGTTAGAAGAGCTTTAAATTCTTTTTCTATGCTTCCTAATGAATTGGCTAATGACATGTACTCACGCCTAAATGTTATTATCAATGAGTTCAATTCAATAGGTGACACCAAGTTAAGCGATGTCGATGTCTCAAGGAAGATCATCGAAGTGCTTCCACAAGAAACAAAAATATTCAAGCATCATCACCTACCTTCTCAATCAAGACATGAGCAACATGACGCCCACAAAGGTTCTTGGCAAGATCATTGCATTTGAGCACTACAAAGGGATTGGCCAAGATAACTCTTCATCCAAGTCACATGCTCTCACCATTCATGGTGAAAAGAAGAAGATGAAGAAGGGCAAGAGCAAGAAAGAAGCAAGCTCAAGCTCAAGTGAAGAAGAAGAAGATAGTGATGAAGATGATCAACCCCAATGCTCCTCCTCTGATGAAGATGAAGAGATTGCAATATTTATCAAGAGGATGGACAAAGCATTGAAGAAGCTCAACTCCAAGGCCGTCCCCATCACCATTGAGGACATTGAGTACAACCGCCAAAGGATGAAGGAAAGGAAAAGCGGTTGTTTCGGATGTGATGAGAAGGGTCACTTTGCGGACTCATGTCCCATTGTTGCCAAGGAGGAAAATAAGAAGAGGCACAAGCTCAAGAAGAAAGAAAAAGGAGAGATAGGCACAAGGCGCTCACAAGCATCGGCAAGTGGGTAGATGTGTCAAGCGATGAAAATCATCACAAGAAGCACCCCCACAAGCCTACTTCATGCAAAGCATCCTCTACATCGCACAAGTGCCTCATGGCCAAAGGTAAAAATGAAAGCGATATAAGTGATGTCGATGCCCCCTTATATGATGAGCTTGTTTCCCTTGTTCGTGATCTACAAGTAGCCATAGCAAATTTAAATTCCAAAAACAAGAGCCTTAAGACTCAATTGGCTAGCTCATCAACCAATTATGAAGAATTGGTGCTTAAGTTTGACATGGTCATGGACCACAATGATGAGCTAACAAGGAAAATTAAGGCTCTTGAACTAAAAGCTACTACAAGTGTTGCATCCACATTCTCTTTTGAAAAATCTAAAATGGATGCTTCCACCTCTTGGGATTCAATTGTTAAACCTCACTCATCCCTTTGCAAGCCGTTTGTTAGTTGGTATGAAGAAACTTGCAGAGAGGTGGTTGCCATTGAAAATGAGGTACTTAAGCAAGAGGTGGATTGGCTCATGAAGGATGTGGTAAGGCTACAAGGTCAAAGGGAGCAAACCCGATCTCCTCAAGATAACCTCCCCAAGGTGGTGAAGAAGCTTGAGGAGAGTCAAACCATGGTGTGCTTCCTTTGTAATAAAGAAGGCCACAAGTCCTACATGTGTAGGTCCAAGCAAAAAGGAGAGTCCAAGAAGAGAGAGGGAAAACAAAAGAAGAACGTCACTCCCAAGACACCGTAGAGCCACAAGGGCTACAGAGGACTTGGAGACTTGGCTAATTTGGATACAAGGTCTTAAGTGAGAAAGCCAAGTGATGAAGATCATCTCATACCCAAGTCCTCCACGTGTGTGGTAACTAGGTTTGTTTTCTTTTGGTGTTTCCTTAGCATCTAGTTGCTACACTTGCCTAGGCTTGCATGAGCATATTTAAATTCAAGTAATGCATGCCTCTACTATCTTATAGTAGGTTGCTTGTGTCGCATCTAATCCATGAGCAACCTACATGGTTTCTTAGTTTAGGTAGTTGGCACTAGTTTTATTTCCTATCTCTTGTGCCAAAGTCCAAATCATAGGGTGAGCTCCTCTATTAGACTTGAATGTTTAGTGCATGTCTCAAACAAGCAATTCAAAGCTTGTATGCACACTCTTAGGGGGAGCCTATCCTATGGTTTATGTTACTTTGAGACTAACAATGCTTACAAGTTTATCATGTGTATAGTCTCACCTACATCCCCGAAGGTACGCATTGTGGGGGATGAACATCCCCTGGCTCCTCGTGACATGGATCCAGGACATGGGCCATTGGTGGGCCTAAGAAGGGCAAACGGCTGATCTCGTGGGCCGGTTGCCTAGCTCAGGCCCAATACGGTCGGGAAAGCTTGGAGATCAAGACAAGGATGTCGTAATTCAGGGAAGCATAGAAGGAAGCTTGACTCAGACTCAGGGTCCGAGATTCACGGAAGATAAGGGAAGATATGATGGAAGCTAAGATTCTGTTTGATCTCTTACAATCTAATCCAACTAGGAGATATAGAAGGAACCTAACTTGTAACCCAAGAATCCATCAGACTATATAAGGCAGATGAGGGACCCCTACGTAGTATATCTCAACCCATCGCAAGTCGCCAAACCACGCTCTCGCATGAAACCCTAGCCATCATTGTAATCTCGAGTACTCAAAGCAATACATCTCGCGACAAACAGGACGTAGGGTATTACGCATCTTGCGGCCCGAACCTGTATAAATCTCTATGTCCCTTCGCTTCTCCGGAGAACCATTGAGCTATGTTTTCCTCGTCGACCACCAAAAGCACCTTGTGACATATCCCGTGGTGCACTGCCGGTTTAAAACCCCGACAGTTGGCGCGCCAGGTAGGGGCTCGGCGACATTGACATCGATTTAGCTCCATGGCCAACTTCTCCACCGACGTCATCAAGTTTGCTCCCGGCGAGATGATCCGCTTTGGATCTATCTCATTCTTCGCCAATAAAGCCAATGATCTGCACGGACTCATCGGTGTTGCGGAGAAGATGCGCAGCTGCATGGCTCCGTCGTCAGCTCCGAAGCTTCCTTCGGCTTCACCAGCTCCTAGATCTATTCAGCGGGCAGTCAGCCAACTGCCGACCATCATGATGGCCAGTGTCGGGCTAGCTCGACCTTAGACGCCGACGCATCAATCTGTCATTAAGACCACTCCGACTCAGTCCGCCTTACCTCGAGGTGGGTCATCGAGGCGCACCCCGAGTCAACCTGGCTCGGGTCCATGACGGGAGGTCGAGGCATTGGCTGGGCGTGAGGCTGTACCTGCTTCTTCAACTTGACTTTGCATCCCGTCATCAGCTCTTCCCTAGCGGTAGAACCGCAACTTGGCGCAGCTCGCGTCCAGAAGCTAGGTCAGGATTTTCTCCTCTGACATCTTCGCAGCAGTTGTCTCGGCCACCTCTTCCTCGAGAGGGCGGCGAGGCTTCTTGCCCTCACATGATCTGCAATCTAGAGTCTCTCGCTGCACCTGAGGACGAGCCAACCACGACCACAGCAATAGGATCCGTGCCTTCTGACCCCGGGTTTCACTCAGGGGGATCGTCCACACTCCTCGACAAACATGTGAGCTCACCCTCGAGTTTGCCTACCTACTTCTCCGAGATCCTCATCATCAACGGCCAACCAGAGGATGACCCCATCTCTGACGATGAGCCCTTCATGAACGGAGAAACCCAGCAACAACACGAGGGGAGGCGACATTAAGACTGGAGCCGCAATATCCGCCCTCACCATCAAGCGGGGAATCAAGATCCGACCCTTCCCGTCTCCCAGGATGAGATATTCGAGTCTGGGGAGGCACCAGAAGAGGCCGAGTTTCGTCGTCAAAGGAACGGTCGATGGCAAGAATGCTGACACATTCAAGCCCAGCAGCACGAACGCGAACACGGGAGAGCGCGCGACGGGGAGGACCGCGTTTAGCCCCGCACAGCACAGATTCTAGGGTGTAATCTATTGCTCGATTTTGCCGCAGCCATGGGAACCCCGAGTCAAGCGGGAGGAGTACTGGTGCAGCAGGCAGATGTTTTCCCTCGCACTCCGGACGGAGAACTTTACTGCCGGATCTTCACTCACGCGACTAACCATCTCCTTCCTGCCAATAGCACCACGGCCCCTGACGCCCATCACGTCATCAATGCGGGGTGCGACGCACGCCACAACATCGAGAGATCGCGCATGGATTGGTACGTGGAAGAAATTCGGCACCGCAGCGACTACGATCGGGACTACGGGGGCTCCTAGCCAAGATGACAGAGGCATGGCTCACTCGGCTAGAGCTTCTGCCAACAGCCCGATGCCCTGACGCTTAGTTCACGACCGACTGGGGGGAGCCCGCCCTCTGTCCCCGCTACGTCGCGAAGGAAATGCTCAAGACGGAGGTTGGAACGAACCAGCCCATCGAGGCATGGTCGGTATCCTGGCTTTCACCACGCGGCTTCGTGGGGGTAGCATGGCCTCAAAATTTCAAGGTATCTAACATTGACAAGTACGAGGCAAAGCTTGACCCAAGCGGTTGGCTGGCTGTGTACTCCACTGCAGCTAGCGCTGCTGGGGCGAGCGAGGATGTGATGACTGCTTATGTCCCCATCGTGTTGGGACAAGACGCGCTTCAGTGGCTCCGCCAACTCCAGTGTGACTGCATTGACAACTAGGATGACTTCTGCCGGCGCTTCATCGCCAACTTTCAGTCGTTATCAGATAAGCCGGTACAACCATGGGATCTCAAATCCATCAAGCGCAAAGACGACGAGGGTCTCCGCTCGTACTTGAAGCACTTTTAGTCGATGCAGAACTGCATTCCCAATATCGCTCACACAGCAGTGATCGAAGACTTCTTCTGTGGCTCCAACGATGAAACTTTTGTGAACGCCCTCTTGCACAAGACTCCGGTCACGTCCGAGCAGCTCTTTCATGATGCCGACCGATACATTACCGCGGATGAGCGAGCTCAGGAATTGGTCGATGCACGTCGAGAAGACCGAGGGAGAGAGAAGCGTGAAGATCCCCCGCGGCAAGATCGTCGTTGGGACAAGAGACCTCAGGAGGAAGTCCAGGCCGTGGGGCCACCGCCCATGCGCCCGCGCATCCCTCCACATCAAGGGGCGAGCGGTCACTCGACCAACTCCTCGACGCGCCGTGCCCCTATCACAAGGAGATGCATCACACCCTGCGTGATTGCAGGGACTTCAAGGCTTCGATTGCTCATGGCAGGCCCTTCATACATCTACCTCCACCGCCACCTCTATCGAGTGATCAAGGACCGTCGCCTCAGTAGAACAGAGCCAATGGCGCCGGATTCCCCAACATCAACCGGCACGTCAACGTCATCATCGGGAGGGCACGGCTCCCTAGAGAGAAAGAGGCAGCAGAAGCTGGTCAACCGCTGAGTCATGGCGGCTACTCAAGAGCCTCCAACACCATACAACTGGTCAAACATGCCCATCTCTTTCAGCCGGGCAGATCACTGGCTTAACTTTGACCACCTAAGCAAATGCCCTCTGCTGGTAAGCCTGGTGGTCCATGAGAGCCAACTCATGAGGACGCTGATTGATGGAGGAAGCAGCATCAACGTGATGTTCCCTAAGACTCTGTTATCTCTCAAGCTTTCCATCAATGATCTGCAGGAGTCACACAGCCCGTTCTTTGGGATCATGCCTGGCGAAGAAGAATATCCATTGGGGCACATCAATTTGCCTATTACCATTGGAACAGAGGACAATTTCCGTACAGAGACTCTCCGCTTCGAGGTGGAAACTTTCGACTCCGCCTACAATGCTATCATTAGGCACCCCGGGCTGGCCAAGTTCATGGCTATCATCCTATTCGTATCTGGTCCTAAAGATGCCGGCCCCATGTGGAGTTCTCTCCATGCGGGCGGACTTCAAAGGTTCTGCTCTCTGCGCTCGGGAGGCTTTGCAGACGGCCTTCACAACAACTACCATGGCATCTCAGTGTCGACTCATTGATGATGCGGCCCAACTCTCGAAGGATGAACTGCCGATCCTGACTCATGAGTCAGTTCCTAGCTCGGCTATCTAGGCAACTGTGGTAACTAAAGAAGTGAGCATCGACATCCCTGATGCTTCAAAGATGGTGACCATCAGTGCAGTTCTCCCTCTCAAATAGGAAGACGCGCTCGTTTGGTTCTTGAGGGACAACTGGGACATGTTCGCATGAAAGCCTGCAAATATGCTCGGAGTCCCGAGGGAACTGGCCGAGCACAAACTCAAGGTGTTCCCCAATGTGAAGCCGATCAAGCAGAGGCTACGCCGATTCACTCTGGACAAGAGGGAAGCGATCCGTGCGGAATTAGCTCGGTTCCAAGGTGCCGGGTTTATTAGAGAAGTCATGCATCCTAAGTGGCTGGCAAATCCTGTACTAGTACCCAATAAGAATAAAGTAGACTAGCGGATGTGTGTTGATTATACTGATCTCAACAAACACTGCCCGAAGGATCCCTTTAGACTGCCTAGGATAGATCAAGTCGTCAATTCTATGGCCGGAAGCTTGCTCCTTTGCTTCTTAGATTGTTACTCAGGCTACCATCAGATTAGCCTGGCTGTGGAGGATCAGGAGAAGACCGCATTCATCATGCCCTTTGGGGCGTTTTACTACACGTCTATGTCGTTCGGGTTGAAAAACGCTGGGGAAATGTATCAACGCGAACACTGGCGTAATCGTGTCGAGGCTTACGTCGATGATGTGGTAATCAAGACAAAGGATCCAGAAGTCTTCATTAACGACATACATCAAGTCTTCAATAGTCTCAGGAGGTTCCGCTGGAAGCTTAACCCTGCTAAGTGTGTATTCAGGGTCCCAGTTGGGTAGTTATTTGGGTTCATCATCAGCAAGAGGGGGATTGAAGCCAAGACAGAGAAGATCGATGCAATTCTCCGGATGCAGCCCCCAAAGTCACAGAAGAAGGTTCAGAAGCTCACAGGGTGCATGGCCGCTCTAAGCCGATTCATCTCGTGGCTGGGAGAGCATGGTATGCTGTTTTACAAGCTGCTGAAGAAGGTGGACGGGTTCCAGTGGACACCAGAGGCTCAGGAAGCACTCGAAACCCTCAAGAAATTCTTGACGACTCCTCAAGTATTGAAATCGTTGAATCGAGCCACGACAGACCATGCAGCTAAAGATCTGCTATTGTACCTCTCCTGCATGACTCATGTGGTCAGTACTGCTTTGGTGGTCGAGAGGCTAGAGGAAGGACATGTTCAGCTGACTCAACACCCGCTCTATTTCATCAGTGAAGTACTCAGCCCGTCTAAGATAAGGTACCCTCAAGTATAGAAATTACTATATGCGGTCCTTATCACAGCTCGCAAGCTGCGTCATTATTTCAAGGAGCATAAAGTCGTGGTGGTCACCTCGTTCCCCATCGGCGAGATTCTGTGAAACAGAGAAGCTACTAGGAGAATTGCCAAGTGGGCGTGTGAGCTGGGAGCACATGACATTGAATTCCGCCCACGCACTACCATCAAGACTCAAGCACTAGTTGACTTCGTCTCCGAGTGGGCAGAGAACCAGGTACCAGACAACCCAGAGCCTCTAGAATTCTAGAAGATGTACTTTGACGGGTCTATCAAAATAGAAGGAACTGGGGCAGGAGTCGTCTTAACCTCCCCCAAAGGTGAAAAACTCAAATATGTGTTGCAAATACTCTTCACGGTGTCTAACAATGCTGCAGACTATGAAGCCATGTTGCATGGGTTGCGCAGATTTCACTCGGCATCAGGTGCCTCATGGTCTATGGGGACTCTCTAGTTGTGATTAGTCAAGTCAACAAAGACTGGGACTGTACCATGGAAGTGATGGACAAATACTGTGCGAAAGTTCGCAAACTCGAGGACAAGTTCGATGGGATAGAATTTCATCACGTGGACCACAACAACTACGCAGATACCAACTTACTGTCTAAGCTCAGGTCTTCCCAAGCCAAAATTCCCCTAGGTGTGTTCGTCCAGGAACTATCTCGCCCTTCCATTGATCGCGAATTAGAGCCCCTAGAGCAGCACATCCTGAGCTTAGAGGAGGCTCCGGTTGACTGGCGGGTCCCAATCATCAAGTACATCAGAGACAGTGACAAGCCTGATGACAGAGCAGAAGTCGAGCGACTCGTTCGGCGCGCAGCCAGCTACACATTGATCGGCGATGATCTGTTCAAGCGTGGCGCGGCTGGAGTTCTCTTGAAGTGCATCGACATATCTTGGGGTAGGAGTCTGTTGATGGAAATCCACACTAGGCAATGCAGTAATCACGCTGCTTCCAGGACGCTGGTTGGAAAGGGATTCAGGGCCAGATTTTACTGGCCGACAACCAAGCAGGATGCTGCGGAATTGGTCAAGCGTTGCGAAACCTATCAGTTCTTCGCAAACCAACATCACCTCCTGGCACAACAACTGTAGAACATTCCCGTCTCATGGGCCTTTGCATGCTGGGGGCTTGACATGATCGGACCACTCAAGAGAGCTCAAGGTGGGTACACTCACGTCATGGTGGCCATCGACAAGTTTACCAAGTGGATTGAGGTCAAACCGATCGCGTCTTTAACTTTAGCAAAGGCGGTAGAATTCATTCAGGAGATTATATTCCGCTTTACGATCCCGAACAGCATTATCACAGATCTGGGCTCCAATTTTATAGGCTCGGAATTCTTCGACTTCTGCAACGAAAAGTCTATACTTCTCAAATATGTCTCGGTAGCGCACCCTCACGCCAATGGCCAAGTCGAGCATGCCAATGGGATGATCCTGGATGCCTTGAAGAAGAGAGTCTTTGATAAAGATGAAAAGCTGGCTGGTAAATGGATCAGGGAACTCTCATACATAGTCTGGAGTCTCAGAACGCAGCCAAGTAAAGCTCTCAATGGAAACACGCCCTTCTTCATGGTGTATGGCTCTGAGGCAATGCTGCCTGCTAATTTAGCACATGGAGCACTGTGGCTGGCATTCAAGGATATCGCAGATGCAGAGTGCACTCAGCCTGAGGAAGTTGACTTGCTTGAGGAAGAGTGACTCAATTCGGTGATTTAGTCGGCGCACTATCAGCACACTCTGCGGCGTTATCATGAATGTAATATGCGCCCTCGTGCCTTTTTAGTCGGGGAATTGGTCCTCCATAGAGTTCTCAAGGGGCTGGGCGTAACAAGCTATCCCCTCCTTGGGAGGGACCTTATGTCATTACGAAAGTCATTCATCTAGGATCTTACCGCTTATCTGAGATGGACGGTACTCTAATTGGGAACTCTTGGAATATCGAGCATCTTCGCAAGTTCTATCCCTAGGTTTCCTGCAAACCTCAGAGCTTTGTTCCCTCGTTTGTACTCTTGGTTAGTATCATGGTTGTCATGACTTCGAGTTGACTCATCCTCGCTGGTGTTCAGTCGGATGTACTCAGATAATGAACAAATGCATGATCTCTGTGCATGTGTCTTCTTTCTATGGCGTGACTACGTGATGCTTCTCGTGGTAACATTTTTGTCCTCACATAACCAGGCAATCAGTCATGGGTCCTGACCTGACTCATGACTTGTGTTACATGCCTACTCCAACTCAAGACAGGGTGCAGTCCGACACTAATTACGGGGCAATCGGCCTAGGTCGTAGACTGACAGTTGGTGTTACATGCCTTCGCATCCTCATAAAAAGGGTGCAATCTGGCCCTCCTTATGGGGCAATTAGCCTAGGTCATAGACCGACAGCTAGTGTTAAATGCCTTTGTGTCCTCATAAAAAGGGTGGAATCTGGGCCTCCTTACGGGGCAATCAGCCTAGGTCGTAGACTGACAGCTGGTACTACATGCCTTCGCATCCTCATTAAAGGGTGCAATCCGACCCTCGCTACAGGGCAATTAGCTTAGGTCACGGACCGACAGCCAGTGTTACATGCCTGCGCTTAATCTTATAAAAAGGGTGCAACCCAACCCTACGCATTGCGTGCTCGAAAGTATTCGGTTCGAGTAAACGTAAAAGTTTAAGTCGGATATTCACCTATGTTTTCGATCTCGGGATAGTATGCGCGTGAACTCTGTGTTGATAAGAAACTCTGGGTTGTAAGGCCGACTCAAAGGCCTGACTTCACATCGCATCATACATCTGAAGGAACGGTTAATTGAATTTTATAGTAACTAAGAATGCTAATCTTGTTTTCTTGCAGTCTGAAGTAATCCACAGCAAGTATCATTTAGTTACAAGATTGTGGCGTCATTTACATAAATGTAGAAACAAGAACTCTAGTTTATGGCTCAAACTCCGTTATGAGCTTTTCGGCTACAGATGGGATTTTGGTAGCATAGTTGTCTATTGTTGAATCACTGGGATCGACCGCAACCTTTGCTGACAATTCGGCTAAGTTTAGATCTGGCCAGGTTATCTTTGACATGAGAAGGACATGCTGCAGAAATGACTTCAGCCTCCCACGGAGATGGTTCTTGATGTCTTCCACCAGAGTTGATACTCGATCTGACACTGGTCGTGGGGCTCCAACCTCTGGGGCGCATATATTCAGCATAGTGGTCATCGCAACCATTGCAGACTTCATCAGTTCTTTGGTCTTCTCATAAGCTGCCTTCAGTTTTTCATAATTCTTCTTGGCAATTTCATAATTCTGTGTCGCGAGATCCAGGTCTTGGCGATGTTTTTCTAATGGTTGCTGGGATTCCTTGAAAGCTTGCCTTGTGGACTTCAGCACTTTATCTAAGTCTCTGTTCTTGCTCTAAATTTTGACTCGGACTCTGTCGGCTTCAATTAACTCAGAAGTTCTCTTCTCAAGTTCTTCCCGAGTCAATTTATGGTTCATTTCAAGCACCACCAATGCACTAGAAGTATTCTAGAAGTACTTCTAAAATCCATCTCGTGATTCTCAGAGCTCTTGGATTTCTCTCTTTGATTGCAGTGTCTCATCCTGCGGACCGATGCAGCTTATAGGCCTCTGTAAGTAAAGAATATGCTAGTTAGGTTTCTTGGCGAGTTACCTCGTGCTGTTTTCTCTCCAGTTCAAGCTTGCATTGCAAATTCTGAGCAGTGTCTTAGGCCTCGTCATGCTCGAGTACAATGTTGCGGTGTGCGATATCACGCTGAGCCAATGCATTCTCTAGATCACCAATCTTCTTGGCGGCAACTACAGTCCAATGCATGTACAAATGTAAGTATGCCAGATGATAGACTGAATGGAAGCCTAGGGGGGCAGACACTCACCAGCGGTTTCAGCAGCACGAGCTGCCTCGGAGTTAGCCAGTTGTTGGTGTGGCTTAGTCACGTCGCTTCCAAGTATGGAAGCGAGCTTTTCGCGCCATCGCGTAGCTTGACCAAGCCAATCCAGCAGAAGGGGTTCAGTTGCTTACAAGTATTAACAGCAAAGATTGTTATAGTGAAGATGACGCCTTACCTCAAAGGCTACAAACGGCCGTGATTCAGAAGGACCCATAGCAATTTGCAAGTTAGGGGTCGCCAGTTCGAGTGTTGTAGTGTCGACGATGGCGCCTGTGTCAACTGTTGGCCCTGCATCTCTGTGCTGGGGGCTCGGCACTGGCACAAAAGTATCCAACATGGTCTCAGTATTGGTTGGCTCACCTCTTCCAGTTGTCTCGCCCTCATGTATTGTTTCGTGCTCATCCACACGGTGCTCCTGGCTGCTCAGAGTGTTTCCTCCTCCTGGGTTACTGAGTGCATCTTGGCAGTTGACTTGAGGCCTTGTGTCAATATTGTGTTGCTGGCGGTCTGCGCTTTTCGGTTCAGTTTCAGTCAGGCACTGCGAGACTTCAGGTTCGGGGGCTTCAGTCAGGCCAGTCCCAAGCTCGGGAGGCACTATGTCTTGTTCTATGGAAGGCTTGTACAGAATTTCGTTCAGTTGGGAAATTGATGGTAGAAGTGGAGTAGGAAACAACAGTTAAAGGAATCAGGCATACCGTGGTGGTGTGAGACTGTCTTTAGTCAGATGTGGAAATGCCTTTACAAATTGATCTAGCTCCATATCGACGTCCGACAGATTCAGCTCCTCTTCCATTGGCATTGGTTGTTGAGTCGGCGGAGAGAAGGTGGCCTCTGCATCTTGCATTTTCTTCGACCTCCTCTCGCGACGTTGAAGGGGGATTTCTTCTTCTTCCTCCTCTTCTTCATCGATTAGAATACTCCAATCAATATGGCCTAGAGAAGAACCTTCACCGTTGTCAGTTTTCTCTTGCACTTTGGGCTTTTTTCTTGGCCTCTTGGATGGCGATGCTAAGTCAGGTACGGTGGAAGAGGGCTTCTGAGTTCTGACTTGTTCCCTGATGGTTCTCTTCTTTCGTGGGACTTCAGATGTCTTGGCTCAGGTGCGCTTGGGCACCTTTGAGGCAGGACCTCTTTCTTTCATGACGGTTGTATGCTCGGGGGCTGGGCCTTCAGCGCCAGCATCTTCATGCTCAGGGCTTGCTCTTCCTGAGCCCCGGTATCTTCTCCAGCATCAGAGTCTTCAGCTGGGCGGGGGATGACTATATTAGCGGCCTCATTGTTGCCGTCGCCTTGTGTCACTGCAACAACGACTTCCATTTCTTCAGTCGTCAATTCCGACCCTCGTTTCAGCATTTTGTCCGTGCCTTGCTGGGGTGGGTTGGACAAAAACTTGGCAATATTGCTTTGCAAGATTAATTCAGGAAATATATTTAGTGGTGTTTGCAATATCAGAACTCATATGTAATTCGGTCGACAAGCTAAAATACTTACAGATTGAGTAGGGTGCCATGCAGAGTAGGGCTGTGGAGATCCTTCATTATGGACATCACGCCTTAGCATCAAACCAACTCGAGCTTTGATTTCTTCTGCGGTAATGGCTCGGCTGGTCTCTCGAGTGGGATCACTTGCTCCAACATACAGATAGGCTGGATATACTCGGTCTTTTATGGGTTGGATGCTCCGGAAGGTGAAATCTATGTCTATGGCTTGGGCAGTCAGGCCATTTTCCTTCAAATCAGCGATATCCTTGAGCAGGATTTCTACCTCAGCTCTTTCCTCTGCAGTTCGTGCTTCTTCCCAACTGCTCAGCTTAGTGTTTGGTTGTCGGTCTGACCGGGGTGGCAGGGAGTTTCCATGATTTCTCATATAAAACCACTCGGAGTGCCACCCTCTGTTGCTGTCCTTGAGTGGGAAGTCTAGATACACTGACCTTCACCCTTTACGTAGTTCTAAGCAAGCTCTACTAACTACTTGCAAGACCCTATCTCGGGTACCAGGTTTGCAATGGTAAAGATGCTTCCAAAGACCGAAATGCGGGACAATCCCAAGGAAAGCCTCACATAAATGGATAAAGATTGAGATTTGGAGGATGGAATTGGGGTTCAGGTGTGATAAGTCAATCGAATAGAAATTGAGCAGGCCTCGCGTGAAAGAACAGAGAGGCAGTCCTCGGCCATGCACAAAGAAAAGGGCGAAAACTAAGGATTCATGGGTATCTTCTGTGGGGACCTTCTCACCCTCACAACTTCTCCACCCACCTAACTCCTTGGGAGGAAGAACTCCCATTTCTACAAGATGGATTAGATGAGATTCAAAGATAGAGGACGTACAGAATGCGAGGAATGGTGACTGGATTGGCCGGTTCTCATCATGCGGGAGTCCCTCGCTGGTGTTCCCATGCTCGCTGATTGTCTTCTTCTTCGGAGCCATGGTTGAGAAGGATTCTAGTGCGACTTCGGGGGGTTTTGAGCAAGGGTTTCAAATTCGTTGGCGCTGGCGGCGGAGTAATTGCGGAAGTCGAGGAATGAGGATTCGAGTGGAAGGAATCGTTAGGGTATTGGTCCTCTTTAATACCTAACGGTGTTAAGTTGGGAAGCTTTGTTTTCATTAAGGGAGTTCATGGCGTTGGTATTTCTCCGCCGTGAGTCTGACGGGTTAGCAGCTCTCGTTACGTTAAGTCAGCACGGTTTCAGTCGGCATTGCAGTTATAAGGATTATCTGGAATTCTGTCGGATATCGTTTGCTCGAATGAGTTGAGTCGGGTGTTGTCACTTGGGTCAAGGGCATTTAATGGCAACTGTTCCTCAGGCAAATTATTTGACTCGAAAGATCGCAATTCTAACTAAGTGCTTGGATGGTGGCAGTTTTGCCCGGTGGGTTCGTTTTCAATGGCCGAGTATGGTTCAGTCGTGCAGCAAATTTTAAAGTGGTTGTTCAGGGATGAGAACAGTAGCGTTATCACACATATGTGATGGACGATTGCAAAAGAGAACATAAAGCATCATTCAAAGATAAAAGTTCATTACATACTACTCCGAAGGATACAAGGGACTTCACTACGGAACATCAAACTCCTAATTAACTACTCCTAATCTAATTGCCGACACGGCGGCGCTTCTTGGGGGGCAGGGCGGTGTCCTCATCGTTGTTGCTGTCATCGCCATCGTCACTGCCGCCGTCATCGTGGTCGTCATCGTTGCCGTCGTCGCTGTCATCATCGTCCTCATCCTCCTCCTCGTCGCTGTCATCATCAGGGCCGCCAAGGTCGGGGTGGTTGAGGCCCCGAAGCATCGCCTTCTCCTTCCAGTTATACTAGTCAGAGTCGGAGGAGGAGTCGTCGTCTTCCTCCTTCTTCGGCTTCTTCCCCTTGTCATCGTCGCTATCGCCGTGGGGCTCGGCGTCACTAGGCGGGTGTTCCTCGCCGGGGTAGCCAGAGAAGATCTCGTCTTCCTCGTCGAAGAACTCTAGGCGGTTCCTTCAATTGCCGGCCATGGTGTCTGAAGGATGAAGGGGAGTGTTTGGCAATGGGCTATGGTGTATGCACAAGGCAATGAAGGTCTGATTGCTGCAAGGGCTCGTGCCTTGGTCATATAGGGAGGATATAGCAGGCAAAGTGCCACTTCAGCTTCTGCAAGTACGCGCACAGGGATGACGTTTTGTATTCGGGATGGGCACGTGTCGCTGATCCACATGTGTGATGGTTCAAGAAGATTGGATCTATGAGCGGTTGTGTTTTCAAGGTTATACATATACGACAAAGAAAAGAACGACTCTTCGTATTCTTGGCAATTTCCCAGTTTACACCCAATGGGTAGGGAATTTTTTCTTGAAATTTTCTGTTGAGACAAAAGCATGGAGATTTCAGTCCGGCAGTAATGAGTCGGGGGAATTCTCTGGATCTTCAAGCTAATTGCTACTCAAGTCAACTTGAAGCTTAGGGGCTACACCCAATGGGTGCACCTAGTCGGTGCAACCATTGAAAAGCTGCATTGATTGACTCAGGGGAATTCGTACTTCGGAGACTTCAGATTATTTGGACCTTCAAGATAATTGCTACGCAAGTCAACATGAAGCTCGGGGGCTATATCCATTGGGTTCACCTAGTCGGTGCAACCAATAAAGTGAGGAGATGATTGATCTGGAGGTAGAACTGTTAAAATCTGTTATTCTTTTGGATGTTTAAGCTGATTGCTGCTCAAGTCAGCTTAAACCTCAGGGGCTACACCCAATGGGTACACCTAGTCGGTGCAACCATTGTAGGGGTAAGATAATTGACTCGGTGGTATTTTTCATTCGGAGCTGAGGATGGCTTTTGGAGTCTCGAGTTAATTGTCTTCTGAATTAACTCGAGTCTCGGGGGCTTGTGAGGGATGAACATCCCCTGGCTCCTCATAACATGGATCCAGGACATGGGCCATTGTTGGGCCTGAGAAGGGCGAATGGCTGATCTCGTGGGCCGGTTGCCTAGCTCAGGCCCAAATACGGTCTGGAAAGCTTGGAGATCAAGACAAGGACGTCGTAATTCAGGGAAGCAGAGAAGGAAGCTTGACTCGGACTCAGGGTCTGAGGTTCACGGAAGTTTAGGGAAGATACGATGGAAGCTGAGATTCAGTTTGATCTCTTGTAATCTAAACTGGCTAGGAGATATAGCAGGAACCTAACTTGTAACCCAAGAATTCGTCACACTATATAAGGCGGATGAGGGGCCCCTATGTAGTATATCTCAACCCATTGCAAGTCGCGAAACCACGCTCTCGCATGAAACCCTAGCCCTCATTGTAATCTCGAGTACTCAAAGCAATACATCTCACCACAAACAGGACGTAGGATATTACGCATCTTGCAGCCCGAACCTGTATACATCTCTGTGTCCTGTCGCTTCTCTAGCAAACCATTGAGCTACGTTGACCTCGCCGACCCTCAAAAGCACCTCGTGACGTATCCCGTGGTGTGTAAAACCTTGACATGCTTGAAGTTAAGTAAAATGGGCTTCAAGTTATTAACTCCTTCCTTGGTGTATATCTTCAATTGGTATTTTCAATTGGTATCATATATTGCTACCGCCTTGCATAATATCATTTAAGCTTCCCATTGTCTTAAATTGGCTCAATGTGCATATGGCTCGTCTACCATCTCATGTGTGCACACTTTTAGGGGGAGCTTAGCCTATGTTATGCGAGTCTCATATATTGTGATCCATTTGACTTCCATATCTTAATGATCTACGTGGGACTCTCCCTTGTACTTTTAATGTTTTCCTTTTTGATGTTTGATTCCAAAGGGGGAGAAATTATGGACCCAAGCAAGAATGCAAAGAGTTGAACATGAACCAGGAAGGGAAGATCAAAGTGGACCAAAGGGGGTTGCTGCATGATCAAGAACAATGGGGAGAAATGAAGATCAAGATCAAGGAAATGGTCCAAGAAAATGAGGGAAGTGGCATTGGAGTAAGGGGGAGCCCTATGTCCATTGACCGCAAGAGGGGACAAGATCATGGCAAGGGCAAGACATGAGCAAATTCTTCCAACCTTTTTCGAATGAAATTTTTTTTGCTTAAATTGGTATCATTGCATATTTCAATTACCATCCTTTGATCTTGCCTTTGCATTGCATCCTAGCAAATAATATGTTCATGTCCTTCATTTGGTATCTTTTTATTGCTTGCTTGGTCATGTTGTCATCAATCACCAAAAAGGGGGAGGTTGTAAGGAAAATGGGCCCTAAGCCTTATGCTTAGTTCCCTAATGTGATTTTGGTGGTTGAGTTTACAACACATACCATTTGGGACTAATGTGTGTGCAAGTGCTTTTGTTTAAGTCCCAGGGTGCAAAAAGTGGACTTGGGATACAAAAACCTCAAAGAAGGACTTAAAAACTCAAGAGAAGTCCCCAAGCCGCTATCAAGTTGCATCCGTGTGTACGACACGGTGTTCCCCGCTGGCCGGTCAGTGGGCCAATCTTTTGGAGCATTAAGAGGTCCGAGAAGCCCCATCAAGCGATTCGGCAAGAAGAAGAAGCCCCAAGATGAAGACTCAAGGGCCGGTGCGAATTACACGCATCCAACGGTCCGATGGTGCATCGGACCATTTGGGTAGCGAGGAAGGAGAAGACCAAGTCCCAGCACTTCAAGCATCGGAAGGTTAGATGGTTGCACCATCGGACGGTCCGATGGTGCATCGGACGATCTGGGCAGAACGATCAACCAACTCAAGACCTCGGGCATTCCATGCATCGGACGGTCCGATGGTTCCAACTGTCAGATTCAAGACTCAATGGTCGACTCCAACGGCTAGTGGAAGCCCCCATCGGACGGTCCAATGGTCACACAAAGAAGAGTAGAAGGCTCCCAATGGCTAGTTTTGAGGCTTGGGCAATATATACCCCCATGGTCGGCCTGCACAATGTGGTTGGAGACTCCTGAGCTAACACAAGTGTTGAGGCACCCATTTGATCCATCCAAAGAGCCACATACACTCATTTGTGAGCCCAACCACCATAAGAGCAAATAGGCACATCCCGGCATAGCGAGAGCTTCCATAGCATCTTGGCTTAGGCCTATTTGTCTAGTTCTCGTGCCTGCATGCTCATCTATCCTTTGAAAAAGTGGGCCTTGTAAGTCTTGCGAGACCCTTCGGAGTGTGGAGTGGCCGCCACCTTACTTGTGAGAGGGAGGAAATCCCTCGACAGTTTAGCCAAAAGCTTCCCCTAGTGGAGACGGCGGGGTAGCTCCGCGAGAAGGAATCGAAAGA
Organism: Paspalum vaginatum; assembly: GCA_030272315.1. Classification (NCBI taxonomy): domain Eukaryota; kingdom Viridiplantae; phylum Streptophyta; class Magnoliopsida; order Poales; family Poaceae; genus Paspalum; species Paspalum vaginatum. The sequence continues at coordinate 20,403,164 of CM059019.1, read as the reverse complement.
CCCTAACAGCCTCGACAATCCTCTACCCTTGCATGGGCGAGCCCGTAGTCGCAGACTATGCGAGAGAAGGACTCGTGTGGGCATGTACCAAGGATATCCGGAGACCCGACCGGGGTTGCTTGACTTCCGCGGAAGTCACTTTACCATCCTCCACCCTTGCGTGGGCGAGGCCGTACTCCTTTGAGGATTGCGCGAGAGCAAAGCCTGCGGGGGCGCCAAACGAGGAGTAGGGGGTAGAGGCACGTTGGCCTCCCCGAACCTCGGGAAAAAAATCTCCGTGTCTCCATCATGTGCCATCGCCGACATCGTCATTGGGAGTTTGCATTCTCTGCCTATCTCTTTAGTTTCCGCATTTACATTCTTGCAATTGTGTGTTTACATTCCTAGACTAACTTGATAGGTTATTTTCTAGGTGGAACTAGGTTGCAAGACTTGGCCACGGTAGTGTTTGCAACACTTAGCAAAACCGTAGTGCACATAGCTAGATTTATATTGCATAGGTTTTGCTTAGTAGTAGTTGTTTTTAGGGAGCCATAGTTTTAGAAATCCTAATTCACCCCCCTCTTAGGCGTCGGTCTGATCCTTCACCACTTCTGCTTGGGATAGTTAGCAGGACCGGTGCACGGTACCAACCACTCCTGCTATTTTTCTTACAGGAGCAGTTGGAGCCTTGCACCACTCCTGTAAATAAAATAGCAGGATTGGTTTTTACCATGCACCACTCCTGCTGTTCTCACCCATATAATACCTTTTTGCCTCCTCGGGTTCCTGTACACCCGAGGAGAGGAAGCTCCTATTCTTGTTCTTGGAAGCTAATGGCAACAAATGGTCGATGAGTTTGACAGCCAGCCAAAAAGCGGATAAGGGCTTCGCTTAAATTTTCCCAGCAAAGAGCCGATGAGTTTGGCACCAAGCCAAAAGGTGGCTTGGGGCTTCGCCTTTGGCAACCAGCTAAAAATGGCTTGGGGCTTCGCATGAATCTTTCTAGACAATGGCCGATGAGTTTGGCAACCAGCCAAAAATGGCTCGGGGCTTTGCAGGAATCTTTTTGGGCAATGCTCGGTGAGTTTGGCAACCAGCCGAAAATGGCTTGAGGCTTCGCAGGATTTTTTCTGGCCAAGGGCCGATGAGTTTGGCAACCAGCCAAAAATGACTTGGGGCTTCACAACATTTTTTTCTGACCAAGGGCCAATGAGTTTGGAAACCGGCCAAAAGTGACTCGGGGCTCCACATGAACCTTATCAGCCAATCGTCGATGAGTTTGATAATTTACTGAGCATACTGCTCGGCTTGGGCCTCCACAAGGCTAATAATAAAGAGAGCGATACGTCATTGCGATGCCCGCACCAAGTGCCGCTCACTTTCACCCAAAGAAAGGTGGAGGGACGAAGTTCTCATCGAACATGAGCAATAATAACCAGGCAAAAGTGATTTGGGGCCACCGCTTGTAAACATTGCAAAGCCAAAAATTCAGCGGATTGCAATAAGGTGCACACTTTCAAGTGCCAGGCACAAAAGAATTCACCCAAGGTCAAGACCGGAACCAACAAGCCAAACTCGCTGGTTGACAGCCTCGTTACATATATGCTGAACAAATTGAAAAGCGAGGCCGACATCCAACAAAGAGAGTATGAAGCTATCATGAAAAGCAGACAAGTGAGACAACAAAAGAAGAGGCACGGCAAGCCTAGTCCCGCAACAGGAGGCAAAGCTCCTGAGAAGAAGGTCGGCGCCAAGAGCCAATTGCATACGATAAGGCGGCGCAGTGGTAATGAAAAACAAAGAAAGGAAGACCTTAACTTTGGTGCTTACATAACCTCGAGAGGTAAGCAATGGTCTCCCCTCGCCAAAAGGTAAATTGGCATTACCATTCGACGTCATATTTATTTGCTCACCAGAATTTTAATTCCAAATCCTACTGCATATTTAATTTTCATCATGCATATCATATTTCGCCCCTATTTCTTCCCTCCAATTTTGCATCTTAAAAAAAAATTGGCCGGCCAGCCACCAGCACTAGTTGGCTGATCGGCTCCTACTCCCTTTTCTTTTCTCTCGTGGCGCAAGGCAACAGATCCTGCCTCCCCTTCCTTTCTCCTTCCTTTCTTTCTTTTCCTTTTCCTTTTCCTTTCTCTTTCTCTTTTCTTTCCCCTTCCTCTTTTTCTTTTCATCCACTTTACCTTCTTTCCTAAATCAAAGGGCACAGGGCACACTGCACGTGGCCGCCCGGCCCCCCTCTTCTACACGCCGACGAACTAGTCGCCCCATCTGCCCTCCGCACTTTACCTTGTCTGCTGCACACACATTTGAGCACTTGCGAGCATGCAGAGTGGTCGCTCGGCCACCATGCATGGCCGCCCAAACTCCTCTCCCTTGCTTTTGATGCGTGCACCACTGCCTCTGCTCCCTCCACTCGGCCACGCACACGCATGCACAGAGGTGATGGCCGCCTGACCACTACTGTTGGCCGCCCGGCCACCCCAGCTGCTCTATTCGCCTATAAATATTGTCCCCTGCTTCCCTGCTCGATGCACCAAGAAGCAAACTCTCTTCTCCCTTTCTAATCCCTCTCATTTAGAGTTTAACTAAGCTCATTACTTAGTTAAAACTTGTGCTTGAATAAAGTTTAGGATAGCCAAATAAAATCTAGGCTCTCTCTCTCTCATTGCTTTGAGTAGGAACAAGAACGTTTTATGGAGGCTCTGCCCCACTGGGACGCTGATTTTTGGACAATTAACCCGCTAATGCTAATATTATTTTGTCATCTCTCCTTCGGGTATAGTGTATTTTTGCATCGCCTTGTAGGATGAATCGAATGCTCAAGAAGGCGAAGAAGACCGTTAGCAAGGTGGGGCAGCATATTCTCCGGTCCTCCTCCAAGGAATCCACTTCGGGGAGTAGGCATGCTGCTTCTGAGAGGATGTCCATGAGCACGGAGGAGCCTGAGGAATTTCCGACATCCACATACCGACCGGTGCTGCTCCTCGACTTGCAGGTTGTACCTCGCAACAACGACGATGAAAAGGTGTTAAGGCTTCTTCACCAGAAACCTTACGCCTTAACCAAGTGCTTTGACGAGGACCTCCGGATCAACATCGGCATGCGGGGTGAATTCGATGAGGTGTTTCGAGCCATGGGTTGGGAAAACTTCGCTGAAATCCTAGAAGGAGGAATTGTGCTCCTCACAAAAGAATTCCTCATGACACTGCGCACCAAGACCCAACAGGAAGGTACGGTTATCTGGTACTGACTCTTCAATACTGATTATGAGCTTACGTTACAACAATTTAGCAATTTGCTGGACTTCTTGCCACAATGCTCTATGGCCGAAGACCCCACAGGCTTTAATTCAGAAGAGTTTTGGAAAGAGTTAGCTGGGGCTGACTATTCAAGGAAAAAGAGCATCATGAACATCAAGCATCCCACCATGCTGTTTCTAGCTCGTTGGATTACCATGGTTGTTTTCCTGCGGGATGACACCCGCTGTGTCATAGCAGAAGATATTAAGTGCCTCTACGCCATTTGGAAAAGGCAAAAATTTGCTCCCGTTCTTGTCATGCTTTCTCACTGGATTGGGCTAGTCCACGATGGCAACCTCATTTCGATCACGTCATTTGTGATGAGGATCGCTAATGGTTTAGGAGCCTTAGCAAATGCTTCTGTGTCATTTATGCCCAATGACCCGTCATGCGTAGTTAAGGAGTCGCACTTCATTCACGTAGACTTTCTGAAAAAGGACGCACAGGGAAACTATATTAAGACGTTTAAAGGCTACGAGTTTGAGCTGTCGCTTCCGGCTCTGCAGTTCGAAATGTATTATGTGAGATCACTAACCATGCAGCTAGAACCCGAGCTAGCAAGAAACAGTATCTCTGGAGTCATGACTCATGCCCAGCGACGCCGAGCTGAAGGAAGAATCCGCAAGACTTACGAAGATGCACAGGAACCAGGCGCCGAGCCTGCATGGGCTCATCCAGGCGTAGGACCTTCTTGGGCTCACCCAGGCGTAGGACCCTCCTGGGAAAACCAAGGAGGCACACCCACCTGGGAGAACCAAGGAGAGTCATGGCACAGCTCTTGGAACTCCGTCGTACCCTTAGTACATTCGACGCCATTAAACCACTACAGCGGAGGTGAGCAGTCTTATGGTCATGGTATAGGCCCATCCAGCTCGGCACGGTACACCGACGAAGGCTATGGAGGAAACTTCAATGCCCTCTTTGGAGCTCTGGACCTCCAAGAGCACCGCACATTGGGGATGATCGACAGCCTCAACCAGATACAGCAGCAACAAGGAGTAGACCATAATTTAATCCTGGAAACAAGAGCGACGGTCAACTGAATACAAGAGCAAAACCTCATGTACTACAACTGTAAGGGATTCTATCCCGATTGAGCTTTGTAGAAGCTTGGGGGGGTAGAAACCCGACAAATGGAAGGTATGTGTGCCACACCACTTATTTGTGCATCCCAGTGTTTTTCTCTGAAAGCCTACCTTGTCCCTCAACCATTATACCCCATCATGAGAGTAGTAGTGTATCTTTAGTTTCAGAATGTTTATTTTAGTTTGTTTGGGTTGCTAAAATATATATATATACACACGTGTGTGTATCATAACTCCCATGCTTAAATGATAAATTCACATGCTAGCTTCATTTTGGAAATGATGAATAGTTGCTCTATCAAGTGAATAAAAGAAGTGAACTAAAAAGTTTTACCTCGTGGATGCCATTTGCGATAACAAGCCTAAGCTGTTGGGAGACAATGATATGACTTAAATGTGGGAAGATTCTTTCATGTTCCTAGTAAGATGTATATCTTAGGTCTTTATTTTGAAAATGACAAAATTAAGCTCCTCTTGGTTAAAACTCCTACCAGAGCCAAAAATGCTTCATATGTTCCAATCGCTATAAAGAGCTGCTTAGAAATGTTTTGAGCTTTGCCAAATTTTGAGTCTCATTGAGTAGAAATATCACCTTTTGTTGATAGCTGGAGTACAAGCAAATGCAAGCGATCCATTTTGGACTTTGCATCCACCAAAAAGTCTCCAAATACTTCTCATATCCCTTTAGCCTCCAAATCTCGAGGAAGGGTGAGGAGCTAAAAAAATGCGTGCAAGGTCACGACAAAAAGAAAAGAAAAAGGCGTGCAAAAGCACGGCAAAAGGAAAAGCATGCAAGTTCAAGCATGGCAAAAATAAATAAGAGCTCCATATCCCCTCTAGATCTATAAATGGCGACAAGGGATAAAAATTTAGAGAAGGAGACACTTTGTTCCACCACTCATACTCCTGTGATCAAATAGAAGAAGTGATAGAGTACGCTCTTTGGTCCAATCTTTGGCTTAGAAAAATAAACATTCTAAGTGTGCCACATTCTCCCCCACCTAAAGCTCCACAAAGGCCTTAGTGTAGGAAAATGATGGTTGAGATCATAACCCTTTGTGAGGAAACACTTCTGAGCGATCGAGAGTACCTTGGGGAAGCTTCTTTTGTTTTGAAAAATCTTGAAAACACCTAAGAAGGACATCCAAAAAGAATAAGTTAGAATTATTCCTGCTATAAAGTCGTTCTGTCTTTCAAACCGGCTAAGGCAAGGTAAGCAAAAAGATGCATCACAGGTATTACATATGGTGAGCATTGATTATTTCACTACTTGGGGCAAAAGTTTGAGTGTTGAGTTGTATATAAGAATTTTCCTTCACTTCGATATTTGTAGCAACTCCTGATCCACTTTCAGTCTTAGCTTTGCTCAAGGACGAGCAAAAGTTTAAGCTTGGGAGGGTGTTGACGGCCATAATCTCCTGATTTTAGCTGTCAATTATCCACCAAATGAAGCAAAACATGTGAATAAAACTGGACTAACCCTTCTACTAATGAGTTCCACTAGCTTTGTGTGAATATTTGGGTGCAGGTACAAAATTAAATGTAAAAATTGATGAAACAAGGCTAAAAAGTAAAGATGGGCCAAAGGGGACAAAGCCCATGGTCGCCCGGCCATGAACCATGGTCGGCCAACCACCTGGCATGGCCGCCCGGCCACCTGCCAGGTCGCCCGACCATGTGGTAAGGTCGGCCGACCACCCAACCGGGTCGGTTTGCCTTTCCTTCACTCCGGCATGCAAGGAAACACAAAGCAATGTCAATCCAACCATAGAACCAGGTATCCAAAGAATCTATGGGCCGAAAGACCATCAAACCATGGATCGGTGATGTCACTAATCCAAGGAAAGAGCCATGCAACAAATCAGACGCAGACACCTGGCTGTCCGACCATTATGCAAGGCCGCCCGACCACTCAAGTCGCGCATTTTACATGTGCATCAATCGTTTCAACCACCAACCGATGTGGGGAAACAATCTCATCTGAAGGATGGGACAAGTCGGTTCATCGGATGGCCGCCCGACCACCCCTCATGGTCGGTCAGCCACACCCCTTGGCCGCCCGACCGCCGCCTCACCTCCCACACCAACCTTGCCCCCTGTTGGCGTCTCTTAGCCTTAACAGGTTTTACTGCGCAAGCGCACGGAGACCGTTGTAGCCTTTCACCCAGAGTATTCCGAGTATCGTATTTATCCACAGAGAAGCGGCAGGTGAGAGAGCATAATTGGATAAACTCAAATCGAAGTCACCGTACTTTAATAAATGTACCAACTAGTATCTAGACAGGGGTAAGTCTGATAAAGATACGTGTATGGTGAAGAAGTAAATAAACTACCTAAGATACATGTAGAGAGGTATAGCTGCCTGGGAGGACAACGAGTGAGATAAAGTTCCCAAACTCTATTCTATTCGGCTGCAAAGACTATGTCGTGGTTAACTAAGGAAACTCAAGTAAACAAGTTAGGGTCTTGCGTCGAGCAAAATTCTAGTGCCCTCGAGGGGTTAGGGGGTAGATAGTTGACACCCGAAAGAGAACCTGGCTATCACCTACGTGCCTCCTGAACGAATGGGCTTGGACTACAGAGGCACACCACACGCTGTTACCGAGTGGGGCTACCAAGCAAATCTGCATGGAGAGGATGGCACGCCATAAACCTACACAAGTAAAGCTTGAGTGACAATAGATCGTCCTTGATCAGAGGAGAGGATCTAACTAGAGCCTGGCGTACAGGTTGGATTATAGCACCGGCAACAATAACAGGACTTGACTAACTAAGATAACCACAACCTAAGCCTAGCAAGTATGCAAACAAAGGTACACCACACTTGCAAGAGATTGAAATGAAGTAAAGCATAAATATATTATACTGAAGATAAGAGTACAAGATACAAGAACTTTATCGCAGACTCAGAGATATCTCTGAGAACTCCGAGGCAAAGCTTGACTCACTCTAACTCTCAGGGCTATCCTAACTACTAAGATGTGGAAATGGCACTCTCTAAGGTAGAATGTAGCTCTCAACTTCTCCACACCTCTACAAATGAGCTCTTGGGGCCTATTTATAGTCCAGCAAGTGAGGGGAGTATTTATAGGTGGCTTAGGTCGGTTTAGGGGGTAAGGCGGTGGTCGGCCGACCATGTAGGGAGTTGCGAGCAGGGGCAGCAGGCTCCGGAGGCTTTGGGACACCCATGGCATGGATTGCATCGCACATCTCCTTGTAGGCCCCCTAGCTGCTATAGCATGCAACGATACATAATGGCAGGTGGCCGCTGTGGACCACCTTGGCTTGCTCGAGCCCAGTCTCAACCTCCGTCACCCTTGCGGCGACTTTGGAAAGGGAGTCCCGCTCCTTAATCGCCTTCAGGGCATCTTCCTCCCAGATGCTGACGGTGATCTCACGCTAGGAGAGCTCCTCCTACAGTTGCTCCAGCACCACCTTGGCAGCCAAGTACTCCCACTGCTTCTCTGCCAAGGCAGTGGCAGTGGCGTGCATCGAATGACTCTACTCGAGATGCAGCCTTTCCCGCTTGAGAACCAATGGACTGGCTCCATTGCCTCTAGAGTGATGAGTGATTGTCAATGGAAGCCAAGACCCAGAAGGACATGGGCACAAGACCTCCGATGGACAGGAGGCCCACCAATGGTCTGGAGGAAGATGGAGAAGAAAGTCCTCTGAAGCACAGGAGGCATGCTCGGCATTGGTCGGCCATGGGAGTTCGGTAAATGGAGGAGCGGCACCGCGACGGCAAGTGTAAGACCTCCGAAGAACTGCAAGGCGACCCCGATGGACAGGGGATGCCGGGTGCCACCGCGGTGCTCAAACCCGAGTACATGGCGCGAAGATGTGCGAGGGTGATGCCGGATTCGCTCAAATCTGCCACCCTACCACCAAGTTATCAAGACTCAGTGAATGGGCTCAATTCTTGCTGAGATAGAGTGGAGTGGGGCCGTTCAGACTGAGGAAGGAAATCCTAAAATTTCTCGATTTCTGACTTCAAAACCGGGGGTCAATCGGTGGATTTGGACTACTGGCCACGTGGACATCATCTGGAAGGTAGCGTGCAACCGATGAACATCAAGACTCCATCGCGGTCGTTCGTCCCTGAGAAAGTTGGGTCTTTTCCGATTTAGCCCCTATGGGCATTTCTCTAATATAGGGGTCTTACTGTAAACTGAATCAGTTAGGCCTAGGCTATATACCTAAGTGGCTGGTCATTTAGGTGACTCTTCCACCTCTAGAAATCCTAGGCTTAGGTTTCGAACCAGCTAAGTGCTTAGAGAGAAAACAGGGTGCTAATCTAGGATTCGGAGTCCCCTAGAGCTAGTACTTTGCATTAGTGGGACGATGAAGGGTGGTAGGGCTGTGAGGAACCTTGTAAGAACTGAATTCCACTTCTAATACAAGGGATATTTGTCCCCAATCCGTGTTCATGTGTGCAGCCATATCCTTCCAACTTCTCTAGTTTGGTTTTTTGATGAAACTCAAAGGCTTTTGGTGATTTGCTTTGCCCACGAGTTAATCCTATTCTTTTGGCTCTTTTGGACTTGCTAGGAAGTGGAGATTATGACTTAGTTCATCTCAATCCCACAGGATTTCCACGAGCAAGTTGTTCTTGAGTTTCTCCCTTTCTTGCCCAAAGATTGCCTTCTCACGAGATCTGAAATTCCCACTAATCCCTTGGTCATTTTGATTTGATCTTTTGGGAATATCTTTGGAATAGGGTCCAGATAGCCTTTGCAAAATCTCGTGAAGTTTGGACAAGATTTGGTTAGATTTGGGGTTGGAAAACACTTTTCCTATGAGAAACCAGCAGCGACTATGGTGCACTTCGGGAAGGTTTTAGTTCTCGGCTCAGATGGCTATCCCTACTTTAAGGGTAGGATGAGAGCTTTCTTGGTTAGCCAGAGCGAGGACATATGGAATGCTACTCAGAGTATGACTTTTGTGGTGCTCCCCGTTGCTGAGCGTACAACACCAACGCTCATTGCTCAGCACGAGGCGAACTACAAGGCGGTGAACTTTCTCTTCTCTGGACTTGGTTTGGTAGACAATGAGAGAGTGAGCCACCTTGATACCGCCCGTGAGATCTGGTCCCTGCTCAGCGCACAACATGAGGGGATGGTGACAGTTAAGGGTTGGCTTGTGGAGACTTACTAGCGCGAATATGAGAATTTTGCCCAGAAGCCAGGAGAGTTTGTGGATGCCTTGTTTGGTCATTTTCAGTCGATCATTAACAAGCTCCGAGTCAACTCTGCCCCCGCTGCTTTCCCATACACTGACCCTGAGTAGGCTATCAAGCTGTTGTATTCCTTGGACAGTAAAGTGTGGGACATCAAGAATAACTCTATTCTTAAGTCGGTAGGGTATGACACCTTGGGTGTAGAGGAGCTTTATAGCAAGCTCAAGGCCACAGAGGTGGATTACCAGATGACAGATATCCTCGATGGTACTGGCTCCAAGAGCCTGGCCTTGGCTTCTAGCTCCAAGGAAGCTTTGACTAAGCCCCCACTTCATCGTTTTTCATTCTCTGCTTTGATGTCTGTGACAGAGGAGCAGTTCGCGTCACTTGGGGATGATTGTTCGCGGCTCTTAGCCTACCGAATTTTACTCCGCAAGCGCATGGAAACCGTTGTAGCCTTTTACACTGGAGTATTCCAAGGTATCGTATTTATCCACAGGGAAACACTGATATAGACATATCAAACTATCATTCATTCAACTGTTACTACTCATTCACGTCAACCGATAGCAAAGAACGATTGACACCAAGCACCATGAGATACAAGCCAAGCACCATTGGCAAGAAAGCAGGTAAAGATAGGAGGACAACGAGGTGAGAGCTCGGATTCCTGATGAGGACTTTCTGTACTATAGTGAGCCAGATAGACTAAGCTAGACCAACATGTTGCTCTAACGGAGGTAATGATTTATCTAGTTGTCTGGGATACTTACTTCACCACTGAGCCTGCTAACCACTTCCGGGCACCAGAGTGCTGATAACCTAGACGAGAAAAGGTAGGTGTCACAGTAACTCAGCTATGCAGCTACGTTACCCGAACGACGGGGGTGGACTACACAGGGTACACTCCCGTTGTCACCAGGAGGACCTACCAAAGCAGGGGGCGCCTAGTCTACATGCACACCGACTACCCAAAACTGCGTGGGGTCTAATCACTTGAGAAACCAAGGTGACCGCAATTGTAGACACTACTTCTACTGGTATCCCAGGCAGAAGCATACACACCCGTATAGTCAAGTGCTATAAAGAGCATATGAGGAATCTATAAGCATGACAAACTAAATATTCATTACCTGTCAGAGCAACTCTAACTATAGTCTAAAAGACATTACTATGCTAAGGCATGAATAATACCAAAAGCAAGAGTAAAGTAAATGCTCACAAAAGTAAAGAAAGATAAATATATTAATTAGCTCATGTCTTAAAGGAAAGTAAAGATACAAAGGAAATTCATACCAAACTCCTGAAGACGGCTCTGGAATGATGGAGCCCTACCTCTAACTCCTACCAAAACACTACTATTAGAGTGGAGACACCTCCCATGGGGTGCCTCCTAGAGAGGGAGAGAGATTTCACATGCTAATGGTACATTTTGGAAGTGAGGGGGTGCCATCTATTTATAGCTTGAGGTGAGGGGGATCTTCCATGGATTCCTAAGGTGGGATTAACCTCCAAACCATTCTTGGGCTGCCCATGGGCCTGGTTGGGCCGAGCGGAGGGGAGAGACTTGGTTGAGGCGCTGATGGGCTGCAGCCATGCGTTGGCCCATGGTGGGCTGCATACGGTGGGGCGGTGCTGTAATTTTGTCTTTTCAATAACTTTTCCACCAGAGCTCCAAATGAGACAAATAATATGTCCATTGGAATCGTCTCGATGAGCTCTACCCAATGGTTTAGTGATGGTATTTGCAATTCTTATCTCAAGCCCTTTTATCCGCAAATCCTCTCTTGCTCCAAATGATCTTCTTTTGTAGGGAATTTGAGCATCTCTCTGTGGAACATCGAAAACCACCAAAACTCGTGGAATTCATCAGTGTTAGGTAAATAATGCATGTAACTTTATTTATACCCCATTTATTCACTGAGGAATTGGTGGTCGAAACTGTGAAATAACGACCGTCAACAATGATGAGCTTTGCCTGGTGTCTTGTCGCTTTCTGCGTGCCTATGACAACCTAATGAGCAAGAAGAGGGGTGAGAGGCCCAAATGCTTCGAGTGCAGAGAGGTCGGCCACTTCATTGCCGAGTTCCCGAACAAGTAGAACGACTACTACAAGAATGGCAAGAGCCACTCCCGTGACTCCAACAAGTACCACTTCGGCAGGCATGACTACGGCAAGCGCGACCACGCCAAGCACTGCTCTGGCAAGATCAAGAACTTTAGGAAGGCTTTCAAGAGCTACCAGAAGGACAACCAGAAGCGGGACAAGGCCGTCTTCACCGAGCTTGGTGGTCTTTGCAGCAGAACACCCTCTTCCTCCTCGTCCTCGTCAAGCTCAAGTGATGAGGAGATCATCACCAAACGAGACAAGAGGAGAGATCAAGGCGGTCTAGCTGGCCTCTACTTCATCTCCAACAATTCCAAGCATAAGCACAAGGTGAACCAGAGATCGTTATGCTCCATGGTGCTTGAGGACAAGGACAACAAGGGCAATGACAATGACTCCTCCGATGGAGAGGTAACTCCTGAGCAAGCTAAGATCCTTGTGAAGCTGGAGAAGAATAGTCGTGAGTTGAAAGCCCAGGATAAGATATTGGAGAAGGCAGCCAAGAAGCTGCAGAAGCAGAAAGCCAAGCTTGTTGATGCTTTAGCTGAGATTGAGAGGCTTAAGAGTGTGCAAGCCCATCCTAGTGAGTTTGAGTGCCCTACCAGTGAGTCCTTGATGAGTGACCTTTGTGAGCAGAAGAGCAAGTATGCTCATTAGGTAAAGGAGATGAATAAGCTGAAGATTGAGATAGGCAAGCTCCAATCTAAACTAGATGAACCTACTTTGAGTGAGGAGCCAGAGTGTTAGTCTTGCCCCCACCTAGCTATTGATATAGCTGAGCTGAAGGTGAAGTGCGAGGGGCAGCTCAAGGATTTAGAAGAGCTTAGGGCTAGACCCATACTTTTGGGTGTGTGCATGGTCTGTCCTACATTGAGGAGTGGGCTTGAGCAGGTTAGAGCTGACCTTGAGATGCTTTTAGCACCTCCTGACACGTGTGAGAACTGTCTCACTTTGAGGTTGTAGTTGGTGGAAAAGGATGCCACCATTAGGAAGCTTGAGAAGTCTACTCCCGTGATTCCCTCTCTAGACTGTCACACTTATGCTGCCTAGACTTTGGTTCTGGAGGATCTGAGAGAGGAGAAGTTCATCCTTGAAGAGGACAACTGTAGGTTGAGAGAGGTACTGAGTTGGATGTATGCCAAGAAACCTCAGCTTAGGATGATCATACAGGCAAGCAAGCATGGTGAGGGTGACACTAGTGGACCTGGGTTAGAGTGTTGTACCTCGGGTGAGATGAAGAGTGCCCCAATCAAGCTTAACACAGCCTATCCTCAGCTGGTTCTACTGTTGGTGGGGTTTACCATGAACCTCCCAAGACTGCCCCAAGGAAGTCATACTGGACACCCAAGCCACCACAAGCCAAGCTGGACAAGATTGTAGAAGAAGTGCTTAAGCCTTCAGACAAGAAGCAAGTCTAGCTCTTGAATTCGGGGATAATGGTCAAGGTAAAGTGTTGGGTGTTAGTGGTGTTTCATTTTCTGCCAAGCTTTATCTGAGAGAAATTGCTTTGGAGGAGTTTGGGGTTCAATTTGGTTTCTATCTTGCAACTTCTCAAGGAAGGGTTCGAGGTTTCGCTTTAAGGAGGGTTCTTCTTGTGAGCTTGATGCTAAGAAAAACCTTGTTTGTCGGATTTTGCCCTATGGGCAGGTTTTTAAAGTAGGCCTTGCATCTGTTTGTCGCCCGCCTCGGTGTTTGGTAGCTAGTCCTTCTGCTGATATCTAGAAGTGGCATAGGAGGCTAGGGCATTTGTGTTTTGATCTGCTAGCCAAGTTGAGCTCGATGGGTCTGATCCAAGGATTGCCCAATTTGAAAGCAGAGAAGGATTTAGTGTGCCACCCTTGTCATCATGGAAAGGTGATTGCTGCTTCTCATGCTCCTGTTAATCAGGTTATGACCTCTTACTCGAGCGAGCTGTTGTATATGGACACGATTGGTCCTGCTCGTGTACAGTCAGTCAGTGGGAAGTGGTATGTGCTTGTTGTTGTAGATGACTTTTCTTGCTTTTCGTGGGTGTCCTTCATGGAGTTCAAAGATGAGGCTTTCGGTTCTGTTTGGGATCTGGTCTTGAGGTTAAGAAATGAGAGTCATAAGGCCATGAGGGCTATCCACAGCGACAATGGAGGAGAATTTCGGAACTCTCGATTTGAAACCTTCTGTCGTGACCTAGGTATCGAACACCAATTCTCGTCTCCTTTATATCCCACCTCAGAATGGTGTCGTGGAACAAAAGAACCGCACACTTGTTGAGATGGCCTAGACAATGCTCAATGAGTGTTGGTGTCTCTTAGCCTCAATAGGTTTTACTCCGCAAGCACACAAAGAACGCTGTAGCCTTTCACCCAGAGTATTCCGAGTATTGTATTTATCCATAGGGAAGTGGCAGGCGAGAGAGCATAATTGGATAAACTCAAATCGAAGTCACCATACTTTAATAAATGTACCAACTAGTATCAAGATAGGGGTAAGTCTGATAAAGATAGGTGTATGGTGAAGAAGTAAATAAACTACCTAAGATACACATAGAGAGGTATAGTTGCCTAGGAGGACAACAAGCAAGATAAAGTTCCCAAACTCTATTCTATTCCACTACAAAGACTATGTCATGGTTAACTAAGGAAACTCAAGTAAACAAGTCAGGGTCTTGCGTCGAGCGAAATTCCGACGCCCTCGAGGGGTCAAGGGGTAGATAGTTGACACCCGAAAGAGAATCCGACTATCACCTACGAGCCTCCTGAACAAACAGGCCTGGACTACAGAGGCTCACCACACACTGTCACCAAATGGGGCTACCAAGCAAATCTGCATGGAGAGGATGGCACGCTATAAACGTACTCAAGTAAAGCTTGAGTGACAATAGATTGTCCTTGATCAGAGGAGAGGACCTAACCAGAGCCTGGCGTATAGGTTGGATTATAGCACCGGCAATTATAACAGGACTTGACTAACTAAGATAACAATAGCCTAAGCTAGCAAGTATGCAAAGAAAGGTACACCACACTTGCAAGAGATAGAAATAAATTAAAGCATAAATATATTATACTAAAGATAAGAGTACAAGATACAAGAACTTTACTGCAGACTCAGAGATTTTTCTGAGAACTCTGAGGCAAAGCTAGACTCACTCTAACTCCCAGGACTATCCTAACGACTAAGATGTGGAAATGGCACTCTCTAAGGTAGAATGTAGCTCTCAACTTGTCCACACCTCTACAAAAGAGCTCTCGGGGCCTATTTATAGTCCAGCAATTGATGGGAGTATTTATAGGTGGATTAGGTCGGTTTAGGGGGTAAGACGGTGGTCGACCGACCATGTAGGGGGTTTGCTGACCTAGCCCCATGGTCGGGCGACCTCCTGATCCACCGACTTAGCCATCCAACGGCTTGATCTTGCTTCCCCACGTCAGTTGGAAGTTGAGACGGTTGGTGCACGTGTAAAATGAGAGCCTTGCATGGTCGGCCGACCATGCATAAGGTCGGGCGACCATGTGTCCTGCTCTGATTTGTTTCATGGCTCTTCTCCTGGATTAGTGACGTCACCGATCCATGCTTTGGTGGTCCTTCGGCCCTTGGATACATTGGATACTTGGTTTGACGGTTGGATTAGACTGCCTTTGTGTTTCTTTGCTGGTTTGGATCGATAGCGTGGCAAGTGGGCTTGGCTAGATGGTTGGGCGGCCAGGGTGCATGGTCGGCCGACCCTGCCACTAGGTTGGGTGACCCAGCAGGTGGTCGGGCAGCCACGACCCATGGCCGGCCGACCCAGCCACTTTACCTATAGTGCCCATCTTTGATCCTGACAGGTTTTCAGCTGTTTTATGTGCATTTTGGTACCTGCATCCAAATATTCATACAAAACTAGTGGAACTCATTAGTAGTAGGAGTTAGTCCATTTTATTCACATGCTTTGCTTCATTTGGTGGATAATTAACGGTAGATATCGTGAGATTACGACCGTCAACACCCCCCCCCCAAGCTTTGACTTTTGCTCGTCCTTGAGCAAAGGTAAGACTAAAAGTGGATCAGGAGTTGCTGCAATATCGAAGATGAAGAGTAATTCTTATACATGACTCAATACTCAAGCTTTTGTTCTAAGTAGTGAAATAATTGAAGTTCACCTTGTGTAATACCTGTGGTGCATCTTTTTGCTTACCTCGCCTTGGGCGGTTGAGAGATGGAACGACTTTAGAGCAGGAGTACTTCTGCCTTTCCCTTTTTGGATGTCCTTCTCAGGTGTTTTTCCAAATTTTCAAAACAAAAGCAGCTTCCCCAATGTACTCTCGATCGCTCAAAGGTGTTTCCTCACCAAGGGCCATGAGTTGGCCAACACTTTCCTACACTAAGGCCTTTGTGGAGCTTTTCAATGGGGAGAATGTGGCACACTTCGGATGTTTATTTTGCTAAGCCAAAGATTGGACCAAGGAGTGTACTCTATCACTTCTTCTATTTGATTGTTGTAGTATGAGTGGTGGCACTGATGTATCCTTCTCTTGATTTTCATCCCTTGTAGCCTTTTATGAGTTTGGAGAGGATATGGAGCCTTTATTTATTTTTTCCATGCTTGAACTTGCATGCTTTTCGTTTTGCCGTGCATTTGCACGCATTTTTCATTATTTTTGCCATACTTTTGCATTCTTTTCTTTTTAGCTCCATACCCTTACTCCTTGGGATTTGAAGGCTATGGGATTATGAGAAGTCTTTGGAGACTTTTTGGTGGATGCAAAGTCCAAAATGGATCACTTGCATTTATGCTCTTGTACTCCAGCTATCAACAGAAGGTGATATTTCTACTCAAAGAGACTCAAAATTTGACAAAGCTCACAACATCTCTAAATAGCTCTTTGTAGCGGTTTCAACTACTTGAAGTACTTTTGGCTCTAGTAGGCATTTAAGACCAAGGGAAACTATATTTTGTCATTTTAAACATGAAAACCTGAGATGTTCATCCTACTTGGAACATGAAAGAATCACCCCACATTTAAGTCATATCATCACTTCCCAACAACTTAGGCTTGTTACCGCAAATGGCATCCATAAGATAGAACCTTGGTTTTACTTCTTTATTCACAACTCAAAACTAAGCTAAGCATAAGTCACATGCAAGAATTAAATCATTCACTTGATAGAGCAACTATTCATCATTTCCAAAATGAAGCTAGCATGTGAATCTATCATTAAAGCATGGGAGTTATTATGGTACAATTTTTTTAAGGTAAAGCATAAATAAAACTGAAATGAAACAAACTATTACTAGTGATTTCTCTCAAGGCAGATACATGGGTGGTGTAGTAAGCAAGGGGACTGACATACATACCTAGCTGTCGATTGGGTTCCCCCCAAGCTTCAACAAAGCTACTGGGGGTAGTACCCGTGGTACTGGAAGAAACGATGGGACTCGTCGAAAGTGCGCTGGGCTGTCGCTTCTATTTCTAGGAGGCGGTTGCTCATTCTGGGTCTGCTGGATATCATGAGTGCACCGATCAACATGGTTAAGTGCCTGGGCCATCCCAGCAATACGTTGGTCTCGGACGGTCAGGGTCCCAAAGATGGCGGCCAGAGGATCCTCTGGAAAGCGTGCTGACGCAGATGGTCCGACCCCATATGGCACCGACCCGTATCCATAGTAGGTTCCTCCTTCACCAGGCTGCTAAGAGTGCGTAGAACTAGAATCGTATCCCCATGACGTGTGTGTAGATCCTCCTTGGGGTTGCCATGTGTGGTCTTCTTCCTGAGTTTGCTAGGATGCACCCGTTGCGGTATGGAACCATGTAGGTCCCATCTCGGCAGCTTGTGCCTCCTGGGCTTGCTCTCGTATGCATTCCTCTACTGCTCTCCTCTATGCCCATGACATGACTCTTGCAACACTGTGTCGTGGCTCCTCTAATGGTATAGAGGGTCCCTCTATTGGCAGAGAAAGAGTTTCCACAGAGTAGAGTTTGAAGTGTGGTGCAGGCATAGGCACTTCAAAGTCGCACCCCTTGTACATCATGACATAGGTCTCAATGCTAGGCTCCTTGCGCAGGAAGTGTCCCAGATAAAGTGGCTCTCTGCAATTAAGTTCGGTGTATCTAGGGGTAGAAACGCCACCTGGGCATTTGCTAACACCCCTAGCTCAGATGCAATCCTCATCACAAAGGACGTTATTGTAATGGAGTTTTCATCCAGAGCTAGTTTCATCCAATGAGTGAGCATACCTAGAACCGGTGCATACTTCTGCTTACGCCACATGGCGTAGAGGATTTTTAGGTCCTCCACGGTCACACAGCGTGTGTCATCACGGGAAAAGACTATCATGGTAATCCAATAGGCCATGAAACGCATGGTGGGGTGCTTAATGTGTGTGATACTTTTCTTCCCCTTATAGTCAGGTCCAGCTAACTCTCTCGAGAACTCTTGTGAATTCAAACCTATGGGTTCGGCTACTAAAGAGCAGCGTGGTGAGAACCTAAGAGCATCGTTGAACTGATGAAGTGTCAGTTCATGCTCAGTGTTAAAGAGTCTGAAGAGAACAGTCGTGTTGGGCTGCAGTGTTTCTACTCGGAGGGTCATTAGAAACTCCTTGGTGAGGAGCACTATGCCTCTCTCACAGATGTCAGAAAATTTTTCCCAGCCTACAGTACTGAAAATTTCTTCGAATTCATCGAACATACCTGTGCTTGTCAAGAGCATTTCGTTGAAGCATTTCGTGAGGCTGATGGGCTTTGTGTGGAGTCACCTCAATAGGTCAGCTTCGCCTTGGGTCCATGTCTGGATGTGGGAGTCTAGCAGCAGTACCGGCTTGGCGTTTGATGAGGTTGCTTCTTCCTCCGGCGGTCCAACACTTGAGGAGCCCCTGTCGGACGCCGTTCGGGAGCTGTGTCCCTGCGAACTAGAGGACGTGAGGTGGTATGCCGCCTTGCTGACTACATTCCTAGTCCTCTTCAATGCATGCTTCATCCTGCACAAAAAAATGAACACAAGAACTACAAGACAACAAAAGAATATTAGCGTTAGTCGTTCTTGTGGGGTGTGACACCACCACAACCCATTCTTGTGCTTGCCAAGAGAGAGAGAGAGAGAGAGATTAAAAGCTAGGATTCATGAGGCTACAAGATGTTATTTGGACATTATCTTAGTTAAACACTGAAGCTTGATTAAGCACTAAACAAGAGAGTTTTGAGAGGGAGAAGTGTGCTGCTGCCTGGTGCATCGAGCAAGAGGGTTGGAGGTGCCTTTTATAGGTGAGGGGCAGTAGTAGGAGGTTGGGCGGCTGTTCATGGTTGTCAGGCAACCACTGCCTTGGTCGGCTGACCATGGGAGAAAGGCCAGACGTCCACTTGAGTGCAGGAGGAAGAGGGAGCAAAGTGTGCGCTGAAAGCAAAAGGGAAGGGCAGTTGACTGGCCTTGGTGCAGCTGTACTTTTGAAAGAGAGGGTGAGGGGGAGCTATGCATGCGCGGAAAGGAAAGAAGGAGGGTCAGGCGGCCACATGATGAGGTCGGTCGACCATCACTGCATTTCCTCCCGCTTTGGTTTGTGTTGAAAGGAGGTAAAGAGAAAGGAAAGAAAAGCATGTGAAAGAGAAAAGTGAGGAAGGGGAGAGGAGGCCAGTCGGGCAGCCATGAGAGGTGGTCAGCCATCCATGATGTACTCTTGTATTCGTTCCTAGGCCTCCGCTATTGTTTCATCTGTGAGATGTTGAAAGCTCAAGATCTTGTTCCTCAATACATCGGTCTTCCCCAGAGGGCAATATTTGGCAAGGAATGTGTTAGAGCACGCATCCCACGTCAACAGTGTGGCCCGGTTGAGGTAGAACCATTGCTTCGCCTTTCCGACAAGCGAAAATGGGAAGAGGCATAACTTGGCAGTGTCGGGGGATGCACTTTTCATTGTGAATGTGCTGCAGATTTCCAGGAATTGCTGTAGATGATTGTTGGCATCCTCGGTTGGTAGTCCACAGAATGGGATAGCTTGAACCATGTGAATGACTCTGGGTTTGAGCTCAAAGTTCTCCCCAGCTTGCACTTCAGGTCCCGTAGGAACGCTGTTGTTGGAGGCAATGGAGAACTCACGGATGGTCTTTTCAGCCATGACATTGGTGAACGGAGTATGACTCGTTGATGTAGTTGATTCAAGTTCTGTTGGTATAGGTCTCTGCCCGTGGACAGTCTTTGAATGGACTCTCCTGAGCAAGGACTCTGGATTATTGTGGAAGTTTATCGGTAGGTCGAAACCGCTCATACACCCCTCTGTTGCATCCACAACAAAAACAACAGAGACAAGTCCGCCTGCTAAAGACTAGTTGGTATTTTTATAACAGACACGGGGTTCCAAAAGAGATTATCAATTATATCTCTGCCTATTGCTTCCCCAGCAACGGCTCTAGAAAAAGCTTGTTGGCGTCTCTTAGCCTTAACAGGTTTTACTCCGCAAGCGCACGGAGACCGTTGTAGCCTTTCACCCAGAGTATTCTAAGTATCATATTTATCCACAGGAAAGTGGTAGGTGAGAGAACATAATTGGATAAACTCAAATCGAAGTCACTATACTTTAATAAATGTACCAACTAGTATCTAGACTGGGGTAAGTCTGAAAAAGATAGGTGTATGGTGAAGAAGTAAATAAACTACCTAAGATACACGTAACAGGTATAGTTGCCTGGGAGGACCACGAGCGAGATAAAGTTCTCAAACTCTATTCTATTCAGCTGCAAAGACTATGTCGTGGTTAACTAAGGAAACTCAAGTAAATAAGTCAAGGTCTCGCGTCGAGTGAAATTCCGACGCCCTCGAGGGGTCAGTGGGTAGATAGTTGACACCCGAAAGAGAACTCGGCTATCACCTATGGGCCTCCCGAACGAATGGGCCTGGACTACAGAGGCACAGCACACGCTGTCATCGAATGGGGCTACGAAGCAAATCTGCATGGAGAGGATGGCACGCTATAAACGTACTCAAGTAAAGCTTTAGTGACAATAGATCGTCCTTGATCAGAGAAGAGGACCTAACCAGAGCATGGCGTACAGGTTGGATTATAGCACCAGCAAGAATAACAGGACTTGACTAACTAAGATAACCATAGCCTAAGCCTAGCAAGTATGCAAAGAAAGCACACTTGCAAGAGATAGAAATAAAGTAAAGCATAAATATATTATACTGAAGATAAGAGTACAAGATACCAGAACTTTACCGCAGACTCAAAGATATATCCGAGAACTCCGAGGCAAAGCTCAACTCACTCTAACTCCTAGGACTATCCTAACTACTAAGATGTGGAAATGGCACTCTCTAAGGTAGAATGTAGGTCTCAACTTCTTCACACCTCTACAAATGAGCTCTCAGGGCCTATTTATAGTCCAGCAAGTGAGGGGTATTTATAGGTGGCTTAGGTCGGTTTAGGGGGTAAGGCGGTGGTTGGCTAACCATGTAGGGGGTCGGCTGACCTAGCCCCATGGTCGGGCGACCACCCGATCCACCGAATTAGCCATCCAACGGCTTGATCTTGCTTCCTCATGTCGGTTGGAAGTTGAGACAGTTGGTGCACATGTAAAATGAGAACCTTGCATGGTTGGCTGACCATGCATATGGTCGGGCGACCACGTGTCCTACTCTGATTTGTTGCATGGATCTTCTCTTGGATTAGTGACGTCACTGATCCGTGGTCTAGTGGTCCTTCGGCCCTTGGATACATTGGATGCTTGGTTTGACGGTTGGATTAGAATGCATTTGTGTTTCTTTGCAAGTTTGGTTCAATGACATGGCAAGTGGGCTTGGCTAGATGGTCGGACGGCCAGGTTGCATGGTCGGCCGACACTGTGATGCCCCTGGCATCTCAAGTGCATTATACTGACATCATTAGCTAAATGCATAGGTTTGGTCATTTGAAGTATTTAAACTCGGTTTGCTGAAAAACTGTATTTGCATTTGCTGTTGTAACTTTAATACTGTTGTGAATTTTATAAAACTTTACATACCAAACATGTAGACAATTTCATGAGGAATAACTTTGGTATTTTGTGTCATGACATGCATAAAGGTTTGAACATAGTTTTAGGTCATTTTATGTGAAACTGTGAATTGTGCCAAACTTAGACCTGATTAGTAAATTCAAAATTTTGTGAAACAAAAGTCAAAATCTTACCATAACTTGAATACCAAAGTTGTAGTTCATGAGATTCTAAGCAACATTGGTATAGCTCACTCTTTATGAAAATGCCCATAAATAGGCTTAACAGAATTTTAATGATTTAAGGAATAGTTGGTCAAACTAGAGCTCCAGATTTGAATTCTTTCAAACTCACAAAAATCGAATAGAACCTAGTACCAAGACTTTCAACAAAGTTGTAGAGCTGGAAGAGTACAACAACTTTTGTATTTTGGGTTTTGTCAAATTCGGCCTCTAGGATGTTCAAAAACCGCGATTTCTAAAACATGTCTCAGCAGTCAAACAGAGTTTTTCATTTTTCGCTTTTTCTTTTCATCCCCTGAGTCTATGACATGTGGGGCCCACATGTCGGGTACCCGCCTGCGGTCGGATGTCGACATCCGCTCATAGGGCCCGCTGACCGCGCGTCCATGAAACCGGTCCACCAAATCGAGGTACAGTTTCTCCGCCCGGACCCACCTGTCACTGACCATTGGTCCATGGACCCGATCCACCGCGCTTGCAGCTCCTTCTTCATCCTCTCTCCTCCCTCCACCCGGCGCGCGACGTGCCCACGCGGCGGGCGAAGCCTGGGCGCCACGCGGACATCGGCGAGTGGGCAGTGGCCGTGGCTCGTCCCGACGGGCCGTCCCCCGCCTTAAGGCGCAGCTGAGGGCGCTCCGTTCCGACCCCCTCTCACTTGCCCCCACCAGACCCCGCCCCTCTCTGTTTTCCCTCCGCTCCACCGGTCGCCGCCATTGCCGGAGCTCGAGGCGAGCTTGTGCCCGCCTCTCCTGCCATCCTCGTGCCTCTCCACCACCACGCCGCTCATCCCCGACCCCAACTCCACCGAATACCCTAAGTCTAGGCCTCCGACTCCGCTTCTTCGCGGCACACCACCACGCCGGAGGTCCTTGCCCGCGCATCACCGTCGCCGAGCCCCTCCGAGCCGTTTCCCGTCGCCCAAGGTAGGGGGTAAGGTTCCCCTTGCTCTCCTCCCTCTCTTGGTGGCCGGAGTTGAGCTCCCCGAACCCCGCAGGGCCGGATTGAGGCCGCGCCGTCGCCATTGCCCTCCCTGCTCGAGGTTGAAGACGAGCAGAGAGGAAGACGCCATTTTCGCAATCTAACCCTTCACTTTGGTACTTTTTATGATTCGATCTGTGGTGCTGTGCGCTGTGTGTTGCGGGACTTACGTTCTAGCCCTGATATCTACAAATAATCGCGAATAGGTCCCTGGTTGTTGTGATTTTTCGATTTATTGGTTTTCCTAGGTCTGACAACTTTGAAAATTCATAACAAATAGAATAAAAATGACAAAAATACAAACTCAGCTTCATTGTGTTCCTAATTACTAGACCTACATAATGAGTATGATGGTTGAGTGGGAAAAGACAGTTTTGCCCCTAGATCTTGCATGCATGTTAAAAACAAAACAAATGCCAAAAGTGATATAAATGGACTCCAAAAATTATGAAACATGGACAGTAGCTTTACCATGTTGTTTAGGCTGTGTGTGATTTTTGGCAACCCTAGCATACACTGATAAATTACTGTTTTGCCCTCATGCATGAATTTTGAGCATTTTACAAGAGTGAAAATACTTGCTACATAAAAAGTGCTCCAAATTTTCCACTGAAATTTGTAGATGCTCTATTTTGCATATTTAGTCCATTTTTAAAGTTTCAAGGTCTGCATGTAAGTTTTCGTTGCTGTTTTGAAATAGACAAATAATTGCATGTTAAAATGAATAATAGGAAAAAGTGACTTTATTTTGCAAAATAAATTCTGAGAAAAATCATGGTGCTTAATGGTTAAGTTTAGGTTCCAGAAAGTATTTTTTTTAGTGATTTTTTTTGTTGCTGTTGTCTTGCATCTAAAAATGAGTTCAAACAAACAGGGAAAAATGGAAATGCTATCAAATTAAGTTTATTGTTTTGCCGATTTTTGTATATGATAATGTTGGTCAAGTTTCTGGCTGCATGCTACTATTCACTTTGCACCGGCACCATACACGTTCATTTGCATTCGTTTGCACTCATTTCATTATATCATGCATATCATTCAAATAGTGACGCTTATTGTAGTAACGTGATCGAGGAGACGCCGCAAAGAGCTACATCGAGCCACGGTGTCCAAAAGACCAACTAAGACCCACTCACGACCTGGAGGGCCCATCAGTCGTGTTTGGAAGGAGGAGCAGTCCAAGTGATCAAGAGGTTGCCTGGGGCAAAGCCCCACAACCCGGCAAACTAACATAGTTTAGTTTGTTGGTTTTGATAAGAATAAGCAAAGGTAGGCAGGACCATGATTTCTCCCAGCTAATATGATAATTGATTGTTTCATTACGCATCCGCATTAGGAGTTGATTGAAAACAATTGCATTAGATCTCCTGGCCGCCCTGGCCCTAGCACCTATAATAGAGTTCGTAGGACGAGTATGCCTAGAAATGCTAGGTGCGAGTAGACACGAGTGAAATGGAGTCACTCGTCGTATAGGTGATTTCAAATTATCAAATTATTAAAGTGAACATGTTATTTATGCTTGTGATTTAAATGGAGACCGGGCGGAGATTTTATGAGTTATTTACCGTTTATGATGTTCTGCAATGGACTCCGCCCGAGTCGTGTAAGCCCGTTCGCTGTTCGCCTGCTGATCGGCATAACATTGCTAGAGTGCTTAACTGGGACATGGGACCGGTGAAAGTCTTACTTGAACCATCCGAAGAACAGAGACTTGGTCCTACCATGGGGCCTAGGGGCGCTTGACTCATGGGAGGGCTGACCCGGGATGCCGTGGTATCGCTCCATGGGGGCTAAACCTAGGGAATGGCGGGTTGGAATCGAACTTGGGATGGAACAAGTGGAGATGGGGTCTATATGTGGGAACGCGATGGCTAGTAAGCATATACCCCTGGCATGATAGTCATTCCCGGGAATTAAAAATCGATTCGAATCGCTGATGCCCACCAGGTGTGGGAATGCTGATAATGCACACGGGCAACGTAGTAACTACTTGAATACATTATATCTGTTACTCATGTTTTCAAATACTACATGTTTGTATTGTATTGCTTACATTTCTGCAAGTTATTATCACGGAGTTATATGCAAAAGATGAATCTTGATACTCTATGTTGATATACCACTGTTTAAAATCAATGGCTAAGGATCCACATGCTAGTAAGCAAGCTTTACGTTAGCCGTAAGCCAATCCATTAAGCCCTACTGAGTAATTAGTACTCAGGGTTTGCCCCCACCTTTTGAGAACAGGTACCGGCGACATCTGGACAACTACGTGGAGGAGGGTAGTACCGGTGGGCTCGGTGCTGCTCGCTTCGATCATCGATGCATGAAGTCTACTAAAGTATTTTGTTTCCGCGGTGAGATGTTTTCGAAATTCGCTTCCGCTATCTGATTCAAACCTGCCTATGGTATGGCATTATGTTGAAACCTATAACTTATTTCGAACTGGTTTGTAAAACAAGTGTATATATACTATATTTAACTGCCTGAGATGATGTATCTGTTGTGGCTCCACTGTGGGCTGGATGTGTATGATGTCGGTTCCTCTGGGAAAAGGTAATATCGGGAGTCGAATGACTCTCGACGGACGACCGGGTTTAGTTCGGTCTAATCGCACTGCAAGCCAGAGGTGGCAGGTGTGCTTAGCCTGGATTAAATCGGCGGTTCCGCCACAGACACTGCCACTGGGTCGGGTGACCCAGCAAGTGGTCAGGCGGCCAGGACCCATGGCCGGCCGACCCAGCCACTTTGCCTATGGTGCCCATCTTTGATCCTTGACAGGTTTTCAGCTGTTTTATGTGCATTTTGGTACCTGCATCCAAATATTCATACAAAACTAGTGGAACTCATTAGTAGTAGGAGTTAGTCCATTTTATTCACATGCATTGCTTCATTTGGTGGATAATTGACGGTAGATATCGTGAGATTACGACCGTCAACAATGAGCATAGGACTCCACGATGCTTTTGGGCTGAGGCTATGAATACGGCCTGTTATATTGCCAACCACATCTTCCTATGAACTTTCTTAGGGAAGACTTTGTACGAGCTACGGTTTGGTAGGCAGCCTAGCGTCAAGCACCTACGCACATTTGGTTGTAGATGCATTGTGCTAAAAAAGGGGGGGGGCATTTGCACAAATTTGAATCTCGCTACTTGGATGGTATTTTCCTTGGGTACGCCTCTAGCTCTAAAGCATATAGAGTGTGGATCCTTGATACCAAACAAGTGGTAGAGACCTGCGAGGTTTCATTCGATGAATCTATGCCTTACACAACCCCTGCATTTGAGCTTTCAGGTGATGATGAAGAAGGAACTGCCATCTTTGAAGATGAGGAAGGTCAAGTAGATGCTAGTGACACAGGAGCTACTACACTAGTTGCAGCTCCTGCCCTCTCTGCTACGAGCTCACAAGACAAAGAAGGACCCTTCCCGATGGCATCCTCCTTGCTCCCCGACTGCAAGCTCGAGTAGAGGCTGGCCCCGTTGAGGATGCAGGGGAGGTGACTTCTGAGATTGTTCCATCTCGGCAGGTCCAGTGGGATCACCCTCCTCATGGGATCATCGGTGATTTGCATGCGAGGACCTTGAGGTCCCAGATAGGTTCTATCACTTTCTTTGCTCATGCTGCATTTGTTGCCTCCTATGAGCCCAAGGATGTTGGACACGCCCTTTCTGATGGTAATTGGGTTAATGCCATGCATGAGGAGTTAGAAAATTTTGAGAGGAATGAGGTTTGGGTTTTAGTAGAGCCACCGCCACAATGCAATCCTATTGGTACAAAATGGGTTTTCAAAAATAAGCAAGGGGAGGATGGCATTATTGTGCGAAATAAGGCTAGACTTGTGGCTAAGAGTTTTTACCAAAAAGAGGGGATAGACTATGAGAAAACGTTTGCTCCAGTTGCACGCTTGGAAGCTATACGTATTCTCTTAGCCTTTGCAGCTTCCATGGGTTTTAAGCTTTTTCAAATGGATGTGAAGTCTGCTTTTCTAAATGGTTTCATTCAAGAAGAAGTTTATGTCAAGCAACCCCCTGGATTTGAAAATGCTAAACACCCTAACCATATTTACAAATTGCAAAAAGCCTTGTATGGTTTGAAACAAGCCCCTAGAGCCTGGTATGATAGATTGAAAACCTCTTTGCTAAACTAGGGTTTCAAAATGGAGACTGATGATAAGACCTTGTTTCTCCTCAAGCATGATAGTAATCTTCTTATTGTCCAGATATACGTGGATGATATCACCTTTTGTGGTTCGTCTCACTCTCTTGTTACCAAGTTTTCTGAGCAGATGTCAAAGGAGTTTGAGATGAGCATGATTGGAGACTTGCCGTTTTTCCTTAGACTGTAAATCAAGCAAGGCTGTGAAGGAACCTTCATCCATCAAGCCAAGTACACCATGGACGTTCTGAAGAAGTTTGATATGGGAGACTCCAAGCATATGTCAACTCCCATGTGAACACAAACGGTGCTTGATGCAGATGAAGGAGGGGAGGTGGTGGACCAAAGAGAGTACTGAGGGATGATCGGCTCACTTATGTACCTGACAGCGACCAGGCCAGACATTTAGTTCGCGGTTTGCCTTTGTGTGCGATTTTAGGCCTCACCGAGGACATCACACCGTCAAGTGGTGAAGCGCATCTTCAGGTACCTAGAATACACTCCTGAGCTTGGTCTTCGGTTCTCCTTAGCTTTTTCACTCTCGCTTAGGGGGTTTTCGGATGCTGATTTTGCGGGTTATCGGCTGGAGCGCAAGTCTACTTCTAGCACCTGCCAGTTTCTTGGTTCCTCTCTTATCTCTTGGTCCTCACACAAGCAATCTAGCGTAGCCACTTCCACCTCAGAAGCGGAATATGTTGTTGCTGCTAGTTGCTGCTCCCAGCTACTTTGGATGAAAGCTACACTGAGAGACTTTGGCCTGAGTTTTAGGAAGATCCCTCTCCTCGTAGACTCTAATTCTGTAGCTAAGAACCCTGTCTTGCACTTCAGAACCAAACACATAGATGTGAGGTTTCACTTCCTGAGAGATCACAATGAGAAGGGAGATATAGACTTGATCCATGTGGAAACCGAGAACCAGTTGGCCGATATCTTCACCAAGCCCTTAGAGCTTAGTGTGTTTGCTCGCTTGCATGGGGAGCTTGGTGTTTGTTACCCCTTTTAGTTTGGGGTAGCTTTGCAGTTGTGTAGGTTTTTTATTTGCTTTCTCTTTGTTTTTCTTTGTTTTCGTTGCATGTTGTATCATATCATGCATTGCATTGTATCATCTGCATTTTGCCTTCACTAGCACTAGAGCTCTTCTGGAATGACTAGTTAGTAATTGCCTATGCTAGACTGTACAATTGCTTGCATGATCATGGTTGGCTAAGCTCCTTGAATCTATTGAATATCATTTGTGAGCTAAGTTACTTTTATTTCTTGAAAATCAAAAACCATGATCACCACTTGACTTGGCTACCTAGCATGTCTAGGAATGTTGAATGCTATGCTATCTTCTCATGCTTGGATATGCTAGTCATATGCATTTGTTAAGTTTATACCTAAGCATTTATGACACCTTGCCAAAACCTGAAATTTGAACTAAAACTGTATACAAGTTGTATCTTATAAGCTAAATTGAAAAGATCCAGGTGGGTTCTCTTGTCACACTGATCTAGTTTGAGATAGCTTGCCTTTGCACTTTGGCATGAACTTGGACTAGGCTGTGTATGACCAAAACCTTATCTTAAGCTTCTGACGGTTCTCTGAACCAAGGCTTGGCATTGGTTGGTAAGAAGTGGCTAAGACAAGTGAATAACCCCTAGCACATTATCCAACTTGCACGAAGCTACAAGTTGCTAAAATCTGGTCTCGAAATTGATTATGGCCTGTTGTATATGCTTTGGTTGATAGTAGCACACCTTGTATGTTAGCATCTTGCTGTTCATGCCTATCTTGCTAGATGCTATTGATGTTGGTGATGCTTTCTTTTTAACAACCCTAAAAATCATGCTCCTGATCTGTATAAGATAGATTCAATTGAGTTTGTTTGCATTCTTCCTTACCCTCACTTGCTCTGTATGCTAGAACTCGCATTTACTAGCTTTTCATCCCTGCTGAGCTCTTCATGGTACACTTCCTGTATTTCGTTGCATATTTTGAGAGGGAGTCAGATTCTATGAACCCTTGATGTGTCCATTGTCAACAAGGGGGAGAGATGTTGACTTATAGGAGAGATTGTTGCTCCCTCCCAAGGGGAGAGTTCACGGACCAAAGGGGGAGAATTTTGGAGAGACCTAGTTGAGGGGGAGCTGTGTATTCATCTTGCATTTGTGAGGATGGATGCATTTTAGGGGGAGTTTGAGCTTTGCATGCTCCTGCATCGGTGCGTTGAGCCTTTTGCCTGTTTCTAGAGGAGCCGATACTTTGCCTAAGCATGACTGTGTTGAGTCGCTTTGCACCTTTCTTTAGGGGTCATGCTTTAGCTTGATCGATTGCGCTAGTGGTTTCCCTTATCTTAGGGGGTCGATCTTTGGTTTTGTTTTTGTTGCTTCAATTCGCCCTTCTTTGCTTGTGTTTGGTTTTTGGGTATCTTGGGTAACTTCTTCTTTTCTTCTGTCTTTTTGGTTTTACGCTTTTCTTCTTGTCTTTGTTCTATTTCAGGATTACAAGTTGAAGGTGTTGACAATGCACTCATCAAGGGAGAGATTGGGAGCCAATGGACCGGCTCCATTGCCTCTGGAGTGATGAGTGATTGCCAACGGAAGCCAAGACCCAAAAGTACTTGGGCACAAGACCTCCGATGGACAGGAGACCCTCTGATGGACTGGAGGTAGATGGAGAAGAAAGTCCTCCGAAGCACAGGAGGCATGCTCGGCATCGGTCAGCCATGGGAGTTCGGTACATGGAGGAGCGGCACGGCGACGGCAAGTGTAAGACCTCTGAAGGACTATGAGGCAACCTCGATGGACAGGGGATGACGGGTGCCACCGCGATGCTCCAACCCGAGTGCATGGTGCAAAGACGTACGAGGGCAATGGCAGATTTGCTCAAATCTGCCACCCTACCACCAAGTTTTCAAGACTCTGGAGTGGGCCATTCTAGGCCCAGGAAGGAAATCCTAAAGTTTTTCAGTTTCTGACTTCAAAACTGGGGGTCGATCGGCAGATTTGGACTGCTGGCCACGTGGATGTCATCCGGAAGTTACCGTGCAACCAAAGAATATCAAGACTCCATCACGGTCATCTATCCTCAAGAAAGTTGGGTCTTTTCTAGTTTAGCCCCTACGGTCGTTTCTGTAATATAGGGGTCTTAGTGTAAACTGAGTTAGTTAGGCCTGGGCTATACATACCTAAGTGGCTAGTCATTTAGGTGACTCTCCTACCTCTAGAAACCATAGGCTTAGCTTTCCAACCAGCCAAGTGCTCAGAGAGAAAATCGGGTGCTAATCTAGGATTTGGAGTCCCCTAGAGCCAGTACTTTGCATTAGTGGGAGGATGAAGGGTGGTAGGCTGTGAGGAACCTTGTAAGAACTGAATTCCAATTCTAATACAAGGAAGATTCGTCCCCAATTCATGTTCATGTGTGTAGCCATCTCCTTCCCCCTTCTCTAGTTTGGTTTTTGGATGAAACTCAAAGACTTTTGGTGATTTGCTTTGCCCATGAGTTAATCCTATTCTTTTGGATCTTTTGGACTTGCTAGGACATGGAGATTATGACTTAGTTCATCTCAATCCCGCTGGATTGCCACAAGCAAGTTGTTCTTGAGTTTCTCCCTTTCTTGCCCAAAGATTACCTTCTCATGAGATCTGAAATTCTCGTTAATCCCTTGGTCATATTGAGTTGATCTTTTGGGAATAGCTCTAGAATATGGTCCAGATAGCCTGTGCAAAATCTCATGAAGTTTGGACAAGATTTGTTCAGATTTAGGGACGGAAAACTCTTTTCCTGCGACCCCACTTGACTATCCGATAGGGCCACCGGACTATCTAGTTCCACCAGATAGTCCGGTAGAGCCTATCGGACAGTCTGGCATTGGGCCTGCCCGAGGCATTCCATCAGACAGTCTGGTAGAGGACACCAGACTATCCGGTGCCACTGGATAGTCCGGCTCCTGCCAGGGTTGCAATCCTATTTCCGCTGTTTGGTTCTTCCATCGTGTTTTGCATCGGTTTTGCTTGTCCCACTATCTAACCATACTCTTTGCTCACTGTGATCCAGTGAGTCACATTTTGGTGCAGTGAGTGTGGAGTGGTGATTTTGTAAGTTCCGGTGTTTGGGGTGACTTGCGATCTTGGTGATCGTTGAGTTGCTTGCTCTTCTGTGCCTGGTGTGTATCCTTTCAGTGAACGACACCTAGCGCTTGCTAGACACGTATCTGTTCAGTGGACAGTGTCTAGCATCAGCACTCGAAAGCTTCTTTTAGCACCAGTTTGGGGGTCGTGATTTTGAGTTTTCAAGTGCTCCTATTCACTCCCCCCCAGTCGCACGTCTTGGTCCTACACCGCTCATCTTGCTTCTGGACTCTATTGCGCAAGGCCTCCTCACGCCTGGAGACTGCCATGAGATCCCTCAGCAGACTGCTCTCGTTGGCCTAGATCTGCGCAACCTTAGTGTTGCAGGTTGCTAGCTCAGCAAGCAGGGCATGTTGTTGCAGCTCCAGGTCCCCCTCACGTTTCCTCAGGGACTCAAGGGTCCCCGCGGTTGCAGCATCCTGCTCTTCAGCAGCCACCCGGGCCTGCTCCCGGGCGGTGTCCCGCTCTGCAACAGCCACCCTAGCCTGCTCCCGGGCAGCGTCCCGTTCTGCAGCAGCCACACGGGCTTGCCCCCGGGTGGCGTCCCGCTCTTTAGATGCCACCTGAGCCCACTCCCGAGTGGCGTTCAGCTCCTCTGCCACCACCCGGGCCTGCTCCCGGGCGGCATCCTTGTCTTCCACGGCTCCTGGACCTACTCCTGGGTGGCGTCGCACTCCTCTACGGCCACCCAGGCCTGCTCTTGGTTGGCGTTGCGCTCCTTCACGGCCATCCAGGCCTGCCCCCGGGCGGCGTCACGCTCATCTGTAGCCACCCGGGCCTACTCCAGGCTGCCGAAAGTTCTTCTCCTGTCACCCGAGCCTGCTCCCAGGCGGCATCCACCTCTTCCATCGCCACCCGGGACTACTCCTGGGTGGTGCCTTGGTCCTTGGTGGCCATGTTGGCCTGCTCCCATGCGGAGGCTGCTTCCTCAATCACTGTCGGGGTTTCGCCCCAATCGATGTCGCTCCCGCAGCCAACATTGGAGCATGCCCCTAACTGGCGGCTGATCCGACCACAAGGGTATCGGTGCTAGACCTGAGAGGTTTTCTCTCCTCGATGTCACCCCTAGCCTCATCACGGGTAGTACTACCCCCGCCCTAGGCGGCGTTGAGCATGGCCCTGGCAGAGTCCCTCTCCACCACCGCAATCCTAGCCCTCTCCAGCGTGGCGTCACGCTCACCTGTTACAAGACTCCACATTAACTCGTGTTCCTGGCGGGCCACGAACTCAGCGTATTAGGCCAAGTCCTGGTTAACCTCTACTTTGAGAAGTGAAGAACGCGTGGTGTCACGCTCTCTAGCCACACACTGGACCTGACCCAACGTCGAGGTTAAATCACCTCGAACGTTCAAGAAGCGTGTGGCGAGGGAGTTGCATAGATCCTCAGCAGTCCGCACCGCCCTCACAACCGTGTCCTGCTCCTCCTTCACCTTCTGCGCCACTGCAATGGTGGTAGAGGGCTCGCTGGGGGCGACACGAGGCCCTGCCGCCTGCAGCTCCACAGCCACCGCAGTTGTCCGAGCCTCGGCTATCGCAGCCTCGGCATTTGCAAGCAGGGCCTCAAGCTTCCTCTACTCAAAGGTGAGGCAGTCCTCCAAGGCCCATAGGCTCTGGCGGCATTGGGAGAAGTCACCCTTCACCTGAAAAAGTGTTCAGGGGGAAGTTCGGCGCTGGCCCAGGCGGCGTTGGCATCCTCCTCGTCTTCGGGTGAAGCCAATTATGCGGCTGCATCCCCGGCCGCGGAATGAGACTCAGCCGCAAGCACGCCTGCCTTGGCACAACCCAGGCAGTAGTGCTAGTCTCTGCGACGCCGATCCCCGCAGAAAAAATCTCTAGGACTGAACCTGGAGTTCCCGTAGCACCCTGCTGAGGCTCGCCTTGCTCCACCTCCTCGAGAGCCTCTCCCCTAGGACCATGTGATGCCCCCGGCATCTCGAAAGCCCTGACACATGATTACATGAACACTAATGGTGAATTAGGATTTAATTATGCTTAGAGGGTGATGAGGATTGGTGGAGAAATCACTAAGTCAAAATTTTTCTATCCAAAATAGAAAGTCGCACGTTACTTGGTTGAGTAGTTAGACATTTATACATTTTTATGCATGACATAAAATACAAAAGCTTTAGTTCAAGATGTTGCCTTCAAATATGCTATTTTGACCGTTTTCAAAATCAGATGTTAAGGGGCTCAAAAGTTCGAAACAAACCCAGTTAGCCTACACTCAGGAAATTTTGCTAAGTGTAGGATCGACACTCTTTCCAAAACTTCAGTCTGAAATTACTTTCGATTTGACTATACAACATCAAAATCTTCCTTTCTATGAAATGAAATTAAACTTATCACCTTTCAAATGCATCTGACTTTAAAATGATTGGACTTTATTTGATGCTTCAAAAGTTAGAAACAAGAAATATTCTACATGGAGTAAACCTGCATTTTGACCAAACCTCTAAGCACATCTGTGGTTGTATTTCAAACTCTATTGTGATTTAAGCTAAACTTTATATATCAAACTTATAGACAATTTGATGAGGAACAACTTTGGTATTGTGAGTGTTGACATGCACAAAGGTTTGCATGGTGTTTTAGGTCATTTTCCATCTTCTAGAAAATCTGTCAAACTAGGCCTGAGTGAAAAATTGAAATTTTGAGCAACCAAAAGACATGATCATACAAAACCTTGTATATGAAAGTTGTAGGTAATGAAATTATGACCAACATTGGTATATAAATCTTTATGTGAAAGTGCACCTAAAATGGACTTATGGAATTTTCAAATTGGAAGGTGTTGTTGGTCAAACTGGGGTCACAGCTTTTGAATTCAAATTTCTCTAAAACTTTGAATATAACATGATGTCACAAATTAAAACAAAGTTGTAGATCATGAAGTTTAGATCATTTCTTGTATTTTGAGTTTCCACTAATTCGGCCATTAAATATTTCAAAAACTCGAAATTCAGACAAGACTCATAGCAGTCAAATGACCTTTTTCCAATTTCGAAATTTCCTTTTTCTCTTGAGTGTATGACATGCGGGCCCCACCAGTCGGGCCTAGGATTCTGCCAGACTGGAAACCACCCTTCGCCCTGGTATTGGAAAACCACTCACGCACTTCGTGCACCCAGTTCATAGATCGCTCTCTCTCCGTCATATACCTGGTCCCACCTGTCGGCGTCCCACGGTCCACGGACCGCGTCCACCCGCGCGTCGCCTTCTTCCACCTCCCCTCCCGCTCGCCCACGCGGCGGGCGAAGGCTGCCCGTGGGTGCCATGGGTGCCAGTACGCCCTCGCCCGGCCTGCTCTGCCTGCTCCCTCCGCGCTCTCGCCGCCCCCTCCATTCCCTGCCCCGTCTGCTCTGCTCTTCGCCTCTCCCTGCCCTCGTGCCCCAGCGCCCACAACAGCAGAACACCGGCCGCCATTAGCGAGCTCCGTTCAAGCTCACAGCGCCAGCCAACCGAGCCATCTCTCCTCCGTCCGCGACGCGCACCGGCACCGCGGAAGCCTTCCCTTCCGGTCCCTTCCGTCGTTGAAGCCCGAGGCCTCCTCCTCCACCCCTCCCCGCGTGCGCCACTCGAGCGCACCAAGGCCGCCACCAAGCTCGCCATGGAGAGCCACCACCGGACCATCCCCGTGCCCCTTGACTCCACCACCGGACTCCCCTCATCCGCACGCACCTTGCATGCCCAACCCCGGCCTCCTCCCTCACCGGAGCGGTCGGATTGAGCCACGCCACGGGCCTGTGTGCGCCGCCGTGGACGCCCCGGTTCACCGCCTCCGCGCCGGCCTTCCCGCCCTCCCCGCGCGACGCGACCTTGGGGGAAAGAAAGGCCGTTGCCTGGAACACACTGCCGGAGCGGCTCGACTTCAACCCTGCGCCTCCACGCGCCGGCGCACGCGCGCGACCGCGCCCCTGCGCCGTCCTCCCCCTCTCCCAAAGTTGAAGAAGACCGGCATTTTTTTAGATCCGGTCCTCGAAATCTCTGGTATTTACGTTTTAGTCATGAGCGCTATTCTATGAGTATTGGTTATTTCACAAGTTACCCCCTGCAGTTTACAGTTAATTACGTATAGGTCCCTAGATCTGTGGTTTTTCATCTAAATAATTATTAATTCGGCTGAAACTTTGAAAATTCATAATAAATCAAATAAAAATCAGAAAAATGCAAACCTTGTTGCATTGTACTCCTCTTATGTAGATCTACAGAATGGATATGATGGTTGGGCATGAAAAGACATTTTTGCCCCTGATATTGTGCATGCAGGAAAAACCTTAATAAATAGGAAATGTGGGTTAAATGAGCTTCAAAAATTATGAAATTTGGGCAGAGGCATTGATAGCATGTGTAGGCTTTGTATAAATTCTGGTAGCCCTAGCATTAACTGATTAATTACTATTTTGCCCTTGTCTTGTATTTAAGCATATATTTAATTTAAGAAAAGGTTGCTATGGTGAAAAATGCTCCTGGTGACTTCAGGGGCTTGGTATGAGCTCTAGGTTATGACCATAACTCACTGTTAGGGTAGGAGGTTGTGCATGTCAAGTGTAGGCACTGATTTGAAAATAATAGAAATAATGCATATTTAATTGAATAATAGAAAATTTGAGACCAGAATATTTAATAAAAGCCACATTAGATCATATCCGATACATAGGGGTATGTGGGTCTTAGCAACCGAATTGGGGTACAATGTAGTTCTTAACTACTATTTTGAAATACATGTGGGAATGCTAAGTCGGCTATATGGAAAATAGATGTCTAAATAAGATTTGGTCTTCTTACGCTAAACAAGCTTTGGTCATTTGAGTGCATGATGTTATGTGGTCAAGAAGCAAGTGTGGGGAACTACTTCGAGCAACGGTGTCCAAAAGACCAACTAAGACCCAAGCACGACCTGAAGGGCCCATCAGTCGTGTTTGGAAGGAGGAGTTGTCCAAGTGATCAAGGGGTTGCCTGGGGCAAAGCCCCACAACCCGGCAAACTAATATTAGCTTAGTTTGTTGGTTTGATTGAAAATAAGCAAAGGTAGGCAGGACCATGAATTTCCCAGCTAATATAATAATTGATTGTTTGATTACGCATCCGCATTAGGAGTTGATTGAAAACCCTTGCATTAGATTCCCTGGCCGCCCTGGCCCTAGCACATATATCTAGAGTTCGTAGGACAAGTTGCCTAGAATTGCTAGGTGCGAGTAGACACGAGTGAAAGGAGTCACTCGTCGCATAGGGGATTTCAAAGATTACAAAACTCTTACTATTGGGAAAGTAATATTATGCTCATGATTTAAATGGAGACTGGGCGGAGAATAATCTTATTTTGTGGTGTGCGTTGTTGTATCATTTGGCTCCGCCCGAGTCATTTAAGGCCCGTCCGTTGTTCGTCGGCTGTTCGGCATAACATTGCTAGAGTGCTTAACCGGGAATTGGAACCGGTGAAGTCTTACCTGGGTTTGTCCGAAGTTTTCGAGGCTCCGCCCATCCACTTGCTGGAGGCCGATGGGCCCGGGGCGCTTGTACTCGAGGGAGGGCTGACCCAGGGCACTGTGGTATCGCTCCTGAGGGGGCACAACCCAGGGGTTAGGTGGGGGCACTTTGAATCCTGGGATGAGACAGGTGGAGATGGGGACTATATGTGGGAACGCGATGGCTAGTAAGCATATACCCCTGGCATGATAGTTATTCCCAGGAATTAAAATCTATTCGAATCGCTGATGCCCACCAAGTGTGGGAATGCCAATAACACTGTCGGGCAACGTAGTAACCACTTGAATATGTTTTATCGGTTACTCATGTTTTCAAATACTACATGTTTGTATTGTAATGCTTACATTTCTGCAAGTTATTATTATGGAGTTATATGCAAAAGATGAATCTTCATACTCTATGTTGATATTCCACTATTTAAAATCAATGGCTAAGGATCCACATGCTAGTAAGCAAGCTTTGCGTCAGCCGTAAGCCAATCCATTAAGTCCTACTGAGTAATTAGTACTCAGGGTTTGCCCCCACCTTTTGAGAACAGGTACCGGCGACATCTGGACAAGTGCTTGGAGGAGGGTAGTACCGGTGGGCTCGGTGCTGCTCGCCTCGATCATCATTGCATGAAGACTACTAAAGTATTTTGTTTCCGCGGTGAGATGTTTTCAAATTCGCTTCCGCTATCTAATTCAAACCTGCCTATTGTATGGCATTATGTTGAAACCTACATCTTTATTTCGAACTGGTTTGTAAAATAAGTTTATACATGCTATATTCAACTGCCTGAGATGAGGTAACTGTTGTGGCTCCATCGTGGGCTGGATGTGTATGATGTCGGTTCCTCTGGGAAAAGGTAATATAGGGAGCCGAATGACTCTCGACGGATGACCGGGTTTAGTTCGGTCTAATTGCACTGCGAGCCAGAGGTGGCAGTTGCGCTTAGCCCGGATTAAATCGGCGGTTCTGCCACAGCTGGTATCAGAGCCGATCATACACAGACAACAGACATATCATCCAGTTTTGATTTACAAACCTATTTTCGAAAACTCTTTTTGAAGTATTTGAAAAATGAGAGTACCGATATGCCCATATTAAGGATGTTAGTGTAATACTAGGTGACATCGCTAACATTCTGACCTAGATAGAACTCATATGCATATTCGGTGCTTTGGGAAGCAACATTTCGGCCATACCTATCCCCAGTACTGGTGGAACGCTATTAGGATTTGCGAATTGTTGCGAACCCTGCATTCATGCTGATAGGGCAGAACTCTTTAAGGGGGGTGGTCACGCTATTGGAGTGTTTCGTGATCATTTTTCCTTCGACCAAAATTATAGCTAGATCTTGTTGGCCACTGTTTCTCTCCCCAACAATTCCCCAGTACTGGAGGAACGTTGGGTGTGTTGAGAGAAATGGCGCCACTACGTCGTCCACCAGACGTAGCTTAAAGAAATTCGTGGATGCCACTTTTAGGGTTAGAATGGTAATGTATGATGATGGTGATGATGTTGGTATGAGCATGCATTTTTCTGCAGGTACACTAACCACGTGAGAAATTAAGAACGAGTAGAGAACGACTAGTTGCATTAGGGAGTGCCGTGCATATATGTCACCGGATACTCGCTAGATATATAAATCATACATAAGGTGTGTGATGTGAGACCGAATAGGACGAATCATGCATCATAGCATCTTATCTTATCTTATCTCACATGCCTTGCTTTTTGTTGCTTCAGAGTGACTAGAAGCATATTACATTTGAGTGTGATAATACTGTATTGATATGAAGCTCAAAATACAAGTAGAACTACCAGAAACAAAGCAAATGATTCAACTAGTACACTTACACTTAAGTTGTGGCAATTTTTCTACACATCGCTCACTATAAACCCAAGTGGTTCAAAGAATGCAAGCCAAATATCTTAAACATGTCGTTTGGTCCAAAATCCAACTCTTCACAAAGTTTTCAAGAGTAAAGCGTGTTCCAACCTTGTATTCAACATACAAGGGTTTTAGTAAAAACTTTCTATACCACCGGGGTAGAGTATAGACTAACGCATGACTATCATATCCTGAGTTCTTTAGAGTCCATTGATCGACCCTTAATATCGAGAGCCGAATGACTCTCGACGGACGATCGGGTTTAGTTCGGTCTAATTGCACTGCGAACCAGAGGTGGCAGGTGCGCTTAGCCCAGATTAAATCGGTGGTTCCGCCACAGACCACCCCCTAGGGTTACCCCAGCCGCTTGCTCAGTAGCTGCGGTTGAGGGTGCTTGGGGGATGACTTCAGAAGGTGAATCCAGAACAGTAATGGGCTCGGGGCCGGCTTAGGGTCACGTCTTTTGCCCGGCCCCCACCCATCTCCTCGACGTCGTTGTCGGGGCTAACCTTGGGCTCGGGGATATCCACCCTTCCCTTGGGGTCATGGTCCTTGACACCCTGAGGTGAATCAGTGTGCGCCGTGTCCGGCCTTTCTGCATGGTGCTCCTGGGCAGAGCCCACGATGGCCGCCCTTGGGGGAATAACAAGAAGGGGGAGGTGGTGCTCCTCCCCTCCAGTGCTCTCGCTGGCTTCATCTATCCACGGGAAAGGTTGAACCCTCCTGCTACCAATAACCCAAATAATGAAAAGAGTTAGTAAAGTCACCACCAAGGCAACGAGAAGGGAAGGGACAACCTTATACACCTAGTCGTTTGCTTCTTGAATGACTGCTTGAATAGGTTCTTAACCCCGGGGCTCGTCGGTCCCACGGTGGCAACCTCTATGC
The DNA here is from genome assembly GCA_030272315.1 of Paspalum vaginatum. Lineage (NCBI taxonomy): Eukaryota > Viridiplantae > Streptophyta > Magnoliopsida > Poales > Poaceae > Paspalum > Paspalum vaginatum. The sequence goes on along the minus strand of CM059019.1, from coordinate 20,363,830 downwards.
TTGGAGATTGATCCCGCTTGTGCCCGAGGGAATGAGACCTAGACTCTGCCATCATCGTGGCAGCCTCAGGCCTGCTCCCAGAGCCCAGGGCCGAGGGCCTCGACCCATCGCGAATGACGAGCGCCCTAGGCCTCGCTTTTCATAGGGCGCTCGCCGCCAAACTCGCCAAGAATAGCAAGTGTCCTGAGGTGGACTCTAGCCCATGTGAGTGGGTGTGTGGAGTCGTGCCCCTTGGGACGGCATCGCACGCCAGCCCCCACACCGGTGCGACATCAGCGGGAAGCCCCATGAGCGTGACGCCCGCCCTAGACGTACATGCCCTGATGACCTCGGTGACTACCTCTTGGTTGAGCGCCCCTAGGTGTACTGCCATAAGTCACCCATGCGCGCCTGTAGGGGCACCAACCTGTGCATCATAAAATTCACCACCAGAAATGTTATGTGGAGGTTCGCCCTCCACAGGGCGGGCTATCTGGGCTAGCACCGGCTCTCAATTCGCATCGATCTCTAGCTAAGATTCCCATTCAGGCACCTGGTGAACCCTCCTAGGAATCCTTAGCCGGGGGTTCTCCTCAGTCTTGAGGTAGAACCATGAATCTCTCCAGTTCTCCCACCAGCCGGTGAAATCAGACATGATATACTCCGACCGAGCGCCGCAACATGACTGGAACCGAGCAGAGCCATAGATGTTCACTGTGCTGCCGGAAGTACGTAGCACGAAGAAGTGGCGCCACAGCTCCACGGACGGCCACACCTATAGGAAAGCCTCACACAGGTAGGCGAAAGTCACCAGCATGAGCACAGAGTTAGGAGTGAGATCCCCTAGCCAGATTCTATAGAAATCCAACACATCCTTTGCGAAGCGGCTAAGCGAGAAGTTAACCAATGCCTTCACATGCATGAGGAAGACGATGTATTCTCCCCCATCCTCCACGGGCAGTCATGGCAGAATCTGCCCCACCTTCACCTTACCGCCGTTCTCCCCAGCGGTGGAACCGAGTAGCTTGGCAATCTTCGCTCTCGTCAGCCGGAGGGAAGCAGCGACGACTCAAGCAGGGCTGGAGTCACCCGTGACATGCCGGAGGATTACGGAGTGGGCGAGGAAGGAAGAAGAATAGCAAGAAGAACAAGCGATTGGGCAAGAGTGCTCAATGTGCTTGAGGATGCAGAAGGTCTCAAAAGTTTGAATGCGGAGGGGAAAGGGGTTAGAGAGGTATGGCGGGGCAGATTTATACCCAATCTGTTGCCATGACCTCTCTCTCTGCCTTTCCCTCTCTTTCTCTCCCTAATGCCTTAATAGAGGCGGTTGTCATGATTCCTGCGATGTGCCCTTAATGGGCGCGTGGGTGAGTTGAAGGGACGCGCCGCCCTCAGGTAGGCCCCGGTTAATGGTGGCGCATGCTCGGCCGTGCCCGTAATCCCAAGAATCGGACATTCCAACTTCCACCGTGCAGTATAACTGTGCAATGGGCCTGGGGGCCTCTATTGGCACCACGGGGGGCTTGTACCCCCAAGGCATGCCCTAAGCGCCTCCTCGCTTTGCAAAAACACCAGGGGCAAGATAAGCATCAACCTGACTTCACCGGGAGGGCCCACAAGACCACTGTTCGGGCGTGCCAACTTCTAGGGCTGGCGCTAGAACCACCCCGGGGTCGGCGGACGTCATGATAGCCTGGGGTTTAACCCCGGGCTCCATCGGGGCTTGGGGCATAAGCCCCGAGAGAGTTCCCTTTCGAGAGAAGGAAGCCGCCACCTATCGCATTAAATGTGGCAGGTGCGCGGGTTAAAAGGGGCCTCTCGGTAGGTCGCATCACTGTCCGACAGGGCAAACAAGACAGGGTGTGGCCGCCTCCTTCATTTAGTGGGCACACAGAGCCCCCTGACGGAGCGTGCACACAAGATGAACCATCAACCCACCATGTGCCCCACATATAGGCACACGGACGTGACCGTGCCTCGATCGCGCATGTTGTGGATGGCCGTTCACTTGCTCCAAAAGGGCAACAGCACTGTGCAGGGGGACGGTGGATGAGACAGGACTCACAAACTGGTACCAAGACCATACCGAGGAATATCGTTTATTGAAACCACCACTGTAATGGTACGGTGCTACCAACATTGTACTAGGAGCCACCCTTTGCCTATGAAAGGGAGGAGTAGTGCTCCAGAGCAAAGGATCGAACCCTAGGAAAATCCACACACTCCACGGCTGAGCTCCCAAGCTTGGGTGGACTTAGCTTGTAACTTTTATTCCATCAAAGAGTAAGAAACACCACAGAGGACATAGGGTGTTACACCATTTCGCTGGCCCGAACCTCTCTAAATACCTCTTGCTCAGCGAGATCCATTGAGCATGACAGAAGTACCCACATCCCTACGTAACTTCATCCTCTAGGGATACATGTATGGTATCTCAGCATCGATCCTGTCGATAGTACTGGGACATAGAATCTCTAAAAGAGGCATAAAGGTAGATCGGGCAAAGATCAAAGTCTTGAAAAACTACCTCCACCCACCAACATAAAGGCCATCCGAAGCTTCTTAGGCCATGAAGGGTTCTATAGGAGATTTATCAAAAAATTCTCCTATATAGCCCGGCCTCTGACTAACCAGTTAGCTAAGGATGTGCACTTTATGTTCGATGAGGAGTGTCTCGAAGCATTTCACACACTCAAGAAAGCACTGGTCTAAGCCCCAATTATTCAACCACCCAACTAGAACCTACCATTTGAAATCATGTGTGATGCTAGCAACTTCGCAGTTGGAGCAGTACTGGGTCAAAGCAAGGATAAAAACCATCATGCTATTTCTTATGCAAGCAAAATGCTCACTTGCCCACAACTGAATTGCTCAACCACCGAGAAAGAGTTATTAGCAGTGGTATTTGCAATTGATAAGTTCAGATCATACTTGGTAGGATCGAAAGTCATCATCTATACAGATCATGCAACTCTCAAGTACCTCTTAACCAAGAAAGATGCAAACCCACTATTGATCTGGTGGGTGCTACTACTCCAGGAATTTGATATTGAGATAAGAGATAAAAAGGGAGTAGAGAATTCAGTTGCAGATCATCTCTCAAGGATGAAATTCGAAGAAACTTCGCCCTTGCCGATCGATTACTATATGAGAGATGATCGGCTCTTGAAAGTGACTATACCCCAACCATGGTATGCCAATTTGGTGAATTACATAGTTGCTGGCTACATCCTCGAAGTAGCAGATAAGAGGAAATAGGCCCACGACAGCCGATTCTATCTCTAGGATGACCTCTACCTATACAAACTCTGCGCAAACGAACTCCTATGTCGCTGCATTCCAGCTTGTGAAGCACCGCAAGTCCTTAATAGATGTCATGCATCCTCATATGGAGGCCACTATGATGCTTATCAGAATCATGCGAAGATTTCGTAGAGTGGGTTTTACTGGCCCTCTATATACGAAGACACAAAAGAGTTCGTGCGATAGTGTCCAAGGTGCCAGCACTAAGGGAACATAAATCCAAGAGATGCTATGCCACTCATAAGCAATCTCCAACTTGACATATTTGACGTATGGGGCATAGATTTCTAGGGACCCTTTCCCAAGAATGGAGACAAGGAGTACATTCTCGTCATAGTGGATTATGTGTCAAAACGGGTAGAGGCAATACCGTGTCCTGCAGCGGACTCAAGACACTCCATTAAGATGTTCTTGGAGACCATCTTTCTTGGTTTTGGTGTGCCAAGGGTCATCATCAGTGATGGGGTCACACACTTCATTGACAAGTACTTCAGGAAGTGTCTTGCTGAACTCAGTATGGACTACCATGTCACCATCCCTTACCATCCGCAAACAAGTGGCCAAGCTAAGACATCAAACAAACAAATCAAGAACATATTGCAAAAGACGGTCAAAGCTATGGGAAAAGAATGGGTATCCAAGCTACTCGATGCTTTCTAGGCATATCACACGGTATACAAGACTCCCATTGGCATGACACCATATCAAATGGTGTATGGCAAGACTTGTCATCTTCTAGTAGAACTCGAATTTAAATCTCACTGGGCCGTGAAGCGATGGAACATGGATCTCTAGTCAGCAAGCGTAAGAAGACAAATTCAATTGGCCGAGCTAGAGGAATGGAGGGAAAAGGCATAACATAGTGCTAAGCTATACAAGAAGCGCACCAAAAGATGGCACGATAAGCAGATCAAGATCAAAACATTTAAACTGAGAGACAAGGTACTACTCTTTAATTCTCGCATTCATTTATTTAGTCATGAGAAGCTTAGAAGTAAGTGGGAAGGACCCTTCACAGTCCTTGAAGGTGCCAATTATGGCACCATCACCCTCTAGGACAATGACGGAAAGGTTTTCAAGGCGAATGGGCAACACCTTAAAATCTTTCTTGAGTCCGAAATGCCTCCGCTCGAAGAAATGGATGTCTTCGAGCTGCACGAGGTAGTTTGATAACACATCCATGGTCGAGCTCAGACCTTAAAAGAATCCATGTACACTATTGCTTTTCTCTCTTAAAATTCCATCTAATCTCACCTTTTGCTAAAAATCACAACAATATCAACATTCCACTTATGAAATTGGGCCTTAAGCACACCAAAAAGGGGCAATCCCAACTTTTGGCATGCCCAGCCAAGTTGGCGCGGTCGGCCGGCCATTGGGCATGGTTGCCCGGCCCCCTGGTGCGATCACTCAGCATAGGGTCTAGCCGCCCGACCTAAGGTGTGATCGCCCGACCACATCCCATGACCTCCCGGCCACCCAAAATTCAAGTTTTGAGTTTTGGAGCCCTTTTCCCTTCTTTTGTGGTCCTGTTGAGTGGATGAGATCGAGAGTTTTGATGTTTTAAGGAGGGGGGGTCTTCTTCTTCCTTTTGCATCTACACTCCTCTCATTCCCACATCAATCATGGCACCGCCTTCTTCTGCTAGCAAGGGCAAAGTCACCATATCCATCACCTCGGGCACCACTACAACCTACTCACCAACATCAGAGGGATCACCATGTCCCCTACAGTCCCTGAGCCCTAAGAAGATCACCGCCAACACACCCTGGCTAATGGGGCTCGATCCCCAAGGTCACCTGGGCACTCCACATGGCCACCCGGCCATGGAGGGTGGCCGCCCGGACACACCCCGTGGTCGGACGGCCTCCTGAGATGGCCGCCCGGCCTCTCCTCGGCATTCCCTCAGTGTGGATAGGCCCCCTCATGGTCTGTCCCCATGAGGGTGATCGCCAAGAAGGTGGCACGTCTATCCCCACGTCCCACCTTGGGGTGATCACGCCCGTGAAGTGTGTGAAGAGGCTCTTCCAAGAGGAGGCTGCCAGCCCGTCCAAGGATCTAATGATCCCTAGTGCATCTACCCACAGCTTCCATGGAGTTAAAACCCCCATTGGTTATGGTAAGGAGTTTGTGCTTAGGATCCCTAAGCCGGACGCCTCCATCGATGAGTCTATTGACTCGAGTCCACCACAGAGGACAGTGAAGAGGGTGGTTGTCCCTCCTCCAATTAGTGGACCACCGAGACATTTCGAAGACTCATTTGGTGAAGAAGAAAACATGGTGGCCTCCCTTAGGGAGGAGAACACAGCTCTCAAGGCAAAACTATAGAATTTAGAGGAGCGCTAGTTGAAGGCGAACTGTGGCGGATGGACATAGATGATAAGATAAATGTCCTTAGGAAAGGACTGACCACCAAAGTTCGCCGCCTTGCAGAAGCAATGGGATGTCCTGAGCTCTATGATCCACCTGCACCATAGACACCCTTGCTTCTAGTTATCACATGCGCATTTAGTTTCAGTTCATTTAATTCTTAGGTGTTGATTTGTTTCATTAAACTTCCATTTGTAATAAGCACCTTCAATTTTAATTCATTCTATAAAGGTAGGATAGTTTCCCTTTCAAATAAAGTTTTGGGTGGAATGGCCAAGGTCATTCAACCTCCTATCACTAATCCTACAGAAACCACACGAGAAAACACTTTGTGCAGGATGTCACAGCAGTACTCAAAAAAATTCAAAAGAAACGGGTGAGACGGCATGGCCACCCAGCCATGTACCATGGCCACCTGACCATGTGTTTTTTGCAAAATGATGTTACACCACGTCGTCACGTATCCCCAAGGCTCATACTGCAGAAACGAAGCAGCACACAGGTCAAATCCCAAAATGGAGTGGCCGTCCGGCCTAGTGACAAGGTCGCCTAGCCTTTGTCTTAGGCTAGCTAGCCCACTCCCATCTCGAACCCACATTTTGGAGGTTAGGTTTACATGTTTCATTCTGTACACCCTTTCAAATTCCAAGCTTTACACATGAAATTTTGCTAAATCATGCTCTACATGATCATAATGTCACATTTAACTTGTGCTTGCACCATTTTATTCCTCATGCTAGATTAATCTTGTCTATGGATACTGTCATGAATAGGGAACCACTTGGGTTTAGTTTGTTGATTCATGCGAGATGAGATAATCGGAGAAAACTAAAGGAACCTCCCACATGAGTTATGAGTTTTATTTGAAAAAAAAGGAAGGCCCCATCTTGGATGATCTCAAGCGCCTTTGTCCCACCAGTGCCACATATGAAAATGAACCATGTACATTCATGCTTCCTTAATTGTTTTGAGTCTTATCAAGTCTCATGCCATTAAGAGAGTTCAAATCAGTTGAGAATTTTAGCCTTCACATGCACGTTCCATGAAATAAAGTCTCTCAAAAAGGTGTGCAATGAAATGTCAATGATCCCATTCAAGTTTCATTTGAAAAAAAGGGGGCATGGAGGATCGAAAAAAATTTATGAAAAAAAAGGAGAGGAAGAAGAACTCCATGCCCTCTACTCAAACTTGGGATTCGAACAAAGCACCTCCAAGAGACAAATACCCATGTTACACTTGCACTCAGCCAAATCTCACTTGATTGTGAATTCTTCCGTGACACTTGGTTTGATTCAACAAAATAACATGATGGGAAAGCATCATTCTCCCAGCTACCTCAGCTCCACAAAAGGCCTTGGTAGCATAGGATGTGAGGAATACAAGATTCTGGTAAGGACACTTCGTCCTTGGAGTGATCGAGGTCTGGTCTTGAGATCAAAAGAGTTGGTATGCCCTGCCTTTGAAAATCCTAAAAACCTCTTTGCTCATGTGGTGTGGGAACCTAAAGTTAACTCTGATGTATCCTTGTTCCATGTTTCAACATTCCAAAACTGAGTGTAGACACCATTGAAATCCTAGGCAGGATGAAATAGTCGGAAATAACCTTGTGCTTGCTATGGTGAATGTTGATGTTATGCCCAATCCACTTATGTTTAACTCTACTCTTTGCTCGAGGGAGAGCAAAGGTCTAAGTGTGTGTGGTGGGTGTTGGCGGTCGATAAAACCCATTTCCACCACCAACATTTTGTGTTCGAGAGTATTTATCAGGTTTTCAAGTATCGTTAACTAGTTCCACGAGTTGTGCATGAAAGTTGTGTGTAGGAGCTCGTCACCTTCAAAACAATGAAGGAAACAATGGAAAACAAGTTATTGGACACAAAGGGAGGTAGCCATGTAATTGGGCATGGTCGGCCGGCCATTGCCATGGTCGCCGACCATCAACCATGGCCGACCGGCCTACCCATGTGGTTGCCCGACCACCCTTTGCTGTGTGGTGCCCTCAAAAGGTCCAAAGTCACAACTTGGCCCAACAAACATGGTCGCCCGACCATAACACATGGCCGCCCAGCCATGTTACTTTGGCCAAATGAAGTGTCCTTCAACCTACATGCAAAGAAACACAAAATAATCCAATCTCAACAGTGGAATCGTACACCCAATGCATCCAAGAGTCAGAAGACCACCACATAATGGACTGATGACGTCAGTAGTTCGAGGGGAACAATGTGCAGCCAATCTCGTTTTGCACGTGTTTCAACTACCGCAACTGCCAACCGACGTGAGGAATGCATCTCAACCGAAGGATCAAGCAAGTCGGTTCATCGGATGGCCGTGCGACCACCCCCTATGGTCAGCCGGCCGCCGCCTTGGCTGCCCAACCATCGACCTACACCCACAACCGACCTAGTGCACCTACAAATACCCCCCTCGGCCTCCAAGCTATATATGCCCCCCGGGAGGTCACTTGTAGGGTGTGGGAGAATAGAATAGAAGTGTGGTTGTGTATTTAGGTGTAGAGTAGGGCCACCCTTGGCATTGTAGAGAGAGTCACATACGTCCCAAGAGAGAGTAGTGAGTGAAGAGTGAAGGAGCTAGAGTTGCCTTTGGTATTCTATTCCCGGAGTTCTTTATTTCAGAGGAAGGATATTCCTTTCCAGGATTGAGTAAAGTTCCTTGTTCTCTTCCTTATGTATTTCATACTTACTTTATTTACATTCTCAGTCCTCTGTTTAGTAGTTTACCAGTGCCAAGTGTGCTCTATTTAGTTTAACAATACAGTTGTGCTTGCTCTCTAGCTTCGAACCAATGCAGTAGTAAACTCATTCGTGTAGACATGGTGTCTAGACTAGAGTTTGCCTTGGAGGGTGTCTTGTCCCATGCAGTTTTGGTTGGTAGTCCCACCTAGTGACAGTGGGTGTGTGTCTTGTGTAGTCCAACCCCTTCATTCGGATAAGTAGTCATCGACGCATAGCCGAGTTCTGTAGTTCCCGCCTTTCTCATCTGGGTATATATTAGCACTCTGGTTCTTGGAAGTGGTTCTACAGTCACAGTGTCCAAGTAAACCTGTTAAGCAGAGTTCTGGTTTGTTTAGTAAAGCTAAAGTTGTTTTATTTAAAGAAGTGATCCTGCTCTGCTCTGTTACTTATCTCTACAATTGCTAGCTTTACTATTCGGTTCTCTCTGTTCTATGTTGTGTTACTCCTCGTTCCACATGGATTTTGATACCCTGGAATACTCTTGGGTGAAAAGCTACAACGTGTTTCCGTGCACTTGCAGATTTATTTCAGTAGGCTAAGGAATGCTAACAATGGTTTTTAGATCCGTTAGGGCATTAGGGCGTGAGCCATATGACAAACTGTGTACTGAAGCGTTTTTAATGGCACGGTTTGCTAGTTATCCCAATGAACCCCGTGTCGAGTTTAGTTCGGCATGAGATCCATTGTTTATCTCGATGGATCTCACGTCAAGCCTTGCTCAGCGTGAGACTCATCTTTATCCTTGCATGCTTATCAATCTGTCCATGTACATATGCCTCGCGTTGTAGATCGATCTTCATGTAGCTCATTTTGCGCTACCTAATCGCTTGTTATAATCCATGACATGCTGCAGCAGCAAGTGCACGCGACATGCTGATAGATCAGCGCACCGCGAGCACCCTATCTATACATGTCGTAATTTATATATGTTTATCTGGATGGACTTCCTTGGAGGTCCTTGTTAGAAGACGATTCTGGCTACGCAGATCTTTTATATCATGCTTTTAGATAGGTTTTTTGTTTACTTTACCTATGGATGTGGCTTTGGCTATCACGAATGCTTCACTAACATCTCATCGACTGACGAGTATCTACATGCATGCTAACCGGAGTACACGATCTCTCGTGGTTGCCGATCCGAGCGATCCGGCAGGAATTTAATGGTTAAATTGTGTACGCTTTATAGGGAGAATCGGAGCCGACTGTCACATCCATCCAACCTTTCTGTCTGCAAGGTCAAGCCAGGTGGCATGCCCGTATCACCACAACTAACAACATCGGCTCTACCCGGAGCCGATCGGAGTCGCACGATAGGGAGACGAGTGCAGCAGCAGCGTGATCCCCAGCTCCTAGTGTGTCTTCGCCCCGGCGGCCCCGCACCACCGGTTTTCTACGGCAACAATAGGTGACATTTTCAAAGAAACATAGTTGTCCTTCAATGCATCTACCTCAACTGAGCTACTTTATTGGATGGTTTGCCCATACCATTCTGCATCTTTTATTATTCTTAGCCCAAGCAATTGTTCTCCTCTGAGCTGGCCTTTCAATGTAACGGTGTTCTACACTCTCGACCATATACCGCCTTGGATGCTTTACCAGCTTCAAGTTGCTCCTTGATCCCATTGATCATTTTATCCTCTAACTAACCTTTTCTGATTTCTTCCTCCAAGGTAGGTTCTACCTTTATGGTGACTCCTTATTGTTTGACTCAAGAATCCAAAACTAAATCTTTTAAACCTCCACCTGTAATCTCTAAAAACATCTAAAAACTCAAAGCCGTATTGTTGTATCATTACAAATCTCTAGAGCATGAGCAACAGCTACTACTCCAGATCATGATGTGGATAGTTTTCTTCATGCTCTTAGAAATGTCTAGATGTATAAGCTATGACTTGCCTCAGAACATATCCCTTGACCTTACCGTGGTGCATCACTACACACTGTAAAGCTTTGGTGGTTACCTAGATGCAATAACATGACCAGAAAAAAAGCTTCATTAACCCAAACTAACACTTGCTTAGCCTGGCACACATCTGATTATCTCTGAGCTCCTGCAACACTAGTCTTAGGCGTTCCTTGCATTCTTTGTTATTCTTGGAGTAGACTAGAACATGAATACTACCACCAACTTACCAGATGACCGATGAGCACATTTTGGTGTTGTACCAAGCAACAACTCGATGAGAAACTCAACATCACAACTGGCAACTGATTTGGAAGGGCACTAGGAAATTCACATACAACCTTGATATTCTCTATAGATGTTCCCTCCATTGGTTTGACCATACACTATTCAACTGATGGCGATGGTGCAACCTACTCATTTCCTTCTCCTAATGCAACTGTTAAGAGTACTGACCCTCCGCATCGCAGACTATGGCCTTTCTTGTTCCTAGCCAATTTATCCCAAGAATGACATCAATTCCTTCTGACTCTAAAACTACCAAGTTTGTAGGGAAGTCTACCCCCCTTATTTTTAAGACAAATCGTTGAACATATGTGACTTTCCTTAACTTCTCATCTTAGGGTACTAACTTGTAGAGGCTTCTTCATAAGTTGCATGGGCAGGTTGTGTCCCTTTGCATACTTGGCATAGACATAATCTAGCTTTCCTTCAAACTTTGTGCGCTTGTTGTTGTTGATCCTACTACTGGATACTATCGTTGACCTGTTATTTCTAAGTGGTCTTCTAGCATTGGTAGTGTTGTCGCGACTTCCACTTCTTCTCCTGACAGTGTTGTCAAAACCACTATCTGCTTGGCACTATGGATCACACCCTTACATCTTACTAACCAGTTCATCCCAAGAATGACATCTATCCCCTCGGATACCATGATGATGAGATTTGTAGGGAAGTCTATTCCTTGTATGTTGAGCTTGACTCTGGGGCATAAGAAGTTGGTCCTCATATCTCCTCCTAGTGAACTAATGATCATGTTCTTTCTCATTGGTAACTTCATTATGTTATTCTATGTTGCATAATTGTCCATGATGGAACAATGAGTAGCACTAGAATCGAATAGAAACGTATATGGGTTTGAGTTGACAAGGAACACACCTAGCACCGCATTTTGGAATTTCTGAGCGGATTCAATGGTGACACTATTCACTCTTCCCTTTACATGATCAAGTTTACCCTTGCTTGTTGATTCCTTTCATAGATCATGTTGTTGCTGATTCTGCTTCTTCCAACGATCACTTGAAACATTCTTCTGGGCACAACTATTGGTTTGCTCACCACAGGTGCAACAGTTGTAGTCTTTTGAAAATATTCGAACACAAACTCTGATTAGATTATTGAAGGTCGCCAATGTGCTTGATATTGGAAGCCTTGTGCTTGGATATGTTGGAGTGTTAGTTCATCTGCTGTGTAGTACTGCCAAACTATTCGATGGGACTAGTCGACAAGCTTATCTCTGTGGGGAGACAAGGATGATTGCTACTACTAGATCGAGGTGACTGAAGTTTTTGATTTTTGCATCCCATACCAAGATCCTTGCCTTCGTTGTTAACTTCGGAAGGAAAGCGGTGCACCAACTCAGTGGCCTGTCATTACTTTCGATCCTTGCCAATGGTGGCGACATGATGTTGTTTTCTTTCTGAAAGCTGACATTGCTAATGCTTGATCATCCATTACCCTCCATCTGATTCTCCAACACGATGCATGAGGTTACCTTGGTCATTGACTTCTGATCGGATATGTGGCATTGATTGAGTAGAAGGGAGCAAAAGAGAGTATATGGTTTACCCCAATGATCTAAGTTTAAAGCATAGTTTTTTAAAACATGTTTAAGTCATGGACATTACTCCACATCTTAAACTCACACAATACAAAATATCCAAATCAAAACAGGATTCATTGTAACAATCAATCAGACATCAAATGGTAGAAGACACTATAAGACTTGAAACGTAGCCACAAAGCAAGGCTACACATTCCTAATTGAACTTAGTAATTCATAAGGGTTATCAAGGCATTGGATGTAGCTTCTAGCTTTTGATGCAACCTCTGCATGAGCTTGTTGGAGTGGAACACCTCCTACACTCTTGTTGGCAGTGACCACATTGCACAACATCTTTAAGGCATGATTAGCACAAGTTTGAGGGTGGATCTATACGGATCAATGTATAAACAAAAATATTTGAACATAATTTAAGGAATATACGTATTTTAAGGAAAGGTGGCAAAGAAAAAACTTTCAAAATCAGCAGCCAAGGGGAAAGGGAGGAGTTTGTCCTTAAAATTGACCATTTGCTAACTAGGCTAGTGTCCTACAGTTAGCATAGCTCTTAAACCACTTTGTCACACCCTGATTTTCAATAGACAAAACCAAGGCAAATCTATATGTGTGCCAGGATCTAATCTCACACATATAGAGACAATAAGCAGTGATATCATAGACAATGCTCTACTACATAATGAGCAAGGTTTACATTAAGACATCAAATCTTTAACACAGAGTAGCAGAAGTGATTCCATAACTTCGAGCCATCCACAAGGAAACCAACTAAGGGTCACTCGCCTAGAACTTCAGGAATCTTCATTTTGGGCCTTCATCTTTCTGAGCGGTGGTTGGATATTCCCCCAACAAGGAAAAAATTAAAGGAACAAGTGTGAGTACACCAACGTGTACTCAACAAGTATAACACAAACTATGAGGCTCGATTAGTTGACTCAACTTCATGAGTGTTGGCGATCATTATTTCGCTATTTTGATCGCCAAATCTGCAATGAATAAATGGGGTATAGATAAAGTTCTGTGCATTATTCACCTAACACTGACGAATTCCATAAGTTTTGGTAGTTTTCAATGTATCACAGGGAGATGCTCAAATTCCATGCAAACAACATCATTTGGAGCAAGAGAGAATCCATGTACATAAGGGCTTGAGATGGAACTACAAATATCATTACTATCAAGTATCTCAAATGCTCTCGGAGACTGCACCATTTCTAAGAGCTCGTCGAGTCAATCAAATAGACATATTATTTGCCTCATTTGGAGTTCATACAAAAAAGTTACGGTGAGCGAAAGTTTAAAGTGCACAACCGCCAAAAGGCATGGCAGCCCAGCCACCACCCATGGCTGCCTAGCCATGCACCATGGTCGTCCGACCATCACCTTAGTCGCCCGGCCATGCATCGTCGCCACCCGGCTATCCAATGGAGCCCCTGACACAAAGTTGCACGCAGGAAGTTGTCACGTTCAAAACAACAAAGGAAATGAGCATAACAAAGGGAGAGTGGCAAGGGAGAGGCAGCCCACCAGAAGTGTGTGGCCAGCCGGCCATCACCTATGGCCTCCTGACCATCCTCCATGGCCGGTCGCCCATCTCACTTGGCCGCCTGGCCATCACAAGTGATGGGCTGGCCCCTGCAGCCCTGTGGCCCCAAAAGAGTGGTCGGACGACCATCACCCATGGCCGCCCGGCCATACAACATGGTCGGCTAGCCATCCACCATGGCCTCCCGGCCAAGTCCAGCAACCAGTAGGCCTAGTAAGGCTTTTAGCCCAAAATTGATGGCCGCCCGGCCATACCCTATGGCTGTCTGACCATGCCACTTTGACAATTCGACACATCCTTTGACCTGCATGCAAAGAAGCACAAAATGAGACAAATTTAACCGTGCAACCAAGAATCCAATGAAATGAAGGATCAGAAGGCCATCACAAAATGATTGCAATCCAAGGGAGACAGCATGCAACCAATCCGAGAGAAACACGTGGCTGCCCGGCCATGACTTTTACCCGTTTTTCACGTGCACCGACTTTGGCAACCGTCACTGACCTTGGGGAAGCATTTTTAGTCGATGGATCAACAAAGGCGGTCGATCAGATGGACGCCCGGCCATGGGCATGGCCACCCGGCCACCGACATGGCCACCCGGCCATCCACGTGGCCGTCCGGCCAATCGACTTAGCTACCCCACCGACCTTCGCACTCCTATAAGTAGATGGGCACTCCCCCACTCCAAAAATGTACCTTTCACCATGTAACTCTCTATCTCTCTCTAAGAGGCGCCCCGCAGGTGGTGCCTCTAGTCTTAAAATAGTGTTTAGTTAGGAGTTGGAAGGAATGCTGTATTAGAGTCGGTCAGAAGTATTCGATAATGTCCAACACTTTACTCTTTTATATTACCTTCCGATGTATGACTTAATTATGAGTTTAATGTCTTATTTATTCTATTATCTTCGTGTCTATTAGTAACTCATGTGGTGTAATTGCATTTTCCTTTTGGTCCACCATTTCGAGGCCTGAGTTGTGCTAAACTAGAAGTGATTGATCGTTGTTATGCTTGCCAGTGCTACAATCCAACCTATACGCTAGGCTTTGGTTAGTTCCTCTCCTTTGGCCAAGGATGAACTATTGTTGTTCAAGCTTTGTAGCGTGCCATCCTCTCCACGCAGCTATGCTTGGTAGTCCCACTCAGTGACAGCGTGCGGTGTACCTATGTATCCCAGGCCCATCGTTTGGGAGGCCTGTAGGCGTTAGCTAGGTTCTCTTTCGGCGGCCAACTATCTATCCCTTAGCTCCTTGAGGGCGCTAGAATTTCGCTCGATGCCAGTTCATAACTTTGTTGAGATCCTTTTGACCTTTAGCATGGATAGCTCTTGTATATTAGCAGAGATAGAAGATCATACTACAGTCCCTGGCTCATTGTCCTCCTAGCTTTATCTGTTTTCTTGCCAATGGTGTGTGGCTTGTATTCCACGGTGCTTGGTGTCAGTCGTTCCTAGCTAACAGTTGATGTGAATGAGTAGTAACAACTGGATGAATGATAGTTTGATATCTCTATCTTAATGCTTCCCTATGAAAATGAATACTATACCTTGGAAGACTCCCGGGTGAAAGGCTACAGCGGTCTCCGTGTGCTTGCGGAGTAAAATTTGGTAGGCTAAGAGATGCCAACAATGAGCTTTTAGTTGGTCATATTTTATTAACAACTAATTACTATTGATGAGTAAAGGAACCGTTAACCCAAAATTATTGCATAAAGAGTTAATCAACATGATCGAGACAAGAACTAACTTCCAGAACCACCACCAAGATCCACTAAACAACTGGAGGATCTAGGTCACTCATAACCGTGAGCACGGCTGATATATCAGTTTTACACTGTCCAAAGGTTGCACATCTCTACCCACAAGTCATGAGCTACGCTAGTTGTTCATCACATTGCCTTAGGTGAGATAACTAGCAAGCACACTACGAAGCTTTTACAAAGATCATGCTGGTAAGAAGTAACCGCAAGGAATCAAGTGCTGCAACGGTGGGGCAGGGGAGAAGAACACATCGCACTCAACTCACATAGCGCGAGGACCACAGAAGCTTACTCCCCCTCTTGCCCTATAGGTAAGTTACCCTAAACCAAAATGACCTAATTAGTCAGCCAAGACTGCCCCATCCCAGTCTGTTGTAGCGCGGTTGTCCCAGGTTGTCACCCGATGAACAAGTCCTTATGGAGAGAAGCTGGCAAAAGCACTGAGCACATTACTCAAGCCCCCTAAAGCATGTTGCTAAAAAGCAAATTTTAAACAAGACATGAACCACTCAAGGACATCAACACAGAGGGTCAGGCTCGACAATTAAATTGCATATAGAACCATTAAACAAGATTAATTAACAAAAGATATATGTCTTAGCGCTGCACCTATCACAACTTAACCATATGCATCCCAAAAGGTAATGTATTGGATAAAAGAGTAGCTATGTAGAGTCCTTATGCTATACAAAATTAGACACATGCATATGCAATGATTAAAGATTATTGGGTGTTGTTTGAGTTATACTGGACTTCCTTAAACTATAAGAAATAGTACACCATATCATCAAAACAGAAGATAAAAGGGTTACTAAAATGGTCTACACGTTACAACAATCACGTGAGCGTGAGAATCACTCTAATCAGGTTTAAAACGGAGAAGTTACGATGAAAACGAGGTTGCAAGGGCTTGTGTGGCGGAACCGCCGATTTAATCCGGGCTAAGCACACCTGCCACCTCTGGCTTGCAGTGCGATTAGATCGAACTAAACCCGGTCGTCCGTCGAGAGTCATTCAACTCCCGATATTACCTTTTCCCAGAGGAACCGACATCATACACATCCGACTCACGATGGAGCCACAACAGAAACATCATCACAGGCAGTTAAATAGCATAAAAGTAGATTTATTTACAAACCAGTTTTTACATAAAATACCAGTCCAACATAATATTATACGGTAGCAAGTTTGAAAGTTTCTCGCAGCGGAAAATATAAGTTTAGGTCACCACGTTATCACCAAAAGTTTTGCATTGGAGGTACAACATCGAGCCCACCGATGTTGTCCTCGTGCCACTTAGTCACTTCATCCTACATGAGGGCATGCCCCACCTCCGACACAGGTGCACACCATGAATTCCATACCTGCGCTCAAAATGTGGGGGCAAACCCTGAGTACTAATTACTCAGTAGGTCTTAATGGATTTGGCTTACGGCTGACGCGAAGCAGCTTACTAGCAAGTAGATCCTTAGCCTTTAGTTTTTAACAGCAACTTAATTAACAACAAGTTTCATTGTCTGTATGATTGCCAACATAACAGTAAGTCTTTGCAAGATAACAACTCAGCTCAAACATGTAGTATTCCAAAACCATGAGTATTAAGGTACCGAGAGTTTAAGTAATTACTACGTTGAACGTCAAAGGCATTGGCATTCCCACACCTGGTGGGCATCAGCGATTCGAATCGATTTTTAATTCCCGGGAATAACTATCATGCCAGGGGTATATGCTTACTAGCCATCGCGTTCCCACATATAGTCCCCATCTCCACCTGTCTTGTCCCAAGATTCAAAGCGCCCTCACCTAACCCCCGGGTTGTGCCCCCTCAGGAGCGATACCACGGCCGCACCGGGTCAGCCCTCCCTTAGGAGCGATACCACGGCCGCACCGGGTCAGCCCTCCCTCGAGTACAAGCGCCCCCGGGCCCAACGGCCTCCATCAAGTGGATGAGCGGAGCCTCGAAAGCTTCGGACAAACCCAGGTAAGACTTCACCGGTCCCATTTCCCGGTTAAGCACTCTAGCAATGTTATGCCGACCAATAGGCGAACAGCGAACGGGCCTTATGCGACTCGGGCGGAGTCCGGATACGACATCACGAATAGTAAATACTGAAATAAAATCTCCGCCCGGTCTCCATTTGCTTCATGAGCAACAATTATCAGTGATATAACTGTAAGCTTTTGATTTTGAAAACACCTACGTGACGAGTACACACACTCGTGTCTACTCGTACCTAGCAATTTCTAGGCATACTCGTCCTACGAACTCTATGAATAGGTGCTAAGGCCAGGGCGGCCAGGAAGCCTAATGCAATTGGTTACAAGCAACTCCTAATGCATATGCGTAAACATCAAGTATACTTTATTTGCTGGGTAGAGTATGGTCCTGCCTACCTTCTTCACTAAGGTCAGTAGCTTCCTCCGGAGCGTAGTCGGGTTCCTGCTGCTGGTCCTCTGGCTCTGGGTGCATGTTCCTCCTCTGGCTCCGTCACGATCGGTTGGTCCAGTGGTGGTTCTTCGTTCGTGGAATCTATATGTATGACATGATGCAGTTAAAGCATGTATTAGTGCAAAGCTTGTCTCATTATGCAAGTGTAATGCAGTAGATCAGTGAACTTATGATTCGTGGTACAAAGTTATGCATATTGAGGTGAAAGTCGTTTCATACTAAGAAATCGTACAAGCTATCATCTACGACAGCTTAGCTTGTCACATAAAATAACGTGGTGTGTGACTGAGTTGCATCAATTTATGCGAAAAGATCGATGTCTACTACCACCTAGAACTCTTTTATGCTATAAGGAGCACAATAAACTAGGTATAACCATTTAGAACCTAATTTTTATATAAACCACCTTTCTTCATTTATTTCCATGCTAAAAACACATGTAGGGGCAAAATGGTAATTAGCAGTGGTCATTTGAGCTACCTAAAATCTTCATAGAGTCTACACAGAACAAAAAGGTCTCTGCCCAAATTTCACAATTTTTGGGGTTCATTTTAGCCATCTTCTCTATTTATTAAGGTTTTTCATGCTTGCACAAAAACAGGGGCAAAACTGTCTTTTCCTACTCAACCATCATACCCATTCTGTAGATCTATTTATTAGGAACAAAATGCAACAAAGTTTGCTATTTTTGGATTTTTATACATTTTACTATGATTTTTCAAAGTTTCAGCCTTTTTAAAAGCATTTTAATCGAAATTAAACAGATCCAGGACCTATCGGTAAATATCTATAGCTTCTGAGGGTTCCTGTGCAAGATTGACAAGACTCAGCGTACAGTGCTCGGTATGGAAACGTAAAACTGTTAAACTCGAAGGGCGATAGCGCAAAATGTGCGTCTTCCTCCTCCCGTCGTCTTCCTCCTCGCGACGGGAGGGGGAGCTCCGGCGGCGCGCGGCCAATCTCGGCCCTGCGGGGCTCGGGAGCTCGCCGCGGAGTGCCGGGGAGAG
The DNA here is from genome assembly GCA_030272315.1 of Paspalum vaginatum. Taxonomy (NCBI): domain Eukaryota; kingdom Viridiplantae; phylum Streptophyta; class Magnoliopsida; order Poales; family Poaceae; genus Paspalum; species Paspalum vaginatum. The sequence continues at coordinate 20,344,921 of CM059019.1, read as the reverse complement.
AGAGGAGAAGACGGGGAGCTTTACCCACTACCTCAGACGGCGGGGGAGATCGCGGAGAGGGTCGGCGACGAATGCCCCTGGCCGGCGAGGTCCGGCGGTGCAATACGCCGAAGTGGGAGGGTCTCGGGCGACGCGGTCTAGACGGAAGGGTAGATTCGAGGGCGGCGAAGCTCGGCGTGGTGACGGTTGAGTTCAGGAGTGGCCGGAGGTGGCTGGGGGCGAGCTCGCGGTGCGTCGGCAATGGCGGACGCGCGGGGAGGAAAGGGGAAAAAGCCGAAGAGCGCGAGCGCGTGGAGGAGAGCTCGAGAAATAGGCTCGGCCTCGCCCTCGCCCCGGTGACACGCTGCGCGCGCGCTGTCCGCGCGCGGCAGGGGCGCGTGGCCGCGGCGGCCGGGAAGGCCGGCGCGTGGCCACGGCCGCTCGGCGGCAGCGCCGCGTGGGCGCGCGCGGCCGGAAGAGAGAAGGGAGCGCGCGCGGGTGGGCCGGGTCTATGGACCACTGTGGTTGACAGGTGGGGCCATTCCTAGAAACTGTGAGTACGGTGTATGGACCCGGTGCATCGAGTGAGGGAGCGGGGAAGAGCCGTCGGTGCGCTGGCGCGGGCGGGGCTGACAGGTGGGTCCCGCCTGTCATACAGACGAGGGAATAAAAGAAATTCGAAAAAGATAAACCCCCTTTGACCAGCTGATTAGGTTTCTGAATTTTGCAAATTTGACCAATTTAGAAGCCGAATTTGAAAAAGTCCCAATTGAATGAAATATTGTACTTTTTGAAATCTACAACTTTGTCAAAAGGACCTATACCAGATTCCAAATTTAAAATGATTTAAATTTGAAAATAACTTGCTGACTCCTGTTTGACCAATTAAAACCCCCAGCTTGGAAATTATAAAAGTCCATTTTAGGTGCATTTTTATGAAAGGTGAACTATACCAAAGTTGCATAGAATCTCATAATATACAACTTTGGTATTCATGACATGGCAAGATTTTGAATTTTGTTTCACAAAATTTTGAATTTACCAAACAGGGCTGAATTTGGCAAAAGTCACATTTTCACATAAAATGACCCAAAACTTGATTTCAACATTCATGCATGCCAAAGCACAAAATACCAAAGTCATTCCTTATGGGATTACCTACAAGTTTGGTATGTAAGGTTTTATGAAAAACACATTTGTATTAAAGTTATATCCAGAATACCAACACAGCTTTTTCTGAAAACTAGGTTTAGTTGCTCAATTGACCTAGTTTATGCATGCTTTTCAAGATAAAAGGCCTCTGAAAAGATATCATTATGCTAATGTTTTTAGTGCAAAGCATTTGAGATGCCTAGGGCATCACAACCCACCCTCCTTAAAGAAATCTCGTCCCGAGATTTTTGAAATGCCGTGGGTGGTTAGACTGGTTGTAGTTAGTGTTGGGTGTACGTATTGAGTTTAGACTCAGAAGTTAAGCTGTTATAACGTACCGAGTTGAGGTGGACGGCAGAAAACCAGGGTACTTAGTGTGTAGGTATTCTTCTTGCTCCCAAGTGGCTTCTTCTTCGGAGTGATTACTCCATTGAACTTTGTAGAAGTTAATTGTTTTCCGACGGGTTGATCTTTGCTTCTGATCGAGAATTTTTATGGGATGTTCTTCGTATGTGAGATCTGGTTCAATCTGAACTTGAGAGGTATCTACCACTTTCTCGGGTACCCTTAAGCACTTCTTTAGTTGTGAGACATGAAACACACCATGAACTGCAGCCAGATGTGGTGGTAGTTCTAACCGATAAGCGACGGCTCCGCACTTTTCAATGATCTTGAATGGACCGACGTACCTTGGTGCTAACTTTCCTTTCACCCCAAACCGTTGTACCCCTTTCATCGGAGATACTTTGAGATACACATGATCTCCCTCAACAAAGACTAGTGGCCTCCTCCTTTTATCCGAGTAACTTTTCTGTCTGGACTGTGCTCTTTTGAGATGGTGGTGTATGAGTTTCACTTGTTCTTCGGCTTCTACCACTAAATCAGGGCCAAAGGTAACACGCTCTCCTGGTTCAGACCAGTTTAGTGGTGTTCTGCATCTTCTACCATAAAGAGCCTCGAAAGGAGCCATTTCCAAACTCTTTTGATAGCTATTGTTATAAGCGAACTCTGCCAGGGGAAGGCATTCATCCCACTTAGAGGAATATGTCAGTGCACAAGCCCTTAACATATCTTCTAGAATTTGATTCACTCTTTCTACTTGACCACTGGTTTGAGGGTGATATGCCGAACTGTGAATCAAAGTGGTCCCTAAAGCGGTATGCAATTGCTCCCAGAAACGGGAGACAAACTGTGACCCTCTATCCGAAGTGATGGTCTTAGGGACTCCATGCAAAGGAAGGATACGAGCTAAATAGATCTCAGCATAGGTCTTGGCATGGTATATCGTTTTTACCGGAAGGAAATGGGCTGACTTTGTAAATCTGTCTATTACTACCCATACCGAATCATACCCTTTTTTAGTTCGAGGCAATCCCACAATGAAATCCATGTGTATATCCTCCCATTTCCACGCTGGAACCTCCAGTGGTTGAAGCATTCCAGCGGCCTTTAAGTGATCGGCTTTTACTTTCTTGCACACGTCGCACTCAGACACATACTTTGCAATTTCTCGTTTCATACGGGTCCACCAAAACTTTTGCTTCAAATCTTGGTACATCTTATTGCTGCCTGGATGTATCGTGAGTATTGAAGTGTGCGCTTCATCCAGTATCTTCTTCCTCAACTCCATGTCCTTGGGTACCACTAGACGATTCTTGAACCACAGGACGCCTTGGTCATCCAGCGTGAAACATGCCTTCTTCTCTTCACTAATACCTTCACGGATATGTGCCATACCCTTATCTTGCTTCTGAGCTTCTATGACTTGTGCCTTGATTGTGGGCTCAATAATGATACTATAGAGTTCTGCAGGCTGTCCTGGAGGTGTTTCAATGTCACTCATTTCACAGCAGATTACTCTTGCTGTAGGTCGGACCTCTATCACATTGCAATGAGCTTTTCGGCTTAGTGCATCTGCTACCACATTGGCCTTGCCTGGGTGGTAGTGTATCTCCAGATCATAATCTTTTATCAACTCTAACCATCGCCTCTGCCTCATATTGATTTCGGGTTGGGTGAAAATATATTTGAGACTCTTATGGTCAGTGTAGATGTGACATGTGTTGCCTAACAGATAGTGTCTCCAAATTTTTAGTGCATGAACGACTGCAGCCAACTCAAGGTCATGTGTTGGGTAGTTGGCTTCATGTTTCCTCAGTTGGCGGGAGGCATAAGCAATTACTCTTCCTTCTTGCATTAAGACACAACCAAGTCCATTACCGGAGGCATCACAATACACCTCAAAAGGCTTGGTAATATCTGGTTGAGCTAGCACTGGTGCTGAGGTTAACAATTTCTTCAAGGTTTGGAAAGCTTCTTCACATTTCGGATTCCAAATGAACTTGGCATTTTTCTTGGTCAAAGAGGTCATAGGTTTTGCAATTTTGGAGAAATCTTTGATAAAGCGGCTGTAGTAGCCCGCTAAACCAAGAAAACTCCGGATTTCAGTCACAGTCTCTGGTTGCTTCCAATTTAGTACATCTTCTACTTTGTTAGGGTCAACTGCGACTCCCTTTTCAGATAGCACATGGCCCAAGAAACTCACTTCTTTCAGCCAGAATGCACACTTGCTAAACTTGGCATAAAGCTTATGCTCTCTGAGCCGAGTAAGCACGATCCTCAAGTGTTCTTCATGTTCTTTTTCGTTTTTGGAGTAAATTAGTATGTCATCTATGAATACCACCACGAACTTATCAAGTTCATTCATAAACACCGAGTTCATCATATACATGAAGAAAGCCGGTGCATTGGTTAGTCCAAATGACATGACCAAGTACTCATACAAGCCGTATCTGGTAGAGAATGCTGTCTTGGGTATATCCTCTTCTTTAATCTTCATCTGATAGTAGCCAGACCTTAGGTCAATCTTAGAAAAGACCTTAGCCCCAGCTAACTGATCAAATAGAATGTCGATGTGTGGCAGTGGGTATTTGTTTTTGACGGTCACTGCATTCAGTGGCCGATAGTCAACGCACAATCTTTTCCCACCATGATCCTTTTTCTCAACAAAGAGAGCTGGACAACCCCACGGTGATGAACTAGGCCTAATGAACCCTTTGTCTAATTGTTCTTGTAGCTGTACTTTCAATTCCTTCAAATCATCAGGTGGCATCCTGTATGGTCTTTTTGACACAGGTGCCGTACCTGGAACGAGCTCAATGACAAATTCTACATCCCGTTTTGGTGGTAGTCCCGGAAGTTCTTCTGGAAATACGTCCGGGAATTCACACACTACTGGTATCTTTTTAACCTCTTGTAGTTCAGTCGCATTGACCGTGGGGGTCATGTGTTTTTGGTTTGGCAAGTGTATCCGTAGGATCTTGCCGCTGACACTAGACCTTAACTGCACTGTCCTGCTGCCAATATCCAGGACTGCATTGTTTTCTGTCATCCAATTCATCCCTAAGATGATATCAATCCCCCGGTGTGGCAGCACCACAGGATTGATTATGAAATCTTCCTTTCCTATACTCAGCCTTAACCCTTTTACTATCAGATTTGTATTTATCGGGTTCCCAGGCGCGGTGATTTGATATTTCTCTTTTATACGTGAAGTCTCTACCCCGTGCTTAGATGTAAATGATTGACTAATGAAAGTATGAGTAGCTCCTGAATCAAATAACACGACGGTCGGCTGACCGTTGACCATGAACGTACCGGCGAGAACAGGCTCTCCTGCAGGGATCTGCTCCATGTGCACGTAGTGCACTCGACCTGTCTTGGGTACGAATCCCTTCGGCTTGTTCTGTTGGTTTCCACCCGCAGGAACAGGACCTTGGATCCTGCGAGGCGCTCTGCAGTCCTTAATGAAATGGCCGATCTTGCCGCAGTTGTAACAAGGAGCGCCCGGTCCCGGAACAATGGGAGCACGGGGAGTTGGCAACTGTGCGGGTGCTCGATATATGGGGTACTGTTGCTGCGGTGCCGCCCGATGAATCCACCTTGGTTGGTTGGGTCGGACCACATAGCGAGACTGCTGATAATTTTGCTGTTGAGGTCTGTACGCGGTCTTCTGCTTCTGTGAAGGGCCCGTCGCTGATGTGTTGGCTATCCTTTTGCGCTTCTGATCCTCATTAGCAGCACGGAGACGATTCTCCATGTCGAGAGCAGTGTCTACCAGTTCAGTGAAGCTCTGGTAACGCCGTGCCAAGTGAGTCCGGAGGGTAGGGTCAAGGCCCTCTAGGAGTCTCTCGGCCCGCTCCGGCTCAGTTGCAACATCTCTCGGAGCATACTGTGAGAGGTGGATAAAGGTCTGCACATATTGCATCACGGTCCGGTTGCCTTGCTTGAGGTCTCAGGAATTCGCGACGCTTTTGCTCCATCAAACTTGCCGGGATGTAGTGAGCCCGGAAAGCCTGACGGAACTCCTCCCATGTGGGCTCATGGCCCTCTTCCTGCATGGCGAGGAAAGTGGCGTACCACGCTCCCGCAGGCCCATGAAGAAGCTGAGCAGCAAATCGAGCCTTCTCTCGCTCATTGATCCCTGGCAGAAGGGTAAACTTGGACTGGACAGTACGAAGCCAGTCGTCTGCCGCCAGTGGCTCTGGGCAGTTGGTGAAAACCGGGGGTCGCAGCCCCTCGAAGTCCTGGTAAGTAATGCCACGTGGCCTGTACTCCCGCGGCTGTTGTTGCCCACGGACTTGACGGTCTTCTGCTAATAACCGAATCAGCTCAGCTTGTTGGACCACCAAAGTGGCCAGCTCCGGCGGGGGTGGAGCGCCTTGCGCTGACTGCCCTGATGACTGCCCCGTGCGAGTGTTCACCATCTGCAAAATGGAATCATATGGGTTCAGCCCAATAACCCAAGTGCAGAAATACGGTGATAGCAAGATCATAGGACTATAGGCAATTTGTGAGCACAGGTAAACTTGTAACAAAGCAGTTAGACTTTATCTCTCAAGGCCAAGCTTAACGACATCGCATCATTCGCATCATCCACGCGCACTCAACAGTTACTGCAACCATACTTATAGAGTCTTAATAAACTAAAGGTTTACTTAGTACACACATGGGCCATCTCATCCATCTCCTCGGAACACTAACTTAAGGTTCTACATCGGGTTACATGACGTACATAAGTGAGTTCTCTCGACCTCACCACTGTTTAGTACAGTCATGATAAACTGCACGGAGCGATATAGTACAAAACATCGCTCACAACGTGCACCATCTACAAAAAGCTTCTCCACACAGTGCCATTGCCAAACTCTCTAACGCCCGTTACGCGCGTCAGACACCATGCTGCCCTCATCCTCCACCACAGGGGCAACTGAAGGATCCGGCTCGTACTGCGCCAGGCGCTGCTGTGCCTCAGCCAACTCTGCCTCCAGCTCCTCAATACGGTCCTGAGCATACATGTGCTGGTCACGGTAGTGAGCGACACGGTCCTCGGCACGGAGGTACATCCCGTGTACGCTGTGAGCAAACTGCATGGTCGCAGCATAGGGCCTGGTGTCAATGCGCTCCTCCAGCATGTTGTGACGACGGAGCCACTCGTCGTCGTAACCGTCGGTGGGGAGGTAGCGCAGCACTGACATCCCTGCTGCACCCGAAGAACTGAGTGAGGTGATGGCTGCTAGGGTGACCTTGTCGTAAGCGTCCTCCTCATTGGCCCCGTAGACGGTGAGCGTCTGCCGGACCGCGGTGTGGCTCGAAGGAAGGACAACACTGGCCATGCAGTGTCCCTCCGCGTGCACCGTCTGCACTGAGAAGAAAGGGCACGGCCTGCGCCTCATCTCACGCAGAGCCCGACAAAGGATCTGCGCAAGGCCGTTCTCCTCACGGCAACGGGTGTGAACCATCCCATTCTCAAGCTGAGGAGGGGTGTGGGTCACTGGTGGGAGGGGAGCAGCCCTTCCCTCCTGTATGCGGAGTCCCCTCGCACTGGTGGCCTTACGAGCGGTTTGCTTGGTCCTGGCCATCTGTTTTTAAAAGAGATTTTTAATCAGTGATAAGCATAGGTTGCATATAAGTTTAACGGTTAAGTGGATGATGGGTGCGGAAAACATCATTGGACTTTCCTTTTACTTATTTGTCTTTTAGCGATAAACCCCTAAGTATGAACAAGTAAAAGTAAACATGATGCATGACTCGTCCTATCCGTTCTCACATCACACACCTCATGTATAATGTATATATCTAACGAGTATCCGGTGACATATATGCACGGCACTCTCTAATGCAACTAGTCGTTTTCTATTCGTTCTTAACTTCGCACGTGGTTAGTGTACCTGCAGAAAAATGCATGCTCATACCATCATCATTACCACTCTAACTCTAGAAGTGGTACCCACGAATTTCTTTAAACTACGTCTGGTGGACGACGTAGTGGCGCCATTTCTCCCAACACACCCAGTCTTCCTCCAGTACTGGGGAATTGCTGGGGAGAGAAACGGTGGCCAACAAGATCTAGCTATAATTTCGATTGGAAGGAAAAGTGATCACGAAACACTCCAATGGCGTGACCACCCCCCTTACAGAGTTCTGCCCTATCAGCATGAATGCAGGGTTCGCAACAGTCCGCAAATCCCAATAGCGCTCTGCCAGTACTGGGGATGGCTATGGCCGAAATGTTGCTTCCCAAAGCGCCGAATATGCACATGAGTTCTATCTAGGTCAAAATGTTGGCGATGTCACCTGGTATTTCACTAACATCCTTAGTAGGGCATATCGATACTCTCACTTTTCAAATACTTCGAAAAGGGTTTTCGAAAATAGGTTTGCAAATCAAAACTGGATGATATGTCTGTTGTCTGTGTATGATCGGCTCTGATACCAGCTGTGGCGGAACCGCCGATTTAATCCGGGCTAAGCACACCTGCCACCTCTGGCTTGCAGTGCGATTAGATCGAACTAAACCCGGTCGTCCGTCGAGAGTCATTCAACTCCCGATATTACCTTTTCCCAGAGGAACCGACATCATACACATCCGACTCACGATGGAGCCACAACAGAAACATCATCACAGGCAGTTAAATAGCATAAAAGTAGATTTATTTACAAACCAGTTTTTACATAAAATACCAGTCCAACATAATATTATACGGTAGCAAGTTTGAAAGTTTCTCGCAGCGGAAAATATAAGTTTAGGTCACCACGTTATCACCAAAAGTTTTGCATTGGAGGTACAACATCGAGCCCACCGATGTTGTCCTCGTGCCACTTAGTCACTTCATCCTACATGAGGGCATGCCCCACCTCCGACACAGGTGCACACCATGAATTCCATACCTGCGCTCAAAATGTGGGGGCAAACCCTGAGTACTAATTACTCAGTAGGTCTTAATGGATTTGGCTTACGGCTGACGCGAAGCAGCTTACTAGCAAGTAGATCCTTAGCCTTTAGTTTTTAACAGCAACTTAATTAACAACAAGTTTCATTGTCTGTATGATTGCCAACATAACAGTAAGTCTTTGCAAGATAACAACTCAGCTCAAACATGTAGTATTCCAAAACCATGAGTATTAAGGTACCGAGAGTTTAAGTAATTACTACGTTGAACGTCAAAGGCATTGGCATTCCCACACCTGGTGGGCATCAGCGATTCGAATCGATTTTTAATTCCCGGGAATAACTATCATGCCAGGGGTATATGCTTACTAGCCATCGCGTTCCCACATATAGTCCCCATCTCCACCTGTCTTGTCCCAAGATTCAAAGCGCCCTCACCTAACCCCCGGGTTGTGCCCCCTCAGGAGCGATACCACGGCCGCACCGGGTCAGCCCTCCCTTAGGAGCGATACCACGGCCGCACCGGGTCAGCCCTCCCTCGAGTACAAGCGCCCCCGGGCCCAACGGCCTCCATCAAGTGGATGAGCGGAGCCTCGAAAGCTTCGGACAAACCCAGGTAAGACTTCACCGGTCCCATTTCCCGGTTAAGCACTCTAGCAATGTTATGCCGACCAATAGGCGAACAGCGAACGGGCCTTATGCGACTCGGGTGGAGTCCGGATACGACATCACGAATAGTAAATACTGAAATAAAATCTCCGCCCGGTCTCCATTTGCTTCATGAGCAACAATTATCAGTGATATAACTGTAAGCTTTTGATTTTGAAAACACCTACGTGACGAGTACACACACTCGTGTCTACTCGTACCTAGCAATTTCTAGGCATACTCGTCCTACGAACTCTATGAATAGGTGCTAAGGCCAGGGCGGCCAGGAAGCCTAATGCAATTGGTTACAAGCAACTCCTAATGCATATGCGTAAACATCAAGTATACTTTATTTGCTGGGTAGAGTATGGTCCTGCCTACCTTCTTCACTAAGGTCAGTAGCTTCCTCCGGAGCGTAGTCGGGTTCCTGCTGCTGGTCCTCTGGCTCTGGGTGCAGTTCCTCCTCTGGCTCCGTCACGATCGGTTGGTCCAGTGGTGGTTCTTCGTTCGTGGAATCTATATGTATGACATGATGCAGTTAAAGCATGTATTAGTGCAAAGCTTGTCTCATTATGCAAGTGTAATGCAGTAGATCAGTGAACTTATGATTCGTGGTACAAAGTTATGCATATTGAGGTGAAAGTCGTTTCATACTAAGAAATCGTACAAGCTATCATCTACGACAGCTTAGCTTGTCACATAAAATAACGTGGTGTGTGACTGAGTTGCATCAATTTATGCGAAAAGATCGATGTCTACTACCACCTAGAACTCTTTTATGCTATAAGGAGCACAATAAACTAGGTATAACCATTTAGAACCTAATTTTTATATAAACCACCTTTCTTCATTTATTTCCATGCTAAAAACACATGTAGGGGCAAAATGGTAATTAGCAGTGGTCATTTGAGCTACCTAAAATCTTCATAGAGTCTACACAGAACAAAAAGGTCTCTGCCCAAATTTCACAATTTTTGGGGTTCATTTTAGCCATCTTCTCTATTTATTAAGGTTTTTCATGCTTGCACAAAAACAGGGGCAAAACTGTCTTTTCCTACTCAACCATCATACCCATTCTGTAGATCTATTTATTAGGAACAAAATGCAACAAAGTTTGCTATTTTTGGATTTTTATACATTTTACTATGATTTTTCAAAGTTTCAGCCTTTTTAAAAGCATTTTAATCGAAATTAAACAGATCCAGGACCTATCGGTAAATATCTATAGCTTCTGAGGGTTCCTGTGCAAGATTTACAAGACTCAGCGTACAGTGCTCGGTATGGAAACGTAAAACTGTTAAACTCGAAGGGCGATAGCGCAAAATGTGCGTCTTCCTCCTCCCGTCGTCTTCCTCCTCGCGACGGGAGGGGGAGCTCCGGCGGCGCGCGGCCAATCTCGGCCCTGCGGGGCTCGGGAGCTCGCCGCGGAGTGCCGGGGAGAGAGAGGAGAAGACGGGGAGCTTTACCCACTACCTCAGACGGCGGGGGAGATCGCGGAGAGGGTCGGCGACGAATGCCCCTGGCCGGCGAGGTCCGGCGGTGCAATACGCCGAAGTGGGAGGGTCTCGGGCGACGCGGTCTAGACGGAAGGGTAGATTCGAGGGCGGCGAAGCTCGGCGTGGTGACGGTTGAGTTCAGGAGTGGCCGGAGGTGGCTGGGGGCGAGCTCGCGGTGCGTCGGCAATGGCGGACGCGCGGGGAGGAAAGGGGAAAAAGCCGAAGAGCGCGAGCGCGTGGAGGAGAGCTCGAGAAATAGGCTCGGCCTCGCCCTCGCCCCGGTGACACGCTGCGCGCGCGCTGTCCGCGCGCGGCAGGGGCGCGTGGCCGCGGCGGCCGGGAAGGCCGGCGCGTGGCCACGGCCGCTCGGCGGCAGTGCCGCGTGGGCGCGCGCGGCCGGAAGAGAGAAGGGAGCGCGCGCGGGTGGGCCGGGTCTATGGACCACTGTGGTTGACAGGTGGGGCCATTCCTAGAAACTGTGAGTACGGTGTATGGACCCGGTGCATCGAGTGAGGGAGCGGGGAAGAGCCGTCGGTGCGCTGGCGCGGGCGGGGCTGACAGGTGGGTCCCGCCTGTCATACAGACGAGGGAATAAAAGAAATTCGAAAAAGATAAACCCCCTTTGACCAGCTGATTAGGTTTCTGAATTTTGCAAATTTGACCAATTTAGAAGCCGAATTTGAAAAAGTCCCAATTGAATGAAATATTGTACTTTTTGAAATCTACAACTTTGTCAAAAGGACCTATACCAGATTCCAAATTTAAAATGATTTAAATTTGAAAATAACTTGCTGACTCCTGTTTGACCAATTAAAACCCCCAGCTTGGAAATTATAAAAGTCCATTTTAGGTGCATTTTTATGAAAGGTGAACTATACCAAAGTTGCATAGAATCTCATAATCTACAACTTTGGTATTCATGACATGGCAAGATTTTGAATTTTGTTTCACAAAATTTTGAATTTACCAAACAGGGCTGAATTTGGCAAAAGTCACATTTTCACATAAAATGACCCAAAACTTGATTTCAACATTCATGCATGCCAAAGCACAAAATACCAAAGTCATTCCTTATGGGATTACCTACAAGTTTGGTATGTAAGGTTTTATGAAAAACACATTTGTATTAAAGTTATATCCAGAATACCAACACAGCTTTTTCTGAAAACTAGGTTTAGTTGCTCAATTGACCTAGTTTATGCATGCTTTTCAAGATAAAAGGCATCTGAAAAGATATCATTATGCTAATGTTTTTAGTGCAAAGCATTTGAGATGCCTAGGGCATCACAGCTTGTTTGCAAATACTTTTTGAAAACAGGGGTTCAAAACATTAGAAACAGGGTCTGCCACCATAGGGTTAGATTGCGGGTTGAATTCCGAGGAGCGCAGGGGCGTTTCTACAAATATGCCCCGACGGCGAACAACTGAGTGCCGCACGGCCGATTCTGAGTGGCTATGGAGCGACGACACGCAAGGGGCTGTAGAGACATGGTTGCAAAAGATCCAGCCAGACCTGGTGCTATGACATCTAGATCCACTGTAGAGCGCCATACTAGGGACGGCGACGTTGGCCACTATGGGCGCGACACGTGGCCAGGGGAGGGACTCGGCGCCTGCAGGAGCACGATGGGTTGGCGGGGCCCATGCAGGAGCGCAACGCCACCCATTGGGTGGAGCCAGAGTTGGGGCCCATGTGGGGCACCATGCGGGGCTGGCATAGGGGCGCCGTCTCCACTTTGATGGAGAGACCGGGTGAGGGCCGGAGACCGTAGTGCGGGCACACAAACGAGACATGTCGGATGGAAAGAAGAACAAAGATACTCACCGGAGTTAAAAGAAAAACTTAGATCTATGAAGAACGAAAACTTTCCTCGAAAATCCGAAATACCACGAGTTGTGGAGGAATTTCTCGCCAAAGGATCATTGGAGTTCAAGCAACTTTCAAACTTTTTTTTGATCCTCAGAGCTAAGGTTTGCACATAGGAAAACGGAGGCCGGATCTAGAAAGAGGGCGACGAGAGGATTGAGATGGGCATATATATGCACAGGTTTGGGCCGAGTTGGCTTTAGGCTATTTTCGAAATATTTAATTTTCGGGAGTTAAAATAATTCTAGAAAATCTAAAATTAGTATTCATGCCTCGAAAAATACTCTGATGGCTCCAAATGTTCCAGGAAAATTTCTAGATATGTTTTGGCACCCAATGGACACAAATAAAATATTTAGATCTCATTAAAATGTAGGGAAGATCCTCCAATAAATGGAAATTGCTCTAAGAAAAAGGGAAAAACTACCGGATAAATCCGAAAAATTCCCAAAAACAACCTAACGAAGACTAAACACATTTAGAAAGGTTTTAACACTTAGAACACTTATGGCAGCTCAGCATGGCATGAAGGGATGGCCGACATGATTGATGGTGAGGGGAAGGAAAAGCTTGACAAGCTGTGCATGACAAAGAGAAAGGTGGAGAGAGACAATCTCGACAAGGTGGTCCCACCTATTGATGGTAGAAAGGTTGTAGGGACACCAGTCAGCGAGAAAGAAAGGATAAGGGAGCAGACCTGCTCGTGGGAGGGGTGGAAGCCCAGTCGCTTGGCCTGGGTGGGCCACAACAGGCTTGGAGAGAAGAGGATGACGAGGAGAGGTGGGTGATTACAACTTCGGTTGGCTACTGGGCCAAAAGAGAAGAAGGACAAGTAGGAAAAGGCTGTAGGCTGAGCCCACGAGGGGAAGAGGGTTGTGTCAAAAGCCCACGTGAAGAGAGGAGGAGGATTCCTACCTTTTTTCTTTTGAAAACTTTTCAAACTCTTTTATTCATAGGTTTAAACACACTATGAATTCAAATAGATTTTGAATGTGAGCCTTAGGTAACCACTCAACATAAAGCAAATGCAACAGATCGGAATGAATGCAACAATATGTTGACCTAATTTGATTATATTTGCTTTAAACTTTATTTTATGAAACCATTTAAATGCTCATTCTAAACAGGAAAAAACCTTAATAAATTGAGAAGAACATTTTAATTATTTTAAAATTCTGAAAATGAAATTTAGGGTGTTACAACTCTACCCCCTTAATAAGAATCTCATCGAGATTCGGGTTGGCTAGCAGAGAGGATAAGGATAGGTTGATCTCAACTCCTCTTCTTGCTTCTAAATGACTTTACCATCATGCATTTAACTTTGCACATCTTGATCACCTTATTTCTAGTAGCTATTGTGATGCCCTAGGCATCTCCAATGCATTACACTAAGATCATTAGCATAATGACATCTTTTCCAAGGCCTCTTATCTTGAAAAGCATGCATAAACTAGGCCAATTGAGCAACTAAACCTAGTTTTCAGAAAAAGCTGTGTTTGAATTGTGGATATAACTTTAAGGCCATTGTGTTTTTCATAAAACCTTACATACCAAACTTGTAGGTAATCCCATAAGGAATGACTTTGGTATTTTGTGCTTTGGCATGCATGAATGTTGAAATCTAGTTTTGGGTCATTTTATGGGAAAATGTGACTTTTGCCGATTTCAGCCCTGTTTGGTAAATTCAAAATTTTGTGAAACAAAATTCAAAATCTTGCCATGTCATGAATACCAAAGTGTAGATCATGAGATTCTATGCAACTTTGGTATAGTTCACCTTTCATGAAAATGCACCTAAAATGGACTTTTATAATTTCCAAGTTGGGGGTTTTAATTGGTCAAACAGGAGTCAGCAAGTTATTTTCAAATTTAAATCATTTTAAATTTGGAATCTGGTATAGGTCCTTTTGACAAAGTTGTAGATTTCAAAAAGTACAACATTTCATTCAATTGGGACTTTTTCAAATTCGGCTTCTAACTTGGTCAAATTTGCAAAATTCAGAAACCTAATCAGCTGGTCAAAGGGGGTTTATCTTTTTTCGATTTTCTTTTATTTTCTCGTCTGTATGACAGGCGGGACCCACCTGTCAGCCCCGCCCGCGCCAGCGCATGGGTCGATTCCCGGCCCCTCGCTCCGTGCACCCAGTCCATGCACCCTGACCTTTGTTTCCGTCCTTGGTCCCACCTGTCAGTCCCACCGGTCCATGGACCGGGTTCATCCACGCGCCTTCCTCCTCTCTCGCCGCCCGCGCGCGCCCACGCGGCGCTGCGCGCCGAGCGGCCGTGGCCACGCGCCGGCCGTCCTGGCCGCCGCGGCCACGCGCCACTGCCGCGCGCGGACAGCGCGCGCGCGACGCGCCACCGGGGCGAGGGCGAGGCCGGCCCTATATCTCGGGTTCTCCTTCCCGAACTCGAGTTTTCTGCTTTTCCCTTCCGACCTCGCGCGTCCGCCATTGCCGGAACCCGCGCGAGCTCGCCCCCAGCCATCTCCGCCCACTCCCGAGCTCAACCGTCACCGCGCCGAGCTTCGCCGCCCTCGACTCTACCTTCCCGTTTAGGCCGTGTCGCCCGAGACCCTCCCACTTCGGCGTATTGCACCGCCGGACCTCGCCGGCCAGGGGCACTCGTCGCCGACCCTCCCCGCGATCTCCCCCGCCGTCTGAGGTAGTGGGTAAAGCTCCCCGTCTTCTCCTCTCTCTCCCCGGCACTCCGCGGCGAGCTCCCGAGCCCCGCAGGGCCGGGATTGACCGCGCGCCGCCGGAGCTCCCCCTCCCGTCGCGAGGAGGAAGACGACGGGAGGAGGAAGACGGACATTTTGCGATACCGCCCTCCGGGTTTAACAGTTTTATGTTTCCATACCGGGCACTGTGTACTGAGTCTTGTGAATCTTGCACAGGAACCCTCAGCAGCTATAGATATTTACAGATAGGTCCTGGATCTGTTTAATTTTGATTAAAATGCTTTTAAAAAAGGCTGAAACTTTGAAAAATCATAGTAAAGTGTATAAAAATCCAAAAATAGCAAACTTTGTTGCATTTTGTTCCTAATAAATAGATCTACAGAATGGGTATGATGGTTGAGTAGGAAAAGACAGTTTTGCCCCTGTTTTTGTGCAAGCATGAAAAACCTTGATAAATAGAAAATATGGCTAAAATGAACTCCAAAAATTGTGAAATTTGGGCAGAGACCTTTTTATTCTGTGTAGGCTCTATGAAAATTTTGGTAGCTCAAATGTCCTCTGCTAATTACCATTTTGCCCCTATATGTGTTTTTAGCATGGAAATAAATGAAGAAATGTTGTTTATATAAAAATTAGGTTCTAAATGGTTATACCTAGTTTTTGTGCTCCTTATAGCATAAAAGAGTTCTAGATGGTAGTAGACATCGATCTTTTCGCATAAATCGATGCAACTCAGTCACACACCACGTTATTTTATGTGACAAGCTAAGCTGTCGTAGATGATGGCTTGTACGATTTCTTAGTGCGAAACAACTTTCGCCTCAATATGCGTAACTCTTTTCCATACATCATGATTCACCGCATCGCATCTACATCTGCATCGTGAAGAAGCATTACAGTAATACATACTCCTTTTGCATCCTGATATGCATATAGATTCCGCGAACGAAGAACCACCATCGGACCAACCGATCGTGACGGAGCCGGAAGAGGAACTGCACCCAGAGTCAGAGGACCAGCAGCAGGAACCCGACTACGCTCCGGAGGAAGCTACTGACCCTAGTGAAGAAGGTAGGCAGGACCATACTCTACCCAGCAAATAAATTATACTTGATGATTACGCATATGCATTAGGAGTTGCTTGTAACCAATTGCATTAG
Organism: Paspalum vaginatum; assembly: GCA_030272315.1. NCBI lineage: Eukaryota > Viridiplantae > Streptophyta > Magnoliopsida > Poales > Poaceae > Paspalum > Paspalum vaginatum. The sequence continues at coordinate 20,328,708 of CM059019.1, read as the reverse complement.
AGTTCCTGGCCGCCCTGGCCTTAGCACCTATTCATAGAGTTCGTAGGACGAGTATGCCTAGAAATTGCTAGGGTCGAGTAGACACGAGTGTGTGTACTCGTCGCGTAGGTATTTTCAAAACCAAAAGCTTACAGTTATATCACTTGTATTTGTTGCTCATGAAAAAAAGGGAGACCGGGCGGAGATTTTATTTCAGTATTTACTATTCGTGATGTCGTATCCAGACTCCGCCCGAGTCGCATAAGGCCCGTTCGCTGTTCGCCTATTGGTCGGCATAACATTACTAGAGTGCTTAACCGGGAAATGGGACCGGTGAAGTCTTACCTGGGTTTGTCCGAAGTTTTCGAGGCTCCGCTCATCCACTTGCTGGAGGCCGTTGGGCCCGGGGGCGCTTGTACTCGAGGGAGGGCTGACCCGGTGCGGCCGTGGTATCGCTCCTAAGGGAGGGCTGACCCGGTGCGGCCGTGGTATCGCTCCTGAGGGGGCACAACCCGGGGGTTAGGTGAGGGCGCTTTGAATCTTGGGACAAGACAGGTGGAGATGGGGGCTATATGTGGGAACGCGATGGCTAGTAAGCATATACCCCTGGCATGATAGTTATTCCCGGGAATTAAAAATCGATTCGAATCGCTGATGCCCACCAGGTGTGGGAATGCCAATGCCTTTGACGTTCAACGTAGTAATTACTTGAACTCTCAGCGCCTAATACTTATGGTTTTTGGAATACTACATGTTTGAGCTGAATTATTATCTTACAAAGACTTACTGCTATGTTGGCAATCATAGAGACAATGAAACTTGTTTTTATGTTAATTAAGTTGCTGTTAAAAAATAAAAGCTAAGGATCTACTTGTTAGTAAGCTGCTTCGCGTCAGCCGTAAGCCAAATCCATTAAGACCTACTGAGTAATTAGTACTCAGGGTTTGCCCCCACATTTTGAGCGCAGGTATGGAATTCATGGTGTGCACCTGTGTTGGAGGCGGGGCATGCCCTCATGTAGGATGAAGTGACTAAGTGGCACGAGGACAACATCGGTGGGCTCAATGTTGTACCTCCAATGCAAAACTTTTGGTGATAACATGGTGACCTAAACTTATATTTTCCGCTGCGAGAAACTTTCAAACTTGCTACCGTATAATATTATGTTGGACTGGTATTTTATGTAAAAACTGGTTTGTAAATAAATCTACTTTTATGCTATTTAACTGCCTGTGATGATGTTTCTGTTGTGGCTCCATCGTGAGTCGGATGTGTATGATGTCGGTTCCTCTGGGAAAAGGTAATATCGGGAGTCGAATGACTCTCGACGGACGACCGGGTTTAGTTCGGTCTAATCGCACTGCAAGCCAGAGGTGGCAGGTGTGCTTAGCCCGGATTAAATCGGCGGTTCCGCCACAGCTGGTATCAGAGCCAGGTTCATACACAGACAACAGACATATCATCCAGTTTTGATTTGCAAACCTGTTTTCGAAAACCCTTTTCGAAGTATTTGAAAAGTGAGATTATCGATATGCCCTATTAAGGATGTTAGTGAAATACCAGGTGACATCGCTAACATTCTGACCTAGATAGAACTCATGTGCATATTCGGCGCTTTGGGAAGCAACATTTCGGCCATAGCCATCCCCAGTACTGGTGGAGCGCTATTGGGATTTGCGGACTGTTGCGAACCCTGCATTCATGCTGATAGGGCAGAACTCTTTAAGGGGGGTGGTCACGCTATTGGAGTGTTTCGTGACCACTTTTCCTTCAACCAAAATTTTAGCTAGATCTTGTTGGCCACCGTTTCTCTCCCCAGCAATTCCCCAGTACTGGAGGAAGACTGGGTGTGTTGAGAGAAATGGCGCCACTACGTCGTCCACCAGACGTAGCTTAAAGAAATTCGTGGGTGCCACTTCTAGAGTTAGAGTGGTAATGATTGGTTATGGTAATGATGATGATATGAGCATGCATTTTTCTGCAGGTACACTAACCACGTGCGAAATTAAGAACGAATAGAGAACGACTAGTTGCATTAGAGAGTGCCGTGCATATATGTCACCGGATACTCGTTAGATATATACATTATACATAAGGTGTGTGATGTGAGAACGGATAGGACGAGTCATGCATCATGTTTACTTTTACTTGTTCATACTTAGGGGTTTATCGCTAAAAGACAAATAAGTAAAAGGAAAGTCCAATGATGTTTTCCGCATCCATCACCCACTTAACCGTTGAAGTTATATACAACCTATGCCTATCACTGATTAAAATCTCTTTTAAAAACAGATGGCCAGGACCAAGCAAACCGCTCGTAAGGCCACCAGTGCGAGGGGACTTCGCATACAGGAGGGAAGGGCTGCTCCCCTCCCACCAGTGACCCATACCCCTCCTCAGCTTGAGAATGGGATGGTTCACACCCGTTGCCGTGAGGAGAACGGCCTTGCGCAGATCCTTTGTCGGGCTCTGCGTGAGATGAGGCGCAGGCCGTGCCCTTTCTTCTCAGTGCAGACAGTGCACGCGGAGGGACACTGCATGGCCAGTGTCGTCCTTCCTTCGAGCCACACCGCGGTCCGGCAGACGCTCACCGTCTACGGGGCCAATGAGGAGGACGCTTACGACAAGGTCACCCTAGCAGCCATCACTTCACTCAGCTCCTCGGGAGCAGCAGGGATGTCAGTGCTTCGCTACCTCCCCACCGACGGTTACGACGACGAGTGGCTCCGTCGTCACAACATGCTGGAGGAGCGGATTGACACCAGGCCCTATGCTGCGACCATGCAGTTTGCTCACAGCGTACACGGGATGTACCTCCGTGCCGAGGACCGTGTCGCTCACTACCGTGACCAGCACAGGTATGCACAGGACCGTATTGAGGAGCTGGAGGCAGAGTTGGCCGAGGCACAGCAGCGCCTGGCGCAGTACGAGTCGGATCCTTCAGTTGCCCCTGTGGTGGAGGATGAGGGCAGCATGGTGTCTAACGCGCGTAACGGGCGTTAGAGAGTTTGGCAATGGCGTTGTGTGATGAAGCCTTTTGTAAATGGTGCACGTTGTGAGCGATGTTTTGTACTATATCGCTCCGTGCAGTATATCATGACTGTACTAAACAGTGGTGAGGTCGAGAGAACTCACTTATGTACGTCATGTAACCTAATGTAGAACCTTAAGTTAGTGTTCCGATGTGATGGATGAGATGGCCCATGTGTGTACTAAGTAAACCTTTAGTTTATTAAGACTCTATAAGTATGGTTGCAGTAACTGTTGAGTGCGCATGGATGATGCGAATGATGCGATGTCGTTAAGCTTGGCCTTGAGAGATAAAGTCTAGCTGCTTTGTTACAAGTTTACCTGTGCTCACAAATTGCCTATAGTCCTATGATCTTGCTGTCACCGTATTTCTGCACCTGGGCTATTGGGCTAAACCCATATGATTCCATTTTGCAGATGGTGAACACTCGCACGGGGCAGTCATCAGGGCAGTCAGCGCAAGGCGCTCCACCCCCGCCGGAGCTGGCCACTTTGGTGGTCCAACAAGCTGAGCTGATTCGGTTATTAGCAGAAGACCGTCAAGCCCGTGGGCAACCACAGCCGCGGGAGTACAGGCCACGTGGCATTACTTACCAGGACTTCGAGGGGCTGCGACCCCCGGTCTTCACCAACTGCCCAGAGCCACTGGCGGCAGACGATTGGCTTCGCACTGTCCAGTCCAAGTTTACCCTTCTGCTAGGGATCAATGAGCGAGAGAAGGCTCGATTTGCTGCTCAGCTTCTTCATGGGCCTGCGGGGGCATGGTATGCCACTTTCCTCGCCATGCAGGAAGAGGGCCACGAGCCCACATGGGAAGAGTTCCGTCAGGCTTTCCGGGCCCACTATATCCCGGCAAGTTTGATGGAGCAAAAGCGTCGCGAGTTCCGAGACCTCAAGCAGGGCAACCGGACCGTGATGCAATATGTGCAGATCTTTATCCACCTCTCACAGTATGCTCCGAGAGATGTTGCTACTGAGCCGGAACGGGCCGAGAGACTTCTCGAGGGCCTTCACCCTACCCTCCGGACTCACTTGGCACGGCGTTACCAGAGCTTCACTGAACTGGTAGACACTGCTCTCGACATGGAGAATCGTCTCCGTGCTGCTAATGAGGATCAGAAGCGCAAAAGGATAGCCAACACATCAGCGACGGGCCCTTCACAGAAGCAGAAGACCGCGTACAGACCTCAACAGCAAAATTATCAGCAGTCTCACTATGTGGTCCGACCCAACCAACCAAGGTGGATTCATCGGGCGGCACCGCAGCAACAGTACCCCATTTATCGAGCACCCGCACAGTTGCAAACTCCCCGTGCTCCCATTGTTCCGGGGCCGGGCGCTCCTTGTTACAACTGCGGCAAGGTCGGCCATTTCATTAAGGACTGCAGAGCGCCTCGCAGGATCCAAGGTCCTGTTCCTGCGGGTGGAAACCAACAGAGCAAGCCGAAGGGATTCGTACCCAAGACAGGTCGAGTGCACTATGTGCACATGGAGCAGATCCCTGCAGGAGAGCCTGTTCTCGCCGGTATGTTCCTGGTCAACGGTCAGCCGACCGTCGTGTTATTTGATTCAGGAGCTACTCATACTTTCATTAGTCAGTCATATACATCCAAGCACAGGGTAGAGACTTCACGTATAAAAGAGAAATATCAAATCACCGCGCCTGGGAACCCGATAAATACAAATCTGATAGTAAAAGGGTTAAGGCTGAGTATAGGAAAGGAAGATTTCATAATCAATCCTGTGGTGCTGCCACACCGGGGGATTGATATCATCTTAGGGATGAATTGGATGACAGAAAACAATGCAGTCCTGGATATTGGCAGCAGGACAGTGCAGTTAAGGTCTAGTGTCAGCGGCAAGATTCTACGGATACACTTGCCAAACCAAAAACACATGACCCCCACGGTCAATGCGACTGAACTACAAGAGGTTAAAAAGATACCAGTAGTGTGTGAATTCCCGGACGTGTTTCCAGAAGAACTTCCGGGACTACCACCAAAACGGGATGTAGAATTTGTCATTGAGCTCGTTCCAGGTACGGCACCTGTGTCAAAAAGACCATACAGGATGCCACCTGATGATTTGAAGGAATTGAAAGTACAGCTACAAGAACAATTAGACAAAGGGTTCATTAGGCCTAGTTCATCACCGTGGGGTTGTCCAGCTCTCTTTGTTGAGAAAAAGGATCATGGTGGGAAAAGATTGTGCGTTGACTATCGGCCACTGAATGCAGTGACCGTCAAAAACAAATACCCACTGCCACACATCGACATTCTATTTGATCAGTTAGCTGGGGCTAAGGTCTTTTCTAAAATTGACCTAAGGTCTGGCTACTATCAGATGAAGATTAGAGAAGAGGACGTACCCAAGACAGCATTCTCTACCAGATATGGTTTATATGAGTACTTGGTCATGTCATTTGGGTTAACCAACGCACCGGCTTTCTTCATGTATATGATGAACTCGGTGTTTATGAATGAACTCGATAAGTTCGTGGTGGTATTCATAGATGACATACTAATTTACTCCAAAAATGAAAAAGAACATGAAGAACACTTGAGGATCGTGCTTACTCGGCTCAGAGAGCATAAGCTTTAGGCCAAGTTTAGCAAGTGTGCTTTCTGGCTAAAAGAAGTAAGTTTCTTGGGTCACGTACTATCTGAAAAGGGAGTCGCAGTTGACCCTAACAAAGTAGAAGATGTGCTAAATTGGAAACAACCAGAGACCGTGACTGAAATCCGGAGTTTTCTTGGTTTAGCGGGCTACTACCGCCGCTTTATCAAAGATTTCTCCAAAATTGCAAAACCTATGACCTCTTTGACCAAGAAAAATGCCAAATTCATTTGGAATCCGAAATGTGAAGAAGCTTTCCAAACCTTGAAGAAATTGTTAACTTCAGCACCAGTGCTAGCTCAACCAGATATTACCAAGCCTTTTGAGGTGTACTGTGATGCCTCCGGTAATGGACTTGGTTGTGTCTTGATGCAAGAAGGAAGAGTAATTGCTTATGCCTCCCGCCAACTGAGGAAACATGAAGCCAACTATCCAACACATGACCTTGAGTTGGCTGCAGTCGTTCATGCACTAAAAATTTGGAGACACTATCTGTTAGGCAACACATGTCACATCTACACTGACCATAAGAGTCTCAAATATATTTTCACCCAACCCGAAATCAATATGAGGCAGAGGCGATGGTTAGAGTTGATAAAAGATTATGATCTGGAGATACACTACCACCCAGGCAAGGCCAATGTGGTAGCAGATGCACTAAGCCGGAAAGCTCATTGCAATGTGATAGAGGTCCGACCTACAGCAAGAGTAATCTGCTGTGAAATGAGTGACATTGAAACACCTCCAGGACAGCCTGCAGAACTCTATAGTATCATTATTGAGCCCACAATCAAGGCACAAGTCATAGAAGCTCAGAAGCAAGATAAGGGTATGGCACATATCCGTGAAGGTATTAGTGAAGAGAAGAAGGTGTGTTTCACGCTTGATGACCAAGGCGTCCTGTGGTTCAAGAATCGCCTAGTGGTACCCAAGGACATGGAGTTGAGAAAGAAGATACTGGACGAAGCGCACACTTCAATACTCACGATACATCCAGGCAGCAATAAGATGTACCAAGACTTGAAGCAAAAGTTTTGGTGGACCCGTATGAAACGAGAAATCGCCAAGTATGTGTCCGAATGCGACGTGTGCAAGAAAGTAAAAGCTGATCACTTAAAGTCCGCTGGAATGCTTCAACCATTGGATATCCCAGCGTGGAAATGGGAAGATATACACATGGATTTCATTGTGGGGTTGCCTCGAGCTCAAAAGGGGTATGATTCGGTGTGGGTAATAATAGACAGATTTACAAAGTCAGCTCATTTCCTTCCGGTAAAAACAATATACCATGCCAAGACTTATGCTGAGATCTATTTAGCTCGTATCCTTCCTTTGCATGGAGTCCCAAAGACCATCACTTCGGATAGAGGGTCACAGTTTGTCTCCCGTTTCTGGGAGCAATTGCATACCGCTTTAGGGACCACTTTGATTCACAGTTCGGCATACCACCCTCAAACCAGTGGTCAAGTAGAAAGAGTGAATCAAATTCTAGAAGATATGTTAAGGGCTTGTGTACTGACATATTCCACTAAGTGGGATGAATGCCTTCCCCTGGCAGAGTTCGCTTATAACAATAGCTATCAAAAGAGCTTGGAAATGGCTCCTTTCGAGGCTCTTTATGGTAGGAGATGCAGAACACCACTAAACTGGTCTGAACCAGGAGAGCGTGTTACCTTTGGCCCTGATTTAGTGGTAGAAGCCGAAGAACAAGTGAAACTCATACACCACCATCTCAAAAGAGCACAGTCCAGACAGAAAAGTTACTCGGATAAAAGGAGGAGGCCGTTAGTCTTTGATAAGGGGGATCATGTGTATCTCAAAGTATCTCCGATGAAAGGGGTACAACGGTTTGGGGTGAAAGGAAAGTTAGCACCAAGGTACGTCGGTCCATTCAAGATCATTGAAAAGTGCGGAGCCGTCGCTTATCGGTTAGAGCTACCACCACATCTGGCTGCAGTTCATGATGTGTTTCACGTCTCCCAACTAAAGAAGTGCTTAAGAGTGCCGGAGAAAGTGGTAGATACCTCTCAAATTCAGATTGAACCAGATCTCACATACGAAGAACGTCCCATAAAAATCCTCGATCAAAAGCAAAGATCAACCCGTCGGAAAACAATCAACTTTTACAAAGTTCAATGGAGTAATCATTCCGAAGAAGAAGCCACATGGGAGCAGGAAGAATACCTACACACTAAGTATCCTGGTTTTCTGCCATCCACCTCAAATCGGTACGTTGCAACAGCTTAGCTTCTGGGTCTAAACTCAATACGTGCACCCAACACTAACTACAACCAGTTTAACCACCCACGACACTTCAAAAATCTCGGGACGAGATTTCTTTAAGGGGGGTGGGTTGTGATGCCCTAGGCATCTCCAATGCATTACACTAAGATCATTAGCATAATGACATCTTTTCCAAGGCCTCTTATCTTGAAAAGCATGCATAAACTAGGCCAATTGAGCAACTAAACCTAGTTTTCAGAAAAAGCTGTGTTTGAATTGTGGATATAACTTTAAGGCCATTGTGTTTTTCATAAAACCTTACATACCAAACTTGTAGGTAATCCCATAAGGAATGACTTTGGTATTTTGTACTTTGGCATGCATGAATGTTGAAATCTAGTTTTGGGTCATTTTATGGGAAAATGTGACTTTTGCCGATTTCAGCCCTGTTTGGTAAATTCAAAATTTTGTGAAACAAAATTCAAAATCTTGCCATGTCATGAATACCAAAGTGTAGATCATGAGATTCTATGCAACTTTGGTATAGTTCACCTTTCATGAAAATGCACCTAAAATGGACTTTTATAATTTCCAAGTTGGGGGTTTTAATTGGTCAAACAGGAGTCAGCAAGTTATTTTCAAATTTAAATCATTTTAAATTTGGAATCTGGTATAGGTCCTTTTGACAAAGTTGTAGATTTCAAAAAGTACAACATTTCATTCAATTGGGACTTTTTCAAATACGGCTTCTAACTTGGTCAAATTTGCAAAATTCAGAAACCTAATCAGCTGGTCAAAGGGGGTTTATCTTTTTTCGATTTTCTTTTATTTTCTCGTCTGTATGACAGGCGGGACCCACCTGTCAGCCCCGCCCGCGCCAGCGCATGGGTCGATTCCCGGCCCCTCGCTCCGTGCACCCAGTCCATGCACCCTGACCTTTGTTTCCGTCCTTGGTCCCACCTGTCAGTCCCACCGGTCCATGGACCGGGTTCATCCACGCGCCTTCCTCCTCTCTCGCCGCCCGCGCGCGCCCACGCGGCGCTGCGCGCCCACGCGGCGCTGCGCGCCGAGCGGCCGTGGCCACGCGCCGGCCGTCCCGGCCGCCGCGGCCACGCGCCACTGCCGCGCGCGGACAGCGCGCGCGCGACGCGCCACCGGGGCGAGGGCGAGGCCGGCCCTATATCTCGGGTTCTCCTTCCCGAACTCGAGTTTTCTGCTTTTCCCTTCCGACCTCGCGCGTCCGCCATTGCCGGAACCCGCGCGAGCTCGCCCCCAGCCATCTCCGCCCACTCCCGAGCTCAACCGTCACCGCGCCGAGCTTCGCCGCCCTCGACTCTACCTTCCCGTTTAGGCCGCGTCGCCCGAGACCCTCCCACTTCGGCGTATTGCACCGCCGGACCTCGCCGGCCAGGGGCACTCGTCGCCGACCCTCCCCGCGATCTCCCCCGCCGTCTGAGGTAGTGGGTAAAGCTCCCCGTCTTCTCCTCTCTCTCCCCGGCACTCCGCGGCGAGCTCCCGAGCCCCGCAGGGCCGGGATTGACCGCGCGCCGCCGGAGCTCCCCCTCCCGTCGCGAGGAGGAAGACGACGGGAGGAGGAAGACGGACATTTTGCGATACCGCCCTCCGGGTTTAACAGTTTTATGTTTCCATACCGGGCACTGTGTACTGAGTCTTGTGAATCTTGCACAGGAACCCTCAGCAGCTATAGATATTTACAGATAGGTCCTGGATCTGTTTAATTTTGATTAAAATGCTTTTAAAAAAGGCTGAAACTTTGAAAAATCATAGTAAAGTGTATAAAAATCCAAAAATAGCAAACTTTGTTGCATTTTGTTCCTAATAAATAGATCTACAGAATGGGTATGATGGTTGAGTAGGAAAAGACAGTTTTGCCCCTGTTTTTGTGCAAGCATGAAAAACCTTGATAAATAGAAAATATGGCTAAAATGAACTCCAAAAATTGTGAAATTTGGGCAGAGACCTTTTTATTCTGTGTAGGCTCTATGAAAATTTTGGTAGCTCAAATGTCCTCTGCTAATTACCATTTTGCCCCTATATGTGTTTTTAGCATGGAAATAAATGAAGAAATGTTGTTTATATAAAAATTAGGTTCTAAATGGTTATACCTAGTTTTTGTGCTCCTTATAGCATAAAAGAGTTCTAGATGGTAGTAGACATCGATCTTTTCGCATAAATCGATGCAACTCAGTCACACACCACGTTATTTTATGTGACAAGCTAAGCTGTCGTAGATGATGGCTTGTACGATTTCTTAGTGCGAAACAACTTTCGCCTCAATATGCGTAACTCTTTTCCATACATCATGATTCACCGCATCGCATCTACATCTGCATCGTGAAGAAGCATTACAGTAATACATACTCCTTTTGCATCCTGATATGCATATAGATTCCGCGAACGAAGAACCACCATCGGACCAACCGATCGTGACGGAGCCGGAAGAGGAACTGCACCCAGAGTCAGAGGACCAGCAGCAGGAACCCGACTATGCTCCGGAGGAAGCTACTGACCCTAGTGAAGAAGGTAGGCAGGACCATACTCTACCCAGCAAATAAATTATACTTGATGATTACGCATATGCATTAGGAGTTGCTTGTAACCAATTGCATTAGAGTTCCTGGCCGCCCTGGCCTTAGCACCTATTCATAGAGTTCGTAGGACGAGTATGCCTAGAAATTGCTAGGGTCGAGTAGACACGAGTGTGTGTACTCGTCGCGTAGGTATTTTCAAAACCAAAAGCTTACAGTTATATCACTTGTATTTGTTGCTCATGAAAAAAAGGGAGACCGGGCGGAGATTTTATTTCAGTATTTACTATTCGTGATGTCGTATCCAGACTCCGCCCGAGTCGCATAAGGCCCGTTCGCTGTTCGCCTATTGGTCGGCATAACATTACTAGAGTGCTTAACCGGGAAATGGGACCGGTGAAGTCTTACCTGGGTTTGTCCGAAGTTTTCGAGGCTCCGCTCATCCACTTGCTGGAGGCCGTTGGGCCCGGGGGCGCTTGTACTCGAGGGAGGGCTGACCCGGTGCGGCCGTGGTATCGCTCCTAAGGGAGGGCTGACCCGGTGCGGCCGTGGTATCGCTCCTGAGGGGGCACAACCCGGGGGTTAGGTGAGGGCGCTTTGAATCTTGGGACAAGACAGGTAGAGATGGGGGCTATATGTGGGAACGCGATGGCTAGTAAGCATATACCCCTGGCATGATAGTTATTCTCGGGAATTAAAAATCGATTCGAATCGCTGATGCCCACCAGGTGTGGGAATGCCAATGCCTTTGACGTTCAACGTAGTAATTACTTGAACTCTCAGTGCCTAATACTTATGGTTTTTGGAATACTACATGTTTGAGCTGAATTATTATCTTACAAAGACTTACTGCTATGTTGGCAATCATAGAGACAATGAAACTTGTTTTTATGTTAATTAAGTTGCTGTTAAAAAATAAAAGCTAAGGATCTACTTGTTAGTAAGCTGCTTCGCGTCAGCCGTAAGCCAAATCCATTAAGACCTACTGAGTAATTAGTACTCAGGGTTTGCCCCCACATTTTGAGCGCAGGTATGGAATTCATGGTGTGCACCTGTGTTGGAGGCGGGGCATGCCCTCATGTAGGATGAAGTGACTAAGTGGCACGAGGACAACATCGGTGGGCTCGATGTTGTACCTCCAATGCAAAACTTTTGGTGATAACATGGTGACCTAAACTTATATTTTCCGCTGCGAGAAACTTTCAAACTTGCTACCGTATAATATTATGTTGGACTGGTATTTTATGTAAAAACTGGTTTGTAAATAAATCTACTTTTATGCTATTTAACTGCTTGTGATGATGTTTCTGTTGTGGTTCCATCGTGAGTCGGATGTGTATGATGTCGGTTCCTCTGGGAAAAGGTAATATCGGGAGTCGAATGACTCTCGACGGACGACCGGGTTTAGTTCGGTCTAATCGCACTGCAAGCCAGAGGTGGCAGGTGTGCTTAGCCCGGATTAAATCGGCGGTTCCGCCACAGCTATTTATGCAGCTTTGAGTATCTACCTTAGATACTCTGCATGAGTAAGATTTTCTTGCACCTTGAGCTCATTAAGTGTTAACTGTTTTTCTGGCACACTGATGCACCTCTTCGTCTATGAGACATGAACACATTATATACATCTGACTATCTGGCTGGTGACTCAAGTTGATAAGCAACTTCACAACTTCTTTTCAGGGATCTTGAGCAGCCTAAGGTATCTGGGTGCTAGCTTTCTTTTAACCTTGAATTCGGCGAAGACCTCTGTAGGTGACATCTTCAAAGAAACATAGTTGTCCTTGAATGCATCTACCTCGACTGAGCTACTTTCTTGGATGGTTTGCCCTTACAATTCTGCATCTTTTATTATTCTTATCCCAAGCAACTGTTCTCCTTCGAGCTGGCCTTTTAATGTAACACTATTTTGCACTCTCAACCATTACCGCCTCGAATGATGCTTTACCTCCTTCAAGTTGCTCCTCAATCCCATTGATCATTTTATCCTCTAATAACCTTTTTTTGATTTCTTGCTCCAAGGTAGGTTCTAGCTCTACGGTAACTCATTATTGTTTGACTCAAGAATCCAAAACTAAATCTTTTAAAACTCACCTATAATCTCCAAATGCATCTAAAAACTCAAAATTGTATTGGTGTAACCTTACAAATCTCCATAGCATGAACAACAACTGCTACTCCAGATCATGAAGTGGATAGTTTTCTTCGTGCTCTCAGAAATGTCCGGATGTATAAGTTATGACTTGCCTCCGAACACATCCGTGACTTTTTCTTTTGAAAATTTTTCAAACTCTTTTGTTTTCAGGTTCAAACACACTATAGATTAAAATAAAATTTGAATTTGAGTCCTTAGGCAACCACTCAACATAAAACACATGCAACGACATGAATGCGACAACATGTTGACCTAAATTAATTTTATTTGCTTTAAACTTTCTCTTATGAAACCATTTAAATGCTCATTCTAAATAGGAAAAACCTTAATAAATTGAGAAAACATTTTAATTATTTTTAAATTTTGAAAAATGAAATTTAGTGTGTTACACGGATTGAGAAAACCATTTTAATTATTTTTCAATTCTGAAAAATGAAATTTAGGGTGTTACACGGTGGCAATTGTGTGAAGCCCACTCTTGAGAGTCTAAAAAGCCAAAAATCTCAAACCAAGTGGTGTGGAGGTGTAGAGAGTTGGGGATAGAGGGATGTGCTCGGGTGAAGAGAAGGGAACCTGATTTATTCATACTCACCTTGGATTTGAAGTTCTAGTTGGCATGGACTTAAGAAATGTCCACACCGAGGAAACATCCACTTTAACTATAAACTCCCATCCGAGATACTTTGAAGAAAGGAAAAACAAACCTAATCTATTAACTAAGAGCTATGGGATCCAGCCCGCCTCTCCTCATAGCCGACGAGATCGTCGGAGGAGAGAGAAGGGGCGGGGGCTTCTTTCTCTTGTTGATTAGTTGAACACGCGTTTAGGCTAATGTTTAGTTGATTAGAGTGTAAAAGACTATGTGCAATATAGAATATAAATTGTACTCCACAGTAAAACAATGCGTGCCGGCTAGTGATGCAAAACTGTGTTCGACGGATTGGCCAAATGAACTGCCTCTTAACCGTACGTGGTGGGAGGTACGTAGAATATGAGTGGGCTGGAAGTCTCGATTTCCAATGGGACCCACGAACCCAGTTATTTCCACAATTCGACCAAATCCACTCGGCATTTCCTTCCGCGCTGCTGCCGAGTCGCGAGTCACGACTCCCGTCCTCTCCGACGCCATGGACGACGGAGCGAACCCCACCGCTCCACCATCCACCTCCACCGCCGCATCCGCTGCGGCCGCGGCCGCGCAGCACCAGCAGCTGCAGCGCCAACTCTTCCTGATGCAGCAGGCGCAGTCCCATCCTCAGCAGCTGTCGCAGCAGGCCATGTCCCGCTTCCCTTCCAACATCGACGCCCACCTCCGCCCCCTCGGTCCGCTCCGCTTCCACCAGCCTCAGCAGCCCCAGCCCCAGCCCTCCCATTCCCAGGGTCCTGTTCAGTCGCCGTCGCAGGCCACGCAGCAGGCCTCGCCCCAGCAGCAACAGCAGGCGGCGGCGGCGGCGGCGGCGGCGCAAGCACAGGCGCAGGCCCAGGCTGCACGTGTCCGGAGCCCCGAGATGGAGATGGCGCTACAGGACGCCATGCAGATCTGCAACCCGGACATGAAGACGCCCTTCCAGTCCATCGAGGACGCCGTCAACAGGTGCGCCACCGCCGGATACGCCCCAAATCTTGCTAATTTCCTATTCCGATTTAGCATCTGAATGTGAATCTCGAGGGTTTTGGTTGATGCACGAGATTGTGACCTTCGGGAGGTGGCGGAAATGGTGGTTCATGCATGAATTTGCATATCTCTAGGCTTTTAACGCGGCGATTGAGATTTAGGAGTGGAAGTGAAAAAATTCGTCATTGTACGAGGTTTGGGCATACCTGTTCAGTACTCCAGTCTGCTGGATGCTAAAATTTTGGTGGCTGTTGATGACATTTCTGAATCTAATTAGCCTTGATTAGTCATTATGCCCTTTTTGCTACTGGCTAGTGATTGTTTTGAGGAATTTCCTCTTCTGTTTAGCTGTTGTGGGCTGTATGGTGTCATAGGTCTAGGAGTGCATTGTGATTATAGCAAATGTCATGACAAAAAGTTCAGTCTTGTTGTTGCCATTAGGTGTCCAGTTTTGCTCATCTTTTCTGAATTCTGATGTCGTATGTCATCATGAAACCATATGGTGTGGCTGTGGCAGTTCTAGTAACCATTAGCAGTTGCTACTGAGCTCCACAAATGTGGGAGAATGCATTACATTAGAAGCAATTGGGTTTAGTTTACTGTAGATTCCCTATGAATGATGATATTTAAAAAAAAAAAACTTTCATGTTGAATCTTGATGTAACTATGTTCTGTTTGGTTATTGTTCTTGTTTGTTGGTTATTGTTCTTGTTTGTTGTTATGTCGTATGAACACAGTGATAGAGCAAGAGGGGTTCTAGCAGGGGCTGTAGCACCCCTGTGCTCCATGTGCATGCATGCAAATTTAATTAACAGAATCATCTGAGAAAAATTCATTTTGGCTTTCCTTTAACCCATAATTATTACTAGCTTCTCCCCTCAATATATTTCTTGATCGTGGAACATGCTTTCCTTATATGAATAAATTATTGTGTATGATAGCTATAATGGCCCCCTCCTTGCTGACCAGCAACAACGCTCGACATCGACTACCGTATTGGCAAAGCCCAGTGCCTCTTCCCCTCCAAGCATGTCGTTGATGTGGTGAGCAGAGCGGAGGTTGTTGGATGCAATGCCAATTCGAAAATGTGTTGGGAGCTATGGTTTGCATTCATTTATTTTTGAACAGGAAAGACTGTGGGGGAGGTCCCCACAGTTTCAGGCTTTAATTAAAATTTAAAAGGGAGTACAGGGATTACAACCAAAACTTACCAAACAAAACATAAGAAACCAGCTAAGAGGAGGGGGAACTGTATCAATCCATATGGCAAAGTGGGTTTTGAGTGAATCCTTCATTCTGCAAAGATGAAGGAGAGCTAGATTTCTAAAGCTAGAGCACCAAAGACTCTCACTGCTTTGTTTGCCTTCAAAGATGACGCCATTTCTCATGCACCAGATTGACCAAACGTTAAGAATGAAAGCTTCCATGAACCAGGGCCATTGAAAGTTTTGCTTGGCATGTTGTAGTCTTTCTTCAATGCTGATTACACACTGCCGGTTGATGTTTAGTTTACTCCAACAGGAAGAAGCAAAAGGACATGTGAAGGATAAGTGATCAATGTCTTCTTTTGCTCTTTGATTGCATAGCACACAGTTGACACCCGACTAAATATAAAAATGTCTTCCTTCCAGCATATCTCTTGTGTTCAGTCTGTCCACTAGTAGGAGCCAGGCAAAGAATTTGAGTCTTGGTGTGCAGTTAGCTTTCCGAAGCCATGAGAAACAGATTCCAGCATTCAGATTCTCAAAAGTGGACTTGTAAAAGTTTGACGAGCTGTAAATATTCGATCCCCAGATGAGGCTCCAGGAATCATTTGCAGAGTGATTAAAAGGAGTTGAGTTTAAGATTGTCTGAATTTGTTGTAGCTTGTCCCAAGCTGCTTCAGATAAAGGCAGACTGAAAATGGAGGCCAGATTAGGAGCATTAAGCTACCTTTAGAACTGAGGCATTTTTATCCAACGCATGGCTATGCAGAGAGGGCAAGGAATTGGCAAGAATTTGATTTGTCCAGAGATCGTCCCAGAAAAGGACAGAGGCTCCATTTCCTATTGAACATTTTGCAATACCTCTGTAAGTTGGAAAGACATTAATTTGCATAAGTTTAGACATTTATTTATGCAAATATGTATCGATAGGAAGGGCATCTTCTGAAAATGCTTAGCAATCACCAATTTAGTTTGTCTAACCTTCTATTGTGGTCTGTTTCATCCTTGGAATCACAATAAGTAATGATCAAATAGGAAATCTAGCCTGGTATAAAATTGCACTTGCATGTTGCTGGAATCTTTTATTTGGTATTGACCCTGCAAAGTGGGAACCAAACTATGCGCCCTCCCAATATATTGAGATTGCAGCATGCCTTTTATCATGAGTGAATATTACCATGACACATCACATGATTGGGGATGTCTGAGAGTGGAGCTAGAGAGTGTTGTGGTGGTACTACATATAATGTATGAATGTGCTGGGCTCATTTGGGGTAGCAGTGTAGCTGTTTTGACGGGCAGCACCTACAGCCAGATAAGTAGGAAGAAGGGCACCTAGTCGGTGCCCAGCCGGCCGCGAGGTACGGGAGTCCGGATAGGATTTGTGTTAGCTGTTAGAGTTTGTTTAGGAGATAATTGTTAGCTTGTGTTTAGAAGTTTAGTTAGGATACGACAGAAAATAAGCCGGTACCTGTACTATCGAAAGTTAAGCAAAGATCAACAAAGAAGGTTGCTTCCTTGCCGTAGGCGCACGGCACCTCCACGCTGCCGCGGATTCAAGACCATGCCAACCATCTCACACAGCTACAACCTACGCAACAGGCGCAGTTCTATAAATGTGGTATCAATGGTGACGGGATCCAACGACGACGACGACATCGTAGCCTCGACGGTGGTGGGCGCACAAGCTCAGGCGCTCGACAACCTCTCTATGATGATCACCGACCTCGCCCAACAGGCCGACGTGGAAAACTAGTCGTCTTCCTCCACCAATCTGTCGGGTTTTCCTAATGCATGCGTGGCTATGGTGGTATTCCATCCTTGCCATCGCTACCCAGCACGGTGACACTTGGTTCTGCCCCCGCCACTACAGCATCCACCACTCCCCTGCCCATCCACCAGATGTCCCTTCCCCACTCCCCGCGTCCCATAACCTCATATGTCGCCACAATGTCCTTTCCCCCACCCGCCACAACAATCGATCAGCACACAGTCTTTGCCAACCTGGCATTCCTCGCTTCCATAAACTCGAGCTCCCAATCTTTGACGACAAAAAAGATCCCCTCTGCTGGCTCAACCGGTGTGAGTAGTTCTTCAGGGGCCAACGCTGGAGTGCGACAAAGTCTGGTTGGCCTCGTATCACTTGACCGGAGCCGCCTAGATCCGGTTCTTCATGCTAGAGCCTGAGTGCGTGACTCTAGTACTCCATCCTGCTGGAGTGTGAGTGCGTGACTCTAGTACTCCATCCTGGACCCGATTCAAGGAGCTCTGCAATCAGCGATTCGGACCTCCCTTACAACACAATGGCCTCAACGAATTTTCCTGGCTCTAGTTCAATACCACAGTGGATGAATACCAAGAGCGCTTTTGGGCACTTCTATGCCACAAACCGCTTGGCGCCGTCGCACCAAGTGCAACTATTTACTGTCGGGCTGCCCGACTGCATCTACATCGGCGTCGAGCTGCTCAACCCTCTGAACCTACAACAAGAACTATTGACTGCGCCTTTGAGTGCGGCTCGCAAGCTCTTGATGCCCCACCACATTAGCCAGCACGATCCTACGGGCCTAGACCAGAGCCACGGCCTTCGTTTTCAGCGCCTGTGGCAACGCCGACGACACCACACATAGTGACACCCTTGCCAAGTTATCTGCCTAGTACCTTAAAGCGGCTCACGCTAGCTGAGATGACTGAGCGACGGCACCAACACCTCTGTTACAACTATGATGAACCATATGTCCGCGGTCATCGGTGTCCGTGACTCTTCTATCTAGAGCTTGCTGACTTTGAGGAGGAGGCGGTGACCGACACGGACAATGATCAGGATGAGCACACCCCTGCCATCTCCCTTTATGCCCTCATAGGCATTCGGACCAAGGACACAATGTAACTTGTCATTAACCTCAATGGCCATGAGCTCAGTGCACTGCTCGACACCGGCTTGACACAACTTCATCGATTGTGCTGTTACCTGCACACTCAATTTGGCCTCTGTGCCATGGTCTCCAGGTGGTCGTGGCCAATGGTGACAAGGTCTAGTGTCGGCTTCTCGATTGACGACGAGGTTTTCATGATGGATGCATACGCCATTCTGCTCGGCTCCTTTGACGTCATTTGCTTCGCAAGCTCGGGCTGATACTTTGGGACCACCGCATTCACATGATGCCTCGTGCGGCGCTGGTAGCAGTGAGGCGGTATCGCTATCCACAACTATGGAAGGATGAGCTGGAAGCCCAGTGCGGCTCCGTGCTCGCCCAAGGCATAATTCACCCAAGCATGTCGGCTTTCTCTGCTTCGGTCCTGCTGGTCAAAAAGCTGAGCAATTCCTAGCAATTTTTGCAGACTATCCGGCCTTGAATGAGCACACCATCAAGGAAAAATATCCTACTCCAGTGGTCAATACGGTGCTCGCTTGTTCACCAAGCTTGACCTTCGCCCTGGGTATCATCAGATCTGCGTTCACCCGTATGACATTGAGAAAACAACTTTTTGTACACACCATGGTCACTTCGAGTTTTTGGTTATACCCTTTTGTGTGACAAATCCGCCTGCGACCTTCTAAATTCTGATGAATGAGGTGCTCCGTCCGTTCTTGCGCCGTTGCGTCTTGGTCTTTTTCAATGAGATCCTCATCTATAGCGCATGATGGTCGAAGCATCTACAACATGTCAAGGCTGTCCATGACACTCTTCACACCAATCAACTCTTCGTCAAACGTTCCAAATGCACCTGTGGCTCCGACTCCATCGCTTGCGTAGGCCATAGGCCATACCAGTTCGGCTCAAGGTATCGCTATTGATGGCAGTAAGGTGGAGGCGGTCGCCTCTTGGCCAGTGCCACACGCGTAGACTGCGTGGTTTCCTCGGATTGGCAGGTTATTATAGAAAGTTCATTCAGAACTTTGGGCACATTGCATCGCCTCTCAAAATTACTCAAGGAGGAGGGCTTCACGTGGTGCGCAAAGGCTCGCTCTGCATTTCAGGCGCTCAAGACGGCACTGTCCACAGCTTTGTTTCTCCAGCTGTGGGACTTTGAGTGTCATCGTTGACTATAATGCCTCTGGGTACGGTCCGGCTTTGGGGCCGTCCTCCACCAGGACACCGGACTACTTGCTTTCTTCAACCGGCCATTTGCCGCCCGACATCTCAAGCTGGCCGCATATGAACGCGAGCTTATCAGCTTGGTGCAAGCAGTTTGTCACTAGTGACTGTACCTTTTGGGGTCGACAGCTTCAATGTGCGCACGGGCCACTTCAGTTTGAAATTCATGCTAGACCAGCAGTTGTCACTATATCACAACATCAAGAGAAAATTCTCTACGGACCACTGAAACTTAGCATATTTCTCCATAGACCACTGAAAAACTTATGATGACGTGAATGTCACTGAATCAGATTTCCTGTTCTCTGTGTGCCACTTCCGTCATCTCTGACGATAACGGATGTTAAGTCCAGGGTAAATGACTGGATTGGCCTTGTTGCTTTTGGCCTCCACCACACCGGCTGACGCGAGGCTGCGCAGGCCTTCGCCCCGCTGCCATCCGCGCTGGCTCCCGCCGCCACCGCCTGCCGGCCCGGCTCCGCCCGCCTGGTGACGATGACGTACTCTACCACAGCCAGAATACCGCTCCCGTGCCTCGTCCACGTCATCCCCCAACAGCAGCACGAAGTCCACCTGCTCCCGCGCCATGGCCGTGCCGCACAACGGCCCGGGGCAACACAGCAAGAGGCGGCGCGCCTTCGGAGAGGTTCCCGCGCAAGCACGCAACGCAGAAGAAGTGCGCCGCGCAGACCGCCGCCCCCATCGCGCCCATCGGTTGCTGCTCGTTGCGGTGCTCCTGTCGCTGCAGCGGTGGGCGCTCATTCCCACTCGCCATGGTCTTGTACCTGGACCGGGCTAGGGGCCACCGCTTGCCTACCGTGCTGCCGCGTGCTTTCTTCCCATGGGTGTTGTCGCTCCTCATCCTGCATGGCTGCAAGAAGCAAGAAACAGCAAGCTAAGGAGGGGAAGCTCAAGGACCCAACCCAACCTGCTCAAGGAGATTCATTTAATTTGCTCGAGAAGTCCACACAAAAGCTCAACAGGCAGTCCACGCTGCCCTATTGCGCTCTTCGGTGGGAGGCAATCAACACAGATGCTGCGTGCGCACCGTCTTCCTGCTGCTCCAGCTCCAGCAGCCCGAAGGCGGCACGCAGCAGCAGCAGCGCCGCGCGGGCACGGACAACACCTCGGCCACCTGCGCCGAGTCCGCGCGGCCTCCATAGCCGCCGCTATCGTCGGTGCCGGCAGATCCGGGGAGGTCAGCCGCTGCCGCGCACCTCTTGCTGCAGCCGCCGCTGGTCTCGCCGTCGGTGAAGGCACGTGCACTGTGCCGTACGAGAGCCGAAGCCGCGAGACTGCGGGACAATATGCCGGATGGGCCAACCTTAGCAGGGGCAAAATCGACTTGTACGAAAATACTTGTCCCAAACAAAGCACAGAATGCCAACGCAGCCTGACGGAAGTAACCGGAGTGGCATGTACAGAACAGAAAACCCGATTCAGTGACTTTCACGTCTCCAGAAGTTTTCCAGTGGTCCTGAAGAAATCTGCCAAGTTTCGATGGTCTGTAGAGAATTTTCTCCAACATCAGTGGGTGAGCAAACTATTTGGCTTTGACTTTGCAGTGGAATACAAGGTAGGGCGTCTCAATACTGTGGCAGATGAGCTCCTTCAGCGTGACTCTGAGGAGGCTGCCGCAGCAATGCTTCTCGGGGCCCTCGTTTCAGCTCTACAACGACCTTCGGCAGGAGTGCCCACATGACCAGGAGTGGATGCGATTGCGTGACCAGATCACAGACGACTCCTTGGGTGCACCATGCCAACTATCCTGATCCTCCATGGCCACCGTGTCTATGCTCTGGCTTCCTTGCCACTGCTCCCAATAATCTTACAGCTCGCCCACTCCACAGGTCATGGCGGCATTTAGAAGACGTTGTAATGACTTTGCGCCGATTTTTACATTGCCATGGACTAACCATTGGTCCGCGATAGGGTCCGTTCCTGCATGATTTGCTAGCGCAACAAGACTGAAGCCCTTCACCCCGCCGGCTTCCTTCAGACTCTCAACGTTCATTCACAAGTTTGGGCTGATATCTCACTTGATTTCATCGAAGGCTTGCCCAAGGTGCACGGCCAGTCATCCTGATGGTGGTCGATCGTTTTTCCAAGTATGCCCACTTCATAGCCCTCATTCACCCCTACACAGCAGCATTGGTGGCACGCGCGTTCTTCAAAGGCATTGTCTGCCTACATGATTTTCCATTCTCCATGGTCAGCGATTGCGACCTGGTTTTCACAGGCATCTCTAGCGCGATCTTTTCAAAAAGACGGGTGTCAAACTCTGCATGAGCACAGCATTCCAGCCGCAGATGGATGGCCAGTATGAGGTTGTCAACGAGATCATTGCAATGTCTTTGCGTTGCAGCATGAGAGACAGGCCTCACACCTCGGTTGATTGGCTGCCCTGGGTTGAGTTCTGTTACAATACGTCATACCACTTGGCACTGCGAACTACATTGTTCCAAGTCGTGTATGGCCGGCCTTTGCCGGCGCTTGTGGCATATCAAGCAGGTTCCGCTAGCACAAAGATGGTGGGCAACATCCTCCGGGAGCGTGACCTCTTCCTCAACGAGGTTTGCGACCGGCTTCTCCAGGCGCAACAGCATGCCCACAGGTACTACGACGCCAACCATCGGGAACTGGAATTCTCCGGAATTCACTGCTGGCGACTGGGTATGGCTGCACGCCGTTCCAGGTCGTGGAGCGTGTTGGAACTGTGGCATATCAATTGCATCTTCCGGCAGGCGCTCACGTCCACAACACGTTCCATGTCGGCCTCCTAAAGCCTTTCCATGGCACACCGCCGCTGGCTCCGCGGCCATTGCGGCCATGGAAAAATGGTTGCCTACTGCCTGTGCCTGAACAGCTGCTATGTGCACGTCTACGCCGTGGAGTTTGCCATGTGCTGATGCAATGGGAGGGCTTGGCCGCTACCAGTGCTACTTGAGAACTTCTGGAGCTGTTCACAGCATCCTACCCAACGTTCCAGCTCGAGGACAAGCTGTTCTTGGAGGATGAGGACGAGCTGTTCTTGGAGGACGGAGAGATGTTATGACGGGCACCACCTACAGCCGGAGAAGTAAGAACGAGGGCACCTAGTCGGTTCCCAGCCGGCTGTGAGGTACAGGAGTCCGGATAGAATAGGATTTGTGTTAGCTGTTAGGAGTTTGTTTGGAGATCAATTGTTAGCTTGTGTTTAGGAGTTTAGTGAGGATACGGCAGAATATAAGCCGGGACCCTGTACTATTGAAAGTTATGCAAAGATCAACAAAGAAGGTTGCTTCCTTGCCCTAGTCCTACGGCGCACGGCACCTACACGCCGCCGCGGTTTCAAGCCCAGGCCAACCATCTCACACACATACAACCTACGCAGCAGGCGTAGTTCTATCAGTAGCACACATATCACAAGGGTAATACATATTTATTTCTTTTATGCTGTACTTAAGTAGTGTTGTTTTGGAAGTACTGCTGAATTTCCGTTGTGGAAGTCCATGTAATAAAAAATAACACGTATCCCTCCCACCTCATTCATCGTATGTGTTGAAGAATAGATTCCAAATAGATATAATTTCTCCTCTTTTACATACTTCTATACAGTTGCTGTTGGCTAGATTGAGATGTTGAGTTATTTTCTCCAGCCTTTGTAAACTGTTAAACTTTTCATTCATTAACTTCCATATCTTATATTACTCATATCATCTACACCATTTGTATCAAAATTAGGTTATTGCCTTACCACGTTGTTGCTGACTATGAGGCTGAAGAAGATGACAGAATCCTTGACAGCGATACAACTGGCCAGATTCCTTCTCGACTGCAGCAATGGGACCATAACATTCTGGTGAAGATTGCCGAGTTCACAACAACTTTTGAGAAGCAAGTGTTGGCATATAACATAATGACAAAGAAAAGGGCCATTGGTGAGTTCAGGTCAGAGGAGCGGCTCATGCTGGAGCAAGCTTTATTACAGGAGGAAAAACAAGGTATGCTAGGACTGAGAGCAGAGATGGAGTCGAGAGAGAAAGCAGGCCGTGAGGCTGCCGAAGTGAAAATGCGGATGGCAATGGAGCATGCTCGTGCCGAGGCCCAAGCTCACTCGGAGATGATGAATCATGGCCCTATAAGGGCGAGTGCTGTTGCTTCACAAGGGGAGGATGGTCCAAGTCATGACATGATGCAGGAACATGGAGAAGATGGGTGGGGAACTGCTCACAGGGATGACGAAGATCCATCTGAGGATTTCCTCAATGTTGAGAATGAACCCGAGAATGGGAACTCAGAAGGGCAAGAGGACTGGCGCAGATCTGGGGAGCTTGATCTGAACTCTAGGTAAGGGTGCGTTCTCTTATGCAGATTGGCCGACGCAACGACACAGTGACGAGCATGTGCCTGCGCCGTCTGTTGAGCGGAGGGTGCAGAAGTTTCCTTGTTTCCGTATGCGTTACGTTGCAGACCCCAAGGCGTGGGGGACAGCACAGGTTCAGTGAACTAATTCAAAATCGTAGGCCAGACTAGATACAATAACGTGATGTATCTATAGTTTCTCTTATTTGCTCTGTTTAAGATAATGTAGCCCGTTTTTAAACCATTATGCGTTCCATTTTGAACAAATTAGCTTGTGTATTTGACAATAACAATATTTACTCCGTCCCTCGGTGCCATTTTAGAATTGTTTTTTCTTTCTAAAAACGTATTACTACCTGCGATCTGACTGTATTGGTATTGAAACGTCCCAAAATTTAGTAACCGGAATTTTCTTCTAATTTTTCTCTAATTCAAAATCAATTTTCGAAAATTTTGGATGTTGTTTATTTGTTTTTGAGTGTATTAATATGAGTTCAACAAAATCCTAAATATAGCAAATACTCTCCACCAAATTTTTTTCCAAAATTCATTTTCAAAATTCAATTCCAAAAAAATATCCCCGCTCTACTTGGATCCTCCATCTTCGCATTACTTGGACCTCCATCTCCGTGCTATGTGGACCTTCTATCTCCGCGACATTTGGACCCTCTATTTTCGCGCTATGTGGACCTCCTATCTCGGCTTCCTCCTCTATCGGCTATAAATAGCCTCCCACACCAAGCTCACTACCGCCACAATATCAGCCCCCAGTTCAACCCTACGTTGTGCGCCACGAACGCCATCCCTCTCCTCCCTTGATGTGTTCATGCACATGAGCAGAGTGTCTCTGCGTTCTTCGTCGAGAGGCCACCATACCTCGATTGCTCCAATTGTGAGCACCTCGCCACATCCCTGCATCATCCCCAAGCCGCGCTCCCCTTGAATCGAGCTCCCCACGAGCTCCTATGCCGTCACCAATGGCTGCCCGTGGTGAGCACCTCCGCGTCCACCACCTCCACTACGTTGACAAACACCAGAGCTAAACGCCGGTGAGCTACTGCCAGTTGCTCACGGTGACGCGAGGCAAGCAGCCGAGCAGAAGCGCTGCTCGGGCCTGCTCGTGCCCCTCTACCTGTTATAACAGCCCCCTCTCCTGTGAATGACAGGTGAATCCACCCATTATTTTTCCCACGCCAACCACCAGGCACCGGTGATTCGCCCATCACTAATCACGTGTCATTCGAGCTGGCAGGTTCAATCTTGTACCATTCTTTTCTTCTATTCATTTATTTCCGAATTAATCTCTCCACTATATGAGCTCCAATCCCTTTGTTTCTTCTTTCTAAATTCATCAAAAATCAATATCTACCACACACAAAAGTTTCATGATTTTAGAAGCTTCCAAAGCCGCCTACAAGCCGGTGCCACATTTGACACCGTAGGCGTGGACCGTTGACACCAGCCTGAAACTCTGCAAGCAGTCTAGAAATATTTTCTGTTCCTCCAGAATCCAAGAATACGATTTTATAATCCCGTTTCCAAATATTCGGATTTTGGAATATTCCTTTTTCTTTTTCTTTTTCCGAATATGCAAGATTCATACCTTCTTCGATCCAACTCCGATTTGGGTGATTGTTTCGCCTAAAATCATCTAAAATCAAGCTCTACCTACTCATATACTCTACATAATCTTTTGTCCTGGCCGGAAGCAGCCGTCGTGCCACCATGACGCCGTCCTACGCCCAGTCAGTGCTTCACACCGGTCCCACAATTTTTGTATGCCTAGTGATTGATGCCCTATCCACCTACTCTACATAAATCCTAAAGGTTCCTATCTTAGTTTGTTCGAGCCCTGAATTCGGATAATGACGATACCGAAAATCATCTGAACATCATTGCTCTCTCCACCACTCCGAAAAAGATCTTCTCCAAAACACCAACATGCGACCACCACCCCTTCGGCGTTGTCGACCCCGCATCTCGCGTCCACCACCCCTACCTTGGCATCTCTGTAACTGTCATTACCGAGCCCGCTAACTCGCCCGAAAACTCGTTACACCCCAACCACTTGCAGTAATGCCACCAGTTAGAACCTAGCAGACTCTCATCTCCGCAATCCAAGCTCTACACTACCAAACCCGTTGAGCTCATATTATGCTTTGATTTGTGTGTTTTCCTTGTTTGTGCACTAGGCTTTACCGGAGAGTCCGTTTGGCCTGCCCCTCGTGTTATACTACGCGATGGTCTGCGCCAAATACGTCCAGCAACTGTTATATCAACCGCCTCAACAAAGTGAAAGGCAAGCCCATTGGAATCCCCACTTGATGCATAAAATTTCTATGTTTCACAAACACAACTCGTGGCCTGATAATCACATAAAAACTTGCATGTTTTGCTTGCTAAGGTAACCCAGAAAAATATACAGCCACCTAAGTTTATTTTAGATATAGCGCGCATAAGTATGATCGCTCATTTAATTATCTATCATAATCTTGATGCTAATAATGTGGAATGTGAAGTGTATGGGAAAGTGGATGTGTGTGTGGTTTTAAAATAAAATGGGGAAGAACTCCGGCAACCGACCTTGTCGGAATACGGCTACGGGCCGAAACAGCCATAAGGGCAGGGTTTGAACAGATAACTTAGCTACCTGCGGTTACCCCTTGTCCCGGGATTCATGGAGAATACCGGGTAGGTGGATTGCTCGCGCTGTCGAGCATTGAAAAGTTGGAATGGTTCTACTTGAGCTCTCCGTAAGGACCGTTATGATTTTCATCTTGCCTAACTCTTTTAGTACAACTACTCGCTCTGTATGAGGCATTGGCCAGGCCCGAGCCGGAGTGGATAGCCTAGTAGCTTCTGTGCTGGCGCACAAGGGGCTAGGGGATGGGTGGTGTGCCAACGGTAGTACCGCAGGGTACTGGAGTGGCTCGGATGCCCGAACCCCTAAAGTTCAGCTAGGTGATGAAACAAAGGCAACGGCTTGGTTTGGAATTTGGGCAATTATGACGGTAACGTGCCGCTGAGTCCAACTTGTGGGAATTAGTACAACCCTCTGATCAGAGTAAAACCTATTCGAATAGTCCGTGTCCACTGGTATGGATGAGTTATGGCTTGGTTCTTTAGTTAGCAGTTTTCATAAAAATAAAATGGAATTGGTTTGGGATTGGATAAACATGGTTTTTGGTTCAGAAGTGGATGCTAGATGTATGGAAAATGTGTTGGCTGGAACGGCATGGGCCACTTTGGACCGGAAAGTCCAATGGCAAACCTTTTTGGGAAAAACTCAGTTTTTAGAAAGACTAAAACTTGACAACTATCTCAAACCCTGCATACAAATATTTTTCTGCAAAAGTATCCTAAGCTCCAGATATGTCTTGCATACAGTGTTAGCTTTCCCCAAATTCCTTTGGAGGAAGGTGGGCGGCTGAGTACGTATGTACTCACCCTTGCTTTGTTGTTGTTTTTTTTCTCAATGCTATGGACATATATTGGTCGGAGAACGAGTAAGGGTTATGACCTGCTTCCCAACTGTTGCATGAGGAAGATGGGCCTACGTTTTATATTCCGCTGCTTAGATTTTCAGGGCTGCGCCCCTACCGTCGTTGTTGTACTAGAAAAGTGATTAGACAATTGCAAGAATGTAAATGTGGAAACTAAATAGATGAGCAGAGTGATCGCAAACTCCTGATGACGATGGCAACGACGGCACGAGTTGGAGACACGGAAATTTTTTACCGAGGTCTAGGGAAGGTTCGGAACTGCGCAAGCCTCCCCTACTCGTTTGGCGCTCATCGCAAAGCCTTGCTCTCACGTAGTCCGCGCAAAGACTACAGCCTCTATCCGTGCATGGATAGTGGTCAGCAAGGTGACCCACGCAAGGGTCAAGCAAGCACGGTCGAGTAATTCTAAAAATCTCCGTACACTCTCATGCTGAGTTGTGGTATTTTGCGGGCCTCTTAGGGATACTCACAGTTGTCTCCACTAGGTGAACTTTTGTCCAAACCGCCGAGGGCCTCCATCCCTCTCACAAGTAAGGTGGCAGCCCCTCCCCAACTTAGAGGGTCTTGCCAGACTTACAAGCCCCTTTTACAATTCTTCAGGTGCGCAAGCAAGAATTGCCAAGAGTTTCGCAAAACTTACTACAACACTTGGTCGCAACAAAGAGCCATGCATTAATCAAGGCCTAAGCAAGTAGTTCGCAAGCACTAGGTATGCCTAGATATGAACTATATGCTCTCTTGATGGATTGTGCTCTCAAAATATGTCTCAACACTACAATGCACTCCGGATTCATTGAAGGTTGGACCAACGCCTAAGAGGGGGTGAATTAGGATTTCAAAAACTAAGACTCTCTAAAAACTACAACTACTTATCAAAACCTATACAAGATAAACTAGCTATGTGCACTAAGGTTTTGCTAAGTGTTGCTAATTCTATCATGACCAAGTCTTGGAACCTAGTTCCACCTAGAAACTAACCTATCAAGCTAGTTTAGGGAAGTAAGCACACAATTGTAAGAATATAAACGCGGAAGCTAAAAGATAGAATAGAGTGATGCAAACTCTTGTCGACGATGGCGATGATGGCACAAGATGGAGACACGAAGGTTTTTTACCAATGTATCGGAAAGGCTCGCAAGCCTCCCCCTAGTCCTCGTTTGGCGCCCCTTGTAAGGCTTTGCTCTCACGTAGTCCTCAAGCTTTGTTCTCATGTAGTCCTCAAAGGAATACGGCCTCGCCATTGCAAGGGTAGAGGATGGCAAAGTGACCTTCGCAAAGGTCAAGCAACCCGATCGGGTAACTTCGGATATCCTTGGTACACGCCGCATGCATGGGTGTCACAACACCACTTGATCGCAATCATGGGATATATGCTAATAAGGCCTAAGCAAAGATGCTCGCAAGCTCTAGCTATGCTGGGATGTGTCTACTTAGTTCTTTTGATGGATTGGGCTCTCAAATGTGTGTATCAATACTAGAGTGAAGTCTAGGGTCACCAACCATGTTGTGGAGGCTGAGCAAGGGAGTATTTATAGCCCAAACCTCAAAACTAGCCGTTGGGGAGTAGCTGCACTGTGCAGGCTGCGACCATCGAACCGTCCGATGGTCCCCCCAACTAGCCGTTGGAGTCAACCGTTGGAACTTTAGTTGACTATTGAGACCATCGGACCATCCGATGCGTACAATTACTCACGGTCTTGATTTGTTGATTCTTTGTCCAGAATGCCCGATGGATCATCGGACCGTCTGATACTTCAAAACGCCGGGACTTGGTCTTCTCCTTCTCTGCTGCCTAGAATGTTCGATGGTTTCATTGGACTGTCCGATGTGTGTAATGTCTTGAATCTTCAATTTGAGGCTTCTTCATCTCACCAGACCGTTCGATGGGGCTCCATGGGACTGTCCGATGGCGCAAAAATCTGGCCCGTTGATTGCTTGGATTTGTTGTATTGTGCATCACGCTTGCATCTTGATGGAGTCTTGGGTCTTGTCTTGTGCATTTCAAGTTGTCCTTTGAGGTGTTTGTACACCAAATCCATCTCTTGCATCCTAGGACTTAAACAAAAATACTTGCATGCACATTAGTCCCAAATGATACATGTTGTCACCGAACCCCCAAAATCACACTTGGGAACTAAGCACAAGGCTTAGGGCCCATTTTCCTTACAATCTCCCCCTTTTTGGTGATTGATGACAACACGACCAAGCAAGCAATAAATAATAGCAACTAAAAGAATTTGAACATACTACTTGCTAGGATGCAATGCAAAGACAAGATCAAAGGATGCTAATTGAAACATGCAGTGATACTAATTGATGTTTCATTCCAAAAAGATTAGAATAATTTGCTCATGATGTCTTGCCCTTGCAATGATCTTGTCCCCTTTTGTGGTCAATGGTCATAAGGCTCCTTCTTACACCAATGCCACTTCCATCTTTTTCTTGGACCATTGCCTTGATTTTTGATCATCATTTCTCCCCCATTGTTCTTGATCATGCGGCAACCCCTTTGGTCCTCTTTGATCTTCCCTTCCGGGTTCATGTTCAACTCCTTGCTAGCATTGCCTTGATCTTTGATCTTCATTTCTCCCCCATTTTCTTGATCCTGTGGCAACCCCCTTTGGTCCTCTTTGATCTTCCCTTCTTGGTTCATGTTCAACTCATTACTAGCTTGCTTGGGTCCACAATTTCTCCCCCTTTGAAATCAAACACCAAAAATGAAAGCATTAAAAGCACAAGGGAGAATCCCACATACTATGATCCTTAAGATATGGAAGTTGAATGGACCACAATACATGAGACTCACATAACATAGGCTAAACTCCCCCTAAAAGTGTGCATATATAAGATGGTAGACGAACCATATGCACAACTAGCCAATTCATACACATGGGAGCTTAAACTATATTATGCATGGAGTTAGCTATAAATGGTTGAAATGTACACCAAGGAAGGTGTTACTAAATTGAATCCCATTTTCCTTAACTTCATGCGTACCTCTAGGGGCTTGGGTGATACTAAACACATGATAAACTTGAAAACATTGTTAGTCTCAAAATATCACAAACCAAATGATAGGATCCCCCTAAAAGGGTGCATACAAGCTTTGAATTGCTTGTGAGAAACATGCACTAGACAATCAAGTCCAATTGAGGAGCTTACCCTATGTTTTGGACATTGGCACAAAGGATAGGGAATAAAACTAGTGCCAACTACCTAAACTAAGAAACATGTAGGTGGCTCATGGGTTAGAATGAGACACAAGAAACCTACCATAAGATAGCCGAGGCATGCATTACTAGAATTTAGATTTGCACATGTAAAGCCTAGGCAATAATAACATCTAGATGCTAAAAGAAGTACATGAAAGTAAATCTCGTTACGAACACACATGGATGACTTGGGTATGTAGTGATCTTCAACACCTGGCTTTCTAACTTGAATCCTCATTGTAGCCAAGTCTCCAAGTCCTTTTTACCCCTTCTGGCTCTACATTGCCTTTGGAACACGTACCTTCTTGGATGCCTTCATGGTATGAATTATGTCCTTCGGCACCCAAATAGGTTGGTTCCACCCTTTGCCTTGCCTATTGATTTTGTGAGCAACCACCTTGTTGTTGTTCTTCATGTGAAAATATGGTGTGCTCTTCCCTTGTCTTCCTTCAAACTTGGCTCAGGGTCGTTTGGAGTGACACTCATCTTTTCTCCTCCCTCTCTCTTCTTGGCTTCCCCCTTCTTCTCTACTCTACACATGTATGACTTGTGGCCTTTGAGAGCCAATGGACAAGCCTCATTACTCTCCTGGTGTGATGTGTGATTGTCAACATGTGCAAGTCCTTCGATGGACATGAGGCCATCCGATGGATTAGAGGTAGAAGAAGAAGACCCGGATGGACATGTCCAGAAACCTCGATGGACTAAGGCAAAGCCTCGGCATTGGTTGGACATGGGAGCTCAGTACATGGAGGGGCAGCTCCGCGACGGCGGTGTAAGTCCTCCGATGGACTGCGAGGGAACTCCGACCGGACTAGAGAAGTTGGATGCCACTGTGGTGCTCCAACCCCAGTGCATGGTGCGAAGGCATACGGGGGTGGCTTTGGCGGCTTCGGCTCAAAACCACTACCCAAGTTACCCAAGACTTGGCGAGTGGGCCTAAAGTCGTCAAGATAGAATATTGGGCCAAGACCCAGCCTAGGAAGCCCACAGAATAAAGTTTCTTAGTTCTAACTTCAAAATAAGAGGAAGCTTCCGGACTACTGGATATCTGGCGTACATCCAAGCGAGGCATGGAGAAGAAGAAGATTAAAGCATCATCGTAGTCGTCCGATTGTATCTCTTTCCTTTCAGCCCCTTTCGGACATTCTAGAGTAAGTTTTTAGTGTTAAATAGTGTTGTTAGGCGTGGGGTATAAATATATTTGTGGCTAGTCATTGAGGTGACTCTTCCACCTCTTGAAACCCTAGGCTTAGCATTTCCTAGCAGCCAAATGCTTGGAGAGGCAATCAGGTGCTAATCTAAGATTTGGAGTCCCCTATAGCTAGTACTTTGCATCAGTGGGAGGATGAAGGGTGGTAGGCTGTAGGGATCTTGTATGAACTGATTTCCCACTTCAATCCAAGCAAGATTTGTCCTCAAATCGAGTGCATGTGTGTAGCCCTCTCCTTCCTCCCATTCCCTTGGTTTTTGGGTGATTTCTCAAAGGCCTTTGGTGCTTTGATTTGCCTATGAGATTTCCACTTTCGTTTCACTGTTTTGGACATGCAAGGATGTGGACATTATGTCTTAGAACATGTCAATCCTGCAGGATTTCTATGAGTAAGTCGTTCTTGAGTTTTACCCTTTCTTGCCCAAATATTTACGTCTTCACAACATCTAAAATTCCCGCTAATCCCATGATCTTTTTCAATAGATCTTTTGGGAATAGCTTTGGAATGGAGTTAGGATAGCCTGTGTCAAATCTCATGAAGATTGAAGAAGGTTTGGTCAAGTTTTAGCTTTGGAAGCTCAAGAACCGGGCTATTTTTTGTTCTGTTCAAAATGTCCTGTGCATTTAGGTTATAATGCCCTGTGCGTTCAGCTCAGAATGTCCTATGCGTTCACCTCAAACCATCCTGTGTTCAACCATAGGACCGTCTGATGCGTAATTTTTGGCGTTGTTTTCTCTTGTTGTTCGCGTTGGTTTTTCCTTTGATCGTGCCACTTTGTCCCTCTACTGTATGGCCATACTCTCATCTTTTGCACATGCAATTAGAGCACATCTAGGCATGTAAGGTGGATGGTAGAACCCAGGTGTCCGATTCTTTGGTTTGCTCATCTTGTGTTCCTTCTCTCTCTTTGCATCCTTTGTCTAGGACAATTGAGCATGTGCTTCCGCTTTGTGTTTGGTATGTATCTCTTCAGTGGACGATACCACGCACACGTTGTGAGTTATATATGTATCCTCTTAGTGGACGGTATCTAGCTTTCTTTGGTAAAGTTCTGAGTCAGGGTTTAAATTTGAGTTTTCAGCTGCTCCTATTCACCCCCTGTAGTCGCAGTCTACGGTCCTACAAGTGGTATCAGAGCCGGTTAGGTTTCTTCATACTTTTACCGGAGAGAGATCAATAGCGACTATGACACAAACTAGGATGGTCCCAGTCCTTGCCTCTGATGGCTTTACCTACTGGAAGGGTTGGATCAGAGCATTTCTGCTTAGCCAGAGTGAGGACATATGGGTGCTACCCAGAGTATGACTTTCAGGGTGCTCCTTGTTGCCGAGCGTACCACACCGTTGCTCGTTGCTCAGCACGAGGTGAAGTACAAGACAGTGAACATTGTATTCTCTAGACTTGGTCCAGTAGACTATGATATGGTGTACCATCTTGATACCGCCCGTGAGATCTCGTCCCTGCTTAGTGCACACCATGAGAGGACGATGACGGTTAAAGGTCGTCTCGTGGAGACTTACCAGAGGGAATATGAGAGTTTTGCCTAGAAGCAGGGAGAGTCTGTGGATGCCTTGTTTGGTCATTTTCAATCGATCATCAACAAACTCCGTGTCAACTCTGCCCTGCTGCTCTCCCATACAATGATCATCATCAGGCTGTGAAGTTGTTGTATGCCTTGGACAGAAAAGTATGGGAGGTCAAGATGAACTCGATTCTCAAGTCGGCAGGGTTTGACACCATAGGTGTACAGGAGCTCTATAGCAAGCTTAAGACCTCAGAGGTGGATTACCAGATGAGAGATACTCTCGATGGTACTGGCTCCAAGAGCCTGGCCTTGGCTTCTAGTTCTAGAGAGGCTGTTGCTAACCCCCTGGTTCACAACTTCTTGTTTTCAGCTTTGATGTTTGTGACAAAGGAGTAGTTGGCGATTCTAGGGGATGAGGAGATTTATGCAGTGTCTAGTCACTTTTAGCATGTCTATGACAACCGCATGAGCAAGAAGAGAGGAGAGCAGCCTAAGTGCTTCGAGTGTGGAGAGGTTGGACACTTCATCACCGAGTGCCCCAACAAGAACAACAACTACTACAAAGAAGGGCAAGAACCACTCCGGCGACTCCAGCAAGTACCACTGTCGCAACTCCAACAAGTACCACTCTGAAAGCATGATTGCAGCAAGTACCACTCCGGCAAGAAGATGAAGGGCTTCAAGAAGGCCTTCATGAGCTACTAAGGGGACAACCGCAAGTGGGACAAAGACTTCTTCGCCGAGACTAGACTTTGTAGCGGATCATCTTCCTCTTTGTCCACCAAGCAGGACAAGAGGAGGGAACGAGGCAGTCCGGCGTGCCTCTGCTTCGTCTCCATCAAGTCCAAGCACAAGCACAAGATGAACCGGAGATTGGTCTGCTCCATGGCGCTCGAGGACAAAGATGACAAGGGCAACAACGACTCTTCCTCTGATGATGAGGCAACTCTTGAGCAAGCTGAGATTCTTGAGATGCTAGAGGATAACAGTAGAGTGCTTAAGGCCTAGGATAAGATGCTAGAGAAGGCAGCCAAGAGGTTGAACAAGCTAAAAGCCAAGCTTGCTGATGCTTTGGCTGAGATTCAAAGGTTGAAGAGTGTGTAAGCCCAGCCTAGTGAGGTTGAGTGCCCTTCCTGCACATCATTGATGATTGATGTTAGTGAGCAGAAATGCAAGTATGGTCTTCAGGTAGAAGAGATGGATGGGCTAAAGGGCGAGTTAGGCATGCTCCAGCCTAAGCTGGATGAGCCTCTTGTGAGTGAGGAGCTTGAGTGTGAGTCTTGCCCCTACCTAGCAGTTGACATAGCTGAGCTGAAGGTGAAGTGTGAAGGGCAACTCAAGGAGTTGGTAGAGCTTAGGGCTAGGCCTATGATTTTGGGTGCGTGCATGGTCAGCTCTACCTTGAGAGCCGAGCAAGAGTAGATGAGAGATGACTTTGAGGTTCTTTCAGCACCTCCTAACACTTGTGAGAGTTGTCTCACTTTGAGGTTACAGTTGGTGGAGAAGGATGCCACCATTAGGAAGTTGGAGAAGTCAACTACCCCTATTCCCTCTTTGGACTGTGAGTTTTGTGTTGCTTCGACTGTGGTGATAGAGGAATTGAGGGGAGGGGGACAAGCACAACTTAGAGGATGGGAATGCTCGTTTGCGTGAGGTGCTGAGTTTGGTGTATGCAAGGCAACCCCAGCTAAAGTGACATCAGTGTCATTGGGTTTGGAAAGTGCAGTACCTCAGGTGAGAAGAGAGCCACAACCAAGCTAAAGATTGCCTCTCCCCAGCATACTGTTGATGGGTTTTTCCATGAGCCACCTAAGGCCACCCCAAAGAAGCAGTACTAGACACCCAAGCCCTCGCATGCTAAGCTGGACAAGAGAGTGACTAAGATTCTCAAGCCCTAGTAGCCTGCACCACCCAAGGCTACACCACCACACCCTAGGCAAGCTAAGACACATTCTACCCCACCTACCAAGAGAACTGTCTACCACTGTGAGTTTTGCCAGGGGAAGGTCACTTGGAGGAGTTTTGCTTCAGGAGGAAGCAGGTTGAGAGCCAGGAGAGAGCTTGGGGGACCCAGGATTAGTTCTACCAGGGTGGTAGGCAAGATTCTCCTTGTCGCAGTGAGATGAGAGACCACTTTGCTGGTGGTGAGAGAGGAGGCGGCTTTCGAGCCCATGCTCCTAGTGGTGAGAGATGCTTTGCCGGCCAAGCTCCTAGTCGTTTTCAAGACAACTATGGACCCCATGATCGAGGCTTTGGTAGAGGCTTTGTGAGTCCATGCTTTGGAGGTTGTGGTTACCCTAATTATCGTGATGATAACTTTGGCTGTGCTTACCCTACCTTTGAACAGATGGCTCGGCACTAGTTCAGCAGTTTTACTAACCCCAGTGCCGAACTATTTGCTCGCTCTCGCTTTCCTTGATTTTGTAGGATCGAGGCTAGGAGGACATTTGTATCATGGACTCCGGGCTACTCTAGGCACATGATAGTGCACCGCAGATGGTTCTCCAGCCTCAACCCTGTGATCACTAAGGAGTACATCACATTTGGGGATAACGGTCAAGGTAAGGTGTTGGGTGTTGGTTCTTTCTTGCTTTCTTCCAAGCTTTTCCTGAGAGAAGTTGCTTTTGTGAGGAGTCTGGGGTGCAATTTGGTTTCTGTCTAACAACTTCTCAAGGAAGGGTTTGATACTCACTTTAAGGAGGGTTCTTCTTGTGTTCTTGATGCTAAGGAAAACCTTGTTTGTCAGATTTTGCCCTATGGGCAGGTTTTTAAGGTTGATTTTGCATATGTTCTAGCCCTTCTTGGTGTTTTGTCACTGGTCCTTCTACTGATATCTGGATGTGCCATAGGAGGCTAGGCCATTTGAGCTTTGATCTGCTAGTCAGGTTGAGCTCGATGGGTCTGATCCAAGGATTGCACAAATTGAAAGTAGAGAAGGACTTAGTGTGCCACCCGTGTCATCATGGCAAGATGGTTGCCACCTCCCATGCTCCTGTTAATCAGGTTACGACTTCTTACCTTGGTGAGCTATTGCATATGGACACGGTTGGTCCTGCTCGGGTATAGTCGGTAATTGGAAAGTGGTATGTCCTTGTCGTAGTAGACGACTTTTCTCGCTTTTTGTGGGTGTTCTTCATGGAGTTCAAGGATGAGGCTTTTAGTTTTGTTTGGGATCTAGTATTGAGGTTCATGAGGGCTATACGCAGTGACAATGGCGGATAATTTTGAAAATGTTGTTTTGAAACCTTTTGTCATGACCTTGATTTTGAGCACCAATTCTCTTCTTTATAGAGCCCACCGCAGAATGGTGTTGTGGAACGCAATAATCACACACTCGTTGAGATGGCACGGACGATGCTCTATGATAATAGGACTCTACGGTGTTTTTGGGCTTAGGCAGTGAATACGGCCTGTTACATTGCCAACCAAATTTTCCTATGAGCTTTCTTAGGGAAGACTTTGTACGAGCTTTGGTTTGGTAGGCAGCCTAGGGTCAAGCATTTGCGAGCGTTTAGCTCTAGATGCTTCATGCTTAACGAGGCGGGGCATTTGGACAAGTTTGAGTCTCATTGCTTGGATGGTATCTTTCTAGGGTTCGCCTTGAGCTCTACCGCATTATGAGTGTGGATCATAGAAACCAAACAAGTAGTGGGGACGTGCGCCTGCACAACCCCTACCTTTGAGATTTCAGGTGATGATGAAGAAGGCACTCCCATCTTTGAAGATGAGGAAGGTATGAAAGGTGTTGGTAATGCAGGAGCCTCTGCACCAGCTATAGCTCCTACCCTCTCTGTTACGAGCTTAGATAATGAAGATGAACCTACGCCTACAGTATCCACTTCGCTCCCCCATGTACAAGCTCAAGCAGATGTTGGCCCCACTAAGGATGCAGGGGAGGTGACCTCCGAGAGAGTTCCCTACTCTCGGTAGGTCTAGCGGGATCAGCCCCCCACAGAGGACGATTGGAGAGCTCCGTGAGAGGACCTTGAGGTCCAAGTAGGTTCTATCGCTTTCTTTGCACATGTTGCATTTGTTGTTTCCTTTGAGCCCAAGGATGCTGGACACAGTCTTTCTGATGATCATTGGATTAATGCTATGCATGAGGATTTAGAAAATTTTGAGAGGAACGAGGTTCGGGTTTTGGTAGAGCCACCGCCACAATGCAATCCTATTGGTAAAAAATGGGTTTCCAAAAATAAGCAAGGGGATGATGGCATTGTTGTGTGGAGCAAGGCTATACTTGTGTTTTAGGATTTTTGTCAAAAAGAGGGGATGGACTATGAGGAAACATTTGCTCCAGTTGCACGCCTAGAAGCTATACATATGCTCTTAGCCATTGTAGCTTCCAAGGGTTTCAAGCTTTACCAAATGGATGTGAAGTCTACTTTTTCTAAATGGTTTCATTCAAGAAGAAGTTTATGTAAAACAATGCCCTGGATTTGAAAATGCTAAACACCCTAACCATTTTTACAAATTTCAAAAGGCCTTGTACGTTTTGAAACAAATCCCTAGAGCCTAGTATGATAGACTTAAAAGCTTTTTGCTAGACTAGGGTTTCAAAATGGGGAGTGTAGATAAGACGTTGTTCCTCCTCAGGCATGGTATCACCTTCTTGTTGTCCAGATATATGTGGATGATATCATCTTTGGTGGCTCATCTCACTCTCTTGTTACCAAGTTTTCTAAGCAGCTGTCGAAGGAGTTTGAGATGAGCATGATGGGAGAGTTGCAATTTTTAGCAAACTTAGGAAAGCACCTTCATCCACCAAGCCAAGTGCACAAAGGACTTGCTAAAGAAGTATAGCTTTGGAGAAGACTTAAAGCCAATGTCGACTCTAATGAGCTCCACTACTTCCTTGGACAAGGACGAAGATGGTGTTGCTGTGAACACAAAGGAGTACCATGGGATGATCGGGTCGCTGCCCTAACTTACGGTGATGGCCTGATATACTGTTCGTTGTGTGTCAGTGTGCATGCTACCAGTCTTCGCCACTAGAGTCACATCACCAAGTAGTGAAACTCATCTTCAGGTACCTCACTTACACTCTTGAGTTCAGTCTATGATTCTCATCAGGTTTGACCCTCTTTCTTAGTGGGTATTGTTGGCGGTCGATAAAACCCATTTCGACCACCAACATTTCATGTTTGAGAGTATAATTTATTAAGTTTTCATGTATCAGTAACTAGTTCCACAAGATGTACATGAATATTTGGATGCAGGTACCAAAATGCACACAAAATGGTTGTAAACATAACAAGGACCGAAGACGAGCATCAATGGTGAAAATGAGGTGGCCGCCTAGCCACTTTTCAGGCACAATAGTGGCCGCCCGGCCATTCAGCACTGATAGCATGGCCGCTCGGCCATGTGTCATGGCCACCCGACCACCCTTCAAAGTCCAATTGCCACGTCTTTGATCCTACACACAAAGAAATACAAGGCAATGAAAGATCCAACCATACAAAAGAGCACCCAATGCATCCAAGGTTCGAAAGAGCACTAAAATGAAGATCGGTGACATCAACAATCCGAGGGAAGAGCCGTGTAACCAACCAGTGGAGAACACGTGGCTGCCCGGCCACTTTCCTTGGCTGCCCAGCCACTCTTCGGATGCATTTTGCACGTGCACCAACTGCTTCAACTGTCAACCGACGCGAGGAATGCATCTCAACCAAAGGATCAAGCAAGTTGGTTCATCGGATGGCCACCCGATCACCCCCTATGGTCAGCCAGCCACTGCCTAGGTTGCCTGGCCATCGACCTACACCAAGAACCGACCTAGTGCACCTACAAATACCCCCTCAGCCTCCAAGCTATATATAGCCCCCAGGAGATCACTTGTAGGGGGTGGGAGATTAGAATAGAAGTGTGGTTGTGTATTTATGTGTAGAGTATTGTAGTAGGGCCACCCTTGGCATTGTAGAGAGAGTCACATATGTCTCAAGGGAGAGTAGTGAGTGAAGAGGGAAGGAGCTAGAGTTGCCTTTGGTATTCTTTTTTCAGAATTCTTTATTTCAGAGGAAGGATATTCTTTTCCAAGATTGAGTAAAGTTCCGTGTTCTCTTGTTTATAAATTTCATACTTAGTTTATTTACACTCTCAGTCCTCTGCTTAGTAGTTTATGGGTGCTAAGTGTGCTCTGTTTAGTTTAACTATATAGTTGTGCTTGCTCTCTGGCTTCGAACCAGTGCAACAGTAAACTCGTTCATGTAGATGTGGTGTCTATACTAGAGTTTGCCAGAGTGGGTGTCTTGTCCCACGTAGTTTTGGTTGGTAGTCCCACCTGGTTAAAGCGGGTGTGTCTTGTGTAGTCCAACCCCGTCGTTCGGATAAGTAGTCATCGACGCATAGCTGAGCCTTGTAGCACCCGCCTTTCTCGTCTAGGTTATTAGCACTCTGGTGCTCGAAAGTGGTTCTACAGTCTTGGTGTCCAAGTGAACCTGTTAAGCAGGGTTCTAGTTTGTTTACTAAAGTTAAGTTGTTTTATTTAAAGTAGAGATCCTGGCCTACTCTGTTTTATATATCTTTACAATTGCTAGTTTTACTATTCGGTTCTGTCTATTCTACGTTGTGTTACTCCTCGTTCCTTGTGGATTTCAATACCCTAGAATACTCTTAGGTGAAAAACTACAACGTGTTTTCGTGCGCTTGCAGATTTATTTCAGTAGGCTAAGAAATTGCAATAGGTATTCGGATGCTGACATTGGCGGGTGTCTGATTGATCGCAAGTCGACTTTCAGGACTTGTCAGTTTCTTGGGTCTTCGCTTGTGTCCTAGTCTTCTCGCAAACAATCAAGCATAACCCAATCCACCATAGAAGAACAGTTTGTAGCCGTTGCTAGCTATTGCTCCCAATTGCTTTGGATGAAATCCACTCTGAGAAACTTTGGGTTGACCTATGGGAGAGTGCCACTATACTTGTGTAGGAAAGAACCCATGTCTCCACTCCAAAACTAAGTTTCTGAGGGACAACTATGAGAAGGTTGAGATAGACTTAGTCCATGTGGGAACTGAGAGCCAACTAGCTGATATCCTAACCAAACCCCTAAAGCAAAAAACATTTGATCGTTTGTGAGGGGAGTTGGGCATTTGTTACCCCTTTTAGTTTGGGGTAGCTATGTGGTAGTTTAGGCTTTGTTTTGCTTCTTCTTTCCTTCTCTTTTGCATTTTTTGTATCATATCATGCATTGCATTCATGTAATATGTGCATTTTCACTTAACTTGCACTAGAGCTCTTTTGGAATGACTAGTTAGTACTTGCTTATGCTAGATTGTATAGTGGTTGCATGATCACAGTTGCCTAAGCTCCTTGAATTTGTGTCAAATCATTTGTGAGCTAAGTCACTTTTATTTCCTGAAAATCAAAAACCATGATCACCACTTGGTCACCTAGCATGTGTAGGAGTGTTGAATGCTATACTATATTTTCATGCTAGGATATGCTAGTCGTATGCCTTTGTTAAGTTGTTGCCTAGGCATTTATGACACCTTGGCTAAATCTGAAACATGAACTAAATTTCTTACTAGTGGTGTATTATGAGCTGAATTGAAAAGATCCAGGTGGGTTTGCTTGTTACACTAACTTAGTTTGAGATAGCTTGCCTTTGCACTTTGGCAAGATCTTGGACTAAGCTGTGAATGAACAAAACCTTGTCTTAAGCTTCTCATGGTTCTCTGAACCTAGGCTTGGCATTGGTGGGTAAGAAGTGGCTAGACAAGTAAATAACCACTGGCACTAAACTAGAGCTTGCTTATGATTCATAAGTGGTTAATTCTGATTATTGCAAGTCTCTAAATTGCTTATGGCCTGTTGTATATGCTTTGGTTGAGAGTAGCACACCTTATATGCATTGCTAGCATCTTGCTATTCATGCCTACCTTGCTAGGTGCTATTCATGTTGGTGATTCTTTCTTTTCAACAACCCTGAAAAACATGCTCCTAATCTATATAAGATAGATTTACTCGAGATTGTTGTATGCTTCCTTGTCCTCACTTGCACTATATGCTAGAACTCATATTTACTAGCTTTTCATCCTTGCTGAGCTCTTCATGTTACACTTCTTGCACCTCATGGCATATTTTGAGGGGGAGTTATCTAGTTCAGGGGAATAGAGTTCTATGAATCCTTGATGTGTCCATTGTCAACAAGGGGGAGAGTTTATGAATCAAGGGGGAGAACTCTGGGAGTTTAGTTGATGGGGAGCTTTGCATTCAATTTGCATTTGTGAGGATGCATTTCACGGGGAGTTTGGGCTTTTGGCAATGCTCTTGCATGAGCGCATTTAGCCTTTTGCCTCTTTCTAGAGGAGCCGATGCTTTGCCTAAGCATGACTGTGTTGAGCCAGTCTGCCTCTTTCTTGAGGGGTCATGCTTTAGTTGATCGATTGCGTTGAGCCGTTTTCGTTTTCTTAGGGGGTCGATCTTTGGTTTTGTTTTTGTTGCCTCGATTTGCCCTTCCTTGCTTGTGTTTGGCTTTTGGGCATCTTAAGCAACTTCTTCTTTTCTTCTTTCTTTTCGATTTTACACTTTTCTCTTTGTCTTTGTTCTATTTCATGTTATAGGTTAAGGGTGTTGACTATGCACTCATCAAGGGGAAGATTGAGAGCCAATGGATAGGCCTCATTGCTCTCTTGATGTCGTGCGTGATTGTCAACGTGTGCAAGTCATCCGATGGACAGGAGACCCTCCAATGGACGGGAGGTAGAAGAAGACCCGGATGGACTCGAGCAGAAGACCTCGATAGACTGAGGCAAAGGCTCAGCATCGGTCGGTCACGGGAGCTTGGTACATGGAGGGGTAGCTCGGCATGTCAACGTGTGCATGTCTTCCGATGGATAGGAGTCCTCTAATGGACTGAAGGTAGAAGAAGAAGACCCGGATGGACTTGGGCAGAAGACCTCGATGGACAGAGGGAAAGGCTCAGCATCGGTCGGTCATGGGAGCTCGGTACATGGAGGGGCAGGTCAGCAATGGCAACATAAGTCCTTCGATGGACTGCAAGGCAACTCCAATTGATTGGAGAAGCTGGGTGCCACTGCGGTGCTCCAACCGGAGTGCGTGGCGCAAACGCGTGCCATGGAGGCTTTGGCAGCTTCGGCTCAAAACCGCCACCCAAGTTACCCAAGACCTGGCGAATGGGCCTAAACTCGTCAAGATTGAATATTGGGCCAAGACCAAGCCTAGGAAGCCCACAGAATAATGTTTCCCGGTTTCTGACTTCAAAACCAAGGGAAGCTTCCAGACTGCTGGCTACATGGCGTACATCCAAGGAAGGCATGGAGTAGAAGAAGATCAAAGCGTCATCGTAGTCGTCTGATTGTATCTCTTTCATTTCAGCCCCTTTTGGGTATTCTAGAGCAAGGGTGTTAGTGTTAAATGGTGTCATTAGGCCTAGGGTATAAATAGACTCGTGGCTGGTCATTTAGGTGACTCTTCCACCTCTTGAAACTCTAGGCTTAGCATTTCCTAGCAGCCATGTGCTTAGAGAGCTAATCGAGTGCTAATCTCGAATTTGGAGTCCCCTAGAGCTAGTATTTTGCATTAGTGGGAGGATGAAGGATGGTAGGCTGTAGGGATCTTGTATGAACTGATTTCCCACTTCAATTCAAGCAAGATTTGTCCTCAAATCGAGTGCATGTGTGCATCCCTCTTCTTCCTCCCTTTCCCTTTGGTTTTTGGGTGATTTCTCAAAGGCTTTTGGTGCTTTGGTTTGCCTATGAGATTTCCCCTTCTCTTTGTGTTTTGGACTTGAATGGACGTGGGGATTATTTCTTAAAAAATGCCATTCCTGCAGGATTGCCACGACCAAGTCATTCTTGAGTTTCCACCTTTCTTGCCTAAATATTCACCTCTTCACGAGATCTAAAATTCCCGCTAATCCCGTGATCTTTTTCACTATATCTTTTGGGAATAGCTTTGGAATGGAGTTAAGATAACCTGTGTCAAATCTCGTGAAGATTGGGGAAGGTTTGGTCATGTTTTAGGTTTGGAAGCTCAAGAACCGGACAGTTTTTTCGTTCTGCTTAGAATGTCATGTGCATTCAGTTCAGAATGTCCTATGCGTTCTGCTCAGAACGTGTTGTGCATTCTGCTCAAAACATCCTATGCCTTCAGCTCAAAACTTCCTATGCATTCAGCTCAGAATGTCCTATGCGTTCAGCTCAAACCATCCTTTGTTCAACCACACGACTGTCTGGTGCGTAGTTTTTGGCGCTATTTTCTCTCGTTGTTCGCGTTGGTTTTTCCATTGATCATGCCACTTGGTCCCTCTACTGTATGCCCATACTTTCATCCTTTGCACATGCAAATGGAGAACATCTAGGTGTGTAAAGTGGCTGGTAGAACCCAAGTGTCTGATTCTTCGTTTTGCTTGTCTTGCGTTCCTTCTCTCGCTTTGCATCCTTTGTCTAGGGCGATTGAGCATGTGCTTCCACTTTGTGTTTGGCATGTATCTATTCAGTGGACGATACCAAGCACATGTTGTGAGTTAGATATGTATCCTATCAGTGGGTCCTATCTAGTTTTATTTGGTAAAGTTTTGAGTCAGGGTTTGAATTTGAGTTTTCAGCTGCTCCTATTCACCCCATGTCTAGTCGCAGTCTACGGTCCTACAACCTTCTTGATGACAAAGGAAGCACACCACGGTTTGACTCTCCTCAAGCTTCTTCACCACCTTGGGGCGGTTATCTTGAGGAGGTTGGGATTGCTCTCTTTAGCTTTGCAATCTGACCACGTCCTTCATGAGCTGATCTACCTCTTGCTTAAGTACGTCGGTCTCCTTTACAACCTCTTCTTTGCAAGATTCTACTTACCAACTCTCAACAAATGGCCTGCAAAAGGGCGAGCGAGTTTCAACAATTAAATCACAAGAGGTGGAAGCATCCATTTTAGATATTTCAAAGGCGGGTGTGGATGCATTATTTGAAGTAGCTTTTAGTTCAAGAGCCTCAATTTTCTTGGTTAGCTCATCATTATGGTGGACAACCATATCAAACTTAAGTGCTAATTCTTCATAACTGGTCGATGAGCTAGCCAATTAGGCTTTGAGACTCTTGTTTTTGCAAATTAAGTTATCCAAACCCACTTGTTGTTCATAGACTAAAGAATCAAGCTCATCATGGGAGAGGGCATTGTCATCGCTTACATTGCTCTCACTTTTGCCTTTGGCCATGAGGCACAAGTAGGCTTGTGGGAGCGCGTAGCAGAACTACCGATTTAATCCAAGCTAAGTACACCTATGACCACATGGCTCGCAGTGCACTTAGACCGAACTAAACCTGGTCATCCATCAAGCTACCCAAAAGGGCACTTGATCTAAC
This sequence comes from Paspalum vaginatum, assembly GCA_030272315.1. Classification (NCBI taxonomy): domain Eukaryota; kingdom Viridiplantae; phylum Streptophyta; class Magnoliopsida; order Poales; family Poaceae; genus Paspalum; species Paspalum vaginatum. Next base: position 20,284,122 of record CM059019.1, on the reverse strand, counting down.
CATCACTCAGGGTTGCCGACATCATACACGTTAAGCCCTCAAAGGAGTCACAACAATTACAACAACATATCATTTCATAAAAAACATAGCTTTATTTATTACAAAACCATTTTCTCAAGATGATATACAGTCATATTGAGATAGAGTTTCAAAATAAACTTGCATCGGAAAACATATTAATATACAAGTGCAATGTAGTGGAAGTAAAACATTTAGTCATGACATTGAGCCTACCGTTGTCATTCTCAGTGAAAAGTTCCTGTAAAGAAAAATATCAACAACAAAGGATGAGTACGTGGGGTACTAGTAGGACTTACCCGTGGGAGGTATCACCCTGACACATTTTAGAGTATGCAAGGCTTTTTATGGACATGACTCTAACCCGCATGAGCTTACTAATAGTGGGTTCTTACTTTCAAGTTTCATTCTCTTTTAAAAGCATACACTTAATTGATCCATCAATTATTATCATCATGATCCATCATTCATATATCTCATTGTTCCAACACATATAACAACATTAGGTAGATTGCAGAAATGTAAACATACAAGTACAACCATGTAATCTTAAAAAGCATGATTAAATAAATAGCATATTAAAGTTATTACCCGGTAGTGAAACTGGCATTCTCAGACCTGGTGAGCATCAGCGATTCGAATCGATTTTTAATTCATGGGAATAACTACAATGCCAGGGGTATATGCTTACTAGGCTTCACATTTCTAGACATAGCCCCGATCTTAACCTGTATCATCCCAAGTTTGATTCAGTCCCACCTGACCCCTAGGTTGTGTTCTCACAGCGAGCCTACCGAAATCTCGATCTCCCTGCCATAAGCTCTCCCAAGCTAACCTCCACCTACCAGTGAGCAGGAATGTGTCTCTGTGCTTCGAACGAGCCCAGCAAGGACTTTACCGGTCCCATGTCCCAGACAAGTGTTCTAGTAATGTTATGCCGATCCCAAGTGAACAGCGGACATGCCTTAAACGACTCGAGCGGAGCCAAATGATACAACAACACACACCACAAAAGTAAACTTATGCTCCACCAAGTCTCATCTTTCCATCACATCATATCATATTGCTTTCAAATTAGAGTTTTTGAAAACCATTTTGAGTAGTGCCCTATCATCTTACTAGTGAATATCTTCACTTGACTTATATAGTATAAGCATGGATAAGCATGCACTTCGACCTATCCATACTACTTAGGATATCAGGTATTTATGCATGTGTGGTTTCAAACAACTCCTGAACATAAATGCACAAAAAATATAGGGTGGTGGGACTCTCTAAATAGGTGCAGATGCTTAAGGGGCCTACCTTTTCTATTGAAATAACTTGAACAAACTAATCTGAATTTAGTTTGCTAGATTGTTAGGCTTTGCCCTAGGCAACCCCTTGATCACTTGGACAACTCCTCCATCCAAGCACGACTGATGGGGCCTCCAGGCCATGCTTGGGGCTTAGTTTGTCTTCTTGACTCTGTTGCTTGAAATAGTTTCATGCACTTGCTTCTTGATCACGTATCTACAATAAGCATCACTAAAAGAATGATATGCATGATGCAATGAATGAGATGCATGAGTGTCAAACACACATATGAATACTTATTTCAAGGATTGACAACAAGGTGATTTCTAAAATACTTAAATAAGGAGTTTCCTAGGCTAATAACTTCAGCAACTCGAAGGGGTCTGTTCACACCTTCAAAGGGTCCGTCCACACCCAGCTAGGAGGGTTGTTCCTAGTATAAATACCTATTGTATCACATCATTAAACACCTTTTGACAATTTGATAAACCAATACACTATATTGTAGTTGGGTTGCTTAGACTTGAGAGTCTTACACCTTTGTTCTTGCGAGTTCTGTGAACTTGTGAGAGATCCCTTTAAGATCCCCTAGTTCATGATCAAGGCTTCCATGCCTTTTGTGTGGATTAGTCCCAGATTATGGTTCTGCGATCGTTCAGAGGTCAAGTTGAAGCCCAAAAGGTTTTGGCCTCCTTCTCCCATCGTTTGGTCGCATCCACCCTTGGCAGGTTAAAGCTACCCCAGATTGTGGTTCTGTGGTCGTTCGAAGATTCCATCTCACCGTCACTTGGTCGCTTCCAAACCATTGCAGGTTAAAGCAAGTTATCCTTGCTGTTCGCAGCTAGTTATCCTTGCAATTCACTTCTAGTTGGCGGAAAACCTACTGCCATGAAGATTAGGAACCCCTGAGCTTCCTCCTATCACATATGTACAATCATTTCAAGGATTGACAACAAGGCGATTTCTTTATGGACCTTGAGCAACATTCACTCATACAATCAGATGTATACCTATCAAGTTACTGATTACTTAGGAAGCATATTAAGTGCAGCATCATGTCATATGAAGGATATGCAAGACTGACATGAAACAAAGGAGACCATATTAATGATTTATTTAGAATGATTGCTTAATATTAATAAAGGACAGTCTAGCTCTGGTAAGTTCATAGAGCCAAATGACTTCAGATTTTTATGACATGGAGATATTTATCGTACAATACTTCCATCCTAGTTTCAGCTTAAAAGGAGCTACAGATTAATTTTGAAAATTCAAGCACTTTATTAAGTATTAAATTTAGTGCATTTATCATAATTCATAGTCATGGTTTCTAGACATAAGATTGCTATAGTAATGACACCTAGACCTGATCATCATGTATAAAAATCAGGAAGTCAATTAAACTTAGTTTGATAGCACATTTATTTCCCCCTTTTGCTTCATCACGTTTTAGATGCTTGTTGCAACCGTAACAATAAAATCCCCAAAAATACTTTCTAGAACTTATACTTAACTAGTTATCACCCTGAATGTTCTTGGAATTGAATTTGCAAGGTAAAGTCAATAAATTGTCTATTTCAAATCACCCACAAAACAGAAAGAGAAGTGCATGCAACTTTTACACAGTCCTATTCTATCCTATAACAACAACATATAATATTTGTAGATTTATGTGGGCACATTTTGTATAGCATGTATTTTCTCATTAATTAAATACCTAAAAGATAAACTAGGGGTAGATCTATCATTTACCAGTAATAACTTGGGCTATCAGAAATATATGTAATCATACATGAGTTAAAGAGCACGGAGTCCATGTTTCATATTTTCAGAGCTCATTTAATCTACTTTTGCTAATTAACTACTAAAACAAAGCATGCACAAAAGTAGTCACAAAACAGTCATTTCATGGCCCTAGACATAGTCCATAGTATAGACCTACTCATAAGCAATCCAATAAAACAAGTTTCATATTTTTACCTCTTTCTTGTGATTTATTATAGATTTTTAAAGTTCCTACAATATTCAGCACAAATACCTTAAAAAAACAAAACACTTGAGGTCCTATATGTAATTCTTTCTAGCTGCCATGGGCCTACACAGAATTGGGGAAAGACTCAGCACATAGTACAAAACAGCGAGGAACAAAAAGGAAAAGGGCTGGGGGTTTTATATGAAATTGACCTTCTTCCTTCTCTCTTCTTCTTCCTTCGGCTGCGCATGGGGAGGGAGGAAGACGAGGTTGCGCCAGCATATGGGGGCAGTGGCGGTGTAGGTGGAGGCTCTAGGATGGTGTTCCCGGACCAAGGGGTTGTTTCCCCCATGATTTGGACGTGCGAGGAGGTCGGACTCAACGACAAACGCGCGTGGACTATCGAGGCCGATGGTACGTCGGTGGCGATGCGAGATAGATGCAGCAGCGGTGATGGATGAGGTGGTCGGGAGCATGCCAAGCATGTGCCCTTGGTGACGGTGAAGCGAACGGGGGTGGTGTGGACGGTGGAATGGCGCCCGAAGGTAGCGTCCATGGCGAGGCCGACCTCGCCATGGTGGTCATGGGAGCGCATCGATATCGGGTGGGTTGGAGGTGTCTATAGTGTGCGAAAAGTTGGGGGAATGGTGGAGTAGAGTGAGGCAGTGGTAGGGTGAGTGATGGATGGAGGAGAGGTGGCCGAAGTTGGCGATGCAGCGAGCTCTAGGATCTTGCTCCAGTGGAAGAGAGAGTAGAGGAGAGGCATCGATGGAGTCTAGCAAGTGACATGAGGAGCTTTGCTTCCACTTGAAGGAATCACCATGACATGGCAAGCGTGGTCAGGGCTTGGAGTGCAACCTCGGCTGGCCGTTGCGGCCACGACGGCCACTTGTTGAGGAAGGAAAGGAGATCTGAGGCCGGGCTAACTAGTGGAGTCTCCTTGTCATTGGCTTAGGGAAACAGGAAAATCTTAAGATTGTTAAAGGGTGGTTTGACTGGTTAGGCCTTTGTTTGAAATTCGTATTTTTGAGGAAGTTATCGGTCGAATAAAAAAAATCAAAATACAAGAAGTGTTGAAATTTTCGGGCTCTACAACTTTGTTAAACCTTTATACCAGGTTCTGTAGAACTTTTGAGTGATGATTTGAATTCCAATGACTGGCCCTTGTTTGACAAAGTTGGACTCTCCGATTAAGAATTGCAGCAGCCTACTTGTGGGAATTTTCATGAGAGATGAACTATATCAATGTTGTTCCTAATTTCATTATCTACAACTTATATTATATAAAGTTTTGTATGATAATGAATATTGTTTTAGTGATATCTGAATTTGCTAAACAAGTCTAGATTTGGCAGATTCACTAGTTGGACAAAAAGTGACCCAAAACTCTATTCAAACCTTCATGCATGTCACAACACAAAATGCAAAAATTGTTTACTATCAAGACCACTACAAGTTGGGTATAGAAAGTTTTGTCTAGGTCACAACAGATTTTGAAGTACAAAAACAAACATGTTTGAAGGTTTGGTCAAACAGTAGCTCTAATTTATGTGGTCTTTCTTGTTTCAAACTTTTGAGTAACCAATGAGGTCCAATCACTTCAAGGTTAGATGCATTTGTAAGGTGATAGGTTTAATTTCACTTCATAGTTAGGTAGATTTCGAAGTGCTATAGTGAAATTAAAAGTGATTTCAGAATGAAGTTTGTGGAAGAGCTGAAAATCTAGACACGGAAATTATTCTAAGCTGATTTGGACTGATTTGAAGAGATATTTGGGTGCAATTTGAAATAATTAAAATACATTTTTATACCATGTTCAGTATAACAAGTGTAGTTCATAACATGTACAGCAACTTTGATAATGGAGCTGAGATTAGGTGCTTAATGAATCTCAAAGTTTTATTAGGGCCCAAATTTTGTCAAGGGCACATTTGTCACCATTTAAAAAGAATGTTGGCTGGATTCAATTCAAACTTTTGAAACCCCTATCATCTGATTTTGGGGATGTCAAACAGCAAATTTGAAGGACACATTTTGAACTAAAACTTTTTGTATTTGATGTTTCATATGAAAGCTAGTAGATTTCAATGTACTCAACTATCCTACACGAGGTTTTAGTATATTTGAACAGAAAATTTTGACTTGGTAATTTCTCCACCAAGCTCGTATTCCCCTCAAGGCACGTTTAAGTTTTAGTTCATCATTATCACTGGTCAAATCATGTGTAGGGCCTTTTAGATGCTAGGGGCACCACAGCTCACCCACTTAAAGAAATCTCATCTTGAGATGTGGAGGAGGCATGGTTTTACGGCTTACCATGTAATGCAAATGGTTTTGGCATCGAGGTTCGCGTCTTTATGAATACATGTGGTAACATTCAAATCTTCATCTATTAGCTTCCTTAACTAACATGTGAATGGTTAGTACCACCTTAACACAAGTAGTTACAAACCGTCATCTAGTAAGGCTAGGATGGTCATTTCAACATGCGCGGCAAGCTGTGCCCCAGAGAGTGAATGAACAAATATAAAGAGAACATGGCAGTAGCAAGTATCAATGATTGATTTAAGAAACAAAAATGAGTTACTTCCTAACTTTGACACCAAGAGTACACACATGTTAAACATTTGATTCATGATTACAATAGAAGTAGAGTGTACGCCATCGAAAATTGAATCAAGAGGAATTCTTTTGATCCAATGGGGTATTAACGTATGCGTTTTTGAGGGACACATTCATTTTATTTGATAGGGACTGTGCACACACATATAAGATATCGTATTAGAATTTGATCAAAAGGAAGGTGTGGTGAAGCATCCCAAACGTTGCCTATTGAGACAGAAAAGGTACAAGGGAATGAAGATGGTCATATTCACCTAGACATGGTGATGGATGGTACAAGGTGACAGACAATATGATTACTTACGTTGGCCGGGACTGACCTAGAAAAGTCTTGACATATGTCTTTGGATAGATGCTGCCCACCTCCTGGAGAGAAGGTTCAATAAGTAGAAAGGAAATATTCGAGCAAGTTGGTGGAAACGGAATTGATCATTCCCACAAATCAAAGAAGGAGAGATTAAACAACACAACGAAAAGTCATGAACCAAGAGTGAACATAGAATTGATCGTTTCCATGAATCAAGAATGTCAAGGTTAACAAAGGTAATGAAATGATAAAATAAGCGGTGGGATTGAGGTGGATCTTTCCCACAGATCAAGAAAGGCAAGGTGAAACAAAGCAATGAAATGATATAATAAGGCAATGGAAATGGAATCGATCATTTCCACGAATCAAGAGTAGAAAGGTCAATAAGGGGATGAAAGTAGGTACGGATGTTCCATGATTGAAGCGATGTCATACCTTCGCATGCCTTGATGCCAATGCGAATCTAGTGGTTTAACCGATGCCAGCCGTACACACGGTACCCTAGGTTCCACTGAGGCCCCCAAGACTGCTCAAGGAGACATCACAACAAGAGTAGCGCAACCATACCATTTATGGAATCATGAACAATACAAGGTCATGAAAAGGGAATGAATTAGGAGCTTGGAGCACATGAATCTCAACATATGGATGATATGAATCAAAGAGGTGAAAACACATTGACTTTGAAGGTTTGGAGCAATGGAATCACAAGAACTAGAAACACATGGTCAACAAGCGTTGGAGGCACACTGCTTTAAAAAGACTGAAAACATGTGAACCACAAGGGTTTGAAGCATGGCGGCTACCAAACGCTTGAAATACATGGCGGTGCAAGAGCTTGAAATGTCCAGAATAATGAAGGTTGGACATAAGAGTTGCAATAATTGGAGATGGGTGAACCACTAGAATTGGTTCCAAGGAGTTAGAAGTATGATGCCACAATGAACCCTCAGAGTCCAAATTCTAGATAATACATGTCCAAACTAAAGCTTGTTAATGTGCTAACCATACCCCTTTCATTTTCCAAATCATAAGGTTCAAACATTTGGATCAAAGGCTAGTTTAGTTTTGACACAACAGTTTTTATCTCCCAACAATGTTAATGCAGCATGGAGCTTGATGTGGGAGACACCATGATGCGGCAGTCTCGATCGATCAGAGGGTGTTGTTGGAGACGATGTTGATCCGAGATGTTTTCTTTTTATCACTCATGTCCCCAACTAGGAACTCTAAAGCATTGGCTATGGATACGTAAGCGATAGCCAACTCCCGATCGGGGTTTCGTCTAAATTCATTCTTATTGTCTTGGTGGAGCTCCAGCTTGCATATGTCGATGTAGAAATTAATGTAGCGTATGCTAGGGTCGATTGGAGAAAACTCCTTCTTTGATGCTGACAGCGCGAAAATGTCTTCTTGATTGCTTCTGATACTGCAGGAGCTTTGTGTGCCACTCTTGTAGAAATGCCTATAGAGTCATATCGAAGCAGTAGCAAGGGGTTAACATGTAAGGACTATTTTGATATGTTTGATGAATCCCTTCAGCAGAATCACCCTAGGTCGTAGGCGTTGTACCGAGGCCACACCTTTGGAGGTCTTCAGCTTTGTCTTCATTCTAATTCTTTTCTTGTGATACCATTGGTAAGGACAATAAGCTTAGGTCAGTGGCGATTTAGCTCCCAAAACTTCTAAATGATCTGGGTTCATGTTATATCTATGAGCTCAAGAAGCACATTGATTGCTGGGACTATCGCAATACCGAGGGACAATCTCTATTTTTCTTTTCAAATGTATACAGGTTGTAGCCAGATCCTCAAGGGTCAATGAAAGAATTTTGTAGAAACTCAGAATATGAAAATCGTACAATACATTGCGCTGTACAAAAGTGGTATAGTATGTTTTTGTTGGTTCCATTTTCAAATGGTTCAAGTCTTCCAATTATTCAGCTAGCCGAAGTCTGTCCAGATTTGATGTTCTTCCTAAACTCTTCTATGGTTCGAAATACAAACTGTTTTAGGCCAAGATCAAACTATCAAAGTTGTTCAATTCGAAGTTTACTACAACATCGGTATAAAACATTTCTAGCAGTTGTGAGTGGAAAGTTGGTGAAACTTCGGATTACTAAGATAAGGTCTAATCTGTCGAGATTTGAGTCCTCTTTTAGATTCTGGTTTTTGGTCCAGTTAGAAGTATTCCCAAGACATGGTCAAAATAGAAAATTTATTACGATTTCGCATACTACAACTTTGGTATAAGGAGCATTACCTGGTTTTGCTTAGATCATGTCCAGAACTTCAATTTGTAAGCTTAGCACTCGCTGCCCAGATTTGAGATTTTGACTGAATGTGACTGTTGGCCATTGCTACAAGCATATTTGCAATATGGACAATATAGAAAAGTTGTTTGTTAAGTTATTATATATAACTTTTGTATAGAAAGTGTTTGATGAAAGTATTTAGAACAACTCAGAATTTGAAGTCTTTAACAGACGTTCACATTGGTGCAGTTTTTTGACTTGTGCTCGTTTTAGCTTGTACTTTAAAATCCATGCATTTTTAGATAAAATGTCCTACAGAGGAATGATGAAAAACATAGAGTTTTGCAAGTTTGTTATGAAAGTTTTGAACAGATTTAGTGTGGAAAACTCTCAAGTTCTCAGATTATAAACTGATTACAGTCGTCACTGATCTACTTCTCAACTTCACCTAGCGATAACCCACTGATATAAGAATTTTCAGATGTAGGCTAGAATACAAAACATGTTCACCTTGTTACCATCTACAACTCTTATTTATAATGTTGGTACTAAAACGGTGTGCACCATAGCCTAAATCTGAAATCTTTGGGCTAAACAACCAGTTTACTGTGTTTGGTTTGGAGTTGTCGAACCATTCATGTTTGGAGCAAATGATGTATTGCAAAGATGCCATAAATTATGTGTACTACCAAATTGATATACAAAGTTTTAACTAGATCTTTTTGTATTTTGAACAATGTGCCAAACAATAGCAACACTTGTATAAATAGATTATGAATCTAGTCACTTTCAATCAAACACACAGTAAAGCACATGAGATGAGATGGAATGATGCATGATGGTTCTATCCGTCCTCACAAGTCCTTACTTTTATAGCTAACAAGTCTCTGGTGGCATATATGCACAAACTCTCCCTACTTGCAACTAGTCGAGCTCTAAAAGTTCATGCTACACATTTCATGGTTAGTGTACCTGCAAGAAAAATGCATGCTCATACATTACAACCTAGTGTGGTATGTTGACGTCTCTTAGCATAACAGATTTTACTCCGCAAGCGCACAGAGATTCACTGTAGCTTTTTCACCCAGAGTATTCCAGGTATCGTAAAAATCCACAGGGAAGCAAGGGCTAATAGGTGGAATGATATGTTTGAACTTCAAACAGTACTATAACTTAGACAAACACTAGCTATTCTTTGGATCCACCACCATACTTCATCTTGTGGTCTATCCTCACTCCCCAAGTCGGTTGCATGGTGGTTAAGGCGGTTATCTTTATGTTTTCTCCCGAACCATTCGCTCTCACTTGTGTTTCTTCCTTAGCCACAGGATTGAAGTGTTGAGGATTGCTGACTTTACCAATCCAAGTGATGGATCAATGATGTGGCAAGGCCTTCCAGTTGGTTGCATGCGGTTTTTGTGGATTCCACCTTGGAGATGTGTTGACGTGGCATGTGTGTGCATGCAGGTCGAAGTTGGTGCCAATTGGGCCCAGACATAGGCCGGGCAGCACAGACACAAGCCGGGCGGCCTGAAAGTGGTGCCGGGAGGCCTCTGGTGGGGCCGGGCGGCCAGGGAACTTAGCCATATGGTAAGCCACCTCCTGGATTGGCTCCATTTCACCATGTTTGAGTATGTTTTGTCACCTGCATTCAAATATTTCAACACAACTCATGGAGATATGTTAGTAGCAAAAGTGTGTCCATACTTTGATGCATTTCCCTTCATATTCATGGATAGTTGATGGTCATAGATAGTGCAATAACGACCGTCAACACACCCCAAGCTTAGACCTTTGCTCGTCCTCGAGTAAAGACAAGATGGGTTATGGATCTAGAGTTGCTGCAAATATTAGTGTTCGAGAATAGAAACTATGCATAACCGACACTCATGCTCTGATTTCAAACCTTAGTGTATGCAATGATTACCTTTTCCATACCTGTGGTGCATCTTTTGAGTCACCATGTCTTGGGTGGTTGAGAGAAGGAACGACTCAGTTGCAGGCTCAGCTCAAAACACTTCTTTTGGGACTCCCATCTCAGGTGTTTTTGCAGATTTTCAAAATAAAACAAGTTTCCCCATAGGTACTCTTGATCGCTCATAAGTGTATCCTCACCTTTTAAGGCCGAGAGCACGGCCAAGAACTTCCTATACTAAAGCTTATGTGGAGCTTAGGGTGTTGAAGAACTTAGCTTACTTAGGTTGTTTATTTTGCAAAGCCAAAGATTGGACCAAAGAAATATACTACATCCGCTAATCATGTTCATCATTGGAGCTTATTTGGTGGTTGTGAATGGATGGATCTCCTTGTTTCCTTTCCTTCTCCTTCTTTTGTATGCTAGGTGTGAATGTGGAGCATTTTTGTATTTTTGTCTCATTTTGCCATGCTTGACTAGCATGCTTTTCTTTTTCATATTTTTGCCATGCTTGACTAGCATGCTTTATTTTTTTCTTTTTGATGGCTCCACATGCTACCTCATTTTTCTTTGGAAGGAGTAAGGTCAAAGGTATTGATTTGGAGATATATGGATGCATACCCAGGGTAGGTAAATGCATATGTGGTGGTTGTATTTCGCTCCAACAATTCACAAGATAGTGATGATTCCATTCAATGAGACTCAAAATTTGACAAAGCTCAAAACAACACTAAG